>JAQPPZ010002224.1:9378810-10674246 GCA_028583015.1 Wollemia nobilis | reverse complement strand
GCAAGCTAATTATTTAAGGTGACTCAATGTACATTATAAACCTCCTAAGTAATGATAAAAATCTCTCGTGGTGAATCAAAACTATCATGGAAGAGGTAATGACATTTTATCATGCTAGGAGAGAAATAATGGCCCATCACATGTTCCAGGAGGCCAAAAAAGCAGCAAACATGTTGGTTAACATAGGAGTGGATGTTGACGGGCTTGTCATTTGGATCATGGGGCTCCAAGTGACGTGGATGAAATTATCCAATCCGATTGCTAAGAATGAAAAATTCATTGACCTGGAGAGGAAGGAGAAAAATCATGAAGTTTAATAAAAATCTCGGAAAATTTTCAAATTTTATTCGCAAACAAAGGTGCGAGCATATGTGGTTTTTGTTTGGAAATAACGCCCTGCCAGTTCTCTATGCTTTGCTCCTTCCGACGGTAATTTTAGTTTTATCTATGTGTTAAGGATAAAGTCCTTTTTGTTTTGGTTTGAAATATGCAATAGTTATGTCTATTGTCATGATTAGAAGATCGGATATATATAACTGTTCGAATCTTCTTTTTGCTGGTAATATATGTAAAAGGTTGTATGTCCTCTAGGTTGTTAGTTTTATGAAAGACAATAGTACTTGTGGATAGACTATCCTCAGTAAAGATATAGTCCTTAATAGTATTATAATGAATGTTGTAATAGGTTTTGGGTCAACCTCTAAAACTTGGTTTTAATGATATGGTCCCTTAATTACCAAAAAACAGATCTTCAAGATGATCTTGGTCAAGATGTAAGTTGCATATTTTGATAAAAGAACAAATATTAGATCTAAAATCTGATAAGTAAAAAGTCATCTCATAAAATACATCCAAATCTTAATGTACTTTGTCCATTGATGAAACACTAAATTATGGGACAAGATAAACAATAATGTAATTATCATATTGAAAAATTATATTCAAAACGAGATCATATATATATATATATATAACATACCATTTTTTTTACTACTTTATGACACATAGCAAATGAGGGCATTTCTAATAGAAAGGAATAGATAACATATAGTAGAAATAAATGAAGTAATTAAAAAATAGTAAATTGTTAGATTTCGCAGTAGTTTCTACCTATAAAAAGAATCAATCATAACCTAGTATTGGGTAACAAAAAAATATATAAGAAATAAAGAAAACAAAATATAATGGGATGTCCATGGACACTGAATAAAGTGAAGTGAAGGAACAAAATTACACTAAAATAAATATTAAAAAAATATGATTAGAAGAAGTATTTATATCCAAGTAAAATGATACTTTCAGGTCAAGATTGTGAGAGTGACCCTCGGCAATAAATATTATTCTGACCAGAAATGGTAAAAGAGTTTATTAAGTATAAATTGGATTAAAATATAAAAAGGAATAATAATCAGGACGACATTAAAAATCTTTGTTACTAAAATACTATCTCCCTGCACTTAATGAAATCCAATACAACCTCAGCAGAGGATGGTTTTGAATTTTAGCTTCACATTTCACCTTAGCAAAGTCCAACGATGTTCCGGGGGCAGGTCGCCTGCCTCATCTAGAGGAATTCTTAAGATGCGTGACATCTCTTCTGGGGTTTCAGCTGCATCTACCATTTCTGCGAGACTTTGGCACAACAAATCAAACAGTTTTTGGACATGAAGATAACATGCAGCGTCAATAAGATCGATCAGAGTGTTTTGGTCTTTTTTAACCGCCTCTACATAGCGGTAATCCCATTTCTTTACCTTTTCTTCGGATATATCTTTAGATTTGGCATCCACATGGTAGCGGCAATAGTCTATAATTTTTTTTAATATTTCACCTGATTTAACATTAAGAGGGACGACTAGGGTTTTGTCACTGTCGCAGTGGTGGTTGTTGATGATGTTCAAGTCATGGATGAGGTCTTTTATAAGCCCGGACTCCACTGCCACTCTTTCCTCAACCTCGAACGTTTTTCCATCCTCGCTCTTTATTATCACCATGTTCGCTGCCATTGCACTCTACCTTGCTTGAAATCAAGTTGAATTGAATGGATATTGATATCGGGGAGAAGTTGACACGGATATTTAAATTTGATAGATATTAACAAAAGTGCAAAAGACATTCACATTTTATAGTCAATCATTTGGTCATTAAACTCGATAAATTGATTCAGCCGACTGTCTTTGCAAAACGATTTTTAATAAGAAGGTTGGCCATTACTAGGTAGGTGATACAACCGACTCAAACATCCTTTGATGAAAACGCTGGGTTTCGCAGGTCCTCATGTTCCTCTAACGTTCTCTATAGAAGCAAAAATTGGTGAAAATAAATTTAATTCAACCGCTCAATATGAAATGTTGGAAGTTACACACAAAGTTCTTTTCTTGTCTGGAAAATACCCATTGATTATTTTTCAGCGACATCTATTTGTAGAACATTATAGGCCACATGAGAATTTATATGTCCACATAATGGAATTTTTTTAAATATAAATCAATAATATATTAAAATTATATATATTCAATGGATTTAGGGTAAAAGAGGGGTGTAAAAAATCTTCACATTATAAACTTTTTAATCTTATTTAATATATATAATATTTAAGGAATAATAATAGCTCAAGTAATGAAAAGGTACTTTGGAGCTCTCCTAGGGTTTGATGAGGAAAAACTACTCTGCTAGGGTTTGATGAAGAAAAACTGCTCTACGGGGATGGCAACAGCTTTTGAAGGAGGTCTGAAAAATTGGAGGAATGTCGTGATGGCATCGGGTCCGACATAGAGAGTGCATGCTCGTGATGTTTTTTCATCTAAAAATGACTGGAAGGAACAGGATTTTCCAGTGCATGTCGGGAACCGCTTGTTAAAGAACAATGGATGTTTGGAACGATGTGAAGCCAGGCCAGTTCTAGTGGTTCAACCAGACTCGGTGGCGGAAGATGTGGAGTATCTAACCAAACATGCCCTTATTGGTAAATTTTTGGGCATCCGAATTTCTCTCCCCTTTGTGGAGGCTTGGGTCAGGAAGACTTGGAATCCTAAAGGCGATGTGGAGGTGATGTTGAGTGCGAACAACTATTTTATGGTGGTTTTCTCTTGTATTGCAGATCGTAACAAAGCATTTGAAGGGGGTCCTTATTTCTATAACCAAGTGGGACTCTTTCTTAAACCCTGGCATGTGGGTTTCAACCCATCAGAGGAGCGGTCATCACGGGTTCCAGTATGGGTGCGGCTTCCATGGCTCCCGTTGGAATTTTGGAGAACTGATATCTTGCATAAGATTGCCCTTCTACTTGGGAAGCCGGTTGGACCGTCACAATAGACAATGGATAAAAAGGTAATCTTTGTTGCTCGTATTTGTGTTGAAATTGACTTAAATAATCCTATTCCAGATTCTATTGAAATACAATTTGGATCAACTACATGGGTTCAAAAACTTGACTATGAAGCTCTTCCATTTTGTTGTCGGATTTATCGTGAATATGGCCACCTGCAAAGAAAATGCCCTAAGTTTGTCTCGCCTGTGGCTTCAAATCCTGGGCCCTCTCGGTCTGGACAAATTTTGGATAAAGGAAAAGCCCCGATAAAGGAAGGGGAATGGGATAAGGAAGGTTTTGTTCTGATAAAAGCCCAAAATAGAGGACGAAGGGCAAACAAAGACCTTAAGGATAGCCAACCAGATGCTCTACTCAACCATTTTGAAATATTAGATGATCTTGATCAGTGCATGGAGATACCTGAAACGTCGCTACCTGATGCAAATATAACAAGGCCGAATCGGATGTCTCTTCTTGAGGGGGAACTTAAGGAATCAGATCTAGGGGGTTTAAATGAAGAACAAAGGGCTTTGGATCTGAGTATAGGGGACATGGTTGGGTCTAGCCCTATAAGGGAAACTATTTTGGAAAGTGGTACAGATTTAGTTATGCCCTCTCCTACTCAGGAACTGATGCAGTCATCCTTGGACTGCAAAACTCCTACGGTGTTGGGATTGCAGCAAAAAATAATTAAAAAAAGTTTTTCGGATAAGAATATGAAGGTGGGTCGAAAGAAGGACCAGGATAAAATTAAGTTAATGGGGGAGACTTTGGTGGAGTCAGGCTTGGTGAGAACATTGGACTCCCATTTTTATAACCCCCAAAAATGATTATCCTCTCATGGAATGTAAGGGGGTTGAATAGCATCCCCAGACAAAAAGTTGTTCATGATTTGGTTCGTGTGCATTCTCCGGATGTGGTGTTTATTCAGGAGACTAAATTGGCTATTGATAGTATGTTCAATATTACTCCCAAGTTGTGGAGAAGGGGGCAATGCCAGTGTATTGGTGCATGTGGATATGTTGGTGGCATCGCTTGTTTATGGGATCCGGTTAAGATATCCCCTCTTACTTGGATTTCTAGCAGATGGTCTATTTCAATGGTCGGGCATGATAATGAATCTGGTGAAATCATCCTACTTACAAATGTGTATGCTCCTATTGATTACAATGGTAAAGTGAATTTGTGGAAGCACATTTGCTTTGTGAGAAGTTTGGTTCCCCTGTACCCATGGATTTTGGCTGGAGACTTCAACTCTATCACTTGTCTAGAGGAGAAACGTGGTGGGGTGGACCGTCTCGAGCCTTTTTCTTCTGTCTTCAGTGCTCATATCCAGGCCCTAAACTTGGTTGACATCAAGCTAGATAATGGGATATTTACTTGGCACAATAGAAGGTGTGGGGAAGCTTCCATCTCAGAGAGATTGGATAGGTTTTTGATATCTAGTTATTGGATGGGTAATAATAGAAGTGCTAGTTCTATGATTCTGGAGGGTAGGGGATCTGATCATTGGCCTATCAAACTCTCTACTTTGGAGTTAGGGCTAAAAAAGAATCCCTCCTTTAAGTTTCAACTTATGTGGCTTCGTGATCCTAAGCTTCATGATTTCATGCAAGGTTGGTGGACCATTGGCAAACCTCCTCATGGCACCACTATGTATTCCTTTATGAAGCGACTACAATTTGTAAAACATAAATTGAAGAGATGGAATAGACTAAATTTTGGGAACCTTTCCTTGGCTAAGTTGGCAGCTCTTAGGAGGATGGAAGAAGCTTCAAGGAAGATTAGAGATCAGGGATTCATGAAGGAGCTTCTTGTTGAGGAATCTGAGGTTGCGAAAGACCTTGTTGAATGGGAACTGAGGGAAGAAATTTTTTGGAAACAAAAAGCTCGAGTAGATTGGCTTCAGGAAGGGGATAGGAACACAACCTTCTTTTATAACTCAGTTAAGGCTCGTCGTAATGGTAACTTGATTACCTCTCTTGTGAATTCTCAGGGTGCCCTGCTCTCTTCTTTCAAGGATATTTCAGAAGAGACTAAGAGGTATTTTTCCTCTCTCTTCAAGGAGGACTCCCTATCAGATGATGAGAATGAAAAGATTATTCTAAATTGTATTCCAGTGATTGTTTCTAGAGAGATGAATGAGCACTTGATGGGTCCAATTTCCCTTGAGGAGTTGGAAAATGTTGTATTCAATATGAAAAAAGGAAAAGCCCCAGGTCCATATGGATTCTCGATTGAGTTTTATCAAGAGTTTTGGGATTTAATCAAATTTGATCTTTTGGAGGTGGTCCATGAGTCCCAAAAGAACAAACAAGATGCTAAGGGCCCTAAATGCTACCTTTGTGGTGCTTATACCCAAAAAAGAGGGAGCAAATTCCTTGGATATGTTCAGGCCTATTGCTCTCTGCAATGTTGTGTATAAGATCATCACAAAAATTATTGTTGAGAGGCTGAAGATATGGTTGAGCAAAATCATCTCTGAGGAGCAAGGAGGGTTTGTTGTTGGCCAAAAAATCTTGGATGGGGTTGTTATTGCTACAGAAGCTATTCACTCGATGGAAACTTCTAAGGAGAAAACTATGTTCATTAAGTTGGACATGGCCAAAGCCTATGATCGGGTCAGATGGTCCTTTCTTCAGAAAGTTCTTGCTGCTTTTGGATTTGAGGAGGAATGGATTAGATGGGTGATGAGTTGTGTTTCTTCTTCCTCATTCTCTGTTCTTGTTAATAATGAGCCATCAGAGCTATTTGAGGCCTCAAGGGGATTGAGGCAAGGAGATCCTTTATCTCCTTATTTGTTTATCATTATGGCGGAAGGGTTGGGAAGATTGCTCAAGTCTCAAGTCATGCAGGGTCTCATTCAGGGGTGGAAGTGGGATAGTAGTTTGCCACCTCTTTCCCACCTTCAATTTGTTGATGATACTACTTTGTTGGGAGTTGCCACTATCAGGGAAGTTGGCAATATTAGACAGTCTCTTGACATATATCTTGGTGCTTCTAGACAGTTGATTAATGAGGACAAGTCTTCTATTTTCTTCTTCAATACCCCTCCTCTTATTCAAGCCAGGATTGCTCGCATTCTAAGATTCCAGGTTGGGACTCCCCCTTCATTTATCTTGGTATTCCAATTTCATCTCACCCTCTACCTAGATCTTCTTGGCAGTCTATGCTTGATAAGTTTAGAAGGAAGGTGAATCATTGGACTTTCAGATGGCTATCCATTGTAGGTAGAGTGTTGCTTTTAAAATCTATTGTTCAAGCTTTACCCATTTATAGATGTTTTGTACAAATAGCTCCCTCTCACTTCATCAAGGACATGGATGCTTTGTCAAGATAGTTTTTATGGTCTAGAAAACTTGATCAATCTAAATGGAGTTTGGTTAGGTGGGATTCTATATGTAGGCCGATGCAAGAGGGAGGCCTTGGGTTGCGACAGACAACTCTTTTTGGGCAGGCTTTGGCTGCAAAACTTTATTGGAGATGGTGTACCTCTCAAGATCATATTTGGGCTAAAATATTATCTTGTAAATACTTGAGAGGTATTTCTGAGGCTGAGATCCCTAGAGTCAGCTTGGTTGGGAAAGGTTCTGTTATCTGGGACACTCTGAAAAGAGGAGCTAATTTAATCAAGCAGGGTTTGTTCTGGATTTGCAATCAGGGATCAAATGCTCTTTTTTGGGAGGATTCTTGGGATGGCCACCCTCCTATCTTGAATCAATATCCTAGGTTACGTTCCCTAAGCATTTTTTTCTTGGAAGCAGGCTGGTCTCGTGTGGAGGACTTTAAAAAAATCTAGTCTTTTGGAAATATGGAGATGTATAGGTGGAAAGATCCACAAGAATGGCCCTAGGGGGGATTGGCCAAGGACAGAGAGGTGCTTGCTCTTATTCTTATGGGGAGGCCTTGTTCTTCATTGAGGGGTAAAGATATTCTGGCTTGGAACCTTGATCCTAAGGGAACCTACTCGGTAGCCTATGGTTATCAGGTTCTTGATAAGCAAAAGTATGGGAGTCTTCCTGTCACTTGGTGGAAAAAGGTGTGGAACAAATTTGCTTGGCCAAAATGTAACTTCTTTCTCTGGTTGGTAGCTCGTAATAAATGCCTCACTTGGGATAATGTGAGGAAGAGGGGATTTCAGGGTCCCTCTTTTTGTGTCCTTTGTAGTAAGAATGAGGATGACTCTTCTCATTTATTTTTCCAATGCTCCTTTTCTAGAGACATTTGGCACCATTGGTGGAGTGCCTGGAACCATCCATGTTTTCATGTGCTATCCCTGGTGGAGTTTTGGAGTAGTCTGGGCAGACCTCCAGCCAAGGCCCCCTTCCTTCGGGTGGCTTGGAATTTGGGCCCTTCTTGCATCATCTGGAAAATTTGGCTCAAATAAAACCGATGCATATTTTAGGGCAGTTATTTGGTTGTTCAACAGATCTGGCAAAGGATCCTGTATATGGTTCAAGAAACCATCCATAGCAAATGTGATGTGGACCCTCTTTTGGATTCTAGGGAGGAGAAGGTACAATAAGCCCTTGGTCTCTTTGGGGATGGTGTGAACTCTTCTAGCCCTAGTAGGGTTCCTCAGCTCAACAAGAAGGTTAGGAGAGATGGTAGGTGGAGGCCACCCCCTAGAGGAGTTTTAAAAATTAATATTGATGGATCATCTAGGGGTAATCCTGGACATGCTGGCATTGGTGGTGTTGGGAGAGATTCTACTGGTGGTGTCAGTTTTTTCTTTTCCATTTATAAAGGTGTTCACTCCAACAATTTTATGGAAGCTCTTGCAATTCTTGAGGCCTTGCGAAGGGGGTTTTCTCTTGGCTGGCATAGGATTATCTACGAGTCTGACTCTCAAATTGTGGTTAATATTTTAAATAGTAAAAGGGTGGAGGAAGTTAATTGGTAGTTGGCCTCTGTAGCCATTCAGATTCTTAGAATGAGTGAAGAGTTCGAATTTATATCCTTTGTGCACATTCCAAGGGAATGGAATGTGGTTGCTTATTACCTGGCCAAAAGGGCTTCTGAGCTATTGGATCCTTGGAGTATCGATAATTGGGAGAGTCTCCCATCTGGGGACTCTCAACGCCTATGGGAGTTGATCCACAAGGATGTACAGACTTAATGTGGTTTATTCTTGTTGTCTTTTTTGGGTGTCATTCTAGTCTAGTGGTTTTAGCTTGTTTGGCTATTTATTTGAGTCCTGGTTGGAAGCTCAGTTGTACTCTATAATCCAGACTTTTTATCAATAAATTTTTACCCCTTTATTTAAAAAAAATAATATCTCAAGTAATAAAGATATAGATAAATAAAGACTAATATTCAAACTTTATGAAATATAAATGAATTTAATCATATGTTGTTAAATATAATTCATAAATCAAATGTACTATTCAATTTTGATGTATTAAAATATTTATAATATTATGTTTAATACTTAAGGTATTATTACATTAGTAGTTTTATAATAATGTAATTGTGTGGAATCATTTTTATGAGTAGTATTAGTTTGTCATGTTTAATTTTTTAGAAACTTGTAGATATGTTCAATACCATAATGTTAACCTTGACTAAGTCTACTACTAACACTTATTTTGGGAAGAAAAAGAATCCTAAGATAACAATCAAGATGGAAATAATATATACATGGATGGAGGGACGTTTTTGTAGGACTGCCCAAACTGTCGAACTCGTTTTGGCCATATCTCACTCATCCGGACTCGGATTGAGCTAAAATTTTGAGGGTAGATGCCTGAAAAACCCTAGAACGTCTCCACCAATTTTCATATCATTTGGAGCAACACAGATCCTAGCACATCCCTATGTGTGAACGAGATATTTGGCAAGCGGCTATGCGAGGGTTTCATCTGGGTTGAGTGCAAGCAGCTCCAGAGGTTGGTTTTTAGGGCCTTCGGGCCCTAGAGGCCAATATTTTTGTGGTTTATGCTCAATATTTTAGTAGGAAATGTTGCAGGGGATCCAATATGGGTTAGAAATTTGTCTTTCAATAGATCATACTGTGAACTTGAGTGACAATGGCTTCCAATTTGCTGCACAAAAGAAAAGTGAAAACCATACCTTTCCACGACGTCTAGGGCAAGGATTAAAGAGATCACGAAACAAGTTTCAAGCAGTTGATCAAAAAATGGCTCATATCTCAAGTGAATCTGGTGCTAAGGTGCACCCACAAAATAATTCTACTATGAAAACCCCTGTCAAGGGTAAGAATTTCGAAGACTCAGTCCCAAAAATGAATTTTAGGGATGCCCTTCATGGTGGACAGCCTCAGCCCAATGCTAATATCAATATTAGGGCTTCCCATAAACCTCTAAGAATGCCTAAGATTGATCCTAAGGAAAATGGAGTCAGGATGTCTTAAAGCAGCTGATGGAACTCCTATTGTTAAGCTTGATATGGGTAACATTCAGTCTGGCATTGAAGATTTGGAAAAAAGAGGACTAATTTGTCGGTTCATGGGTTTTCATCCGAGTCTATCTGCTTTCAAAGTCTGGGCTACAAAAAGCTGGAAAACTAAAGGTGAGTTACAAATCTCTATTTATCCAAATGGTTATTTTCTTGTTTTATTTGCTAATAATGAAGATAGAGAGAAAACTTTTCAAGGGGGTCCTTGGTTTTTTGGAAGGGCAGGGCTTTTCATGAAGCCCTGGCATACTAAATTTAAAGTCGAAGAAGAGATGCCTTCTATAGCTCCCGTGTGGGTTAGACTCTTTGGCCTCCCTATTGAATTTTGGAATCCTACTATTTTTTCTTCAATTGGAAACTCTTTAGGAACTTTTATGATGACTGTTGATTGTACTCAAAATTTTGAACATATTATTTATGCTCAGATTTGTGTTTTAATGGATTTTGACAAACCCCTACCTAAAAATATCACATTACAATTTGGGGAAGACACTTGGGAGCAAGTAGTGGACTATGAGAACATTCCTTTTCGTTGTAGAATTTGCCATGAATATGGTCATTTGGCCAGTGCTTGCCCAAATAAAATTCTTGATCAAAAGAAAGAAGATATAAACTCAGCAGGTTTCCAAATACCTAAGAAGAAGAACACTCGAGAAAAACCGAGTTATGAAGGATCAATCAAAGTCATCTGCTAATATGTTTGAAATCCTTTCCACAAATGATGTCCCAAGTGAGGAAGAGGAAATAATGGAAACTGAAATCTTAGAAACACAATTTAAATATGAAGGGAAGAACTCAGAGACAAACCAACAAATCAAAGGTTTTCAACAGAAAAAAAGGAAGAAAATTTACACAAGAAAAACAATATTTCAAATGTCAAAACTTCAAATAATGCAGGTCCCAATATAGACTCCGTTGAACCATCTAGTAAAATTTTGGCTGTGTACGAGCATTCTTCAAGGTTAGAAGCCATCTCAGATTCAATTGGAATAAGTCAAGAAATAGGGAAAAAAATTGAAGATGGATTCTAATCAAAAAGTAGGTCGCAAGACCAATCAATATCATATGGTAAAAGAAGGTGAAAAGCTTGTAGAGGAAGGTAAGATTAATGCCCTTCCCAACTTTTTTAGCCCTGGTATTAATGAAGATCATCACTTGGAATATTAGAGGACTCAAAGGGAGTCTTTCAAAACAAAATGAAATTAGAAGAATGATTCGGATAAATCATCCACATCTTGTTTTCCTTAAAGAAACAAAAATGTCGATGGAGGATATGGACTCAATTGCCAGTAAAATTTGGCCGGCTGGAAAAGTGGTTTCCATCAGTTCCCAAGGGACTTCGGGTGGCATTGCTTGTCTTTGGGACCCAAAAGAGGTAGTTATTCACCATATGGTTGGCAGTTGGGGTTTGTTGGCTATAGCTATTCAAAGTAGACATTCCAACCAGATTATGCTCTGCATTACTATTTATGCTCCGACTTCTTTGGAGGAAAAAAGAAGACAGTGGAAGGATATTACTCATATTATCTCTCATTTTCCTAAAGCTTGGATCTTGATCGGAGGAGATTTCAATACCATCCTCTCTCTGGATGAGAAAAGGGGGGAAATAGAAATTTGGACAAAAGCACTGACCTCATGAGTGAATATATTGCAAACCTCCATCTTGTGGATATCCAACCGAGATAATGGCCTTATGACTTGGTCTAATAGAAGGCAAGGCTTAGCTTGTATAATGGAGAGATTGGATAGGTTTTTGCTCTCTAAAAATTTCTTAATCCATGGTCACATTCCTAAAGTGAAGACTCTTAATAATGTTGGTTCGGATCATTGGCCAGTCATGGTGGAAATGTGGAAAACCAATGTGAGTTTCTCTCCTTTTCATTTTCAATTAATGTGGCTTAGAGACATTTCCTTCAGACCTCATGTGCAACAATGGTGGAAGGAAGGTAAACCTAGGCATGGGACTAAGATGTTCTATTTTGCCAAAAGACTGCAATACATTAAATCCAAAATCAAGACTTGGAACTGGAAAGAGTTTGGGGATGTTCATAAAAAAAAACATGAAGTTATTGCTCATCTTGAAAATTTGAATAAGAAAATCCATTTAGATGGCCTCACAGAGAAGAGAAGTGCAGATGAAATTAAACTCACAACTCGGTTAGAGGAATGGGAAAAAAGAGAAGAAATCTTATGGAAGCAAAAATCTAGAATTCAATGGCTCAAAGAAGGAGATCGAAACACAAATTTCTTCCACAAATATCTTCTAGCTCAGAAGATCTCACAACTTTATTTCTTCCTTAAAATCAGATTCTGGAGATGTTGTTTATACTTGGGATGGCATGAACTCTATTGTTGTTGATTACTTTTCCAATATTTTCTTTGCTACTCCTCTTGACTCGACTTCACAACAAAATGTTCTTCAAGCAATCCCTTCTCTTATCACTTCTGAGGAGAACTCTATTTTGACTACTCCTGTTACTATCAATGAGCTTCAACAAGTAGTTTTTAAAATGCAAAAAGGGAAAACCCCAGGTCTTGATGGTTTTCCCATTGAGTTCTACCAAGAGTTCTGGGATATCCTTCATGTTGATTTATTAGAGGTGGTGGAAGAAGCCAGGAAAGCCAAAGAAATTTTGAAGGTTATCAATAAAACTTATATTACTCTTGTTCCAAAAGCTCAAGAGGTTGATCATATCTCAGCTTTTAGACCTATTGCTTTATGTAATGTTCTTCTCAAAATCATTACTAAAATCATGGCGAGAAAGGTTGAAGCCTCTTTTGCATAAGATTATTTCCCCAGAGCAAGGGGGTTATGTGGAAGGACGTCAAATAGTAGATGAGATAGTTCTTGCTCAGGAAGCCATCCATTCCATGGATATGCAAAATTCTCCTTCCATGTTCATTCGGTTAGACTTATCCAAAGCTTATGACAGAGTGGATTGGCACTTCCTTATCAAAGTTTTGAGGCAATTTGGTTTCTCTAAGGATTGGATGGATTGGATTATGGGATGTATCTCTTCAGTTTCCTACTTAGTTCTTATCAATGGTAGGCCTTCTCGGTCTTTCCCAGCTTCCAGAGGTATTAGGCAAGGTGACCCGCTATCCCCTTATTTATTCATCATTCTTGTTGAATGCTTGGGTAGGACTATAACCAAAAAGAGGGAAAACAAAACCCTTGAGGGAGTTACCATTGCTCATGGAGCTAGACCTATCTCTCATCTTCAATTTGTGGATGACTCTACTCTTTTAGGTAAAGCTACAGTTAAGGAAGCTTCTAATATTAAGCAAATCATTAGCTGTTTTTCTAAGGCTACTGGGCAGTTGATCAATGAAGACAAATCTAAAGTTATTTTCTTTCATTACTCTGCTAGACAGGAATCCATGGTCTTGGATAAATTAAGATATAAGAAGACCTCTCTTCCAATCACTTATTTAGGTATTCCCATAAATATTCAAAGGCAGAAAAATAAATATTGGAATTGGTTGTTGGACAAAGTCAAGAAGAAAATTGGAAAGTGGACCAACAAGTGGCTTTCTTCTGGGGGTAGAATCACCTTGGTAAAATCAGTCCTTCAAGCTATTCCTATTTATGTTTCTTCCATTTTGAATATCCCAAAGGTTGTTCTTCGAGAATTGGATCAAATCAGTCATCGTTTCCTTTGGAGTGGTACTAAGGAGAAAAGAAAATGGGCCTTGGTGAAATGGGATACTTTATGTCTTCCTAAGAGTGAAGGGGGGTTAGGATTCTGGTCTTCAATTAATAACAACAAAGCTTTAGCTGCTAAATTATATTGGAGGATGTTGCATAACCCCAATGCTCTTTGGGCCAATAATCTCCGTGCTAAATATGTTGAGAACAAAAGTCCTGAAGACCTTGTTCGCTATCAACTTCCTACCAAAGGTTCTCCCATTTTAGCAGTTCTTAAGACTGGTGAGGATTTGATAAAGAAAAAATTATTTTGGATCATTCATAATGGTCAACATGCAAATTTTTGGATAGATTCTTGGGATGGTCACAAGCCTTTGATAACTCAGTTTCTCGATTGGAGGCCTTGGATGGAGGAGCTTCACCGAGCTAATTGGATAAAGGTGGCTAATTACTGTCGGTACCATACTGGTAATTCAAAGGTTGGTAGATATTGGATCCCTATTGAGGACTGGCCTATTCAAATCCTAGAAAGGCAAAGACAAGATATCCAAGGCATCCTTCATATGAGATCCCTCTCTTGGTCCCATGAAAAAGATTGTTTTGGATGGAACAACACTACTAAGGGTGAGTATTCGGTTGCTCAAGGTTATTTGACCTTATGCCATAATAATCCCAACCATTCTTCTGACATATTTTCTCGATTGTGGGCTCAAAAGCTCTGGCCTAAGGTGAGGTTCTTTAATTGGATTTTATTGCATCGTAGGGTGCTACTTGGTGAGCAAATTATGAAGCGTGGTTTTCATGGCCCTTTTAGATGTGAAATGTGTGAAGAGAATGTAGAAAATATCAACCATATTTTTATTGAGTGTACTTTAGCCTCCGAGCTATGGAGGAGAATGGCCACTTTACTTGGCTTACAGTGGTCCAATTTTTTTACTTTTGAACAACTTTGGAGGGATTGGCCTAATCAAGAGGGTGTTGATCATTTTATTAGGCAGTTAGTTTGGATGGGTTCTACCATTCTTCTTTGGAATATTTGGAATGAAAGGAACAACCGAATTTTTAATCAAGATAGGAAGGATATTCACTATATTTGGCAAAAGACCATAGCCAACTTAGTTGAATCAGTCCATCAACTCCTTAATCACCCCCAAAACTCCCACCAAAGATGGGATCAAGTGATGCAAATATTGAAGATTAAATCTTCTAAGGGCAACCAACTTAAAGGGAATGTGAGTATTAGTAAGATGGATAGGACTAGAAATTGGCAACCTCCTCCTAAGGATTTTGGAAAAGTCAATACTGATGGAGCCTCTAGAGGGAACCCTGGAAAAGCCAGTGTGGGAGGAATTGGTAGACTTTCAGATGGCTCCCTGGTTTTTACTTTTGTTGAGAATTTGGGTATTCTTTCCAATAACCTTGTTGAGGGGTATGGTATCCTCAGAGGCCTTCAGGAGGCTACTAAGGTTGGATGGGAAAAGGTGTTAGTTGAGTCTGACTCTCAACTTATGATTAATCTCTTGAAGACTCCTTCTAAGAATCATAAGGTGGATTGGAGAATAAAAAGAATTATTGAGAAGATTCAATTAATCCGGATGGGATTTTTGAAAGTTGATTACAATCATGTGGTCGAGAGATCAAAACAAGAGTGTTGATGCTTTAGCTAATTGGGCTTTGGACAAAGGTGATCTTACTTGTTATGGCCACCCTCCTATATGGTGGGCTTCTCAAATTAGGGAAGCTCTTCTTTCTATCATTTCTTTGGATGGCTCCAGTTCTGAAGGTACCTAGTTTCTTCTTGTTTTTTTTTTGCTTCTCTTTGGTTCATTCAGTTTTTTTTAGTTCCCTAGCTCATTCTATTCTTTATTTTGTTTCCTCTGTTGATTCTTGCCTTAATAGTCTTCTGGTCTAGATAGGTCATTGTTTTGTTCAATTTTTTTTTCTTTTTTTTTTTGTTTTTTTGTTAGTTTTTTAAGGTGGGTGGGTTCTTTTGTTTTGTTTTGTTTTTGTGTTCTTTGTGTTGTTTTTTGTTGTTCTTGTGTTTTTGTTGTTTTGTTTTTTTTTTATGTTTTTTGTTATTGTTCTTGTGTTTTTTTCGTTCTTGTTCTTGGGTTTCTCTTTGTTTGTGTTATTTCGTGTTTTTATGTGTGAGTGTTTTCTATGTTTTTTGTTTTTGTTTATTGTCTGTTGTTGGTTGTTTTTTATTTTTATTTTATTTTTTTATTTTTTAGGTTTTGGTTGTGTTTATTTTTCATGTTTTTTTTGGGTTATGTCTTTGTAGTGTTCTGTTGTTTTTGTCTTGTTTGTGTTTTGTTATGTGGTTCTTGTGTTTTTCTATGTGGTTTGTGTTGTGGTTTCTTTTATCTTATTGTGCGTGTTTGGTTGTGCTTTTGTTTTTGACACACTCAAGGAGCATGTTTTTTATTTTATTTTATTATTTTTGTTGTTATTTACTTATTTTTAAATTGGTTTTGTGTGTTTGTTTGCTCCTTGAGTATGTCAAAGGTGGTAGGCCAGGTCCGAGTCCCGGGCATTTTTGGTGGAATGGATACCCCTGCCTCCTTGGGTCTTACCCGAAAGTGGCATCCCTTTTGGGATGTTTTCCACAAATAAAAAAATAAAATAATATATGCATACTTTCAATGAATGTAGAGTGCAAGACATACATGACTATCTAAAGTTAAATACTTGAGAAAACTATTTCTATAAAATACAAACTAAAAGAGGTTATCACTAATACTTTGAGAGGTAACTAATAACACTTGAGCTTGCCAATGCATATTCTTAGTAGGACCAATGGCCATGCATAGTTTTACATGGAAAACTTGAACATAAATGGATAAAATGCTTACTCTAATGCACATATGATTCTAAGTAACTAATATGAAAGGGCTGGTAAAAGGAGGAAACATCTCATAGTGCTTAACCCCACGAATGCATACTTCCCCTATATTTTTGCTACCCTATGAGAGTTATCTCAAAATACTTAAGTTTGTGAATACAAAATTATTGGCCAATAACCTCATGCATAATCACAATAGATAATGTAAACTTATAGGTGCAACCAATGATTTTTGCTTGGGTAGGGTTTGAGTGATTTTTTTACTTTAAATATGGTCCCTAGCCTTGGTGGCACAACCAATGATGATGTTATCACATAAGGGAATGTATGTAAAAATAGCTCTAATTTAGTGTTTTAACTAACTTGTAGAATATGAAGATACGTGTTAGTTAAAAGTATTTTTCCAACCTACATTTCTCCTATAATTGACTAGAATTGAGAGGATTTCTAAATTTAGAAACTACCTATGATGAGATATAATCATAATATATTTATATTTATCTAGTTTGAGGAAATATAGAAAGGCATAATCCATTTAGAATTCTCTTGATATTTATCTAGTTTGGGGAAATATCTTCACTCTAGTAGATTCTACAAGTTAGTTAAAAGTATGAAGAAGAAATCCATTGATTAAAATAAAAAATTTTAGAGTGTATTATCTACATCTAATCCTTTAACACCAACCTTTATCAAATCCATTTTTCTAGGAATATCATGTAGAAAAAACCAATGAAACCTACCATATGGTTTGCTTATATATAGATATATAAGTATACCTAGATATTCCATGGAATGAACAAAAAGTATAGCCTCCAATATAATTATTACACAATTAATAATTTTAATACCATAAATAAAAATACCTTGTTGCTATGGAATAACTTAATCTAGGACATTTTTTAATTTATATTTACAACCTTTTATATTGTTCTATAGAGCATATTGGAAAGGATTATTAGACAAAAATTATCAACAAAATTATCTTTATTTATAGGAATGAAGAAATAATTATGAATTTGGTGTTAGTTACTAAAGTATTATTCTTCCTAGACTTTTAATTCATAGCCAATATATCAATCTTCAACAAATCACAAAATATTTAACGAAAAATCAATCAGGGCCATGTTACTTGTTAGGATGAAATGAGAAAGATGTCTCTTGTAGCTCCTCAATCAAGATAATTATAATCAACCTTTCATTTTGTACATATGTTATAATTGTTGGAATATTTTTCTAAAGCTTCCCTTAAGTCCCTTTATATTGCCCAATATCTCACAAAATATCTTTGAAATAATCAATTGCTTTCATATAAATATTTTCTTCTTCCATAATATTATTTCATCTAAAGTTAATTTTTTTTTTATAGAATTAAAAAAAAGTCTACTTGGGTTGTAGAATGAAAGAATTTGGTATCTACATCTCATTCTTTAATAAATATTTCCCTAGAGTATTGGAATTAATATGGCTATTTTTCTTCTTTTTTACTATGATAATTATAAAGTAATCATTTTAAATGACTACTCATTCTTAAATATATTATGATAGTCATAATGTAATTTTTATTTCATACAAGTACCATAGACCATTCTATTGGTTTTTGTTGATTTTTGGATTATTTTCTAGAAATAAATAGAATCACGTATTACCCATAATTGATGAAAAGGTAATACATATAAATCAATGCACATTATATAAGGGGTTATTTGTATACAAGTAGTAATATCACTAAATGAAAAAATAATACACTTCAATCAATAACCAAAATTTTGATATGAAGGGGTATTTCTACCCATTTAAGTCACCTTTAGGTAAGGTTAAGAAATTGATATTTAGGATAAATAATATAATATTATAAAAATTCCTTTACAATGTTTATAAGCATCCAAAGGGATTATACACACAATACAACACAAAGTACATTGTGACCTCAAGTGAAATGCAACTGCCACATATCTTATGCAACAAATAGTATGCCCTAAAATTCAAATTACATGCAATTTTTTTTTGAATACTTATAGATAAAATATTGATTTAATTTTTCCCCTTCATAAATTTTGTTTAACATGAGTTCACTATTTCTCCATTTCCTTAATAAAAAATAGAAATAGAATTTCTAAAATAGACAAAAAATTAATGTCCTAAGGCAAAAACTGACAAAATACTAAAACTACAAAACATGATTTATAATACAATTTAAGTGTCTGAATTTATAAGCTAGAAGATAATTTTCTTGTTCAAGTTATTCTAAAAGAACTTCCAAAAAGCTACAATGGTGTAAACTCAGCTACAAGAGACCAACAAAATGGACTCCAATCACATAACACAAATGCAATAATGGAATAAAACTGGCAATTGATATTTTTCTCATTCTTGAATTCACACCCCTTCTACAAAAGATTACAATCCATCAAATAGCAACCAAAAACCAAAGAAACCCTAAAGAAACCCTATTTTTTTTCTAAAAACTGCTAAATATAGATCTTTTCCCTAAAAACTGCTAAAAATAAAAATGAGTCGGATTGCACCCAAATTTGGTGCACACATACCTCTTACAATAATGAACCTTAATTTAAAATATTAGGTCTCAACTTAAGCTATAACAAAAGATAATAAACTTCTAACAGCCAAAAAAACCCAAAAAACCCGAGAACCTATTCTAAAAGCTAATTTTGGGGCACTAGATGTCGGAGTTAGGTCCCGAAAACATGATTTTTGGAGGGTCAGAAGGATTGGAGATCTTCCTTATGTAGAATATGCACATGGAACAACCTATTAAATTTCAAGGCAAACAAGCATACGGTTCACAAGCTATGGCTCTAACAAGGTGCATCATACAAGTATCTAGTCACATATTTACAAATTCTTAGTAAAGATACATCATTTGATGAGTTATTTAATATACTACAAGAGTATGAGGTAGAAAATTTATTCAAATATGAAATGCCTAGCAATGCCTTAGTCTCAAAATATAATCCACATGGAATTATTGCTTCATTCTCAAGGGATATATCAAAATGGAATAATAGATATTGTCAAGTTTGTAGAAAGAGAGGGAATAGTACAAGTTATTATTGATTCAATCCAAAAAATCAGTATCAAGGAAATAAAAAAAAAAATGGAAGACAATCAAATAGGTCATTTCAACCAAGAAAACATCATAATCAATATAGACCATACGAGTAACAATTTAAGTGTCTAAATCAATACAGTTAACCTCAGTTACAATATAGGGAAGGAAATCAAAAGGGGCACTTAGCTCAAGCGATTTAGGAAATTTAAGAACTAGAAGAACCTCCAATAATACTACTAGATGACTCATCATTAAGACAAGAAAAGCAATGACAACACCAATTAATATCCCTTTGCTATCCCTTATTACTAATTTCCCCTTCCTTCCCATGGTTCCCTATAGAAGCTCCATCAAAATTAAGCTTTAGCCATCCCTCCGTAAATGGATATAGCTTTACACTTATTTGATTTTCATGGGTTTTTGTCACCATTTAAACTAGAATAAGGTCTCAATATTTTCTAATCTTCACCTCCTTTCCTAATTCCCTAATTTCATTAATCCTTAGGGTTTTAACATTTTTCACTATAGTTGCCCAAATTTTCCACCTGATTATTAAGGAGACTATTTTTCTGCTTAATTTTTTTTTTTTTTATGCTCTAGACAAATCCCCAAAGCATAGTGGAAATAATTTATAGCCCATGTATTATTCAATCATGCATTCCTAAAGGGATTTTTGCATTGTTCTATATAATCCATAATTATATTTGGTAGTACCCAAATGACACTCATCTTAATTAGACATGAAATAATAAAAAGAGAATAACTACATCCTAAAAATAAGTGTTCCAATGACTCTTCCCATTCTTCATATAGATGCCATATATTAGGAAATTGAAACCTTTTTTATATAAGTTATATGTTGTGAGGATCTTATTATGCACAACCAACTAAAGGATAATTCCTATCTTTGGTGTTGATTTTATTTTCTAGAGCATCCTCCATTGAAATCCATTTTCCAGCTCAACAAATACAATCTCATAGGTTGATTTTAAACTAAAGGATCCATCAAGAGTAGCTCCCCAAACTATAGAGGCTTCACAAATATTTACACCTACATGGAAAGACCCTTAGTTTATTTTTTATCTTATTTAAATATTCCTCACTATGGTTACAACTATGTAAGTCCTTCCACCTTGCCACTCCCTCTTATTGGACTAAAAAGTCTAAAACTATACTCCTATACCTATTTTCTAGATCTATCTATACTTCAACTAACTCTTAATCCAAGCTTATGGGTTGGTTCTCCAACCATGCATCCTCCCAAAAATGAACCAACCTATAACTCCTAATTTTCCATTGAATTCCTTTCCATAGTATATTTATTTCCTCTATCATATGGTTCCATAGAAATGAGCCTTTACAGGAATATAAAATTATTAATATCATATCTTTTTGGTTATCTAAGTACTTTTTATTTAGTATTATAAACCACAAAGACTATCCTTCCTTCATTAGTCTACATCCTACTTTAGAAACTAAGATATTATTTTCAAATATAATTACCCTTAATCTCAATCATACTTTAGATTTCAATCTATATACTTTTTCCCTTGTGATAAGGGGATTCTGCTCTTCCTCTAGACTTGACCACAAAAAAATATTTTACATACTTTCGAAATTATTTATAGCTTTTGGTATTATCATAAACATAGATAAGGGATAGACTGACATGTATTGAAGAGTACTCTTTACTAGTTAAAGTATTCTTTAATGAATTAGTAGATTTTCTTTCCAACCTACTAGCTTACATTGAAACTTATCTATCAACATATCCTATACTTGGTCCTTAAACAAACCTATAAATAGAGGTATTCCTATATACATGGATGGAAGGCTTGATATATTATAACATACTACCTTTATAATCCTTCTTTATGACTTCTTTGGAGTATTTATGAATAACACCTTGGTATTTTCCAATTTCATCATCTATTTAGATTTTTTTTTTTATATTTAGGATCTGTTTGAACTCCTTGGATTCAAAAATCAATGAGTTACCAATTAGGATTGTGTCATCCATAAAAAAATATAAGTTATACCTCTCATAAACATGAAATGTCTCAACCCATTTAACTCTCCATCATTTGTGCTTCACCTAAACATCTCCCAAGGACTTTTGCCATGATAATAAAGAGGTAAGTACAAATTGGGTCTCATTTCCATAAGCACCTACAACTATTAAAGAAACATATTTGGGATTTGTTTATAACTAAGAATATTTTTCCACCATAGCAATTTCTGACCCATATTCTCCATATACTACTAAACTTAAACTAGCATTTTTTTTATCTAGGAAGCACTAGGATACCCTATCATAAGGTTTATTCATATATGCCTTCAATAGCATTCCTTCCCTTATAATCTACACTTCTAAATACATTGTTTCATGGAGAGAGATGATATCATCCATTAGTTTCCTTCCCTTAACAAATTCACCTTATTGACCTAATGTAATCTCTAGGACTTATTTCAACTTATTCTCTCACTTTAGTGATGATCTTAGAAACTATATTACATAGTATTATTCACCTATAGTCCTTATATCCATTCTAACCTATTTATTTGGTATGAGCACTAAAAGGGTGTTATTAAATTCTCTTACAATTTTTCCTAAATGGTGAGGCTCTTGAACTACTTCTAATAAATCCTCCTTTACTATATTACAAAATACTTGGAATAAACCTGCCTATAAACCATATAGGAATAGATATTTTTTCTTCCTCAAGGATAAGCCTGCTTCCTTCACCTCCTTTTCACTTACATCTCTCACCACATCTTCATTCATTCCCTGGATATTCACATTGGTATACATTGAAGAATTCTTTTTTTAGCTTCTTGGTATTTTCCTCCTTTCCTTTAATAAGAATTTAGAAATACTTTCTTCACCTCTTGCTTTATTCTTTTATCACCTGTGATTATTTCTCCATCCTCTCATAATAATTTAGAAATCCTTCCATCACTTATGTGCTTTATATTTTAGACATGAAATAATTTATTATTTTCATCTTGTTTCGTAAGATATTTATTCCTTAATTTCTACCTATAATAAGTTTTCTCTCAAGACAAGATAGTGTGAACCTCATCCTTCTTTCCATATATATGGTCTGATCCATCCCAATCATCTTCATTTCCACCTACAATAAATTTTCTTCCTTCCTAAGGCTTTCCTTCTATCTAAATATATTTCCAAAGACTTGCTTATTGCAAGTCTTCATTTCTTTATTTATATGTTTAACTATCCTTTATAAACTAAATATCTTAGAGACTTATATTATAATCCTCCACCATGATTCCACTTAAATATAAATATTTGTGTACTGAAGAAACTTGTCTTCAAAATTGAAAGGGATTATACCTTTTCATATTTTCCTAAATTAGATAAACAGTAATAGATTATGATTAGATATCATCATAGGTAAACATACTAATGACTACTCATAGTTACCCTCAAACAATTCCATAAAGAGCAGTACTAAATATAGTCTCACTTGGATTGGGGTGTTCCCTATTCTCCTATTCATCCATGTAAAGTAATTACCTCTAAAAGAAATATCATATAGATAAGATCTTAACAAAAGGTTGATATACTCCTCCATTCCTTCTGCCATAGGATCCATATGTATTCTCTTAGGTATCAAATATATGTTGAATTCCCATACCACTATCCATATTAGACTTCTTATCTACTATTCCATCTACTCCAATTCCTTCCACAATATTTTTCTTTATCTATTCACATTCGGAGCTTAAATATTTATAATGAGAAAGGTCAAATTTGATAATTTTAAAGTTGTACAAATATTTATAAGGTGCTAATTTTTTACATGATTTTGCCTTCAAATATATAAAAATTTCATAAAGTTAAGATTCCTCCTAAAGCCCTATTAACCTCCACATGACCACTGCCACCTTTCTTCCACATATCTTTCTTAATATTATTTCAAATTATAGCATTCAACTTTATTTATTGAATTAGAACTATATCAGGTTGGTTATCCTTAATCAAGGATCTCACCATCCTATGTTTATTAGGAGTACTCATTCCCCTATAATTCTAATACAATATCTTTATTTTTTATTCTTTTTTGTGGGATTCTTACCACTTGAGTCTAATATCATGTTAATCCCCTCATTAATATGTCTTTCCATATTCTTTACCCCTTCCATCCCTACATCTTGGGTCTTTTTGGCACTCCTTATTACTATTATATTCTAGACTTCTTCAAATCTTAAGGATCTTTCCTTTACTGGTAGTTCATCTACACTTATATAGGCTCATATTTATAATATTATTCCTTTTGTAAACACAATTCCATATATAAATAGAAAACCTAACTCATTTCCACATATAATTAAAGTGATATACATATTCAAAAATTTTAAAGTGACATTGCATATAAGGAAGGAAGGTAGTGTAGTTTCTATGAGATGTAGTATTTTAATCATGGTTATATATCACATTTTTGACATACCAAATAGATTCTATTTTATCCACAACTATGTTCCAAAGGTCATTCTTCTTTTATTTATTAGAAAAAAGGAATACTCAAATATGCTCATAGAAAATTTTCAATTTTAAAACCTAAAATATTTGCAATGACTCTTTGTAATTCTAGGGCAATATTAAATAAAATGATCTTAAACTTTATATTAGTAATCAAATTTTCAACAACTTTTCATATCTTATAGTATTAACCAAAATTTTAACAACCTTATCATAAAATGATAATATTTATTTAAACTCCATGAAATTTTTGACTAAGGGATGACCCAAAAGAAATGTATTATAAAAAAAATTGAGATTGGACTTAGAGGTAAAATGTGTTACACCCATAATACCTTTGGCTTTTAGTTTCCTATATTACCTCTAAGAAAGTTCTTCCCAATACCTCCACAAGAATAAAATAATGATAAGGAGGTTGTAGATCATCCTAGTAGATTCTACAAGTTAGTTAAAAGTATGAAGAATAAATCCATTGATTAAAATAAAACATTTTAGAATGTGTTATCTACATCTAATCCTTTAACACCAACCTTGATAAAATATATTTTTTCTAGGAATATCATGTAGAAAATACCAACAAACTCTGTCATATGGTTTCCTTTTATATAGATATATAAGTTGTAGACACCAAAACAGCACCAATCCGATTATGTGACTACAAAAACTGATCGCTTTGACACACACAGCCCCCAGGGCAGCCCTCAGAGGTTAAAAAGTGGTCCTAACCACTTTTGTAGAAATTTTTTAAGGTCAGAAGGCAATTTGGCACATTCAGGCACCTTGCTTAGTATTCGTCCCTCCCAGGGACGAATTCAAATTGGGATCCGTCTTACCCAGGGATGAATTCTGAATTCATCCTGGGTCGGGACAAATTCCAGGTTCAACAGGCAAAAAGAAGAATGGCACCAAGTGGCAGCCGAAGACAATCAATTATTGCCTCTTTTATTGCATGCACGTGTAGGTGGGCAGAGTGGGCGTTAGAGGACTATCACAAGGGTATTCATGGAAGCCCAAGTCAGGGAGGAGTCTCCTCCCTCTTGAGAAGGCATGGCCACCACATGGCACCCCTACATGCCCCTCCAAATAGACTCCCTGGGTCTATAAAATGGTGGACGTGTAGGTGGGCAGAGTGGGCGTTAGAGGAGCCTATTTCAATTTTTAATAAAAAGAACCACACACACATCACGTGGCAGTTTTAAACCAAGGAGCTGGTCGTAAGACCCCAGCCCTTGATCAAGACCAACGATGGGTTCATCACCACCTTGGCTTGATTTTTGCATCCATTTACCCCGATTGTCACTATTGTCAGGCATGAATCCTGATGAAAGCTAACCGAGTGTTGCTGGGGTGATTCCCAGCATGCGAGGATAAGTCTTCTATGGTAGGTGTCATTAACAGGAAAATCCCACTTCCATATTGCCTACATACCACATACCATCTGCTCTCACGTACCTATAGTTTCCCTCTCGTAAGGGCGGGTATATAGAGAGGTTGGTATATCGGTCGGGCAATGGTATATTGAAGGGGTGACCATTTATGGGAGTTATATGAGCCTTCATTACACATTTAAACGTTCTTAAAAACTTAAAAAAAAAACAAAATAACCAAAATGCACTAAAACCAGTTTAGGACACACCATTAATCTTTAAAAGAGATAATCATCGTTTGTGTATGTGTGTGTTCATTTCTGCTTAGTGTAACAAAAAATTCATAATCATAAAAGAGATAAAAATCTGCTTAGCTGGTAGAAGAGCACCACAATGGTGTTCACCCATAGCCAAGCCCAATCAAGGGCAGAAGCTGCAGAAAGTGTACAAGGAGCAGGCACAAGTCGCCTTCGCTTTAGCCCTGAGGACTTGGCCATACCACCTTGGTGGTCTGGACCACAAGAGAGTCCACATCATTCCATATCAATGTGGAATTATAGGGATACCCCCCTGGGGGACACGCCCGTTCAGCACGGCCCCTTTTAGGAAGAATCTTTACATGTGGAACTCAACATAAATAGAAGACTGCATTTAGAGGCTAAATATGAATGGCCACTGTGCAATGAAGCGCTAGAAAGGCACGGTGTCCATGAGGAGAGACAACATGACTATGGCATCTCTCCTTTGCCTCCCATAATTGTTAGAACTAAAAGACAAAACCTAGAGCACACGGCTCTCCACACAGGGTGAGCTAACTCTGCCCGCCCCCTTCACACCCATGAAAGGGAGTACGAGGAAGACCATCAAATTCCTCAAGAGCAATATACAACACATGAGCCTTGCGCTTTCGCACCTGCTAGATACCATGGTCACACATTGAGGCCAAAGCCTTAGGTAAATGCCACCAACCTCGACAAAGGGAAGCTACCCATTGAAATCTTAGACCATTAAGGCCGAGGTAAATACATAGGAAAAATAGTCAAGCCTCCTAAACCAAATATGACAGACCAAATTGACCTGGCAGTCGCCAGACATGCCGCCCGTCATGCCCAAATCACATGGCTTCAGTAATATCATCAGCAGTTAGAGCACTTATACTGCCTTAACAAAGAGCGCATGCAGCGTGAAGTGGACGAGCTACTTTATAAACTACCTGAGAGGGTTCCAACCCCTCGCACTCAAAAAGCAGAAAAATATGAGAGGCATAATCCTTTGGTGTAGGACAGGTCTCCGTGACCTCGTCAAACTTTGCCTCCGAGACCCCATAGACCTGAGAGGTAGGCCACTCCCCGAAACAATTATGGGTACCCTCCGCAAAGACCCACTCAGGGTCATAGGTCTCACCTAGAGACTCCTCCTGAAGTTTATTAGGAGTATGAACTAGAATTAGAATAGACCAAAATGCCCTATCAAGGCAGGAGGGCTGCCACTCAGCCACCCCCCCATAGGCCTCCAGTATCCCATAACTCACAACGGGAGCAAACAAAAGAGAAAGAAATTAAGTCTTTCGATGCATACAAAGTGCTATTAGAGCATTTGGAGTCTGTGGAGAATAAATATTCTAGGCACAAAAATCCCACGTTATGTCAATCCACAGTCATCCAGTGCATCTGTCAGTGCCCACACCTATTTACCCTGAACATTTCAAGTTGTCATAGTTGGCAGTCTTTAAGGGTGAAGAGGATGCTCAAGAGCATGTGACAATATTTCTAAGCCAATGCTTTGGCATTCAAGATAATGATGCAATGTTGCTAAGGACATTCATAACCACATTTGTAGGCCCTACCTCAGATTGGTTCACACAGTTGTCGAAGCACAGCATAAATAACTTGGATCAATTAGTGGACGCGTTCCTTGAATGCTTCGCCTTCAACACCAAGAAGACGACGTCACTAAGTGACTTGGCCAGCCTCAAGCAATATGAGGAAGAGGCAATGGTGGCTTACAGGAATCAATGGAGAGTTCTAAGCTACCCTACCTTCCCCCTATGTCTGACCTCACATTAATGTTTTCACGAAGTTGTCTGAGATCAATCTCTAGGCTATTGCAGCTGCAGCAATATGCCACCTTGGAAGAAGCTCTGGCGCAAGCCAGAGTTATCGAAGAGATCAAAATATAGGATGGCAAAATTTCCAAACCTAAAAAGAAAGAGTGGAACAAAAACAACAAGACAGGGACTACGCAACCAAAACCCACTGTGGTTAATCAATTTGCGATAAATGTTCCTAAGCCTGCACAAGAAACACAGCTTTAAAAGGCTAATTATCAGGCAGTGCCTCCTAATAATTATGAAAGAGAAAATCAAAAACATGAGCGAAATCAGTAGAGTCGCCCTAGGAGACAATTTACCCCTTATACGAAGTCTAGGGACTCCCTATTTGATCACTTGTCAGCAAAAAATTTGATCACACTTCTAGAAATCCAAACCATAGATCCTAACGCTCCCAAGCCTAAGGGATACAGAGAGGATTTATATTGTAGGTTCCACAGGTGAAGGGTACATGACCTGAACGCATGCTAGAAATTTGAGGGATTAATACAAGACTTTATTGATAATAAAACATTAGCAGTGGACAACCCCATTGCGCCAAATAACCAGTAGATGGGAGTCTTCAAAGATCCCTTGCCTACCCATGAGGTACAGGAAAAACCCCTTCAGGTCAATGAGGTGCGACAGAATCTCCCCATGCAAGGGTATGTGGGAATGATCAACATAGTGACAAGGAACAAAAAATACCCAGGGGTTGCCCCTACGACAGCCACAAGAGAAGTTCCAACAATGTCGCAACCTCAGCAACACCCTATGCAATTACCTCCGCCTAGACCTAAGATCACGATACAGACCAAACTCACGTATATTTTGCAGACCACGTTGGCTAGGCTATCCATAGATGAGCTTATACAGTAATCAGCACCCCATCGGGAAGCTCTCATGGAAATTTTGAAAGCCATCGAGTTGCAGCCCCACGAAGCGAATTCCTTTAATAACTTCATGGGAAATGTAAAACGATGTACGGAGCCGATCATCACCTTCCAAGAAGATGAAGTTAAATCAGTAACTGATGACATGGCATATCCACCCCTGCACGTAATTGCACGGGTCAATGGGATCCTATATAAGAGGGTGTTGGTAGACACTGGCTCGTCTAGTAACATCATTACTACAGCAGCATTGAAACATCTGAAGCTGCCAGCTTCTCACATCACCGCTTCCACTTACACGCTGCAAGCATTCAACGATGTGATATTCTTGACAGTTGGCATAATTGTTCTACCCATTCATGTAGGACAAAAGACGATACCTACATTGTGCCATATTTTGGAAGACGAGATGGCATACAACATATTGCTAGGGTGACCATGGATCAGGGACATGAAGTGTGTCCCTTCGATAGCTCACCAGTGTTTGAAGTATGCATTTAAAATAGAAGTACATGTAGTCCTGACAGACTTAGAACCCTTCAAATACTACAATGCGATGTAATTGATGCCCTAATAGAGCCTCCCATCGACGCACTTAGATTTCCAGTTAAATCCATATAGACAAGGTTTGATGCTACGAGCACCACTAGTGACTAATCCATCAAAACCCCAACTAGGTGCATCTTCATCGTCCGCTCCTTCACTATCAACGCCACCTGTCATGGCTAAACATAAGGACAAAGGGAAACAAATCATGGAAGAGGCCCAACCCCTAGAGGAGGTTCTGCCAACAATATCAACCATCTCAGCAAAAGAGATACCTAGCACAATGGAATCTGAGGCTCCTAGTCTTCCCAACATGGAATATACTCTAGAAGGGATTCCATTCCCTCCCCCTCAATCACCAATAATTACTGTTGAAATGGCCAGTACGGGCTTGGGGGAGTATCTAGTGCAGAATGTTATAGCAATGCCTGCACTAGAGTCAGTACAAGACATGGGGAGACCTCGCCTTCCCATTGGGATAGTTGTTCCTTTAGGCTACCCACCGAACGAGACCAATTTTGTGTATGGGGGCCTTGACCATGGTACTGAACCATGCATGCAAAAGGATGAGTATGAAGAACCTTTTGTAGAAAATGTCAACTATCTGTCTAATCTAGACTTCGCCCTAAGATACCTTGGCCAATGCAATTGGCACGGATACGGGCTAGGCAGGTATGAGCAAGGAGTGCGTGTCCTTTTCTAGCCAAGATACCAAATGCCTTATGACAAGTTAGGAGTAGGGTTCAACCACCCCCTACCCTTAGACATCTTGGTGGAAAACATGCAAGGCCTGGGAATAGGTAAAAAGGGTGAATTGGCATCAGATCTTTATGCCAACCCAAGCACAACATATACATTGGTAGATTACCTCCCATGGTCAACAACCACCCTTGGTAACATCAAAAATCCCTCTGCTTTGCTAGAGAGAGGTGAAAGTTCGGACACTAAATTTCAAGGAGAGCATAAACAATGTCCAAAAGGATCTTCGAAAGATGAATCAAAATCATATGATCCCTTCGAATCCAATAGTAATCACTCACAAGAGATTCCCATGAATAACTGGCAAGAGATCTTCTTGAATCTGTTCCCTCTAGAGGTTCTAGTTGAGCCAGTGTTGTGTCAATAGAATCAGGTCCCCCCACAAAATGTGGAACAACCGCAATGGGACCAGATTAATTTTCTAGAAAAAGGTGAACCCTTAATGTCGCAAGCAGTTGTTGAAGAAAATAAACATTTTCGAATCTCTGATAGTGATTCGAAAGATGAGACTGAGATGGCCTATATCAACCACATGCGACAAATGCAACAAAGGCAACAAGTGCAACAATGGTGTCCCTTGGGGATTAATGAATTATTTGCATAGATGGGCATAGTGCTAGGGCATGAGTGGTACATAGACCCAACAGGGTGGGACCAAGTGTTGGATCCATGGCTTCAAGTTTACGACAAGCACCGTCCACCCCGAGACCCTATAATGACATCAGTGCCGAGGGAAGACCCTATCTTCCTATCAGCACATAGGGTCGATCCATTCGTGCCCATCCCTCTAGAGCCAGATCTAGAACATAGAGAACATCCAGAATATTTGAGTCATCACACCCGTAGTAATGGAGACCAAATTCATTTCATCCACATGATCTCCATTTATTTGACTGCACCCATTCGCAATCCGATCGATCCAGCATGGTCATTGCATCTAGACATAGATGCCATTGACTGGGATCATGTCAATTCACCTCCATCCCCATCAGAGTAATGGCATTTTGGTAAAATACCTCATTTTACCCCAGGGACAACTCAGGATATATTTCAGGCTGAACAGGAACCCAAGGTTCCCAACGTAGATTTAAACATAGCTAATGATATCCATTTGATCTCGACTCCACATCAGTTGGAGGATGGATCCCACATGTCAATCGAGGAGACGACTGACATAGACATCGACACAGATCCAATGAATCCAAGGATTCTCAAGTTGGGGGTAAGTCTTTCCCCCAAAGAGCAAGCCGACTACATTACCCTTCTCAAAGAGAAGAATGAGGTTTTTGCATGGTCATACAGAGACATGTCGGGGCTAGATCCATAGCTAGTCACGCATAATCTAACGCTTGATCCAACAATAAAGATAGTTAAGAAAAAACTATGTAAGATGCATCCAACAATGGCCTTGATGGTCAAATATGAATTGCAAAAGTTGTTGGATGCACAGTTTGTCATCTGCGTAAATTATCCGCCATGGCTGTCCAACATGGTGCTCATCAAAAAGCCCGATGGGAGGATTCACATATGCACTAATTTTTAAGATCTAAATAAAGCGAGTCCTAAGGATGATTTTCCCTTGCCCAGCATCAACGCATTGGTAGACGCCACAGCAGGTCATGAAATGTTATCCCTCATGGATGGTTTCTTGGGATACAATCAGATTCGTATCAATCCTAAGGATCAACTAAAAATGGCATTCACAATGCCTTGGGGGACATTCTGTTATAAGGTCATGCCTTTTGGCCTTAAAAATGCTAGCGCCACCTACCAACGTGCCATGACGTACATATTCCATGACTACATGCATAAAAATTTGGAAGATTACATGGATGATTTGTTGGCCAAGTCTATTTTGTGCCCAAATCATCTCGATGACTTAAGCAAAATCCTCGATCACCTCATGGAGCATAAAGTCAGACTGAATCCCAAGAAGTGCATATTTGGCATCACATCTGGAAAACTATTGGGTTTCTAGTCTCAAAGCGAGGTATCGAGGTGGACCCAAAGAAATTCAAGGCGATCCTTGAAATGGTTCCCCCAACTACCATTAAGCAACTCAGAAGTCTGTAGGAAAATGTCGTGTCAATGAAGTGCTTCATAGCACATCTATCTGACAAGTGTCGACCCATGAACAAATTATTGCACAAGGGGGTTACATTTCACTGGGATGATGAGTTCCAGTCAGTCTTTGATGAAATCAAACAATACTTGGCTTTGTTGCCAGTATTGGCACCACCTAGACCAGGAGTGCCATTCTACATATATATCTCAGCTATTGAGGTGGCACTGGGCACCATGCTAGCCCAGAAGAATGAACTTCACAAAGAATAGGCTACTTATTATCTTAGTCGCACCCCGGTTAGTTATGAACTCAACTATGCATACATCAAGAAACTCTACTTGGTAGTGGTGTTTGCTACCAAAAAGCTACGCCACTACATGCTGAGAAAAACTATGTATGTTGTGTCTAAGGAGAATCCATTGCGATACATGATGAGTCGTACTTATCATAGTAGTCGCACGGCGAAATGGATCATGTTGTTGACAGAATTTGACATATAATTTATCGAACAAAAATCTATCAAAGGACAGGTCATAGCCAATAAACTAGCAGAGGCTTCTCTCAAAGATGATCAGCCTCTAGTCATAGAACTACCCGATGATGGGGTCTTCCATGTCTTAGAATTGCCAGATTCTGATGAGCCTGAGTCACAGGCTGACATAACCCTATTTTTTGATGGTTCTAAATGTGATCAAAGTGGTGGCATGGGAATAGTATTCTTCACACCACAAGGCACTCCAATGCCCCTATCATTTAAATTAAATTTCCCATGCACCAACAATAATGCAGAGTATGAATCCTTGCTCATAGGTCTTCAGACAACAATCGCCATGAACATCAAAAGACTGAACATCTTTGGTGATTCACTGTTAATTGTCAATAAAGTCAAAGGGGTATTCCAATGCAAATGCCCAGTTCTACAGGCTTATAAAGCCCTTGTGGACAAATTCCTGGCAAAACTTGAGTGGTACAACATCGAGGCACTCCCTCGGTCATTGAATCATTTTGCGAACACAATGGCCTCCTTGGGGTCACTAATATCGCAAGACCTTTCTGGTGATATGACAACCATTCAAGTCAAAACCCTATCACAATTCACGATGGAGCATGCAAGCTCTGACTTGATGCCAGGAATCCATATGATCCAGATTGAACCATCCTCGGATAAGTTCTCTCGAATCCATGATTGTTTGAAACATGCCAACTGGGGGTCCTTGTTCTCCCCTAATCCCATTAATAGCAATACAATGCTATTCTTACAAGTTCTATCTCTCTCAACGTTTGCTAGGGATGAACTTCAAGAGAGATTGGTTGTTCATACCGTCGAGGTTTCCAATAAATAGGACTGGTATTTACCCATTAGAGACTACCTCAATTTAGGTAATCTCCCGCTTGGATTGACGCATGTCACAAAACGAGCATTCAAGCAGAAAGTAGCTAAGTATGTCTTGATAGGAGACATTTTGTACCATCGTAGCTATGAAGGAATCCTCCTTCGTTGCTTGTACTAGAAAGAGTCCACTTGGGCGATCACCCAAGCGCATGATGGTACATGTGGTGGCCACTTCACTGGTATGGCCATCGCAAAGCGCATTCTTCGCATGGGCTATTATTGGCCATATTTAGAGCAAGATTGTTGTGCATATGTTAGGAAGTGCGTGAAGTGTCAACATCATGACAATTTTATGCACGTACCTTCCCAGGCCTTGTAGACAGTCTAGTCTACTTGGTCATTTTTGTAGTGGGGCTTTGATCTAATCGAAAAGATCTCCCTTGCGTCATCAGGCCACCACATATTTATCATAATGGCCATAGAGTATTTTACCAAGTGGGTGGAAGCAGTTCCGCTTACCTCTACAACAGGACCCCGCATTGTGGAGTTCATTTTGCATAACATCATATGTCGTTTTGGTATTCCATCCAAAATAGTCTCGGATAATGGGACACCATTCAAGAACAAAGATGTGCATGCTTTGACCACAAAGTACAAAATTCAGCACAATTTTTTGACACCCTATTATCTGTAAGCGAATGGAAAAGCAGAAGCGTCAAACAAAATGCTAGTTGCCATCCTTAAAAATACAGTCACAGATAGTCATAAGGATTGGCACATCCAAATCCCACTTGCCCTGTGGGCCTATCGCACCAGCATTTGGACGCCCACTAGGGCAACTCTGTTTTTGTTCGTGTATGGCTCCAAAGCAGTCATGCCTCTAGAGTTGGAAATTCCTTCCCTGTGCATATCAATGCAAGAGTTCATCGATGATGATGCTACATGGCAGGCCCGGTTAGACCAGCTTACGTTGCTTGATGAATGATGCATTAATGCTCTCGAGCATTTACGTATCTATCAAGAGTGACTTAAGAAAGCTTACAACATGAAAGTTCACTTGAGGGACTTTCGGGTTGGTGATTTGGTTTTGAAGGAAAAACAACAAAACTCTAGTTTGCCATCCCACCTAAGGGACAAATTCATGGTAAATTGGATAGGTCCATATGTCATTGATAGAAAAATAGGACCCGGGACATACCGGCTAGCTTCTCTTGATGGAATCAAGGAAACAGAACCCTTGAATATCAGACATTTACACCCATTCCATATCTAAGAGAGCCGTATCCCAAAATGCTCCAAGGATTCCTATAATCACTTGGTCAATCCCAAAAATGCTCCAAGTATTCCTATAATCGCTTGGTCAATCCCAAAAATGCTCCAAGGATTCATATAATCGCTTGGTCAATCCTAAAAATGCTCCAAGGATTCATATAATCGCTTGGTCAATCCCAAAAATGTTCCAAAGATTCATATAATCACTTGGTCAATCCCAAAATGCTCCAAGGATTCATATAATCACTTGGTCAATCCCAAAAATGCTCCAAGGATTCCTATAATCGCTTGGTCAATCCCAAAAATGCTCCAAGGATTCCTATAATCGCTTGGTCAATCCCAAAAATGCTCCAAGGATTCCTATAATCGCTTGGTCAATCCCAAAATGTTCCAAGGATTCATATAATCGCTTGATCAATCCCAAAATGCTCCAAGGATTCCTATAATCACTTGGTCAATCCCAAAAATGCTCCAAGGATTCCTATAATCGCTTGGTCAACCCCAAAATGCTCCAAGGATTCCCACAATCGCTTGGTCAAAAATAAGAAATTCAATGTTCCAAAAATCATCAAAAATAGCAAAAATTTGCATCTCATTCCCAGGCATGCTCAAATTCATCAATAAAATCTCTTCTTACATCTTATCTTCATACTCACAAAAATCGTTCCATCAAAATACTAAAATATATAGTTGCATTAAGCATCGCATCCATACATTGCTTATTTGTGGTCATACAGGTCAAAGGCACCATAGGCTGTAATTGCTTTGCTATTCTATCTTGTTCCACATTTTTCCATTTTATAAGCAATCCAAAAAAAAACAACAAAAATACACCATTTACTACTTTTTACCACACTAGAGTCAATGGTCTTATAATGCATCAAGAGTTTTCGTCTTTCAGTCGTAATCTTGCTTTCTAGTCATGTACTGTACCAAGTCAGATAGATTTTACGAAGGTAGAGTTCTACTTGGATCACACCTTATTACGTAGCATCCCAACACAAATTAAAACACATAAAAATTCCCAAGTTGTGTGAATGAAAGATGAAACCTGTAAAGCAATATAGGATACTATATAGTGAAAAAGGTTACCTCACTCATCCCCCTGTGCGAATGACCCCAAGAATGCTGAGAGTTGGCAAAAGGACAAGCATCCTCCCTACCCAATTCTCTAAGAATCCCAAAGTTCTCAATAGTCACAAAACATAAAAAATTTGCAAAAGTCAAAACACCAAAATTTGACATCCCATAGTGCATACATCAACAGGCACAAACAATAGTGATTCTCGTCACTCCATATCCAAATCCCTTGCTCAAAAGAAAAACAAATAAAACAAAAATAAACAGTTATTTTATCACTACAAAGGAGCAAGTATCCCAATACAATTGAAGAAAAGAAGGGAGTCGAACTTGAATCCCTGGAACTCTCAGCAATTCGACAGGTCATGAGGCAAGCCTCAATACTGGTTTGGTGGATAGCCTATCGGTCACTAGCGGTAAACCTCCCGCATGACGATATATCTGTCACATTAACTTGTGTACAAATCGATGTTTGCATGTGGATGAGCTAGCTTATGGTATCCTAGATAGAACCACAGATTAATCTGACTAAATACAATAAAGGAGTTAGTGGAGCTAATTAGGAGATCCTCAGTACAAGTTTGGTTGTCAGCCTATCTGGCACTGGTGGTATCCTGACAAATACCACATAAATGAACTCAATTGCACACACAGGGATGTGAAATAGCTTGGTCAAAGACAAGTCCGATTCATACCTTGTTCAAAAGTCTTGTAAGATAAAGTACAATCATGGCTAGTGAGTTAAAACCGTCTGAGTCTCAGAAAACCTTAGCTACATTTCTAAACTAACTATGCTACTTTTCATCCTTGCAATACCATCAGAAAATACAAAAAAGAAAACCACATGTATACATACAAATTTAGTTACCACAACAATCGCCTAAAAACAAAATACACAGAGTCCTAAGTAGTTTATGGTGCCCTAACCAAACATCACAAATTCCATTCATCCACTTCATTTCTGCATATCACAGATAAATCAAAACATTTGCATCCATCATAACATATGCATCCATCAAAATAAATTAACATGCATACATCCATACTCATCACTCATTAGACATAAAATAAAATCATCAAAAATGCTCGTAGGCTACAATAACCGGTCATCTAACCCCACACAATCCAAAATCTCAAAAACCACCCAACCTAAGGCGTCGACCACCATGATCACACAGGATCGATGTGATAGGAACTACCCCCCGTGGTGTGGGTCCTATGGGACCCCTCATGGCGGCTACTGCTAGCCCCCACATCACACCTGTTGCCCCCTCCCTCATCCAATCGCTTGTGATGAGATGATGCTGACTGCTCAATACCACTATCCCTCATCCGATGCAAAGATCCACCTCCCAACAGCTCAGGTAGCCACCTACCGAGGCAGATAATCTCCCCCTCCATCTTTATCTGATTTCGAAACCACTCTGCATCCCACCGATGATAGTAAGCTAATGCATCGTCGCGCTATGCCAAAACCCTATCCCACTCTAATAGATGAGCCTGCAGGAGATCCCTCTCCCATATTGCATCCCCTAGCTCTTGGTCTCACCTCCATAGTAGCTCTGACAAATGCACATTCTCAGCATGTACCCCGAATTCCATCTCCTCCACATCCGCCTGAGGCATGGGACTCTTAGGAACAATAGCCTGCCCTGGCTCCCACTGCTCCGCCATGTCCTGCATCTCTGGCTGATTCGAAGCTCCCAAATCCACATCCTCACCCTTCACCTCTACCATATCTACATCCTCCAAAGGAGCTCCCCAAATCATCCCCTGGTGCCTCAGCACCCTCCCTGCCTGTCGCTGCCGCCTTTGCACCTCCCAATGGCCCCTCTCCCTGCCACCACTACAATACCCACCATGAGTCATACTCAGCGGTAGTCCTGACATCATCCACATCTAGGATGTTGATCATCGCGTCTGAATCCTTGCCCAGTGGCACAATGACTAGTTGGTCTAGAGTCCTCTCATCCCTCTGATGCTGATAGACCATAGGCTCACTAGGAAACCCCTGGCGCACCCCAAACTATCATGTAACCTGGCTAAACAAGAAGAACTCATGCTCGGTCCCATGTCGCCCAATCAGCCACCGCTCTCTATGTACCCGTCGAAACCACTCTCCAGCCTTCGGCTTGGCTAGACAGTCTCGATAAGGGCGCTAAACCACCTCCCCTAGATTGAGTCAAGAGAAGGTATTGACATAGTGCCCTACGACACCTACCCACTATCGACTTTGTCCCTACTCTTCGGATCGCCGCAACAGAACTGCATACCCTATCTCCTTATCCTCCATCACTGCTCGAGTTGTCCATGGTAACCTGGCTAGCCTCTCAACTGCTATGTGCTGCCAACCCCAGCACTGCAATAGATAGCTATAGCTGATCCCCTTTCACTATCGGCAGTGGACCTCATACAACTCCCCATAGAGCCATGCCAATAGTTTCTGTCCCCATCTCAGGATAAGCGATGCCTCTATCGGACACTCTGCCAACTACCACACCAAATCTAGCAGGTTCCATGGGAACCTCACGCCTGACGAATTAGGTAATAGCATGTTGGACATGAGGCCCATAAGGAATGTGTGCCTCATGCCCAACACCCCCCTCTCCAACCACCATCGAACCAAAATCTTGCCAATCTAGCAGTCGCCCTCTGCCCTCTCTAGTGGATCCTCCACACCCAGCTCCTCCCCATGCCCAAAGTATCTCATTAGTATAGCTGTCTGCTGATCACACAGCGATGTCCTGATAGGCAGTCCATCTATCGAAATCTATAGAAGCTAATAGATATCCTCCAAAGTCACGATCATCTCCCCTGTTGGGAGATGGAAGGTGTTGGTCTACGGATCCCAAAGATTGATCAGGGCCATCAAATAGGCCTGATGCATGACCACAGGCTCCAGTCAAGACACTTTCTTGAGCCCAAGGGCATCAAGCCATTCCCAGTCAGCCTCAATCAGTGCCCCCAACACCTCAGTAAAAGCAGTGGGTACATGGTACCGGCTCCTAACAACCTACAAAAGAAAATAACTCAAAAACATTAAAATCATGAAAAAAGAACTATACAGCAAAAAACAAACACAAAAATTCAAATAAAAAATTAATTTTTCAGCTCTAGGGTTTCTAATCCCAACTGATTAATTAAAAAAAAAAACAAACACAAAAATTCCAACAAAAATTAATTTTTTTAGTTCTAGGGTTTCTAATCCTAACTGATTAATTTAAAAACAAAAATTCAAAATTAAAAAATGTTTTAGTTCTAGGGTTCCTAATCCTAACTGATAAATTCCAAAAAAAAATAAAATGAAACAAAATTTAAAAAATTAATTTTTCAGTCTTAGGGTTTCTAATCCTAACTGATTAATTTAAAAAAATAGAACAAAAAATTCAAAAAAACAACAAACACTACGTCTTAGGGTTTTACGTTCTGTTTATCCTAGGGTTTAGTTAAAGCAATAAAAATTCTTTGCCTAGGTTTTGCGTTACATTTAGTTGAAACTAAGTTTTAGTTGTCTTCAGTTCAGTTTTAGGGTTTAAGTTTTAAAATTTTGAAAAACATCATCACAAAAATAATTAAACAAAACACTTGCAGTTTTAAAACAAAGATAAACTCTAGGGAGCACTTACTGGCCTCGCTTCGGCTTCGCCGCTCGATCCGATTTGTGCACTCATGATGGCAGGAAAATCTGGCAGCGCTTCGCTTCGCAGAATTAACCTCCTCCTCCCCAGAGCTCCAAATCGCAAGAAAAATCAGACGCAAATGAGGCCAAACCCTAGTTTTGGCCTTTAAATAGGCCTTTCAAGCTTAAATTCATCTTCCCCTGGGACGAGCACTCTGGTCAGTGCTCGTACCGCCTAGGGATGAATTCTAAGCTAGAATTCGTCCTACCCTGGGATGAATTCAGGCCAAAAATTTCAAAAAACATCAAAAATTGAACAAAAATGCACTAAAACAGATAATAAGCTTGCCCTATGAGAGTGCTATTGCACTTGACATCCCGGGCATACAAAATAGATGTTGAGGTTACAAATTATCACTATCCTACTCCCTAAGAAGGCTATCTTAGCCGGACCGCTCCACGGGAAGACGGATTTTCACCAATTTTAGTTCCAAAAAGAGTCGCAAAAAGGGTTACCACCCACCAAAAATAGGTCTAAATGTCAGAAAAATTGCACATGCTTAATGCTAAATCTCTGAAGGCACCTTTGCACAAGTCATCTTGGGTCAAGCGACTCATCGCTTTTCTCATGAAGGTCATTCCCTCATCGATTCGTCGCTTGATTGGGTAGTCACACTTAGTCACCAATCAACAAGCACACACCCAATTAAGGAAAAAGACATGCATTCAAAGAATCATTGACAAAGACAATCACGCTCCTACTTGGGGCAGCAAACAAGCAATAATCACAAATTGATCAAACACTTGGCATTCCCAAAGCATGAACACAAGGTTCCCCTGTGGACAAAATGTTGCCCCCTTTGCCTAATCATGACTGATCAATGTCCAAGCTCAAGTCACAACTCACCAAAATAGGTTAATACTTGAAATCAAATTCCTTAGCTCGTCAGAAGCAAGGATTCAAGAATGCATGCCCTTTTCATACTTGGGGCATCAAAAGTTGGTTAGGTTACCAAGAAACCCTAATCATTAGTGCTTTGGTTATCTATTTTTGCTCGGTGATGTGCCATGCACAATGCATCCCAAAAAGGGGCATCTATAGACACAAAAACAACACCAATCCAATTATGTGACTGCAAAAACTGATCGCTTTGACACACACAGCCCCAAGGGCAGCCCTCAGAAGTTAAACAATGGTCCTAACCGCTTTTGTAGCAATTTTGTAAGGTCAGAAGACAATTTGCACATTCAGGCACCTTGCTCAGTATTCATCCCTCCCAGGGACGAATTCAAATTGGGATCCGTCTTACCCAAGGATGAATTCTGAATTCGTCCTGGGTCGGGATGAATTCTAGGTTCAACGGGAAAAAATAAGAATGGTGCCAAGTGGCAGCCAAAGACAGTCAATTATTGCCTCCTGCCTTGCATGCGTGTGTAGGTGGGCAGAGTGGGCATTAGAGGACTATCACAAGGGCAGTCATGGAAGCCCAAGTCAGGGAGGAGTCTCCTCCATCTTGAGAAGGCATGGCCGCAACATGGTGCCCCTGCATGCCCCTCCAAAGAGACCCCCTGGGTCTATAAAATGGTGGACTTTCCCACCCAAGAAAAGAAGGTTGGAAGCATTTTCAAGCAACGAAGTGCTGCTAAATTAAACACCACATTGTACCCTTTTTGATTCACCTCTTCCACATCCTTGATCTCTTTAGAAAGAGAGGTTAGTGGGTGGCTTTTGGAAGTGTGAATCCCAACCCAAAATCCAACATTTGACCACATTGATCTACCAACTCACCGACAACCCATTACCAAAGATTTTGGACCCTTCTCAAGTGGATTGGTGCCGAAATCAAGTTCTAACGGTGGGCGACCCACATGGGCACCCTGCATTCTTTAGTTTCATTTTTAATTTATTATTTTTTCACTTTTTCATATTCCATTCTATTTTATACTGTTTAGATAATTCATAATTTCGATTTTATAATGCTTTGATCAAATATTATCATGTTTTGTCGTTTTGTGGTCTTCACTAACTTGCAGGTAACAACGTCAAATTCCCGCTGAAGGAGGTCAAATTAGAAAAATCCGGCCATCTGGGTCGTCCCAAAATGCCCTCAATTAGCTAACCCCTATGTTTACAGGTCGTTTGGAGCTCCCGAGACGCGACATTTGGGCAGCATCACTTCGGTGCATTGTTGCAGGCGAATTCGTCCTACCCAGGGACGAATTACAGTCGAATTTGTCTCGCCCAGAAGTGAATTCGAATCGACAGTGAATTATTCAACTATTTTGATGGCAGTGGCCCTCTGGTAATGTTCCCTGGTCTCTGTCAAATTTGCAAGTTGTTTAGAATCAGTTCATTTATCATTTTATTCAGTTTTATGCATACATCCTTCATTGTTTTTTAGAGAACAAATGTTTTGTCTTTGCAATAGGTGCTACTAACAATTTTGTTGTTTCTTTGAATGCAAGAGGAGCAGCAAGGATCAAGGATTCATTCACAAAAGCAGCGGCAACACTTTGGCCTGCCCATTTTGCATGTGGGCACGCAGAAGAGAGATGACTTTCCATTGATGTGACCAAGAGACAAGTTTGATGCTCCTTTCCCCTAAAAAGGGAGGAAGCTAATTGTAACCAAATTTGAAATACATCAATAAAACAAGAGGGTTGTTTCATTCCATTTTGGTTCTAATTTGTCTACGCTTTCTCCATTTTACGCATTTCTAATTTGTAGCATCAAGTTTAGTTTCGTTCTTGCATCGTGTTTGGAGTTTTCCCTTTTTTGTTTTTTGAAATATTGTGCTTTCAGTGGCGATCACGGTGGGACTCACAAAGATAGCACTTCATTCCAAAAAATCCCCAAAGGTGTCCACAAACCCTTTGGTCAAACCCAGGTAGTCACACTTAGTCACCAATCAACAAGCACACACCCAATTAAGGAAAAAGACATGCATTCAAAGAATCATTGACAAAGACAATCACGCTCCTGCTTGGGGCAGCAAACAAGCAATAATCACAAATTGATCAAACACTTGGCATTCTTGAAGAATGAACACAAGGTTCCCCTATGGACAAAAGGTTGTGCCCTTTGCCTAATCATGATTGATCAGTGTCCAAGCTCAAGTCACACCTCACCAAAATAGGTTAATACTTGAAATCAAATTCCTTAGCTCGTCAGAAGCAAGGATTCAAGAATGCATGCCCTTTGCATACTTGGGGCATCAAAAGTTGGTTAGGTTACCAAGAAACCCTAATCATTAGTGCTTTGGTTATCTATTTTTGCTCGACGCTGCGCCATGCATAGCGCATCCCAAAAGGGGGCATCTATAGACACCAAAACAACACCAATCCGATTATGTGACTGCAAACATTGATCGTTTTGACACACATAGCCCCCAGGGCAGCCCTCAGAGGTTAAACAGTGGTCCTAACCACTTTTGTAGCAATTTTGTAAGGTCAAAAGGAAATTTGGCACATTTAGGCACCTTGCTCAGTATTCGTCCCTCCTAGGGACGAATTCAAATTGGGATCCGTCTTACCCAGGGATGAATTCTTAATTCGTCCTGGGTCGGTACAAATTCCAGGTTCAACGGGCAAAAAAAAGAATGGCACCAAGTGGTAGCCAAAGACAGTCAATTATTACCTCCTGCCTTGCATGCGCATGTAGGTGGGCAGAGTGGGCGTTAGAGGACTGCCACAAGGGTAGTCATGGAAGCCCAAGTCAGGGAGGAGTCTCCTCCCTCTTGAGAAGGCATGGCCGCCACATTGTGCCCCTACATGCCCCTCCAAAGAGACCCCCTGGGTCTATAAAATGGTCGACTTTCCCACCCAAGAAAAGAAGGTTGGAAGCATTTTCAAGCAACGAAGTGCTGCCAAATTAAACACCACATTGTACCCTTTTTGATTCACCTCTTCCACATCCTTGATCTCTTTTGCAAGAGAGGTTAGTGGGTGGCTTTTGGAAGTGTGAATTCAGACCCAAAACCTGACATTTGACCACATTGATCTACCAATTCGTCGACAACCCATTACCAAATATTTTGGGCCCTTCCCAAGTGGATTGGTGCCGAAATCAAGTTCTAACGGTGGGCGGCCCGCCTGGGTGCCCCGCATTCTTTAGTTTCATTTTTAATTTATTCTTTTGCCACTTGTTCATATTCCATTCTATTTTATACTGTTTAGATAGTTCATAATTTTGATTTTATAATGTTGTGATCAAATATTATCATGTTTTGTCGTTTTGTGGTCTTCACTAACTTGCAGGTAACAACATCAAATTCCCACTGAAGGAGGTCAAATTGGAAAAATACGACCATCTGGGTCGTCCCAAAATGCCCCCAATTAGCTAACCCCTATGTTTACAGGTCTTTTGGAGATCCCGAGGAGCGAAATTTAGGCAACATCACTTCATCGCTTTGTTGCAGGCGAATTCGTCCTGCCTAGGGACAAATTATATTAGAATTCGTCCTACCCAGGGATGAATTATAGTGGAATGCTAACCGGATGTGTTTGTCCAACTGTTTCGATGGCAGTGGCCCTTCAGTAATGTTCTTTGGTCTCTATCAAAGTTGCAGGTTATTTAGAATCATTTTATTCACCAGTTTAGCTAACCTTATGCATGCATCCTCCATTGGTTTTAAGATCAAACTCTTCATATTTTGTCATAGGTGCTACTAACGACTTGTTGTGTCTTTGAATGCAGGAGTAGCAGCAAGAATCAAGGATTCATCAATGCAAGCAGTGGCAACACTTTGGCCCACCCATTTCAAATGTAGGCGCGCGGAAGGAGGAACTCTGTCACAATTGTAACCAAAATTCATTTAATGCTCCTAGCCCCTGAAAATGGAGGAGGTGTCTTTGTAACCGAGATTAAGAGAGTGAAATAAAAAGGGTTGTGTCTTCTCTACTTTCTTTTGTCTCTATTCAATTCGTCACTTTTCATTTCATGCATTTCACATTGTAGGACTTAAGCGTTTGTTTGATTTTGGATGCATCACAATAGCTTTCTTTTCAAATATTTTGGAATCTCATGCTTTCATAAGTATACCTAGATCTTCCATGGAATGAACAAAATATAATGCCTTCAATCCAATGATTACACCATTAATAATTTGAATACCATAAATAAAAATACCTTGTCACTATGGGATAACTTAATATAGAATACTTTTTAATTTTTCTTTACAACCTTTTAGATTGTTCTTTAGACCATAATGGAAAGGATTATTAGACAAAAACTATCAACAAAGTTATCTTTCTTTCTAGGAATGAAGAAAATAATTATGAAGTTGGTGTTACTAAAGTGTTATTCTTCATAGACTATTCAGTGATAGCCAATATATCAGTCTTTGATAAAGACAAAAATGTTTAAAGGAAAATCAATCAAGGCCATGTTACTTGTTAGGATAAAATGAGAAAGAAATCTCTTATAGCTCCTCAATCAATATAATTATAATAAACATTTCATTTTGTACATATGTTATAATTGATGGAATATTTTTCTAAAGCTTACCTTAAGTTCCCTTATATTGGCCAACATCTCATAAAATATCTTTGAAATAATCAATTACTTCCTTCTAAATATTTTCTTCTTCCATAATATTATTTCATCTAAAGTTAAAATGTTTTTGATAAAATTAAAAAAAAAGGTCTACTTGGATTGTGGAATGAAAGAATTCGGTATCTACATATGATTCTTTAATATATATTTCCCTAGAGTATTGGGATTAATATGGCTATTTGTTCTTTGATGCATTATGATAATTATAAAGTAATCATTTTAAACGACTACTCATTATTCAATATATTATGATAGTCATAATGTTATTGCATACAAGTATCATAGACCATTTTATTGGTTTTTGGATTATTTTAGAGTAATCATTTTAAATGACTACTCATTCTTCAATATATTATGATAGTCATAATATTATTGCATACAAGTATCATAGACCATTTTATTGGTTTTTGGATTAATTTCTAGAAATAAATAGAATCAACGCATTACCTATAATTGATGAAAAGGTAATACGTAGAAATCAATGCACATGATATAAGGGGTTGTTTGAAGAAAAGTAATAATATAACTAAATAAAAAAATAATACACTTCAATAAATAACAAAAAATTTTATATTAAGGGGTATTTATACCCATTTAAGTTACCTTTAGGTCAAGGTTAAGAAATTGAAATTTAGGATAAATGATATAATATTAAAAAAATCCTTTACAATGTTTATAAGCACCCAAAGGGATTATACACACAATACAACACAAATTACATTGTGGCCTCAAGTGAAATGCAACTTCCACATATCTTAACACACCCCTTAAGCTAAACAAGGGATATGGAGATAGATCCTTATCAACACTCTCCATATTAAATATCTCCCCATGTGCACAAATGGAACCTTGACCATCAACTTGATTGTGATATCTATTGTCTATTGCGATATCTATTGCGTTATCTATGGATAAAAAAAATAAAGAGAAATTATAGAAATATATAGAAGGAATAATAAGGGGGGTTACTTGTAGAAAACCTGAAAATATCTCTTGTTATAAAATTTATTCAATGGATAAGTCATTATGGGGCATTTATAGTGATAAACTTGATTTTCAATAGAAGGAAAAAGTACATAAACATTATTTCCAATAGAAAAAAATAATAAAAAAATTAATTCACAATAGAGGCAAAAAAAAAAAAAGCCTAATTCATAGTAGAAATAAAAAACTAAAAACATGATTTACTGCAAAAGTAGAAAACCAAAATCTTCTAAAATAGAAATAGAAAAATGAGTGATAGGTGTAGAGGAGTATACGGAGTATATCAGGTCTTAATAGAAGATGATACACTTTCTTGTAATAATAAAATCCCTTATTTGAAATAAAATAGAATAAAAATTTATTATTTTTTCTTAAGGTAGGGGAATAAGAAATGCAACAAATAGTATACCCTAAAATGTAAACTACATGTAATTTTTGTTTGAATACCTATAGATAAAAGAAGTCTATAAAAGCTAAAATGTGAGAAAAATGAAGAATCATGGATAAATATTAAATATATATGGATTAAATTGAAATCCAAGATAAAAATGATGAATGAGTTTAAAAAGCTTAAGATTTTCCAAATTTCTTGGTTTTGAGTTAGTTATGCATGTTGTTTACCCTTGAAAAGTGGATTTCAATATATTACCATGTGAACTCATATTTGACAATGGCAATGCTTACTATGAGGAGTCTACTTCTCTAGCTTGTGAAAAAGTGTAGACCATTGGATTAACCTTTGACCATATCATAAAAAACTTGTTTATGTTCCTTCTCTTTCTAATCTCCTATAAGCTTGGATGAACATTATCCAAAAGAAATCATTGTTGGCCCTCTTTGTGAAGAGCCCAACAAATAGATAGCCAATCTACCACTATATTGCCTTCTCTAAAAAAATGACTCATCTTCATGCTCGAATGAGTTAAAGGTTCCTTAATCTTGTCATTATTATACTTACAACCCACCAACTCTTTGTAGCCCTATTTTTAAGTCAAATTATAATATTAAGAGAAAATCCCTCTACTATTAGCTTGCTTACCTCTAACTAGCTTTACTCCTACTAAATTTGCTCTAAATACTGCTAGATGACTTGTCATGGAGCCAAGAAAAATATTAATAACACCAAATAGGATCTCTTTGCTACTCATTATTATTTCTCCCCTTTCCTTCCATATCTTATTACTCTTATAGTATTTTTTATGTTTATAGTAATTTTCCTCTTCATGATTTGTGATTGAAAGAGATTTACTAGTTATTCTTATTTTTGTAAAATTAACAAAAAAATAAAATAAATTTTCCAAGTTAAGCAATATAGATAAATAAATACCTAAGTTTGTATAACCTTATTTATAACAAAATAGATAAATAAGGTCCTAAGGAAAAAAACTAACAAATACCTAAGGTTATATAACCTTATTTACAACAAAAATTAAAAGACCATAAACCTGATTTTCTGACTTGATTTACAACAAAAGTAGAAAACAAAAAACTTGTAAAATAGAAATATAAAAAGGAGTGATTGTTATATAGGAGTATATCATGTCTCAATAGAATATGATACACCTCATTTCCTTTAATAATGATATCCCTTATTTTTAACATAAATCATCAATAAAATGTGAATCATAAGGGTTAATAAATCCTAATTTCACGATTTAAGATTTAAACAAATTCATTATATCTATTTTTTTTGCAAAATAAAAAAATACAAATAAATTTAAGACCTAAGGAAGAAACTAATAAAATTATAAAAACTAGATAACATTATTCACACTAGAAGCAAAAAGGCTTAAAACTTGATTCACAATAAAAGTAGAAAAACTATAAACCTGATTCACAGTAGAGGCAGAAAACCATTTTGGTCTTATCTTACTCCAAGGAAAATAGAATAATTTTTTATTTTTTTTCTGAAGGAAGGGAATAAAGACAATGCAACAAATAGTATACCCTAAAATACAAATTACATGAACTTTTTGTTTCAATACCCATATATAAAAGAATTATTTAATTTTTCTTCTTCATAATTTATGATTAACATAAATTCACTATGACAAAAGAGATAAATTTATGGTCCTAAGGTAAAAACTAACAAAATACTAAAACTAAAAAACACAATTTATAAGAGAATAAAAAAGGATAGAAACATGGTTCATAGCGAAATTAGAAAACTAGAAATTTGATTCATAGTAGAGGTAGGAAAACTAGAAACCTGATTCACAAAAAAAATATAAAACTAGAAACTTGATTCACAATAGAAGAAAAAAATCATAAACATATAAAATAAAAGTAGAAAAAGAACCAATCATTGTGTGAAGATCATTTAAAGGATGATACACTTCCTTGTTTGTAAAACTTATTTAGAGGATGATACACTTCCTTGTTTGTAAATATAATTTAGAGGATTATTTTTTTACAATGTCTAGTTTATAACACATAGCAATTGAGCGCATTATTAATAGAAAGAAATAGATAGAATATAGTAAAAATAAAAGGATTAATTACCACATTGTGAATTACCAAATTTCATAGTAGTTTTTAGATATATATAGAATCAATCATTACCTAGTATTGCTTGAAAAAAAGTACAAGAAATAAAGAACACAAAATATGAACAATAATGTAATTATCATAATAATGAAGAATTATATACAAAATTGAAATATAGATTATATATATATATATATATATATATATATACACACACACACGTGTGTGAATATGTCATTCAAAATATTCTAACCATACCATTTGAGAATTAGTTTTTTACTAGTGTCTACTTTATGGAACATAGCAAATGAGTGTATTATTAATAGAAAAAGGAATAGATAACATAAATTAAAAACAAAAGGAGTAATTAGAACAAAGTTAATTGTTATATTTTATAGTAATTTTTAGATATAAAAAATCAACCATAACCTAGTATTGTCTAAAAAAAATAAATATAGGAAATAAAAAATACAATATAATTTTTTTAGTATAATGCTAAAAATTCAAATTCTTGACTTTATGAAAATAATTTTTTTTTTGAATGAAAGGACCTTATATTAATTGGAAATAATCACTTTATGAAAATAATTTTACTACTAATATAAATAAAATTCAAAGGTTGAAAGGTGAGAGAAAATAAAAGAAAACAAGTTGATCCTATCCTGAACTCCAACTCTGATCTAGTAAAGCAACAAATGCAATTTAAATCAATCTCAAGCCAACCAATATTCACATAGCTTGAGGTTTATGATGGTGAAATATTCAGAGGAACAAAAAAATATGAAATGGACTAAGTGCAACCACCATCAGCATCTGTAGATTGAAAACAACAAATTTTGAAAGCCTTTATTATAAAAGATAGTCATAAGGTACACTGTTTCAAATTTGTCCACTTTAGTGGATTACAAGAATAGAGCTCAAAATGCAATAACCACTTGCTTTAGAAATACCATATGGTTACAAAGAGAAAAAATAAAATAAAAATAAAAATTGCATAGCTAATAGATGGTTTCCAACCATTGTAATCGGCTAGTGAGCCAATATTTCTACAATTTTATGGTCTCACCTAGCATTATATTTTGCAATTAATTTGCATTTACTTCTAGAATGTGCCCCTTGAAATTAATTTTCTTGTCATACTATATCCATGCCTCATTAAATTGGAACTACTTTGGTCATGCCTCATAAAGTATTTATCTAGAGTGAGTCCTGCAATGGCTAGACTTCCTTTAATTTCAGTCTGCATGATGCTCAACAATTTTAGAACCACCATGCCTCATTAATTATTCATTCTACAAGGAAAAATATAGCAGAGGAAATGATCAACGACAACGAAGGCAGAGTTAGCGGAGGATTGGGCGGGAACCGCAGCCAAAGCGATAGACAAGGTACAAAAGACTTGGGTGGGAATATCGAACATGAGTCAGGCGAGGACCCAGAGGAAGTTAGTTATTTTGTGGCACAATATATTGATGGTAAAATGAGAGGGCCCGACCCCCCTCCAAAAGAACCTAACAAAGGAGCCGCAAAGGACAAATTGAATGCTAGGAGAGGTTTTTCCTTTGCTGAGACTCTTAAAGGAAAAAGGAGCGAGTATCACTAAATTCCACCTCTTATTCTAGTATAAAATAAAATAGTGGTGCTTGCAAGCTCCATGGGGCCATTCCTATCCATGGAGGAATATTCGCTGGTCAGAAACTTTCTAGGAGGGAGACCGGATATAGAAACTCTCAAGTCATGGGCTATGTCCAAATGGCGTATGGTGGGTAGTTTAGAGATAGTCACCCTTTCAAGAGGGTTTTTCATTATTCGCTTCAATAATGAGGACACGAATCACGTATTGACGGGAGGCCCGTGGTTTTTAGGGAAAATGAGTTTATTTCTAATATGTTGGGGTGAGGAATTTGACCCTGAGAAACATAACATAAACATAGCTCCCATCTGGGTTCGGCTTCCAAATTTACCCGCTCAGTTATTTAACGAATACTGGTTGCAGGGTATAGCAAGAGCTATTGGAGATCTAGTGTCTATTGGCCACATAACCTTAGATAGGTCAAGAATGACACATGCAAGGATGTGTGTTAATGCCTATTTGGACTCTAAGCTACCGCATTGTGTTGAGCTAGGGTTTGGAGATTACCTATGAAAATAGGCAGTGGAGTATGAAAACAGGCCAAATTTTTTCTCTGAATGCAAAACCCAAGGCCATTTATGAAACCAATTTCCAAATCTGGCGACCAACAGAGACAACCAAAAGGTAGAAGGGAATGACAAAGGAAAAATTAGAAACTTCCCTTAGAAGGATCAAGTGGGCAAAGGAGGTTTCAAACTATCCAAAAAAAACTATTTCTACCAGGAGAAGAGGAAAGAAAGCACAGGGCAAACTCTAGATAGAGGAATGCAAAAGGTCACTAACGACCAAGATGCCTAGGTAAGCCCTAACCTCCCAAGTTATAATAAATTTACAATTTTGGCCAATTTAGAGATCGATGGGGAGTCTCAAGAGTTGGAGGAAGTTAGCCCCCAAGTTGAACTGATCGGGTCCTTCAAACCCTATCATTTTCAATCCCTCAAGACATATGGGAATGGGGAAAATAAATCCTGAAATTTTAAGAAAATGAGTGGAAGACTTAGATTTGAAGAAACCCTCTCTTCCTAGCATTATTACTAGAAGTCAATCAACTACTACAGAAGGGACAATTCATTTCTATGGAGGTCATAAGAATGAGCAGAAGATTTTAGATGTCGATATGGAATACCATCGAAAATCAGTTTCTTTGGAAGGACCTGACCAAAACTCAAGAGAGTATAGGAAAAAGCAGGAAGATTTAGTTTCAGGGTTAGATGTGGTAGAATATCATAGGACTGAGGAATGTGGAAGCCTAGTCCTTAAGTAGCTCATCCCTTACCAATTTAACCGTAAGCAACCCAGAAGCACTACAGAATCTCCAATAGTTTTTGGCAGTGATAAAAGGCGGGGGAGAGTGTCCAATGTAGAGCATAACAAAATAAAAATGAAGAATGAAGTTGCTAGTGGCAAACAAAAAACTCTGATCCAACAGGTTATTCCTTCCCAGGAAGATATCAAATTAGTAAAACCTCCCCAAGGGATGGGTAGGCGAATAATTCCTAAACAATCCAAATGAAGGTTATTTCATGGAACGTGAGAGGTCTAAATGGTAGACCCATGCAAAGTGTGGTAAGTTCCATAAGAAAGGAACATAATCCAAAAATCCTAATGTTGCTAGAAACTAAAACAAATGAGGCCCAATCTAGAACTATTACAAAAACAATCTGGAGTCAAATAAACATGGTCTGCAAACAAGCTAGAGGAGCGTCAGGAGGTCTCATATTTTTGTGGGATCCTAAGGTGGTTGAAGGCAGTATTATTCAAGATGACGATAGGGTTTTGAGTGTCCTTTTCCATAATTTTGATAGTAAGAGTTCATGGATTTTATCTAATGTTTGTGCCCCTAACTCAGCTCGAGGAAGAGCTCTATTCTAGGATTTCTTGAGTAAAATAAGTGAAGCCTTCAGTGGTTTTCCATGGGTTTTTGCAAGAGATTTCAACTCACATTTATACCCTACTAATAAAAAGGGAGGATTTGGGCTTCCAACCAGAAGCATGGATGAGTTTAGCAATGTTGTCAATTCAATTTTTTTATGGATGTGAAAGTACGAGGATCCAAGTACACCTAGAGTAACCAAAGAATAGGAAGTCAGCTTATCTAGGAAAGGCTTGATAGATTTTTCTTATCTAAGGAAGTTTTTGTAGGGTTTGGTGACTCCATCTTGCAAGCCCTCCCTAAAGCAACATTAGACCATAACCCAATCATTTTGGAGGTACAAAAAGCAAACTCTTTTAAAAAACCATTGAAATTTTAGTCCATGTGGATTAGGCACCCCGATTTAAGAGAAAACATAATCAAATGGTGGCAGCAACAATATAATCAGAGAATTGAAAAAATCATATGGATCAAAAACTTGAGATTTTGTCAAGATTATGGATGAAGCAATTAAATATTTTAGTTCTGTCCTCTATGAAGAATCCCAGTGTATGGAAGAAGCTAAGGATTCCCTGCTCCAGTTTATTCCCAGTATTGTTTATGAGGGCATTAATGAGAATTTTTTGGCTCATTTAACTTACGAAGAGATCAGGGAAGCTTTGTTCAGTATGTAGGCTTATAAGCCCCACGGCCCGAATGGCTTTCCTCCTAATTTCTATAAGTTATTTTAGGACATTGTAGATAAGGATGTCAGTTCTGCCATCAGGGAGATTCAGGCATCTAAACACATCCCGAGGGTTTTCAATTCAACTTTCATAGCTCTAATTCCTAAGGGCCCCACCCCTAAGACTATGGCAGATTTTATGCCCATCATATTATGCAACGTCTCTCATAAAATTTTAACTAAAGTAATGGCCAACAAGTTAAAGGAATTCTTACCCCTAAACATTGACCCCTATCAAGGAATTTCGGTGTAGGGAAGACAAATTATGGATGGAGTAATCATTGTTCATGAAGTGTTGCACACTGCAAGCAAGACTAATAAGACAGTATTTGCTCTTAAATTAGACATGAACAAAGCTTTTGATCAAATAAATTGGGAGTTTATCATTGCGGTACTTCTAAAATTTGACTTTCACTCTCAGTGGGTCAAGTTGATTCAGGAGTGCATATCAAAGGCCTGGTTCTCAATTCTGTTTAATGGCACTACTGTTGGTTATTTTCAAAGTCACAAAGGTAGAGGCACTAGGCATAAAAATTAAAGTGGCATGCAATGCAGGGCTAATATAAATAATTAAATCCACTTCACGTACCAACCCTGTTACCCATCAACAATTTATTGATGATACTCTCATACTAACTCATGCATCCATGGTGGAAGCAAAGAGGATCAAACACATTCTCAAGCTATATGAAGATGCGGCTGGTCAAAAGGTCAATTTTAATAAAAGTAAATTGTACTTTATAAATAATTCTATCTAATGTCAGGGCAGGATCACATGTATTCTTGGATGTGCTTTAGCTTCCCTTCCTACTACTTATTTAGGTATTCTCCTATTTTTTGATAGTCAATCAGATTCCATGTGGGATAGGGTCATAGAAAGAGTCCAGAAGAAGTTAGCTGGGTGGAAGGGTCACCTACTATCTCAGGCAGGAAAACTTACTCTCACCATGGCCTCTTTACAAAGCATACCAGTTTACTTCTTATATATGTTTAAGGCTCCATCCAAGATTCATCATAATATTGAGCACCTGTTGAAGAACTTTCTTTGGTTTAGGTCGGAGTAAAATCATAGAATTCATTTAGTAGGCTGGAGTAAAGTTTGTAGGCCAAAATAAAATGGAGGTTTAGGATTGATAAGAGTTGCCCACATGAAAAATGCCCTGAAATCCAAGAAAGCTTGGCATATTTTGACAAATGAGGAGAATGATTGGGTTACCATAATGAAAATAAAATATCTCCAAAATATCGACTTCCTTGATGACAATATTCAGAGTAGGGGATCGACTTTTTGAAAATAAATTCTCAGTAGCAGAGAGATCATTCATAGAGGTCTGAGATGGATGTTAGGGAATGGACATAAGATAAATTTTGGGAATGACAGGTGGGCTAAGGAGGCACCTTTGTCTCAGCTTCCTCACCTTGTTAGGATCAGAAGGCTTACGGATGAACTTTATGGAAGGAAAGTTGTTGACTTTATCATCCAGGACAATGGAAGACTACTATGGAAATAAATTAGAATCCCAGGTTATGATGTTGAATCTGAAGAAACAAGAGGCATATTGAATCATCAATTCATACCTACTAGGCCAAGGGAATATAGGATCACATGGGCTACAATTGAAAGTGGTCAATTCTCAGTCAAATCTACCTATAAATTATTGATAGATTTAGAGGATCCCATCCTCCAGAATAAACATGTGTGGGTCAAGAATTTAATTCCCAAAATTGTAGTGTTCTCATGGCTAGCGATCCAAGGAAGAATACTCACCATCGACAACATGATTAAGAGAGGTATGATTCTTTCTAACCGATGTCTTCTCTATAGGAATAATTCAGATTATGTCCTTCACATTTCCCTAGATTTTTCTTTTTCGTAGAACATTCTATATGGAATTTTCAAGCCTTCGGTATTTCTTGGGCCAGACATACTACCATTGTTGAACTTTTTGACCAATGGCCAAGTCCTTTCATAAGCCCTAGACTTAGGTTCATGTCGAAGGTCTATCTTCACCACTTTATCTGGCAGGTGTGGTTAGAGCATAATCATAGAGCTTTTCATGAGTCCAGCCATGATCCTCCCACTGTCATTTCTAGGATCCTCACCTTTGCCAAAGAAAATGCTAGTCTTATTTCCCCTGAAGCCCATGTTCCACCTCATAATGAGACCTATATTGCTCAATATTTGAAATTAAACTTGATGGAAGACCCTGCTCCTAATAGACCCAATTCTAGAATAGGTGTCAAGTGGTCTGCACCTCCGATTGGTTGGCTCAAATTCAATTTTGACAGGGCTGCAAAGGATAACCCAAGAAAAGCGGGGATGGGTGGAATAATCAGAGACCACAAAGGAAGAATGATCAAGGCTTTTTCTAAGCAGTTAGGTATAAGGACAAATAATGAGGTAGAGGCGAGACCATTGTGGATAGATATCCAATTGGCTTAGGAGATAGAGGGTAAACTTATAATTGAAGTTGAATCAATACACATTATAAACCTCATAAGTAATGAGAGAAATCTCCCGTGGTGAATCAAAATTATCATGGAAGAGGTAAGGATATTTTATTAGGCTAGGAGAGAAAGAATGGCCCATCACGTGTTTCGGGAGGCCAACAAATCAGTAGATAGGTTGGCTAACATAGGAGTAGATGTTTATGGGCTTGTCACTTGGGATCATGGGGCTCCAAGTGACGTGGACGAAATTATCCAATATGATTGCCAAGAATGACAGATTCGTGGACCTATAGAGGAAGGAGCAAAGTCATGAAGTTTAATAAAAATCCCATCAAATTTTTTAATTTTATTCGCAAGCAAAGGTGCGAGCATATGTGGTTTTCATTTGGAAATAATGCCCTATCTTCTCTCTATGCTTTGCTCCATCCATCGGAAATTTTGGTTTTATCTATGTGTTAAGGATAAAGTCCTTTTTGTTTTTGTTTAAAATATGCAATAGTTATGTTCATTGCCATGATTAGAAGATAGGATATATGTTCAATAGTTGGGTATAAATGTTCGAAGCTTCTTTTTGCTGGTAATATATGTAAAAGGTTGTATGCCCTCTCGACTGTTAGTTTTATGAAAGACAATAGTATCGGTGGACATACTATCCTCAATAAGGATATAGTCCTTAATAGCATTATGATGAATGTTGTAATAGGTTTTGGGTCAACCTCTAAAACCCGATTTTAATGATATATACCCTTAATTGCCAAAAAAAAATTATTCATTCTACAAAACCTAGGTGGATCATTGATTTCTTGCATCTTCCATATTTGCATGATTGTATTCACCTAGCACGCATTGAAATGCCATGTCTTTTGTTACATCCACCATATTTATTGTGGCCATGAGAAAAGTTTCAGCAAAAATTAAAAAAGCAAAGGTTAGAACATTAATATTATTATTAATTTAATTTTTTTAATTTCCCTAAGGTTTTAAAATTTTTTATTTTTTAATATATTTTTTTAATTCTCTTTTATTTCCAGCTACAAAAAAATGTTTTCTAGGGTTAATACCATACTTTTTGGGTATTACATCATCGTTCATTGCTAGGCGATCAATCCGGGTGGCCTTCAATCACTGAGATCAACATATAGGTGTTGAATTTTGAATACGAGGTGCTCGGCTTCATACTTTAAGATCTAAATGCTAAATTTTAATTGTTGGCTTTCCTCTTCAATTGCCAACATTCATTTCTATTATTAGGCTTCATTTTTTAATTATTGGGTATTTTAGGATTCTTTGTCGATGCTAACCCCCCAAATTCTTATACTTTGAAAACTATTGGATTTTGGGACCTCACTTCTTTCCAAAAATATTCTTGATATGCAGTAATGATAGAATTTAGGGATATCAGCTGATAGGATTCAGGGATGTTATCAAGCTCTGGACGGGCGCAAGATCTCCAATAAAGCCCATACTTAACCAATTTTTCAACTTCTCAAAGCTATCACGTGACAGGATTTTGAGATGCTACCAGACTCTGGATAGGTCCAAGATCTCCGAAAAAGTCCATACTTAACTAATTTTTCAACCTCTCAAAGCTATCGGGTGACGAGTTTCAAGATCTTATTTCTTTCCGCCATAGTCCAAGATCTTCGATAATATCAACACTAACAAAAAAATTTATTTTCTTAAAGTTACTCAGTGATGGGATTTCAGGACCTATGCACTTTCTACCATGGTCTGAGATCTTTTTTTTTTTTTGGTAAGTAAGAGAATATTATAATTAACACCGGGTTTTAACTGGTTGACCCAAAACCATTTTACAAAATAGGGTCCACTGACCAACTGGACAAATGCCAAGCCCTAAAAGTTTAAACTGACAACAAAAATGGCCAAGACCTACTCTTCCATTAGAATACAGCCAAACTAAACTATGGATCCAACATTGGATCCAACATTGCTTTTTAAAGCTTGGAAGAAAATTCTATTGTGTGGAAATGACTTTTAATTGCCTAGAAATAATTTTTGATAGCCCAGATATGAATTCCAAATATTCAAAACTAATTTTAAGCGCCCAAAAAAAAATTTAATCATATGATATCAAAAATAATTTTCAATAGCTCGAAATTAATTCTTGATTGTTTGGAAATAAATTTTAATTGTATAGAATCATTTTTAAATGTTTAGAGATGAATTCCCATTGCTTGGCAATGACTTTCAACTACTTGAAATGAAATCCAAGTATCTAAAATTAAATTTTAATATGCTAGAAATGAATTCCATATGCTCCAAAAAATTCTGAAGTGCCTAGAAATAAAGTGTAATTGCCCATAAGATAACTTTTAATTTCATTTCATGTAAGGTCTAAGGCTTCAAAATATGCATAAGAATTTTTTTAATAAATCCTGGGTGACCTTGGTAGCAACATCTTGGACAACCCCACATAAGATAAACAATTTAGGGCATTCATTTTTGTTAGAGCCCACACCAAAACAAACTTTTGAAGAGCTATTTTCAGATAGCATCAATTGGAAGGAAAAATAAATAGAATCATGGCCACAATTATCATAACAAAAATAAATAGAATCATGGCCACAATTATCATAACAAGCTCACGATACAACAAAATTTAAAGACACAAAAGAGCTATCAACTAAAAAACACTAAGCTTGATATGATTCAAAATCTGCATATAAACTCGAGAATAATAAGAGAAGGCCTACCAAAAATTTAGAAAGTGGATCCCCAATCCAGACTGGGGTGTGTTCTGCAAGCACAACAATAGTAGGCATCAAACCCAATATTTGCACATTCCCCCTCATTGACTAACTATCTAATATTTATCTCTAACAATTAGAAAATATCTATTATGAATTTTTTGTTGGTGATCCTTTAGGTAGAATTCATTTCCTAAATAATTTCATTGCATAGGGAAAACATATATTTTTAGAATAACATTTTTCCAATTATTTCTCTAGTATTTGAATAATATTTAACACATTTTTTCCTTCATGACAAACTTATAAGTCTAAAATTCTTTTTATTATTAAGATAAAATTTGGGTTTTTAGTTTGTGCACAAAAATGATCTTGGAATTAAATTCTTGGTTTTTTAGTCTAGAGGATCCCATCCTCCATACTAAAAAGGGGTGGGTCAAGAATTAAATTCCTAAAATTGCAGTGTTCTCATGGCTAGCGATCCAAGGAAGAATACTCACCATCGATAACATGATTAAGAGAGTTATGATTCTTTCTAATCGATGTCTTCTCTGTAGGAACAATTGGGAGTCTGTCCCTCATATTTTCTTGGAGCATTCCATATGGAGTTTTTCAAGACTTTGATATTTCTTGGGCAAGACCTGCTACCATTGTTGAACTTTTTGACCAATGGCCAAGTCCTTTCATAAGCCCTAGACTTAGGTTCATGTGGAAGGTCTGTCTTCACCACTTTCTTTGGAAGGTGTGGTTAGAGTGTAATCATAGAGCTTTTCACGAGTCCAGCCATGATCCCCCCACTATAATTTCTAGGATCCTCACTTTTTTCAAATAAAACACTAGTCTTGTTTTCCCTAAAGCCCATGTTTCGCTCATAATGAGACCCAGATTACTCAATATTTTAAATTAACCTTGATGGAAGACCCTGCTCCTAACATACCCAATCCTAGAGTAGGTGTCAAGTGGTCTAAACCTTCGGTTGGTTGGTTCAAATTCAATTTCAACGGAGCTGCAAAGGATAACCCGAGCAAAGTAGGTGTGGGTGGAATAGTCAGAGACCACGAAGGAAGAATGGTTAGTGCTTTTTTCGAGTAGCTAGGGATAAGGACAAATAATGAGGTAGAGGCGAGAGCATTGTGGAGAGGTCTCCAATTGGCTCAAGAGATAGAGGGCAAGCTAATTATTTAAGGTGACTCAATGTACATTATAAACCTCCTAAGTAATGAGAAAAATCTCCCGTGGCGAATCAAAACTATTATGGAAGAGGTAATGATATTTTATCAGGCTAGGAGAGAAATAATGGCCCATCACGTGTTCCGAGAGGCCAAAAAAACATCAGACATGTTGGCTAACATAGGAGTGGATGTTGACGGGCTTGTCACTTGGATCATGGGGCTTGTCACTTGGATCATGGGGCTCCAAGTGACGTGGATGAAATTATCCAATCTTATTGCTAAGAATGACAAATTCGTGGACCTAGAGATGAAGGAGCAAAGTCATGAAGTTTAACAAAAATCCCGGCAAATTTTCAAATTTTATTCCCAAGCAAAGGTGCAAGCATATGTGGTTTTCATTTGGAAATAATTTTCTGCTTGCTCTTGCTCTTTCCAACAACAATTTTAGTTTTATCTATGTGTTAAGGATAAAGTCATTTTTTTTTTGGTATGAAATATGCAATAGTTATGTTTATTGTCATGATTAGAACATTGGATATATATATAACTGTTCGAAGCTTCTTTTTGCTAGTAATATATGTAAAAGGTTGTATGTCCTCTTGGACAATAGTACTTGTGGATAGACTATCCTCAGTAAATATATAGTCTTTAATAGCATTATGATGAATGTTGTAATAGATTTTGGGTCAACCTCTAAAACCCGGTTTTAATGATATAGTCCCTTAATTACCAAAAAAAAAAATGGTCTTCAACATGATCTTGGTCAAGATGTAAGTTGTAAATATTATAAAAGAACAAATAGTAGATCTAAAATCCAATACGTAAGAAGTCATCTCATAAAATACATCTAAATCTTAATGTACTTTGTCCATTAATGAAACACTAAATTATGGGACAAGATAAACAATAATGTAACTATCATAATGAAAAATTATATACAAAATGAGATCATATATATATATATGACATACCATTTTTTTCACTAGTGTCTACTTTATAGCAAATGAGTGCATTATTAATAGAAAGGAATAGATAACATATAGTAAAAATAAAAAAGTAATTAGAAAATAGTAAATTGTTAGATTTGGGGTAGTTTCGACATATAAAAAGAATCAATCATAAGCTAGTATTGCTTACCTAAAAAATATAGGAAATAAAGAATACAAAATATAAGGGGATGTCCATAAACACTAAATAAATATTAAAAATTTGATTAGAAGAAGTATTTATATCCAAGGTGGTGGTGGTTGATGATGTTCAAGTCATGGATGAGGTCTTTTATAAGCCCGGACTCCACTGCCACTCTTTCCTCAACCTCGAAGGTTTTTCCATCCTCGCTCTTTATTATCACCATCTTCGCTGCCATTGCACTCTACCTTGCTTGAAATCAAGTTGAATTGAATGGATATTGATATCGGGGAGAAGTTGACACGGATATTTAAATTTGATAGATATTAACAAAAGTGCAAAAGACATTCACATTTTATAGTCAATCATTTGGTCATTAAACTTGATAAATTGATTCAGCCGACTGTCTTTGCAAAACAATTTTTAATAAGGAGGTTGGCCATTACTAGGTAGGTGATACAACCGACTCAAACATCCTTTGATGAAAACGCTGGGTTTCGCAGATCCTCATGTTCCTCTAACGTTCTCTATAGAAGCAAAAATTGATGAAAATAAATTTAATTCCACCGCTCAATATGAAATGTTGGAAGTTACACACCCAGTTCTTTTCTTGTCTGAAAAATACCCATTTATTATTTTTCAGCGACATTTATTTGTAGAACATTATAGGCCACATGAGAATTTATATGTCCACATAATGGAATTTTTTTAAATATGAATCAATAAGATATTAAAATTAATTATATATATATATATATATATATATATATATATATATATATATATATATATATATAATCAGGATTTAGGGTAAAAGATGGGTGTAAAAAATTTCTTTAATCTATATAATATTTAAGGAATAATAATAGCTCAAGTAATAAAAACATAGACAAGGAAAGATTAAGATTCAAACCCTATGAAATAATAAATGAGTAATTGTTAGATACCACTAGATGGTTTGTTGAAATGTGATAACATGGTTATGAAATGCATAGAGTGTATTTGATTTAATTTTGCATAGTCATTAAAATAATATTGATTTTTTAATAAAATAATTATTGTTTAAAACTAAAAATTATTTATTACAATACACTAGAGTGTTGATAGATCAATGGTAATTGAGTGTGGAAATCAAATGGTTATGACCTAGTCATTAGTTTCTTTCATGTTTATATTTTACCTTAGAGAACTTGTAGATATGTTCAATACCATAATATTAACTTTGACTAAGTCTACTACTAACACTTATTTGGGGGAGGAAAATAATCCTAAGATAACATTCAAGATGACAATAATATATAAGTGCTTTCAATGAATGTAGAGTACAAGACATACATGACTATCTAAAATTAAATACTTGGGCAAACCATTTCTATAAAATACAAACTAAAAGAGGGTAACCTTAATACTTTGAGAGGTAACTCATAACACTTGAGCTTGCCAATTCATATTCCTAGTAGGACCAATGGCCATGCATAGTTTTACATAGAAAACTTGAACATCAATGGATAAAATGCTTACTCTAATGCACATATGATGTTAAGTAACTACTATGAAAGGACTAATAAAAGGAAGAAACATCTCATAGTGCTTAATCCCACCAATGCATAATTCCCATAGATTTTTGCTACCCTATGAGGATTATCTCAAAATACTTAAGTTTGTGAATACAAAATCATTGGCCAATAACCTCATTCATAATCACAATAGATAATGTAAACTTATAGGTTCAAAGGGGTCATATAGTGCATGTTAAGCAAAACAAATGTTATTTGACATTATTTTTTTTTTTGGATCAAAATACTTATATTAAAATATAAATATTTGCCCCAAAAATGAACCTATCTATAATTCCTAATTTTCCATTGAATTCCTTTCCATAGAATATTTATTCCCTATATCATATGGTTCCATAGAAATGAGCCTTTACATGAATTTAAAATGGTTAATATCATATCTTCTTGGTTATCTAAGTACTTGTTATTTAGTATTATAAACCACAAATACTACACTTCATTGGTCTACATCCTACTTTAGAAACTAAGATATTATTTTCAAATATTATTACCCTTAATCTCAATCGTCCTTTAGATTTTAATCTGCATACTTTTTCCCTTTGATAAGGGGATTATGCTCTTTCTCTACACTTGACCACACAAATTTATTTTTTATTTTTCATTCTTTCTATATTATTTATAGCTTTTAGTATTATCATAAACATAGATAAGAGATATACTGGCATGTATTGAAGAGTACTCTTTAATAGTTAATATATTCTTGAATGAATTAGTAGATTTTCTTTCCAAACTACTAGCTTACATTGAAACTTATTTGGAAACATATCCCATACTTGGTCCTTAAACACACCTATAAATAGAGGTATTCCTAGATAAGTGGATGGAAAGCTTGATATATTATAACATACTACCTTTATAATCCTTATTTGCATCTTCTTTGGAGTATTAATGAACAATACCTTTCTCTTTTCCAAGTTCATCATATATTTAAATTTTTTTTGTATAGATTTAGGATTTGTTTGAACTCCTTGGATTCAAAAATCAATGGTTTCCCAAGTAGGATTGTGTCATCCATAAAAAATATAAGTTATACCTCTCATAAACATAAAAAGTCTGAACCCATTTAACTCTTCGATCATTTGGGCTTCACCTAAACATCTCCTGAGGGCTTTTTCCATGATAATAAAGAGGTAAGTACAAAGTGGGTCTCATTTCCATTATCCGACTTCATTTTTTAATTATTGGGTATTTTAAGATTTTTTGTTGATGCCAACCCCCCAAATTTTGATACTTCAAAAACTACTAGATTTTGGGACCTCACTTATTTCCAACAATATTCTTGATATGCGATAATGATAGGATTTAGGGATGTTATCAAGCTCTGGACGGGCCCAAGATCTCCAATAAAGCTCATACTTAGACAATTTTTCAACTTCTCAAAGTTATCAAGTGACAGGATTTTGAGATGCTACGAGACTCTGGACAGGTCCAAGATCTCTGACAAAGCCCATACTTAACTAATTTTTCAACCTCTCAAAGCTATCGAGTGATGAGTTTCAGGATCTTATTTATTTCCTCCATAGTCCAAGATCTTCGATAATATCAACACTTACATAAATTTTTATTTTATTAAATCTAATCAATGATGGGATTTCATGACCTATGCGCTTTCTACCATGGTCTCAGATCTTTGACAATGCCCATACTTAGCTAATTTTGGATCCGACATTGATTTTTCAAGCTTGGAACAAAATTCTATTGTGTGGAAATAACTTTTAATTGCCTAGAAATAATTTTAAGCGCCAAAAACAATTTTAATCATATGATATCAAAAACAATTTTCAATAGCTCGAAATTAATTCTTGATAGTTTGGAAATATATTTTAATTGTATAGAATCAATTTTTAAATGTTGGGAGATGAATTCCCATTGCTTGAAAATGACTTTCGACTACTTGAAATGAAATCGAAGTATCTAAAATTAAATTTCAATATGCTTGAAATGAATTCCATATGCTCCAAAAAAAATTGTAGTGCCTAGAAAAAAATTCTAATTGCCCATAAGATAACTTTTAATTTTATTTCATTTGAGGTCTAAGGCTTCAAAATATACATAAGACTTTTTTTAGTAACTCCTGGGTGACCTTGGTAGCAACATTTGGGACAACCCCACATAAGATAAACAATTTAAGGCATTAATTTTTCTTAGAGCCCACACCAAAACAAACTTTTGAAGAGCTATTTTCAGATAGCATCAATTGGAAGGAAAAATAAATAGAATCATGGCCACAATTATCATAACAAACTCACGACACAACAAAATTTAAAGACACAAAATAGTTGTCAACTAAAAAACTCTAACCTTGATATGATTCAAAAATTACATATAAACCCGAGAATAATAAGAAAAGGTCTACCATAATCACAAAGTCATCTCATAAAATGCATCCAAATATTAATGTACTTTATCCATTGATGAAACACTAAATTATCGGACAAGATAAACAATAATGTAATTATCATAATGAAAAATTATATACAAAATGAGATCATATATATATATAACATACCATTTTTTTACTAGTGTTTACTTTATGACACATAGCAAATGAGTGCATTCCTAATAGAAAGGAATAGATAACATATAGTAAAAATAAAAGAAGTAATTAAAAAATAGTAAATTGTTTGATTTCGCAGTAGTTTCTACATATAAAAAGAATCAATCATAACCTAGTATTGGATAACAAAAAAAAATATAGGAAATAAAGAATACAAAATATAATGGGATGTCCATGGACGGAAACAAAATTACACTAAAATAAATATTAAAAAATTGATTAGAAGAAGTATTTATATCCAAGTAAAATGATACCTTCAGGTGTGACACTCACCCTCAGCAATAAATATTATTTTGACTAGAATACATTGTCATCCTTCCAGTTTAATGGTAAAAGAGTTTAATAAGAATAAATTGGATTAAAATATAAAAAGGAATAATAATCAGGACGACATTACAAATCTTTGTTACTAAATTACTATCTCCCTGCACTTAATGAAATCCAATACAACCTCCCGCAGAGGATGGTTTTGAATTTTAGCTTCACATTTCACCTTAGCAAAGTCCAACGATGTTCCGGGGGCAGGTCGCCTGCTTCATCTACAGGAATTCTTAATATGCGTGACATCTCTTCTGGGGTTTCAGCTGCATCTACCATTTCTGCGAGACTTTGGCACAACAAATCAAACAGTTTTTGGACATGAAGATAACATGCAGCGTCAATAAGATCGATCAGAGTGTTTTGGTCTTTTTTAACCGCCTCTACATAGCGGTAATCCCATTTCTTTACCTTTTCTTCGGATATATCCTTAGATTTGGCATCCACATGGTAGCGGCAATAGTCTATAATGTTTTTTAATATTTCACCTGATTTAACATTAAGAGGGACAACTAGGGTTTTGTCACTATCGCAGTGGTGGTTGTTTATGATGTTCAAGTCATGGATGAGGTCTTTTATAAGCCCGGACTCCACTGCCACTCTTTCCTCAACCTCGAAGGTTTTTCCATCCTCGCTCTTTATTATCACCATCTTCGCTGCCATTGCACTCTACCTTGCTTGAAATCTGTAGACACCAAAATAGCACCAATCCGATTATGTGACTGCAAACACTGATCGCTTTGGCAAACACAGCCCCCAGGGCAGCCCTCAGAGGTTAAACAGTGGTCCTAACCACTTTCATAGCAATTTTGTAAGGTCAAGGAGCAATTTGGAACACTTGGAAACTTTGCCCAGTACTCGTCTCACCCCGGGACGAATTCAAAATAGAATCCGTCCCACCCCGGGACGAATTCGAATCTGTCCCTGGGTGGGACGAATTCCAAGCTTAACGGGCAAAAAGGCAAATGGTGCCAAGTGGCAGCCCATAACAGTCAGTTAAGGGCTCCTACCTTGCACGCATGTGTAAGTGGACAGAGGGGCCGTTGGAGGACTGTTACAAGAAGCATTTATCAAATTTCAAGTCAAGGGAAGACTCCCCTCCCTCATGGGAAGACAAGACTGCCACATGGCGCCCATGGCCAACACTTGGCTTTTGTGCTTCCCTCCCAAAAGAGACCCCTTGGGTCTATAAAAGGTGGGAATTTTCTCACCCAAAACATGCAGGTGGAAGGAGTGTTCATGCAACGAAGTGCTACCGAATCGAAGACTCATTTGCATCCCCCTTTGTTCACCTTCCTACATCCATCAATCTCTTTTGCAAGGGAGGTTGTTGGGTGGCCTTTGGAAGCTCGAACCTCACTCAAATCCGACGCATGGACATCTGAACCTACCAATTCGCCGACCCCCCAATCCTAAAAGGTTTTGGGCCCATCCTTGGTGGATTGGCTCCAAAATCGAGGGCCAACGGTGGGAGGCCCACTTGGGCACCCCCGCACCCCCAAGTTCTAATTTCAATTTTTTAGCACTTTAGATTAATTTTTAGATTGCATTCTGTGTTACTAGGTTTGATTAGTCTATAATTGCAATTTTGTAGCTTTTGGTCAGAGTTTAGGGTGTTTTGTATTGCTTTATCGTTTCGCTAACTTGCAGGTGTCAAGGTTAAATTCCCGAGGGAGGAGGCCAAATTGGGAAAATCCGACCATCTGGGTCATCCCAAAATGGCCCCAATTACCTAACCCCCCTATTTGCAAGAGTTTTTCAGGTCCCGGGATCCGACATTGGAGCAGCAGCATGTTGATTTCTCCTATTCAGAAGAATTCATCCCACCCAGGGACGAATTACAGTCAGAATTCATCCTGCCCAGGGACGAATTCCAGTTTAAGGTGAATTTTCCAGCTGCCTCAGTGGCAGTGGCCTTCTGGTGACTGTTTTTACCTTCTGTCAGATTTTGAAGCAATTTGGATTCACTATTTTCATGGTTTCAGGCAAATATTCATATGCATATTTTGTTAGTTTTAGAGAGAGAATGATTTTCATTTGCAACAGGTGCTACTAACGTCTTGATCATTTCTTTGTTTGCAGGAGAAACAGCAGAGGTGAAGAACCCATCAACATCAGCGGCGGCATCATCTTAGCCCGCCCAGTGCAATCGTGGGCACGCGGAAGGAGGAACCATTCAACGATTGTAATCAAACCTTATTTGCGCTCCTAGCCCCTGAAAAGGGAGGAGGCATTATTGTAACAGAGATCGAAAGAAATTAATGAAAGGGTTGTTTTTCTTTATCTGATTGCGTCTCTTACAACATGTCTCTTTTCATTTCATGCAATGTACATTCCTAGGACTTAAGCGTGATTAATTTTGAATGCAATTGCACTTGGTGTTTCTTTTGACCGGAATCTCGTGCTTTCAAAATCAAGTTGAATTGAATGGATATTGATATCGGGGAGAAGTTCACACGGATATTTAAATTTGATAGATATTAACAAAAGTGCAAAAGACATTCACATTTTATAGTCAATCATTTGGTCATTAAACTCGAATAAATTGATTCAGCCGACTGTCTTTGCAAAACGATTTTTAATAAGAAGGTTGGCCATTACTAGGTAGGTGATACAACCGACTCAAAAATCCTTTGATGAAAACGCTGGGTGTGGCAGGTCCTCATGTTCCTCTAACGTTCTCTATAGAAGCAAAAATTGGTGAATATAAATTTAATTCAACCCCTCAATATGAAATGTTGGAAGTTACACCAAGTTCTTTTCTTGTCTGGAAAACACCCATTGATTATTTTTCAGCGACATCTATTTGTAGAACATTATAGGGCACATGAGAATTTATATGTCCCCATAATTGATTTTTTTTAAATATAAATTAATAAGATATTAAAATTTTATATATATATATATATATATATATATATTTCAATTTTAATGGATTTAGGGTAAAATATGGATGTAAAAAATTTCACATTATAAATTTTTTAATCTATATAATATTTAAGGAATAATAATAGCTCAAGTAATAAAAACATAGATCATAGACAAGGAAAGACTAAGGTTCAAATCTTATGAAATAATAAATAAGTAATTGTTAGATACCACTAGATGGTTTGTTGAAATGTAATAATATGGTCATGAAATGCAAAGAGTGTACTTGATTCAATTTTGCATAGTCATTAAAGCAATATTGATTTTTTAATGAAATAATTATTGTTTAAAACTAAAAATTATTTATTACATTACACTAGAGTGTTGATAGATCAATGGTAATTGAGTGTATGACCTAGCCATTAGTTTCTTCCATGTGTATATTTTACCTTAGAGAACTTGTAGATATGTTCAATATCATAATGTTAACATTTACTTAGTCTACTACTAACACTTATTTTGTGAAGGAAAAGAATCCTAAGATAACATTCAAGATGACAATAGTATATACGTGCTTTCAATGAATGTAGAGTACAAGACATACATGACTATCTAAAATTAAATACTTGGTCAAACCATTTCTATAAAATACAAACTAAAAGAGGGTAACACTAATACTTTGAGAGGTAACTCATAACACTTGAGCTTGCCAATACATAATATTAGTAGGACCAATGGCCATGCATAGTTTTACATAGAAAACTTGAACATAAATGGATAAAATGCTTACTCTAATGCACATATGATCCTAAGTAACTACTATGAAAGGACTAATAAAATGAGGAAACATCTCATAGTGCTTAATCCCACCAATGCATAATTCCCCTAGATTTTTGCTACCCTATGAGATTTATCTCAAAATACTTAAGTTTGTGAATACAAAATCATTGGCCAATAACCTCATGCATAATTACAATAGATAATGTAAACTTATAGGTGAAAAGGGGTCATATAGTGCATGTTAAGCAAAACAAATATTATTTGACATGAATTTTTTTTTTTTATGAGAATACTTATATTAAAATATAAATATTTGTTCCAAAACAATTCAAAGTAATTGAGAGTGAGTGCTCGATGATGAAGATCTAGTTTTTCTAGTGTGATCTTGTCATCCTGGGTAGGGTTTGAGTGGTTTTTTTTACTTTAAATATGGTCCCTAACCTTGGTGGCCAAAAATATGATGGTATCACATAAGAGAATGCATGGAAAAATAGCTCCAATTTAGTGTTTTGATTAATTTGTATAATTATGAAGATACAAGTTAGTTAAAAGTATTTCTCCGAACTACCTTTCTACTATAATTGACTAGAATTGAGAGGATTTCTAAATTTAGAAACTACCTATGATGATATCTAATCATAATCTATTGATATTTATCGAGTTTGAGGAAATATAGAAAGGCATAATCCATTTAGAATTCTCATGATACTTATCTAGTTTTGGAAAATATCTTCGCCCTAGTAGATTCTACAAGTTAGTTAAAAGTATGAAGAATAAATCCATTGATTAAAATGAAACATTTTAGAGTGTATTATCTACATCTAATCCTTTAACACCAACCTTGATCAAATTTATTTTTCTAGGAATATCATGTAGAAAACACCAATGAACCCTACCATATGGTTTGCTTATATATAGATATATAAGTATACCTAGATCTTCCATGGAATGAAAAAAAAGTATAGCCTCCAATCTAATGATTACACCATTAATAATTTGAATAGCATAAATAAAAATACCTTGTAGCTATGGGATAACTTAATCTAGAATGTTTTTTAATTTATATTTACATCCTTTTATATTGTTCTATAGACCATATTGGAAAGGATTATTAGACAAAAATTATCAACAAAACTATCTTTCTTTCTAGGAATGAAGAAATAATTATGAATTCGGTGTTACTAAAGTATTATTCTTCCTAGACTATTCAGTCATAGCTAATATATCAATCTTCAATAAATCACAAAATATTTAAAGAAAAATCAATCAAGGCCATGTTACTTGTTAGGATGAAATGAGAAAGATGTCTCTTGTAGCTCCTCAATCAAGATAATTATAATCGACCTTTCATTTTGTACATATGTTATAATTGATGCAATATTTTTCTAAAGCTTCCCTTAAGTCCCTTTATATTGCCCAACATCTCACAAAATATCTTTAAAATAATCAATTACTTTCTTCTAAATATTTTATTCTTCCATAATATTATTGCATCTAAAGTTAAAATATTTTTTATAGAATTAAAAAAAAAAGTCTACTTGGGTTGTAGAATGAAAGAATTTGGTATCTACGTCTCATTCCTTAATAAATATTTCCCTAGAGTATTGGTATTAATATGGCTATTTTTCTTATTTTTTATTATGATAATTATAAAGTAATAATTTTAAATGAATACTCATTCTTCAATATATTATGATGGTCATAGTGTAATTTTTGTTTCATACAAGTATCATAGACCATTCTATTGGTTTTTGTTGGTTTTTGGATTATTTCCTAGAAATAAATAGAATCATGCATTACCCATAATTGATGAAAAGGTAATACAAAGAAATCAATGCACATGATATAAGGGTTTATTTGTACAAAAGTAGTAGTACCACTAAATAAAAAAATAATACACTTCAATCAATAACCAAAATTTTGATATGAAGGGGTATTTCTACCCATTTAAGTCACCTTTAGGTAAGGTTAAGAAATTGATATTTAGGATAAATAATATAATATTACAAAAAATCCTTTACAATGTTTATAAGCACCCAAAGGGATTATACACACAATACAACACAGAGTACATTGTGGCCTCAAGTGAAACGCAACTGCCACATATCTTATGCAAAAATTAGTATGCCCTAAAATGCAAATTACATGCAATTTTTTTTTGAATACCTAGAGATAAAATATTGATTTAATTTTTCCCCTTCATAACTTTTTTTTGACATGAGTTCACTATTTCTCCATTTCTTTGTAAAATAAAAAATAGAAATAGAATTTGTAAAATAGACAAAAAATTAATGTCCTAAGGTAAAAACTGAAAAAATACTAAAACTACAAAATATGATTTATAATACAATTTAAGTGTATGAATTTATAAGGTAGAAGATAAATTTCTTGTTCAAGTTATTCTAAGAGCACTTCCAAAAAACTACAAGCATCTAGTCTCATATTTGCAAATTCTTAGTAAAGATACATCATTTGATGAGTTAGTTAATATACTACAAGTGTATGAGGTAGAGAATTTAGTAAAATATGAAATGACTAGCAATGCCTTAGTCTCAAAATATAATCCACTTGGAATTATTGCTTCATTCTCAAGGGATAGATCAAAATGAAATAATAGATATTGTCAAGTTTGTAGAAAGAGACGGTATAGTACAAGTTATTATTGATTCAATCCAACAAATCAGTATCAAGGGAATCAAACAAAATTTGGAAGACAATAAAAAATGTCATTTCAACCAATACAATATCATAATCATTATAGAACATATGATTAACAATTTAAGTGTCTGAATCAATACAATCAACCTCAGTTACAATATAGGGAAGGCAATCAAAAGGGGTACTTAGCTCAAGATATTTAGGAAATTTAAGAACTAGAAGAACCTACAATAATACTACTAGATAACTCATTATTAAGACAAGAAAAGCAATGATATCACCAATTAATATCCCTTTGCTATCCTTATTACTAATTTCCCCTTCCTTCCCATGGTTCCCTATAGAAGCTCCATCAAAATTAAGCTTTAGCCATCCCTCCATAAATGGATATAATTTTACACTTATTCGATTTTCATGGGTGTTTATCACCATTTCAACTAGAAAAAGGTCTCAATATTTCCTAATATTCACCTCATTTGCTAATTTTCTAATTTCATTAATCCTTAGGGCTTTAACATTTTCCACTATAGTTGCCCAAATTATCCACCTGATTATTAAGGAGATTATTTTTCTACTTCAGTTTTATTTTGTTATGCTCTAGGCAAATCCCCCAAGCATAGTGGAAAGAATTTAGATCCCATATATTATTCAACCTTGCATTCCTAAAGGGATTTTTGCATTGTTCTATCTAATCCATAATTCTATTTGGTAGTACCCAAATGACACACATATTAATTAGACATTGAAGAATAAAAATGGAATACCTACATCCTAACAATAAGTGTTTGAATGACTCTTCACATTCTTCATATAGATGACATCTATTAGGAAATTAAAACCTTTTTTATGTAATTTATATGTTGATAGGATATTATTATGCACAACCAACTAAAGGATAATTCCTATCTTTGGTGTTGCCTTTATTTTCTATATCATCCTCCATTGAAATCCATTTTCCAGCTCAACAAATACAATATAATAGGTTGATTTTATACTAAGGGATTCATAAAGAGTAGCTCCCCAAACTATAGAGGCTTCACATATATTTACACCTACATGGAAGACCCTTATGTTAATTTTTATCTTACTTAAATATTCCTCACTATTGTTACAACTATGTAAGTCCTTCCACCTTGCCACTCCCTCTTCTTGGACCATATAGTCTAAAACTATACTCCTATACCTTTGTTCTAGATCTATCTATACTTCAACTAACTCTTAATACAAGCTTATGGGTTGGTTCTCCAACCATGCATACTCCCAAAAATGAACCAACCTATAATTCCTAATATTCCATTGAATTCCTTTCCATAGCATCTTTATTCCCTCTATCATATGGTTCCATAGAAATAAACCTTTACAGGAATTTAAAATGGTTAATATCATATCTTATTGGTTATCTAAGTACTTCTTATTTAGTATTATAAACCACAAAGACTATACTTCCTTCATTGATCTGCTTCCTACTTTAGAAACTAAGATATTATTTTCAAATATAATTATCCTGAATCTCAATCGTCCTTTATCTTTCAATTTGCATACATTTTTCCTGGTGATAAGGGGATTCTACTCTTCCTCTACACTTGACCACACAAATTTATTTTGCATACTTTCTAAATTGTTTATAGCTTTTGGTATTATCATAAACATAGATAAGAGAAATACTGGCATGTATTGAAGAGTACTTTTTAATAGTTAAAATATTCTTGAATGAATTAGTAGATTTTATTTCCAACCTACTAGCTTATATTGAAATTTATTTTTCAACATATCCCATACTTGGTCCTTAAACACACCTATAAATAGAGGTATTCCTAGCCAAGTGGATGGAAGGCTTGATATATTATATCATACTACCTTTATAATCCTTCTTTGCAACTTATTTGGAGTATTTATGATGAACACCTTGCTCTTTTCCAAGTTCATCATCTATTTATATATTTTTGTATAGATTTAGGATCTGCTTTAACTCCTTGGATTCAAAAATCAATGGTTTCCCAAGAAGGATTGTGTCATCCATAAAAAAATATAAGTTATACCTCTCATAAACATAAAATGTCTCAATCCATTTAACTCTTCCATCATTTGGGTTTCACATAAACTTCTCTCGAGGGCTTTTGCCATGATAATAAAGATGTAAGTATAAAGTGGGTCTCATTTCCTTAAGCACCTGCAACTATCCAAGAAACATATTGGGGATTTTTTAATAACTAAGAATCTTTGTCCACCATAGCAATTTCTCACCCATCTTCTCCATCTACTACTAAACTTAAACTACCAATTTTTTTATCTAGGAAGCACTAGGATACCCTATCATAAGCTTTATTCATATCTACCTTCAATAGCATTCCTTCCCTTATACTCTACACTTCTAAATGTATTATTTCATGGAGAGATATGATACCATCCATTATTTTCCTTGCATTAATAAAATTGCCTTCTTCGCCAAATGTAATCTCCATGACTTGTTTCAACCTTAATTCTCTCACTTTAGTGATGATCTTAGAAACTATATTACATAGGATTATTTTCCTGTAGTCCTTATATCCCTTCTACCCTATTTATTTGGTATGAGCAATAAAGGGTGTTATTAATTTCTTTTACAAATTTTCCTAAACGGTGACACTCTTGAACTACTTCTAATAAATCCTCCTTTATTATATTCGAAAATACTTGGAATAAACCTACCTATAAACCATCTAGGAATAGCAATTTTTCCTTCCTCAAGGATAATCCTACTTCCTTCACCTCCTCTTCACATACATCTCTCACCACATCTTCATTCATTCCCTAGATATTCTCATTGGTATACATTGAAGAATTACTTTTGTAGCTTCTTGGTCTTTTCCTCCTTTCCTTCAATAAAAATAAAAATTCAATCACCTCTTGCTTGATTATTTCTTCACCTATGACTATTATCCATCCTCTCACAAGAATTTAGAAATACTTCCATCACTTTTATACTTTATCATTGAGACATGAAAGAATTTATTATTTTCATATTCTTCTATAATATATTTATTCCTTGATTCCTACCTATAATAAGTTTTCTCTCAAGACAAGATAGTGTGAACCTCAACATGTGTCTCCTTATTTCCATTATATATGGTCTGATCCATCCCAATCATCTTCATTTCCACCTACAATAAAATTTCTTCCTACCTAAGGCTTTCCTTCTATCTAAAGATATTTCCAAAGACTTGCTTACTGCAAGTCTTCATTTCTTTATTTATATGTTTAAGTGTCCTTGATAAAATAAATATCTTAGAGCCTTATATTAGAATCCTCCACCATGATTCCATGTAAATATAAATATTTGTGTACTGAAGACACATGTCTTCAAACTTAAAAGGGATTATACCTTTCCATATTTTCCCAAATTAGATAAACAACAATATATTATTATTATATCTCATCATAGGTAGACATAATAATACTACTCATAGTTACCCTCAAACAATTCCATAGACAGTAGTACTAAATCTAGTTTCACTTGGATTAGGGTGTCCCCTATTCTCCTATTCATCCATGTAAAGTAAATACCTCTCAAAGAAACATCATATAAATAAGACCTTAACAAAATGTTGCTATACTCCTCCATGCCTTCTGCCCTAGTATCCATATTTATTCTCTTAGGTATCAAAGATATGTTGAATTTTCATACCACTATTCATATTAGACTTCTTATCTACTATTCCATCTACTCCAATTCCTTCCACAATATTTTTCTCTATCTATTCACATTCAGAGCATAAATATTTATAATGAGAAAAGTCAAATTTGATAATTTTAAAGTTATACAATTAGTTATAAGGTGCTCATTTTTTTACACGATTTTACCTTCAAAGATACACAAATTTCATAAAGTTAATATTCCTCTGAAAGCCCTATTCACCTCCACATGACCACTGCCACCTTTATTCAAAATATCTTTCTTAATATTCTTTCAACTTATAGCATTTAACTTTATTTATTGAATTAGAACTATATCAGGTTGGTCCTTAATCAAGGATATCACCATCCTATGTTTATTAGGAGTATTCACTGCCCTATAATTCTAATACAAGATCTTTAATTTCTATTATTTGTTGTGGGCTTCTTACCACTTGAGTCTAAGATCATGTTAATCCCCTCATTAATATGTTTTTCCATATTCATTACCCCTTCCATCCCCACATCTTGGGTCTTCTTGGCACCCCTTATTACTCTCACATTCTAGAATTCTTAAAATATTAAGGATATTTCCTTTACTGGTAGTTCGTCTACAATTATATAGGCTCATATTTATAATATTATTCCTTTTGTAAACACCATTCCATATATAAATATAAAACCTAACTCATTTCCACATATAATTAAAGTGATATACATATTCAAAATTTTGAAAGTGACATATTGCATATAAGGATGGAAGGTAGTGTAGTTTCTATGATGTATTATTCTAATCATGATTATATATCACCTTTTTCACATACCAAATAGATTCTATTTTATCCAAAACTAAGTTCCAAAGGTTATCCTTATTTTAATGGGTGTTTATCACCATTTCAACTAGAATAAGATCTCGATATTTTCTAATCTTAACCTCCTTTTCTAATTCCCCAATTTCATTAATCCTTAGAGCTTTAACATTTTCCACTATAGTTTCCCAAATTGTCCACTTGATTATTAAGGAGACTATTTTTCTACTTAAGTTTTATTTTGTTATGCTCTAGGCAAATCCCCCAAGCATAGTGGAAAATTTTTAGAGCCCATGTCTTATTCAACCTTGCATTCCTAAAGGGATTTTTGCATTGTCCTATCTAATCCATAATTCTATTTGGTAGTACCCAAATGAAACCCATATTAATTAGACATTTAAAAATAAAAAGGGAATACCTACATCCTAACAATAAGTTTTCCAATGACTCTTCTCATTCTTCATGTATATGTCATCTATTAGAAAATTGAATTCCTTTTTCTATAAGTTATATGTTGTTAGGATCTTATCATGCACAACCAACTAAAGGATCATTACTATATTTGGTGTTACCTTTATTTTCTAGAACATTCTCCATTGAAATCCATTTTCTATCTCAACAAATACAATCGCATAGGTTGATTTTGCACTAAAGGATCCATCAAGAGTAGCTCCCCAAACTATATAGGCTTCACATATATTTACACCTACATGGAAGACCCTTATTTTAATTTTGATCTGATTTAAATATTCCTCACTATGGTTACAACTATGTAAGTCCTTCCACCTTGCCATTCCCTCTTCTTGGACCAAATATTCTAAAACTATACTCCTATACATTTGTTCTATATCTATCTATACTTCAACTAACTCTTACTAGAAGCTTATGGTTTGGTTCTTCAAACTTGCATCCTCCCAAAAATGAACCAACCTATAATTCCTAATTTTCCACTGAATTTCTTTCCATAGCATCTTTATCTCCTCTATCATATGGTTCCATAGAAATGAACCTTTACAATGGTTAATAACCTATCTTCTTGGTTATCTAAGTACTTGTTATTTAGTATTATAAACCACAAATACTACACTTCATTGGTCTACGTCCTACTTTAGAAACTAAGATATTATTTTCAAATATAATTACCCTTTATCTCAATTGTCCTTTATATTTCAATCTTCTTACATTTTTCCTTGTGATAAGGGGATTCTGCTCTTCCTCTACACTTGACCACACAAATTTATTTTACATACTTTCTACATTGATTATAGCTTTTGGTATTATCATAAACATAGATAAGAGAAATATTGGCATGTATTGAAGAGTACTCTTTAATAGTTAAAATATTCTTGAATGAATTAGTAGATTTTCTTTCCAACCTACTAGCTTACATTGAAACTTATTGATCAACATATCCCATACATGGTCCTTAAAAACACCTATAAATAGAGGTATTCCTAGATAAATGGATGGAAGGCTTGATATATTATAACATACTTTCTTTATAATCCTTCTTTACAACTTCTTTGGAGTATTGATGAATAACACCTTGCTCTTTTCCAAGTTCATCATCTATTTGGATTTTTTTGTATATATTTAGGATCTGTTTGAACTCCTTGGATTCAAAAATCAGTGGTTTCCTCAGAAGGATTGTGTCATCAGTAAACAAATATAAGTTATACCTCTCATAAACATAAAATATCTCAATCCATTTAACTCTTCCATCATTTGGGCTTCACCTAAACTTCTGCCGAGGGATTTTGCCATGATAATAAAGAGGTAAGTACAAATTGAATCTCATTTCCTTAAGCTCCTACAACTGAAAGCATGAGATTCCGGGAAAAGGAAACACTAATTGCGATTGCATTCAAAATCAAATGCGCTTAAGTCCTAGAAATGTAAATTGCATGAAATGAAAGAGACGCATTAAAACGAGACACAAGAAAATGGAGAAAACACAGCCCTTTCATTAAAATTTCTTGATCTCTGTTACAATGACGCCTCCTCCCTTTTCAGGGGCTAGGAGCGCTAAAAGAATTTGATTACAATCACTTAATATTCCTCTTTTCGCGTGCCCACGATTGAAATGGATGGGCCAAGATGATGTCGTCGCTGATGTCGATGAGTTCTTCACCTCTGTTGCTTCTCCTGCGAACAAAGAAACAACCAAGATGTCAGTAGCACCTGCCGCAAATGGAAAGTGTTTGTTCTCTAGAATTAACGAAATATGGATGTAAACATTTGCTTGAAATAGTAAATACAATGAGTCCAAATGGCTTGAAATCTTGATAGAAGATAGAAAAAGTTACCAGAAGGCCATTGCCACTGAGACAGCTGGCCAATCTGCCTTCAACTAGAATTCATCCCTAGGCAGGACGAATTCTGACTGCAATTCGTCCCTGGGTGGGACGAATTCTTCTGTGTTGAAGAAGCCGAACTGCTCGCTGCTCCAATGTCGATTCTCGAGACCTACAAAATGCCTGCAAACAAGGGGGTTATGTAATTGGGGCCATTTTGGGACGACCCAGATGGTCGGATTCTCCCAATTTGGCCTCTACCCTCGGGAATTTGATCTCACCACCTGCAAGTTAGTGAAACAACAAAGCGACACAAAACATACTAGAATCTGATCAAAAGTTACGAACTTGTAGCTATGAGTTAACCAAACATGATAACACAAAATGCAACTTGAAAAAGTAATCTAGAATGCTCTAAAACTTAGAAAGTGCGGGGGTGCCCAAGTGGGCCTCCCACCGTTGGCACTTGATTTCGGCGCCAATCCACTAGGGATGGGCCCAAAACCTCTTAGGATTGGGGGTCGGCGAATTGGTTGGTTCCGGTGTCCATGTGTTGGATTTGGGTCAGGTTCAAGCTTCCAAAAGCCACCCAACAACCTCCCTTGCAAAAGAGATTGGTGGATGCGAGAAGGTGAACCAAAAGGGATGCAAGTGGGTCTTCAACTCGGCAGCACTTCGTTGCTTGAAATCTCCTTCAACCTGTATGTTTTGGGTGAGAAAAGTCCCACCTTTTATAGACCCATGGGGTCTCTTTTGAGAGGGAAGCATAGGTGCCATGTGTTGGTCATAGGTGCCATGTGGCAGTCTAGTCTTCCCATGAGGGAGGGGAGTCCTCCATGACTTGGGCTTTCATAACTGCCCTTGTGACAGTCCTCTAATGGCCCATATGTTCACCCACACACGCGTGCGAGGCAGGAGTCATCAACTGACTGTCCCTGGCTGCCACTTGGCACCATTCTTTTTTTTTCCCGTTAAACTTGGAATTCGTCCCTACCGGAGATCGAATTCAGAATCCGTATCCTGGGTGAGACAGATTCCAATTTTAATTCGTCTCCGGGTGGGACGGATTTGAATCCGTCTCTAGGTGAGACAGATTCGAGCAAAGTGCTAAATGTGCCAAATTGCCCTTTTGACCTTACAAAATTGCTATGAAAGTGGTTAAGACCACTGTTTGACCTCTGAGGGCTGCCCTGGGGGCTGTGTTTGTCAAAGCGATCAGTGTTTGCAGTCACGTAATCGGATTGGTGCTGTTTTGGTGTCTACAGATGCCCCTTTTTGGGAAGCGCTGTGGGTGACGTAGTGCTGAGCAAAAATAGATAACCAAAGCACTAATGATTAGGGTTCCTTGGTAACCTAACCAACTTTTGATGCCCCAAGCATGGAAAGGGCATGCATTCTTGAATCCTTGCTTTTGACGAGCTAAGGAATTTGATTTCAAGTATTAACCTATTTTGGTGAGGTGTGACTTGAACTTAGACATTGATCAGTCATGAATAGGCGAAGGGCGTTTTATCCTCAGGGGAACCTTGTGTTCATGATTCACGAAATGCCAAGTGTTTGATTGATTTGATTATTGCTTGTTTACTGCCCCAAGCAGGAGCGTGATTGTCTTTGTCAATGATTCTTTGAATGCATGCCGTTTTCCTTAATTGGGTGTGTGATTGTTGATTGGTGACTAAGTGTGACTACCCCCTCAAGCGACGAATCGATGAGGGAATGACCTTCGTGAGCAAAGCGACGAGTCGCTTGACCCAAGATGACTTGTGCAAGGGTGCCTTTAGAGGGTTTACCGTTAAGCGTGTGCAATTTTTCCAACATTTGGACCTATTTTTGGTGGGTGTTAACCCTTTTGGTGATGTCGTAATGGGGTGAAATCATCGAAAACCTATCTTCCCATGGAGCGGTCCAGCTATGATAGCCTTCTTGGGGAAGTAGGAGAGTGACAATTTGAACCCCGACATCGATTTTGCTATGCCAAGAGGTTAAGTGCAAGAGCACTTGTGTCTGGCAATGTTTATTACTATTTTTGTTGTTTTGATTTTCTTGTGACGTCGTTTGGGGATGAAATTATCGAAAATCCGTCTTCCCATGGAGCGGTCCGGCTATGGTAGCCTTCTTAGGGAGTAGGATAGTGACAATGTAAACCCCGACATCAATTTTTCTATGCTAAGAGGTTAAGTGCAAGAGCACTTGTGTCTGGCAATGTTTATTGCTTTTTGTTTGTGTTGCATTTTTTTTTTTTTTTGTTTTGACGATATATATATATATATATACCGGTTTTATTGTGGCTTCTTACATGTGATGATTTTATTTTTGTTATGCATGATGGCTGATGAATATGGATGTATGCATGTTGATTTATTTTTATGAATGCTTATGTTATTATGAATGCAAATGTTTTTGATTTCTTTATGTGATATGCAAAGTGAATGAATGGAATTTTGTGATGATTGGTTATGGCACCATAGGCTATTTAAGATGCTCTTTATTGTTATGGTGTATGACTCTTGTATGGATACATGTGGTTTTCTTTTTTTGTATTTTTTGATGGTATTATAAGGATGATAAGTAGCGCAGATGGTTTAGGAATGTATGTAAGGTTTTCTGAGACTCGGACGGCTTTTAACTCACTATCCATGACTTGTACTTTATCTTACAAGACTTTTGGACAAGGTATGAATCGGACTTGTTTTTGACCGAGTTATTTCACATCCCCGTGTGTGCAATTGAGTTCATTTAGTGGTATTTGTTAGGATACCGCCGGTGCCGAATGGGCTTTCAATCGAACTTGTATCGAGGATCACCTAATTAGCTCCACGAATTCCTTTGTTGTATGTACTAAGATTAATCTGCGGTGTAATCCAGGATGCCATAAGCTAGCTCATCCACATGCAAACATTGATCTGTATGCAAGTTAATGTGACAGATATATCGTCATGCGGGAGGTTTACTTTTGTTACCGATAGGCTATCAACCAAATTGGTACTGAAGCTTGCCTTATGACCTATAGAATGTTGAGAGTTCCAGGGATTCAAGGTCAACTCCCTTCTTTTCTTCAATTGTATTGGGATACTTGCTCATTTGTAGTGATGAGATCACTGTTTATTTTGATTTGTTTTTCTTTTGGGCAAGGGACTGGGGATATGGAGTGACGAAAATCACTGTTGTTTTTGCCTTTTGATGTGTGCACTATAGGTTGTCAAATTTTGGAGTTTTGACATTTTGCAAATTTTTGGTGTTTTGCAACTATTGAGAACTTTAGGGATTCTTAGGGATTCTTAGGGAATTGGGTAGGGAGGATGCTTGTCCTTTTGCCAACTCTCAGCATTCTAGGGGTCATTCGCACAGGGGGATGATCAAGATAACCATTTCGCTTGTGGTGACCTAGATTACTTTGCAGGTTTCATCTTTCGTTCACACAACTTGGGAATTTTTAATGTTTTAATTTGTGTTGGGATGTTACGTAACAAGGTGTATTTCAAGTATGATTCTACCTTCGTAAAATCTGTTCGATTTGATACATTACATGGTTAAAGAGGAAAATGATGACTGAATCACTGAAACTCTTGGTACATTTACTGAGACCACCGATCGTAGTGTGGTAAAAGTTATGCATGGTGTTTTTGTTGTTTTTGTAAAATGGAACTATGCGGAACAAGATGGACTAGCAGAGCAATTGCATCCTATGGTGCCTTTGACCTATACAACCACAAATATGCAATGTATGGATGCAATGCTTAATGCAGCTACATATTTTTGTACTTTTGATGGATTGATTTTGTGAATGTGAATATGCGGTGCTAGAGGAACTCTCTATTGATGAATTTGACCAAGCGATTGCGATAATCGTTGGAGCTTTTTAGGTTTGACCAAGTGATTGCGATAATCCTTGGAGCTTTTTGGTGTGACCAAGTGATTGTGATAATCCTTGGAGCTTTTTGTGGTGACCAAGTGATTGCGATAATCCTTGGAGCTTTTGGATTGACCAAGTGATTGCGATAATCCTTGGAGCTTTTTTTTTGACCAAGTGATTGCGATAATCCTTGGAGCTTTTTGGATTGACCAAGTGATTGCGATAATCCTTGGAGATTTTTGCTTTGACCAAGTGATTGCGATAATCCTTGGAGCTTTTTGTGGTGACCAAGTGATTGCGATAATCCTTGGAGCTTTTTGTGGTGACCAAGTGATTGTGATAATCCTTGGAGCTTTTTGTTTTGACCAAGTGATTGCGATAATCCTTGGAGCTTTTTGTTTTGACCAAGTGATTGTGATAATCCTTGGAGCTTTTGGATTGACCAAGTGATTGTGATAATCTTGGAGCTTTTTGAGGATATGGCTTTCTTAGATGTGGAATGGTCGCAAATGACTGATATTCAAGGGTTCTGTTTCCTTGATACCATCAAGAGAAGCTAGCCGGTATGTCCCGGTCCTATTATGCTATCAATGACATATGGACCTAACCAATTTGCCATGAATTTGTCCCTCATGTGGGACGGAAAATTTGAGTTTTTTTGGTTTTCCTTCAGAACCAAATCACCAACCCGAAAGTCCCTTAGGTGAACTTTCATGTTGTAAGCCCTTTTAAGTCGCTCTTGATAGATACGTAAATGCTCGAGAGCATTAACGCATCGTTCGTCAAGCAATGTAAGTTGGTCTAACCGGGCCTGCCGCGTAGTGTTATCATCGATGAACTCCTGCATTGATATGCGGAGGGAAGGAATTTCCAACTCGAGAGGCATTACTGCCTCTGAGCCATACACGAGCGAAACGGAGTTGCCCCAGTGGGCGTCCGAATGCTAGTGCGATAAGCCCAAAGGGCAAGTGGGATTTGTATGTGCCAATCCTTATGACTGTCTACGACTGTCTTTTTAAGGATGGCGACTAGTGTTTTGTTTGATGCCTCTGCTTGCCCGTTTGCTTGCGGATAATAGGGCGTTGAAAAGTTGTGCTGAATTTTGTACTTTGTGGTCAAAGCACGCACGTCTTTGTTCTTGAATGATGGCCCATTATCTAAGATTATTTTGGATGGAATACCAAAATGACATATGATGTTATGCAAGATGAACTCCACAATGCGGGGTCCTTTCGTTGAGGTTAACGGAATTGCTTCCACCCATTTGGTAAAATATTCTGTGGCCGTTATGATAAACGTGTGATGGCCTGACGATGCATGGGAGATCTTTCCAATTAGATCGAGGCCCCACTATGAAAATGGCCAAGTAGACTGGATCGTCTGTAGGGCCTGGGAAGGTACGTGCATCAAATTGGCATGATGTTGACACTTCACGCACTTCTTGACATATTCATAACAATCTCGTTCTAAAGATGGCCAATAATAGCCCATGCGAAGAATGCGCTTTGCAATGGCCATACCACTAAAGTGACCACCACATGTACCGTCGTGCGCTTGGGCGATTTGCCAAGTGGACTCTTACTGGTCCAAACAACGAAGAAGAATTCCGTCATAACTGCGACGATACAAAATGTCTCCTATCAAGACATACTTAGCCGCTTTCGCTTGAATGTTCGTTTTGTGGCGTGCGTCAATCCAAAGGGAAGATTACCTAATTTGAGGTAATCTCTTATGGGTAAATACCAGTCCTGTTGATCATAAACCTCGGTAGTATGAACAGCCAATCCCTTTTGAAGTTCTTCCCTAACAAATGTTGAATGGGATAGAACTTGTAAGAATAGCATTGTGTTGCTATTAATGGGAGTAGGGGGAGAACAAGGACCCCAGTTGGCATGTTTCAGACGATCTCGGATTCGAAAGAACTTATCCGAGGATGGTTCGATCTGGATCATGTGGATTCCTAGCGTCAAGTCTGAGCTTGCACGCTCCATCGTGGATTGCGATAAGGTTTTGACTTGGATGGTTGTCATATCACCCGAAAGGTCTTGCGGGATTAGTGACCCCAAAGAGGCCATTGTGTCCACAAAATGATTCGATGATCGAGGGAGTGCCTCGATGTCATACCACTCAAGTTTTGCCAGGAATTTGTCCACGAGGGCTTTATAGGCCTTCAGAACTAGGCATTTGCATTGATATACCCCTTTGACTTGATTGACTATTAACAACGAATCACCAAAGATATTCAATCGTTTGATGTTCATGGCGATTGTTGTTTGAAGACCTAGGAGCAAGGCTTCATATTCTGCATTATTGTTGGTGCACTGGAAGTTTAATTTAAATGACGAGGGCATTGGAGTGCCCTGCGGTGTGAAGAATACAATTCCTGTGCCACCACCTTGCTCGCATTTAGAACCATCGAAGAACAGGGTTATGTCGGCTCGTGACTCGGGCTCATCGAGAATCGGCGATTCCGAGACATGGAAGACCCCATCATCGGGTAGTTCTATGACCAGAGGTTGATCGTCTTCAAGAGGAGCCTCTGCTAGTTGATCGGCTATGACTTGTCCTTTGATAGATTTTTGCCCAATGAACTCAATGTCAAATTCCGTCAACAACATGATCCATTTCGTCGTGCGACTACTATGATAAGTACGACTCATCATGTATCGCAATGGATTCTCCTTAGACACAACATACGTAGTGTTGCTCAGCATGTAGTGGTGTAGCTTTTTGGTAGCAAACACCACTGCCAAGCAGAGTTTCTCAACGTATGCATAGTTAAGTTCGTAACTTACCAGAGTGCGGCTAAGATAGTAAGTAGCCTATTCTTTGTGAAGTTCATTCTTTTGGGCTAGCATGGCTCCCAATGCCACCTCAGTAGCTGAGATGTATAAGTAGAACGACACTCCTGGTCTAGGTGGTGCCAATACTGGCAGCGAAGCCAAGTATTGTTTGATTTCGTCAAAGGCTGACTGGCACTCGTCATCCCAATGAAATGTGACCCCCTTGTGCAATAATTTGTTCATGGGTAGGCATTTTTCAGATAATTGTGCTATGAAGCGTTTAATCGACGTGACCTTTCCTTGCAGACTTCTGAGCTGCTTGATAGTGGTTGGGGGAGCCATTTCAAGGATTGCCTTGACTTTCTTTGGGTCCACTTCGATGCCTCGCTTTGAGACTATAAAACCCAAGAGTTTTCCAGATGTGACGCCAAATACGCACTTCTTGGGATTCGATCTGACCTTATGCTCTATGAGGCGATCGAGAATCTTGCTTAAGTCATTGAGATGATCTGAGCACAAAAGAGACTTGGCTAACAAATCATCCATGTAATCTTCCAAAGTTTTGTGCATGTAATCATGGAAGATATATGTCATTGCACGTTGGTAGGTAGCGCCAGCATTTTTAAGGCCAAAAGGCATGACCTTATAACAAAATGTCCCCCAAGGCGTTGTGAATGCCGTTTTAAGTTGGTCTTTAGGATTGATACGAATTTGGTTGTATCCTGAGAAGCCATCCATTAGGGAGAGCATTTCATGACCTGCTGTAGCGTCTACTAGCGCGTCGATGCTTGGCAAGGGGAAATCATCCTTAGGACTCGCTTTGTTTAGGTCTCAAAAATTGGTGCATATGCGAATCCTCCCGTCGGGCTTCTTGACGGGAACCATGTTGGACAACCATGGCGGATAATCCATGCAGATGACAAATTGTGCATCCAACAACTTTTGTAATTCATCTTTGACCATCAAGGCCACTATTGGGTGCATCTTGCGTAGTTTTTGCTTTAAAGGCTTGATTTTCGGATCAAGCGTTAAATTATGCGTGACTAGCTACGGGTCTAGTCCCGGCATGTCTCTGTATGACCATGCAAAAACCTCCTTCTTCTCTTTGAGAAGGGTAATGTAATCGGCTTGCTCTTCGGGGGAAAGACTTACCCCCAGCTTGATAATTTGTGGATTCTTTGGGTCTAAGCCGATGTCTACGTTAGTCGTTTCCTCGACTGACATGTGGGATCCTTCCTCCAACTGATGTGGAGTCGGGATAAAATGGATATCATTGGCTGAGTTTAGATCTGCATTTGGAACCTCGGGTCCCTCTTCAGCTTGAAAGATTTCTTGAGTTGTCCTTGGGGTCAAATGAGGTATTTCACCGAAAGGCCGCACTACGATGGTGATAAAGGTGAATTGACGCGATCCCAGTCGATGGCATCTATGTCTAGATGCAATGACCGTGATGGATCGGCCGGATTGCGGATGGGTGCGATCAAATCAATGGAGATCATGTGGATGGAATGAATTTGGTCTCCAGAACCATGGGTGTGATAGCTCGATTCTTTTAGATGCTCCCTATACTCTGGATCTGGCTCTACAGGAACGGGCACGAATGGATCTTCCCTAGGTGCGAATTTTGCAAAAAGGAGGGCGGGGTCTTCCCTCGACACTGTTGTCATGATGGGATCTCGAGGTGGACGATGCTCATCTTGAATTTGGAGCCATGGGTCTAACACTTGGTCCCACCTTGCTGGGTCTACTTGCCATTCATGCCCCAGTAGTATGCCCATATGTCCCATTAGATCTTCATGAGTTAAAGCGCGGTGATGTCTTCGCGCATGTCTGAGATAGTCCATCTCAGTCTCATCTTCTGAATCACTTTCATAGATCCAAAATTGTTCATCCTCTCCAGCAATTGTTGATTGCGACGTTGAGGATCCTCCTTGTTCCAGTAAGTTAATCTGGTCCCATTGTGGTTGTTCCACTCTTGGTGGAGGGACCTGATTCTCTTGATGTTGTGTTGTTTCATCTAGAATCTCTAAGGGGAACAGCTTCAGAAAGATGTCCGGTAGGCGTTGGTTTTCTCTTTGAGGACCACTGTCCGAAATTTCACCTCTCTCTAGCAAAGGAGAGGGGTTACTGCTATTTCTAGGGGTGTTTGTTGACCATGGGAGGTAGTCTCCCAATGTGTATTCTGTATTTGGATTGGCATAAGGGTCTAATGCCAATCCCCCCTTGTTGCCTATTTCTAGGCCTTGCATATTTTCAACCAAGATGTCTAATGGCAGGGGATGTTTGAACCCTACTCCCGACTTGTCATATGGCATCTGATATCTTGGTTGGCAAAGGATCCGCATCCCTTGCTCATATCTGCCTAGCCCATATCCATGCCAATTGCATTGGCCGAGATATTTTAGGGAAAAATCTGGGTTTGACAGATAGTTGATGTTTTCAACAAAAGGCTCTTCGTCCGCTTCCTTTTGTTGGCATGGTTCAAGACCATGATCAAGGCCCCCATACACGAAATTTGTCTGGTTTGGAGGGTAGCCTAGAGGAACAATTGTCCCTATGGGAAGGCGAGGTCTTCCCATGTCTTGTACTGACTCCAATGTTGGCATCGCCACAACATTTTGTACCAAATATTCCCCCAAGCCCGTACTGGCCATTTCAACAGTGATTGTTGATGATTGGGTGGGAGGAAATGGTAGTCCTTCTTGAATCCATTCCATGTTTGGTGTTTCAGGAGTCTTAGTTTCTGTTGTGCTAGGTGTTTTCTCCGTTGATACCGTTGAGATTGTGGGCAACCTTTCTTCCAAGGGTTTAACCTCTTCCACGATCTGTTTTCCCTTGTCCTTCCGTTGGGCCATGATAGGTGGCATTGATGATGAAGGAGAAGGTGATGAGGTCTCACCTGGCTGGGATTTTTCCTTGTTGGCCACTAGTGGTGCCTGCGGTATCGGACCCTGTTTAGATGGATTTAATTGAAAATCCAAATGCGTTGAAGGGAGGGTCGATTGAGGCATGAATTGTACCGCATTGCAATACTTGAAGGGCTCTAAGTCCATTGGGACTACATGTATCTCTCCTTCATAAGCATACTTTAAGCATTGGTGGGCGATCGAAGGGACACACTTCATGTCCCCGATCCAAGGCCGCCCTAGCAAGTATATTATAAGCCATTTCGCCTTCCAGCACATGGCATAGTGTAGGTATTGACTTTTGTCCTACCTGGATAGGCAGAACAACCGTGCCGACTGTCGAGCATATTGCATCGTTGAAAGCTCGCAGTGTGTACATGGAGGCTAGTGATGTGAGAGGTTGACAACTTCAAATGTTTTAAGGCTACAGTGGTAATGATGTTACTGGATGAGCCGATATCTATCGGCACTCTCTTGTATGGGATCCCGTTGACCCACGCGATAACGTGCAGGGGTGGATCTGCCATGTCATTCGATATCATTTTGACCTCATCTTCTCTGAATGTGATGACCGGCTCCGTACATCGTTTCACATGTCCTACGAAGTTGTTGAAAGAATTTGCTTCGTGGGGCTATAATTCAATGGCTTTTAAAATGTCCATAAGAGCTTCCCTATGGGGTGCTGACTGTTGAATAAGCTCATAAATGGACAGCCTAGCCGATGTGGTCCGCAAACTCTACGTGAGTTTGGTTCGTATTGTGACCTCGGGTCTAGGCGGAGGCAACTGCGTTGGGCGTTGTTGAGGCTGCGATGTTGTCAGAACTTCCCTCGTAGCTACCTCGGGGGCAACTGCTGGGTACCTTCTGTTCCTTGTTACTATGCTAATCATTCCCACAAATCCCTACGTGGGAAGATCCTGTCACACCTCATTAATCTGGAGTGGTTTTGTTTGTGCCTCGTGGGCAGGAAAGGGGTCCTTGAATACCCCCATTTGTTGGTTGTTTGGCGCGATGGGGTTGTCCACGACCAATGTTCTATTGTCGATCAAATCCTGGACTAGTTCTTTGAATTTCCAACACCCATTCAAGTCATGTCCTCTGCGCCTATGGAATCTACAATACAATTCCTCTCCGTACCCCCTAGGCTTGGGAATGTTAGGGTCTATAGTTTGAATTTCTGGCAGAGTGACTAAATTTGCCGCTGACAAGCGGTCAAATAAGGAATCTCTAGACTCCGCATATGGGGTGAAATGTCGTCTAGGGCAACGCGGGTAATTTTGCTCCTATCTTCTATTATCTCTTTCATAAGCAGGAGGCACTGCCTGGTAATTAGCCTTTTGGGGCTGCGTTTCTTGCACAGGCGTGGGAACATTTATCGCAACTTGGTTGACTGCAGCGTGTTGTGGTTGCGTTGTCCCGGTTTTAGTGGTTTTATTCCACTCTTTCTTTTTAGGCTTAGCGATTGCGCCTTCACCTATTTTAATCTCTTCTATGACTCTGGCTTGTGCCAAAGCTTCTTCTAAGCTATCGTATTGCCGTAGCAACAATAGACCAGAGATTGATTTTAAGCAACTTTTTGCGAACATCTGCGTGAGATCAGACATAGGAGGACGGTAGGGTAACTTAGAAAGCAAAGCCCTCCATCGATTCCCATATGCTACCATTGTTTCCTCCTCAAATTGTTTGAGGCTCGCCAGATCACTTAGTGATGCCTTCTTCCTTGTGTTGAAGGCAAAGCGTTCAAGAAACGCATCTACTAATTGATCTAAGTTTCTTATGCTGTGTTTGGGTAGTTGTGTGAACCAATCCGAGGCAGGGCCTATGAATGTGGTTATGAATGTTCTAAGCAACAATGCGTCATTATCTTGGATGCCGAAGCATTGGCTTAAAAATCTTGTAACGTGTTCTTGTGCATCCTCTTCACCTTTAAAGATTGCCAATTGAGGCAACTTGAAGTGCTCGGGGTAAAGAGGTGTAGGCACTGAGGGATGCACCGGATTACTGCGGAGTTGACGTAATGTGGGTTTTTGATGCCCAGCAGCTTTTGTTTCCACAGACTCCAAACGCTCCAATAGCGCTTGGTATGCATCGAAAGATTTTATTTCTTCCTCTCTTGTTCTCTCTCGTTGTAAGTTATGATAAACTGGAGGCCTATGGAGGGGTGGCCGAATGGCAGCCCTCCTGCCTTGATGGGGAGTTTCAACATATTCTACTTCTGGTTCGTACTCCTCGTAAAATTCTTGAGGAGTCTCTGGGCGAGACCTATAACCCTGATTGAGTCCTTGCTGAAGGTACCCATCGTTGTTTCGGGGAGTGGCCTCCCTCTCGGGTCTATAAGGTCTTGGAGGCAAAGCTTGACGAGGTCGTGGGGACCTGTCCTGCACCAACGGATTATGTCTCACATATTTTTTGGCTCTTTGAATGCGAGGGGTTGGCTCCCTCTCAGGTAGTTTATAGCGTAGCTCATCCGCTTCGCGTTGCATGCGCTCTCTATCCAAGCGGTGTTGATACTCTATCTCCTGATGACTTTGTTTAAGCCGCATGATTTGGGCTTGATGGGTGGCATGTTGGGCGACTATCGGGTCAATTTGGTCTACCCTATTTTGCTCAGGAGGTTCGAATGTTTCCCCTATGTGTTTATCTTGATTTTGATGATCTAAAATTCCAATGGGTCGCTTCCCTCTGTCGAGGTATGCGGCATGTACTTGAGTTCCTGGCCTCAAGGGGTGATCATGATGTCCAGCTGGTGCGGAAACGCAAGGTTCCCGCGTTGTATGTTGCTGTCTTTGAGGAATGCGATGATCTTCCTCGTGCTCCCTCTCATAGGTGTGAAGGGGGCAGGCGGAGTTAGGTCGCCCTATGTAAGGAGCCCTACGCTCTGGATTTTGTCTCTCTGTTCTGATGGGAGGTAAAGAAGGGATACCATATCCACGTTGTCCCTCTAAATGGATGGTGTACCTATCTAGCGCTTCATCACGCCGTGGCCACTCATGTCTAACCTCAGAAGGCGATTCTCTATTTATATCAAGGTCTACATGTAAGGCGTCTTCTCGAAAGGGGCTGCTTTGAATAGGCATACCCCACCGAGGATTCTGAATTGGATTCTTTTGTAGGTTAGACCGATAAGGTGGTATGACCAAATCCTCAAGACTGAAGCGAAGACGACTTGTGCCTGCTTCTTGTGTACCTTTCGGAGCTTCTACCCTTGATTGGGCTTGGCTGCGGGTGTACACCATTGCGGTGCTTCTATGCTATCTAAACAGATTTTTATCTCTTTTATGATGATTTTTGTTTTTGTCTACACTAAGCAGAAATAAACACACGCATACACAAATCATGATTATCTCTTTTAAGGATTAATAGTGTGTCCTAAACTGGTTTAGTGCATTTTGATGTTTTGTTTTGTTTTTGTAGGTTTTGAAGATCGTTTAAATGCATTATGACGGCTCATATAACTCCCAAAACGGTCGCCCCTTCAATATACCAACCAGGCCGATATACCAACCTCTCTATATACCCGCCCTTATGAGAGGGAGACTATAGGTACGTGAGAGTAGAAGGTACGTGGTACGTAGGCGATACGGAAGGGGGATTGTCCTGTTAATGGCACCTACCATAGAAAACTTATCCTCGCGCGCATGGGAATCACCCCAGTGACACTCGGTCTACTTTCGTCAGGATTTACGCCTAACAACAGTTGACAATCGGGAAATGGATGCAAAGCTAAGCCAAGGTGGTGATGAACCCACCGTTGGTCTTGCTCAAGGGTTGGGGTATTACGACCAGCTCCTTGGTTTAAAATTGTTTCGTGATGTGTGTGGGATTCATTTTATTTAACGAAAATGAAACAAGCATGAATGATTTTCCCTAAGCATGCAGGATAAAATGAAAACAGTCAAAGAAACAGAAACAAAAACAGAAATTTTAACAGAGATTATAAAAATCCCTACCTCTTCTCTGCCTGCTCCAGTTGCTTCTAAATTTCTGCTCTGAAAATCTACGTGACGAGAATTCGTCCTCTCGGGAGACAAATTGTAGAACAGAATTCGTCCCTCCCAGAGACGAATTTGAATTCATCTCAGGGTCAGACGAATTGCAGTTAAGAATTCATTACAGTTAGAGACTAATAGCAGTCAACAACAAAAAAAATGTACCTATCAAGCACAAACACAAAACTTTGATCAGTTTTCTATGATTTTAAAAATATGGGACAGGTCCCACCGTGATCGCCACTGAAAGCACGAGATTTCGGGCAAAGGAAACACTAATTGCGATTGCATTCAAAATCAAATGCGCTTAAGTCCTAGAAATGTAAATTGCATGAAATGAAAGAGACGCATTAAAATGAGACACAAGCAAATGGAGAAAACACAGCCCTTTCATTAAAATTTCTTGATCTCTGTTACAATGATGCCTCCTCCCTTTTTAGGGGCTAGGAGCGCTAAAAGAATTTGATTACAATCACTTAATGTTCCTCTTTTTGCGTGCCCACGATTGAAATGGATGGGCCAAGATGATGTCACCGCTGATGTCGATGAGTTCTTCACCTCTGCTGCTTCTCCTGCGAACAAAGAAACAACCAAGATGTCAATAGCACCTGCCGCAAATGGAAAGTGTTCGTTCTCTAGAATTAACGAAATATGCATGTAAACATTTGCTTGAAATAGTAAATACAGTGAGTCCAAATGGCTTGAAATCTTGACAGAAGACAGAAAAATTTACCAGAAGGCCATTTCCACTGAGACAGCTGGCCAATCTGCCTTTCAACGAGAATTCATCCCCAGGCGGGACGAATTCGACGCAATTCGTCCCTAGGTGGGACGAATTCTTCCGTGTTGAAGAAGCCGACCTGCTGCTGCTCCAATGTCGATTCCCGAGACCTGAAAAATGCCTGCAAACAAGGGGGTTATGTAATTGGGGCCATTTTGGGATGACCCAGATGGTCGGATTCTCCCAATTTGGCCTCTACCCTCGGGAATTTGATCTCGCCACCTACAAGTCAGTGAAACAACAAAGCGACACAAAACATACTAGAATCTGATCAAAAGTTACGAACTTGCAGCTATGAGTTAACCAAACATGATAACACAAAATGCAACCTAAAAAAGTAATCTAGAATGCTCTAAAACTTAGAAAGTGCGGGGGTGCCCAAGTGGGCCTCCCACCGTTGGCACTTGATTCTAATGCCAATCCACTAGGGATGGGCCCAAAACCTCTTAGGATTGGGGGTCGGCGAATTGGTTGGTTCAGGTGTCCATGTGTTGGATTTGGGTCAGGTTCAAGCTTCCAAAAGCCACCCAACAACCTCCCTTGCAAAAGATATTGGTGGATGCGAGAAGGTGAACCAAAAGGGATGCAAGTGGGTCTTCAACTCGGCAACACTTCGTTGCTTGAAATCTCCTTCAACCTATATGTTTTGGGTGAGAAAAGTCCCACCTTTTATAGACCCATGGGGTCTCTTTTGAGAGGGAAGCATAGGTGCCATGTGTTGGTCATAGGTGCCATGTGGCAGTCAAGTCTTCCCATGAGGGAGGGGAGTCCTCCATGACTTGGGCTTTCATAACTACCCTTGTGACAGTCCTCTAACGGCCCATATGTTCACCCACACACGCGTGCGAGGTAGGAGTCATTAACTGACTATCCCTGGCTACCACTTGGAACCATTCTTCCTTTTGCCCGTTAAACTCAGAATTCGTCCCTACCAGTTACGAATTCAGAATCTGTCTTTGGGTGAGACAGATTCTAATTTTTAATTCGTCTCTGGGTGAGACAGATTTGAATCCATCTCTGGGTGAGACAGATTCTGAGCAAAGTGCTTAAATGTGCCAAATTGCCCTTTTGACCTTACAAAATTGCTATGAAAGTGGTTAGGACCACTGTTTGACCTCTGAGGGCTGCCCTGGGGGCTGTGTTTGTCAAAGCGATCAGTGTTTGCAGTCACGTAATCGGATTGGTGCTGTTTTGGTGTCTACAACAACTATCAAAGAAACATATTGGGGATTTTTTTATAACTAAGAATCTTTGTCCACCATAGCAATTTCTCACCCATCTTGTCCATCTAGTACTAAATTTAAACTGCCAATTTTTTTATCTAGGAAGCACTAGGATACCCTATCATAATATTTATTCATATCTACCTTCAATAGCATTCCTTCCCTTAAAATCTACACTTATAAATGTATTGTTTCATTCAGAGATATGATACCACCCATTATTTTCCTTGCCTTAATAAAATTACCTTCTTCACCTAATGTAATCTCCAGGATTTGTTTCAACCTTAATTCTCTCAATTTAGTGATGATCTTAGAAACTATATTACATAGGATTATTTGCCTATAGTCCTTATATCCCTTCTACCCTATTTATTTGGTATGAGCACTAAAAGAGTGTTATTAATTTCTCTTACAATTTTTCCTAAATGGTGACACTCTAGAACTAATTCTAATAAATCCTCCCTTACTATATTCGAAAATACTTGGAATAAACCTACCTATAAACCATCTAGGAATAGAGATGTTTCCTTCCTCAAGGATAAGCCTACTTCCTTCACCTCCTTTTCACTTACATCTCTCACCACATCTTTATTCATTCCATAGATATTCTCATTGGTATACATTGAAGAATTACTTTTCTAGCTTCTTGGTATTTTTATCCTTTCTTTCAATAAAAATAAAATTTAAATCACCTCTTTCTTGATTATTTCTTCACCTGTGACTATTTCTCCATCCTCTCATAAGAATTTAGAAATCCTTCCATCACTTTTGTGCTTTATCATTGAGACATGAAAGAATTTATTATTTCTATCTTCTTCTATAAGATATTTATTCCTTGGTTCCTACCTATAATAATTTTTCTCTCAAGAAAATATAGTGTGAACCTCAACATATATCTTCTTCTTTCCATTATATATGGTATGATCAATTCCAATCATCTTCATTTCCACCTACAACAAACTTTCTTCCTGCCTAAGGCTTTCCTTATATCTAAAGATATTTCCAAAGACTTGCTTATTGCAAGTCTTCATTTCTTTATTTATATGTTTAATTTTACTTGATAAAATAAATATCTTAGAGCCTTATATTAGAATCCTCCACCATAATTCCACTTCAATATAAATATTTGTGTATTGAAGACACATGTCTTCAAACATGAAAGGGATTATACCTTTTCATATTTTCCCAAATTAGATAAACAACAATATATTATGATTATATCTCATCATAGGTAGAGATAATAATAACGACTCATATTTACCCTCAAACAATTCCATAGAGAGTAGTACTAAATCTAGTCTCACTTGGAATAGGGTGTCCCCTATTCTCCTATTCATCCATGTAAAGTAATTACCTCTGAAAGAAACATTATAGATAAGATCTTAACAAAAGGTTGCTATAATCCTCCATGCCTTCTACCCTAGGATCCATATTTATTCTCTTAGGTATCAAGAATATGTTAAATTCCCATACCACTATCCATATTAGACTTCTTATCTACTATTCCATATACTCCAATTCCTTCCACAATATTTTTCTTTATCTATTCACATTTGGAGCATAAATATTTATAATGAGAAAGGTCAAATTTGATAATTTTAAATTTATACAATTAGTTATAAGGTGCTAATTTTTTTACATGATTTTACCTTCAAAAATTTAAAATTTTCATAAAGTTAAGATTCCTCCTAAAGCCCTATTCACCTCCACATGACCACTGCCACCTTTCTTCAAAATATCTTTCTTAATATTCTTTAAAATTATAGAATTCAACTTTATTTATTGAATTAGAACTATATCAGGCTGGCTATCCTTAATCAAAGATCTCACCATCCTATGTTTATTAGGAGTATTCATTCCCCTATAATTCTAATACAAGATCTTTATTTTCTATTATTTGTTGTGGGCTTCTTACCACTTGAGTCTAAGATCATGTTAATCCCCTCATTAATATGTTTTTCCATGTTCTTTACCCCTTCCATCCCCACATCTTGGGTTTTCTTCGCACCCCTTATTACTCTTATATTATAGAATTCTTCAAATCTTAAGGACATTTCCTTTGCTGGTAGTTCGTCTACAATTATATAGGCTCATATTTATAATATTATTCCTTTTGTAAACACCATTCCATTTATAAATAGAAAACCTAACTCATTTCCACATGTAATTAAAGTGATATACATATTCAAAATTTTTAAAGTGACATATTGCATATAAGTATGGAAGGTAGTGTAGTTTCTATGATATGTAGTATTCTAATCATGGTTATATATCACCTTTTTCACATACCAAATAGATTCTATTTTATCCAAAACTAAGTTCCAAAGGTTATTCTTCTTTTCATGAGTTTTTATCACCATTTCAACTAGAATAAGATCTCAATATTTGCTAATATTCACCTCCTTTGCTAATTCCCTAATTTCTTTAATCCTCAGGGCTTTAACATTTTTCTGTAAGAAGAGCAAATGCTCCCCAAGATCAAAGAATGCTCCACAAGATCAATCACACACAAAAGAGGAAAACCAAAACACCAATATTAAGTGGTAAAACCCTACTTCAAATGAAGAAGGGAAATATCCACTATGAAACTCACTCTATTACTCAATGATTCAATAATACATGAATGGTTCAATGTTATGTAACAATATGCATCAACATGATATGACAAGATGTAGTAGACAACACCCCTATTTAAAGAGAAGCTTTTATACTACAACCCTAAAATTACCCTAATCTTATCACAATATTATCTTGAGATGTGTGACAAATATTATCACAATATTATCTTGAGATGTGCGACAAATCTTATCACAATTTTATCTTGAGATGTGTGACAAGTGACATCTATCAAATATTAAAAAGTGATTGGTTACTTTTTAATATTTTCTAGAAAAGAGGAAATAACTTTTTCCCACAAATTAAATATTCTTATCACCCTTATTTTATTTATTAATTGGGTGGGAATATTTTTACATAAAATAAAATTATTTTCTAATTCAAATATTATTCTTTAGACTTTATATTTTAGTCTAAGAATAATTTACACAATGTTGCATTAAATATTCCAACACTTCCTCTTAATGCAATATTGGGGAAAGGAATTATGAAGCAAAGAAACATTCTCCCCCTAAAGATACAAACGAGGATGAGATTCAAATGAGTAAATAGTTACAATGAGCTTCTATGACCAATAATGTTCTAAAATAAGGCACCAATACAAAATGGGCCAAAATGAGACTAGAAGCCCCCAACGGAGTAGCTTCAGATACAAGCAACTTACAAATCCATCCATAAACCACAAGTGGTTGCAAATGGCAAGAAGAAAACATCACAAGGGTGTATTCAGTAAGCCTATAAAACCCCAAATAAAAGTACCTACAAGCTACAAGCAGCTCAACATAAGATTAGTTAGATGCATCATCATAAATATATTCACCACAACATATATGAATATCCAAAGGTGATAACAAAACTTATATAGCAAATAATGAAATATAAGTCATCACAAAAATATGCCAAGCCATACTTATAGTCACGTGCTATATAGTTGATCAAAAAATATCATGTACAAAGTTGCATAAAGCAAACAAGGAGTACCATGATAATGTAGACTCTAAAGTACCATGTACAAAGTAGCACAATTCTAACAAAAAAGTACCATGTACAATAGTGGCATAAGGTATATGAAAATAATAAAGTGTGCACACTGGTTGCATAAATCCAACCATAAAATATCATGTACAAAAGTAGCATAAATGCTAACAAGAAAGTACCATGATAAACCAATTTTATAATTCCAACTACATAAAAACATGTACAAAGTTGCACAAGGCAATAAGAAAGTACCATGTAAAAGAGTTGCATAAAGCAATTTCATCATATACCATTATTGCACAATGTCGTCTACAAAGTAACATGTACAAAAGTTGCACAAGGAAAACAAGAAAGTACCATGTTCAAAAGAGATGTAAAAAGCATTTATACCAACAAATATCAACTTATATATATAGCACAAAACACCTCATAAGGATGAATTTTTTATCACAAAAATGTAACTACACTTCATTCCCCCTTGAGGACAACTTCACCAAACCAAGTGAGTCCCTCAGCTTACAAAATTACTCCTTGCGAAGAGGTTTGGAGAACAAATCAGTAGAATTAGAAGATGATGAGAAATACTCCAACTGAATAGTTCCATCCAATTCCTTCTCTCTGATAAAGTGGGTTTGGATTTCAACATGCTTTGTCCTTTGATGCATTATAGGATTTTTAGCCAAGGTAATAAATGATTGATTATCGGAGAGCAAATGTGAAGGACCAAATTTCTCAAACCTAATTTTCTTCATGAGGGTACAAAGACAAACTGCTTCCTGTGTAGCTGTTGTCGTAGCCTTATACTCTGCTTTTGTTGTAGAAAGAGCAATTGTATCTTGCTTCTTGGAAGACCAAGAGATAGCTGCAGATCCAATACTAAAAACATATGTTTTTGTAGACTTTATGTCGATTCTATCCCCTCCAAAATTAGAATCAACATAGCTCGAAAGAATAAAGGAAGGAAGCCTAGAATACTTGAGTGCCAAATCTCTAGTACCTGAAAGGTACTTCAGAATCATCTTGGTAGCTTGTAAGTGCTCAATATAAGGTTTCTTCATAAACCTAGCCATCATACCAAATACAAAAGCAATATTTGGCCTCGTGATGGTAACATAAATAAGACTACCAATGAGTTGCCTATACAATGTAGCATTAGCCAACTGAGATTTTGTACTTACTTCCAAATTAACCCCTGTAGAAATAGTAATGGAAGTAGGATTGTCATTGTCAAAATCAAACCTCTTAAGAATATATTCAATATACTTGGCTTGACTCAAAAAGGTACAATCCTCATGTTGATAAACTTGCATGCCAATATTGTAGTGTAGAAGACCAAGGTCAGTCATTTCATACTCTGACTTTAATTTGGAGATGAAATCAAAAATGGCCTCATTCTCATTTCTAGTCATAACAAGGTCATAAAAAAATAGAGCAATTAAAATGACCAAGTTATCCTTCCTAAGCACATAGATATTTGTATTTGAATAGCATTTATCAAAACCAAGAGAGAAGAAGTAACCTAAAATCTTCATGTACCATGCTCTAGGTGGTTGCTTCAGACCATACAAGGTTTTATTTAGTTTACACACAAGTGTTTTCTTACCTTGTACAACAAATACTTGTGGTTTACTCATGTAGATATCCACATCCAAATCACCATTTAGAAAGGAACTTTTCACATCAAGCTGAAAAATCTTCCAACCTTGAGCAGCAACAATAGCAATGATAAGCCGAATGGTGGGCATTTTGGAAACTGGTGCAAATGTTTCATCATAGTCAATGCCATGTTTTTTAGTATAACCCTTAGCAACCAATATAGCCTTATATTTTTGTATCTCTCCACTAGAATTGTACTTGATTCTATAGACCCACTTGTTCCCAAAAAATTTCTCTTATTAGGATAAAGCACTAGATCCCAAGATTTATTCTTTATAAGAGAATCCATCTCAACCTTCATGACATCAACCCAAAAAGAGTGTTTTGAAGCTTCTTTGTAAGAAGTAGGCTCATGATCATGATACATGTTCAGGGTCATACTTCTAGTTATTCTTTGGCTAATTGAATTTTGCTCTTTAGGATCCCTAGAATGATCCAACCACTTCGTCCTTTTGACACAAGGCCCACCCTTTTCTAACTCAAGAATGTCTTCATTGAATTCGATATCTCTTGAAACAAATACAACACATGAAGAAGGTGAGTATAACTTGAACCCCTATGTTCTACATCATAGCCAACAAAGATGCATTTTTGAGACTTTTTGTCCAATTTCTTCCTCTTTTCTGAAGGAATATATGAAAATGCATCACATCCAAATAGTCTTAAGTGTGATAAATTCGACATATTACCATTCCAAACCTCATAAGGAGTCTTCCCCTCAGCTTATTTTGAAGAAAACCTATTAAGAATGTAGATTGATGTATTGGCTGCTTCACCCTAAAGAAATTGAGGTAAGTGGTCAGAAAGCATGCATCTTACCATATCCATGATTGTCCTATTTTTCCTCTTTGCAATACCATTCTGTTGAGGATTTTATGGACAGTTAAATTACCTTTTTATCTCATGAGAAAAACAAAACTTGTTGAAATTATTGCTAATGTACTCCCCTCCATTGTCACTTCTAATCATTTTGATATTTGCTCCCTTTTGATTGTCTACTAAATCTTTGAAATCCTTGAATGTCTCAAAACAATCTGATTTATTCTTAAGTAGATACCCAAAGATCATTCTTGAATAATCATCTATAAAGGTGATAATATAGGATGCACCACCAAGTGATCTAACATGTAATGGACCCATAATATCTGTATCATTGAGTTGAAGAATTTGTGTGGCCCTTGTTGACTTGTCCTTTGCAAAATTTTGTTTCCTCATCTTGTCTAAGATGCATGTTTCACACAAACCATGAATAGGTGAATTGTTAGGCAAGCCTTCAACCAAATTTTTGGACTTCATCATTTAAATATTTTGATAGTTTGTATGGCCTAACCTTAAGTTCCAAAGCTTGCTACTAGGAGAAACATTAGTTGCTAAACACACTTTAGGAGGAGCATCACCTAACACATAAATATTAGTATTCACATAGCTTGTAATTATTGGTAGCATGCATTTCCTAATGCTCCATGAAGTTGGATTGAACTCAATAGTGTGACCACTTATAGCTATTTACAAAATTGAAATTAAATTTCTCCTAAGGTTAGGCACATATAGGACATTATCAACTAATTTCCCTTCAATTACAACATTTCCAACACCTTCTACATGAAGTCTAGTATTATCACCAATGACAACTGAATCTGAAGAGTGCTTATGAAAGTCCATAAACTTATCCTTTTCAAAATACATATGGTTAGTGCATCCAGAATATAACACCCATTCAGTAGAAGTAGATGAGTCAATGGAATAGAGGGCACAAACAAAGGTATTTTTATTAGAATTTTTCTTTACATTGTTGTTTTTTTCTTTCCCTTGCCAAACCATTTCTTAGGTCTTTGTCCCTTAGCCTTTTCTTGCTCTTCCTTTTCTACAATCTTCTTCTTCTTGAAACAATTTTGTTCCTTGTGGCATTTCTTACCACAAAAGTTGCAAGTGAAATCAACTCTAGGCTTATTGGGTTGGAAATTTTGATTTTTCCTTCCCTTGTATTTCTTCTTGAAGGAAGCCTTAGTGGCACTCAAGGCAACATTATTCTCCTTGAAAACTTGACCATTCACTTTGTCTTTGTTTAGAGACTCTTCATGTTGAATCAATAATTGTGAAAGAGTGTTGAGAGGAATGCCATCCTCTTCTTGCTCTAGCCTAGTCTTAATAATGGTGACAAAATTCTTGAACTTGCTTGACAAGTTCCTCAAAATTATAAATCTTAAGATATTCTCACTTATCCAATCATAATTACAATCCAATAGTTGAGTTCTCATGTCTTTCATCTTTGAGACGAAGATCAAGGCACTTTCTTCTTCACCTTGCATAGTGCTAATAATTTTTGACAATAAAGTGAATTTCCTTGATGTGTTGGACCTTAGATGGACTTGTTTTAGAAAATCTCATGCATCTTTAGCATGCTCACAATGGCTTATAGTGAGCAATATGTCATTACACACACTATTGATAATCATGGAAAGTTCAAGGTGACTCTTGTTGTTGTATGTATCAAGTACCCTTGCATGGGTTGGGATTTCTTCATCTCCATTCACAATGGGCCATAAATTTCTTGCTTGAAATTCATCCCTCATCCTTGGTTCCCATATTCCAAAATTTGATCCATCAAGGATGTTCTTAGGTGTGAAGGAGATTCCATTATCAGTCATTCTAGAAAGTGAACATAATCAAAACATAAGATGCATTGACAAAGGAAATAAATGATGCAATAAGAAAGTAGATAAACATACTTGCATATATAAAAAATATATATAACTTTCAATTAATATACATCATGAAAGATAATTAAAATTAAGCATCATCAAGAGAGATAAGCATCATCATGAAAGATAATCAACATCATCATGAACTACTATAAAAATATTGCAATAAACAACTATAACCATATTGTAATTGAATAAAGGAAATAAACCAAGATATACTTGCAATATATTAACTTGCAATAAGAAGGTAACTAACCATAAAAATCATCTTGCAACAAAATAAACTAACTTGAATTGAACCATAAAATATTTGTTAAATGTTAGATTGTCAATAAGTTATTAAGTTAGTGTTAATTTTAAGGTTTTTCTATAGCCTAATGAATTGCCAATTCATCTCACCCAAGGTCAACCAAGCTACCCAAAAGGGTATGGGTACGAGGACCCAAAAAGGACTTGTTATCGATAGAGCGGATTCTTTTGTATTCAATAGGTGTTTAGCAAATATAAACTGTGTTGCAAGATTAAGTAAATTTTAATCAAATACTAAAGTTGTGGTTAGTAAGTTGATTCATTTTTAACCTTCTTGATTAATATGAAAATTAGTAAATTGAAAGTTAGTTGGTTAGTATATTGTTTAGTAGCAAGTTAGTAAGCTAGTAGTTAGATTAGTTAAGATGCAAAATAGACAAAAAACAAATACTCTCTCTCTCTCTTTCTCTCTCTCTCTCACTTTCATTCTATTTTACTTTCATTATGAGAGATACAAGTTATATTAATTTACATTATGCTTCAAGAAAATGCTTGAGAGAGATTAGAAGAAATTAATAAAAATAAGGGGAAGAGAGTGAAAAAAATTAATCCAAAATTGCCTTGTATACTCCAAAACATACTTGGATAACCTTGCAAAACAAGCAAACTCACAAACAAGCATTGTTAATGTGAGAAACAAAAAGACTAAAAGGTCTACATTATTTGAAAATTTGACTAAATTTTTTTCAAAAATTGCATAAAAGGATTCTAGTTGCATTATACAATAATAAAAAATGCATTTCAGTTTATGCAAAAAAATGACTATTAGGTCTTAAAATAAAAAAAAATGACTGTTTTTTTAATTAAAAAACAGAATAATAAATGATTGTTTTTTTTTATTAAATGACTATTTTTTTTTATTAAAAAATAGAATAATAAAAATGATTGTTTTTTTATTTATTAAATGACTGTTATTTTTTATTATTAAAAAACAGAATAATAAAAAATAAAATGACTATTTCTTTTTTTAAACAGAATAATAAAAAATGATTGTTTTTTTATTAAATGACTATTTTTTTATTAAAAATAAAATAGAATAAAATAAAAAATTCAGACTGTAAAGCAAAATAGATAGGGGGCCATTTGGTCCCCAAATAAAAAAAATTGCCTCAGATTTATTTTTCACCAAAATAGGGCAAATAATATATGGAAATAGGGTTTTGGGGCCTTCCACATGCAACCATGGGGTCCGTTTGGCTCCAAAACCCTTCCATAAAAATCTCAATGACAAAAATTTATAGATTTAAAATGAAAACACCATTTGCATAATATCTAACAACAAGATAAAAAAAAAACATAATAAATCTATAAACCCTAATTGTAGATTTGTAAAATAATTTTACCCAAATATCAAATGCATAAAATACCCAAATATCAAATGCATACATTAAAACAAAAAATATATATATCTTAATGGGTTTTTCACCTCAAAGGATTGAAGACACTTGATGAAGATCCCAACCGCTCTGATACAAAATATGAGAAAAGCAAATTCTCCCCCAAGATCGAAGAATGCTCCACAAGATCAATCACACACAAAAGAGAAAAAACCCACAACTCCAATATTAAGTGGTAAAACCTTACTTCAAATGAAGAATGGAAACATCCACTATGAAGCTCACTATATTACTCAATGATTCAACAATATATGAATGCTTCAATGTTATGCAACAATATGCGTCAACATGATATGACAAGATGTAGTAGACAACACCTCTATTTAAAGAGAAGCTTTTCTACTACAACCCTAAAATTTCCCTAATATTATCACAATCTTATCTTGAGATGTGTGAAAAATATTATCACAATCTTATCTTGAGATGTGTGAGAAGTGGCATCTATCATATATTAAAAATTTATTGGTTACTTTTTAATATTTGCTAGCAAAGGGGAAATACCTTTTTCCCACAAATTAAATATTCCTAGCACCCTTATTTTATTTATTAATTGGGTAGGAATATTTTCACATAAATTAGAATTATTTTCTAATTCAAATATTATTATTTAGACTTTATATTTTAGTCTAAGAATAATTTACACAATGTTGCATTACATATTCCAACATTTTCACTATAGTTGCCCAAATTTTCCACCTGATTATTAAGGAGACTATTTTTTTGCTTAAGTTTTATTTTTTTATGCTCTAGGCAAATCCCCCAAGCATAGTGGAAAATTTTTAGAGCCCATGCCTTATTCAACCTTGCATTCCTAAAGGAATTTTTGCATTGTTCTATCTAATCGATAATTCTATTTGGTAGTACCCAAATGACACCCACATTAATTAGACATTGAAGAATAAAAAGGGAATAGATTCATCCTAACAATAAGTGTTCCAATGACTCTTCCCATTATTCATATAGATGACATCTATTAGGAAATTTAAATCCTTTTTATGTAAGTTATATGTTGTTAGGATCTTATTATGCACAACCAACTAAAGGATCATTCCTATCTTTGGTGTTGCCTTTATTTTCTAGAGCATTCTCCATTGAAATCCATTTTCTAGCTCAACAAATACAATATAATAGGTTGATTTTACACTAAGGGATTCATAAAGAGTAGCTCCCCAAACTATAGAGGCTTCACATATATTTACACCTACATGGAAGACCCTTATGTTAATTTTTATCTTATTTAAATATTCCTCACTATGATTACAACTATGTAAGTCCTTCCACCTTGTCGCTCCCTCTTCTTGGACCAAAAATTCTAAAACTATACTCCTATACCTTTGTTCTATAACTATCTATACTTCAACTAACTCTTAATACAAGCTTATGGGTTGGTTCTCCAACCATGCATCCTCCAAAAAATGAACCAACCTATAATTCCTAATTTTCCATTGAATTCCTTTACATAGCATCTTTATTCTCCCTATCATATGGTTCCATAGAAATGAACCTTTACAAGAATTTAAAATGGTTAATATCATATCTTCTTGGTTATCTAAGTACTTGTTATTTAGTATTATAAACCACAAAGACTATACTTCCTTCATTGGTCTACGACCTACTTTAGAAACTAAGATATTATTTTCAAATATAATTACCCTTAATCTCAATAATCCTTTATATTTCAATTTGCATACATTTTTCCTTGTAAAAAATGGATTCTACTCTTCCTCTACACTTGACCACACAAATTTATCTTGCATACTTTCTACATTGTTTATAGATGTTGGTATTATCATAAACATAGATAAGAGAATGACTGGCATGTATTGAAGAGTACTCTTTAATAGTTAAAATATTCTTGAATGAATTAGTAGATTTTCTTTCCAACCTACTAGCTTACATTGAAACTTATTTATCAACATATCCCATACTTGGTCCTTAAACACACCTATAAATAGAGGTATTCCTAGATATGTGGATGGAAGTCTTGATATATTATAACATACTACCTTTATAATCCTTCATTGCAACTTCTTTGGAGTATTGATTAAGAACACCTTACTCTCTTCCAAGTTCATCATCTATTTAGATTTTTTTGTAAAGATTTAAGATATTTTTCAACTCCTTGGATTCAAAAATCAATGGTTTTCCAAGAAGGATTGTGTCATCCATAAAAAAATATAAGTTATACCTCTCATAAACATAAAAGGTCTCAACCCATATAACTCTTCAATCATTTGGGCTTCACCTAAACATCTCCCGAGGGATTTTTCCATGATAATAAAGAGGTAAGTACTAATTGGGTCTCATTTCCTGAAGCAGCTACAAATATCAAAGAAACATATTGGGGATTTTTTTATAACTAAGAATATTTGTCCACCATAGCAATTTCTCATCCATATTCTCCATCTACTACTAAACTTAATCTACCAATGTTTTTATCTAGGAAGCACTAGGATACCCTATCATAAGATTTATTCATATCTACCTTCAATAGCTTTCCTTACCTTATACTCTACACTTCTAAATGCATTGTTTCATGGAGAGAGATGATACCATCCATTATTTTCCTTCCCTTAATAAAATCGGCTTCTTGGCCTAATGTAATCTCTAGGACTTGTTTCAACCTTAATTCTCTCACTTGAGTGATGATCTTTGAAACTATATTACATATTATTATTTGCCTATAGTCCTTATATCTCTTCTACCCTATTTATTTGGTATGAGCACTAAAAGGGTGTAATTAAATTCTCTTAAAAACTTTCCTAAATGGTGGGACTCTTGAACTACTTCTAATAAATCCTCCTTTACTATATTCCAAAATACTTGGAATAAACCTACCTATAAACCATATAGGAATAGAGATTTTTCCTTCCTCAATGATAAGCCTAGTTCCTTCACCTCCTCTTCACTTACATCTCTCACCACATATTCATTCATTCCTTTGATATTCTCATTGCTATACATTGAAGAATTCCTTTTGTAGATTATTGGTCTTTTCCTCCTTTCCTTCAATAAAAATAAAAATTCAATCACCTCTTGCTTGATTCTTTCTTCACTCGTGACTATTTCTCCATCCTCTCATAATAATTTAGAAATCCTTCCATCACTTTTGTGCTTTATCATTGAGACATGAAAGAATTTATTATTTTCATCTTCATCTATAAGATATTTATTCCTTGATTCCTACCTATAATAAGTTTTCTCTCAAGATAAGATAGTGTGAACCTCAAAATATATCTTCTTATTTCCATTATATATGGTCTGATCCATCCCAATCATCTTCATTTCCACCTACAATAAACTTTCTTCCTACCTAAGGCTTTCCTTCTATATAAATATATTTCCAAAGACTTTCTTACTGCAAGTCTTCATTTCTTTATTTATATGTTTAAGTTTCCTTGATAAAATAAATATCTTAGAGCCTTATATTAGAATCCTCCACCATGATCCCACTTCAATATAAATATTTGTGTACTGAAGACACATGTCTTCAAACTTGAAAGGGATATACCTTTCCATATTTTCCCAAATTAGATAAACAAAAATAGATTATGATTATATCTTATCATATGTAGACATACTAAAGACTACTCATAGTTACCCTCAAACAATTCCATAGAGAGTAGTAATAAATCTAGTCTCACTTGGATTAGGGTGTCCCATATTATCCTATTCATCCATGTAAAGTAATTACTTCTCAAAGAAACATCATATAGATAAGATCTTAACAAAAGGTTGCTATACTCCTCCATGCCTTCTACCCTAGGATCCATATTTATTCTCTTAGGTATCAAATATATGATGAATTCCCATACCACTATCCATATTACACTTCTTATATACTATTATATCTACTCCAATTCCTTCCACAATCTTTTTCTTTATCTATTCACATTCGGAGCATAAATATTTATAATGATAAAGGTCAAATTTGATTATTTTAAAGTTATACAAATAGTTATAAGGTGCTAATTTTTTTACACGATTTTACCTTCAAAGATATAAAAATTTCATAAATTTTAGATTCCTCATAAAGCCCTATTCACCTCCACATAACCATTTCTACCTTTCTTCCAAATATATTTCTTAATATTCTTTCAACTTATAGCATTCAACTTAATTTATTGAATTAGAACTATATCAAGTTGGTTATCCTTAATCATAGATCTCACCGTCCTATATTTATTAGGAGTATTCATTCCCCTATAATTCTAATACAATATCTTTATTTTCTATTCTTTGTTGTGGGCTTCTTACCACTTGAGTCTAAGATCATGTTAATCCCCTCATTAATCCACTTGAGAGGTAAAATGTGTTACACCCATAAAAACCTTTGGCTTTTACTTTCCTATTTTACCTCTAAGAAAGTTCTCCCCAATACCTCCACAAGAATAAAATAATGATAAGGAGGTTGTAGATCACCCTAGTATATTCTACAAGTTAGTTAAAAGTATGAATAATAAATCCATTGATTAAAATAAAATATTTTGGAGTGTGTTATCTACATCTAATCCTTTAACACCAACCTTGATCAAATTCATTTTTTCTAGAAATATCATGTATAAAACACCAACAAACCCTATCATATGGTTTCCTTTTATATAGATATATAAGTATACCTAGATCTTCCATGGAATGAACAAAATGTAAGGCCTCCAATCCAATGATTACACCATTAATAATTTGAATACCATAAATAACAACACCTTGTCACTATGGGATAACTTAATATAGAATACGTTTTAATTTATCTTTAAAACCTTTTAGATTTTTCTATAGACCATAATGGAAAGGATTATTAGACAAAAATTATCAACAAATTTATCTTTCTTTCTAGCAATGAAGAAAATAATTATGAATTTGGTGTTACTAAAGTATTATTCTTCCTAGACTATTTAGTCAGCCAATATATCAGTCTTCAATAAATCCCAAAAATTTTAAAGAAAAATCAATCAAGGCCATGTTACTTGTTAGGATGAAATGAGAAAGATATCTCTTGTCTCCTAAATCAATATAATTATAATAAACCTTTCATTTTGTACATATGTTATAATTGATGGAATATATTTCTAAAGCTTACCTTAAGTCCCCTTATATTGCTCAAAATATCACAAAATATCTTTGAAATAATCAATTACTTCCTTCTAAATATTTTCTTCTTCCATACTATCCTTTCATCTAAAGTTAAAATGTTTTTGATAAAATTCAAAAAATGGTCTACTTGGATTGTAGAATGAAAGAATTTGGTATCTACATTTGATTCTTTAATATATATTTCCCTAGAGTATTGGGATTAATATGGCTATTTGTTCTTAGATGCATTATGATAATTATAAAGCAATTATTTTAAATGACTACTCATTCTTCAATATATTATGATAGTCATAATTTTATTGCATACAAGTATCATAGACCATTTTATTGGTTTTTGGATTATTTTTTAGAAATAAATAGAATCAACGCATTACCCATAATTGATGAAAAGGTAGTACATAGAAATCAATGCACATGATATAAGGGGTTGTTTGTAGAAAATTAATAATATCACTAAATAAAAAAATAATACACTTCAATCAATAACAAAAATATTGATATGAAGGGGAATTTATACCCATTTAAGTCATCGTTAGGTCAAGGTTAAGAAATTGAAATTTAGGATAAATGATATAATATTACAAAAATTTATTTGCAATGTTTATAAGCACCCAAAGGGATTATACACACAATACCACACAAAGTACATTGTGGCCTCAAGTGAAACGCAAATTCCACATATCTTAACACACCCCTTAAGCTAAACAAGATATTTGGAGATAGATCCTTATCAACACTCTCCATATTAAATATCTCCCCATGTGCACAAATGGAACCTTTACCATCAACTTGATTGTGATATCTATTGTCTACTCTATTCATGAAAAAAAATCACTAGGCATTCGCATGAGCATAAAGGGGTCATATGTAGTGTTGGAATTGACAGTATTTTTCATAAACCTCCCAAAATATGCACTTCTCACAATCATATGCAAAACAAAAAAGGAAGTTTAGTAACATAAAATGATATATGGATAAAAAATATATATATAAATGATAGAAATATATAGAAGGAATAATAAGGGGGGTTACTTGTAGAAAACCTGAAAATATCTCTTGTTATAAAATTTATTCAATGGATAAGTCATTATGGGGTATTTATAGTGATAAACTTGATTTCCAATAGAAGTAAAAAGGACTAAACCTGATTTCCAATAGAAACAAAAAATTTAAAAAATGATTGACAATAGAGGCAAAAAAACATAAGCCTAATTCATACTAGAAATAAAAAACTAAAAACTTGATTTACAACAAAAGTAGAAAACAAAAATCTTCTAAAATAGAAATAGAAAAAGGAGTGATAGGTGTAGAGGAGTATACCAGGTCTTAATAGAATATGATACACTTTCTTGTAATAATCAAACCCCTTATTTGAAATAAAATAGAATAAAAATTTATTATTGTTTTCTTAATGTAGAGGAATAAGAAATGCAAAAAATAGTATGCCATAAAATGCAAACTACATGTATTTTTTGTTTGAATACCTATAGATAAAATAAGTCTATAAAATCTAAAATATGAGCAAAATGAAGACTCATGGATAAATGTTAAATATATATGGATTAAATTGAAATCCAAGAGAAAAATGATGAATGATTTTAAAAATCTTAAGATTTTCCAAATTTCTTGGTTTTGAGTTAGTTATGCATGTTGTTTACCCTTGAAAAGTGGATTTCAATATATTACCATGTGAACTCATATTTGACAATGGCAAGGCTTACTCTGAGGAGTCTACTTCTCTAGCTTGTGAAAAAGTGTAGACCATTGGATTAACCTTTGACCATATCATAAAAAACTTGTTTATGCTCCTTATATTTCTAATGACTCCTATAAGCTTGGGTGAATATTATCCAGAGGAAATCATTGTTGGACCTCTTTGTGAAGAGCCCAAAAAATAGATAGCCAATTTACCACTCTATTGCCTTCTCTAAAAACATGACGCATCTCTTCATGCTCGAATGACTTAAAGGTTCCTTAGTCTCGTCATTATTATACTTACAACCCATAAACTCTTTGTATCCCTCTTTTTAAGTCAACTGATAATATTAAGATAATATCCCTCTACTATTAGCTTGCTTACTTCTAACTACCTTTCTAGTTTTACTCCTACCAAAGTTGCTCTAACTACTGCTAGATGACTTCTCATGGAGTCAAGAAAAATATTAATAACACCAAATAGCATCTCTTTGCTACTAGTTATTATTTCTCCCCCTTCCTTCCATATCTTATTACTATTATAGTAGTTTTTATGTTTAAATATCCATAGAAAAAAAGAATAATTCAATTTTCCTCTTCATGATTTGTGATTGAAGAAGATTTACTAGTTATTCTTATTTTTTTTAAATTAACAAAAAATTGAAATAAATTTTCCAAGTTAAACAATATATATAAATAATGTCCTAAGGACAAAAATAACAAAAAACTAAGTTTGTAGAACCTGATTTACAACAAAAATTAAAAGACCATAAACCTAATTTCTGACTTGATTTAAAACAAAAGTAGAGAACCAAAAACTTGTAAAATAGAAATAGAAAAATGAGTGATTGTTATATAGGTGTATATCATGTCTCAATATAATATGATACACATCCTTTCCTGTAATAATGAGATCCCTTATTTTTAACATAAATCGTCAATAAAATGTGAATCATAAGGGTTAATGAATACTAATTTCATGATTTACGATTTAAACAAATTTATTATATCTATTTTTTTTGCAAAATAAAAAATACAAATAAATTTAAGACCTAAGGAATAAACTAATAAAATTATAAAAACTACATAACCTTATTCACACTAGAATTAAAATGGCTTAAAACTTGATTCACAATAAAAGTAGGAAAACTATAAACCTGATTCACAGTAGAGGCAGAAAACCATTTTGGTCTTATCTTACTCCAAGGAAAATAGAATAATTTTTTTTTTCCTTAAGTAAGGGAATAAATAAAATGCAACAAATGGTATGCCTTAAAATACAAATTACATAGAATTTTTGTCTCAATACCCATAGATAAAAGAATGATTTAAATTTTCTTCTTTATAATTTATGATTAACATAAATTCACTATGACAAAAGAGATAAATTTATGGTCCTAAGGTAAAAACTAACAAAATACTAAAACTACAAAACACAATTTATAAGAGAATCAAAAAGGATAGAAACATGATTCATAGCAGAAGTAGAAAACTAGAAATTTGATTCATAGTAGAGGTAGGAAAACTAGAAACCTGATTCACAACAAAAATATAAAACTAGAAACTTGATTCACAATAGAAGCAAAATATCATAAACATATAAAATAAAAGTAGAAAAATAACCAATCATTGTGTGAAGATCATTTAGAGGATGATACACTTCCTCGTTTGTAAAAATCATTTAGAGGATGATACACTTCCTTGTTTATAAAGATCATTTAAAGGATTATTTTTTTACAATGTCTAGTTTATGACACATAGCAATTGAGTGCATTATTAATAGAAATAAATATATAGAATATAGTAAAAATAAAAGGAGTAGTTACCACATTGTGAATTACCAAAGTTCATAGTAGTTTTTAGATATAAATAGAATCAATCATTACATAGTATTGCTTGAAAAAAAAAATACAAGAAATAAAGAACACAAAATATGAACAATAATGTAATTATCATAATAATGAAGAATTATATACAAAATTGACATATATATAATATATACACAAACATGGGGTCATGTGTGTGAATATAATGTCATTCAAAACATTCTAAGATTACCATTTGAGAATTATTTTTTTACTAGTGTCTACTTTATGGCACATAGCAAATGACTACATTATTAATAGAAAAAGAAATAGATAACATATAGTAAAAATAAAAGGATTAATTAGCACAAAGTTAATTATTAGATTTTATAGTAATTTTTAGATATAAAAAATCAACCATAACCTAGTATTGTCTAACAAAAAAAATATAGGAAATAAAAAATAAAATATAATTTTTTTAGTATAATGCTAAAATTTGAAATGCTTGACATGAAAATAATTCACGACATTTTTTCTCTCCAACGGCGGTCTTCCATTCTGTCGCGATATCGTGACACTTTTTCTCTCCGGGTGCTTCTGTGCAAACTTGTCACGATATCGCAACACTTTTGGCCTTCAGGCACTTTCTTGTTTCATGTCACGATATCGCAACATTTTTTCTCTCCAAAGGCGGCCTTCATTTTTTTCATGATTTCGTGATGCTTTTTCGCTCTCCAACGACGGTCTTCCATTCTATCGCGATATCATGACCTTTTTTCTCTCCAACGGTGGTCTTCCATTTTGTCGCGATATCGCGACATTTTTTCTCTTCAACGGCGGTCTTCCTTTTTGTCACGATTTCGCGACGCTTTTTCTTCTTGGCAGCAGGCTTCCACTTTCATCACGATTTTGGGACTCATTCTCTATTTTGGCTACGGTCTTCATTCTTGTCATGATTTCATGACACCCTTTATCTTCGGTAGCGTTCTCAATTCTTGTAGCGATTTCGCGACTCCTTTTTTGCCTGGGCACGATCTTCTTTCATGTCACGATTTCGTGACTCTTCTTCTTGTCCGGCTCCAACCCTGCAACTTGTCGCGATATCGCGACACTTTGCAACATGTTGCGATATCGTGACTTCTTCCCATCTTTGGCTCAGATGGTGCTTCTTGTCATGATTTCGCGACTTCCTTTCTTCCTTTGGCTTCAATGGCGCAACTTGTCGCAATTTCACGACATCACCATTTTGGTCACGATTTCGCGACACCTTCCCTAGCGTGGAGGTTTGTCAGCTCTCTATTCCTTTCTTCTTGGACCACCTCGGTCGTTATGGATTTATTGTAATATCTCTTGTACAAGGTTCAGGGACCTTTCAACACCCTTTCTACCAATAAAAAATAATAATAATTCTACTACTAATCTAAATAAATTTCAAATAAAATTCAAAGGTTGAAAGGTGAGAGAAAATTAAAAAAAAAACAAGTTGATACTACCCTGAACTCCAAATCTGATCTAGTAAAGCAACAAATGCAATTTAAACCAATCCCAACCCAACCAATATTCACATAGCTTGAGGTATAGGATGGTGCAATCTTCAGAGGAACAAAAAACTATAAAATGGACTAAATGCAACCACCATCTAGATTGAACACAACAAATTTTGAAAGCCTTTATTATAAAAGATAGTCATTAGGTACATTATTTCAGATTTGTCCACTTCAGTGGATTACAAGAATAGAGCCCAAAATGCAATAACCACTTGCTTTAGAAATACCATCTGGTTACAAAAATAAAAAATAAAAGAAAAATAAAAGTTGCATAGCTAATATATGGTTTCCAACCATTGTAATGGGCTAGTGAGCCAATATTTCTACAATTTTGTGGTCTTCACCTAGCATTATATTTTGCAATTAATTTCCATTTACTTCTAGGATGTGCCCCTTGAAATTAATTTTCCTATCATACTATATTCATGCATCACTAAATTGGAACTACTTTGGCCATGCCTCATAAATTATTTATCTAGAGTGAGTCATGCAACGGCTAGACTTCATTTAATTTCAGTCTGCATGATGCTCAAGAATTTTAAAACGGTCATGCCTCATTAATTATTCATTCTACAAAACCTAGGTGGATCATTGATTTCTTGTATCTTCCATATTTGTATGATTGTATTCACCTAGTATGCATTGAAATACCATGTCTTCCGTTACATCCACCATATTTAATGTGGCCATGAGAAAATATTGTGTAAAAATTTAAAAAATCAAAGGTTAGAACATTAATATTATTATTAATTTCATTTTTTTAATTTCCCTAAGGTTTTAAAAATTTTATTTTTTAATATATTTTTATTATTCTCTTTTCTTTCCAGCTACTACAAAATGTTTTCTAGGGTTAAGACAATACTTTTTTGGTATTACATAATCGTTCATTGCTAGGCCATCAATCTGGGTGACCTTCAAGCACTGAAATCATACAGGTGTTGAATTTTGAATACGAGGTGCTAGACTTCATACTTTAAGATCTAAATTCTAAATTCTAATTGTTGGCTTTCCTCTTTAATTGACAACATTCATTTCCATTATCGGGCTTTATTTTTAATTATTGGGTATTTTAGGAATCTTTGTTGATGGCAACCCCCCAAATTTTGATACTTCGAAAACTACTGGATTTTGGGACCTCAGTTATTTCCAACAATATTCTTGATATTCCATAATGATAGGATTTAGGGATATCGGGTGATGGGATTTAGGGATGTTATCAAGATCTGTACGGGTGCAAGATCTCCAATAAAGCTCATACTTAGCCAATTTTTCAACTTCTCAAAGTTATCGAGTGATAGGATTTTGAGATGCTACCAGACTTTAGATAGGTCCAAGATCTCCGACAAAGCCCATACTTAACTAATTTTTCAACCTCTCAAAGCTATCGGGTGATGAGTTTCAGGATATTATTTCTTTCTGCCATAGTCCAATATTTTCGATAATATCAACACTTACATAAATTTTTATTTTATTAAAGCTACTGAGTGATGGGATTTCAAGACCTATGCGCTTTCTTCCATGGTCTAACATATTTTTTTTGTTACATTAAAAGTGGGTTTTTGTCAAGGATTCCAAAATCTAATTACAAAGGATCATAATACAACACGAAACATCAGAATGAAACAAAAGGAATTTATCCAAGGATGGACAAAAAGTCAGGCAAGGTCAGCCCAAAGGAACAAAATAAGGAACACGCAATCCTTTGTGCCAAAGGAAGACATATTCCTTTGAGCCAAAGGAAAAATGGGCAGGAAGGGAAAGCCCACCATAAACCCAAATTTGAAACACAAGGCATTGAAAAAGGCCAGGATAAAGTGCCAAACTCTCCTAACCACGAAAATCCTTTTGAAACTTTTCCATGGGCGAGAAAAGAAAACAGAGCCAAGGGTTTAAAATTTGAAACATCCCAAGGGTGGAAAAACTAGAAACCACCCTTGGGAAACAAAGCTCTGTATAAAATCAGCATCCCACATAGGGGAGCTTGAAATGAAGAAAAATGGAATAATATCCTGAATATGGTACTGAAGTGATGTAGTAGCAAAAGGAACACCCTAGGCCATAGGGTCCTTATGCGAAAAGGAAGCCTTCAAGAACATCTACTCAGCAAAGGAAGCAACAGTAGCAAAATAGCACTTCTAAAGGAAAGGATGGGAGAGTGCCATAGGAATTCACTAAGAAGGAAGCACAAAAAGGCATGACTACAGATGTTAGAGCTCAAACCAAAAAATAGCAACCATACATCCCATACAACCTTCAATAATAGCTTCAAGTACAAAGGAAAGGAAGTCCCTTAAGCAATTAGTAGCTATAAAACCAGAGGCCCGCATAGGCCATGAACAAAATTGAGACCCGTAGGAACTACCACTTTAGACCCAAAGAGCAAAGTCATAGTGGAAAGCACATGGGCAACCCCACAATCCCAAAAGGATGTGCAAAATTGCTCAAGAAGCTAGAATTCCTCAGACCTGCAAAAAGTATCTTCAAGGAAACAAGAAGGAGAACCTACAAGGATTCAACAGTAAAATGACCAGAGGCTGCAAAGCCACGAAAGGAACTGAAATCCTAAAAAATCCACCACCTTGAATCCAATTAGCGGAGTCACAATATAAAGCATGTGGTCCCTTCTCTGACAAAAATAATGTTGTGCAAAACTGCTCAAGAAGCCAGAATTCCTCAGACCCAACCATTCACCACTGAATATCCTCAATGATCAGATGTGAAGAAGACTTCCAAAAACAACCTGAGAAAACCCAGGAAGAGTCCCAGGAAGAAAAACCTAAACCCAACATAGAAACCTGACACCATAAGAAAAGGAAGGATAGTGGAGTAAAGGTGGAACACAGGTTTTCCCACTGAAGGGCAAGGAAAGGGGCAAAACAATGGAATGGTGATCTCCCACCCCAAAGGAGATTGTATGCAACACCTTTCCATCCAAAAAGGATGGGAAAAGGAGGTTCCAAGGAAACTATAAAAGGATCAGGGATCTGGTATAGGGATGAGGAAGAGATACAGGAAAGTAGGAAAGGATTTTCATAGGAAGTCACCTGTAGAGCCCCTCCTCCTTCCTCATGGTCTGAGATCTTTGACAATGCCCATACTTAGCTAATTTTGGATCCGACATTGATTTTTAAAGCTTGGAACAAAATTCTATTGTGTGGAAATGACTTTTAATTGCCTAGAAATAATTTTTGATAGCCCAGATAAGAATTCTAAACATTCAAAACTAATTTTAAGCACCCAAAAACAATTTTAGTCATATGATATCAAAAATAATTTTCAATAGCTGGAAATTAATTCTTGATTGTCTGGAAATAAATTTCAATTGTATAGAATCAATTTTTAAATGTTGGGATATGAATTCCTATTGCTTTAAAATGACTTTCAACCACTTTAAATGAAATCCAAGTGTCTAAAATTAAATTTCAATATGCTAGAAATGAATTCCATATGCTCCAAAAAATTCTGAGGTGCCTAGAAAAAATTCTAATTGCCCATAATGTAACTTTTAATTTCATTTCATTTGAGGTCTAAGGCTTCAAAATATGCATAAGGATTTTTTTAATAACTCTTGGGTGACCTTGGTAGCAACATCTTGGACAACCCTGCATAAGATAAACAATTTAGGGCATTAATTTTTCTTAGAGCCCACACCAAAATAAACTTTTGAAGAGCTATTTTTAGATAGCATCAATTGGAAGGAAAAATAAATAGAATCATGGCAACAATTATCATAAAAATAATAAATAGAATCATGGCAACAATTATCATAACAAGCTCATGACACAACACAGTTTAAAGACACAAAAGAGTTGTCAACTAAAAAATTCTAAGCTTGATATGATTCAAAAATTGCATATAAACCTGAGAATAATAAGATAAGGCCTACCAAAAATTTAGAAAGTGGGTCCCCAATCCAAACTGGGGTGTGTTTTCCAAGCGCAACAATAGTAGGCATCAAACCCAACATTTGCACATTCCCCCTCATTGACTAACTATCTAATATTTATTTCTAACAATTAGAAAATATCTATTATGAATTTTATGTTGGTGATCCTTTAGGTAGAATTCATATCCTAAATATATTGGCTGCCATTGCACTCTACCTTCCATGAAATTAAGTTGAATTGAATTGATATTGATATCAGGGATAATTTGACATGGATATTCAAAATTGATTGATATTAACAAAAGTGTAAAAGATATTCAAATTTTATAGTCAATCATTTGGTCATTAAACTTGACAAATTGATTCAGCTGACTGTCTTTGCAAACTGATCTTTAATAATAAGGTTGGCCATTACTAGGTAGTGTGATACAATCGATTCAAACATCCTTCAATGAAAACATTAGGTTTGGCAGATCCTCATGTTCCTCTAATGTTCTCTATAGAAGAAAAAATTGGTGAAAAGAAACGTAGTGCTAAATGGGACTAGTGAGTTATTAATAAGTTAAAAGGTTTGGGCCTTAAAAATATTTGTTTTCAAGGAATGGCCCTTGCTATTAAATAGATTATTAATTGTATAAAGGGATAATAACCTTGGAAATTTTTAGTTAGGAACAATTTTTTTATGGATGTTCCTAAAAAAGCCCATACTTGGAATGGTCTCCCCATGAGTGATATCTTGCTAGGCAGATTTCCAATTGCTCCTTCTGGTTCACTTGTGTTTAGAAGCCTTTGGAAATCCTGGGATATTATTAGAGGTAGTCATTTTTCTTGATCTGTTAATGATAATTCAGTTCTCTATTTGAATAGCTCTATATGGTGGAATATTATGTACATAAATAAGTTTCTTGCTCCTACAAAAGGCTATTCTACTAGAAATTGGGTCAAATTGGGTATAAGAATGTTTGTTGATATTCTTGATAATGGTAGTTTGAGATCTTGGGATTCTATTAAGACTCAGTATGGTTTTCCTGCTTCACAAAAAAGGACATATTGTTTCTTAAAAACTTTTTTGCAGCTGAATTATCCTAATTTTATTTCAGATGAACAGTTTTTTTTTTATAATGTGCATTGGAAAGGTGATGTTCAGTTTTATAAAATCACTTCCAGGAAGTTATATAATATTTTGGCTGATACTAATGATATCATTATGCATATCAATAGATTTTGACATATGGATCTTTCAGTGTCTTATGGTCAGGTCATTTTGCAGCATATTTGGTCCAGTCACTTGGAACCTAGAAATCTTGGTTTAGATGGCTTCTTTTGCTTCAGATACTGCCTATTTTGAATTATTCTAATAATATTATGAGTTGATCTATTTTTAGATTTCCTGATTCTGTTAATAATATATTTTTTGATTGCTTATTTTCTCGTGAAATTTGGCACATGTTCTTGTATAATATGCAAGGATGGAACATTCATGATACTGTGACTAGACAACATATTTTACTTGGTTTTATTCCTCATATGCAAAAACATTTGAATAATTTTTGGCTTATATTATCATCAGAGATATTATGGATTATATGAGTGTATATAAATAAGGAGATTTTTATAATTTGCAAATATCACTTACTGGGTCTTTTAGAAGACTCACAAGTTTTAAAATTTTGTTACAAGTTACTTGAGATATGAGAAGCTACAGGGACAAATACAAGTTCTTCTTTGATAGAATTCATGATGCTGCAATACAAGAAGACTATTGCTGCAGACTTGAGTATTTTTATTATCAGTTAGCTATGATTCAACATTTTATAGATCTTTTCTATGACAATTATAGAATGGTTATGACATTATTTGAGTCTATTTTAACTCAGCATAAGTAGTTGTATATGGTTTTTTATGTGCTAGTTTATTTTGAACTTGAAATGATATAACTTTTGTTTTCTTAATATATGAGTATACGTTCTTCCTTCAAAAAAAAACTGGTGAAAATAAATTTAATTCATCCGCTCAATATGAAATGTTGGAAGTTACACACCAAGTTTTTTTTTTTGCCTGTAAAATACCCATTGATTATTTTTCAGCGACATCTATTTGTAGAACATTATAGGCCACATGAGAATTTATATGTCCACATAATGGAATTTTTTTAAATATAAATCAATAAGATATTAAAATTATATATATATATATATATATATATATATATATATATCAATGGATTTAGGGTAAAATATGAATGTCAAAAATTTCACATTATAAACTTTTTAATCTTATTTAATCTATATAATATTTAAGGAATAATAATAGCTCAAGTAATAAAAACATAGACAAGGAAATACTAAGATTCAAATCTTATGAAATCATAAATGAGTAATTGTTAGATACCACTAGATGGTTTGTTGAAATGTGATAACATGGTGATGAAATGAAAAGAGTGTACTTAATTCAATTTTGCATAGTCATTAAAACAATAATGATTTTTTAATGAAATAATTATTGTTTAAAACTAAAATTATTTATTACATTACGCTAGAGTGCTGATAGATGAATGGTAATTGAGTGTGGAAATCAAATGGTTATGACCTAGTCATTAGTTTCTTCCATATTTAAATTTTACCTTATAGAACTTGTAGAGATGATTAATACCATAATGTTAACCTTGACTAAGTCTACTACTAACACTTATTTGGGGAAGGAAAAGAATCCTAATATAACATTCAAGATGACAATAATATATACATGCTTTCAATGAATGTAGAGTTCAAGACATACATGACTATCTAAAATTAAATACTTGGGCAAACCATATCTACAAAATACAAACTAAAATAGCGTAACACTAATACTTTAAGAAGTATCTCATAATACTTGAGCTTTCCAATGCATATTCTTAGTAGGACCAATGGTCATTCATAGTTTTACATAGAAAACTTGAAAATCAATGGAGAAAATGCTTACTCTAATGCACATATGATGCTAAGTAACTACTATGAAAGGAATAATAAAAGGAGGGAGCATATCATAGTGCTTAATCCCACCAATGCACAATTTCCCTAGATTTTTCCTACCCTATGAGAGGCATATCAAAATACTTAAATTTGTGAATAAAAAATCATTGGCCAATAACCTCATGCATAATAACAATAGATAATGTAAACTTATAGGTGCAAAATGGTCATATAGTGCATGTTAAGAAAAATAAATATTATTTCACATTAAATATTTTTTTATCAGAATACTTATATTAAAATATAAATATTTACCCCAAAACAATTCAAAGTAATTGAGAGTGAGTACTCTAGGATGAAGCTCTAGTTTTTCTAGTGTGATCTTGTCAGCCTGGGAAGGGTTTGAGTGGTTTTTGTTACTTTAAATATGGTCCCTAGCCTTGGTGAGTCAACTAATGATGATGGTATCACATAAGGGAATGTACGTAAAAATGGTTCCAATCAAGTGTTCAAGGAAGTTTATCTAAAAGGTAGTACATGAGGTAACTCTTCCTCCTCTAATATTGTTCTTACTTTGTCTAAATTCAACAATGCATGCAAATGGTTAGATTCATTTACCTTGGTTAGTTATTTTGTGGGTCATTTTCCCAATGAATCTTCCCTTTGACCTTGGGTGAACCTAGCTTGGACTCCACATAGGGTCAAGCTAGAAATGATTCAAAACCTTATAATATTATTTTTATTTTTTATTTTATGCATTCTACCCATGATAAAATTATTTAAGAGCATTGTCCATTGTACATTTAGAGATTGTTGCTCATATTTTACCAATGGACATGCAACTTCTCTATTTTTAAAGAAAGGACTACTCAATTTATTGTCTAGGTTGAGTTTCCTAATCTCCCCCTCCCCCTTTCACCTTTCCTAAAATACGTAGTAGCTCATTTAGGTTATATCATTCTTGTTGAGTCAAACAAGTTTTTCCATGCATTCCTAGAGAAGCTTGTGTGTGTTAAAGTTAGTATTTATCAAAATATCAATGAAATAGTAGGGATTCAAGTTGGTGATTCTATGATTTCATAATGGATCTTATATGTCAATGTGTCCAATAATTTCTTGATGTCATTCATCAGACCATAAGGTCAAATATTATCCCCTCGTACCCCATAATAAATATAAACAAATCCCTAACACATCAAGTGTGCTTACCCCTCAATCCAAAGAAGATTTTTGTATAATAGCTTATGGGTATATAAATATGTACTCCATTGGCTCTAAGTGGTCATCATGAAATTCAATTTCTATGCCTACATCAAACCGTATGGAGAAGGTAAAGGAAAATAAAAAAATAGATCCTGAACCAACAAAAAATACTAGAAATGAGACTCTTAAGCCTCGAAAAACTCACACTTATAGGTTATATTTGGTATTAATAATGGTGATTAGTATTTATGCTTCTAATGACACCATAGAAATAACCGACTTGTAGCTTTATATTGAAAACTCACTACCCTTAACCACATGGGTCATATATGATAACTTTAATACGATTGAATATGCCTCAAAAAGGAGTGAACACTACATGTACTAGACAATTATTGAAAGATCTGCATGGTTCAATATGCACCAAAAATTACTATTTTATAATCATCATATTGATCGATTCCCTTCTAACATCCTTTGATACATGTGGTCCAATATGTAGGTTGGCACTGATAGGATCCTCAAACAACTTGATAGGATGATATCATCAAGGAAACTCACATTTAATTTTAACAACTATTATGGCCTCTTGATGGAACCATTGCATGACATTATCTTATCAAACCACTCATCCATTTTCTTTTGTATTGAATGTTAGTTTTAAACTCAGTGAACAGTGTAACAACAATATCTCAATATTGTAATACAAACAAATAAACTGAACAGTACGCTAACATCCCCCTTTATTACATTATTTGGATAATGTAATAACTAATAGCTATACTAGACTACTAACATCCCCTTACATTATTTTGCAATACAAAGTGAGCTGCGAAACAATTCAAATTTGACACGTCCAAGTGCCTTAGTGAAAATGTCTGCAACTTGAGACTCGGTGGGAATGTGCTGAAGCTGAATTCGGTGCTTTGGAACTTCATCTCGAATGAAATGACATTGTGTGTTAATGTGCTTTGTTCTTTCATGATGGACTGGATTCTTGACGAGGTTCAAAACACCCTGATTGTCGTAAAACAAGTGTATTGGATATTTTGATGGATGGCCCATACTTGTCAGAATGCGACGTAACCATATCACTTCGCACACAGCTTCACATGCGGCGCGATATTCTGCCTCTCGTTGATGAAATAGCAACCACCGTTGCTTCTTGCTATGCCAAGAGACAGGACCGGATCCCAGATGAAAAATGTATCCAGAAGTTGACTTGTGATCATCAAATGATTCGGCATAGTCAGAGTCCGTGTATCCTTGCAAGAAGAATTTGTTGTTCCTCTTGTATTCTAGGCCATATTCCATAGTACCACGGACATAGTGAAGAACATGTTTTACTGCTTTCCAATGAGTGGTCTTAGGATCCCGCATGAACCTCGAAAGATAGTTGCAAGCAAATACGAGATCTGGCCTAGTATTGGTCAGATATATGATACTCCCAATCAACTGTCGATAGAGAGTACCATCTACCTGAGGTGACTCATCATATCGCGATAACTGAATTCCATTCTCCATCGGAGTTGCCATTGGCTTGCAATTAGTCATGCGATATTTTTCCAGTAATGTCTTGGCATATTTTTTCTGAGACACTTTGATGGAGTGCTCCTTCTGGCTGAATTCCGGACCAAGACAAGTAATGGAGAAGTCCGAGATCTCGTCATCTCAAAATATTTGCACAAGTTTCTTTTGATAGTAGAGATCATAGTTTCGAACTCCCTGTAATGAGCAGATCATCCACATAGAGTACAACACTATCTTAGAACCCTGTTTCTTGAAATAGAGGTTTGCATCTGACGAACATCTCTTAAATCCATGCTGCATAAGGTGATTGTCCATTTTTATATACCAAGCTTGAGGAGCTTGTTTCAGACCATATAAGGATTTGACCAATTTGCAAACCTTCTGCTCTTGGCCTTCCACTTCAAATCCTTCAGGCTGAGTCATATAGACTTCTTCCTGGATATCACCATTTAGAAAGGCACTTTTGACATCCATATGGTGAAATTTCCACCCATATTGTGCTGCCATAGCACACATAACCCGAATTATGGTCATCCGAGCAGTAGGTGCAAAAGTTTCCTTGTAGTCAATGCCTTCTTTTTGAGCATAGCCCTTTGCAACAAGACGGGCCTTATGCTTATCAATTGTTCCATCTGCCTTGTACTTGACTTTATATACCCATTTGTAGCCAATGGGCTTCTTTCCATGTGGCAGATCAACAAGCTTCCAAGTTTTATTTTTTATCAAAGACTCATACTCTGAATCCATGGCGGCCTTCCATCGAGGCTCACTAAGAGCATCTTGCACTGATGCAGGTTCAAGATCATCTATGGTAGACATGAACGCCCTGTCATCATCAATATCCATATCCTCTACTTCTGTACTTGGAGTTACAGAAAGTTCCTCAAAATATTGACAAAGATCATCAACCTCACCAGTTTCTCTGGCTTCTCTTTCCTTTTGAGCCATACTGCGTGTACGAGGTCTATCCAAATTCAAATTAGGAGGAGTGGATAAATTTGCGTCTTTGATTGTATTTGTACACCATTTAGGATTCTTCTTTGGTGGAGTTGAAGAAGATGTAGAAGGACCTCCTGTCCGTGTTGACGAAGGAATCTTCTCTTCCTTAGTTTCCACAATATCTTGGTGTACTTTAGATGTGCTCTGTGATGTGAAAGCTTCATCAAAGACAATATCTCTGCTAATATGAATTTTATTGGTCAAAGGATCTATCAACCGATATCCTTTAGAGTGCTCAGAATAACCAAGAAAAATACATCTCAGTGTTTTCTCATCTAGCTTCTTTCTTTTCTCTTTCGGTATGTGCATGAAAGCGTGACATCCAAAAATACGTAGATGAGATATGGAGGGTTTTCGACCACTCCATGCTTCCCGTGGAGTCATTCCTTTTAGGGCCTTTGTGGGTGCCCTATTCAACGGATACACCTGTAGTGGTGATAGCTTCTCGCCCAATATTGTTGCCCAAGAGTAGCTCTCGTGAGCATACAACGAACCATTTCCATGATTGAACGGTTCCTTCTCTCAGCAACTCCATTTTGCTGAGGAGTATAGGCAGTTTTTAACTGTCTCTTAATTCCATGCTTATCTAAGAATGCAAAAAATTCATTAGAGGTAAACTCTCCCCCTCGATCTGAGCGGAGGGTTTTAATAGAAGCCCCTGACTCCTCAACGGATTTCTTGAACTGCTGGAAGAATGTGAAAGCTTCAGATTTCAGTTGGAGAAAGAAAACCCACATCTTTCGTGAGTAGTCATCTACAAATAACTAAAAATACCTCTTCCCTCCACAACTATTGGGTGTGAAAGGACCGCATAGATCGGTGTGAATTAACTCCAAAGGTTTTCGTGCTCTTGTAGAGCTCTTCTCAAATGGTACTCTATGCTGCTTTCCTGCCAAGCAGTCAGAGCACACTGGCAATGTGGCAGAAAGGGAAGGAAGACCCTTTACCATCTCATACTTGCTGAGCTCAAGTAAGTAGCCAGAACTAAGATGCCCATATCTCTTGTGCCATAGGGAAGTTGCCTCCTTGGTAGAGACAGTCATGGCAACATGTGGAGTAGAGATAGCATCTAGTGCAAATAAGTCGTGCTTATATGAAGCTGTTGCAATCTGCATACCCTTCCTGGTAATAGTACAACACTTCTTTCCATTCTCAACACAAAAGTTGACAACCATATTTCTATCCAGGATTTGTGTCACTGACAACAAATTGTTGGCCAATCCCGAAACATAGAGGACTTTGTCAATCTGACACTTGCCATCAGGAAGAGTGACTGAAATTGTACCCTCTCCTTGAACCCTGTAGGTTTTATCATCAGCAATGGTGACAGGTTTGCCCTCTTTGGCCACAAATGATTCAAACCATGATCTATCGCTAGTCATATGTTTGCTAGCTCCAAAATCGACATACCAAATAGGATCCCTCTGTGTGGAATCTGTGGTAGTCATGAGAACCTTGTGTGCCCATTCAGAATCTGAGTCAGATTCTTCAATAGCAACATTCACCTGGGGTTGCTTGTTTTTATTTTGTGGTTTGTTTTGGCCTTTCTACTTGTTCTTTTGCCAACACCTGTTGGTGTCATGGTTGTCTTTCTCACAGATATTGCACCAACTCTTCTTCTGTTGAGGTTGTTTGCCTTTTCCTTTCGTATCCTGTTGATAATTTCCTCCTTTCTGAAATTTGCCTCCTTTTTGCCCATTACCTTTCTTCCTAGAACCCTGCCTATTGGTGTATAGGGATGTATTGGAAGAATCATCCTTGTGAAGTTGGCGTGCCTCTCGTTGTTGAAGCAGATTGACCAACTCGATGTAGGTAATTTGTCGTTGAGACACCTGGATGGAGGTTATCAACATATCAAATGAAGAAGGTAAAGCTCTCATCACAAGTGAAATGAGAAGCTTTTCGTCCACAGTATCTCCCAAAGAACTCAATTTCTCTTTCAACTCAGACACTGCACAGAAAGATTTCAACTGTTTCACCTTGCCTCAAACTCAGGTTATGAAGTTATTGTTGAAGATGAAGAATGGTGGATTCATTCTTCCCCTCATAGATGGTTCTAAGGGCATCCCATGCCTCTTTACCACTTGCTTTGTCAGCTATATGAGGTTGCACTTCATTTGAAATAGCAAACAAAATGAGCACCTTTGCTCGACTGTCTTTCTTGTCAAAAGCTATCTGATCTACGGAAGGACTCGTGGATCCTCATGTTGGTGAAGGCCTAGTTGCTACTCCAGTAACAATATCCCACAAATCTTCCATTTGGATAATTGCCTTCATCTTATGTTTCCATGGTGTATAATTTGGACCTTTTAATAACTGATGCGGATTAGTCATCAACTTTGCAATAGCGGCCATAGTGAAGGTTCCTTATATCACCAATTGGTCCCCATTTCGATATACCTTTTGCTAGGCCAATATACCATACAAAATACCCGCCCTTACATGAGGGAAACTATAGGTATTTAGAAATATCAACAAAAATCACCCGCCCTTACGTGAGGGAGACTATAGGTGAGTTTTAGAGATCATACGATACGTGGAACATAAGCGGTACTGAAAGGGAATCGCCTTGTTGATGGCACCTACCATAGAATATTCTTCTCATGTGTGGGGCGTAACTTCCCCTAAACACTATGAATATTACTTCGTCAAGATTTATGCCTAAACACAAGTGCGATAAAGGGTAGTGGATGGAGTAAAAAATGCAAAAAATGGCGTACTTATTCCTCCCCGATGATTTATAGAGAACAAGATTAGATGTCGTTGTAGCAGCTATATTAGGCGGTGGATACAGTAGCCAAATCACGATAGCTTTACCTGTAAGTGTTGGCCAGAGGTATCACAAATACCGAACGCTGCAGTGCAATAAATTGCACGGATGGGTTTTAATTATTCCGGGGACTTAGGGAGTGCTTTGATTTTAATTTTTAATGTTATAGTGCAAAAATGAAATATGCAACATACAACAAAAAAAATGCCCACAAGAATAACCCACAAGGTGTCGGTCACAGTCGAAAATGCACCTTTTACAATTCGCCAAATTGCTATTTTTCGAAAAATTACTCACAATCCCCCTTTGATTTTTTGAAAAAAATATCCCCCCTTAAAAAAATTCCTTTAACAAAGCATTTTCAATAATTATTATATATTTAAAATTAAAATAAATAATTTTAATTTATATAGTTTTAAAACTTATAAAAAATAAATTAAAATTAAAATTTTAATTTATAAAGTTAAAAAACTATTAAAAAAATTAAAATTAAAAATTTTAATTAAAAAGTAATAATTAAAAAAAATAACTTTGGAAAAAAAAATTTACCTTTGGGGAGAAGTCTGCGGGATTTGAACCCCCGACTCCGTGGCTCCCTGAGCCTTACTGCACAGCTCACTGCCAAGTGAGCTAGCGGGCTGATCCGAAGGGATCACCGGAGCCCTCCTTTTTCAACCTCGGCCTGCCCGTCCGCTGCCTCTACCACCTCCTCTCCAAGTCGCGGCCGCAACTTTTCTTGGACGCTGCTGCTACTTCGCGGCTGCACTCCGCAATGATCCTTTCTTTTTCTTTTTTTTTTTTTTTTTTCGAAATCACGGTTTTTTTTTTTTTCAAAAAAAAAAAAATTTCTGCCCTGCGGTTCACCGCGGCGTCCCGCCCTCTGCGCAATCCGAGCGCGGCTGCAATCCGCGCTCGCACTGGCTCTATGCGCAGCGTGCTGGGCGGACCTCAACGCGGGCGGGCGGGGGGGTTATACCCGGGGGGGGAGCGGGAATTTCAAATTGTAAATTCTCGTCGGGGGGGGGCCCTCGGGGAGCGCGCGCATAAATTGTGCGTCATGCGGGGAGGGGGGGTGGGGGTTACGCTCCTATGCATCCCCTACGTGTGGCCGACGCAGAGCATCGAGCAGGGGGGCAGGGGTGGCAGCTTCCCGCCTTCCACGCGGGAGGGCATCTAGATGGACATGTGTCCTCTTTGGATGTTTTCGCTCCACGGGGGGGGAGGGGACTCCCCTCCTGCGCACGCGGACGGACGTGCATTCTGTCCTGCGCGTGAACTGCATCCTCTGCTGCACGGATGGGGGGCCCTAGATGCTGGACATCAGCGCGTTCAGCGGGGGCTCCTCACGCTTTGCCGTTAAAAAAAATCGCGTCACACACAGCAACCTCCTCCGGCACAGCAACCTTCGCGTTCATAAAAAATGCACAGCACTTTTTGTCCGCCTCCAGCCTCCTCTCACCGCTCCCTGCAATCTGGCTCTGATGCCATGTTAAACTTAGCGAACAGTGTAACAACAATATCTCAATATTGTAATACAAACAAATAAACTGAACAGTACGCTAACAGTTAGAGTAATCCAAACTTATCTCTAATTAGACATTTCTATCTCAATACATCATTACTTTATTGCAAGCTCTCTCTAACCTACATTCACCACATTTGAAACCTATCACCATATCCTCATATATAACATAGATGGATTGATTGGTAGAACAATATGATTGAGAAAACCATGTACTTCTTGTGAACTTATGTATGCCAATTGGCACTTTTTATCGTCATTCATTTGAAAACACTACCTCTAAAGTAAGTCAAACTACTTTTGATTTGGAATCTCAACCTTGCTCCACCACTCTTTAAAAGTAGGTAGCTAAGATTAGACTTTAGCAATAGATTATGGATACCTATGAAACTCATAAAGTGTGACTCAAATATAAACTTCACTAGATCAAATGGGAGGATAAAGTTTCCAAGGATTTCTTTCAATGCCTCAAAGGGCAATATCCTACCCAAAAAATGAAGTCCATTTAGGAGGGGTAGAAAGTACTTTATAAACTTCTTTATTTTGTAAATACCTTTATTTATAACTATCAATAGGTAAAATAGCTTTGTATCTTCTCATGCTCATGTTCTTGCTCTTTAGTGGTGTACTTACGTAGTATCCTCCTAATTGCATGCCTTAGAAAGGACCCTCTATGAAAACCTTGTGTCTCAATATGAGATTAAAGTGGTTGTTTTTCCATTAAAATTAGTAAATATTGTAGTGTAGATGGATTTCCTTATAAATTTATAAAGCCCTTTGGGATACTAGAGGACAAAATCTTCACCAAGTTTACCTTGAAGCACTCAAAACTAACTTTCATGACTAGTTGATCAATAGAGATAATATTAAGCTCATACCCAAAGTTGGGAATCCTAAGGATATCTGCAACTAGATATCAATAACTTTACTCAATATATCCTACAATATCATCACTAAATATCTTGCATTTAGATTGAGGAATACTTTCCCCCTCATCATCCATCTAGATCAAATTAAATTTATTAAGGGTAGATACATCCTAAACAACAATATTGCTATCTTGGAAGGAATTTAATGGGAAGGAAGTCTTAGTAGAAAGCTCTATTACTCAAAAGTATATTTTCTATGTTTTATGATAGGATTGAGTGTCCCTTAATACTATCCATGCTATAAGATTTATGTTTTGGCTCTACTTTCTTGCAGACTATAAAAATGATTTTTGCAGATGCTTCAACTTACATTACTATTACTAGTCAACAATATTTCTCCCTCAATTTGGAAATTTAATCCTCTTGCCCTAACATTATATGTCTTAGAAGTAGAGGTATTTAGTTATGTCCTTGTTTATATTGTTTCTAAGGCTTGAGTGATAGGCATATTAGTACATGACACCTCTCAAAAACTTGTTAATGGGTACTTTGTAGATGAATTTTTCATTACACTTAATGAAGGGTGGATATCATGTAATAGGTCCTTCAATGTTTGGATATGTTCTACCTAGTGTCTAGCTCTAGTATTCAATGATAAAAAAACTAATGTTATAGGTAATACTTTCTACCAAAGCCTTTATGACTCAATAAATATGGTTGGAAGTGTATTCAACATGGAAAAATATCCTAATTCCTTGGAATATATTTCATATTTCATTATTCATCCTCTTTCCTTTGGCAATATGTGCTTGATAGAGTAGAAAATAAACTTCAAAAATGGCTTCCCAAAGCTCTTTTCTTAGCAGGAGAATTTGAGGTTTACTATAATATTTTACCTTATACTCATGTCTATTACTCTTAATGTTAGGCACCCTCTAGATCCTCCTACCAATAGTTGGAGAGACTCCTTCAAGATTTTATGTGGGCCTCTTAAAAGGAGAGAAAGGTTTCCATAGAGTAGCCTAGTAATTTGGCTATCTCCCAAAGGATTCTATCAAGTTGGGTGTTCTATACACCCTACGCTAGGGGGAAACTCTATATGCAATGTGGATCATTAAGGATATTTAAGGTAATGAGGCTTGGAAAATTCTACTTCACAGTTACATAGCCTCTAGCTCTCCTAAATAAATAAAAGCTTTGAAAGGGCTTGTTCTACACTCCATCCTAGTGATGAAGGTGTTTGTTCATATTCAAGGTGCTTTTGTTGCCAAAATTATTTGGTAATATTGGGAATCTCTTAGAACCTATATTCACTAGAATGATAATGATATCATAAAGGGGATTTCTATAAATGATTAATTAGTATGGTGGTCCCCATTCTTACATACCAAAATTATCCATTATATAAATTCCCCTCAATTGGGGCCTTAGGTTTCTTCCACAAGGGAATAAAGTTTGTCTTCGCAATTTTTTATAAATGGGATAGAACTTGGATTCCATGGGAACAAACCAAATATCTATTCCACCTATCCAAACAAGACAAGGAGAATTTCCAAATATTCAAAGACATTGTCCCCCTTGATATGCTACACAAGATTAGGGTTACAAGCCTTCATCCATTATGGAAATATTGGAAGTGGTACCTAGACATTATGTTTAGGAGTTATAAATTCTATAAAGGGTATTCATGGATCTCATATCATATTCCCATGGTTTCAAGGCTTAAATAATTATAGAAAATATAGTCTACTAGCAAAGAATAGCAAAACCACTTCCTCACTATCTATAATGCAATTCTAGAGCCCAAAGTGGCTCACTTTATCTATTTTCTCCTTTTATAGGGGAACCCTATAGGAGAATGCCTAGTCCACTTAGGAATGAGAAACCTCAAGTGCTATTTTTATCATCACAAAGATTCCATAAAGCACTTGGTCTAGTTTTATTCTAGAGCCTAGAAAACTTAGACATGGATTCATATTTTTCAAACCATTTAGACTTACTCCATTCTCACGTGATGTTTTATGGGATACAACCAACTTGCCATAAAGTATTTAGAAAATATGGTATATTTTTAGATCAATTATATTGTTTAACATCTAGAAAAATTACAATACTACTATTTTTCTAAACAAAAATCTTCTACAAGTTTTCTAGTTTATTTTAAAGCTCTAATCTGCTCTAATGTTTTACTTTATATTTAAGCATAGTCCAGTAAGGTTGCCCTTGAGGTTCATTATTTGTTTACACTTTTGGATAATTGCATGAATTATCCTAGTACTATGGCTCACATCTTTTCCTATTTACCCTGGCAAAGAAACCCCTTATCATAGAAGAGAGCACAAGATAAAAAAATGATCTTAGGGATGGACCCTAACTTCTTAGAGTTCCATACCCTAGAAGCACTAAAATAGAGGTGGTTTCATATCTCTACAACATGTCACAAAATAATAGGACTTGAGTTCTTCAACAAGATGGGAAAACTTACTTAACATACCATTTCATACAACTAAAGTCACTCTCAATAAACCTTGGTAAGGTGATGTCTCTAGATGGGATATCATGCCAACAAAACACAATCCACATACTAACTAGGAAAATTGAATGGATAATGACCCTCCTTCTACTAGATCTACCCGCATGGTAACTTGAATGTTAGTATTTTTTTTGCTTTTTTTGTTTTATTATTAGTTCTTGTGTAGTTATGTTAGGACTAGAAGGTTTTTGAATGGCTCTATAGAATAGGATTTATAGGGTGTGCTTCCATACCACCCATTTTTAAAAAAATAGTATACTCTTATTATTTTTTTTAATAATATAAAGTCACTTTTAACAAAAATAAAAAATAGAGATTATAAATACCCTTGAAATAAATTCTAATGCATAATCCTTCCAAGTAAGATTTCTACAGTCTTGTGAACTTTAAGAACATGAAAGAGTTATTTTTGTGCCATGAAGAACATGTTTATAGTAAACTATTTTTTTAGACCTAAGCCTATGTAGGGAGATGTCCTACTCTATATCCATAGTTGTTTACAATGAAAATATAATCTAATATTCCCTATCTATTCACATAAGTGCTCTATGCTTGGTTTTGGTTCCCTAGTTGCATTTAGCTTCATTCATTGTTATCTCTTTTCCATTTTTTAATGAACTATGGAGTCATAAATAATTAAGGGAGAAACCTATGCAACCCAATCCCATACTCCATTGTAATCATAGTTTTGTAAAATTCTTTATTCAATACTTTAAGATTTGTTCTTTATAGGTTTTATATTTGAAATTAATATTATACATGTTTTGTTGTATTCCTCCTTATTAATAATAATGTAGCTATTGGGTGCCATATTATGTACAATGTTGTTGGTAATGGCTTCCAAAATTTTATTGTATCTCACCTTTAAATTTCTAGCATCAATGATCTAAATGTTCAAGATCTTGAGAAAGGAATATCTTTTTGTGATATATTATATAAATAACCATATTAATGGATCTATTGGTATATATTATTTTAGTTGTTCAAGCACCTATTCTTATAAGGAATTTTGAAAAAAACCTACATATGAATTTGTAGCAAGTTGCAATATTTAAACATTTTGAAGCTATGAAGCTTGAGGAAATCACTTATTGATTGGTTGGATAATCATCTAATGGTGTCACTATTATCAATTTTAACCACTTAAAACTTTACTCATTTAAAAAACTTAAGAATTTTGAAATTTCCTAGCTTTGATTTGGTAACCCATGTTGTTTACCCTTGAAAAGTGGTTTCAAATTTCATTTAATGTCTCAATTGTTCATAATGGTCAATTCTAATTGAATTTGATGACTAGAATATAAATGATTAGTATCTAGAAACTTGCTCAAATTTTTCATGTTATTTCCATACTTAGCCACTTTTGGGACTACATGATTTTTTTTAGGATCTTAGAGATTCTAAAATAGCATATAATTTAGTCCCTGAACTTCAACTAGGTAACTAATAAAAATACTTCATCTAGAGTTGTTTCTCACACTATTATAATTGTTGACCTTTAAATATATACAAGCTAGACATGTGCAAGGTAAATATTACTATTTTGGAGGAAACATAAATGGATAAGGACTTAAGTAGGCATCAAAACCAACATTTTTACATTCCCCCTCGTTGACTAACTATCTAATATGTATCTCTAACAATTGGAAAATATATATTATGAAGCTCGATGTTGGTGATCCTTTAGGTAGAATTCATTTCCTAATTAATTTTATTACATAGAGAAAATGTATATTTTTAGAGTAGCATTTTTACCAGTTATTTCTCTAATATTTGAATAAGGCAAATTTTAACCTATTTACCCCTCATGATAAACTTATAACTCTACAATATTTTTATTATTAAGGCAAAAATTTGGGTTTTTGAAATGGGTTGGACCCTTTTACACTTTGTGACTGGAAACACCAATCCTATTGCTCAAACTTCTTCTTATAGGAATAAAATGTTTTGGGTTATTTCCATATATTTTAAACATTTTTAAATAATTCTAGGCTACCATCCTAAGTCTAGAAACATATTTGACATATTTCCTGGGCCTTACCCAAAGGTCAAAAGGGATTTAAACCTCCTCCATAGACCATTGACCTACCTACTCTTAATATAGTTGTTGATTTTAGCCATTTATAGGGACTTCCCTTGACCAATTAATTGTGGTAAACCTTATATCCTTGAAATATTTCTCTTATTATTGTAAACCATTGATCATTATGCTCAGACTATCTACCTAGGTGATGTAGTTACCACTAGGGCAATTTGTGGGTCTATTTTCCATTGAGGAACATATTAATCATACTACCACTACATCTACCATGTTATAAAAGATAGCCAATGATGGTACTTTATGCTATAAAATCCATCACTGGGCTTTAATAGTTGTGTAGGCCATAGATCAACTATATCAAAAATATATGTTTCAACATATTACAATGTTTTGGTCATAAATCCGACATCGCGTGCCAGGGTGGGGTGGACCAACGATGCAACATAGAATGACTACCTCATCGGGATGGGGCAGATGATCTACGGATAAGGCCAGTTCCTTCGGGGGTGGTTCTAGATATCTACACCATAAAATAGGAGAAAGGGAAAGGGGGAAAGAAATAAAATGGTCATAATCAAAACTCACAAGGATGGGTATATCTGCATCAAGACATATGTAGGAAATATAACATGTATGAAACATAGACTCTGCACCTAAAAAATTACCCATCACAACCTATGTTTTGGCTCCTATCAATGGTGGACAATGGGTAAATTCCAGAACCAATGTATAGGTGTATGAGATCTGAAATTCAGAATCATAGTGCTCCTATGCAAATGAATTTATAAAAAATAAACCCTCAACCCATATTCATGAATGTGCACTCTTGATTCACTCAAGTAAACCCAACAAAATATAGATAGCATAATATCACGAGATAACTTAAACAACCAAACATAAATAGACATTCATGTAATTAGTAAAGAACAAAGAGATAAATTCACATATCAAACAATGTAGAATTTGTATTTACATATAGGTAAACCTTACATATGTTTTGTAATGGCTAAAGAGCCACCATTAGCAATGACCAAAATTCTACTATTTATAGGTATATTACATAAATTTCTAAATTGGAAATTAATGGTGGTGGAAGTAAGATGATCCTTGCAGTAGACAAGTGTCTCACTGGTACACTATTCCTCTGGATGACATCGACCTTCTAGAAGGAATCGAATGCATCTAGTTGAATTTGGCTCCTTGGATCCTCTGATGTTTCTATCCAGTTCATTAATTCTTAGCTACTTCATCCTTATATTTTACTTGTGATCCTCTAGTTGAGGTGGTGAATGACAAACACTGGAGGACCTTGGGAGCATCATGTCAGAAATCCATAACTTCTACATAAGGTATAAGGTACTTGGATTACTGTAGAAATAGGTAGATCACCCATTCTAAATTTAGGTGATGGTAGAAAATTTTGGGTGGGTGCTTTCTTTGTTCATCATTTTTCCCATGGAGGTATGAGGGAGAAGGTGTGGGCTTTCCTCCAAGGTTCTACCCAATTTGTGCTTGTATTTCCTGCCCAAGATGCGTAGGGGGTCTTCCTCATTCCTAAGGGTAGGATCACATAATACTTCCACCCTTGCTAACCACTTGAAATGTCCACAAAATAATTTGGGTGGGTATTTTAGAAAAAAAATTCCAAGGCCAAGGGTATATTGTCCACCTACTCTATCACCCACCCTACTTTAGTCCATTGTCTACCCATTGGTTTGGTCCGCCTATGGTTGTGGATGTCACCACCTAGTATCTTCCACTTGTCTATCCATGTTCTTAAAAATTAGGCAAACTCCTTTAAAAAAAATATAATCACTTATTGAAATGGAATAGTGGATGAAGGGTACAAAATTTCACCCACACTTCCAGTGATTTATAGGTATTTTCCATCTCATGGAAAAAAGTAACCCAGAAGCATTATGAAATATAACAATCAAAATAGAGATATGAAGAAGAAGAAAGAAGAGCACAAAGGAAAAAAGGATGTAAATAAAGAAAGAATGCAAGGTAAAATTGAGCATGAAAATATATTGGAATAAATAAGATATTTAACACAGCGAAACATAGATCAAAGTAAAAGGAACAAGGGCCCATCCAAAGTGGATTGGAAGGAGAACCAAGGAAAATAAATCCAGAAGGGTAGGACCGAAGTGGCCAACATAGATAGAACTACTATAGATAAGAGTAGTAGGAAGGAAAGCAGTAGAAACAACAAGTAAACATTTGGAAGGCTTTTTGAAATATAGACACTGGATGAAGGGATGATAGGAAATAGTTGAGATAAGGAAGACTTTTCCATTAAATAAAAGAGTTACAAGAAACAAAGGGGAGAGGAAGGTGGAGGGTAGGAAAGGGTGAGGAAATGGGGTGACACAAAGGAAAAATCAATTTGAAGCTTATCAACTGAAACCAATCAGGCATAGGCCCTACTTCACAAGGTATTCTTACAGATTGAATCCCCCTAAATGCAACCCACAAAATATCTGAGACATTACAAGAGTAGATATATTGCCATTGTATTTTATCTTTGTTGTCCCAAGACCTCTTTTTCACATGATCCATCAATGATCTTATTTTACTAACTATTATCGACTAGGAGGTCAGTTAGATTCAACCACAATCTATAGTTTACACCTTATGGTATCATTTACATTTCTCCAGAATGTGATTTATAGCATATTTATCTTGTCTTGTGTAGGTTCCAAAGCTTGCTACAACTCCTAGGTATGAGTTAAGAGGCTTCAAAAATTGCTAAATATTTCCATTGGGCTATGGGTTCATGATAAAAATAGCCATAAGAACATAAAACTATAGACACAAAATAGATATGGATGAGAATGTTACATGTCATAGACATTTTTTGGATAATCCCTTGTTGATGCCCTTTGATGCCTGACCAAGTGGAAACTTTTCATAGGACTCTATTGTGCTAATGGTTGGTGATAAAACTTGTGATTCCCAATGCACTAGCCCTACATAATGCAAGGCTTTATTTATTGGTCATAAAATTATGGTATGATAGGTATGCCTAAGCCAAGATGTCATATGTAAATCATCCTCTAAATTTGTAGTGGCTAAACCAGATCACATTGTATTTGAGGACCAACTTGTGATTCATCTGGTACTATCCACATTGGCTCAGAATTACAATCAAATCAGAATTCTTTTTATTTTAATTGAGTGTCTGAACACTTAGTACTTTGAATCGTAGGGTGGAAATGCCTTTTGCCATCGTATTCTACCCTCCAAGTGGTGAGATATTAGGGATTGGATTTACATGTTATCTCTTTTTAAGATTATCTAGTTGTACCAATCATGTGGCTGATTCTTCCTTCATCTTTAGATTCTTCTTCTGCTCATGGATATTCACATCCTCATCTAGATTGTGCTGAGTCTGGGGTTTATCTATCTCATTGAATTTTTGGATATGGTTATCATAGAACACCTACTCCTTGTATGTGCCCGCTACATGATCTAGAACTATATCTTGGAAGGAATTGATTGGATTGAGCCTTCACATCAGAACTTGCTCGGCTCTGATAGCTTCCTTGTAGAGTTGTGATAAATTAGTTTCTCATGATTGGTGTAGAAGAAAGTTAATTTCAGGGCCAAGAACATGGATGTATAATAGATACACCTAGGTGGAGATTAGGAGGATTTATCATGGAATCCTCTTCAAGATCTTCTCAAAGCAGTCATTGAAGTCCACCACATTTTCAAGAGGGTTCCTCTTGATAAATGTGAATTGATTTAGAGACTTGAAGGGGTCCTCAATTTTTCCAAATTTATCCATGAGAGGCTCTACTAGATCCATCTATGTAGATATGCTTCTAGGTTGTAGGTTTTTGTACTAGATCCATGCATTGTCTTCAAGGGAAGCAACCAATAGCCTGGTAATCACATATTCATGCATGATATTATGAAGGGTGGACATAGAAGCCACATTTTCAAGATGTTTCTTCATAGTTATCTCGATGCCATAATATTTTGTTAGGGTATCAAAGGTAGATTCTAGAATATCATATCAGTGAGGGATATTGAGGGCACCAAGATCGTTCCACTGGGAAACAATGGCTAAGCTATTAAGGCACCAATTTTTAGAGGTCTCGATTGTAATGTTAGAATTAGAGTCAGAGTTTCTAGATGAGCATGCTATCTCCACTAGTAAGGTCAAGGCTACTTATCATACCTTGAGTCCTATGGGATTTTTGGATTTTTAGTGTGAGCGATTGACTAGTCTCATGATTTGGATGTGTCGTGAAGTCAGATTCACCAGGTGACTTTGAGCAGATATGGGAAAATTTGAGAGCCACCAAACTTTGATTTCTTGAAACACAAAAACCTAGTGAGTTCCCTAGTAGAGTCACCAAAAATTGTTGATTGCCAATCCAGCACTACACGCTAGGGCGGGGGTGGACCAACAATGCAGCATATAATAGCCATTGCATCGGGATGAGGTAGACGATCTCTAGAGAATTTTGGTTCCTTTGGGGGTGGTCCCAACTATATATGCTACAAAACATGAGAAAGGGAAAGGGGAAATAAATAAAATGGCCATAGCCAAAACTCACAAGGATGGGTATAGTCACATTAAGATCTATGTAGGTAATATACCATGAATGAAACATATAACCTGCACCTAACAGATCACCCAACACAACCTATGCTCCAAATCCTATTTGTGGTGGGTGGGGGGTAAATTCCATAATAAATGTACAGGTGCATGAGATCCAAAATTCATAATCAAAGCACTCTTGTGAAAACAAGGAAAATCATCATGGAAGGCTTAAGGTGGAGTCTAGGAACTGGAATGACCATCCATTTCTGGGATGACCCGTGGATCCGTGATAAACCTCTCAGCCAAGATCCACATATTGCAGTGCTCAAGGCGACTACAGAAGCCACCTTTGGAGATAAGGTGTGTCACTTCATTACCCAAGGTCCTACAAGATGTAAATGGAAACACCTGGATCTTAACAAGCCTAGGCATATCACCGAGGCTCTCAAGCGGTTACAAAACTTGTTGAGGACTTGCATCATCCCGAGCTCACACAAAGATGATTCCATGGTCTGGAACCTTGAAGAATCTAGAATTTTCACTGTCAAATCAGCTTACTATAGTCAAGAAAATCCCATAGATGGATGGGACTTTTCAAATCAGGTTTAGGTTCCCAAGATCATTCCCAAGGTGAAATTATTTTGCTAGTTGGCCACCCAAAACAAAATCCTCACCATAGACAACTTGATAATTAGAGGGTTACTCATTCCCAATTGGTGTATCCTATGCAAAAATGCCTGTGAGTCAATTTCACATGTTTTTTTGGAATTTCCCTTCTCTTTAGCAGTTCTCAACCAGATCCATAACACCTTTGGCATCTCCACAACCCTCCTACCTTCCATTCCCCTCATTATTAAGCAATGGCCCCGACATTTCAAGAGCAACCAACTAAAATTCATGTGGCAAGCTTGCCTTCACCTTTACCTATGGTAGATATGGCTCAAGAGAAATTCTAGAATTTTCAAAAATAAAGGCACTGATAAGAAGATTATCAATGTGAAAATCTTGGACCTATCTATGGAGAATGCCTCTCTTGTTTCTTCTCCAAAACCCACCCCTCCTAGATTAGAATCAGATCTAGCCAAAATTTTCAATCTGTCTAACATCTTTGTTGAGTTTGTGCCACCTACTGGGTGGCACAAGCTCAATTTTGATGGTGCGGCTAAAGGCAACCCAGGATCAGTTGGTGAAGGAGGAATTCTTAGAAACCATAGGGGAGAAATAATTTTGGCCTTCACCCAGAACCTAGGAATTCAATCCAACAATATGGCAGAGGCTCGATCTCTGTTCCAAAGTTTTATCCTCATGGAAGGGTTGACCATTAATAAACTTATCATCGAAGGAGACTCGTTACACTATATCAACTGCCTCAAAGGTACAACTAAGCCTCCCTGGTACCTAGCTTTGATTTTCCAAAAATGTAAGGCTCTAGTTGGAAATTACCCAGAATTAGTCATTAAGCATCAGTACCGAGAAGGAAACAAAGCTACGGACTGGCTTGCTAATAGGGGAGTCGGTGAATCTAAAATTCAAGTGTGGAGAGACTCCTTCCCCATTGGCCTAAGGAACGATCCTACAAGTTTCAATGTTTGCACAATGTGAGATGTTGCCATGGGGATTGGTATGGTCTTTTGATGCTCTAATAACCTACGCCACACTGGAAAATCCCATCCACAAATGTATCCATAAGCATCTCAATAATCTCCAGATTGAGGATAGTTGGAACCTAATCAGTTGGTCTACATGTTGCCTGTCGACCACGGAGTCTTTCCATGACATTCTTAGAGAGGGTTTGTTCAAAATCAGAGTCAACATCAACTCCTATGCCTAGAAATCAGACATGTCATGAAATCGTGACACTTCTTGTTTCTCTACTTTCTTGCCCCTTTTGAATCATGAAAATGCAACATGTCATGATATCGTGACATTTTTTCTTTCTTCCTCTTATTTTGGCTGTGAAAATGCAACATGTCGCGATATCACGACACTTTTCTCTTTTGGCCATGAAAATGCAACATGTCACGATATCATGACACTTTTTCCTCCTTTGACCGTGATGATGCAACATGTTGCGATATCGTGACACTTTTTCTTTCTTCTATTTTGGCCACAAAAATACAACATGTCGCGATATCGCAAAACTTTTCTCTTTTGGCCACGAAAATGCAACATGTCACGATATCGCGACACTTTTTCCTCCTTTTCCCGCAACGATGCAACATGTCATGATATCGCAACACTTTTTCCTTATTTTTTCATGACGATGCAACATGTCACGATATCATGACACCATTTCTCCTTTGGCCGTGACGATGTAACTTGTCATGATATCATGACACTTTTTCTCTTTTGTACGCGACGACGCAACATGTCATGATATCGCGACATTTTTTCTCTCTTGGCCGTGATGATGCAACATGTCGTGATTTCATGACACTTTTTCTCTTTTGGCCACGACGATGCAATATGTCATGATATCATGACACTTTTTATCTTTTGTCTATGATGATGCAACATGTCGCTATATCGTGACACTTTTTCCTCCTTTGGTCGTGACGATGCAACATGTCGTGATATCGCGACACTTTTTCCTACTTTAGCCATGACAATGCAACATGTTGCGATATCGTGACACTTTTTCTCTTTTGGCCATGACGATGCAACATGTCACGATATAACGACACTTTTTATCTTTTGGCCATGACGATGCAACATGTCATGATATCGCGACACTTTTTCTCTTTTGGCAGCGACGATGCAACATGTCGCGATATCGCAACGCTTTTTATATTTTGGTCTCGACGATGCAACATGTCACGATATCATGACACTTTTTCTCCTTTGGCCATGATGATGCAACATGTCGCAATATCATGACACTCTTTCTCTTTTGGCTACGACGATGCAACATGTCACGATATCGCAACACTTTTTCTCCTTTGGTCGCGATGATGCAACATGTCGCGATATCACAACACCTTCTTCCTCCTTTGGCCATGACGATGCAACATGTCGCGATATCACGACACTTATTCCTCATTGCTTTCTCCCTTTGCTTTGGACCACAAAAATACAACATGTCGCGATATCGTGACACTTTCCTCCTTGTGGTGTTTTGCTTTTTCTTTGATCTTTAGCTTTTGGGCCTCTTCGGTCTTCTTGGAAAACATGCAAAAAAGGTGGGTCCCCAATTTTGGGGTTCGTTGTGGAGCAGCAAAAACACTTCCAAATGGTGAATTTATCTATTTAAGTTTAGCTTCCCCTTTTTTTATTAGCCTTTAGTCATGTTTCCCTTTAGTTAGTTCTTCTAGTTGATTCCTCTGGGCACCTTTACCTTAGGTGGCCCCTGCTATTTTTAGGCTGTTTCATTCTGCTGCCACCATTATTCCCCTTTGCCTCCCTCTTCAGAGGCCCACGGTTGTCTTGTACAAGGTTTAGGGACCTTTCAACACCCTTTCAACCAATAAATAAATAAATAAAATGGCTTGAGCAGAAATAAACCCTCAACCTGTATTCAGGAATGCACACTCTTGAGTCACTCAAGTAAACTCCATGAAATAAAAATAGCAGAATATCATGGGATAACTTAAGTAACCAAATATAAATAGGTATTCATGCAATCAGTAAAGAACAGAGAGATAAAGTTAGAGACCAAATAGTGCATAATTTGTATTTACATAGAGGTAAACCTTACATATGAATTGTAATGGCTAAAGATCCACCCTTATAAATGACCAGCATTCACTATTTATAGGTATATTTACATAAATTTCAAAATTATATATTAATGGTGGTAGGCAAGAAGTCAATCCTTGTAGTAGAAAAGCACCGCATTGGTACATTATTCCTCTAGATAGCATCGATATTCTAGAAGAAAGCAAATGCATCTGGTTGAATTTGGGCCCTTGGATCCTCTAAAGTTTTTTATTGGTTCATTAATTCTTAGCTACTTCATCCTTCTTCTGAAATGATGATCCTCTGGTTGAGGTGGTAAATCACAGACACTAGAGGATATTAGGAGCATCACACTAGAAATCTATCACTTTCGCGTATGATGTCAGGTACATGGATTACTGTAGTAGCAAGTAGATCACCCATTCAAAATTTGGGTGATGGTGGGAACTTCTGGGTGGGTGCTTCCTTTGTTCTTATTTCCACCCAAGAAGGTACAAGGGAGAGGGGAGGGCTTTTATTTGAGGTTTTAGCTAATTTGTGCTTATATTTCCCACCCAATATGGGTGGGGGGTCTTCCTCGTTCCTAAGGGTGGGGTCGCATAATACTTTTACCCTCATTAGCCACTTGAAATGTCCACCCAACAAGTTTTTTGGGTCTTTTAGAAAGTTCCATCCATGGCCAAGGGCAGATTTTTCACCCACTCTATCAACCATCCTCCTTAATCCATTGTTCACCTGTTGGTTTTTTCCACCTGTGGTTGCGATTGTCACCACCTAATATATTTATCCCATATATCCATGTTCCTCAAAATTAGGTGAACTATTTTCAAACAAATTAAATCACTTCTTGAAGGTAAGAGTGTGTGAAGGGTACAAAATTTCACCCACACCATGTGACCTTATATTTAACAATGACAAGGCTTACTCTTCGGAGTCTACTTCTCTATCTTGTGAAAAAGTATAGAGAATTCGATTAACATTTGAACATATCATAAACAACCTATTTAAGTCCCTCTCCTTTCTACTAGCTCCTATATATTTGTGTGGACTTTATCTAGGGAAATCCACCTCTTACCCTCTTCATGAACAACCTAATATTTAGATCTCCAATTTACCACTCTATTGCATTTTCTACAAACATGAGTTATCTCTATATGCTTGAATGAGTTAAGGATCCTTAGAATTTTCATTATTATACTTGGCACCTATCAACTCTTTGTAGTTGTCTTGTTAACAAAATTGATAATATTGAGAGTATTTACCTTCACTATTAGCTTACCTACTCATAACTACCTTGCTAGTTTTTCTCCTACCAAAGTTACTCTAGCTACTCCTAGATGAGTCATCATAGAGCCAGGAAATGCACTAATAACACCAATTAGGATACCTTTGCTATACCTTATTACTTCCCCCTTCCTTCCCATGGTTCCTTGTAGAAGCTCCATAAAAATTAAGCTTTAGTAATTCCTTCCTAATTGGATGTAATTTTACACTTCTTGGATTTTTTTGGGGGCTTATCACCATCACAACTAGGATAAGGTATTAGTGTTTTATAATCTTCACCTCCTTTGCTAATGCCTTAATTTCCTTTATCCTTAGGAATTTAATATTTTCCACAATAGTTGTGTTTATTGTCCACCTTATTATTAAGGAGGCTCCTTTTTTCCTTAAGTATATTTTTTATGCTCTAGGTAAACCCCCCCAAGCATATTGAAAAGGAATTAGAGCCTATGTATTATTCAACCTTAAACTTATAAAGGTTTTTTTCACTATTCTATATAATCCATAATTCTATTTTGTAGTATCCAAATGACCCCCATTGAAGAACACAAGCTTATACTGAGAGTGGGGGGTGAACAGTATAAGGTAAACGTTTACTTTTTTTTTCCAAATAATTTATCCAATATTATAAATTGTAATATCAATAGCAATAACAAAACAATGTACAAATCATCACACACATGAGAAACACAAATTTAATGTGGTTCACCCAATGTGGGTTACATCCAAGGAGAAAATATTTTTTCTTAATTTTCTCAACAAATCTCTTGGAAATCAATTCCCTATTATAATCTTTGTGGATCTCTCTCCACAGGATAACTCTATCCCCTTTGGTATGGTTTATGTATCTCTCTCCACATGAGAACTCTATCCCCTTTTCTTTGGTTTGTGGATATCTCTCCACAGGAGAACTCTATCTACTTTGTTCTAGTTTGTGGATATTTCTCCATAGGAGAACTCTATCCCCTCTGATCTAGTTTGTGGATCTCTCTCCATAGGAGAACTCTATCTTCTCTACTCTGGTTTGTGGATTTATCTCCACAAGAGAACTCTATCCCCTCTACTCTAGTTTTTAGATCTCTCTCCATATGAGAACTCTATTCCATCTTATCTAGTTTGATCCAAAGCCTACTCTCAAATCTATCTCAAAGCTACACCAAACCTCATCATAAGACTAGAATAAATATTCTCCAGCTTTGCTTATAAATATCTACCTTTAATATGTACTAAAAATCATTACAAGGCTAGAATAAATCTGATTCAACTCTGCTCATAAATATCTACCTCAAATATACACCAAAGATCATTACAAGGCTAGCACAAATCTGATACAACTCTGCTCACAAATATCTACCTCAGATCTACACTAAACCTTGTTACAAGGCTAGCACAAATATTCTACAACTTTGCTTATAAATATCTACCTCAAATCTGCACCAAACCTCATTACAAGACTAACACAATTATGCTCCAGCTCTGTTCATAAATTTCTACCTCAAATCTGCACCAAACCTCATTAAAAGGCTAGAAAAAATTTGCTACAACTCTGCTCACAAATATCTACCTTAAATTTACACCAAACCTCATTACAATACTAGCACAAATATGCTCTAGCTCTGCTCATAAATATCTACCTTAAATCTGCACCAAACCTTATTATAAGGCTAACACAAATCTGCTACAACTATACTCACAAATATTTGCCTTAAATCTGCACCAAACCTCATTACAAGGCTAGAACAAATTTGCTACAACTTTGTTCATAGACATGTCAAAATATGCACACATTTTTTTTTTTTGAATTTACATGGTGGAATCGGTAGCCACCATGAATCCGGCAGGCTGTCCAGATTTTTATGGCCACCATAGTATTCTACGTTTTCTACCCTAGAAGCCACCACACAGATCTTTGCACAATCCGCCCCTATAACCACCATGCCACAATCATTTTAAACCTTTTATGCTGTTGAAAGCACCAGGAAAGGGACAAGCGTTCAGTCCGGCGAGCCTCGAGATTTGAAACTTGGAAAAATATGCACACATTACATGCACAAATCTATCTCAAAATTTCTCTCTATCTCTGCTCACATTTGTACCAAACCTCATTACAAGGTTAGTACAATTCTACTCCAAAACCTGCTCTTTGTCACTGCCCAAATCTGCTTCTCAAATATTTTCAACTCTGTCCCAATTATTTTCACAAGACTTGCTCAAATATACCTCAAAGCTACTTCAAGTATTCTCACAATACTTGCTCAAATCTACCTCAGTGCTACTCACTGAACTTGCTCAAGTATTTCCAAATCTTGCATACAAACAGTGCTTATATCTCTTTGAGAAATAGTTTCTTCAACTAGGCAATTCAAACATATTATACTTAGGATTCATTTAACCTATAGAACCTATAGAGAATGATATGTACTATAAAATACCCAACATGTTATTCATATTCATAGATATTGCATTCATATAATACAATGTCTACCTCTTGCAAAATATTTTTCAAATAAAATCAAACTAGTGTATGACTTTGTTTCACAAAAATTGTCTCTATTCCTTGTAAATTTACTCTCAATGATCAACCATAATAATGCACAACTTGCTTTACAAAATTGGTCTCTAAACTTGCTCATTCACATTCAATGTCACTCACACCAATGCACAAATGCTTCACAAATTCTTCCAAGAAGAATACACAATTTGTTCTTAAAAACCCTAACTCAAGTGTTTCCAATTTCACTAGTCAATGATGCACAATTTGTTCTCAAAACATAGCTCAAATATTTTCAAAAATACACACTAATCAACCCTTTTATCTCCAAACTATAATTCTAAAATGTTTGCTCGACCAACCACTCTAGAGAAGTAATAATGTCAACATACCTCTCAATTTGCTTTGATGAAAAATGCCTTCAAAACCTGCTCCAAAATAATTTCCTTTTGCCACTTTAAGAGGTTAGCCAATATTATTTTCAAATCAAACACAATAACCTTTCATCAAAAATTTGCACATAAATATTGCTCTATCCCCTTTTTATTTTCTCAAAAAATAAGGCTTTTAATTAAAGAACAAAAACCTTTTAACTTTCCTTCACTACACAATAATTACACACAATAATTTTACCTTGAAACACCTTATAAATCCTACTTTTAAAACACATACAATAAACTCATACAATGATAGAATCATTATCACACCCTATTTCTCCTTCTAAATAGATTTTAATTATAATGTCAAAAGACCCTTTTCACAACTTATTTCTCATATATCAAATATGCAAATATTAAATAACAACATAACCTTATAACTCAAAAAAAATAAAAATACAATTTAAAATTAAATACCTCCTTTTATTCTGCCCTCAACGTGACTCGAACCTCTCACCTCGTGGGAGAAAAGAACCCAATCAACGGGCCATGATCGGCTGCACCAACGTAACTCGTGAGAGCACTAAGGTACCAGTCACCCTTTATCTCCTACTATCATGAAATAAACCAAACCAAACCAAAATAAAATGATTTGTGATGGGTTTCAAACCTGAAAAACCTCTTCCTCGCAATGCCTTCATGTTGGCTTAGTCACCAGTTGGTCTAGCTGGCTGGAAAAGTTCTTATGTATACCAGATCGAATGTGAAACCTCCACATTTATCGTAAGGACTGCACTCCTCTTCCCTCTTCTTCTCTACCACATGCAATGAATGTCGAATGAATTACTTGCACAATTTTTGAACTCCTTTCAAGTGACCTTAGGCACTGGTATTAATATATTTCATTTGGTATTGTCCAATGTCAGTGGCACCTTTTTTTTTTACTCATATGATGTCTGCCACTTTCAAATTCAAATTATCTTCAATTTCTTGGAGCTCAAATATAATTTAAAAAATTTATATTATAATAAAAATATTTTAATATTGCTCCTTTTTAACCTTGCCTTTATAATTAATATTATTGCCTTCAATAATATTAATAATGTTAATTCTTTTGAACCTTGCATTCACAATTAATATTATTGCCATCAATAATATTAATTCTTTTGATCCTTACCTCAATTGAAACCATTGTTCCAAAGAGATTTTAAGCCTTTTTTCCTTCATTATAATATTCAAAATGTAGATATTATAATTATTTTCTCAACCAATATTATAATAATAAATATTATAATATTATTAATGACAACCAATGACATCTTATCTTTTGACATCAACCTATGATATCAATCCTTTGGCATCAATAAAAACATACTATACTCAAAATTTCCAACAATCCTAATTAAATATTGAATAATCAAAAGGAAATATCTATATCCTTATAATAAGTGTTCCAATTACTCTTCCCATTATTCATATAGATGACATCTAGTAGGAAATGGATACCCTTTTTATGTAAATTATATGGTGTTAGGATATTATTCTACACAACCAACTAAAGGATCATTGCTATCATTGGTGTTGTCTTTGTGTCCTAGATCCTCCTCCATTGAAACCCATATTCTAGCTCAAATGATAGAATCTCATAGGTTGATTTTACACTAAAGGATCCATCAGGAGTAGTTCTTCAAACTACAGAGGCTTCACCCATATTTACACCTACATGGAAGGCCCTTAGTTTAATTTTGAGCATATTTAAAGAATTTTCACTATAGTTACAACTATGTAAGTCATTCCATCTTGTCACTCCCTCTTCCTATGGCAAGTAGTATACAAATTTACTCTCATACATTTGCTCTATTTATACTTCAACTAACTCTTCATATAATCTTATGGATTGGTTTCCAGCCATGCATCGTCTCATAAGTGAATTAACCCATGATTCCTAATTTTCCATTGAAATCCTTTCCATAACAACTTTATTCCCTCTATCATATGGTTCCATATAAATGAGCCTTTAAGGTGATATAACATGGTTACAAATATCATATCTTCTTGGTTATCAAAGTACTTTTTAAAAAAAAAATTGGACCACAAAGAATGTCCTTCCTTCATTAGCCTCCATCATACTTTGGAAACTAAGATCTTATTCATATATATAATCCTACTTAATACTAATCGTCCTTTAGATTTAATTATGCCTACCTTATGACAAGAATATTCTACACTTACTCTACACTTGACCAAAAAAAAATATTTTGCATACTTTCTACATTGTTTATAGTTTTTGCTATTATCTTAAGCATAGATAATAGATAGAGTGGTATGGCTTCAAGAGTACTCTTTAATAGATGAAATATTCCTAAATGACTTAGTAGATTTCCTTTCCAACCTACTATATTACATAGAAACTTATTTATCAATATATCACATGCTTGGTCCTTATACACACCTATAAATAGAGGTATTTCTAGATAAATGGATGGAAGGACTTATATATTATAACCTATTACCTTGGTATCCTTCCTTGCAAATTATTTGGAGTTTTCATGAAGAACACCTTACTTGTTTCCAAGTTTATCATCTGTTTGGAAACCTCATTATATAGATTTATAATTTATTTTAACTCCTTGCATTCAGGCACTAAATTGTTCCCAAGTAGGATTGTGTCATCCATAAATATTTGATGGGTGATACCTATCATAAATATAGAAGGTATCAATCCATTTAACTTTCCCATAATTTATGCTTTACCTATATATCTCCCAAGGTATTTTTCCATGATAATAAAGAGGTAAATACAAAGTGGGTTCCCTTGCCTTAAGCCCCTACAACTCTTAAAGAAACATATTGGAAAATTATTTATAACTAAGAACCTTTCTCCACCATAGAAATTTCTCACTCATATTCTCCATCTGCTACTAAATTTAAATAGAGAAATATTTTTGTGTACGAAGCTCTAGGATACCTTGTTATAAGCTTTATTCATATATAGCTTCAGTAGCATTCCTTCCATTATACTATACACTTTTGAGTGTATTGTTTCATGGATAGATATGACATCATCCATTATTTTTCTTTCATTCATCAAAACACCTTTTTATCCTATTGTAATATCTAGGACTTGATTCAATCTTAATGATCTCACTTTAGTGATGATCTTATAAATTGTATTACATACAATTATTGGCCTATAGTATTTAAATTCCTTCTACCCCTATTTATTTGGGATGAGAACTAAAAGGGTTTTATTAATTTCTCTTAGAAATTTTCTTGAATAGTGAGACTCTCAAACTACTTCTATTAAATCCTCCTTTACTATATTCCAAAATACTTGGAATAAACCTACCTATAAACCATTCAAGATAAGAAGTTTGTCCTTCCTCAAGGATAAACATGATGTATTCACCTCCTCTTTACTTACATCTCTCACCAACTCTTCACTCATTCCTTGGACATTCTCATTGGTATACATTGAATAATTCCTTCCATAGCTTCTTGGTCTTTTCCTCCTTTCATTCGATAAAAATGTACTAAGAATTCAACTACCTCTTGCATAATCCTTTCTTCTCCTTTTATTATTTCACCATCCTCACATAGGATTTTAGAAATCATTCTAATACTTTTATGATTTATAATTGGGATATGAAATAATTTAGTGTTTTTGTCTCCTTCCATAAGACATTTATTTTTTGATTACCTACGTCCAATAAGTTTCCTCTCAATAAAAAATAGTATGAACCTCAGCTTATAGCTCTTTCTTTCCATTATATATGGCCCGATCCATCCCAATTGTCCTCACTTCCACCTCCAATAAACTCAAATCTTGCCTAAGGATTTAATTCTATCTAAAGATATTTCCAAGGACTTGCATATTGCAATTCTTCATTTCTTTCTTTACATGTTCAATTTTCCTTGAAAAAATAAACACCTTAGAGCCTTATATTAGAATCCTCCACCATGATTCCACTTATGTATAAATATTTGGGTGATGGAAAAACATGTATTAAATATTCAAAGGGCTTATGCCTTTCAATATTTTCCTAAACTATCTAAATAGTAGTAGATTATGATTAAATCCCAACATAGGTAGAGGTACTAATGATTGCTTATAGTTACCCTCAAATAATTCCATAGAGAGTAGTACTTATAGTGTCACTTGGATTAGGTTGTCCCCTATCCTTTGAATCATCCATGTAAAATAATTGTTAGAAAATATTTTGAGTCAAAGTTGTCATCGATGTCAAGGAAAAAGGTTGTCATTGATGTCAAGGAATAAGATACCATTGATGCCAAAATGTCAAAAGGAACAATGCAAAGGTTAATGGCAAAAGAGCTTCATAATATTTTTTGGAAGCATAAGTAGAAGGGTTTTTATTAAAACCATGGATGGGCAAAAATAAAAGGTTTTTCATAAAAGCCCAAGGAATTTTTAATATTTATTGTATAAAATATTTAAATTCAAATTTAATTTAAATTTTATAAATAAATATTATTTATACAGAGTGGTAAAACCTAAGAAGGCTTTAATCCTTAATAAAGCCAAAAGGATTTAAATATTAATTTACAATATTTAAATTCTAAAGAATTTAAATAATTTATAAATTAATTAGGCACCGACATCTAAAAGAAAAATGAATATTTTGATGTTTGAAAGGTTTGTGGTATATTGGTATAAAAACTATATGCCAAAGTGGCAAATTATTTATCCCTTGTTTGATTAATAAAAGGTCTACGAGTTGTGTTTCGTGTGATTTGGTGCAAGGAAAAAGATAAAGTTTTATCTTAAGTGTGCTAGTGAAGAAATAATATGAAAGACACCCTAACCCTTATAAGCATCTAGCATGGTGTTTTTGTGGCAAGTTGGAGTGATCGAGGGTGCTTGTGAATGGGAGTACCCATGTTCGAATCTTGGCAAGCAGTGTTTTGAGTGGACTTGGTTAGCATTTTAAGTGGACTTGGTTAAGCACAAAAGGAAGTGGTACAAATCCTTTTTGGGTGAGGCAAAAATATGGAGAAGATAGAGCACATGGTGCTCTTCCCTCCCAAGGTGAGCGTCTAGATCACACGACGGTTGGAGCCATGGCTAGGGCGCTGGTAAAGGTGATATCGTGAGGTCGAAACTCACCAAGGAAAAGGTAATAAATATTTAATATATTTTGTGATGCCTAAGGTTTTGACATAAGGTCATAGAGAGTTAAAAGAGATAGATAAAATGTGTTTTAATTAATAATTATTTTGGTTAATTGGATAAATGAGGAGTTAGTTTTATTTTAAAATAAATTATTCATGACATATTGGTTTATTGGATATTAAAGTGTTGGTTAAATTTTGAGAGGAATTATTGCCATTGAATTATTTTGAGATGGTGATTTTATTGACATTATTTTTGGTATTGGATATTATTTTAATTGGGAGATTATAAGGTGTGTTTGGTCAATTATTGTTGATGGATGCTTTCTTTAAGATGGAGTAATAAGATGTATGTCTGTTTTGATATTTACATTGTATTTTTGAGATATTTTATCATCTTATAACTTCTTTGAGATTGACAAAGAAGTGTTTGTGGTTATGGAAGATTTTTAAGGTTACTTCATCATCAAGAAAATGGTATGGGAAAATTATTCCATAATTGAGTTGATTGATTGTTTTCTGGAAAAAAAGTTTGGAGTGAAAAGGACTTAACTAGGTTTCCTTATTGAGTAGTTGAGGTATACGTGAGATTGGTTGATAAGAATTGTTGGAAACATTTTGAGTGAGTTTTCATATGCTTGGACTAGGGTTTGTGAGCAAGGATTTTTTATTCAGTAATTGATTGAGTAGAGTTGGTTGAGCCTAGTCAAGTGAATGTGTGAAGTGATTGTTCAAGTTCTATGAAATAAATTATTCCATATTCTAAAATGATTTGAGAAAAATATTAAATATTGATGAGTGTGAAATATATTGAGTCTCTAAAAATTTTCTTTATGTTTCTATGATATTGGACAAGTTTAAGTGTTGACTTTTTGAACATATTTGAGGTAAGTCTTAGAGAAGACTTGTGGACAAATTTGTGTGAGCTTTTGTGGAAGCTTACAAAATAGATTGAGGATAGATTTGAGAATAGAGATTGAGAAAAGATCTAAGGATAGATTAGAGGATAGAGTTTGGTAAATATTTGAGGATATTTTTGTGCCAGACCCGAGTTAGAGATTGAGAAGATATGTACTAGATCGAAGGGTTGTGTTTAGTGCAGATTTGAGACAGAGTAAATTGCAAGCTTTGGAGGTGATAGAGTATAGAGGATGATAGTCTCTAGTGGATAGAGATCCATTAGCCAAGACAGTGAGGATAGGTATATTCAGTGGATATATATCCATTAGCTAGAGTAGTGGGGGCAACATTTCTGTTGTAATCACAATGACACTGAGAGGGGGGGTGAATCAGTGTGTTCTTTAAAAACTTCTAAAACAATTAGATTATAAAACTAGCAGCAGTTTAAAGCAAATAAAAGAGATACTAAATGCATCAAGAAAGCATCACACATAACACAACATTTTAACGAGGTTCACCAATGTGGCTACTCCTCAAAAATATCGCTTGGACTACCATCCAAATACAGTCAATGCAAAGCTACAACTTTACATAATCCTTTACTAGCACCAACTGGAAGGAGCACCAACCCCTTAACTTTATCTGCTTCAACAGAATGGAGCACCAACTCCTATTTTACCAGCACCTACTAGAAAGAGGAACCAACCCCTTAATTTTCTAGCACCAACTGGAAAGAGGCACCAACCCCTTAATTTGCCAGCACCAACTGGACTTCAATATTGAAAAAAAAAAATGTTTGACATATACCTTTGTTATTGCAAGACTCTAACTGGTCTACATCACCTTTGCAATCTCTCGTGCACTCTGCTCTCTCTTGCACAATCACTTCACACGCTTTGTTGCACTCGCTATAGCTAGACTTTGCAATCAACTTTGCCTCGCGTGCTTCTCTGCACACTCTGCTTTCTGCGCACACGCTTCGCACACTCTGTGTCATTTCACATTCTGCACTCTGCTCAACACGAACTTCACTTTCACAAACACTATGATCACATTCGCACTTTATCTTTACACCCCACTTTTCAAACTCGAAGTACTCTTGCTTTTATAGAAGAAGTTTTAGGAACAAACCCTAAAAGAACGTCGGTTGAGAAACCCTAGAATTTGTCACCGCCAAACCCTAAAATCCGTCGGCCCAGATTTAACTTTGTCGGTCTCAAACACTTCTTCCACCTTCGTCACTTTCCTGTAGCTTATTTCCGTGAAATAGTAACATGTCGGCCCTTTTAATTTAATTTAATAATTTAATTTAAATTTTAAATAAAATAAAATTTAAACTAAATATTTAAAATTAAATATCTTCATCACCGGGGCATCTTTTTCAATGAAATGAAGAGCCAACTTGGGTTTTAAGAAAAACCCATTTCAAATCTGTTATCCATGGTTTTAAATAAAACTTTTTATTTTGACTGCCTTGGTTTTCACAAAAAACCTTTAAAATTTAAACTAAATATTTAAAATTAAATATCTTTATCACCGAGGCATATTTTTCAATGAAACGAAGAGCCAACTTGGGTTTTAAGAAAAACCCATTTCAAATTTGTTATCCATGGTTTTAAATAAAACTTTTTATTTTTACTGCCTTGGTTTTCACAAAAAAACCTTTTCGCTTCTTGACATCTCAGGATCTGAAGACTTCTTCTCATTCTGAATTATGTTTTCTCGTTTCGTGCATCTATCATTTAAGGACTCATGATCTGACTAACTTCTGAACTTTATCCTCTGCATCTGAGTGACTTCTGAACCGCCTATCCATTGCATCATTAGATCTAACCGATCGTATTGACAACAATGACAATCCTCCCGCAACACCTTGCTCAAAACCGAAATCCTATCCATTGTACTTTGGCTGCACCTTGTCGTTCAATAAACTCTTGTCCATTGCATCAATAAATCTATCTGGCCGTGTTGACAACAATGACAATACTATTTGCTGCACTTTGCTCAACAATCTCCCCCTTTGGAATTGTTGCCAACACATGCAATTTTCCTGTAAATCTTCTCCCCCTTTGACAATAATACCAAAGGGCTGCTGCAGACTCCCCCTGAGTCTATGCACAATATTCTTAGACACAAATTATTACAATTAGCAAATATTCCAAGCATGAACAAGAAGAAAAACAAGTACACAAATGCTCCCCCTGAGTCCAAGACCACTTCATTTCATTGATTGACAACATCATGATAAGCATAATAGGCATCAATAAAATCAACAATGTGAATAGCAGCAATAACCAGTGAATGACACCATCATGGTCAACTTCACCAATATAACATGTGTAAGAACATGACTGAACCACTATCTTCTATGCAACTACCCTCTGTTGCTTTGCAAACTCAAACTTGTCCACTGTTAGTGAAGGCATACAATAATCTTATATAACCAACTTTTTGTTCTGCAATGCCGACAACATCTCGCATACAACTTCACCATGCATCTTGGATATATTCTCAACAAGCTTGAACCCAATGATAGTTGTTTGTCTCTCTCTCGCAGTGAGAATCCAATAGAGCTACCTCAATCCACTTTCAACTCGTGCAAGTACCAAACACTCGTACCACAACACAACCAACATCTTTTCTCAACCAATTAGGGCTTTAGCAACAATGCTTATAGACAAGGTTTAACCAACATCATTCAACTCAAGATTAACATTGAAGCATTCAATCAATCACTACATGAAAATAAAACTAGTAGACATCCTTTTCCTTACAAAGGTATTTGAACAAGACAACCACCAACATAAATCACCAAGGAAAAGAGTAACTTGCTCAAATCAAACTCAATGGAGTAAGCCCAAATCATGTATCAAGAAAAGAATTAACTTGATCAAAACAACCACTATGAAAGCAACTCAACTATTCATCACCAGGCTGGAAATCATCTGGCTGCTCATTAAAAAAACTTTTTTCTTCAATCTTCCCATTCAACATGCTAATTTCACTTTTGTCAACGGAATTGACAAGTGACTCACATCTGTACCAATTTTTGTCCAGAGACTGCAATTTTGCTGCCAACTCTTACTTTCAACTATGCATGTCGGAAGAAGACATTTTGTCAAACACTTTATGGCCAACCGTAGTGCACCTTACTCAACCTCAAGCTTCTTATCCTTGGACTGGCATTAAATCAATAGTTAAAACAAAACGTCTCCGTGAATTAAATATATTCACCAAGGTGTCATGAAAGATCTGGCAATATTCACATCAAAGAGTAAAAACAAATACATGCTGCTCGAAACACAAATACACAGCTAGGGCAAGCATTCTTTCACTGAGCAAATTATCTAGACTATTATGATTCGTAATTTTGAAAAGTGGTATTAAGAATCATCAACAAGACAACAGATGACATATCTCAAAACTACCAATGGTGATAGCTCTCAAATTAAACACCACACTTCACGGCATTTCCACAAACCACTATATAAACTGAAAAACACACTTTAACAACTATACAAAATTAACCCGACTGCTTACCTTTCATCCTCAGATACCTAGACAAATACATAGGAGCATTAAAATAAAACTTTAATATTGCTCCTCCCGAGGATGTGCCACCTGGAGTTTCTTAGAGCAATGGCGGAGTAGCCTCCTTCAGTCCAAGGAGACACAATTTCCTTTCTTCCTGTCTTTCTCCGAATTTCTCGAACTTGGGCTTGGGTTTTTCAACAACATCCCTATTTTGCTCCTGTTCGTGAACTTGAACATTTCTCTTGTGGGGTTGTCTCTTGTGCATTCTTGATGGATGATTATTTTCTTTTCTTTTATGCACATGATATGTTCCTTGTCGGTGTTGTCCTCTTTGTGTCTGATGAAATCTAGGGTTTTGCCTTAGATTAGATATAGAAGTGCTTGGACAAAACCTTGCTATGTGCCCTTGACCGTTGCATTTAAAACATTGCACATGTTTTATTCCCTGTCTGTATTGCATTCTATGTGTATGATGAAATCTATGGTATTGCTTAGATTGGATACAGACTTGAACAAAACCTTGCTATGTGCCCATGGCCATTACATTTAAAACATTGCACAAGGTGTTCACTCAAAAAAATAGAAGTATTTTTATCAGCATAACTCTTTGATCTATTGTTCAGTCCACAATAAATTGCCTTGTGACCAAAGTGGTTGCATTTAGAACAATAGCCATAAAAAGCATTATTATTAAAAGAGTGAGAGTGAGAGAACCTCTTTTTCTGTGGTTGCTTTGTTGTAGGTCTTCTTTGATATTTTCTTCCTTTTGAGGATTCAGCTTCAGACTTTTCTTGTTTCAATCCTTCAATCGAGGACTTCTTCTTCTTTGCATATTTTGAGGATGAAGGTTGTTCAGCTTCATATCCAAGACCAAACTTAGCTGTGGGGCTTCTTTGTTGATTTATCATTGTATCTAGCAACTCTGTGCTCTTCTCAAATTTGAGATTTATATTGGCCTCTTTTAGTTGTTTCTTCAATGAAACAATCTCTTCTTCTTGTTGGAAGCATACAGTCTCTTTCTCATTGATCTGAGACCTAAGAATATTTTCAATCCTTTTGTTCTGTTCTACTTGTAGCTTTAGATCAACAATAACCTTTTTATATTCCTCTTCACTTATGTTGTATACATCATTCTTATTATCCAGGTGTGTCTTCAAGGCTTCTTCTGATTTCTTGGCCTTTTGAACTTGTAGGAAGAGATCTTCAATCTCATCCTCATATTATTCTAACTTCTTGGATAGTCTTTTGTTATTTTTATTTTCTATACTCCACTCTTCAAGTGCAGATATCAACTCTCCTTCAAAATCTACTTCAGCCTCAAGATTTTCATCACAGACTTCAGGATTCACTTCTTCTACCTTTTTCGGTTCAAATTTCTCTTCTACAGGAACTAAAACTGACTGGGATGCCTTTTTGGATGAGGATCTATTCTTCTTAGCCATTGTGTACTAATCCAAGATCAACCCTGACTGATTTAGCCAAAATTGGGAACCTGGCTCTGATACCAATTGTTATAATCACAATGAAACTGAGAGGGGGGGTGAATCAGTGTGTTCTTTAAAAACTTCTAAAACAATTAGATTATAAAACCAACAACGATTTAAAGCAGATAAAAGAGATACTAAATGCATCAAGAAAGCATCACACATAACACAAGCATTTTAATGAGGTTCACCAATGTGGCTACTCCTCAAAAATACTCGCTTGGACTACCATCCAAATCCAGTCAATGCAAAGCTACAACTTTACATAAATCTTTACCAGCACCAACTCGGAAGGAGCACCAACCCCTTAACTTTATCTGCTTCAACGGAATGGAGCACCAACTCCTATTTTACCAAGCACCTACTAGAAAGAGGCACCAACCCCTTAATTTGCCAAGACCAACCGGACAAATTGTTTACCAAGACCAACTGGAAAGAGGCACCAACCCCTTAATTTGCCAGCACCAACTGGACTTCAATATTGAAAAAAAAAAATGTTTGACATATACCTTTGTTATTGCAAGACTCTAACTGGTCTACATCACCTTTACAATCTCTCGTGCACTCGCTCTCTCTTGCACAATCACTTCACACGCTTTGTCGCACTTGCTAAAACTAGACTTTGCAATCAACTTTGCCCTTCGCGCTTCTCTGCACACTCGCTTTCTCACGCACACGCTTCACACACTCGTGTCATTTCACATTCTGCTCTCTGCTCAACACGAACTTCACTTTCACAAACACTATGATCGCATTCACACTTTATCTTTACACCCCACTTTTCAAACTCGAAGTACTCTTGCTTTTATAGAAGAAGTTTTAGGAACAAACCCTAAAAGAACATCGGTTGAGAAACCCTAAAATCCGTCGGCCCAGATTTAACTTTGTCGGTCTCAAACACTTCTTCCACCTTCGTCACTTTCCTGTAGCTTATTGCCGCGAAATAGTAACATGTCGGCCCTTTTAATTTAATTTAATATTTTAATTTAAATTTTAAATAAAATAAAATTTAAACTAAATATTTAAAATTAAATATCTTCATCACCGGGGCATCTTTTTCAATGAAACGAAGAGCCAACTTGGGTTTTAAGAAAAACCCATTTCAAATCTGTTATCCATGGTTTTAAATAAAACTTTTTATTTTGATTTCCTTGGTTTTCACAAAAAACCTTTAAAATTTAAACTAAATATTTAAAATTAAATATCTTTATCACCGAGGCATCTTTTTCAACGAAACGAAGAGCCAACTTGGGTTTTAAGAAAAACCCATTTCAAATCTGTTATCCATGTTTTAAATAAAACTTTTTATTCTGACTGCCTTGGTTTTCACAAAAAAACTTTTCGCTTCTTGACATCTCAGGATCTGAAGACTTCTTCTCATTCTGAATTATGTTTTCTGTTTCTATGCATCTATCATTTAAGGACTCATGATCTGACTAACTTTTGAACTTTATCCTCTGCATCTGAGTGACTTCTAAACTGCCTATCCATTGCATCATTAGATCTAACCGACTGTATTGACAATAATGACAATCCTCCTGCAACACCTTGCTCAACACTGAACTCCTATCCATTGTACTTTGGCTGCACCTTGCTGTTCAATAAACTCTTGTCCATTGCATCAATAAATCTTTCTGACTATGTTGACAACAATAACAATACTATTTGCTGCACTTTGCTCAACAATTTCTTCCAGAATATCACCAACCATAGTAAGAGGAGAATGTTAGTCTCACAATGACACTGAGAGGGGGGGTGAATCAGTGTAGCTCTTTAAACTTAACTTTACAGTTCTTAATACTGCAACAATTAACACTTATTACTAGATACAACAAGTATAACAAAAGAGCATCACACAACACAAGATTTAATGAGGTTCACCAATGTGGCTACTCCTCAAAAATTGACTGCTTGGACTACCATCCAAATCTAGCCTTTGCAAAGCACCAACTTTACAATCAATTTACCAACACACACTAGAAGGAGCACCAACCCCTAATTTATCTGTACCAATAGAAAGGAGCACCAACCCCTAATTTACCAGCACCAACTGGAAGGAGCACCAACCCCTGATTTACCAGCACCAACTAGAAGGAGCACCAACCCCTAATGCCAAGCACCAACCTGGACTTCAATTTGAATCTATAGGTTTAATAGTAAGATACCTTTGCTTTTGCAAGACCCTGACTGGTCTTCTTCACCTTTGCATTCTCTGTGCACTCTGCTCTCTCTGCACCATCACTTCGCACACTCTACTTCGTTACAGTCAAACTTCATGATCATCTTCTCCCTTTTGTGCACTCTGCTCTCTTTGCGAATTTTGCACTTAGCATCTTTCGATACGACTTGCTCTCTGCGCACTACGACCGAACTTCGCACACATCAACATCATACTCAAATCTCCAAACAACCCTCCTTTTATAACAAAATTTTTGTGATGAAAACCCTAATCTTAGTCAGCTGTAAACCCTAATCTTAGTCGGCTTTCATGACAATTGTAAACCCTAATTTTAGTCGGTTGTCATCGGACTTCGTCGGCTTCAACTCAACCATGAAAATACAACATGTCGCGATATCATGACACTTTCTCTTTCTCTCTCTTTCTCCTTGCTTTGGCCCCCAAAAATACATGTCACGATATCGTGACACTTTTTCTTTCTCTCTCTTTCTCTTTGCATCGGACCGTGAAAAAGCTACATGTCGCGATATCGCGACACTTTTTCTCCTTGCTCTTTCTCTTAGCTTTGGCCCATGAAAATACATGTCACGATATCATGACACTTTCGCCTCTATACGCTTTCTCTATTCTTTTGTCACGATATCATGACACTTCTGCTTCCAAAGACTTTGACTTTGCTTTTGTCACGATATCGTGACACTTCTGCCTTCATAGTCTTCAACTTAGCTTTTGTCATGAAATCATGACACTTCTGCTTCCATACTTAGCTTCTTTGCTTTTGTCATGAAATCGTGACACTTCTGCCTTCGAAGTCTTCTTCTCTACTTTTGTCATGAAATCATGACACTTCTACTTTTGTACTTTACTTCTTTGCTTTTGTCATGAAATCATGACACTTCTGCTTCTAAAGTCTTGCTTTTTGCTTTTGTCATGAAATCATGATAGTTCTGCTTCCGTACGCTTCCTCTCTTTCTTTTGTCATGAAAATGCGACATGTCACGAAATCGTGACACTTTTCCAACTTACTTTCTCTCTCCTATTTTAGTCGTGAAAATGCGACATGTCACGAAATCATGACATTTTTCCAACTTACTTTCTCTCTCCTATTTTAGTCGCGAAAATGCGACATGTCATGAAATCGTGACACTTTTCCAACTTACTTTCTCTCTCCTATTTTAGTCACAAAGTGGACATGTCATGAAATCGTGACACTTTTCTTACTTGTTCTCTTTCTTCGAACTTGTCACGAAATCGTGACACTTCTTCCTCTTTTCTCTTTTTCTTCCAACATGTCACGAAATCGCGATAGTTTTTTCCACTTGCCTTTTTCTCTTCCAACATGTCATGAAATCGTGACAGTTTTTTCTGCTTTCTCTTTCTCTTCCAACATGTCACGAAATCGCGATAGTTTTTCCACTTGCCTTTTTCTCTTCCAACATGTCGCGAAATCGCGATAGTTTTTCCACTTGCTTTTTCTCTCTTCCAACATGTCATGAAATCGCGACAGTTTTTCCACTTGCCTTTTTCTCTTCCAACATGTCGCGAAATCGTGATAGTTTTTCTTGCTTTTTCTCTCTCTTCCAACATGTCACGAAATCATGATAGTTTTTCCTGCTTTTTCTCTCTTCCAACATGTCACGAAATCATGACAGTTTTTCTTGCCTGTTGTATATGTCGCGATATCGCGACACTTTTCTTACTTGTCTTTTTCTTTGATCTTTTGCATATGGGCCACTTCGGTCTTCTTGGAAAATCATCGTACATACTCTGAATAACCTTTGAACTCCTGTCTTCTACATCTGAATAGCTTTTGAACTTCCTGTCCACTGCATCAACAGATCTATCTGACTGTGTTGACAACAATGACAATATTATTGCTGCACCTTGCTCAACAATCTCCCCCTTTGGAATTGTTGGCAACACATGTGCAATTTCCTGTAACTCTTCTCCCCCTTTGACAATAATACCAAAGGGCTACTGCAGACTCCCCCTGAGTCCATGCACAACATTCTCAAGCACAATTTATTACACTTAGCAAAAATCATGAACATGAGCAAAAAGATAATCAAATACTTAAATGCTCCCCCTGAGAATGTGATCCCTGTAGCTAGTCAATTCTTGGGAAGTGTGACCACTCCCAATTTATTGCGAAGGTACTCAAAAACTTCCTTGGGCAATGGTTTTGTGAAGATATCTGCTACTTGCTCTGTAGTTGGAACAAAATCCAACTTAACCTCACCTTCCACAACTTTCTCCTTCAAAAAGTGATACCTGATAGCAATGTGTTTTGTGCGTGAATGCATAACCGGATTCTTGGAGATGTTAATGGCACTGGTGTTATCACACTTAACTGATATTGGCTCACTGAAGCTAATACCAAGATCTTTCAGGGTTTGTTTCATCCACAATACCTACGTACAACATGTTGTCGCTGCAATATATTCTACCTCTATTGTCGATAAAGAAACTGACTCTTGTTTCTTACTGTGCCACGCGACCAATCTATCTCCAAGATAGAATGCACCTCCACTGGTACTCTTTCTGTCATCTACACATCCTGCCCAATCTGCATCTGAATACGAAATAAGGGTGAAGTCTTTACCTTTCGGATACCATAACCCATATTCCATAGTACCCTTGAGGTACCGAAGAATCCTTTTCACTGTTGTCACATGAGTCTCCTTGGGATTAGCCTAAAATCGTGCTACCATGCATACTGCCTACAAAATATCTGGTCTGGTAGCTGTCAGATACAGTAAGCTTCCAATCATAGATCTGTACATGGTTTGATCAACAGGTGGAGATTTGTCATCCTTGCTCAACTTGCAACCTGTCATCATGGGAGTGCTAACTGGCTTACAATCCTCCATTGTGAACTTTTTTAACATCTCTTTCACATATTTAACTTGAGAAATAAATATGCCCTTCTTATTTTGATTAACTTGCAACCCGAGGAAATACGAAAGTTCACCAATCATTGACATTTCAAATTCTTTCTGCATCTTATTTGCTAAATCTTTACATGACTCATCTTTGTTGCTGCCAAATATGATATCATCTACATATACAACAAGAACAATAAGATGCCCATTTTCTATTTTGACATACAAATTACTATCCACCATACCTTTCTTAAACCTTTGTTGGGTGAGATAGTTGTCTAGCCTTGCATACCATGCTCGGGGTGCCTGTTTTAAGCCATATAATGCTTTCTTCAACTTGCAAACAAAGTTGGGATCATCACCAAGTTGGAAACCATCTCAGTTGCTCAATATAAACCTCTTCTTCAAGTTTCCCATTCAAAAACGCTGATTTCACATCCATTTGATAAACTTTGAAATTCTTGTAGACTCGCTAAAGCCATAAACATTCTAATTGCCTCTAGTCTAGCTACTGGTGCAAAAGTTTCCTCAAATTCAATGCCTTCAACTTGTGCATAACCCTTACATACCAATCTTGCTTTATTTCTGACTACCTGTCCGTCTTCATTCAATTTGTTTCGAAAAATCCATTTAGTCCCGATTATATTTTTATTTGCAGGTCTAGGTACTAACTCCCAAGTTTCATTTTTCTCGATCTGATCTAATTCTTCATTTATTGCCTTCATCCAACTTTCATATTTGCTTGCATCATCAACATTTTTGGGCTCAATGTTGGATAATAGAGAGTAGTTACTTACTACTCTTCTTCTTGTCTGAACACCAACTTTGGGGTCTCCAATTATTTGCTCTCTAGGATGATTTTTCTGCCAGCTGCTTGTTTTGAATTTCTTATTTTCTTCCACTTCTGAATCACAACTTAAATCATCTAAGTCAATTTTTTGTATCTTTTCCATTTCGTTTTCCTCATCTCCTTCAATAACCTCTTCATAAATTGGGTAGTTCGTTTCATAGCTAATTACTCGTTCTCTACCTTCATCAAATTTAACATCGACACTGTCCACAATTTTCTTTAGCCTCTTGTTGTAGCATTTGTAAGCTTTGCTTTTTGATGAATAACCAACAAAAATACCTTCATCCGCTCTATCTTCAAACTTACCAAGATTATCTTCAGTTCTTTTGATGTAGCACTTGCTGCCAAAAACTTTGAGGTATTTTGTTGTTGCCCTTTTACCGAACCACAACTCATAAGGAGTTTTGCTTTCATGTGTTCTCAGCATGTACCTATTTTGGATATACACCATAGTATGGACTGCTTCTTTCCAAAATCTGTCTGCTACTCTGCTTTCAGCCAACATAGTCCGTGCCATTTCCTGCACTGTCTTGTTCTTTCTTTCTACCACTCCATTCTGCTGAGGTGTCCTGGCTGCTGAAAACTGTCTCCTAATACCGTATTTTTCATAGTACTCTGTAAACTCCTCTGAAATGAATTCTCCTCCTCTATCTGATCTTAAACATTTGATCCTCTTTCCTGTTTCATTCTCAACATGGTTTTTGAAAATCTTGAACATATCAAGAGCTTCTGATTTATGCTTCAAGAAAAATATCCATGTCATTCTAGAATAGTCATCAATGCACAACATAAAATATTTGTCACCATTTATGCTTTGTGTTCTCATGGGTCCACATAAATCAGTGTGTATTAGTTCCAAAGGTTTGCTTGTGTAGTACTCTTTTGTTTTGAATGTGACTCTAGTTTGCTTCCCCTTTTGGCATGAAGCACAAATGTTGTTTGCAGGTTTGCTGATGGTGGGAATATCTCTCACTACCCTTTTTGAGGTGATTTTTACTAGATTATCAAAACTGATATGACCGAGTCTCTTGTGCCACAACCAATTTTCTTCTTCTTGTCCAATAAAACAAGCTCCTTTTGAAGTCTCTGAGAGCGTGTACAGGTTGCCAGATGTCCTTGATCCAATTGCTATCAATTTTCCACTGTTTGTTTTTCTGACTTCACAACCCCGCTTCATAAAAACTACTTCATGACCTTTATCACAAATCCGACTTACGCTCAACAAGTTATGTTTCAAACCATCCACAAACAAGACTTCTTCTGACTTAATTTTTCTCGTCACTAATTTTAACTCGAACCTTTGCCAACTATCTTAGCTCCATCATTATTTCCAAACTTTATCGAACCACCTTCATATTTCTGTAACTTCTCAAATTTTTGTTTGTCACCTGTCATATGACTGGAGCATCCACTATCAAGTATCCATGGTACATATTTATTCTATGCTTTAAATGTTGTTTGTACGATTAAGGATTCCTTTTCTTCCTTAAGTCGCTCTTTTCCTTTCCACTCCGTTTTGATAGTAGTTTTGGGTTCTTGTTTTGCCTTTCCCTTATCAATAGCTTGTGCATGTTTTTCGAGAAGTTTTCTATTTTGTCTCATCCTATTTGGTTGAAATTTTCTTCCCTGAAACTGATTTGATGCAAATGTACTTCTACAGTTTCTTGCAATGTGCCCAAAATTATGACAGTTATAACATTCTACTGTATAATTCATCAGAGGAGAAAAAGCATTTCTACTGGTGAAATTCCTTGGTCTTACATTATATTTGTAGTCTGAGATTTTATGTCCATAGCCATTGCATTTAAAATAGAAACCATAAAAGGGATAATTGAACCTGGGTGATGGTCTTTGCCATGTTGTCGTAGGAGCCATAGGTCTTCTTCTTCTTTGATGTGTGACATTGGTGAATCCATCATTGTCAATTCTCCTTTCGTGCCTGGCATTATTGCTTTCTTTTGCATGAGATATTTTTCCTTGATCAACCTTGTTTCTTATCTTCATTCTTTATGGATTCTACATTTCTGGCCTTTGATCCATTTGATGATTCTCCTTCGATGAAACCTAGACCAAATTTGATGCCTGCAGGCCTTTGGTCATTTATGATCTTATCCAACTTCATAGAACTTTCTTCACGTTTGTGATAACAACTAATTTTCTTATTCATCTCTTCTAGTTGCATTCTTAAACCAACAATCTCTTCTTCTAGCTTGCTGCAATAATCTATTTTCATGGTTATTTGCACTTCGAGATCTTCAAAGATTTTCTTGGATTCTTCTATCTGTACTTTCAAACTGGTTATGATTTCATTTGCATCCTCAAGCTTTCTTGAAATTTTCTTATTCTTTTTCCTTTCTATCTTCCACTCTTCAAGTGCAGAGATCAACTCACCTTCTAGATCTACTTCAGCCTCAGGGTTTTCACCACATACTTCAGAGTTCACTCCTTCTTCCTTTTCTGATTTTACTTCTTCAAATGCCATGAAAAGAGCTTCACCTGTTTCCTCTTCAGAATCCTCACCGGAGTTGTCTTCTGATGAACTGGCATTCCTGGAGATGAAACTTTTCTTCTTGAAGTTGCCTTTTCTGAAATTCGTTTTCTTCTTCCAGTCACTTCTTTCTTGGTGCGATCCTTCATCATTTTTGTTCTTCTCTTTAAGTGGACATTTAGTCACAAAATGCCCAACACCTCCATAGTTGAAACATTTAAGCGGTAGCTTTCCTCTGTATTTTCCTTTTCCCCTTTTTAGTTTTCTAACAAAGTTTGCTTCCATTTCATCTGATGTCTCTTCTTCCTCGAACTTTTGTTTTGCATTTTTATCTTTAAGGGCTTTAAAAGCCGCTTCTCTTCTGTGGGTTTAGATCTTCCTATCCTCATCTCATATGCAATCAAAGAACCATACATCTCATCTATACTAAAATAATTTAGATTTTTAGCTTCTTCTATCATTGAGACTTTAGAATCAAACCTTTGAGGAAGAGATCTTAATACCTTTTTCATGATGGTAGAGTCTTCGATATCCTCACCGAGTCCTCTGATCGCATTAATGATTCCATTAACTCTAAGCATATATGCCTCAATGTTTTCATCGTCATTCATCTTTAATGCTTCGAACTGAGCTCGATGTGTCTGTAACTTGGCCTCCTTGATCTTATCATCTCCTTCATGAATACTCCTCAGTTTGTCCCATATCTCTTTTGCCATTTTACAACTCATGATCTTTACTAGTTCACTGTCTGCTAATCCGCACATGAGAGCATTCTTTGCTTTTGAGTTATTTTCAAATAGTTTCTTTTCGTCAGCCTCTTTTGGAGGAGTGATGGGTATTGTGTATCCACTAACTACTGAATCCCAGATGTCGTATCCCAAAGCATAGAGATATGTTTGCATCCTGATTCTCTAGAATACGTAATTAGATCCATCAAACAATGGTGCTTTGTTTGATGAGAAGCCTTCACCACCTGCCATTGTGTTACTTCCAAGATCACCCTAGCTGGTTAAGCTTGTATAAGAACTTAGCTCTGATACCAATTGTTAGTCTCACAATGACACTGAGAGGGGGGGTGAATCAGTGTAGCTCTTTAAACTTAACTTTATAGTTCTTAATACTGTAACAATTAACACTTATTACTAGATACAACAAGTATAACAAAAGAGCATCACACAACACAAGATTTAATGAGGTTCACCAATGTGGCTACTCCTCAAAAATTGACTGCTTGGACTACCATCCAAATCTAGCCTTTGCAAAGCACCAACTTTACAATCAATTTACCAGCACACACTAGAAGGAGCACCAACCCCTAATTTATCTGTACCAATAGAAAGGAGCACCAACCCTTGATTTACCAGCACCAACTGGAAGGAGCACCAACCCTTGATTTACTAGCACCAACTGGAAGGAGCACCAACCCCTAATGCCAAGCACCAACCTGGACTTCAATTTGAATCTATAGGTTTAATAGTAAGATACCTTTGCTTTTGCAAGACCCTGACTGGTCTTCTTCACCTTTGCATTCTCTACGCACTCTGCTCTCTCTGCACCATCACTTCGCACACTCTGCTTTGTTACAGTCAAACTTCATGATCATCTTCTCCCTTTTGCGCACTCTGCTCTCTTTGCAAATTTTGCACTTAGCATCTTTCGATACGACTTGCTCTCTATGCACTATGACCGAACTTCGCACACATCAACATCATACTCAAATCTCCAAACAACCCTCCTTTTATAACAAAATTTTTGTGATGAAAACCCTAATCTTAGTCGATTGTAAACCCTAATCTTAGTCGGCTTTCATGACAATTGTAAACCCTAATTTTAGTCGATTGTCATCGGACTTCATCGGCTTCAACTCAACCATGAAAATACAACATGTCATGATATCATGACACTTTCTCTTTCTCTCTCTTTCTCCTTGCTTTGGCCCCAAAAATACAACATGTCGCGATATCGTGACACTTTTTCTTTCTCTCTCTTTCTCTTTGCATCGGACCGTGAAAAAGCTACATGTCACGATATCGCGACACTTTTTCTCCTTGCTCTTTCTCTTAGCTTTGGCCCATAAAAATACATGTCACGATATCGTGACACTTTCGCCTCCGTATGCTTTCTCTATTCTTTTGTCATGATATCGCGACACTTCTACTTCCAAAGACTTCGACTTTGCTTTTGTCACGATATCATGACACTTCTGCCTTCGTAGTCTTCAACTTAGCTTTTGTCATGAAATCGTGACACTTCTGCTTTCGTACTTAGCTTCTTTGCTTTTGTCATGAAATCGTGACACTTCTACCTTCGAAGTCTTCTTCTCTACTTTTGTCATGAAATCATGACACTTCTGCTTCCATACTTTACTTCTTTGCTTTTGTCATGAAATCATGACACTTCTACTTCCAAAGTCTTGCTTTCTGCTTTTGTCATGAAATCATGACAGTTCTACTTCCGTACGCTTCCTCTCTTTCTTTTGTCATGAAAATGCGACATGTCACGAAATCGTGACACTTTTCCAACTTACTTTCTCTCTCCTATTTTAGTCGTGAAAATGCGACATGTCACGAAATCATGACACTTTTCCAACTTACTTTCTCTCTCCTATTTTAGTCGTGAAAATGCGACATGTCATGAAATCGTGACACTTTTCAACTTACTTTCTCTCTCCTATTTTAGTCATGAAAATGTGACATGTCGTGAAATCGTGACACTTTTCTTACTTGTTCTCTTTCTTCGAACTTGTCATGAAATCATGACACTTCTTCCTGCTTTCTCTTTTTCTTCCAACATGTCATGAAATCGTGACAGTTTTTCCACTTGCCTTTTTCTCTTCCAACATGTCACGAAATCGTGACAGTTTTTCCTGCTTTCTCTTTCTCTTCCAACATGTCACGAAATCGCGACAGTTTTTCCACTTGCCTTTTTCTCTTCCAACATGTCACGAAATCGCGATAGTTTTTCCTGCTTTTTCTCTCTCTTCCAACATGTCACGAAATCATGACAGTTTTTTCACTTGCCTTTTTCTCTTCCAACATGTCACGAAATCGCGATAGTTTTTCCACTTGTCTTTTTCTCTTCCAACATGTCATGAAATCATGACAGTTTTTCCTGCTTTTCTCTCTCTTCCAACATGTCACGAAATTGCTATAGTTTTCTTTGTCTGTTGTATATGTCACGATATCGTGACACTTTTCTTACTTGTCTTTTTCTTTGATCTTTTGCAAATGGGCCACTTCGGTCTTCTTGGAAAATCATTGTACATACTCTGAGTAACCTTTGAACTCCTGTCTTCTGCATCTGAATAGCTTTTGAACTTCCTGTCCACTGCATCAACAGATCTATCTGACTGTGTTGACAACAATGACAATACTATTGTTGCACCTTGCTCAACAGAGAAATGAGTTCTCCTATGGATAGATATCCACAAAATTTGATTAGGGGATTGGTGTCTCTTTTGGATAGAGATCTATAAACATTGTAGAGAAAGAATTCCTAACAAAATTTATTTGAGAAAAATTTATAAGGAATATTTTCTCCATGAGGTATCCCACATTGGGTGAACCACATTAAATTATGTCTCTCATGTGTGTGATGTTTACTATTTTAATACTGTTGATGTTAACATTTGGACTAAAAAGCAAAAAGTTATATATTATACTATTCACCCCCCCCTCTCAGTATAAGCGCATGTTCTTCAATTGGTATCAGAGTGGATCTCTCTATGAAAATACTAACAACTTGGAGGAGGATCCATCAGTAACATACATGACTTCATAAAATTAAGAGGAGACTATGTTTGACATAAAATATGAATTCTTTGCTGCTCTCGAAAAGTTGGAAATAATTACAGACAAGAATTAAAGTTTTAAGGAACAAATTCTAGAGGATGAAGAAGCAAGGATGGAAATTTTAAAAAATATTACAGAACTCAAGATAATGGTGGAAGAAGAAAATAAAATTGACCAGGATATGAAAAATATGTTAAGATCAAGAGAAACAAAATATGAAATATTGGAAGCAAAAATTATTTATCTAAGGAATGAAGTGGAAGAGGAACTCTAAGTTTAGATAATGGAAAAAAAAAAACAAAAAATGTGTTGTATATTAAAGGGTTAAAACATAATATGATAACTATAAGTTAACTTTGTGATCATGGGTATATGGTTACTTTCCACCCAGATAGATGTGAGATAAGAAAATCAAAAACTAGAAAAGTCATTACCAATGCAAAAAGAACTCCAAATAATCTATACGTTCTTAGTGAGGTCAAATGGGAAAAGTGCTTTCTATCACAAGAAGATGAGAGTTGGTTGTGGCATAGAATATTGGGTCACTTGAGTTTTGACAACATATTCAACATAAGTAATAAGCAGGATGTCAAAGATTTACCTAAAATAAGAAGACCACAAAACACAATTTGTGTACCTTTTTAACATGGAAAGCAAACTAGAACAAGTTTTAAGTCAAAAGAATATATGTCATCTGAGCCATTGAGCCTAATACATATTGATTTATGTGGACCTACCAGAACACAAAGTATTTAAGATGAAAGTTACTTTATATTTTTTATAGATGATTAATCTAGAATGGTTTGGGTAGCTTTCCTGAAAGAGAAGTTATAGTTCTTTGAATAAATCAAAGCATTTAAAGAATTGGTTGAAAATAAAACTAGCAAAAGGATTAAGTGTCTGAGATATGATAGAGGAGGAGAATTTAGCTCAAATGAATTTGTAAAATTTTGTGAACAACATGGAATCAAAAGAGAATACTCAACATAAAGAACTCCTAAATAAAATGGAGTAGATGAAAGAAAAAATAGGACTATTGAGAATATGGCTAAAGCTATGCTAAATGAGTCTAAGCTCTGGATTTTGGAGAGAAGTAGTCAACACAGTAGTATACATAATCAATAGGGTTCAAATGAGGGTAAGTCACCACAAGACACCATATGATCTTTGGAAAGGAATATTAGTCACTATAAAACACTTCAAGAATTTTAGAAGCAAGTGTTACATAAGACAAGAAGATCAAAACTTAGGTAAGTTTGACCCAAGATGTGATGAGGGAATTTTTCTTGGTTATTAATCAAGGAGTAAAGCCTATAGATGCTTCAACAAGAGAACACATACTATTATATAAAGTATAAATGTAACAATTGATGAGAAGATAGATTCAAGATAACCAATTCAACAAATTGTGTATCATGAAGATGGAAGTTGTCAAGAAGAGTTTTGTGAGGATTCAGATGAAGAAGAAGAAACACAAAGACTTCTTCCCAAAAATCCATCCAAGTATATACAGAAGCATCATCCAAGATATTTAATATTGTGAATCCATATGAAAGACATACAAGGAGAAGGATAATAACATCATATCAACAAGAAAATGTATCTTTACTATCTAAGATTGAGCCAAAAGACTTCACTCAGGAAAGCGAGGATAAGTTTTGAATTAAGGCAATGAATGAGAAATTAGATCAGATAGATAAAAGTGAGACTTAGTAACTTGTTATATGACCAAAGGACAAAAATGTGATCACCACAAAATGGATATTCGAAAATAAGTTAAATGAAGATGGATAGGTGGTCATGAATAAAGCAATATTAGTATGCAAAGGTTATGCACAGGTAGAGGTAATTGAATTTGATAAGACATTTGCTCCAGTTGCATGGTTTGAAGCCATAAGAATGTTCTTAGCCTTTTTAAGTTTCAAAAACTTTAAGGTATATCAGATGGATGTTATGTCAACATTTCTAAATGGTGTTCTAGAAGAAGTTTATATTGAATAGTTAGAGGGATTCATATTAGTAGATAAACCAGATCATGTATGCAGATTGAAAAAGGTATTTTATGGTCTAAAGTAGGCTCCGAGAGCATGGTACTCAATATTGGATAAGTGCTTTCATGTACAAGGATTCAAAAAAGGAATAGTAGACAACAACTTATACATCAAAAATGAAGGGAATAATCTACTAATTGTGGTTTTTTATGTTGATGACATCATTTTTTGGGGAAATAATGATAATAAGTGTAAAGTATTTTCTAAGAACATGTAAAATGAATTTTATATGTCTATGATTGGTGAGTGGTCTTTCTTTCTTGGACTTCAAATCTGATAATTAGAGAAAGGAGTATTTCTCTAACAAACCAAGTATATAAAAGAAATGCTAAAGAAATTCAGGTTAGAATATTGCAAACCAATAAGTACCCCCATGATCACAGGATGCAAGTTAAGTAAGGATGATGAATCTCTAGAGGCAGACCAAATATTATATATATCTAAGATTGGCAGCTTGTTGTATGTTAGAACTACAATACCAAACATAGTGTAGTCAATGGGATTAGTGGCAAGGTTTCAGGTAGTACCTAAGGAAACACATGTGGCAGTAGTAAAGAGAATTCTTAGGTATCTAAAAGGAACTATGAATTTTGGGCTCTGGTATCCCAAAAGTGATAGTTTCACACTCATAGCATATAAAGATGTATATTGGGTTGATAGTATTGATGATAGAAAAAATACAAGTGGACGAGCATTCTTTCTTGGAGACTGTTTAGTCTCTTGGCCAAGTAAGAAGTAGGTTTCAGTATCCTTATCTATAATAGAAGCATAATATATTACTGCAATATCCAGTTGTACACAAGTATTATGGATGAAGAGAACTATAGAAGACTTCAAGATAAAATATGATCATCATATTCCCATACTATGTGATAATACAAGTGCTATATGTATCTAAAAAAATCCAGTGATGGACTCCATGATAAAGCACATTCCTATTAAATATCATTTTCTGAGATAAACATGACAAATAAATAGGTTAGGTTGGAATATGTTACTATAAAGGAAAAAATAGAAGATATTTTCACTAAGACACTTTCAAAGGAAACCTTTGAGTATTTTCGAGGAAAACTTGGAGTAAGACTTTCACCCTAGAATTAACCACCTCAAGAGGAGGTGGGGGAGGGGCTAAGCTAAGAAACTCATTCTTAGCACCGAAACCCAAAGGTGACCCTTTGCCATTGATGTCAAAGGGGGGAGATTTGAGTAAGGGGGAGAGATTTGGTATTTTATTAAAGAGGAGAGATTTGAAAAGAGCATTGAGCCAGGGGGAGCAATATCCTAGGGGGAGCTAAATAAAGAAAAGGTTAAGTTATTTGGTAAAAATGATTTGGGTTATTATCAATGACAAAGGGGGAGATTGTTGGACATTTTGAGTCAAAGTTGTCATTGATGTCAAGGAACAAAGTTGTCATTGATGTCAAGGAATAAGCTATTGTTGATGTCAAAAGGCCAAAAGGAACAACGCAAAGGTTAATGGCAAAAGAGCTTCATAATATTTTTTGGAAGCATAAGTAGAAGGTTTTTTTTTTTAAAACCATGGATGAGCAAAAATAAAAGGTTTTTCATAAAAGCCCAAGGAAGTTTTAATATTTATTTTATAAAATATTTAAATTCAAATTGAATTTAATTTTTATAAATAAATATTTTTTATACAGAGTGGTAAAACATAAGAAGGATTTAATCCATAATAAATCCAAAATGATTTAAATATTAATTTATAATATTTAAATTCTAAAGAATTTAAATAATTTATAAATTAATTAGGTATCGATGTCTAAGATAAAAATGAATCCACCGATGTTTGAAAGGTTGGTGGAATATTGGCATAAAAACCATATGCCAAAGTGACAAATTATTTATCCCTTGCTTGATTAATAAAAGGTTTGTGAGTTATGTTTCGTTCAATTTAATGCAAGGAAGAAGACAAAGTTTTGTCTTAAGTGTGTCGGAGAAGAAATAAGATAAAATATACCCTAACCACTATAACCATCTAGCGTGGTGGTATTGTGGCAAGTTGGAGTGAGCTAGGGTATTTGTAAGTGGGAGGACCCATGTTCGAATCTCAATAGGTAACATTTTGAGTGGACTTGGTCAACGTTTTTAGTGGACTTGGTTAAGCGCCAAAGAAAGCAGCACAAATCCTTTTTGGGTGAGGCACCAAGAGAGAGAAGATAGAGCACATGGTTCTCTTCCCTCCCAAGGTAATCACCTAGCTCACGCAATGGTTGGAGCTATGGCTAGGGCACTGGTAAAGGCGACATCGTGAGGTCGAAACTCACCAAGGCAAAAGTAATAAATTTTTAATATATTTTGTGATGCCTAAGGTTTTGACATAAGGTCCTAGGGAGTTAAAAGGGGTAGATAAAAGGTGTTTTAATTAATCATTATTTTGGTTAATTGTATAAATAAGGATTTAGATTTATTTTAAAATAAAGTATTCATGACATATTGGTTTATTGGAGATTATAGTGTTGGTTAAATTTTGAGAGGACTTATTTCCATTAAGTTATTTGGATAAGGTAATTTTATTGACATTATTTCTAGTATTGGATATTATTTTAATTGGGAGATTATAAGGTGTGTTTGATCAATTGTTTTTTATGGATGATTTATTTAAGATGGAGTAATAAGGTGTATGTATGTTTTGATATATACATTGTATTTTTGAGAGATTTTATCATCTTATAAATTCTTTGAGTTTGGAAAAGAAGTGTTTGTGGTTGTGGTAGATTTTTGAGGTTCCTCCATCATCAAGAAAATGGTATGGGTACATTCTTCCATAATTGATTTGACTGATTATTTTTTGGAAAATAAGTTTTGAGTGAAAACAACTTAATTAGGTTTCCTTTTTGAGTAGTTATGGTATATGTGAGATTGGTTGATAAGAATTGTTGGAAAAATTTTGAGTGAGTGTTCATGTGTTTGAGTGATAGATTTGAGGTAAGTCTTAGAGAAGACTTGTGGATAGATTTGTGTGAGCTTTTGTGGAAGCTTACAAAATAGATTGAGGATAAATTTGAGAATAGAGATTGAGAACAGGTCTAAGTACATATCAGAGGATAGATTTTTATGTAGATTTGAGGATAGGTTTATTCCAAACCAGAGTCAGAGGTTGAGAAGATGTGTCCTAGACTGAAGGACTATGTTTAATGCAGATTTGAGATAGAGAAAAGTGTAAGCTTTGGAGATGACAGAGTATAGAGGACAACAATATCCAGTGGATAGAGATCCATTAGCCAAGGCAGTGAGGATAGGTGTCTTTAGTGGATAGAGATCCATTAGCTAGAGTAGTGGGGGCAATAGTTCTTCTAGAAGATCACCACCAGAGCAAGAGGAGAAAGGAGTTAACCTATGGATAGATATCCATAAAATTTTATTAGGGGATTGGTGTCTCCTTTGGATAGATATCCATAAACATTGTAGGGAAAGGATTCCTAAGAGAATTTATTTGAGAAAATTTTATAAGGAATATTTTCTTCATGGAGTAGCCCACATTGGGTGAACCATGTTACATCATGTCTATCATTTGTGTGATGCTTTGTGTGATGTTTACTACTTTAATACTTTTGATGTTAAAATTTGGAATAAAAAGAAAAAATAGTATCTTATACTATTCACCGCTCCTCTCAGTATAAGCACATGTTCTTGGTAGGGTACCTAGGAATAGATATTTGGGGATATATTATTATATTGTATAAGGGTTGGCATGGGAAACCCATAACCCAAGGTTGATTGTATTATAATATTATATTATATTATATTATATTATATTATAATATAATATTATATTAGTAGTAGGCTCCCCAAAGTAGAATAAGAATATGGATATATAAAGAAGAGATATTTGTCATTGTAATCATCATTGGAGAATAATCTTATGTAATCGTTGTTGCCCACGAAGTGGCTTATGGGACTTTTCCCTCCTTAAGTGGCCTCTCATCTTGGGAGAACTTGTGGAGTGATTCCTTCCTTAAGGATTATTATTGGTGTTTCCCTACCTTAAGGGTATTATTTATCTCCATCATTTGTGGATTGTTATTGTGGATAATGTATTATGGATGAATGATTGATATTTTTGCATATTGGTGAATGATTTATGTATATGATAATAAAGTTATGAAACAAGTGGTATCAGAGCAATGATTTTGGTAAAGTGGGGATTTTTGTGAAATTGCAAAAGTGGGGCAATTTTTTTTTTGGAAAATTGTCTCATCTTTCAGGAGCCATATCTTTGCATAATTGTATCTGTTTCAAGCGATTATTGAATAAAATTGTGTAGAATTTGAAGATATTTAAAATGAGTGATCATATGAAGGAATCCAAGCAGTATTGAGGGATATATGACCTTTTGAATTTAGTCATCTGAAACAAGGATAGTGACGAATTTTGTAGATTTTTTTCAAGAAAAATGTCTCATATTTCAGTAGCCATATCTCTGCGAAAGTTTATCCGATTTAGGCAATTATTGGATAATTTTGTGTAGAATTTGAAGAGATTTAAAATGAGTAGTCATATACAGGAATCCAAGTGGTATTGAGGGAGATGCGACCTTCTAAAGTCAGCCATATAGAACAAGGGTAGTGATGAATTTTCAAGTCATGAATTTTTTGAAAGACGAAATTTGTTCAGTTCAGGTAAGAAAATCAGTTGAACTTTATTTTTTTTGGATGAAAAATTTTAGATCTAAGGAATTTTAGCTTCAACTCAGTGGGAATATCTATATTTTCATAAAACCCTATTTTGCATTAGGGCATGATATATATTGTCAAAAAACCCTAGTTTGCATTAGGGTATCAACTATGAAACTACAAACATTTTTTGGAGCATACGATATTGATGCTACGGATTGGTGGAAAAAATTTAAATCCTTGTAGAATCAACATCCTCTTTGGAAAAGTATAATTCCTCAATTTCTTGGATAATTTGCTCTCTCTTGATTTTATAGTCGTAGTGGCACCCATAATGAGTTGTCTTGGGAAGAAGTGAAGCATGCATTCTTAAGTAATTGGAACCCCTATAAAAATATATCTACTTTATGGGAATACGAAAAGGAACTACAAATATATTTTATAAAATTTCTTGAGAAAAGGGATAAAAATATAGATAGCTTAACGGATGTCATCATAGAATTTGAAAAGAAACTACAAGGATTTCAAAATGAGCGGGATAAAATGAAAGAATATTGGAAAATTTTCATGAAAAAGAATGAAGACTATGAAAAAGAAATAAAATTACTCAAGGTGAAAGAGGATAAGGTCAGGGAAGATAAAAAATATGTTAGTATGCAAACAAATGAAACCATACCTTTTGTAGAAGATAAATTAGAAAATGGACAAAGGAATTTGTGTGAATCTAAAAAGTCTATTTTGCAAGTTCATGGAAGCATTAAAAAAGAATAGGTTATTATTTCCATTGACCCTGGTAGTAGGTATAATTTTATTAATATTGCTTTGGCTAAGAAGTTGCAAGTTCAAGCAACAAAAATTAAGGACATATAGCTAGAGGGTGAGAATGTTCAGATTTTTGAATATTTGAAGATCACCATGGATAAATATGTTTTACATTCATATTTTCATACTATTAAGATGGATTATGAGGATATTGTTATTGGTTATCCTTGGTTAGATTCTTTAGGTACAGTTAACATTAATGTTTAAAAGAATTTTATGAAGTTATGGTACAGGAAAAAGAAGAAAATATTGTAGGATATTTCTTAGCTTAAGGAGCAAGGATACAACGAAAATCAAGAAGTGGTTGTAGAGAAACAAATTGAAGAACCTGAACTAGAGAAAATCAAAGTACTAATACTATGTTGTAGGAAAGGAGATTCAGTGAGTCGATAAAACTTTCTACAAGAAATCTAGGAAGAGTATATTCTTCAGAATCAATCCAACACCTACAGGTAAATAAATCAATAGAAGAACTTCTAATATTAGAAGAAGAAGGACTATGAGAGTCTTGATTGAATCTAGAAGAAAAAAATTGAAGATCCAAAGGAATATCTCACCACCAACACTTCTAGGAGTAGAAGGTTGAATAAAAGGTCTCAAGGAAGACCATAAGGAGATGCTAGATCAAAGACCTTAGAGAGGTATCAAAGAGTATCTAGTAAATGCCATGGAGAGCCTTATTGAAGATATCATCAAAGAACAACTCATTGGAGAAATCCACTACCAAGGAGAAGCTCCTGATAGTGAAGGACTTGGCACAATTATCACAATCCGAAAAGAAGCCCAAGAGGAGAAGAATTTAGCAAGGATTGCCTAATATCAAAAGCAGAATCTACTGAAGACCTCAAGACACTCAAAATATTGAGAAGAAGATCTTGTTTGAAGTTATAATTTGACAAGAATCTTACAGGAATATTCATAAAGAATAAGCTTACCAAATCGAGGAGATTTAGAGATTGCATATCATAGCAAAATGCACCACTTTAGAAAAAAATATCTCTCAAAATCTACAGAAAAAGGAGGAGACTAAAGAGGAGAAAAATCCATAAAAAATCATAGGTTCATGAAGGAAATTTTGAGATCATATTTTGGTGAAGACAGAGTTTTTCAAGGCAACCTACAAAGAGTTGCAACATCCTACATAAGGCAGCAAATTGGTGATCCTAAACACCAAGATCTACATCCTCTATAGAAGTGGGAAAGGAGCTTTCAAAAAATATGCAACTATTGGTGCAAGTAGAATTATTAATTGGATTACTTATAAAATTTATTTAAGAACCTCAATTTGAATTGAAGTTGCAAACAGAAGAATGGAATTAAAATATTCAAAAGTGTAAAAATAGAAATATTCCTTTTAAGATTCATTTACACATTAGGAGTTGATTATATTTAGAATTTCAACTATCTATCAACTACCTATCATCTACTTTGGAAAGAAAAAATAATACTGGCTCATACTACCTCTTCTTATAACAAAATTGTAGAATAAGTATTGAAGATTCATTCTAGATTATTTTTTATTAGTAATAGTAAATCGATTAAGTGCATTATTGAGAGTAAATTGGAGTGATAAGGTGTAATATGTTAGTGCATTGAAAAGTAAAATTTATTAAAATTTATTTGCACTATTATTAATATCAAAAGAAATTAGTTTTTGTACTTTGAAAAACGTTACAAAATCTAGTTTATATCAAATGTCTAAAGACACTCTTGAAAGCATAAAACTTGCAACTCAAAGTGGCCAATAGAATCCATTGAAATTGGTTAGTATATGCAAAAAGTAAACTAACAAAAAATAATCTTTAGAGGTTGATATTTGGTGAATCTCAAATCCAGAGCACTCAAGGATTAGTGCAACTAAAAGAAATATTTATCTTACAACTTCTACAAGGCTTGGATTCATCATCAATCATACAAGCAAAAAGGATAAGAAGTCTAGCAAAAGAGACATCCTTAACCCTCATTTTGCACTCACTAATCTACTACAAAAATCATAAACTTAGACTTGCAAAAGACTGCAATAAAAGGTGCAATAAAAGGATTATACATACATGTAAAGGTTACATGGTATTGCACTTCTACAATACATAAAAACACAAGGAAAGGAGTAGATTTAACAATAGGCACAATAGGTACAGGAAAAAGGCAGCCAAAATAAGGGCCAAATATTGAGCGTTCTCCAAAAGGCAGGCAAAAGAAGGACCAAAGATAGGGCATTCTCCAACAACAAAAGGACATTCTCTCTAGGAATGAATTTGCAAGACAACAAAATATTTTACGTAAATTACAGCAAGCATACCAAGGTTATTTACGTAATCCAAAGGAAGTCTATCAAAATCATTTATGTAAATCATAACAAGTTAATCATTGATATTTTCAAATACAAGGAAGAATCTATTTACATAAAAAAATATATAGATCACATCCAACGAATAGGCAACTCAAAGCCTCACTTCTATCAACATGAACAAAGAGCACATTGAAGGTATAAGCACCAAGAGAAGGATATATGCTACATTGGAAATATCATCAACAGAGGAAAGCAAAATATTTATCCCATCCTCATTAGAAGCTCCAAAATATCTCATGAATTGCTTGTGGAGAAAAACATATTGCTTGCTTCCTAAGAAATCATAGCAAGCTAAGGAGAAAAATAGTGAAGGATTTACAATCTCCTCCTTTAAGGTGTTACATAAAAATATGAATCTATGAAGTCCATATGCCACATGGCATAATATTACCTTATGCCTATTATATTTCATAACACTCAAGAGAACAACATTGAGGAGTTACAAAGTGATCAAAGTAAACTTATATATGATACAAAGAAATACCATTCGGTGTAGAAAAGTTACAAGAAAAAAGTGACATCACTCTCAAGAAATGTAGGTGCCACTTGTCCATCATTGACCATCATTAAATGCAGTGAAGATATAGCGAAAGAAAGAGTAGAATTTACATCTGAAGTCTGAAATCACAAGGTGCAGTGGCAACGTGGAAGTAATATGTGGAAGAGCCTTCGATACTTTGAAGACTAAAGGTCAATAACAGATGTAAGCGGTGGCACATTTGGAATATCTGAAGTTCCAAGCAAATCATTGATGGAAGGGCCACATTTGGAATGTATATTTGCCACCAAAGTTCCAAGAAAATTGTTGATGGAAGGGCCACATTTGGAACATATATTTACCACCAGAGTTTCATGCAAATCATTGATGGAAGGGCCACATTTGGAATGTATATTTTCCATCAAGGTTCCAATCATATAATTTCAAGGAAATCTGCATTATCAAATTTCCATAGTGCATGCACAACAAATGCAACATCGAATATTGAATGATATAAGGTAAGCTTCATTCCACCATAATATGCTTTTTTTTATTTGAGAGTTATAAGGTTGATATTAAAATAATTCAACTACATTGAAAGGAAGTGGAATAATATATCATATCAATAAAATATTTGCAAATATTATTGTGATCTAATTTTCCAATATTTGGGAGTTATAAGGGTTACTACTTCAAATTGAATTATTAGAAATTAGATACACTTCAATCAAAACATAAGGGATATTTGAAAAGGAGGTTATCAAAAGCTTTAGTATAAGGTTGGAAACTTATATATATATATATATATATATATATATATATATATATATATATATATATATATATATATATATATATATATATATATATATATATATATATATATATATATATACTTGTCTCAAAGTCATCAAAAAGGGATAAAATAAATCCAATTTTAAAACTTCTACATATTGAAAAAAAGTGCTTAGTTCAATAGGAGCAATAAGGAATAGATAAAATTTGATTTTTTATATTTTCAAAACCTTACAAAATCAACCAAAAATTCAACTATATTTTCAAAAGCACTATATTATATCCCTAGGAAGATAGAAGAATTGATATTAGGAAAATGACATCAAACAAATTCTTCCTTACAGAATATCAGTTACTCAAAGGCCCTAATTATTTCTCTTGGAATAATAAAGTTAAAGCAATATTAGTATATGAAAAACTTTGTGACATTGTGAAAGGAAACTCACAGAGACCTGCCTCAAGTGATACTAAAATCCTAAAGTTTGATAAAAATGATTCAAAAGATCTAATTATAATAACCTTTGCTATCACTGATGAGATACAACCATATATCAGTTCAGCAAAATCATCCTCATATGCATGGGCAAGCCTAGAGAAAATATTTGAAGTTAAGAATAAGGCAACCATTCTACATCTTCAGACTCAACTTCACTCACTAAAAATGAATAGTGGAGAAATAATAGAATTATTTCTAAGAAAGGTAGTAGATACTAAAGGAAAACTATTAGCCTTGGGATAAACAATTAAATATGAACTTCTTACTCAAGTAATCATGACAGCACTTCCAGAAATCTACAAAAATTTGGTAACATATTTACAAGTTCTGATTAAATATACTATTTTTGATGACCTAGTCAATAATTTACAAGAATATGAGGTGGAAAACACTATCAAATATGAAATTACTAACACTGCATTGTCATCTAAATATAATCCACAGGTAAATATTATCTCATCATTATCAAAAGGATAAAAATTATGGTATGACATGTATTGTTAGAAATGCAAAAAGAAATGTCACAGTACCTTCTATTGTAGATTCAATCCCAAAAATTAGAATCAAGGAAATAATATGAACGATGGGAATCAATATCAGCCATGATAATATTAGAATCATTATTAGCAACACTTTCAACATCCAACCAATTATCCTCAATTGTAGTATCATAGAAGAAATAAAAAAAAACATCTAGATCAAAGGATAGAACAAATCAAATAACTAGAAGGATCCACATATGATTGTGAAGTTCAAGCTCTTTCAGGAAGAATGACAGGTTATAAAGATAATAACTACTTGCTTGAACAGGTTACAAAAAATAAAGAAGAAGAATCTGAAGTTCAAGACCATTCACTGGAGGAAGATGCACACTAAATACTAAATGTCTTCAAATACAAGGGGGTGTTAGAAATAGATCATATTACATTATTTGGGTCATGATAATGTATCTACCAAGATACATACTTAGGATATTAGATTACTTTAGGGGAAGTTACTTAGTTTCTTCATGCAATGTAATAAATGCACAAGTTTCAATGTGCAAGATGTACATGTGCAATTTATCTCTTACACATCTAGATAGAATTTTGGCCAAGGAACCTATCTTCATATATAATGGCCTTATTGTCATAGTCTTAAATATAGAGTGTAGACTTAGATAACACATACAATATAGTTTTGTGGGGCTTAGATAAAGTTTCCCATAGAGAGATGAATGCAATGTAGTCTAGTAAGCATTATTCATGGAGTGTTCATTTCCTCCACAACTACATTGTATTCATTTTCGTCATTTCTATTTATAGTATATTTTCAGTCATCTCACAAATTTACTTTCTTTCATGTTATTATTTCTTAATCTTGTGATTACTATCTCCCATTTCATATATCATCTAAAAATAATAGTAATTACCTCTCAAATAATCATAAGACCATATTTTAATAAAAGGTTGCTAAAATCCTCCATGACCTTTGCCCTAGGATCCACATTTATTCTATTAGGTATCAAATATATGATGAAGTCCCCTACCACTATCCATAATAGACCTCTTACCTACTATCCCATCTACTCCAATTCCTTCCACAACATCTTGCTTTCTCTATTCGCATTCAAAGCATAAATATTTGTAATGAGGAATGTCAAATCTAATAATTTTAAATTTATACAAATAATTAACAGGTGTTCATTTTTTTAGATGACTTACCTTAAAAGGTATCATAATTTCATAAAGCTAATATTCCTCCTAAATCCCCATTCACCACCACATTAACACTATCACCTTTCTTACAAATCCCTTTCTTAATATTCTTTCAACTTGTAACAATCAACTTTGTTTCTTGAATTAGAACTATATTAGGTTTGTTATCATTAGTCAAGGATCTCACCATATTATGTTTGTTAGGGGTATTCCTTCCCCTAACATTCCATGAAAATATCTGTATTTCGTATTTTTGTTGTGGGTTTTTTTCCACTCGAGTCTAAGATCATTTTAATCCCCACATTAATATTCTTTTACTTCTCTTTTATGTGCTTTTCCTTTGAATAAGGTATTCCCATATTATTTACCTCTTTCATCCCCACATCTTGGGTCTTTTTAGCACTCCTTATTACTCTTATATTTGAGACTTCTTCAATTCTTAAGGATCCTTCCTTTACTGGTAGTTCATATACAATTCTATAGGCTCACCTTTATAATGTTATTTCCTTTGCAAATATCATTCCATGTATAAATAGAAAACCTAATTTTTTCCACACATCCTTTCCAATAATATCTCTTTGAACTTTATATAATTTAAATGCTACACATATTCACAATGTTAAAAGTGACATAATGCATATATATAAAGTAGTGTAGTTTCTATGAGTTGTAGTATTTTAATCATGGTTATAAATCACATTTTTGACATGCCAAATAGATTTCATTTTATCCTAAATTAACTTTCAAAGGTCATTTTTCTTTTCTTTATTAGAAAAAAAAATATCCAAATACACTGATGGAAAATTTCTAACTTTAAAACCTAAAATATTTGCAATGATTCATTGTAATACTAGGGCAGTATTAAAAGAAATCATCTTAAAATTTATATTAGTAAACAATATTTTAAAACCCTTCTCATATATTATAGCATTAACCAAAATGTTAACAACCATATTATAGCATGATAATATTTATTTAAACCCCATGGAATCTCTAACTAAGGGATGACCCAAAATATATGTATCATTAACAAATTTGATATGGGACTTAGAGGTAAAATATGTTGTACCCATAATACCTTTGGTTTTACTTCCTTTTTTACCTCTAAGAAATTCCTCCCCAATGCCTCAATAATAAAATATTGATAAGGAAGTTGTAGTTCACCCTAGTAGATTCTACAAGTTAGCTAAAAGTATGAAAAGGAATCCATTGATTAAAATAAAATATTTTAGAGTGTATTATCTACATCTAATACTTTAACACCAACCTTTATCAAAACCATTAAGTTACATTTAGGTCAAGGTTAATATACTAACAATTAGGTTGAATAATATAATATTATAAAAATTCCTTTACAATATTTATAAGCACCCAAAGTACATACTAGCCTCAAGTGAATCTCAACCACATATTTTAACACACACCTTAAGCTAAATTGATGATATGGATATAGATCCTTACTAGCCACCCCCCTTAAGGAATACTCTCCCATATAAAATAGCTCCCCCATGTGAACAAAAATAACCTTGGCCATGAGCATGGTTAGGATATATATTGTATACTTTATTCATAAAATATTTGATGAAGAATCCTATGAGCATAAAGAGAAAATATGTAGCATTGGAATTCACAAAAAAAAATATAAACATCCCAAAACATGCATTCATCACAATTATATGTAAAAAAATATGAAAGAATAGTAAAATAAAATAAGAGATAAATGTAAAAATGGATAGAATGAATAAGAAGGGGGGTACCTCTAGGAAACCTCACAATCTCTTGTTATAAAATTGATTCAATGGGTAAGTATTTATGGGGTATTTATAGTGATACCAAATCCCCAATTAAAAGTTAAAATCAATCTAACATAACTTGACAAGAATTATAATGTGAGAAGGAGGAAAAAAGGTGGAACATGAAGGCACCACCAAGGGGGATTCCAATAACTTTCCTATTTTTAATTCACAATTCAAGATTAGGGGTAATAAAAGAGACAAGACTAAAACTATGTTTGACATTTTTTTTTTGTAAAGACCTATGTTTCTAAAGAAACCAAGTTCTCCACTAAAATCCATTTCGTAAAATGATTCATTCATGGCTTAAATAAATGCAACAAACAATTCATCGTAAAATCTAAATTATATAAATTTTATTGTTAAATACCCATAGAAAAATAATAATTCAAATTTTCCCCTTCATGATTTGTGATTGAAAGATATTCACTATTTATCTTTATTTTTGTAAAATTATCCAAAAAAAAGAAAATCCAAATTAAACAAAATAGATAAATATAATGTCCTAAGGCATAAACTAAAAAAAAAATTAAAAATGTAGAACCTTATTTAAAATAAAATAAAAATGGCCATAAACCTGATTTCCAATAGAAGCAAAATATCAAAAACTTGATTCATAATAGAGTTAGAAACCTAATTCATAGTAGAAGTAAAAAACTAGAAGCTTGATTTACAACAAAAGTAGAAAACTAAAAACTTGTAAAATATAAATAGAAAAAGGAGTGGTCAGTGTAGAGGAGTATATTAGGTCTCAATAGAAGATGATACACTTCCTTTTTTATAATAATCAAACCCCTTATTTTTAATGTAATTCATCAATAAAATGTGAAATATAAGGGTTAATGAATCCTAACTTCATGATTTATCATTTAAAAAAATTCATTAGTTCTAATTTTTTTAAAAACTTTTAAATATAGAAATCAATTTTCCACAACAGATAAAAAAAATAAATTTAAGACCTAAGGAATAAATTGATAAAATCCTAAAACTACATAACCTTATTCACACTAGAATCAAAAAGTCTTAAAACTTGATTCACCACATAAGCAAGAAAACTAAAAATCTTATTTATTGTAGAGGAAAAAAATCATTTATAGTATTCCCTAAAATGCAAAATACATGTAATTTTTATTTCAATGCCTATAGAAAAAAGGATGACTTAATTTTCCCCTTCACAATTTATTATAAACATGCGTTCACTATTTCTCCTTTTCTTTGTAAAATTAAAAATAGAAATAGAATTTCTAAATAGACAAAACAAACAAATTTAAGGTCTTAAGGTTGTAGAGTTGAAAACCTCTCAATGCGCATAGCAGGAGGGATTGTTTGCTAGGATTATACTTACTTCCCCACTTTGAGAGTCTATTTTCAAAGGAGACCCCGAAGACATGGGTATCTTCAATGCAAGTGGACTTTACTCAATGAAGTTCTTCAAGGTGTCAATGTTGATATGCTTGATGGTGTTTTATGAGTTTATTCAACAAACACCTAAGTTTTTTGGACTGCTAATCTTATTATTTATTGAGATTTAAAAACTTATTTAAAAATTAAGGTGAAAAACACTAATAGTGCATGTTAATATTAATCTGCACAAATGCAAGGAAACAAAAACTAACCTAAGATATTTTTTTCTTTAGAAGATGGTCTAAACTAAGAGAGATATTTTTCTTTTCAAGGCAAACAAGAGATGATGCTAGAAGATAATTTAGCTTAGGGTGCAACTATATATTTTGTTACTTCTTGGGTAAGTGCTTGGAAATAGAAAGATTTAGATCTAAGAAGAAGTTCCTTAATTTTTGCCCAATGTTAATGTGTTTTGGAATACAAATTTGATCTAAGTTAAGGTTACTTTATTTATGAAAAAGAGGTGTGATCTAAGCAAAACAAATATGCAAACAGAGATCTGAATACAAATAAATACTAAAAAATAGGTTTTAGAGAAGTACCAAATAGTAGAATTATCTAAATCGATGCCTGATCAAAATTACCATCGATGTGCAAAATTACCTCTAGCATTTTTTATTTTGATTGGATTTTTTTCAACGTGTAAGAGAAAACCAAAACATTTATATGATTTGTGGGGTTTTTCTAAGTGTTGTGAAGTTGAATTTTTGTCTTATCAATTCATTAGACCCCATGTGCGTAAAAAATGGAGTATGAATATCTTCCTTGGAATGGAAATAGAGTCCTAAAACTCAAGTTGGTGGTAAAAATATCGGTGGTGTTTTTTATAGTTAGTGGATTTTTTGCTCTATGTATTCTAGAGAGTCAAAATCACCACCTAGTACAATAATTGATATTTTTGCTCTAAAATAGGGTTGGAATGATTTCAGGGTCAATTTTGAATTTGTTTTTGAATTATTTTGTGATGTAATGGAAGGATAATGTTCCATGAGAGGTCTATTATGCCTATAGCTTGCAAATATGAGATTAAAGCTTCAAAATACTAGAAATTGATGATCAAAATGAATGTATGTATAAGGGGAGTGGATAGTCCCAAAAATGACTGAAACTAGATGGTTTTAGAGATGCAAAGGGGTGTGAAATACCTATAGAAGAGTTAGGAATGAGGGTGTAAACCTAATTAACCACTTGCTAAAGCAAAATCAATAAAAGAGCAATGTATAAAAATATTAATGTAATGAAATGTAAATGTCATCATAAATTTGTGAATCTATAGTAGCAAAGAAAGAGGGCTAGGGAGATGAAACAAAGTGGATGAAGAGCTATAAATGACTAGATAACAAGACAATGAAAGGCTTGTATCTACACCATTATAGCTTAGGATTGAAAGTAAGTGATTGTATGACTGAAATGTGAAAAAAATCCATGCTATAAATGAGAATAATTTAAAATAGATGAGCATGGAAGAGATAATTACAAGTGAATATGCTAAAAATGGAAGACAATATGTTTAGGAACAACAATAGACAATAATAGATAAAATGATGTTAGAAAAAATGACACAAAAACCATACAATGTAAGTGTTAGTGGTTGGGAATGAGGTCAAAAAGCAAGATAAAATCCAATGGACAGGACCTGCAATAAGGATACTAGTAGCCAAAACAAAATATAGGCTAAGAGATTATATTATCTACAAAATAAGATATTAAAAGTATGAAAATGGAAAATTAAGGGAAATGCAAGCAAGTGAATGCCCAAAACCCAAGATAGCAAGGCAAACAATTAGGAGAGTAAATGCATAAAATGAAACAATAGGGTGAACAGGAGAGAGGTGGTAGGAATTATACAACCTAACAATGATTCATCCTTGCCTCCAAGAGAACATCCATACCACCAATATCTCCTTGCGTTGCTTGAATTACCTCCAAAGGATGCTTGATGAAGAATTTTAAAGAAATATGCTTAAATAAGATAGCTAGAAGAAGTTTTGCATAATGCAATTAGTTAGAGAGTGCTTCCTAAATCCTTTCCCCAAGGGTTGCTCGTAAAAATTTTAAGGTAGGGATTGAGAAGGAAAATTGGTTAGGGATTTTTTTAATTCTTCAATTCTGATTTGTTGTTGGAGCATGTGAGGTTAGAGGAGGTAATGGAATTAAGGAATTTGCATGCCCCTAGCTCATGCCAAAATATTCTAGCCATTTTTGCAAAAATGCCACTCATGGTCAAAAATACCATTGACTAGTAATTTTGACCAATGATCAATTTGACTTGTGAATTTTTGGCAAAAATACCACTAGTGATAAAAATACCACTAGCATTTATGATACTAAGTGGCAATGACAGAGGTAAAAAAGGTACCCAAATTTTTGGGTATGATCCAGTTGATTATTTTTTTATGTTGGGTATCTTCTTTGGTAGATTCTAAGTTAATTATATGACTAGATTATAAATTATCAATATCTAGAAATTTTCTCAAACGTTTCATGTCATTTACATGTTTAGCAAAATTTAGTACTACACTATTATTTTTTATTTTTTAAGAGATTAGAAATTCCAAAATAGCTTAGAAATTAGTGAATATAGTTCCCTATACATTTGATAGCATTTTCTATAAAATAATATTTCTTTAAATAGAAGAACAAATTCAATTAGAGTCATAGTATGCAAGTCACACCCTATAGACACCAAATACTAACACCCCATAAAACCCATCCATAACCTAACCCTACATAATAAAATAATATGCCTAAGTTTTAACTTAGGCATAATTTCCTACACATTAATTTATTTTCCATATTTTAAAAAATCTTGAAAATATTCCCTAGGATACCTTGTCTCTCCACTTGACATGTGTCCTAACCACCACTACCCCTCTCCTTGCCACATCTCACACACCTCACTCCACTCACACCTACCCAAATACCACCATTTCACCTAACTAAGACACCTTGGATGACTCACTCTAACTACCCAGGATAGGTGACTACCCATTACCTACCACTTGGTAGCCTTGTATTACCACCTATCCTTCCCTTCTCATCTCCCCAAAGCCTATAAAGACACAATAATTTGTCAAGTAAAAGAGGACTTAATACATATAGTCACACTACAAAAATCACACCAAGAAGACACCCGCATTCTTGAGGATCGAATCATTAAACTTTAGGAGAGTAAAACCCTAGCCTTCTACCAATAAGTCCCAAATGTGGCACCATATTTACACAATAGTAAACATAGCCTCACACTTCCAAAATTAGACCTACATTTGACCATTACCAAACACAACCATGTGTTTGCCTAGGAGAAGTTTTAGCATTTCCAAATAAGGATCAAAATAGGTAAGTCAGCAAGGTATTAAATCTATTATTTTTTATCTTCTCCATAGTCTTATATATTTTGTAAGCATTCATATTTAGGGTTTGATAGCTTTTATTTATATTAAAATGGGTGTCACACTAAGGAGGCCCTTCATATGCTATTGAATCTTTTCATTGCAATATATGTTTGCAAGTGATAGGTTCTTGAGCAACTACTGAATCAAAGATGGCCTACAAGGATATTCAAGCCCATTCAGCAATCTGATTGGAGCAACAAAGATTCATCATAACCACATTCCATTGGTATGCAAAAAGGGTTTATCCCTATTTTCCTCATTGTTATATGAAATCAAGCATGCTTTTATAACCCCTATAATTTGGGGCATATAATCATTGTAACAAAGGAGACCAAGGTTCCCATATTTTACTACACTTGCTTGTTATAGTATTTATTTTTTTAGGTGTATCTTTATTGCTTATAAAATGGTTCTCACGATGGAAACCCCAAAGGGTTCTATTTTGTTTGCCTTGTTGCTTTTTGTAAACTAATCTATGTCTATTTTTGATTGCAAGTTTTTGGATCTCTATCGCATCAAATAAAAAAAAACACAATCTCAAGAGTTTTAGAGCCTGTTTAGGCTATTTTTTTGACTTGTGTAAACACAACCTTGCATTTGGAGACTTGTGAAAATATAGACCTATGTTTGGAGAAATGTAGAAAAGTAGTCTTGTTTTTGGATACATGTACAAATGCAACCCTACATTTGTAATCCTATATAATGACTCTGTGTTTGAGGAGCTAGTGAAAAAATTGAAAGGATTCCTAGTAAGTCATCAGGACCAACAACTCTAGTTTTTTTTTTTTTTATATAAAGGATTTTTTTTTATTCTACTTCTATTATTTTTTTTGCATCAAATTATGAAGGCATACTAGAATTAGGCATCTTGTAAGCACCTTAGAAATAATTTTTAGATGTTTTTTTTAAAAAGCATTTAATCAAGGTTGCATTTTAGGATGCATTTCTTACTTTTTTGAATTGTAAAATATGTAGCATCTGCATCTAGACTTAACTTTACATCCTTAGGTGCATTTAAATTAATATTTTAGCTTCAAACTTACCATGTTCTATTTTACAACACAGTCAGAAAAGCACACCTACATTTGGCTAATCCCAAATGCAATCCTATATTTTACCAAATGTAGACCTATGTTTGACTAGTTTCAAACATAATCATGTGTTTGGATCTATGTTTCAAAATCATTTTAGGGCTTATTTGAAGCTTACCTCCTACATTTTATTTATGATTATGGTTGTTTCTATTGTTTTAAATTCTCTCTAAATTCTATGTATTTTGTATTGTGTGTTTAGGCATTAAAACTAGAATTACATCATGGTTTACATATTTAGAGTTATATTTTATGTTTTTATTTATAAAAATTATAAAAAACTCAAAATAAAACACCCCACACACTTGAACGAATCATCATTCTACACATTTGCATGAAAATTGCAAGGAAACATTCTTGAACATGTTAGATTTCATCACCAACCATAAGTTGAGCCTTATAATAAGCCATAGTTAGTATGATAGTTTCTTGGACTTCATCAACATTAAATTTGTTACTCTTGAGGTTAGCTCAGGGCAATCATGGTTAGACACCCTTTAATATCTAGGTCTTAATAATTTATGGAATCAAAGCTATCATGTATGTCTAAGCTCACACGTGGGTGAAGTGAAAACCTAGATGGGTTAGCAAGGCACTAGATAGTGCAACCTCTCTCAAAGAGGTATTTTTCTCCCCTAGGTTACACCCATCACCAAGCCTTCATATAGAAATCCCTTTCAATATTCATGATTCATCCTTTGTCAAAGGAGTAGGTGCAAATACATATTTTTTAGATTCCCCTTCACCACATACCATTTATATTTTTTAGGCATATATTGCATAAAACACACATAAAACCAAAAAAAAAAAAAACTAAACTTCAAAAAAAAGACTAAAAAAACATCAAAATTAAATTAAACAAATCAAATAAAATCAAAGACAAAACTATAAAAATGAGATAAAAATAGAAAAAAAAATTGATTGTGTGCTTGTTTACTTTTTATTCATATCATATTTCCACACACATACCTACACATTCATCACCCCATTTCACCCCTAGCATATGATAATGACCTGAATTCAAGCTAAATATTTAACCAATACCTAGAACCAATTGCTTGCATATATGGATTAGTATGTTTATGTTTCTAATGGCTCGATCACTTATGTGGCTGAGCAATGGGGTATTTACTTGGACTTTTTTGTAGGACAATCCAATTAGGTACCCCCTTTAGATACTAACATGATGTAGATGGTAATCAACACTTCCATCCTGGAGATCCCTCACACTGAGATATCCACATATTATGATCATCATGTTACAAATTTAGACATTGATGCCCTTAGAATGTACCTTAACCTGGTATGTCCATCCCTTTCCTCGCTCACCATTCCACCTAGATCTGTGCCTATATTCCAGTAGGAACCCATATTTTCCAATACACAATACACCAACTAAATCACCACCAACCCCCTTTATGACTCCATATCCATACCCATGAACCAAAATCCCCCACCATCATCCAATTAGTACATATCCATCCCATCCACCCACACCACCATCCATTCAAACCTGCTTTATGAAGCACAAGTCAACAATTCTTCACATGTGCCCACATACATTCCACCTACATAATTACCCCTAGTTAACCATTCACAACATACCATCCCTACCTCAACTACAATTCTCTATGCCACTTACCCTACACCAACATCCATTCAAGTTGCAACCACACATCGAGTCCAAAAATCTACCTCAACTTTGACCATATCGACATCTGGGATTGCTATACAACAATCTTTACATCATCTACATTAGTTGTTTGTTGGTAGCACTAACCAATGCATCCATACCATATCACAATAGCAATCATAGGTAGCAAATCTAAATCATCCACCCACGTCAAACCAAAATTTTTTATTCACCCAAGATCCATCTTGGGTGTCACGACCATCTACCATAACCATTCCCACCCATCCACTTCACAACATCTATGCCACTTAATTAGTATAGCACACCATTATTACCCCATCTCCACATCATCAAAAATAATCATACCATAACCAATATCACCAAAATATCTGACGTCATCAAATATAAACCACAACCAATCCATTAGCAAATCCAATTCATCATGTAGAAAACTCACCCAACCTACACACAATGAGAAAATCAAGGCTTCCAATCACCATTGGAAGATTCCAAATTTTAGTTTTTGCAGAACCAGATTGATAGCCTATCCATGTAGATACTGGAATGTTATATCAGAAACCTACTCTAATGTAGCTAGTTGATAACCCTATTCATCCTTCAGTACCATCACCACCATATCCATTAGATTTTATAGTACTAATTGATAAAAAATTCAAAAGGGATGAGATCCCCCAAGAGCATTTAGGAACATTCATCCATGCATGCTTTAGGATACAATAAAATGATACCTTGATGCTCTAATATTTCCCTCAAACATTTGTAGGAGATACTCTAGAATGGTATAACCATTTGATGCACCATAGTATCTACACTTTCAACCAATTGGCAGATCAATTTCTAGAGCGGTTCTCCCTAAATGTTAGAAATAAAACCACATTGACTGACTTACTCAACTTATATTAATTTGAATATGAGTCAAGCTATGACTATGGAAACTATTGGAGGTTAGTCATAACTAAATTGTCATTCACCCTCCCCATGGTGGAACTCATAATAATATTTACAAGAAGTTGTTCAAAACCTATCACCTTATTGTTACAATTATAATAGTACATAATATTCAAATAAGCACTCACCTAAGCTAGAGTAATCAAAGATATTGAAGTACATGAGGGAAATATCAAGCTTAAGAAAAATGAATGGAAAAACACAAACCAAAGAGGGAATAATTAGGGCTAGTCCAATTCTAGCCAAGTAAACCAAATGGTCTTGAGCACACCCCAACTACAAACTCAAAAAACTCAATAAACTCAATTCCAATATCAAAAATACAAAAATAAACCACTGTAGCAACAACAAGAATATCAAGTGGTACTACCCCCATGTCAAATGCAAAATTTAGGTAACACAATAAATAATTGATAATTCTGACAATATAATCGACCAGCTCACAACTACACCCCATTACCCGAGCCACTTTCTAACACCTTCCAATGGTTGTATGAGATGCAAATGATTATATTGCCATAGATTAAGCTAAAATATCCCAAAAAATAATGTGACAAGAATTATGAGTAACAATATTACACATTTCATAGATAGAAATATCATGACATTAGTGATTGCTATTCCTTCAAGGATATTGTGCAATATATGATTGAGAAGGGGACTATTAATATTGATAAACCTCTAGCATAGCAAAACCATAGCATGGTATTTATCAAATACCTCTAACTCATCATGAGGTGACTCAAAAAATAATGGGGGCATCAACTATTACAATTTTCCCCAACCAAGTCAACCATATGCATATGACCTAAAAATACCAAGGTTTTATGGGTACTATCCACATAGTCACCCAAATTTAGAGAAATGCTAATTTCACACAACAATAAAATGAGCTAGCACAAGTGTCACTTCCTCCAATAATACCAATAATTTATGTTCCTCAGAAACTAAGCCAAACTCATCCACCATCCTAAATTCATCTCCAAAACCACCCCCCAAGACAAACCATCACACTGAGGATTTATTTGACACACATTTTCAAATTGGCTTTAGCTAAGCTATCAATAGATGAGCTGATACAACAATATCCCCCACTTCATGAAGCATTCATGGAGATCTTAAAATCCATTAAAATTTAAACACAAGATCTCAATGCTTTCATGAACTTTGTTAAAAATATTAAGATATGAATGGAACCATCAATTGCATTTTATAATTTTGAAATCAAAATCATGCCAATGGAAATACTTGACACTCCATTACATATCATAGCTCATATTGATAAAAATCCCTTCAAACACGTGTTAATCGATACCATATCCTCTATCAACATTATCATCACACCAACACTTCAACACCTTAGTCTTTTGCCTTTACACATTGCCAGATCCATCTTTACTTTACAAGATTTTAATAATACCATATGCTCTACAATTGAAATAGTTGTCCTTCCTATTCATGTAGGAGTCAAAACCATCCACACTATGTTCCATATCCTAGAAGGGGCCATGAAATATAACATACTCTTTGGGTGCCCCTGGATTAGGGTCATGAAGAGTGTACCCTCAACATCACATTAGTGTTTGAAATATGTGCATGAGGGAAAATTCATTGTAGACCCATACATGAAGAACCTTTTAAGTACTACAATTTATTTTCTAACCCATATGCACCATCCTCACCATCCACCCATTTATCCATACACCGCTAACCATTCCATCAACTCCAAATGAAAACACCTCATCGAAATCACCCATCTAGGGGGCTCTACCCATAGTTGATCACACCTCCACATCCCAAACCATCAACCCAAATCATGCTTCATCCTCCACCTCATATCACCTCCTCATCACACCCAATCATCCTATAAATCAACCCTCAACATCATTAGTTCACATCCCTCCACCTCACCCAAACAATCAGCTTCTCACCCCTCTAACCATCACAAAGGGGGAGAAAGCATCCACATCATAGATTCAACCACACAATTATTCAACACTAACCATCACTTCACTTTATCCTAAGTCCCAAAATGTTAGCCACATCACTCAACCAAACCCTTCACCATCTACATTATCTAAGCCACTAGTCGCTACTCAAGCCTTCATATCGTCATCCACATCCATACACATCCAAGTTGTAGTCCATATCACCAACTATAGTATTGGTGAGTATATAGTTCAGAATGTTGAAATTACCCCACCTAGCATCAATATTGTTAAATACTACGGTTTCCAATGAAACCCACCTTTAGCCATAGGTGTGGTATATAACATGGGTTCAACTCCAAACAAGATTATTTTTGTGTATGGGGGAGTAGATTCATCATCTGATCTACCTCCTCCCGATGAATCCCAACAATAATTTTGTGTTAATATCGAGTATCTATCCAATCCAAATTTCCCAATACAATATGATATGAGTAGAGTATTCATAACATATTTTAGTTGCACTATCAAGAGGTGCATGTTCACTCTAGCCTAGGATATAGGCCACAAAATTATACATCTTTCTTTAGGGAAATATTTTAATAATTTACCTTAAATCCTAAAGAGAAGTATGATAAGGATAGTGACAAGAGTGATGATAGTGGTGATGAATATATAGACCCTAAGTTTTTGCCTCTTTCATACAAGGCTTTTTAAAAATTGCAACCACCATTACTATGATTGAATTCAATTTTTATGATGACTCTGAAGAAATATTTTATGATAAATTTTATGTACGAGCAATTGCCTCTGATAGCTTTGAGGAAGAGTGAGTCCCTATTGCACCCTTTATTAATGATGATGAGTTTTACCTTCAAATATTTTCTATCCATCGATCGATATTTCATATCCTCATCCTACTTGAGTGACCTGATGCACTACTTGACCCACTAGATCCACCTTCGCTACCTCCATGACATCATGATAATCCACCAATTTTAGGTTAGCTTCTACCTTGAGAGTAGGAATAAGAGAACCACCCTCCACATTGCAACCACAGTAAGTCCTTCAAGTTAACATGATTTTTGTTGACTTGATGGAACCCCTCTGTAATCCATATGATTTGGCAAAACCAATTCCTATTAACATTATCCTTATCGATATGGATCGAATCTCATTGCCATCATCTATATCAAAATTCATTTTGTTTGAGGAATTTATAAGATCTTTCAATGCTTATATCACTTTGCAATCCTTTCCTTCTCCTTCATACATGTTTCATACTAAAGTAGAAGAGATAGAGCCAAAAACATTCAAGGATTTTATTGATGATATTCATTTAGTCCCTACTCCCCACCAGTTGGAGGATGGTTCACACATGCTCATTGAAGAAACATTCGATGTGAACCTTAGTACAAATGCAGGTAATCCATAAATCATTAAATTAGGAAAAAGTCCATAGAAAAAATAAAATGAGCACCTATAAATATTGCTAGTGATGAAGAAATAAATCTTTGCATGGTCATATAAAGATGTGGCTAGACTTCATCCTAATTTTGTATTCCAAAATCTAACCTTGGATCTTCATGCAAAGCTAGTCAAATAAAAATTAAGGAAATTACATCCTACCATTACCCTTATGGTCAAAGAAGAACTTCAAAAACTATTAGACATGGGTTTCATTCAACCCATTGACTATCCTAAGGGGCTCTCAAAAAAGGTACCCTTTCATAAACCTAATAGGGGATTCACTTATGTAAATTTTTTTGATATATAAATAAAGCATACCCAAAGGATGATTTTCCTTTCCCAAACATTGATACTTTCATAGATTCTAAAATGGGCCATGAAATACTTTCTCTAATGGATAATTTTTCATGATACAACCAAATTCGAATCAATCCTAAATATAAAGACAAAACAACATTCATAACACATTGGAGGAATTTTTGTTATAAGGTTTTACCATTTGGTCTTAAAATTGCAGGGGCTACTTATCAGTGTGCCATGACATATATCTTGCATGGCTATATGCATAAAATTATTGAATATTATGCTCATGATTTAATAGTAAAATATAAATCATTTTTGAATCATATCGATGTATTATAAAAATTATTTGATTGGATTATAGAGCATAAGGTTAGATTAAAACCTAAGAAGTGTGCTTTTAGAGTTACATCTAAAAAACTTCTAGGGTTCATTGTTTCAAAATGTGGCATTGAAGTGGACCAAAACAAGGTCAAGGCCATTACAAAAATACCACCCCCATGAAATATTAAGGAATTGCATATTTTACAAGGAGAGATTCAAGTGATTCATCGCTTTATCATGCAACACTCTAACAAATGTAGGCCATTCAATCATATGATACAAATGGGGATCACCTTTTCATGTAATAAAGAGTGTCAAGATGCTTTCAATGACATTAAACAATATCTAGCCTCACCACCGGTCCTTATGCCACCTCGCCCTAGCATCCCATTTCATATTTACATATTAGCCATTGATTTTGTGGTAGGAATAATGCTTACACAAAAGAATGAAAATCATAGAGAGCAAGAAATTTATTATATTAGTTGAACATTAGTGAGCTATGAAACAAGATACACATTTATGGAAAAATTAAGTCTAGCAATGGATTTTGCAACTAAGAAACTCAAACATCACATACGTAGGCACACCAATTATGTCATACCTCGAGAAAACCCTTTGTGATACATGATGACTTGGACGTACAACAACACCAGTACTACAAAATGGATAATTCTCTTAACGGAATTCAATTTCTAATTTATTAGCCAAAAATCCATCAAGGATTAGGTGATAGTTGATTAACTCATGGAAGCTCCACTTCTAAATGATCAACCTTTATTTATCAAGCTATTAGATGATTTAGTTTTTACCATAATTGAACAAGAAGAATACGTCGATCCTGAATATGACATTGACATCATCATGTTCTTCGATAGATCAAAGTGTGATAAATGACAAGGTGTAGGAGTTATGTTTTATACACCACAAGGGATGCCTATCCCTTCATCATTCAAGTTTGACTTCCAATGCAAAAATAACAACATAGAGTATGAAGCCTTAATCTTAGGGATTTAGGTAGTTGTCACTCGAGGCATCAAGTGTATAAGAATCTTTGGTGAATTTCAACTTGTAGTTAAACAAGTGAAAGGAAGTCACCAATACAAATATTTAGTCTTAAAACTTTACAACAAAATAACAATACAATTGATAGTAAAATTTGACTCATATGAAATCAATAACCTAACTCATTCAAAAAATAGATTTGCAAATGTGATGGCCTCTCTAGGATCATTGATTATAAATAATCTCGTAGGAGATATCCAACAAACAATTATCAAGACAATGTCAAAATATGAAATTTCATGAGCTGATTCTAAAGATGAAAAATATGGTTGCTTTATTCACATAGAGCCATACGAGCCTTGGCTTAATTAGATAAAGGAATTTATCAAGTTTGGTAATATCCCTATAAATATGTCATAAACTACTAAAAAACTTTCAATAAGGAAGCAACTCGTTACACTCTCTTGGGGGATATGTTGTATAGATGTGGCTATGATGGTATTCTACTTTATTATCTCAATACTACAAAGGTATAATGGGCCATGTATGAAGATCATGATGGTACTTATGGTGACCATTTTAGTGCGATGGCCATTTCAAAGCACATATTGTGCATGGGTTACTATTGGCTCACAATGAAAAGTGTTTGTTGCAACTATGTAAAGAAATATCAAAAATATCAACAACATGCCAATCTAACACGTGTTATCACATGTATTACAACCAATTAAAAGTATTTCGCCATTTTAACAATTGAGACTCAATTTTATTGGAAAAATATCACCTCCATCATTGGGACAACACAAATTCATAATCATTTCCACAAAATACTTCACAAAGTGGGTCGAGGCGATTCCTATGACCACTATGATAGGACCTCGAATCGTAGAGTTCATACTCCAACATATAATCTATCATTTTGGCATTCCCTCCAAGATAATATCAAAAAATGGTAAGTCTTTCAAGAATAATATTGTTGGAGCAGTTTGTGATAAATATCATATCAAACATATTTTCTCGACTCCTTGTTACCCACAAAAAAATGAACAAGCAATGGCTACCAATAAAACCTTGATAGCTATTCTAAAGAAAATCATAAAAGACAATCACGAAGATTTGTATATTCAAATATCCTTACCATTATGGGCTTATAAAATGAGCATTTATATACCTATAGGGGAAACACCATTTTATCTGGTATATGGGGTTGAAGTAATTATACCTCTTGAGCTCAAGATTCCTCACTATGCATTTCATTACAAGAATTTATGGATGAAAATACTTATAGACAAGCGTATCTTGACCAACTCATGCTACTTGATGAAATATGAGTCAATACCTTGTAGCATCTATAGGTATATCTAGATCATATCAAGCATACTTAAAATGCAAAGATCCATCCATGTGAATTCTAAGTTGGAGATCTCATCCTCAAAGAGAATCAATAAAACACCAATGTCTTGTTACACCTTTGTGACAAATTTGTGGCTAATTGGTTAGGTCCATTCATAATTAAGCAAAATATTGGTCTTAGAACATATATACTTGTAAGTCTCGAGGGAATATAAGAGCCTAAGCCATTGAAATTCATTCATTTGAAATAATTCTATACATAGTGCAAGATATATCCTTATATATACATGGCTAATAATAACAATAGTAATAAATTTTCATTTTTATACACTGCATTTCATATATCCATTCATGCTCTCATATAATCCAACTACACTACATTCATAGAATTTGCATTTTCCCATGTTCTTAGTCATATTTATAGTCATTCAATTAGTTTGGATATTTTTTAATCCATTGAGTCTTGTTGCCTTAATAAGGGGTACCTTCATCCTAGTATTGGTTTCATCCCACAATCTACCACAAAAAAAGAATCAATAAATCCCACAACACCTTATCACTTTGGTAATCTTTGGTTTGGGGAATCTCTCGGTATTTTCAATCACTAATCCAATCCTAGTATTCCAAGAAACCTCCATTGAACATCAAGCAGTCCTTAGGTGCTATAGGTTATTCCTAAATAAATCAAGTTTCCTCTTGGACCACACACATTAGCATAAACTAAAAAAATTATGATGCCTTGGAAAGATAAACCCATGAGTAGTTATTGCAATAAAGGAAATGGTTTCCCCTGCTCATCCCATCATGTACATGGTCTAACTTTGAGAATTGGCAAAAGGACAAGTGCAAAAGCAAAAGATAAAAGTTCTTTTAAAAATAAAAAAACAAATAAAAGCTTGAATCCCTATAATTTTTAGGTCATTATATCATGGGGTTAATCTCCATCGAGGCTATACGCTCACAAAAAAAATTACTTATTAGCATGGAAGTGGAGTACCTGTCATGGTGACATTTCTATCACATTAGTGACCTTCTTTTTTGTATACCTATGTACACTCACAAAAAAACTTACTTATTAGCGTAAGTTAGAATTGATTATTCATGCCCATGCTCATGATTGGTAATGAATATTTAAAACACACATAGTTTATCCTTGAGATATTTGACTCCACTAGGACACCCTTAGTATGTTAAGAAGTTGCAAGATTAATAGAGGAGTTTTTTCGAGAACACTTGGATGTTTGACTCTTTTCAAAACCACTCTAGATCCTTACCCCTAATATAAACAAGTTCATAAGCGAACTTATATTCCATATCACCATTGCATTATCACCCATGTATTATAGTTTATTTCATAATAAAACTAGTATTACTATGTTGGTGTCCCTAATTAAGCAATTAACACAAAGTAATATAAACAACGATTCATATTTTATTAAAATGACAATTGATAAGGTCATACCATTTAGTTCATTCAAATATATAATTAGAACATCATATGCATTCATTCATAATACATTCATTCGATCACATGCATATATCAGCATCCATGCATTCATAATAAAATAAACACAAACAACAATGAAAATGATATACAAAAAGTCATGTATATATATATATATATGTGTGTGTGTGTGTGCGTGTGAGTGTATGAATCACAAAGTACATAGAACACTAAAATATTGTATACAACAAAGCACTAAGGCTCCTAGTAAAAAATACAAAGCATCCAAAAATATGTACAATAAGTATTGTTGGTCAGCATCATCAGTGACCTCTAGACGGTCCAATAAGAGACCCCAAACTATATCCCTAGGATATTTATGATTCCTAAACTATTGAGCCCTAAAATGAGAACTACCATATTAGGACCCACTCTTCCAAATAGATCTAAACCTTGATGAAAAAAGCCACATCGGTAGTGGAATATGATATTGTCCAAGTTGATCCTTTAGCAACTAAATGAAATCATCCTATGACTAAAATTAAGACAAATCCTATCACTATCATCCCTCCCTATAAACCATATATTTTTGAAGTGCAACTATAACATCTAATTCACCACCTACACCCAGGGCACTCCATAGCCCCTCAACCTCACTCCACAATAACACTATATTAGCATCTCAAGAAACCTCCATCTATAGCAGGAAGTCACGCTCCTTTGCTATGTTTTTATGCTCCACATTCAATGTATCCCACTCCTCATTGTATGATGGAGCCCTTAATAGAGCCTCACTTATAACCCCCATACCCACACCTCCATCCCCACAAACTCCACCATCACCTCCACATCCATTACCTCTACCACCTACTTCTACAAGTATGTCATACTCAACCCTTGTAGGCTTAGTGCCAATACTAAGGTGATGATGCCTCTATCATCAAGAAATCTCCTCAGTCACTCCTACACCACCCTCATCCTCATCACCATCATCCATAGCTTGAATAGGTGTCTAAGGGGACTATGCAAAAAACCAGGCATCATAGTCATCTATCATCCTAATGTCATACACGTATGGGATATAAATAAACTCATAATTTTCATCTTCGATAGGCCAATCATTAGAATATGGTAAGCTTAGTAGGATGTGAGAGAATTGGATCAACTATTTCTCACTACCATGGCATCCAATCATCCTTATGGCTCATATAGCCTACCATAGCTAATCCCCATCCTCATTCCATCCACTAGCCCATCATTAAGGTCACCAAAGAACATCACCAACTATCAATACCACCCACATATCCCTATAGTCTTGTGAACTATGGCTAGGTCAGCTTAGTTGTAGCTCCTCATCCTCTCATCATCAAATTGTACAAGGATGTAAGAGATCCTAGTTGATGTAGATAACTCAATATGAAGCTGAATTCTTTATTCCAATGCAAGAATATATAGGAAATACATAAGAATATCATGTAGATTAAGTGGTTGCAATAATCTACCAAACATGGTCAACCACTTAACTAATAGCTAATGAAATGCTAACTATGGATGACAACAAGTTGCTAGAGGACAAACAAGATCTCTAATAGTTAACTAACACCCAAACCACTTAACATCCTATTTCTAAAATGGGCATACTATGCCTCACGTGAATACAAAGTGTAAGAAATAGTAAATGCATATAATAATAATAAATAATAAAATGTGCACTTAGGCTTAAGAGGATAAGCCCAAGTATCCTCAACACTCCTCCCAACCATATACGCATTGGACCCTAATGCTCTCAATAAATGTGGAAAGTCATGGGCCATCTCATGGTGAGGAATCTAGTGATCCATGCATGGAAAGTGATCATAATGAGTGATAAGGTATGTTGTGGAAGAACCTTGTCCAATGTGATGAGTCTTCATCTCAAAAACTCTATCTAAAATGAGTGAAAACTGACAATCAGGTGCCACTGCTATTGTAGGGCTGAAAACAAGATCAAGTACCAAAAGAGGATCTTGTAATGGTCTCTTTGGAAAGTGGTTCTTATCCAAAGGAACCCAAAATCTATCTCCAACCTATGGTGAATGAGGATAGTGATGCTTATGTACCACTCCCTATAGATTCTCCTACAATTCCTATGGTATCTTGCCTAGAAGTTTCTACTGATGCTCAGTGAATGAAGTAACCTTAGCTTGCTCCTCCATGTGTCCAATGGTGGGAGTGGGCAAAGCCAAAGGTAACTTTTATGGAAAAAGTGATTATGCAGCTAGAGTTGTACCCAAAATGATACCAATGGAGTGAATGGCATATTTCTCATGAGTGAGAATGGTGGGTTCCTTAACCACTTGCTCTTGTAATTATTCATTAGGTGGGAGTGAAACTTATTTCTTTTCTTGTTCCTTAGATGGTGTTTTTTATTCATTTTGTGTGGGACTGATTCTAGTAGGATCCAAAATGAGTGCTTGACTTAATTGTTTCCTTACTTACCTACAACTTAACATCAAATTAAAATTAGATATAGTGTCTTGTATCAAGTAAGTTTTATCATGCAAATCTAATGTGTAGGTATTCTTTTTATCATGATAAATAAAATTCCTATCAAATTTATAGGGTTTACCTTGTAATAGCCCACAACAATCCATCTCTATGACATCACACCTAACTTTATCCACAAACTTATCACCAAAAGTAAAATTCAAGATGCAAGTGTGGGTGATGTTGGATGTGGAGTCTACATATTTCCACCAAAGTGAATATGGTTGGTGATGTGGCTTGATGGGAAGTCTCAACTTCTCCACAAAAAACTTTGCAATGAGGATATTTTGCGATCTGTTATCTATGATACAATCAAAATAGTAATCATGTGTAAGGTGGGCTCTAGTAACAAACAAATTGTCACAATCCCCTTGAGAAAATACATTTGACATAAGGGTAACTTTTTTTAGTTTTCCCTTTAAATCATGATACTCTTATTTTGTCCTTGTAGCCAAAATGGGATCATAATGTAGTTCCTCATGTGTAGGCTATACAAATAGGGATTTCTTCTTCTTAAATTTTTCAAAAGCATTTGGATTTTACATGACCATGCTTTTTACAAAATTCACAATACAATGGAGAAGAAGGATCTTTAGAATGAAAAGAAGAAGAATGTGCTTAAGGAGAAATGGGAGGAGAAGAAGAATTATGGGAAGAATGAGAATTGTTCTTTAAATTCTGTTGATGTTGATTCCCACCTTTGGAAGAGCTATCCGATAGTGAACATGATTTGTGATATGCACCAACTTTCTCCTCTGCAAGAATGGAATGATTGAATGCTACATCCAAGATGAGGAAAATATTAAACTTTATTTCCCTAAAAAATTGATCTTGCAAACCATGAGTGAATTTTTTAATCAAGTCCTCTTCTGAATCTTTCACACCAAGCAATCCCCTTAGCCTATTGAATTAGAAAATGTAGTCAGAAATAGACATCCCATAGGTTTACCTCAATCTATACCACTTGCTAGTGATGGTAGTTGGTGGAAAGAAAGTGTTTTCAAAATTTGGGTTAATTATTTCCAAGTGATTGTGGCATTATGGCTCTGTAATTCTACAATTATAACTTTTGATAAACTTATAAGTTTGATTGTAGAAAATTTAGCTTGTTCATCCTCCAAAATTTTAGCATAAGCAAAACAAGTTTGCATATCCAAAATCCATGCATAACCTTACATTTAGATTTGTTGGCATGATTATGGTAAATTCTGATTTCACCAGGATTGAATTGCACAACAATTTCTCTCACCTTCTCTGTCAAAATATCTATTGCTTCTGTGAGGTTTTCCATGTTGGTTCTGAGGTCATGAGCCATTTGTTTTCGAGTGTATGCCAGACTAGGAGGATTATAAAATTGTCTTTGCAAGAACTAATCTAGGCTTAGGAACAATTTTTAGTTTCCTAATGCAGCAATTTTGCCTAGATTTTACAATAATTTGCTCTCCAAATTCAAAAAAATGGCTAATTTAGTGCTTTTACAAAATTAAATCAATTTTGCAAGTACAAAAAGTGCACTAAAAATTACAAAAATTAGCCCTTTTACATGTAAAATTTGTGTTAGGAGGCAAACATTTATCAATCTACGGAAAATTTGCAAAAAAATGCAAAACATTCGTTGAAAATGGAGAAAAATTAAAAAATTTCACCTTTTTTTAGTTCGTTATCCTTTGTTGCAGGTTCTAGTACCAATTTAAAATTTTGAATTTTCCTCCAATTTTATTTTTGAATATTCTCTCGATCAACTGGGGTGGGTTGGTCAATTGCTCGATCAATGGTTACGTTGGCAATATACGAAGAGTCAATAGGTCTGATTCAAATTGTAAGCTGACATCAACTATTAACAACACTTCTACGCACACCAGCCAACAAAGGCCAACTGGCCTAGAGGAAACCACCACCTCCCTCCCACGCGTGAAAGCATGGTTGAGTGTGACCATCGAGAGGTGGTCACCTCAATACATGCACGACGATGCCTATAAAAATTTGTAGGCACCCCGTGCTATGTATGTGGGATTATTTCCCATAATAAAAATAACCTTCCCATCGACGCGGATAAATCTTTCAGTGCAAAAAATTAAAACGTAACCTTAGTTTGCATAAAAATTGTCCACCAAAAACTAAAAATGCACTGGGATTATTTCAAGGACACCGAAAAATGTGTCTCCTCACTACAAAAACCATAACTCATCATGATTCCTGCTAAGAATTTTTGTTGGGAAATTTAATTTATGAATGGCAGAATCTATTTGACGCTCTCATTTTTTATATGCCATCAAAACTACACAAAAGACATTAGAACTATTGAATCTCGTTGAGCAATCACTGAAATAGTTAGAAAAATCATGGTAGTAAGAAATTTCTACCTTAGAAAAATTTCTCCTTCGTCGTTTGTCATTACCTATAAACATCACCAAATATTTACTAGTTTTTCTTCAAGAAGAAATGGGTTATGACATTGTGATCACCGAGCATTAGAAAGCCTAACAAAATGCCAATTCTTCACCAAAAAAAGCCACCTCCTACGACTACAATCACTGTCTATGATCAGTTGATGTGAGGGTTTAATCTCGTTGTCACCTTTATCAGTTAGTTGTCGCCAATTGATGCCTGCCTATAATGATTGGTCATTAATGAGTGGGTTACTAATAGCTGGTGGCTAGGAGATGGCCCCTTTGACACTGGTGGATGCCATGCTCTCGTGGTCGACTGACATCGTGGGTGTCGATTGGCTGGTGGTCGATGTCATGGGTCGACTACCATGAGGTGGCACCGACTATCATGCGCTAGTCATTCATGTGGACGGTGGTAGCCTATCCAGTGGGTGGTCATCAATTTCCTGGCTAACTTCCTATTAGGGACCCACCAAAATTTGGTGGCTGCCCATTATATTGGGTACCAAGTGTACCAAAAATAGGCTAGAACATATCTTAAAAAATAATACCATGTTTTTTTTAATATTAATATTATAAAAAATTAATATTAATATAAAATTTTCATGCATAAAAATAAATATATCTTTCATGCAATAACTTGAACTTACTATTGTTTTCTTGGATCAAAATTGAACTCAAATTTTGCTTCCGCAAAACTATGCTTTTCATGACAATTCTTTGGCAACTCCTCAACAATGCTCTTAGCCATAATTTGGCCTCAAAATGGTGTAACTAATACTTAACACCTGGTGCAGGGGTAATTTATGCCCTCTGTCACCTCAACTTCAACTGATGTTGTGGGTGGCTTCAAGCCAACTCTCATGAGCATCTACCTAGGACCTAGCAGTGAAGTGGCAGTTGTGTCCTCCTTCCTGCAAAAATCTCCTTGGCTAACTGATACCAATGATGTAGATAACTCAATGTGAAGCTGAATTTTTTATTCCAATACAAGAATATATAGGAAATACATAATAATCTCACGTAGGTTAAGTGGTTGCAACAATATGCCAAACATGGCCAATCACTTAACTAATAGCTAACCAAATGCTAACTATGGATAACAACAAACTACTAGAGGAAAAACAAAATCTCTAATAGTTAACTAACACCCAAACTACTTAACAACCTATTTCTAACATGGGCATACTATGCCTCACATGAATACAAAGTGCAAGAAATAGGAAATGCATATAATAATAATAAATAATAAAATGTGCACTTAGGCTTAAGTGGATAATCCTAAGTATCCTCAACACCAGTGATAAGGCAAACTAGCAAGACGAATAATTTTGAAATGCTCTCAACCATGGATATAGAGTAGTAGGTTGCAACCCAATCCATTTCACTCCAATATTTTCACCGCATATAGATAAATATAAGTATAATCTAGTAAGGCAAGAACCCAAGCATATATTCAAGACACATTGACCATATCATAGACCAACCTGATTTGGTTCCAAGGGAACCTAGCTCCTATGTTGTTTTTTAACATATAGTCAGAGTGAACATCACATAAGTGGGTAATGACTCCAGCTCCCCCCTCTAAAAAATCTCCATATACTGAATTACGCTCTTTCTAACATCCACACCCTCTCATCCATCACCAAAAATGTGCCTCAACTTAGTCTTTTTGTCCCCTCCAACCCGGACACATAATTCCTCAATAGGAACATGGAAGATGCAATAAATATCCTCAAGTGTGACTGTTATCTCCCTTGTTGGGAGCTAAAAAATCCCCTATCTGGATCCTACATCTCCACCAATTCTTAGAGGTACTCATCATCTACCCTAAAAACCTCCACCCAAGTAACTCCATCTAACACCACCCTATCTAGCCACTTCTAGTCATATTTGATCAATGCCTTTTTACACCCACCCCATTTTCCATCTAAAACAAAAACAAAACAAAAAAACATTTCACCGACCCCCTTATCATTGTAAAAATAAAATAAAAGCAAAAACAAAAAAAAACACCTAAAATAGAGGGCTACGAGGACCTACCTTTTCCACATGCCCTTCCACTCCAACCACCACATCATCCCATCCTACCCTATGACTACACCTATGCTCTTCATTGCTCTTAAAATATCTTTCTTACTCTCTCACATGAAAAATCAGAAGGCTCAAACACAAGAATAAGGTAAAATGACCCCACAAGCCTTTTATAGCCTAAAAATTCATTTTCAAATGTAGGCCTATGTTTGGTAGGTACGTCTAAATGTACATCTACATTTATACGTGCCTGCCAAACATAGACCTACATTTGGTAGCGCTCAAATGTAGGTCTGTGTTTGACCCCAAAAGCCCAAAAAGCTTTCCAAAACATCCCAAAAGGCTATAAAAAATCACACAACCATCGCATTAACTTATATATGCATCAATCACATCATCCCATTTCATCTTAACATAACTTTGATCAAATTTGATAACTTACTTTTGGAATGCAATTGCGTTCAAAACTATTTGCTCAAGAAAATCATCAAACCCTCTCCACAGGGTTGAAGAAGTGGAAAAATTTACAAATTACAATTTGGTATGGACTAAACCATTTATAAATGGGTCCAATATTAAACCTCAATGGTTATTCCATATACCATAGCAAAATTGATCATAATTTTACCAAAAGCAATGTTTCAACAACATATACCTATTCCAAACTTGGGGTAATCAACATTGACAATTACAAGAGCCATTTTATAAGAAAATAAAAATTATGACAAGTATAACATTCTACTGTATAATTCATCAGATGAGAAAAAGCATTTCTACTGGTGAAATTCCTTGGTCTTACATTATATTTGCAGTCTAAAATTTTATGTCCATAGCCATTGCATTTAAAAAAGAAACCAGAAAAGGGATAATTGAACTTGGGTGATGGTCTTTGCCATGTTGTCGTAGGAGCCATAGGTCTTCTTCTTCTTTGATGTGTGACATTTGTGAATCCATCATTGTCAATTTTCCTTTCGTGCCTGGCATTATTGCTTTCTTTTGCATGAGATGTTTTTTCTTGATCAACCTATTTCTTATCTTCATTATTTATGGATTCTACATTTCTAGCCTTTGATCCATTTGATGATTCTCCTTCGACAAAACAATTAATTTCTTCATGTTTGTGATAACAACTAATTTTCTTATTCATCTCTTCTAGCTGCATTCTTAAACCAACAATCTCTTCTTCTAGCTTTCTGCAATAATCTATTTTCAGGGTTATTTGCACTTCGATATCTGTAGATATTTTCTTGGATTCTTCTATCTGTACTTTCAAACTGGTTATGATTTCATTTGCATCCTCAAGATTTCTTGAAATTTTCTTATTATTTTTCCTTTCTATCTTCCACTCTTCAAGTGCAGAGATCAACTCACCTTCTAGATCTACCTCAGCCTCAGGGTTTTCACTACATACTTTAGAGTTCACTCCTTTTTCCTTTTCTGATTTTACTTCTTCAAATTCCATGAAAAGAGCTTCACCTGTTTCCTCTTCAGAATCCTCATCAGAGTTGTCTTCTGATGAACTGGCATTCCTAGAGATGAAACTTTTCTTCTTGAAGTTTCCTTTTCTGAAATTCATTTTCTTCTTCCAGTCACTTCTTTCTTGGTGCGATCCTTCATCATTTTTGTTCTTCTCTTTAAGTGGACATTTAGTCACAAAATTCCCAACACCTCCATAGTTGAAACATTTAAGCGGTAGCTTTCCTCTGTATTTTATTTTTTCCCTTTTTAGTTTTCTAACAAATTTTGCTTCCATTTCATCTGATGTCTCTTCTTCCTCGGACTTTTGTTTTGCGTTTTTATCTTTAAGGGCTTTAAAAGCCGCTTCTCTGTCTGTTGGTTTAGATCTTCCTATCCTCATCTCATATGCAGTCAAAGAACCATACATCTCATCTATACTATAATAATTTAGATTTTTAGATTCTTCTATCATTGAGACTTTAAAATCAAACCTTTGAGGAAGAGATCTTAATACCTTTTTCACGATGGTAGAGTCTTCGATATCCTCACCAAGTCCTCTGATCGCATTAATGATTCCATTAACTCTCAGCATATATGCCTCAATGTTTTCATTGTCATTCATATTTAATGCTTTGAACTGAGCTCGATGTATCTATAACTTGGCCTCCTTGATCTTATCATCTCCTTCATGAATACTCCTCAGTTTGTCTCATATCTCTTTTTTCATTGTACAGCTCATGATCTTTACTAGTTCACTATCTGCTAATCCGCACATGAGAGCATTCTTTGCTTTTGAGTTATTTTCAAACAGTTTATTTTTGTTAACCTCTTTTGGAGGAGTGATGGGTATTGTGTATCCACTAACTACTGAATCTCAGATGTCGTATCCCAAAGCATAGAGATATGTTTGCATCCTAATTCTCCAGAACACGTAATTAGACCATCAAACAATGGTGTTTTGCTTGATGAGAAGCCTTCACCACCTGACATTGTGTTACTTCCAAGATCACCCTAGCTGGTTAAGCTTGTATAGGAACATGGATCTGATACCAATTGTTAGTCTCACAATGACACTAAGAGGGGGGGTGAATCAGTGTAGCTCTTTAAACTTAACTTTATAGTTCTTAATACTGTAGTAATTAACACTTATTACTAGATACAACAAGTATAACAAAAGAGCATCACACAACACAAGATTTAACGAGGTTCACCAATGTGGCTACTCCTCAAAAATTGACTTCTTGGACTACCATCCAAATCTAGCCTTTGCAAAGCACCAACTTTACAATCAATTTACCAGCACACACTGGAAGGAGCACCAACCCCTAATTTATCTATACCAAAAAAAAGGAGCACCAACCCTTGATTTACCAGCACCAACTGGAAGGAGCACCAACCCCTGATTTACCAGCACCAATTGGAAGGAGCACCAACCCCTAATGCCAAACACAAACTTGGACTTCAATTTGAATCTATAGGTTTAATAGTAATATACCTTTGCTTTTGCAAGACCCTGACTGGTCTTCTTCACCTTTGCATTCTCTGCATACTCTGCTCTCTCTATGAATTTTGCACTTAGCATCTTTCGATACGACTTGCTCTCTGCACACTACGATTGAACTTTGCACTCATCAACATCATACTCAAATCTCCAAACAACCCTCCTTTTATAATAGAATTTTTGTGATGAAAAACCTAATCTTAGTCGATTGTAAACCCTAATCTTAGTCGGCTTTCATGACAACTGTAAACCCTAATTTTAGTCGGCTGTCATCAGACTTCTTCAACTTCAAATCAACCACAAAAATACAACATGTCGCGATATCGCGATACTTTCACTTTCTCTCTCTTTCTCCTTGCTTTTGCCTCCGAAAATACATGTTGCGATATCGTGACACTTTTTCTTTCTCTCTCTTTCTCTTTGAATCGGACCACGAAAAAGCTACATGTCGCGATATCATGACACTTTTTCTCCTTGTTATTTCTCTTAGCTTTGGCCCGCAAAAATATAGCATGTCATGATATTGCGACACTTTCACCTTCGTACGCTTTCTCTATTCTTTTGTCATGATATCGTGACACTTCTGCTTCCAAAGACTTCGACTTTGCTTTTGTCATGATATCGTGACACTTCTGCCTTTGTAGTCTTCAACTTAGCTTTTGTCATGAAATCATGACACTTCTGCTTCTGTACTTAGCTTCTTTGCTTTTGTCGTGAAATCGTGACACTTCTACCTTCGAAGTCTTCTTCTCTGCTTTTGTCACAAAATCACAACACTTTTGCTTCCATACTTTATTTCTTTGCTTTTGTCATGAAATTGTGACACTTCTACTTTTAAAGTCTTTCTTTCTGCTTTTGTCATGAAATCATGACAGTTCTGCTTCTGTACGCTTCCTCTCTTTCATTTGTCATAAAAATGCGACATGTCACGAAATCGTGACACTTTTCCAACTTACTTTCTCTCTCCTATTTTAGTCGTGAAAATGTGACATGTCATGAAATCACGACATTTTTTGAACTTACTTTCTCTCTTCTATTTTAGTCACGAAAATGCGACATGTCATGAAATCGTGACATTTTTCAAACTTACTTTCTCTCTCCTATTTTAGTCGCGAAAATGTGACATGTCGCGAAATCGCAACACTTTTCTTACTTGTTCTCTTTCTTCGAATTTGTTGTGAAATCACAACAATTCTTCCTGCTTTCTCTTTTTCTTCCAACATGTCGTGAAATCGTGAAAGTTTTTCCACTTGCCTTTTTCTCTTCCAACATGTCACAAAATTGTGACAATTTTTCTTGCTTTCTCTTTCTTTTCCAACATGTCGTGAAATCGTAGCAATTTTTCCACTTGCATTTTTCCCTTCCAACATGTCGTGAAATCGCGATAGTTTTTCTTGCTTTTTCTCTCTCTTCCAACATGTCACGAAATCACCACAGTTTTTCCACTTGTCTTTTTCTCTTCCAACATGTCGCAAAATCGCGACAGTTTTTCCTGCTTGTTCTCTCTCTTCCAACATGTCATGAAATCACAACAATTTTTCCTATTTTTTCTCTCTCTTCCAAAATGTCACGAAATTGTGACATTTTTCCATGTCTACTATATATGTCGCGATATCGTGACACTTTTCTTACTTGTATTTTTCTTTGATCTTTTGCAAATGGGCCACTTCGGTCTTCTTGGAAAATCACTGTACATACTCTGAATAACCTTTGAACTCCTGTCTTTTGCATCTGAATAGCTTTTGAACTTCTTGTACACTACATCAACAGATCTATCTGACTATGTTGACAACAATGACAATACTGTTACTGCACCTTGCTCAACAGAGAAATGAGTTCTCCTATGGATAGATATCCACAAACTTTGATTAGGTGATTGGTGTCTCCTTTGGATAGATATATATAAACATTGTAGAGAAAGAATTCCCAAGAAAATTTATTTGAGAAAAATTTATAAGGAATATTTTCTCCATGAGGTATCCCACATTAGGTGAACCACGTTAAATAATGTCTCTAATGTGTTTGATGTTTACTATTTTAATACTGTTGATGTTAAAATTTGGACTAAAAAGCAAAAATTTGTATCTTATACTATTCACCCCCCCTCTCAGTATAAGCACATGTTCTACAATTGGTATCAGAGTGGATCTCTCTATAAAAATACTAACAACTTGGAGGAGGATCCATCAGTAAAATACATGACTTCATAAAATTAATAGGAGACTATGTTTGACATAAAATATGAATTATTTACTGCTCTTGAAAAGTTGGAAATAATTACAGACAAGAATTAAAGTTTTAAGGAACAAATTCTAGAGTATGAAGAAGCAAGGATGGAACTTTTAAAAAATATTACAGATCTCAAGATAAGGGTGGAAGAAGAAAATAAAATTGACCAGGATATGACAGATATGTTAAGAGCAAGGGAAACAAAATATGAAATATTGGAAGCAAAAATTATTTATCTAAGGAATGAAGTGGAAGAACTCTAAATTTAGATAATGGAAAAATAAAAACAAAAAATGTGTTGTATATTAAAGGGTTAAAACATAATATGATAACTATAAGTTAACTTTGTGATCAGGGGTATATGGTTACTTTCCACCTAGATAGATGTGAGACAAGAAATTCAAAAACTAGAAAAGTCATTACCAATGCAAAAAGAACTCCAAATAATCTATACATACTTAGTGAGGTCAAATGGGAAAAGTGCTTTCTATCACAAGAAGATGAGAGTTGGTTATGGCATAGAATATTGGGTCACTTGAATTTTGACAACATAGTCAACATAAGTAATAAGCAGGATGTCAAAGATTTACCTAAAATAAGAAGACCACAAAACACAATTTGTGTACCTTGTTAACATGGAAAGCAAACTAGAACAAGTTTTAAGTCAAAAGAATATATGTCATCTGAGCCATTGAGTCTAATACATATTTATTTATGTGGACCTACCAGAACACAAAGTATTTAGGATGAAAGTTACCTTATATTTTTTATAGATGATTAATCTAGAATGGTTTGGGTAGCTTTCCTGAAAGAGAAGTTAGAGTTCTTTGAAAAATTCAAAGCATTTAAGGAATTGGTTGAAAATAAAACTAGCAAAAGGATTAAGTGTTTGAGATATGACAGAGGAGGAGAATTTACCTTAAATGAATTTGTAGAGTTTTATGAACAACATGGAATCAAAAGAGAATACTCAACATCAAGAACTCCTAAATAAAATGGAGTAGATGAAAGAAAAAATAGGACTGTTGAGAATATGGCTAAAGCTATGCTAAATGAGTCTAAGATCTGGATTTTGGAGAGAAGTAGTCAACACAGTAGTATACATAATCAATAGGGCTCAAATGAGGGTAAGTCATCACAATACTCAATATGATCTTTGGAAAGGAATATCAGTCACTATAAAACACTTCAAGAATTTTGGAAGCAAGTGTTACATAAGACGAGAAGATCAAAACTTAGGTAAGTTTTACCCAAGATGTGATGAGGGAATTTTTCTTGGTTATTAATCAAGGAGTAAAGCCTATAGATGCTTCAACAAGAGAACACATAATATTATATAAAGTATAAATGTAACAATTGATGAGAAGATAGATTCAAGATAACCAGTTCAACAAATTGTGTATCATGAAGATGGAAGTTGTCAAGAAGAGTTTTGTGAGGATTCAGATGAAGAAGAAGAAACACAAAGACTTCTTCCCAAAAATCCATCTAGGTATGTACAGAAGCATCATCGAAGAGATTTAATATTGTGAATCCATATGAAAGACAGACAAGGATAAGGATAATAACATCATATCAACAAGAGAATTTATCTTTACTATCTAAGATTGAGCCAAAAGACTTCACTCAGGCGAGCGAGGATAAGTTTTGGATTAAGGCAATGAATGAGAAATTAGATCAGATAGATAAAAGCAAGACTTGGTAACTTGTTCTATGACCAAAGGACAAAAATGTGATCACCACAAAATGGGTATTCAGAAATAAGTTAAATGAAGATGGATAGGTGGTCATGAATAAAAAAATATTAGTATGCAAAGGTTATGCACAGGTAGAGGGAATTGGATTTGATAAGACATTTTCTCCAGTTGCATGGTTTGAAGCCATAAGAATGTTCTTAGCCTTTTTAAGTTTCAAAAACATCAAGGTATATCAGATGGATGTTATGTCAACATTTCTAAATGGTGTTCTAGAAGAAGAAGTTTATATTGAATAGTTAGAGGGATTCATATTAGTAGATAAACCAGATCATGTATGCATATTGAAAAAGGTATTGTATGGTCTAAAGTAGGCTCCGAGAGCATGGTACTCAATATTGGATAAGTTCTTTCAGGTACAGGGATTCAAAAAAGGAATAGTATACAACAACTTATACATCAAAAATGAAGGGATTAATCTATTAATTGTGGTTTTTTATGTTGATGACATCATTTTTTGGGGAAATAATTATAATAAGTGTAAAGGATTTTCTAAGAACATGCAAAATGAATTTTATATGTCTATGATTGATGAGTGGTCTTTCTTTCTTGGACTTCATATCTGATAATCAGAGAAAGGAGTATTTCTCTAACAAACCAAGTATATAAAATAAATGCTAAAGAAATTCAGGTTAGAATATTGCAAACCAGTAAGTACCCCCATGATCACAGGATGCAAGTTAAGTAAGGATGATGAATTTCTAGAGGTAGACCAAATATTATATATATCTAATATTAGCAGCTTGTTGTATGTTAGAACTACAAGACCAAACATAGTGCAATCAATGGGATTAGTGGCAAGGTTTCAGGCAGCACCTAAGGAAACACATGTGGCAGTAGTAAAGAGAATTCTTAGGTATCTAAAAGGAACTATGGATTTTGGGCTCTGGTATCCCAACAGTGATAGTTTCACACTCATAGCATATACAGATGTAGATTGGGTTGACAATATTAATGATAGAAAAAACACAAGTGGACGAGCATTCTTTCTTGGAGACTATTTAGTCTCTTGGCTAAGTAAGAAGCAGGTTTCAGTATCCTTATCTATAACAGAAGCATAATATATTGCAGCAATAGTCAGTTGTACACAAGTATTATGGATGAAGAGAACTATAGAAGACTTCTAGATAAAATATGATCATCATATTCCCATTCTATGTGATAATACAAGTGCTATATGTATCTCAAAAAATCCAGTGATGGACTCCATGATAAAGCACATTCCTATTAAATATCATTTTATGAGATAAACATGACAAATTAATAGGTTAGGTTGGAATATGTTACTATAAAGGAAAAAATAGAAGATATTTTCACTAAGACACTTTCAAAGGAAACAACTTAATTACTCCAAAATCAATAAGTTTCGAGTGAAAACAACTTAATTAGGTTTCATTTTTGAGTAGTTAAGGTATATGTGAGATTGGTTGATAAGAATTGTTGGAAACATTTTGAGTGAGTGTTCATGTGTTTGGACTAGGGTTTGTGAGCAAGTATTATTTCATTGAGTAATTGGTTGAGTAGAGTTGGTTGAGCCTAGTCAAGTGAATGTGTGAAGTGATTGTTCAAGTTCTATGAAATAAATTATTCCATATTATAAATTGATTTGAGAAAGAGGTTGAATATTGATGAGTGTGAAATATATTGAGTCTCTAACAATTCTCTTTATGTTTCTATGATATTGGACAAGTTTTAGTGTTGAATTGTTGAATAGATTTGAGGTAAGTCTTAGAGAAGACTTGTGGATAGATTTGTGTGAGCTTTTGTGGAAGCTTACAAAATATATTGAGGATAAATTTGAGAATAGAGATTGAGAAAATATCTAAGTACATATCAGAGGATAGATTTTTATGTATATTTGAGGATAGGTTTGTGCCAAACCAGAGTCAGATATTGAGAAGATGTGTCCTAGACTGAAGGACTATGTTTAGTGTAGATTTGAGATAGAGCAAAGTGTAAGCTTTGGAGGTGATAGAGTATAGAGGACAATAGTATCCAGTGGATAGAGATTCGTTAGCTAGGGCAGTGAGGATAGGTGTCTTCAGTGGATAGAGATCCATTAGCCAAAGTAGTGGGGGCAATAGTTCTTCTAGAAGATCACCACCAGAACAAGAGGAGAAAGGAGTTAACCTATGGATAGAGATCCATGAAATGTTATTAGGGGATTGGTGTCTCCTTTGGATAGATATCCATAAATATTGTAGGGAAAGTATTCCCAAGAGAATTTATTTGAGAAAATTTTATAAGGAATATTTTCTTTATGGAGTAGCCCACATTGGGTGAACCATGTTACATCATGTCTCTCATTTATGTGATGCTTTGTGTGATGTTTACTACTTTAATACTTTTGATGTTAAAATTTGGAATAAAAAGAAAAAAATTGTATCTTATACTATTCACCCCTCCTCTCAGTATAAGCACATGTTCTTGGTAGGGTACCTAGGAATAAATATTTGGGGATATATTATTATATTGTATAAGGGTTGGCATGGGAAACCCATAATCCAAGGTTGATTGTATTATAATATAATATTATATTATATTATAATATAATATTATATTAGTAGTAAGCTCCCCAAAGTAGAATAAGAATATGGATATATAAAGAAGAGATATTTGTCATTGTAATCATCATTGGAGAATAATATTATGTAATCGTTGTTGCCCACGAAGTGGAATATGGGTCTTTTCCCTCCTTAGGTAGCCTCTCATCTTGGGAGAAATTGTGGAGTGATTCCTTCCTTTAGGATTATTATTGGTGTTTGCCTACCTTAAGGGTATTATTTATCTCCATCATTTGTGGATTGTTATTGTGGATAATGTATTGTGGATGAATGATTGATATTTTTGCATATTGGTGAATGATTTATGTATATGATAATAAAGTTATGAAACAAGTGGTATTAGAGCAATGATTTTGGTAAAGTGGGGATTTTTGTGAAATTGCAAAATTGGGGCAATTTTTTTTTGGAAAATTGTATCATCTTTCAGGAGCCATATCTTTGCATAATTGTATCTGTTTCAAGCGATTATTGAACCAAATTGTGTAGAATTTGAAGATATTTAAAATGAGTGATCATATGAAGGAATCCAAGAGGTATTGAGGGAGATACGACCTGTTGAATTTAGTCATCCGAAACAAGGATAGTGAAAAATTTTGCTGATTTTTTTCAAGAAAAATGTCTCATATTTTAGAAGCCATATCTATGCGTAAGTTTATTCGATTTAGGCAATTATTGGATAATTTTGTGTAGAATTTAAATATATTTAAAATGAGTAGTCATATATAGGAATCCAAGTAGTATTGAGGGAGATAGGACCTTCTAAAGTTAGCCATCTAGAACAAGGGTAGTGACGAATTTTCAAGTCATGAATTTTTTGAAAGACGAAATTTGTTTAGTTCGGGTAAGAAAATCAGTTGCACTTTATTTTTTTTGGAAGAAAAATTGTAGATCTAAGGAATTTTAGCTTCAACTCAGTGGGAATATGTGTATTTTCATAAAACCCTATTTTGCATTAGGGCATGATATATATTGTCAAAAAACCCTAGTTTGCATTAGGGTATCAACTATGAAACTGTAAACATTTTTTGGAGCATATGATATTGATGCTAGGGATTGGTGGAAAAAATTTAAATCCTTGTAGCATCAACATCCTATTTTGAAAAGTATAATTCCTCAATTTCTTGGATAATTTGCTCTCTCTTGATTTTATAGTCTTAGTGGCACCCATAATGAGTTGTATTGGGAAGAAGTGGAGCATGCATTCTTAAGTAATTGGAACACCTATAAAAATATAGCTACTTTATGGGAATATGAAGAGGAACTACAAATATATTTTACAAAATTTCTTGAGAAAAGGGATAAAAATATAGATAGCTTAACGGATGTCATCATAGACTTTGAAAAGAAACTACAAGGATTTCAAAATGAGCGGAAAAAAATGAAAGAAGATTGGGAATTTTTCATGAAACATAATGAAGACTATGAAAAAGAAATAAAATTACTCAAGGTGAAATAGGATAAGGTCAGGGAAGATAAAAGATATGTTAGTATGCAAACAAATGAAACCATACCTTTCATAGAAGATAAATTAGAAAATGGACAAAGGAATTTGTGTGAATATAAAAAGTCTATTTTATAGGTTCATGGAAGCATTAAAAAAGAATAGGTTATTATTTCCATTGACCCTGGTAGTAGGTATAATTTTATTAATATTGCTTTGGCTAAGAAGTTGCAAGTTCAAGCAACAAAAATTAAGGACATATAGCTAGAGGGTGAGAATGTTCAGATTTTTGAATATTTTGAGATCACCATGGATAAATATGTTTTACATTCATATTTTCATACTATTCAAATGGATGATGAGGATATTGTTATTGGTTATCCTTGGTTAGATTCTTTAGGTACAGTTAACATTAATGTTCAAAAGAAGTTTATGAAGTTATGGTACAAGAAAAAGAAGAAAATATTGCAGGATATTTCTTAGCTTAAGGAGCAAGGATCCAAGGAAAATCAAGAAGTGGTTGTAGAGAAAAAAATTGAAGAACCTGAACTAGAGAAAATCAAAGTACTAATACTATGTTGTAGGAAAGGAGATTCAGTGAGTCGATAAGACTTCCTACAAGAAATCTAGGAATATTATATTCTCCAGAATCAATCCAGCACCTACAGGTAAATAAATCAACAGAAGAAATTCCAGTCTTGGAAGAAGAAGGACTATGAGAGTCCTAATTGAATATAGAATAAAAAAATTGAATATCCAAAGGAATATATCACCACAAACACTTCTAGGAGTAGAAGGTTGAATAAAAGGTCTCAAGGAAGACCATAAGGAGATGCTAGATCAAAGACCTTAGAGAGGTATCAAATAGTATCCATTAAATGGCAAGGAGAGCCTTATCTGAAGATATCATCAAAGAAGAACTCATTGGAGAAATACACTACCAAGGAGAAGCCCCTAATAGTGAAGGACTTGGCACAATTATCACAATCCGACAAGAAGCCCAAGAGGAGAAGAATTTAGCAAGGATTGCCAAATATCAAAAGCAGAATCTACTGAAGACCTCAAGACACTCATAATATTGAGAAGAAGATCTTGTTTGAAGTTATAATTTGACAAGAATATTATAGGAATATTAAGAAAGAAGCTTACCAAATCGAGGATATTTAGAGATTGCATATCATAGCAAAAGGCACCACTTTAGAAAAAAATATCTCTCAAAATCTATAGCAGAAGGAGGAGACTAAAGAGGAGAAAAATCCATAAAAAATCATAGGTTCATGAAGGAAACTTTGAGATCATATTTTGGTGAAGACGGAGTTTTTCAAGGCAACCTACAAAGAGTTGCAACATCCTACATAGGGCAGCAACTTGGTGATCCTAAACACCAAGATCTACATCCTCTACAGAAGTGGGAAAGGAGCTTTCAAAAAATATGCAACTATTGGTGCAAGTAGAATTATTAATTGGATTACTTATAAAATTTATTTAAGCACCTCAATTTGAATTGAAGTTGCAAACAGAAGAATAGAATTAAAATATTCAAAAGTGTAAAAATAGAAAGATTCATTTTAAGATTCATTTACACTTTAGGAGTTGATTAGATTTAGAATTTAAACTATCTATCAACTACCTATCATCTACTTTGGAAAGCAAAAAGAAGACTAGCTCGTACTACCTCTTCTTATAACAAAATTGTAGAATAAGTATTGAAGATTCATTCTAGATTATTTTTTATTAGTAATAGTAAATTGATTAAGTGCATTATTGAGAGTAAATTGGAGTGATAAGGTGTAATATGTTAGTGCATTGAAAAGTAAAATTTATTAAAATTTATTTGCACTATTATTAATATCAAAATAAATTAGTTTTTGTACTTTGAAAAACGTTACAAAATCTAGTTTATATCAAATGTCTAAAGACACTCTTAAAAGCATAAAACTTGCAACTCAAAGTGGCCAATAGAATCCATTGAAATTGGTTAGTATATGCAAAAAGTAAACTAACCAAAAATAATCTTTAGAGGTTGAGATTTGGTGAATCTCAAATCCAGAGCACTCAGGGATTAGTGCAACTAAAAGAAATATTTATCTTACAACTTCTACAAGGCTTGGATTCATCATCAATCATACAAGCAAAAATGGTAAGAAGTCTAGAAAAAGAGACATCCTTAAAACCCTCATTTTGCACTCACTAATCTACTACAAAAATCATAAACTTAGACCTACAAAATACTGCAATAAAAGGTGCAATAAAAGGATTATACATACATGTAAAGGTTACATGGTATTGCACTTCTACAATACATAAAAACACAAGGAAAGGAGTAGATTTAACAATAGGCACAATAGGTATAGGAAAAAGGCAGCCAAAATAAGGGCAAAATATCGAGCGTTATCCAAAAGGCAACCAAAAGAAGGACCAAAGATAGGGCATTCTCCAACAACAAAAGGACATTCTCTCTAGGAATGAATTTGCAAGACAACAAAATATTTTACGTAAATTACAGCAAGCATACCAAGGTTATTTATGTAATCCAAAGGAAGTCTATCAAAATCATTTATGTAAATCATAACAAGTTAATCATTGATATTTTCAAATACAAGGAAGAAGCTATTTACATAAAAAAATATATAGATCACGTCCAACGAATAGGCAAATCAAAGCCACACTTCTATCAACATGAACAAGGAGCACATTGAAGGTATAAGCACCAAGAGAAGGATATATGCTACATTGGAAATATCATCAACAGAGGAAAGCAAAATATCTATCCCATCCTCATTGGAAGCTCCAAGATATTTCATGAATTGCTTGTGGAGAAAAACATATTGCTTGCTTCCTAAGAAATCATAGCAAGATAAGGAGAAAAATAGTGAAGGATTTACAATCTCCTCCTTTAAGGTGTTACATCAAAATCTGCATCTATGAAGTCCATATGCCACTTGGCATAATATTACCTTATGCCTATTATATTTCATAACACTCAAGAGAACAACATTGAGGAGTTAAAAAGTGATCAAAGTAAACTTATATATGATACAAAGAAATACCATTCGGTGTAGAAAAGTTACAAGAAAAAAGTGACAGCACTCTCAAGAAATGTAGGTGCCACTTGTCCATCATTGACCATCATTAAATGCAGTGAAGATATAGCAAAAGAAAGAGTAGAATATACATCTGAAGTCTGAAATCACAAGGTGCAGTGGCAGCATGGAAGTAAGATGTGGAAGAGCCTTCAATAATCTGAAGACTAAAGGTCAATAACAGATGTAAGCAGTGGCACATTTGGAATATCCGAACTTCCAAGCAAATCATTGATGGAAGGGCCACATTTGGAATGTATATTTACCACCAAATCTCCAATCAAATTGTTGACGGAAGGGCCACATTTGGAACATATATTTACCACCAGAGTTTCATGCAAATCATTGATGGAAGGGCCACATTTGGAATGTATATTTTCCATCAAGGTTCCAATCATATAATTGCAAGGAAATCTGCATAATCAAATTTCCATAGTGCATGCACAACAAATGCAACATCGAATATTGAATGATATAATGTAAGCTTCATTCCACCATAATATGCTTTTTTTTATTTGGGAGTTATAAGGTTGATATTAAAATAATTCAACTACATTCAAAGGAAGTGGAATAATATATCATATCAATAAAATATTTGCAAATATCATTGTGATTTAATTTTCCAATATTTGGGAGTTATAAGGGTTACTACTTCAAATTAAATTATTAGAAATTAGATACACTTCAATCAAAACGTAAGGGATATTTGAAAAGGAGGTTATCATAAGCTTTAGTATAAGGTTGGAAACTTATATATATATATATATATATATATATATATATATATATATATATATATATATATATATACTACTTGTCTCAAAGTCATCAAAAAGGGATCAAATAAATCCAATTTTAAAACCTCTACATATTGAGAAAAAGTGCTTAGTTCAATAGGAGCAATAAGGAATAGATAAAAGTTGATTTTTTATATTTTCAAAACCTTACAAAATCAACCAAAAATTTAACTATCTTTTCAAAAGCACTATATTATATCCCTAGGAAGATAGAAGAATTGATATTAGGAAAATGGCATCAAAAAAATTCTTCCTTACAGAATATCAATTACTCAAAGGCCCTAATTATTTCTCTTGGAATAATAAAGTTAAAGCAATATTAGTATATGAAAAACTTTGTGACATTGTGAAAGGAAACTCACAGAGACCTGCCTCAAGTGATACTAAAATCCTAAATTTTGATAAAAATGATTCAAAATCTCTAATTATAATAACCTTTGCTATCACTAATGACATACAACCATATACCAGTTCAGCAAAATCATCCTCATATGCATGGGCAAGCCTAGAGAAAATATTTGAAGTTATGAATAAGGCAACCATTCTACATCTTTAGAATCAACTTCACTCACTAAAAATGAATAGTGGAGAAATAATAGAATTATTTCTAAGAAAGGTAGTAGATACTAAAGGATATTAGCCTTGGGATAAACAATTAAATATGAACTTCTTACTCAAGTAATCATGATAGCACTTCCATAAAGCTACAAAAATTTTGTAACATATTTACAAGTTCTGATTAAATATACTATTTTTGATGATCTGGTCAATAATTTACAAGAATATGAGGTGGAAAATACTATCAAATATGAAATTACTAACACTGCATTGTCATCTAATTATAATCCATAGGTAAATATTATCTCATCATTATCAAAAGGATAAAAATTATGGTATGACATGTATTGTTAGAAATGCAGAAAGAAATGTCACAGTACCTTCTATTGTAGATTCAATCCCAAAAATTAGAATCAAGTAAATAATATGAATTATGGAAATCAATCTCAGCCATGATAATATCAGAATCATTATCAGCAACACTTTCAACATCCAACCAATTATCCTCAATTATAGTATCATAGAAGAAATAAAAAAAAACATCTAGATCAAAGGATAGAACAAATCGAAGAACTAGAAGGATCCACATATTATTATGAAGTTAAAGCTCTTTCAGGAAGAATGACAGGTTATAAAGATACTAACTACTTGATCGAACATGTTACAAAAAATAAAGAAGAAGAATCTGAAGTTCAAGACCATTCACTGGAGGAAGATGCACACTAAATACTAAATGTTTTCAAATATAGGGGGGTGTTAGAAATAGATCATATTACATTATTTGGGTCATGATAATGTATCTACCAAGATACATACTTAGGATATTAGATTACTTTAGGGGAAGTTTCAATGTGCAAGATGTACATGTGCAATTTGTCCCTTACACATCTAGATAGAATTTTGGCCAAGGAACCTATCTTTATATATAATGGCCTTATTGTCATAGTCTTAAATATAGAGTGTAGAATTAGATAACACATAAAATATAGCTTCATGGGGCTTAGATAAAGTTTCCCATAGAGAGATGAATGCAATGTAGTCTAGTAAGCATTATTCACGGAGTGTTCATTTCCTCCACAACTACATTGTATTCATTTTCGTCATTTCTATTTATAGTATATTTTCAGTCATCTCACAAATTTACTTTCTTTCATGTTATTATTTCTTAATCTTGTGATTACAATCTCCCATTTCATATAGCATCAAAAAATAATAATAATTACCTCTCAAATAATCATATAGACCATATTTTAATAAAAGGTTGCTAAAATCCTCCATGACCTTTGCCCTAGGATCCACATTTCTTCTATTAGGTATCAAATAGATGATGAAGTCCCCTACCACTATCCATAATAGACCTCTTACCTACTATCCCATCTACTCCAATTCCTTCCACAACATCTTGCTTTCTCTATTCGCATTCAAAGCATAAATATTTGTAATGAGGAAGGTCAAATCTAATAATTTTAAATTTATACAAATAATTAACAGGTGTTCATTTTTTTAGATGACTTACCCTTAAAAGGTATCATAATTTCATAAAGCTAATATTCCTCCTAAATCCCCATTCACCACCACATTAACACTATCACCTTTCTTACAAATCCCTTTCTTAATATTCTTTCAACTTGTAGCAATAAACTTTGTTTCTTGAATTAGAACTATATTAGGTTTGTTATCATTAGTCAAGGATCTCACCATATTATGTTTTTTAGGGGTATTCCTTCCCATAACATTCCATGAAAATATCTGTATTTCCTATTTTTGTTGTGGGTTTTTTTCCACTCGAGTCTAAGATCATTTTAATCCCCACATTAATATTCTTTTACTTCTCTTTTATGTGCTTTTCCTTTGAATAAGGTATTCCCGTATTATTTACCTCTTTCATCCCTGCATCTTGGGTCTTTTTAGCACTCCTTATTACTCTTATATTTGAGACTTCTTCAATTCTTAAGGATCCTTCCTTTACTAGTAGTTCATATACAATTATATAGGCTCACCTTTATAATGTTATTTCCTTTGCAAATATCATTCCACGTATAAATAGAAAACCTAATTTTTTCCACACATCCTTTCCAATAATATCTCTTTGAACTTTATATAATTTAAATGCTACACATATTCACAATGTTAAAAGTGACATAATGCATATATATAAAGTAGTGTAGTTTCTATGAGTTGTAGTATTTTAATCATGGTTATAAATCACCTTTTTGACATGCCAAATAGATTTCATTTTATCCTAAATTAACTTTCAAAGGTCATTTTTATTTTCTTTATTAGAAAAAAATATATCCAAATACACTGATGGAAAATTTCTAACTTTAAAACCTAAAATATTTGCAATGAGTCATTGTAATACTAGGGCAGTATTAAAAGAAAACATCTTAAACTTTATATTAGTAAACAATATTTTAGAACCCTTCTCATATATTATAGCATTAACCAAAATGTTAACAACCTTATTATAGCATGATAATATTTATTTAAACCCCATGGAATCTCTAACTAAGGGATGACCCAAAATATATGTATCATTAACAAATTTGATATGGGATTTAGAGGTAAAATATGTTGTACCCATAATACCTTTGGTTTTACTTCCTTTTTTACTTCTAAGAAATTCCTCTCCAATGCCTCAATAATAAAATATTGATAAGGAAGTTGTAGTTCACCCTAGTAGATTCTACAAGTTAGCTAAAAGTATGAAAAGGAATCCATTGATTAAAATAAAATATTTTAGAGTGTATTATCTACATCTAATACTTTAACACCAACCTTTATCAAAACCATTAAGTTACATTTAGGTCAAGGTTAATATACTAACAATTAGGTTGAATAATATAATATTATAAAAATTCCTTTACAATATTTATAAGCACCCAAAGGGCTTATATACATAATACAATACAAAGTACATACTGGCCTCAAGTGAATCTCAACCACATATTTTAACACACACCTTAAGCTAAATTGATGATATGGATATAGATCCTTACTAGCCACCCCCCTTAAGGAATACTCTCCTATATAAAATAGCTCCCCCATGTGAACAAAAAGAACCTTGGCCATGAGCATGGTTAGGATATATATTGTATACTTTATTCATAAAATATTTGATGAAGAATCCTATGAGCATAAAGAGAAAATATGTAGCATTGGAATTCACAAAAAAATTATAAACATCCCAAAACAGGCATTCATCACAATTATATGTAAAAAAATATGAAATAATAGTAAAATAAAATAAGATATGAAAAAAAATAAGATAAGAGATAAATGTAAGAATGGATAGAATGAATAAGAAGGGGGGTACCTCTAGGAAACCTCACAATCTCTTGTTATAAAATTGATTCAATGGGTAAGTATTTATGGGGTATTTATAGTGATACCAAATCCCCAATTAAATGTTAAAATCAATCTAACATAACTTGACAAGAATTATAATGTGAGGAGGAAAAAAGGTGGAACATGAAGGCACCACCAAGGGGGATTCCAATACCTTTCCTATTTTTAGGGGTAATAAAAGTGACAAGACTAAAACTATGTTTGACATTTTTTTTTTGTAAAGACCTATGTTTCTAAAGAAACCAAGTTCTCCACTAAAATCCATTTCGTAAAATGATTAATTCATGGCTTAAATAAATGCAACAAACAATTCATCGTAAAATCTAAATTATATAAATTTTATTGTTAAATACCCATAGAAAAATAATAATTCAAATTTTCCCCTTCATGATTTGTGATTGAAAGAGATTCACTATTTATCTTTATTTTTGTAAAATTATCCAAAAAAAAAAAAATCCAAATTAAACAAAATAGATAAATATAATGTCCTAAGGCATAAACTAAAAAAAAAAACTAAAATTGTAGAACCTTATTTAAAATAAAATAAAAATGGCCATAAACCCGATTTCCAATAGAAGCAAAATACCAAAAACTTGATTCATAATAGAGGTAGAAACCTAATTCATAGTAGAAGTAAAAAACTAGAAGCTTGATTTACAACAAAAGTAGAAAACTAAAAACTTGTAAAATATAAATAGAAAAAGGAGTGGTCAGTGTAGAGGAGTATATCAGGTCTCAATAGAATATGATACACTTCCTTGTTTATAATAATCAAACCCCTTATTTTTAATGTAATTCATCAAGAAAATGTGAAAGATAAGGGTTAATGAATCCTAACTTCATGATTTATCATGTAAAAAAATTCATTAGTTCTAATTTTTTTTAAAACATTTAAATATAGAAATCAATTTTCCACAACCGATAAAAAAAATAAATTTAAGACCTAAGGAATAAATTGATAAAATCGTAAAACTACATAACCTTATTCACACTAGAATCAAAAAGTCTTAAAACTTGATTCACCACATAAGCAAGAAAACTAGAAATCTTATTTATTGTAGAGGAAAAAAAACATTTATAGTATGCCCTAAAATGCAAAATACATGTAATTTTTATTTCAATGCCTATAGAAAAAAGAATGACTTAATTTTCCCCTTCACAATTTATTATAAACATGAGTTCACTATTTCTCCTTTTCTTTGTAAAATTAAAAATAGAAATAGAATTTCAAAATAGACAAAACAAACAAATTTAAGGTCTTAAGGTTGTAGAGTTGAAAACCTCTCAATGCGCATAGCAGGGGGGATTGTTTGCTAGGATTATACTTACTTCCCCACTTTGAGAGTCTATTTTCAAAGGAGACCCCGAAGACATGGGTATCTTCAATGCAAGTGGACTTTACTCAATGTAGTTCTTCAAGGTGTCAATGTTGATATGCTTGATGGTGTTTTATGAGTTTATTCAACAAACACCTAAGTTTTTTGGACTGCTAATCTTATTATTTACTGAGATTTAAAAACTTATTTAAAAATTAAGGTTAAAAACACTAATAGTGCATGTTAATATTAATATGCACAAATGCAAGGAAACAAAAACTAACCTAAGATATTTTTTTCTTTAGAAGATGGTCTAAACTAAGAGAGATATTTTTCTTTTCAAGGCAAACAAGAGATGATGCTAAAAGATAATTTAGCTTAGGGTGCAACTATATATTTTATGACTTCTTGGCTAAGTGCTTGGAAATAGAAAGATTTAGATCTAAGAAGAAGTTCCTTAATTTTTGCCCAATGTTAATGTGTTTTGGAATACAAATTTGATCTAAGTTAAGGTTCCTTTATTTATGAAAAAGAGGTCTGATCTAAGAAAAAAAAATATGCAAACAGAGATCTGAATACAAATAAATACTAAAAAATAGGTTTTAGAGAAGTACCAAATAGTAGAATTATCTAAACCGATGCCTGATCAAAATTACCATCGATGTGCAAAATTACCTCTAGCATTTTCTATTTTGATTGGATTTTTTTCAACGTGTAAGAGAAAACCAAAACATTTATATGATTTGGGGGGTTTTTCTAAGTGTTGTGAAGTTGAATTTTTGTCTTATCAATTCATTAGACCCCATGTTCATAAAAAAATGGAGTATGAATATCTTCCTTGGAATGGAAATAGAGTCCTAAAACTCAAGTTGGTGGTAAAAATATCGGTGGTGTTTTTTATAGTTAGTGGATTTTTTGCTCTATGTATTCTAGAGAGTCAAAATCACCACCTAGTACAATAATTGATATTTTTGCTCTAAAATAGGGTTGGAATGATTCCAGGGTCAATATTGAATTTGTTTTTGAATTATTTTGTTATGTAATGGAAGGATAATGTTCCATGAGAGGTCTATTATGCCTATAGCTTGCAAATATGAGAGTAAAACTTCAAAATCCTAGAAATTGATGATCAAAATGAATGTATGTATAAGGGAAGTGGATAGTCCCCAAAATGACTGAAACTAGATGGTTTTATAGATGCAAAGAGATGTGAAATACCTATAGAAGAGTTAGGAATGAGGGTATAAATCTAATTACCCACTTACTAAAGAAAAATCAATAAAAGAGCAATGTATAAAAATATTAATGTAATGAAATGTAAATGTCATCATAAATTTGTGAATCTATAGTAGCAAAGAAAGAGGGCTAGGGAGATGAAACAAAGTGGATGAAGAGCTATAAATGACTAGATAACAAGACAATGAAAGGCTTGTATCTACACCATTACAGCTTAGGATTGAAAGTAAGTGCTTATATGACTGAAATGTGAAAAAAATCCATGCTATAAATGAGAATAATTTAAAAATAGATGAGCATGGAAGAGATAATTACAAGTGAATATGCTAAAAATGGAATACAATATGTTTAGGAACAACAATAGACAATAATAGATAAAATTATGTTAGAAAAAATGACACAAAAACCGTACAATGTAAGTGTTAGTGGTTGGGAATGAGGTCAACAATCAAGATAAAATCCAATGGACAGGACCTGCAATAAGGATACTAGTAGCCAAAACAAAATATAGGCTAAGAGATTATATTATCTACAAAATAAGATATTAAAAGTATGAAAATGGAAAATTAAGGGAAATGCAAGCAAGTGAATGCCCAAAACCCAAGATAGCAAGGCAAACAATTAGGAGAGTAAATGCATAAAATGAAACAAGAGGGTGATCTCCTTGCCTTGCTTGAATTACCTCCAAAGGATGCTTGATGAAGAATTTTAATGAAAGATGCTTAAATAAGATAGCTAGTAGAAATTTTGCATAATGCAATTAGTTAGAGAGTGCTTCCTAAATCCTTTCCCCAAGGGTTGCTCGTAAAAATTTTAAGGTAGGGATTGAGAAGGAAAATTGGTTAGGGATTTTTTTAATTCTTCAATTTTGATTTGTTGTTGGAGCATGTGAGGTTAGAGGAGGTAATGGAATGAAGGAATTTGCATGCCCCTAGCTCATGCCAAAATATTCTAGCCATTTTTGCAAAAATGCCACTCATGGTCAAAAATACCATTGACTAGTAATTTTGACCAATGATCAATTTGACTTGTGAATTTTTGGCAAAAATACCACTAGTGATAAAAATACCACTAGCATTTATGATACTAAGTGGCAATGACAGAGGTAAAAAAGGTACCCAAATTTTTGGGTATGAGCCTGTTGATTATTTTTTTATGTTGGGTATCTTCTTTGGTAGATTCTAAGTTAATTAGATGACTAGATTATAAATTATCAATATCTAGAAATTTTCTCAAACGTTTCATGTCATTTACATACTTAGAAAAATTTGGTACTACACTATTATTTTTTATTTTTTAAGAGCTTAGAAATTCCAAAATAGCTTAGAAATTAGTGAATATAGTTCCCTATACATTTGATAGCATTTTCTATAAAATAATATTTCTTTAAATAGAAGAACAAATTCAATTAGAGTTATAGTATGCAAGTCACACCCTATAGACACCAAATACTAACACCCCATAAAACGCATCCATAACCTAACCCTACATAATAAAATAATATGCCTAGATTTTAACTTAGGCATAATTTCCTACACATTTATTTATTTTCCATATTTTAAAAAATCTTGAAAATATTCCCTAGTATACCTTGTCTCTCCACTTGACATGTTTCCTAACCACCACTACCCCTCTCCTTACCACATCTCACACAACTCACTCCACTCACACCTACCTACATACCACCATTTCACCTAACTAAGACACCTTAGGTGACTCACTCTAACTACCCAGGATAGGTGACTACCCATTACCTACCACTTGGTAGCCTTGTATTACCACCTATCCTTCCCCTCTCATCTCCCCAAAGCCTATAAAGACACAATAATTTGTCAAGTAAAGGAGGACTTAATACATATAGTCACACTACCAAAATCACACCAGGAAGACACCCGCATTCTTGAGGATCGAATCATTAAACTTTAGGAAAGTAAAACCCTATCCTTCTACCAATCAGTCCTAAATGTGGCACCACATTTACACAATAGTAAACATAGCCTCGCACTTCCAAACTTAGACCTACATTTGACCATTCCCAAACACAACCATGTGTTTGCCTAGGAAATTTTTTAGCATTTCCAAATAAGGATCAAAATAGGTAAGTCAGCAAGGTATTAAATCTATTATTTTTTATCTTCTCCATAGTCTTATATATTTTGTAAGCATTCATATTTGGGGTTTGATAGCTTTTCTTTATATTAAAAAGGGTGTCACACTAAGGAGGCCCTTCATATGCTATTGAATCTTTTCATTGCAATATATGTGTGCAGGTGATAGGTTCTTGAGCAACTACTAAGTCAAGGATGGCCTACAAGGATATTCAAGACTATTCAGCAATCTTATTGGAGAAACAAAGATTCATCATAACTGTTGGTCATCAAATATGCCTAGAAAAGGATTTTGAGTTAGTGTATGCACCCTGGACCTAGACCAACATTGAAAGGCCAAAGGGAAGAGATGCCCCTCGTGCCAATATTCGAAGAAAGGCCAGCTCCTATGCTAAACTACTTTGGCGTTTAGAGATAAGGGTGCAGGAAAGATATAAAAGGAGTTAGGGTTAGAGAAATAAACTAAAAGGGGGTAATGGAAGAGAGATTGATGATTTCAGGTGGAAGAGAATAGGAAGCATGATCACTAACTGACAACTGGAATGGAAGCAATGAACACCAAGAATAAACAAAGGAAACGTAATATCAACCTTCCTATGTATCCTCCAGGCGAGTTTCAGGGTACTATCCCCGATCGCACACCAGATGCAGGATTCAACTTTCTCAGTATGCAAACAAAGATAGACAAAATAATCAAGCATAGAAGGCAACATAAAAGAAAAACCAATATGACACGTTTTCACTCCTACGTATCCTTCAGAATGAGTTTTAGGGTACAATCCCCGATCACATACCGGACACAAGATTCAGCTTTCTCAGTATGCATACAAATATAGACAAAAGAATCAAGCATCGAAGGTAGCATAAAAGAGAGAAATGAAGCTCAAGGCTCTTTAGTATTGATCGCAGGACATCAAGTTATAGCAGCTTTCTAGCAAATAGTTCCCCCCTTATCCCTTACAATGCTTGGGTTTTTATAGAGGACCCGGGCCTCTAAGTCATAATTACATAGAAGAGAAGAGTACGCCCTCGAGCCTTGAGAATTTGGCTCCCCGAGGCTCTCATGACTAAGCTTTCAAATATGTTACTAAAACTGGTTACTACAACTAGGTCAACCATGGAAAGGTGCATTGATGAGCCGTATGGACATCCTTGGTCTCCGGGTGCAGTGCTCGAGTGGCCGCCATGCTTGTCGGGCTCTCCATCATGGCTTGATACTTCATTTTTGATTTCTCAAAATGAGCAGCGGGCTTGCTGGGCACAAAAAATTGCATTTATGAGGCACTTGATCACCTCAAGAAAATACTCGGCTTGGAAGGCATGCCCGTGAAGCGCTTCTCTAGGTCTTCATTCACAACTTCACTTCGCAATGGTTTTGGGCCGAAGAAAAACTCCTCTTAGGTTAGTACTTCACAAAATTGAGCTTCACTAAACTGCTTTGGGGGCGAGGAGTGCTAAAGCATATTTACTTCACAAAACGGGCCTCTTTCCCCTTGCCACTTTGTTGATAAAATTGCTTCTCTGATGCTTTGGAGAAATACTTCGTTGCGATCTTCCTCAAAATTGTGGTTTGGAGAGATTTCAGCTGAAACACATTCTTTTAAAAATACTTCGCTCCTCTTGGCTGCCAGAACTTCGGTTGAAAATGCTTCGGGCAAAAACTAGCCGAAGTGAATGCTTCGCTAGGTTTTTCGTCGAAGTAGAAATGGTTCGGGCAAAAGTTAGCCGAAGTGAATACTTCATTATGGTTTTTGCCGAAGTAGAAATGGTTTGGGTGTGAAGAGGCCTGAAGTAGATGTTTCGGCAATTTTCTGGCAAAGAATTCTTCAAGCTGATTCATGGAAGCTGATTCATCGTCCATGTTCAAATGCTCCAGATCCTTAGATTTATCTTGGTAATCATAATTTGCTGGAGTCATTTTGTCTAGAGGCTTCTGGACTTTGGGGATCTTCTTTACTTTACGTAGTTTCCCGGCCTGTAAATCAAAGACAGCGCATTTTTCCACTTGAGCCAATGAGCACCCTCTCTTCTTCCTCGCCTCTTTCAACATCTTCTCGGTATTTTGGTGGGCCTATGAGAGTTTTTCAGCTAGAGTGGTTTCTTTCATTGTAGCCAACTGGGATTAAAATAAGGTTGGATCTCCAGCCAAGGGGGTAAATAAATACAATGAATTAATGGGGAATGACTCGCCAAAAGGATTGTTGATGGGGGTATCTGGGGCTTCGACGAGTGTGGGAATGTCTTGTATGATGGGGATATGGGCCATGGGGTTCGGCAAAGAAGTTTCTGTGGCTTGGTCTTGGACAGATGATTCAGGTGGAGTGGGACTATACAAATCATGAGGTAGACTGGAAATGGGCAGTTTTTGAGTGGGAGATTGATCTTGTGGGGGATGGAGAGATGGATGAGGGCTTCCACTCGGGACTACCATGGATGTGTTAGAGACCAAAGTGAAGGGGAGAGAGTGCATACCTACGTGCCCTCCTGGCAGATCGGCCATGGTGATTTCTTGTGTAATTGGATCCTGCTCTTCGGTGCTTCTAACCTCCATGATTTCTATTTTGGGGTCCCCTTCTTGGAGGAATTCCTCCACATTAATAACATCTATGTCTGGGACTGTCTTGGTACTTGGTGGCTCCGCACCTTCAATATTTTCTTCGGTTGGAGCTGCTACATGCTACTCGATAGGAGTGTTCAAATGCCCTGTGCAGGGTCATTTCGGGTGGCTCGGAGGCACTTGACCTTGCTCGGGCCTTTTTCACTTTCTCCTCTCTAATAGTTTCTTCGACTCTTCGAAAATTGTGTCTTTCGATGGCACTTGTGGTAGCGCCCTTGGCACAACTTCAATTTTCTTCTGCCTTTCCGAGGCATCATCGGTCTTCCCTGGGCTTTCACCTGATCCTAGAGTGGCTAGAGGGACAAAGTCTGTGAAGGATATGGGCTTCCATGATCTGACATTGGCTTCGTAGACAATTGCGAAGTCCCTATCTATCACCAAGAGTTCGTAAGAATTCATATTTTGGTGATGGAGTCTCATTATCCACCACTCCCTTAGTTGTTCCTCATCCTAGTTCTTCAACTTTCTTTAGATCATCCTTGGCTTTCCTCTAGAAAGTGGAGTATGGAGTTGGAAATGGGTACTGATCAGGATCAAACTCTATCTCCATGGGATAAAAATCATGCCAGGGAGGTAATGTCTGCACTTTCTCTAGATTCCACTCTAGATCTCTCCCGTTGGGATTGTTCCTCTGCTCCATTATTTTGGGGTGGGGGTAGACGTGAAAATTTTTACTTTTTAAGTGATCTTTCATCACCCCTATGGGGTCATAAAGCCACCTCTGAGGAATTTGAAGCAGGCCAATATTATCAAGCTTTTCTTCTAGAATGATATTCTGCTTCAACGCAAAAACTTCAATTACTCTCATTCTGAAAGGGAAGTCACAAGTGTGTGCCCACTTTCGGTCATGACCGTACACTTCATTGGTTGCGTCGCTCTGTCGAGCGACTTCCAATGCAAATTGGTACTTGGACAGGAAAACCAGAAGCAAGAAGGGCTTTCCCATGAAGCCAAATAGGCGTATCACAAGCTCCTGGGTAAGTTGAAAAATATCTCCCTTTTTTGCCTGCACCACCCTGTCTCTCAGACTGAGGGGCACCCGAGGACTAGATCCTGTCAACAATTGCATGGCAGGCCCTAAGAATTATTGATTGAAAGAATAGTATGACTCTGACCTCAATAGGAGGAAAGTCCACTGGTATATAGGCAGAGGATTTCCATCCTCGCCACTTGATGTAATCGCAACATGGAGAAAATTTTGATATGTGCGATAAAAGAATAACCAAACAAGAAAAGAACATGGGCTAAAATGTTGCTCTGCTCTAGAATTCTTCATCGCGACAAGCCGTGCATGCAGGTTTTGGGCTACCCATTCCACCCAATCAAAGAATACTAGGTTGGTGTTTGCCCTCGAAGCATCGGGAGCATAGAACTCCCCTCTAGAAATACACTTAGCCAGAGACACCTGCCAAGGGTGTACCGAAGTATCGGTTGACAAGCCCGCCACCCATGCAATGATAGAGAAAATGTCTGTGTTCTTGAAGGCCTTCAATGGTAGGGGTATTTGGGGTAGCTTGCCTAAAGGGAGCCTACTCTTGAGGTTTTCTCGCAAGAATTTCAACGCATAGTTGTTCGAGGTGAACCTCTCCATTTGTTCGCTTAGGATGACATTGTGAACTGTATATCCCTTCGACGGCCCCTGTTGTGGAGCGAAGGCTGCTTGCACGTCCTCCTTCAGGATAGAGAACAACTTATGGCCCGAAGCGTCTAACACTTGCCTGGAAGCTGGTTGGTAGTTTTGTGCAATGGCGTAAACCAACTTAGGGCAATGGTGCACAAGGGGAGTCAGATACTAGTAGATTTGGGAGTAATATGCAGCAGCTCTCTTATTTTTTGGCATGAGCCTGCTCTTCATAAAATCAATAGTGTACCTGAGCTCGGCCATGCTTCTTGAGAGTTCTATATCTTTAATTTTCCCCCACATTTCAACTAGTGGCTCTACAAGTTGTTCATCTTCAGATTCCTCTCTTTCTTCCACAACCTATTTCTCTGGGCAGAGGTTCAGGTTGACCTTCTTCGGTATTTGGTTTAGGTTGACCTTCTTCGGTATTTGCTTTTTCTCATCTAAAACTTTCACTTTTTTGGGGACTATTACCTCTGGTTCCTTTCCTCTCTGGGTAGAACTTTTCTTCCCCATGTTGTATAATTATGGCAGCAACACCAATAGCGTAGACTGTTTCGACGCCAGGGAGCTTCTCGACGAGTGACAGCAGAACTTGCAGACTAGCAATGTGCTTTCAATATTGCACTTTCAAATAAACTTTTCCTTGCTAAATCCTACATTTGATAGCTTTAAGGGGTGACTACCCCTATTTATGGCTCTTGCCATAATTAAACCTATACTAGTGGCCTAGAAAACTGCTGTGCCATCCGATTGGCTATCCGGTGGCATCGTATGTAGAGTTACATGCCCTAATGGTTACACCTTGCATTGGAAGCACATATTTTACTCGGGTGCAAGCCCTTTTCCCAACTAAATCACCTCGAGACGTGCCCCACCACCTTTGCCTTAAATTTGTCCACTTCAAGCTCTTTTTAAGGTGGTAGTCGACACATTTCTTGAGATGTGCTTTAAATGCTCTTGTCCTGTGCATTATCGGTTTGGTGAAGCTGGGGTCAGACTTGGAAATGCTTTGCAATGAACTTCTTCTTTTTGGATGATCTTCTGTGCTTCGGTCTCGAGGTACTTATCCTTCTTCGTGCTTTGCAAGGACCACCTATCGAAGCTTGTGCTTTCGAAAATTGCATCACCAAATTTCCACCCGAAGTGGTTGCTGGAAATGCTTTGGGTGCGAAGCTCTTTTGTGCCTTGGTTTGAACTTTGGTGTGGCCCTTTTCTTCCTCACAACCGTTACTTTGGGTAAAAATCTCTAAAGGATATTACCGAATTTTTTTTTTTGGTGTTTTTACCCCTTGTGTAATGTGACAAGGTTGTCAACATTCTTGACGGCACGCGGGGCAACGAGCTCATTCGGATGGGAGAACCTTTAGCCTTGATCAATTGGGCCAGAGTCACCTCTAGTCCCTTCTCTTATCTCTCCCTCTAGGAGCGCTTCTGTATCTGGTTCTCCCTCCTCTTCTACTTCTCGAGATGCGTTTAATGGATTTTGGCTGAGTACTTGCGTCTTGCCCCTTGGGATACAAAAGGGGCACAAAAAGGTGCCTTCTTCATTCTTAGGCCTTACCTCTTGAGACTGATCTCCTTGAACTACCTACTGATGGAGATCACAATCAGCCATATTATTCATTGTTGGGTCAAAGCTTTCATATTCCCATCGCTGTTCTTGGGCAAAATTTGTTTCTTGAGCTCCAAATGACTGCATCTTAGACCTATGCTTAGTACGAGGAGTCTGCCATAATGAATACTATGCAGGATGGTCAGGAGCAGCAAACATTGGAAAAAGTGATGGGTTTTCTCCCCACTACCACTTTCTAGATAGGAACAATATTTGTTCTACTTGTATTGCTTCCTCAAATATCTGAGGAAATCTTCGCTCACCTTATTGTAGTAAGAGAAGGCGTATTTCCGGGTGAAAGGCAAGAACATAGAAGAGGTGAGCTTGGGCATGCATTGGTTGGATCTCCACTGGAATACTCCTCCAACTTCTACAGAATCAAACATTGAAGTCCATGATGCTCTCCAAAGGTGCTCTCATGATAGCGAATAGATCCATCAGAAGCTGGGAGGGATCTTGAGAGCCGTCGAATGTCTTGATCAATGCTTTAGCTAAATCGCTCCACAAGCGGATGCTTTCATACTCGAGTAATCTGAACCACCACATCGCTTCTCCTTCCAGAGACATGACCAGAAGTCTAACCATGACGTCTTCATGGATTATGTTGTGGAGGTTTGCCAATGTAGCAACATCTTCAAGGTGCTTTTGGGCCATTCCCTTAGTGCCATCATATTTTGCCAATGTATGCAAGGCTCCTCTAGGAATTTTATGATAACCCTGAAGGTTCAGAGGGGTACGAGCATTCCAACTAGAATAACATGCTTTTTCCATTATGGCAGTGGCCTTGATTCTCTAGGATGTTTTCTTTCAGCTTAAAAGGTGCCTACGATGAAGGAATTTGGGTTTTCAGCTCAGTTAGAGTCACCAGGTGATTTTTTCAGATGGAGGCAAGCCAGAGATTCACCAACTCAGACTTCCTTAAAACATGGGGACTTTTGCCATGAAGGCACAGGTTTAGGTACTGGTATTTATGACTTAGAGATTTTTGGGTTGAACAGAGTTGCCAGATGCTAAGAGTCTTTTAGTAATGAGAGCATCGATTCTCACTACCACTAGTCAGGTGAGACTGACCGGGTTACATCGATAACTAGTTAGAACTAGTGGCCTCAGTGAAATGGGATTGTTCATTAAAATATGGGACCTTGACTGGTTATGGATCTTATTGAGACATACACAATCTGTCCCACCGGGCGTGCTAGAAACTGTTGGTCATCTAATCTACCTAGGAAAGTATTTTGAGTTAGTGTATGCACCCTAGACTTGGACCAACATTGAAAGGTCGAAGGGAAGAGATGCTCCTCGTGCCAATATCCGGGGAAAGGTCAGATCCTATGCTAAACTACTTTGGGGTTTAGAGATAAGGGTGCAGGAAAGAGATAAAAGGAGTTAGGGTTAGAGAAATAAAATAAAATGGGGTAAGGGAAGAGAGATTGATTATTTCAGGTGGGAGAGAATAGGAAGCATGATAACTAACTGACAACTGGAATGGAAGCAATGAACACCAATAATAAATGAAGGAAACATAATATCAACCTTCCTATGTATCCTCCAAGCGAGTTTCATGGTACTATCCCCGATCGCACATCGAACGCAGGATTCAGCTTTCTCAGTATGCAAACAAAGACAAAAAAAAGAATCAAGCACATAAGGCAGCATAAAAGAAAAACCAATATGACGCTTTTTCACTCCTATGTATCCTTTAGAATGAGTTTTAGGGTACAATCCCCGATCACATACCAAACACAGGATTCATCTTTCTCAGTATGCAAACGCAGACAGACAAAATAATCAAGCACAAAAGGTAGCATAAAAGAGAGAAATGAAGCTCAAGGCTCTTTAGTATTGATCGCAGGACATCAAGTTACAGTAGCTTTCTAGTAGATATTTTCCCCCCTTATCCCTTACAATGCATGGATTTTTATAGAGAACCCGGGCCTCTAATTCATAATTACATAGAAGAGAAGAGTATGCCCTTGAGTCTTGAGAATTCGGCTCCCCGAGGCTCTCGTGATTGAGCTTTCAAATCTGTTACTAAAACTGGTTACTGCAACTGGGTCAACCATGGAAAGGTGCATTGATGAGCCATATAGACATCCTTGGTCTCTAGGTGCGGTGCTCGAGTAGTCGCCATGCTTGTCGGGCTCTCCATCATGGCTTGATACTTCATTTTTGATTGCCCAAAATGAGCAGCGGGCTTTCTGGGCACAAAAAATTGCATTTATGAGGCACTTGATCGCCTCGGGAAAATACCTGACTTGGAAGGCATGCCCGTGAAGCGCTTCGCTAGGTATTCATTCACAACTTTGCTTCGCAATGGTTTTGGGCCGAAGCAAAACTCCTCTTAGGTTAGTACTTCACAAAATTGAGCTTTGCTAAACTGCTTTGGGGGTGAGGAGTGTGGAAGCATATTTACTTCGCAAAACAGGCCTCTTTCCCCTTGCCACTTTGTTGAAAAAATTGCTTCACTGATGCTTTGGAGAAATACTTCACTACGATCCTCCTCAAAATTGTGGTTCAGAGAGATTTCGGCCGAAACACATTTTTAAAAAAATACTTTGCTCCTCTTGGCTGCCAGAACTTCGATTGAAAATGCTTCGGGTGAAAACTAGCCGAAGTGAATGCTTCGCTAGGTTTTTCGTCGAAGTAGAAATGGTTCAGGAAAAAGTTAGCCGAAGTGAATACTTCGTTATGGTTTCCACCGAAGTAAAAATGGTTCGGATGTGAAGAGGCCTGAAGTAGATGTTTCGGAAATTTTTTGGCGAAGAATTCTTCAATGCTTCTTCGGGTTTTGCTTTGCTGGTCCTCTAGCTGAAGTAGTTGTTGGAAATACTTCGGGCTTGAAGTCCTTTTACCTTAGTCAAACTTGAATCATGGCCTATACTTTTCTCCTTCGGCGAAGTTGCTCTCTTGAATGCCGCTTCAGATGATTTCCGCTCGAAGTAGTGTTTTGAAATGTTTCAGGCTTGAAGCCCTTTTCATCGATCCTCTTGCATTTTTCTTCGGAAAAACTACAACAAATCCTACCCGAAGCAATGCTGGAAGCGCTTCCAGTGTGAAGCTCTTTCTTCAGCAAAACTACTTCGTAAAATTTTCACCCAAAGTAGCTCTGGGAATACTTCGGGTGCGAAGCAGTTTCATTTTCTTCGGTGAAGCTCTTTTCTCTAGCTTGTTCGGTAGCGAAGCTTTTTTTCTTTCTACTTTTTATAAAAAGGGGTGGCTTTGAAAGCCAAAATTTCTGCAACTTCAAAATAAAAAGACAACAAAGAAAAACTTTACAAAATCTGTACAAAATTTGATTTCTTTTTCTACCCCTTGAGAAATGTGACAAAATTGTCAACAATAACCACATTCCATTGATATGCAAAAAGGGTTTATCCCTATTTTCCTCATTGTTATATGAAAGCAAGCATGCTTTTATAACCCCTATAATTTGGGGCATATAATCATTGTAACAAAGGAGACCAAGGTTCCCATATTTTACTACACTTGCTTGTTATAGTATTTATTTTTTTAGGTGTATCTTTATTGCTTATAAAATGGTGCTCACGGTGGAAACCCCAAAGGGTTCTATTTTGTTTGCCTTGTTGCTTTTTGTAAACTAATCTATGTCTATTTTTGATTGCAAGTTTTTGGATCTCTATCGCATGAAATAAAAAAAAACACAATCTCAGGAGTTTTAGAGCCTGTTTAGGCTATTTTTTTGACTTGTGTAAACACAACCTTGCATTTGGAGACTTGTGAAAATATAGACCTATGTTTGGAGAAATGTAGAAAAGTAGTCTTGTGTTTGGATACATGTACAAATGCAATCCTACATTTGTAATCCTATATAAACATGACTCTGTGTTTGAGGAGCTAGTGAAAAAATTGAAAGGATTCCTAGTAAGTCATCAGGACCAACAACTCTAGTTTTTTTTTTTTTAATATAAAGGAATTTTTTTTATTCTACTTCTATTATTTTTTTTGCATCAAATTATGAAGGCATACTAGAATTAGGCATATTGTAAGCACCTTAGAAATAATTTTTAGATGTTTTTTTAAAAAAGCATTTAATCAAGGTTGCATTTTAGGATGCATTTCTTACTTTTTTGAATTGTAAAATATGTAGCATCTGCATCTAGACTTAACTTTACATCCTTAGGTGCATTTAAATTAATATTTTAGCTTCAAACTTACCATGTTCTATTTTACAACACAGTCAGAAAAGCACACCTACATTTGGCTAATCCTAAATGCAATCCTATATTTTACCAAATGTAGACCTATGTTTGACTAGTTCCAAACATAATCATGTGTTTAGATATGTGTTTCAAAATCATTTTAGGGCCTATTTGAAGCTTACCTCCTACATTTTATTTATGATTATGGTTGTTTCTATTGTTTTAAATTCTCTCTATATTCTATGTATTTTTTATTGTGTGTTTAGGCATTAAAACTAGAATTACATCATGGTTTACATATTTAGAGTTATATTTTATGTTTTTCTTTATAAAAATTATAAAAAAATCAAAATAAACACCCCACACACTTGAACGAATCATCATTCTACAAATTTGCATGAAAATTGCAAGGAAAAATTCTTGAACATGTTAGATTTCATCACCAACCATAAGTTGAGCCTTATAATAAGCCATAGTTAGTACGATAGTTTCTTGGACTTCATCGCCATGAAATTTGTTACTCTTGAGGTTAGCTCAGGGTAATCATGGTTAGACACCCTTCAATTTCTAGGTCTTAATAATTTATGGAATCAAAGCTATCATGTATGTCTAAGCTCACACGTGGGTGAAGTGAAAACCTAGATGGGTTAGCAAGGCACTGGATAGTGCAACCTCTCTCGAAGAGGTATTTTTCTCCCCTAGGTTACACCCATCACCAAGCCTTCATATAGAAAGCTCTTTCAATCATTCGTGATTCATCCTTTGTCAAAGGAGTAGGTGCAAATACATTTTTTTTAGATTCCCCTTCACCACATACCATTTATATTTTTTAAGCATATATTGCATAAAACACATAAAACCAAAAAAAAAAACTATACTTCAAAAAAAAGACTAAAAAAACATCAAAATTAAATTAAACAAATCAAATCAAATCAATGACAAAACTATAAAAATGAGATAAAAATAGAAAAAAAAATTGATTGTGTGCTTGTTTACTTTTTATTCATATCATATTTCCACACACATACCTACACATTCATCACCCCATTTCACTAACCAATACCTAGAACCAATTGCTTGCATATATGGATTAGTATGTTTAGGTATCTAATGCCTCGATCACTTTTGTGGCTGAGCAATGGGGTATTTACTTGGACTTTTTTGTAGGACCATCCAATTAGGAACCCCCTTTAGATACTAACATGATGTAGATGGTAATCAACACTTCCATCCTGGAGATCCCTCACATCGAGATATCCACATATTATGATGATCATGTTACAAATTTAGACATTGATGCCCTTAGAATGTACCTTAACCTAGTATGTCCATCCCTTTCCTCGCTCACCATTCCACCCAGATCTATGCCTATATTCTAGTAGAAACCCATATTTTCCAATACACAATACACCAACTAAATCACCACCAACCTTCTTTACGACTCCATATCCATACCCATAAACCAAAATCCCCCACCATCATCCAATCAGTACATATCCATCCCATTCACCCACACCACCATCCATTCAAACCTACTCTATGAAGCACAAGTCAACAATTCTTCACATGTGCCCACATACATTCCATCTACATAATTACCCCTAGTTAACCATTTGCAACATATCATCCCTACCTCGACTACAATTCTCTATTCCACTTACCCTCCACCAACATCCACTCAAGTTGCAACCACACATCGAGTCCAAAACTCTACCTCAACTTTGACCATATCGACATATGGGATTGCTATACAACAAGCTTTACGTCATCTACATTAGTTGTTTGTTGGTAGAACTAACCAATGCATCCATACCATTTCATAATAGCAATCATAGGTAGCAGATCTAACTCATCCACCCACGTCAAACCAAAACTTTGTATTCACCCAAGATCCATCCTGGGTGTCACGACCATCTACCATAACCATTCCCACCCATATACTTCACAACATCTATGCCACTTAATTAGTATAGAACACCATTATTACCCCATCTCCACATCATCAAAAATAATCATACCATAACCAATATCACCAAAATATCCAACGTCATCAAATATAAACCAAAACCAATCCATTAGAAAATCCAATTCATCATGTAGAAAACTCACCCAACCTACACACAATGAGCAAATCAAGGCTTCCAGTCACCATTGGAAGATTCCAAATTTTGGTTTTTGCAGAACCAGATCGATAGCCTATCCATGTAGATACTGGAATGTTATATCAAAAACCTACTCTAATGTAGCTAGTTAATAACCCTATTCATCCTTCAGTACCATCACCACCATATCCATTAGATTTTATAGTACTAATTGATAAAAAATTCAAAAGGGATGAGATCCCCAAAGAGCATTTAGGCACATTCATCCATGCATGCTTTAGGATACAATAAAATGATACCTTGATGCTCTAATATTTCCCTCAAACATTTGTAGGAGATACTCTAGAATGGTATAACCATTTGATGCACCATAGTATCTCCACTTTCAACCAATTGGCAGATCAATTTCTAGAGTGGTTCTCCCTAAATGCTAGAAAGAAAACCACATTGATTGACTTACTCAACTTATATTAATTTGAATATGAGTCAACCTATGACTATGGAAACTATTGGAGGTTAGTCATAACTAAATTGCTATTCACCCTCCCCATGGTGGAACTCATAAGAATATTCACAAGAAGTTTTTCAAAACCTATCACCTTATTGTTACAATTATAATAGTACATAATATTCAAATAAGCACTCACCTGAGCTAGAGTAATCAAATATATTGAAGTACAAGAGGGAAATATCAAGCTTAAGAAAAATGAATGGAAAAACACAAACCAAAGAGGGAATAATTAGGGCTAGTCCAATTCTAGCCAAGTAAACCAAGTGGTCTTGAGCACACCCCAACCACAAACTCAAAAAACTCAATAAACTCAATTCCAATATCAAAAATACAAAAATCAACCACTGTAGCAACAACAAGCATATCAAGTGGTACTACCCCCATGTCAAATGCAAAATTTAGGTAACACAATAAATAATTGATAATGCTGACAATATAATCGACCAGCTCACAACTACACCCCATTACTCGAGCCACTTTCTAACATCCTCCAATGGTTGTATGAGATGCAAATGATTATATTGCCATAGATTAAGCTAAAATATCCCAACAAATAATGTGACAAGAATTATGAGTAACAATATTACACCTTTCATAGATAGAAATATCATGACATTAGTGATTGCTATTCCTTCAAGGATATTGTGCAGTATATGATTGAGAAGGGGACTATTAATATTGATAACCCTCTAGCATAGCAAAACCATAGCATGGTATTTATCAAATACCTCTAACTCATCATGAGGTGACTCAAAAAATAATGGGGGCATCAACTATTACAATTTTCCCCAACCAAGTCAACCATATGCATATGACCTAAAAATACCAAGGTTTTATGGGTACTATCCACATAGTCACCCAAATTTAGAGAAATGCTAATTTCACACAACAATAAAATGAGCTAGCACAAGTGTCACTTCCTCCAATAATACCAATAATTTATGTTCCTCAGAAACTAAGCCAAACTCATCCACCATCCTAAATTCATCTCCAAAACCACCCCCCAAGACAAACCATCACACTGAGGATTTATTTGACACACATTTTCAAATTGGCTTTAGCTAAGCTATCAATAGATGAGCTGATACAACAATATCCCCCACTTCATGAAGCATTCATGGAGATCTTAAAATCCATTAAAATTTAAATACAATATCTCAATGCTTTCATGAACTTTGTCAAAAATATTAAGATATGAATGGAACCATCAATTGCATTTTATAATTTGAAATCAAAATAATGCCAATGGATATACTTGACACTCCATTACATATCATATCTCATATTGATAAAAATCCCTTCAAATGCATGTTAATCGATACCATATCCTCTATCAACATTATCATCACACCAACACTTCAACACCTTAGTATTTTGCCTTTACACATTGCCAGATCCATCTTTACTTTACAAGCTTTTAACAATACCATATGCTCTATAATTGAAATAGTTGTCCTTCCTATTCATGTAGGAGTCAAAACCATCCACACTATGTTCCATATCCTAGAAGGGGCCATGAAATATAACATACTCCTTGGGTGCCCCTGGATTAGGGTCATGAAGAGTGTACCCTCAACATTACATTAGTGTTTGAAATATGTGCATGAGGGAAAATTCATTGCAGACCCATACATGAAGAACCTTTTAAGTACTGCAATTTAGTTTCTAACCCATATGCACCATCCTCGCCATCTACCCATTTATCCATACACCGCTAACCATTCCATCAACTTCAAATGAAAACACCTCATCGAAATCACCCATCTAGGGGGCTCTACCCATAGTTGATCACACCTCCACATCCCAAACCATCAAACCAAATCATGCTTCATCCTCCACCTCATATCACCTCCTCATCACACCCAATCATCCTATAAATCAACCCTCAACATCATTAGTTCACATCCCTCCACCTCACCCAAACAATCAGCTTCTCACCCCTCTAACCATCACAAATGGGGAGAAAGCATCCACATCAAAGATTGAACCACACAATTATCCAACACTAACCATCACTTCACTTTATCCTAAGTCCCAAAATGTTAGCCACATCACTCAACAAAACCCTTCACCATCTACATTATCTAAGCCACTAGTCGCTCCTCAAGCCTTCATATCATCATCCACATCCATACACATCCAAGTTGCAGTCCATATCACCAACTCTAGTATTGGTGATTATATAGTTCAGAATGTTGAAATTACCCCACCTAGCATTGATATTGTTAAAGACTACGGTTTCCAATGAAACCCACCTTTAGCCATAGGTGTGGTATATAACATGGGTTCAACTCCAAACAAGATTATTTTTGTGTATGGGGGAGTAGATTCATCATCTAATATACCTCTTCCCGATGAATCCCAACAATAATTTTGTGTTAATATTGAGTATCTATCCAATTCAAATTTCCCAATACAATATGATATGAGTAGGGTATTCATAACATATTTTAGTTGCACTATCAAGAGGTGCATGCTCACTCTAGCCTAGGATATAGGCCAAAAAATTATACATCTTCCTTTGGGAAAATATTTTAATAAGTTACCTTAAATCCTAAAGATAAGTATGATAAGGATAGTGACAAGAGTGATGATAGTGGTGATGAATATATAGACCCTAAGTTTTTGCCTCTTTCATACAAGGATTTTTAAAAAATGCAACCACCATTACTATGATTGACTTCAATTTTTATGATGACTCTGAAGAAATATTTTATGATAAATTTTATGTACTAGCAATTGCCTATGATAGCTTTGAGGAAGAGTTAGTCCCTATTGCACCCTTCATTAATGATGATGAGTTTTACCTTCAAATATTTTCTATCCATTGATCCATATTTCATCTCCTCATCCTACTTGAGTGACCCGATGCACTACTTGACCCACTAGATCCACCTTCGCTACCTCCATGACATCATGATAATCCACCAATTTTAGGTTAGCTTCTACCTTGAGAGTAGGAATAAGAGAACCACCCTCCACATTGCAACCACAATAAGTCCTTCAAGTTAACATTTTCGTTGAATTGATGGAACCCCTCTGTAATCCATATGATTTGGCAAAACCAATTCCTATTAACATTAGCCTTATCGATATGGATCGAATCTCATTGCCATAATCTATATCAAAATTCATTTTTTTTGAGGAATTTATAAGAGCTTCCAATTCTTATATCACTTTGCAATCCTTTCCTTCTCCTTCATCCATGTTTCATACTAAAGTAGAAGAGATAGAGCCAAAAACATTCAAGGATTTTATCGATGATATTCATTTAGTCCCTACTCTGCACCAGTTGGAGGATGGTTCACACATGCTCATTGAAGAAAATTTCGATGTGAACCTTAGTAAAAATGCAAGTAATCCATAAATCATTAAATTAGGAAAAAGTCTATCTAAAAAATAAAATGAGCACCTATAAATATTGCTAGTGATGAAGAAATAAATCTTTGCATGGTCATATAAAGATGTGGCTAGACTTCATCCTAATTTTGTATTCCAAAATCTAACCTTGGACCTTCATGCAAAGCTAGTCAAATAAAAATTAAGGAAATTACATCCTACCATTACCCTTATGGTCAAAGAAGAACTTCAGAAACTATTAGACATGGGTTTCATTCAACCCATTGACTATCCTAAGGGGCTCTCAAAAAAGGTACCCTTTCATAAACCTAATAGGGGATTCACTTATGTAAATTTTTTTGATATATAAATAAAGCATTACCCAAAGGATGATTTTCCTTTCCCAAACATTGATACTTTCATAGATTCTAAAATGGGCCATGAAATACTTTCTCTAATGGATAATTTTTCATGATACAACCAAATTCGAATCAATCCTAAATATAAAGACAAAACAACATTCATAACACATTGGAGGAATTTTTGTTATAAGGTTTTACCATTTGGTCTTAAAATTGCAGGGGCTACTTATCAGTGTGCCATGACATATATCTTCCATGGCTATATGCATAAAATTATTGAATATTATGCTCATGATTTAATAGTAAAATATAAATCACGTTTGAATCATATCGATGTATTATAAAAATTATTTGATTGGATTATAGAGCATAAGGTTAGATTAAACCCTAAGAAGTGTGCTTTTAGAGTTACATCTAAAAAAGTTCTAGGGTTCATTGTTTCAAAATGTGGCATTGAAGTAGACCAAAACAAGGTCAATGCTATTACAAAAATACCACCCCCATGAAATCTTAAGGAATTGCACATTTTACAAGGAGAGATTCAAGTGATTCATCGCTTTATCATGCAACACTCTAACAAATGTAGGCCATTCAATCATATGATACAAATGGGGATCACCTTTTCATGTAATAAAGAGTGTCAAGATGCTTTCAATGACATTAAACAATATCTAGGCTCACCACCGGTCCTTATGCCACCTTGCCCTAGCATCCCATTTCATATTTACATATTAGCCATTGATTTTGTGCTAGGAATAATGCTTACACAAAAGAATGAAAATCATAGAGAGCAAGCAATTTATTATATTAGTTGAACATTAGTGAGCTATGAAACAAGATACACATTTATGGAAAAATTAAGTCTAGCAATGGTTTTTGCAACTAAGAAACTCAAACATCACATACGTAGGCACACCAATTATGTCATACCTCGAGAAAACCCTTTGTGATACATGATGACTTGGACGTACAACAACACCAGTACTACAAAATGGATAATGCTCTTAACGGAATTCAATTTCTAATTTATTAGCCAAAAATCCATCAAGGATTAGGTGATAATTGATTAGCTCATGGAAGCTCCATTTCTAAATGATCAACCTTTATTTATCAAGCTACTAGATGATTTAGTTTTTACCATAATTGAACAAGAAGAATACGTCGATCCTGAATATGACATTAACATCATAATGTTCTTCGATAGATCAAAGTGTGATAAAGGAGAAGGTGTAGGAGTTATGTTTTATACACCACAAGGGATGCCTATCCCTTCATCATTCAAGTTTGACTTCCAATGCAAAAATAACAACATAGAGTATGAAGCCTTAATCTTAGGGATTTAGGTAGTTGTCACTCGAGGCATCAAGTGTATAAGAATCTTTGGTGAATTTCAACTTGTACTTAAACAAGTGAAAGGAGGTCACCAATACAAATATCTAGTCTTAAAACTTTACAACAAAATAACAATACAATTGATAGTAAAATTTGAATCATATGAAATCAATAACCTAACTCATTCAAAAAATAGATTTGCAAATGTGATGGCCTCTCTAGGATCATTGATTCTAAATAATCTCGTAGGAGATATCCAACAAAAAATTATCAAGACAATGTCAAAATATGAAATTTCATGAGCTAATTCTAAAGATGAAAAATATGGTTGCTTTATTCACATAGAGCCATACGAGCCTTGGCTTAATTAGATAAATGACTTTATCAAGTTTGGTAATATCCCTATAAATATGTCATAAACTACTAAAAAAATTTCAACAAGGAAGCAACTCGTTACACTCTCTTGGAGGAAATGTTGTATAGATGTGGCTATGATGGTATTCTACTTTATTGTCTCAATACTACAGAGGTATAATGGGCCATGTATGAAGATCATGATGATACTTATGGTGACCATTTTAGTGCGATGGCCATTTCAAAGCACATATTGCACATGGGTTACTATTGGCTCACAATGAAAAGTGTTTGTTGCAACTATGTAAAGAAATATCAAAAATATCAACAACATGCCAGTCTAACACATGTGTTATCACATGTATTACAACAAATTAAAAGTATTTGGCCCTTTTAACAATTGAGACTCAATTTGATTGGAAAAATATCACCTCCATCATTGGGACAACACAAATTCGTAATCATTGCCACAAAATACTTCACAAAGTGGGTCGAGGTGATTCCTATGACCACTATGATAGGACCTCGAATCGTAGAGTTCATACTCCAACATATAATCTATCATTTTGGCATTCCCTCCAAGATAATATCAAAAAATAGTAAGTATTTCAAGAATAATATTGTTGGCACAATTTGTGATAAATATCATATCAAACATATTTTCTCGACTCCTTGTTACCCACAAACAAATGAACAAGCAAAGGCTACCAATAAAACCTTGATAGCTATTCTAAAGAAAATCATAAAAGACAATCACAAAGATTTGTATAATCAAATATCCTTACCATTATGGGCTTATAAAATGAGCATTTATATACCTATAGGGGAAATACCATTTTATCTGGTATATGGGGTTGAAGTAATTATACCTCTTGAGCTCAAAATTCCTCACTATGCATGTCATTACAAGAATTTATGGACGAAAATACTTATAGACAAGCGTATCTTGACCAACTCATGCTACTTGATGAAATATGAGTCAATACCTTGTAGCATCTATAGGTATATCAAGATCATATCAAGCATACTTAAAATGCAAAGATCCATCCATGTGAATTCTAAGTTGGAGATCTCATCCTCAAAGAGAATCAATAAAACACCAATGTCTTGTTTCACCTTTGTGAAAAATTTGTGGCTAATTGGTTAGGTCCATTCATAATTAAGCAAAATATTGGTCTTGGAACATATATACTTGTAAGTCTCGAGGGAATTTAAGAGCCTAAGCCATTGAAATTCATTCATTTGAAAGCATTCTATACATAGTGCAAGATATATCCTTATATATACATGGCTAATAATAACAATAATAATAAATTTTCATTTTTCTACACTGCATTTCATATATCCATTCATGCTCTCATATATTCCAACTACACTACATTCATAGAATTTGCATTTTCCCATGTTGTTAGTCATATTTATAGTCATTCAATTAGTTTGGATATTTGTTAATCCATTGAGTCTTGTTGCCTTAATAAAGGGTACCTTCATCCTAGTATTGGTTTCATCCCACAATCCACCACAAAAAAAGAATCAATAAATCCCACAACACCTTATCACTTTGGTAATCTTTGGTTTGGGGAATCTCTCGGTATTTTCAATCACTAATCCAATCCTATTATTCCAAGAAACCTCCATTGAACATCAAGCAGTCCTTAGGTGCTATAGGTTATTCCTAAATAAATCAAGTTTCCTCTTGGACCACACACATTAGCATAAACTAATAAAATTATGATGCCTTGGAAAGATAAACCCATGAGTAGTTATTGCAATAAAGGAAATGGTTTCCCCTGCTCATCCCATCATGTACATGGTCTAACTTTGAGAATTGGCAAAAGTACAAGTGCAAAAGCAAAAGATAAGAGTTCTTTTAAAAATTAAAAAACAAATAAAATCTTGAATCCCTAGAATTTTTAGGTCATTATAGCATGGGGTTAATCTCCATCGAGGCTATACACTCACAAAAAAAATTACTTATTAGCATGGAAGTGGAGTACCTGTCATGGTGACATGTCTATCACATTAGTGACCTTCTTTTTTGTATACCTATGTACACTCACAAAAAAACTTACTTATTAGCATAAGTTAGAATTGATTATTCATGCCCATGCTCATGATTGGTAATGAATATTTAAAGCACACATAGTTTATCCTTGAGATATTTGACTCCACTAGGACACCCTTAGTATGTTAAGAAGTTTCAAGATTAATAGAGGAGTTTGTTCGAGAAAACTTGGATTTTTGAATAGTTTCAAAACCACTCTAGATCCTTACCCCTAATATAAACAAGTTGATAAGTGAACTTATATTCCATATCACCATTGCATTATCACCCATGTATTATAGTTTATTTCATAATAAAACTAGTATTACTATGTTGGTGTCCCTAATTAAGCAATTAACACAAAGTCATATAAACAACGATTCATATTTTATTCAAATGACAATTGATAAGGTCATACCATTTAGTTCATTCAAATATATCATTAGAACATCATATGCATTCATTCATAATACATTCATTCGATCACATGCATATCTCATCATCCATGCATTCATAATAAAATAAACACAAACAACAATGAAAATGATATACAAAAAGTCATGTATATATATATGTGTGTGTGTGTGTGTGTGTATGAATCACAAAGTACATAGAACACTAAAATATTGTATACAACAAAGCACTAAGGCTCCTAATAAAAAATACAAAGCATCCAAAAATAGGTACAATAAGTATTGTTGGTCAGCATCATCAAGGACCTCTAGACGATCCAATAAGAGACCCCAAACCATATCCCTAGGATATTGATGATTCCTAAACTATTGAGCCCTAAAATTAGAACTACCATATTAGGACCCACTCTTTCGAATAGATCCAAACCTTGATGAAAAAAGCCACATCGGTAGTGGAATATGATATTGTCCAAGTTGATCCTTTAGCAACTAAATGAAATCATCCTATGACTAAAAGTAAGACAAATCCTATCACTATCATCCCTCCCTATAAACCATATATTTTTGAAGTGCAACTATAACATCTAATTCACCACCTACACCCAGGGCACTCCATAGCCCCTCAACATCACTCCACAATAACACTATATTAGCATCTCAAGAAACCTCCATCTATAGCAAGAAGTCACGCTCCTTTGCTATGTTGTTATTCTCCACATTCAATGTATCCCACTCCTCATTGTATGATGGAGCCCTTAATAGAGCCTCACCTATAACCCCCATACCCACACCTCCATCCCCACAAACTCCACCATCACCTCCACCTCCATTACCTCTACCACCTACTTCTACAAGTATGTCATACTCAACCCTTGTAGGCTTAGTGCCAATACTAAGGTGATGATGCCTCTATCATCAAGGAAGCTCCGCAGTCACTCCTACACCACCCTCATCCTCATCACCATCATCCATATCTTGAATAGGTATCTAAGGGGACTATGCAGAAAACCAAGCATCATAGTCATATATCATCCTAATGTCATACACGTATGGGATATAAATAAACTCAGCATTCTCATATTCGATAGGCCAATCATTAGAATATGGTAAGCTTAGTAGGATGTGAGAGAATTGGATCAACTATCTCTCACTACCATGACATCCAATCATCCTTATGGCTCATATAACCTACCATAGTTGATCCCCATACTCATTCCATCCACTAGCCCATCATTAAGGTCACCAAAAAACATCACCAACTATCAATACCACCCAAATATCCCTATAGTCTTGTGAACTATGGCTAGGTCAGCTTAGTTGTAGCTCCTCATCCTCTCATCATCAAATTGTACAAGGATGTAAGAGATCCTAGTTGATGTAGATAACTCAATATGAAGCTGAATTCTTTATTCCAATGCAAGAATATATAGGAAATACATAAGAATCTCATGTAGGTTAAGTGGTTGCAATAATCTGCCAAACATGGCCAACCACTTAACTAATAGCTAACGAAATGCTAACTATGGATGACAACAAGTTTCTAGAGGACAAACAAGATCTCTAATAGTTAAATAACACCCAAACCACTTAACATCCTATTTCTAAAATGGGCATACTATGCCTCACGTGAATACAAAATGTAAGAAATAGGAAATGCATATAATAATAATAATAAATAATAAAATGTGCACTTAGGCTTAAGAGGATAAGCCCAAGTATCCTCAACACTCCTCCCAACCATATACGCATTGGACCCTAATGCTCTCAATAAATGTGGAAAGTCATGGGCCATCTCATGGTGAGGAATCTAGTGAGCCATGCATGGAAAGTGATCATAATGAGCGATAAGGTATGTTGTGGAAGAACCTTGTCCAATGTGATGAGTCTTCATCTCAAAAACTCTATCTAAAATGAGTGAAAACTGACAATCAGGTGCCACTGCTACTATAGGGCTGAAAACAGGATCAAGTACCAAAAGAGGATCTTGTAATGGTGTCTTTGGAAAGTGTTTCTTATCCAAAGGAACCCAAACTCTATTTCCAACCTATGGTGAATGAGGATAGTGATGCTTATGCACCACTCCCTGTAGATTCTCCTACAATTCCTATGGTATCTTGCCTAGAAGTTTCTATCGATGCTTAGTGAATGAAGTAACCTTACCTTACTCCTCCATGTGTGCAATGGTGGGAGTGGGCAAAGCCAAATGTAACTTTTATGGAAAAAGTGAATATGTAGCTAGAGTTGTACCCAAAATGATACCAATGGAGTGAATGTCATATTTCTCATGAGTGAGAATGGTGGGTTCCTTAACCACTTGCTCTTGTAATTATTCATTAGGTGGGAGTGAAACTTATTTCTTTTCTTGTTCCTTAGATGGTGTTTTTTATTAATTTTGTGTGGGACTGATGCTAGTAGGATCCAAAATGAGTGCTTGAATTAATTGTTTCCTTACTTGCCTACAACTTAACATCAAATTAAAATTAGATATAGTGCCTTGTATCAAATAAGTTTTATCATGCAAATCTAATGTGTAGGTATTCTTTTTATCATGATAAATAACATTCCTATCAAATTGATAGGGTTTACCTTGCAATAGCCCACAACAATCCATCTCTATGACATCACACCTAACTTTATCCACAAAATTACCACCAAAAGTAAAAGTCAAGATGCAAGTGTGGGTGATGTTGGATGTGGAGTCTACATATTTCCACCCAAGTGAATATGGTTGGTGATGTGGCTTGATGGGAAGTCTCAACTTCTCCACAAAAAACTTTGCAATGAGGTTCTTTTGCGATCTGTTATCTATGATACAATCAAAATAGTAATCATGTATAAGGTGGGATCTAGTAACAAACAAATTTTCACAATCCCCTTGAGCAAATACATTTGACATAAGGGTGTAGCACCCTAAAATTGGCACAGTAAAATTGTAATAATTACATTCATCCTAGTAAATAATTTAAATTCAAATTTTAACCTCCCAAACTGCCCGTTAACCGTCGGGTAATCCATTTCCCCCTTTCCTGTGCCATTTTTAGAGGTTGTTTTGATCGTTTGATGATATCGTCGCCGATCAGACGATATCACCCCAGATCTGACGATTTTGTCTGGGCTAGGATGTCCAGAAGATCTTGTCACAAAATTGATTTTGCATAATTAGCTTCTGTTCCAACGGGCCTCTAATCCAGGCAGAAGCATGTCTGCGTTGTTAGAGACCCTCCCCCATTGGAGATCTCCCAAATAGGGATGATCTCCAACATCCTACCCTCCCTCCTAAGCCTATTTAATCCTAAGCCCTCCCCTTAGCACCCCCCTAGATGAAATTCCCTGTAACCCGACTGCATATATGTTAAAACATCCTAAGTTTTCATTTGCATTAGTTCTATATCAATTTTGTTGTAGGTACATTACTGTTTTTCAACCGGAGCAAGCTTACATTGTCGTCGACGAACCTGTTCATATCGGAGGCAAACCTGTCAAATCAGAAACGATTTCGTACCAATGAGAGACGATTTCGACTGCAGTCAACATTGAGGCAATCAGTGCCTGAAGTTTGCATTTCTCTACCCTTTTTTTGCTATTTTATTCTGCAATTAGCTTAGTTTATTTAGTATTTTATACTATTTTGCATTTTGGAGTTCACCCATCTAGATCAAATGCATGATTAATTCATAATTATTATTTAATTAGCATAATCCATTCATGTTTCTATGTTTAAGTTTTAGTTTGATAGTGCTACTATCATTTTATACTATTTCCCTCTGTTATCATTGTTGTATCTTCTGTATTTTGCACATATTTCTCTGTTTGCATGTCTTTGACGAATTTGTATGACGAATTCATCAGATATCAGACAATCTTGTCTGATTTCAGATGATCCTGTCAAATCAGAGGCGATCCTGACTGCTTCAAGAATCAGAATCATCATCAGACATCCGGATCAGGTATTCCTCATCTATATTTTGTAATTTCTCTATTTTCTGTCTTTAAATCTATTTTTTGTACTCATTGAATTTGCATCTTCATATAGAATAGCTTAGATGCATTTTGGCCAAACCTAGAGGTTAAAAATGAACACATAAAACACATTCCCAACCTAGTCATGGAAACTACCATTAAATGTTTCCTGGTGAACCCACCATCTATTGAAAAATCATCAAAATACACCTCCCTTGAGAGGCGGGACCTTCGCAAGTCCTCTCAGTCTGAGGTACCGTGACATCCTTTTCACATCCCCCTTCCGGGCACGGATCCTATAACCTGAAGGTAAGGGTGTGAAAAATTTGGAGCGATACATTTTGGTGAACTCGACGTGAAAGCATTTTAAACCTTTTGAAAATAAAAACAAAAAAAACAAAAAAATATATATGTATACAAGAAAAAAAAAAAACAAAATCATCATTTCAAGTTTAGACTCTTACCCGTAGCCCGTGCCGGACCTCTATTGATCTGTGCGTCGTCTCCACCATTTTTGCTTCCAGAGCTCTAAAACCAGTAAAGTGAACAGTAAAAATGAATTAGGGTTTTACCCTATTTTTCTTAATTTTATTCAAAAATAATTCAAAAATAATTTTGCTTTTTTGCGTTTTTACCTCAAACGTTTGATTTGGGTAAAAACACGAAGGGGGAATCATAGTAAGCTGTCGTATGATTCGACCAAGAATCATCACCTAAAAATGGGAATAATTTTTGCTTTCTCATATATTGAGAAGAACTCATCTTTAACGCATTTTCTTCAGAAAATTCGCTAAAGAGGAGGCAAAATGTAGCACCCTAAAATTGGCGCAGTGAAATTGTAATAATTACATTCATCCTAGTAAATAATTTAAATTCAAATTTTAACCTCCCAAACCGCCCGTTAACCGTCGGGTAATCCGTTTCCCCCTTTTCCATGCCATTTTTAGAGGTTGTTTTGACCGTTTGACGATATCGTCACCGATCAGACGATATCACCCCAGATCTGACGATTTCGTCTAGGCTAGGACGTCCAGACGATCTTGTCGCAAAACTAATTTTGCACAATTAGCTTCTGTTCCAACGGGCCTCTAATCCGGGCAGAAGCGTGTCTGTGCCGTTAGAGACCCTCCCTCGTTGGAGATCTCCCAAATAGGGATGATCTCCAACCTCCTAACCTCCCTCCTAAGCCTATTTAATCCTAAGCCCTCCCCTTAGCACCCCCTTGGCTGAAATTCCCTATAACCCAACTGCATACATGTTAAAACATCCTAAGTTTTCATTTGCATTAGTTCTATATCAATTTTGTTGTAGGTACATTACTGTTTTTCAGTCGGAGCAAGCTTACATCGTCGTCGACGAACCTGTTCAGATCGGAGGCGAACCTATCGAATCAGAGACGATTTCGTACCAATGCGAGACGATTTCAACTGTAGTCAACATTGAGGCAATCAGTGCCTAAAGTTTGCATTTCTCTACCCTTTTTCTGTTATTTTATTCTACAATTAGCTTATTTTATTCAGTATTTTATACTATTTTGCATTTTGGAGTTCACCCATCTAGATCAAATGCATGATTAAATCATAATTATTATTTAATTAGCATAATTCATTCCTATTTTTGTGTTTAAGTTTTAGTTTGATAGTGCTACTATCATTTTATACTATTTCCCTCTGTTATCATTGTTGTATCTTCTGTATTTTGCACCTATTTCTCTGATTGACAGTTCTCTGACGAATTCGTCTAACGAATTCGTTAGATCTCAGATGATCTTGTCTGATCTCAGACGATCCTATCAAATCAGAGGCGATCCTGACTGCTTCAAGAATCAAATCATCATCAGACATCCGGATCAGGTATTCCTCATTTATATTCTGTAATTTCTCTATTTTTTGTCTTTAAATCTATTTTTTGTACTCATTGAATTTGCATCTTCATATAGAATAGCTTAGACGCATTTTGGCCAAACCTAGGATATGAATGCTTAAGGCTAAAATGAACACATAAAACACATTCCCAACCTAGGCATGGAAACTGCCATTAAATGTTTCCTGGTGAACCCACCATCCATCGAAAAATCACCAATATACACCTCCCTTGAGAGGCGGGACCTTCGCAAGTCCTCTCAGTCCGAGGTACTGCGACATCCTTTTCACATCCCCCTTTCGGGCACGGATCCTATAGCCTGAAGGTAAGGGTGTGAAAAATTTGGAGCGATACATTTTGGTGAACCCGACGTGAATGCATTTAAAACCTTTTGAAAACAAAAACAAAAAAATAAATATATATATATATATGTATACAAGAAAAACAAAAACAAAATCATCATTTCAAGTTTGTATGTTTTAGATTCAATTCTAAATAGTAGATGCTAAATATTACTTTTAGAAGTACTAAAGAAACCATGAGTTTTTACTCAAATCCATATGAGCCCATCAGTAATGTTGGAAGAATTCAGCCAAATACATTTGTTGATTATGACCAACCTCATCCCTATTCAACATCACCTCCATCACACTCTTCTCATTTTTCATCCTTAACCCCAAAAGGACAATCCCTTTGCCAATCCTCTTCATAACGATATTATCTATTCTCCCATATATCCATATTATGTCTATCAATCCACATATAATCCTCCACCACCTTTTCAATACTCTTCTTTCAATACAACACATCCATTTCAACAAGAAAATACTTATTCTTCCAATTCTACCATGCACTCACCTCATGCTTCACAATCTTCCTGTCATCATTCTACCCATAATAAAGAAAGTAGAGGTGAGAAACCATTAGGTCCTTTTATGACAAAAGTCCTAAGGCACGTATCAAAAACCTCTCAAAAACCTTCATCACGTAAATTTACTAAGCTCAATCAACCAATGGATATAATTCTCAAGTATTTACTTGACACAAATAAGATTGAACTTCCTTCCATAAGACAACTTGATACCACAGCAGATTGGTTTAAACCTGAGCTACATTGTGAATATCATAGAGTAGATGGACATATGACACAAAATTGTAAAGATTTAAGATGTGCAATTCAAGATTTGATTGATGAGGGTCTTTTTAATATAAAGGAATTACAATCTACAACTGATTATAAATCTTCAGTAAACAATCAAACTCCTACACAACAAATACCAATAATCAATCAAGACATGGGGATCTCCCAAGAACCCCTATTCAATTATCAACAACAAGAAACCAATCAAATATTGCATGTTAATGTGTCCCATCATGATGATATTATTAATATTGTAACAAAAACTACAAATGAGCAACCTCAAGTTCAATCAACTCAATCTGATATTCAAGATATGGATTCCTCATTTGACCAACCTTCAAAACTATCTTTGGCTCTAGAGAATGATCCAAAATGGAATGTAAGCATAGAAAGCTCATCTTTAGAATCAAAATCTCAATCTGAAATCCACTTTGATAGCCAACAACAAGTGATTAATCCTCAAGCAAAGATATCCCTTTTAGAAGTATTACAAATTTATCACAAGGAAATTTTGTTCAAAATACCTAGCCAACAATTTGTTCCTCATCATATTTTCTCTAAGAACATAATTAATGGTGTAAACCCTCTTGAGGTTAACCATATTTCATTCTATGATGAGGAGATTCCTTCCTCTACTCCACAAGAAGACTACTATCTTTACATTACAGGATCTAGTAAAGAAACACTTGTTAAAACTATCATGGTAGATAATGGCTCCTCTCTTAATTTATGCACTTATCAATTATTCCAAAAACTCAAATTAAAGGAAGAAGATATTAATGAATCAAATGTTATTATAAAATCTTTTAACAATGAAATTCAAGAAGCTCAAGGTACTATAATTCTTCCCTTTAATATTGGATCCAAGATCCTGGATACTTTATTCTATGTAGGATATTGTCCTTCACCTTACAACCTACTTCTCAGAAGTCCTTGGATTCATACGATGAGGGTTGTCCCTTCCACTCTTCACCAATGTTTGAAGTTTGAACTTGCAAATAAAATTGTTACCATACATGGTGACCCAACACCATTTGAAGAATATTTAACGGTTGAAACATCAAGTTCTATACATTCTCTATTATCACAATTATCTTCTATCCATCACTTTTCTTCATCCATATATGATCATCCTTGTTTACCAAATAACATCCATGCATATCTTTCACATATGCTCCCTCCATCTTATCAAGACTTGGAATATAGTGATAAGAATGAAGAACTTTCTTATCCTTCTTACATTTTATTTTGTAACATGATCAATTTTACACATATAAAAGTCAAATCTTTTGCTACATTATTCTACATTATAACAAAGCTTTTGTTATCACTACCTTTTATTCATCACCTTCTATTCTTACCTTCACCTCAACCAGATTATCCTTCAAAACCTCCTTTGATTTTGAAGCAACCTTAGACATGCTATACTCAAATAACCTTGTATAGTGTATATAGATCATCTTGTATATACCACCAATTTCAATTCATAAATTAAAATCAAAATACAAAAAAATCAAAATCCTCAAAATAAAAAAAAATACTAATGCAACTAAGGACCTTAAAGGTAAGTTTGAGCCCAACTGGCTTGGACCATACATTATTACTGCTAAATTTGAATCAGGAGCATACAAATTATCTACCTTAGATGGTAAAGAACTTAAAGAACCCATGAATATTTTGCATCTTAAACGTTACTATGTATAAATTTGGTCATTTCATCCATGTATATATTTGTTCAAAATCACTATCTTGTATTTCTTTCAATTTATAAATTCAAAAACACCAAAAACATTCATAATCATCAAAATCTTCAAAACTATTTGTTATATTTATTTATGGCACTTGTTAATTCTTTCAAAAATATATATATATATATATATATATAAAATAATAATGATAAAAATCAAAACAACAATATTCTTGACTCTTTCGAAACCAAAACAATATAAAGAAGAAAGAGAGAGTCAACATTCTCAAAACTTCTCAAAAAGTATTTATATATATTTTCTTACAATTATTGCAGTTATATGTTTCAAATTATTTTGGATAAATTAGCATTTATTTGGAATCTCTCACGTGCACACTCAAAAAAATAAAAAAAAAAATAAATATCTTGATTTTATCTGGCATGATTACTAATCTCTCTTATATCAAAGTTCACAAAATTCAATTAAATAAAGTTTGAGCATAGAGAATTGATCTTGTTATTTACTTAAACCAAGCACATCTTTTCACAATAAAATGATTATATTTGTAATTTCCATGTTTTGCTACATAGTAGAAGTGATTTCTTGAGCGAAAAGTTTCCCCTGCTATCCTATCATGCACATGGTCTAGAATCTTTGAGAATTGGCAAAAGGACAAGCTCACCCCTACCCAGAATAAAAATCCCTTGCTCTACAACTAATCCGAGCAAGTATCCCTAGCATAGAACAAAAAGAAAAAGCAAAGTTCAAGAAAAAGAGAAAAAGAAAAAAAATGTTATTTTATATCATTACAACAATATTTCAAGCATTATCTCAAAAATCAAGCAAAAATTCAAAAAAGAAAAGCAAAAGAAAAGCAAAAGAAAAAAAAAAAAAGCAAAAGAAAGCAAAAGCAAAAGCAATAAAAATCCCTTTCCCTACCCTTTGAAAAGAAAAGAAGGGTTGATGAGCTTGAATCCCTGGAATTCTCAATTATTCGAAAACTGTGAGGTAAGCCCCATAACAGGTGGTTTGTGCCCAACCTGCTTGGCCTTGGGTAACTCCTAGCGTGGCGATATGTCTATCACATTAGCGACCTTCTTTTGTACAGACCTATGTCTGCTTATGGATTAGCTAGCTCTTGATAATCCGACCTACATAGTAGTCTAGTATGGTTATATGCATCTACATCATGGTTAATGAACACTTATTTGGTTTCTTCAAATCACTTGTATCATAGTATCTTGCTCAAAACTGGTAAATGAACAATGCAATTGCACACACATTTGTATTTGAGAGATTTTGTGTATCATTATGATAAATCAAGATTGGAAATGAATTCACATATGCACATGGGATTCCTTATAAATCTAACTTTTGTCTTCAAAATACTTTGAAATATTTTTTGCAAACTTGTTTGGAATAATTCATTTTCTTATTTCAAGTACAGTTGTTTAGCATAAAGACAACTATATAATAGAGAAATCAAAATTTCTTTCAAAACTATACAATCAAAACATATATATCTGGTTGACTTCCGCGACGATGGTATAGTTCCAAAACCAAAAGTGGAATTTTATGCCTAGCGCAAGTCCTCATCTTCATATTTTCTGTTTATCAAAAATCAACCATGCAATAAAACTATCTTTTTTTGGATTTTCGCGATGATGGTATAAGTCTATACCTACATATTCTATGCCTAGCGCAAACCATCGTAACAATTTTTATTCCCCATTTATTTAAAAATCATGAAAAACATATGACTTAAATCATTTTATTACACAAATTTTGCTTTTCAAAAGAATGCACATTATCATTATTTCATGTCATTATGTCAACCTTCAATTTTGCAATGATGGTATAATTCCTAAGGAATTATCCAAAAAATTTATCACACTTAGGAATTTATGCCTAGCAAACATCATTTTAACATTATTTCATGCATACTATTTTTATGAAAATCTGAAAAACAAACCATCATCATCATCATTTGCACCATTGCACCAAAGTCTTAAGACAGTCTCTTAAGCATTCTTTTACTTTTAACAATATTTCTATACTGGGATTAGCTTGACGACCGAGTGAGCAGCGACTCCATGAAATGGTCTATACTAGCGACAATGTCCTTTGAAATTATTGTTAGAAGTCTCTTTTTTATCTTTTATCACATTACATCACAAACAACCAATTTGTTACATCAGATTATTTCATTTAAAATATTACAGCATGACATCAAAATTATAAATTTTCAAAATGACATAATTTCATGAATCATCAATCCAATCAATCAATCAAACATACAAGCATCATAAAAATATAAGCCACAAGTCATATGATCAAAAATACCTCATCTCATATATATATCACAAATATATGTACATCATATCAAAACCTGGATCGGTATGCCACAATATATATCTTGGCATACTCAATCCCCTCAATCAAATGTCCTCCGAGTAGTGTCTCGAGAGCCCCTCGAGCTCTCAGCCTCATCTCCTCCCCCGCCCTACGGAGGACGAGGTGGCCCCATCGCAGTATGTGTGGTACTACGAGTCCTAGTCATCGATCGGGATGAGCTCCTCGACGACCCAGTCCTGATCGGATCTACAATGGCAATCGATAGCTATACCCTCTGGCCCTCTGGCACCATCTAGAAATAGATACCCTAGTAGAATGCGGTCTGAGCAACCGACCGCATCAGCTCCTGAGTGCTCGCCCCTCCGCCCCATGCTCTGAGGCATGCAACCTCATCTCTGAGCTGTGTAGACTCAGCTCGGTGGCATGCAGCCTCATCCTGTAGAGTCTGCACCTATGCCTGGAGATGGATATTCTTCGCCTAGAGAGTAGCCATCTCGCTACTCTCTCCTGTGTCAACACCCTTGCCCTTGTCGAGCGATGGTGGCCTCTCTCTCTATGGAGAAGGGGGTCTCTCTGCCCTCCTCTCCCATTGCCGTGGCCTCTCCTACGCCTGTGGCCTCCTCTGCTCTCTCCCACTGTGACCCTGGGCCGCCTCCATAGCTGCCTGGCATCGCCTCCCTATCCGACGCACAACTACGTGTATCGGACCCTGAGCCCTCGTCATCCGAGGAGGGCGGATGCCTACGTACCAGGCATCGTAGCCATCGGCTACCCTTGCATCGTCCCCATCCACTGGCTGAATGGGGGCATCGTCCGAGTCCTGACTCCAGAAGCGCTGCATGTCTGGAGCCCCGCTAACTATGGTGTTATCTTGGATAGTCCAGGAAAACTCATAATCCCTGAGAGATGGGATCCCCTACTGTAGACCGAACTATCGCAAAACTCGGTCATAGCGATGGAGCTCCACCTCTCCCCTCTCCATCCATAGCCAGCAAACTCGCCTAACGCGAGCTAACTCCTGTCCATCCTCGGCCCACCCTGGGTGCCCTCGCCATGGCCTCCAGGTGATCTGGTCTGGGACTAGGTCATCTAGCAGTCTCTAGGACATCGAAAGGTCGATCCGCCACTGTGACCCTCTTCGGAGCCACCAATAGAAAACTCGGGGCCTCTCCCCATCAATCCCTATCAGAGGAAGCCCTACCGGCCTTCGCACTGCAATGTGCTCCCAGCACCAAACCTGTAGGAGCGATGTCATCACCAGACATCGGCCGCCCTTGTACACGACCCCATGCAAGATCCTGTACAGTCGGCATAGCACAAAATTGCCCCAAGAGAACCTATAGCCATGGTCTCGCATATCGTAGATCACATCTGCTAGCATCCATGGCACCCTGCACCCACTCTGGTGGCACAGCAGAAGTCCACCAACCACTCCAGCTAGAACCTGTGTCAGTCTAGATGCCCCAGGCATCTGACGTAGTGCCTCGATGTTAACTCTGCCCTTCTCCAGGGTGAAGCTCGGGTCACCACACAATCGTCCCATAGCATGGCCCTGATTGGCCGTAGGAGTGATCAACCGTCCTTGTATGGGGATTCTTAGAATCCTCCATACATCCTCCAAAGTGGGAGTCATCTCCCCTGTAGGTAGCCAAAAATAGGAAGAACCTCGATACCATCTCTCTGCTAGGGCTGTCAGTAGCCCCATGTCTGTAGACACTTGTGGCATTTTTGCCACATGCAGTAAGTCGGCCTGTGCCAGCTGATCCCGCTCTACCTGTGTAAGAGCGGCCAAATCATCTCTCAAACCTCCATATTTCCATTCCTTGCTCTTTAGCAATCCTCTCTGCAACATAAACAACAATAAAAAAAATAATCATTAATAACAAACTCAAGTGATCAATAATGCAAGTTAAAAACAAGTTCAATTTAATCCAATGATGATATCGTCCACTATTGGACGATATCGTCCCAAATTTGAGCATAATCATCTCCGATTTTGCAAGCCGAAATCGTCCTTAATTTGACGAAATCGTCCCCCTTTCGTCGATTTCGCCCTTGGACGAAATCGACGAAATTGAGACGATTTCATCCCGATGACGTCGACGGCCCAAAAATGGCCGCGATGCTCAAAATTTAATCAAAATTCATCTAAAAAGCATGTAAAATCAAATTAAAGCATTCTAAACTAAGTCTAGACTCTTACCCGTAGCCCGCACCGGACCTCTGTTGATCTGTGCGTCGTCTCCACCATTTTTGCTTCCAGAGCTCTAAAACCAGTAAAAATGAATTAGGGTTTTACCCTATTTTTCTTAATTTTATTCAAAAATAATTTTGCTTTTCCGCGTTTTTACCTCAAACGTTCGATTTGGGTAAAAACACGGAGGGGGCACCATAGTAAGTTGTCGTACGATTCGACCAAGAATCGTCGCCTAAAAATGGGAATAATTTTTGCTTTCTCGTAGATCGAGAAGAACTCATCTTTAACGCATTTTCTTCGAAAAATTCGCTAAAGAGGGGGCAAAATGTAGCACCCTAAAATTGGCGTAGTGAAATTGTAATAATTACATTCATCCTAGTAAATAATTTAAATTCAAATTTTAACCTCCCAAACCGCCCGTTAACCGTCGGGTAATCCGTTTCCCCCTTTTTCGCACCATTTTTAGAGGTTGTTTTGACCGTTTGACGATATCGTCACCGATCAGACGATATCGCCCCAGATCTGACGATTTCGTCTGGGCTAGGACGTCCAGACGATCTTGTCGCAAAACTGATTTTGCACAATTAGCTTCTATTCCAACGGGCCTCTAATCCGGGCAGAAGCGTGTCTGCGCCGTTAGAGACCCTCCCCCGTTGGAGATCTCCCAAATAGGGATGATCTCCAACCTCCTAACCTCCCTCCTAAGCCTATTTAATCCTAAGCCCTCCCCTTAGCACCCCCCTGGCTGAAATTCCCTGTAACCCGACTGCATACATGTTAAAACATCCTAAGTTTTCATTTGCATTAGTTCTATATCAATTTTGTTGTAGGTACATTACTATTTTTCATCCGAAGCAAGCTTACATCGTCGTCGACGAACCTGTTCAGATCGGAGGTGAACCTGTCGAATCAGAGACGATTTCGTACCAATGCGAGACGATTTTGACTGCAGTCAACATTGAGGCAATCAGTGCCTGAAGTTTGCATTTCTCTACCCTTTTTCTATTGTTTTATTCTGCAATTAGCTTATTTTATTCAGTATTTTATACTATTTTGCATTTTGGAGTTCACCCATCTAGATCAAATGCATGATTAAATCATAATTATTATTTAATTAGCATAATTCATTCTTGTTTCTGTGTTTAAGTTTCAGTTTGATAGTGCTACTGTCATTTTATACTATTTCCCTCTGTTATCATTGTTGTATCTTCTGTATTTTGCACCTATTTCTCTGTTTGCAGGTCTCTGACGAATTCGTCTACGAATTCATCAGATCTCAGACGATCTTGTCTGATCTCAGACGATCCTGTCAAATCAGAGGCGATCCTGACTGCTTCAACATCAGAATCATCATCAGACATCCGGATCAGGTATTCCTCGTTTATATTCTGTAATTTCTCTGTTTTTTGTCTTTAAATCTATTTTTTGTACTCATTGAATTTGCATCTTCATATAGAATAGCTTAGACGCATTTTGGCCAAACCTAGGATATGAATGCTTAAGGCTAAAACGAACACATAAAACACATTCCCAACCTAGGCGTGGAAACTGCCATTAAATGTTTCCTGGTGAACCCACCATCCATCGAAAAATCACCAATATACACCTCCCTTGAGAGGCGGGACCTTCGCAAGTCCTCTCAGTCCGAGGTACCGCGACATCCTTTTCACATCCCCCTTTTGGGCACGGATCCTATAGCCTAAAGGTAAGGGTGTGAAAAATTTAAATGAAATATTCTGATGTAACAAATTGGTGGTTTGTGATGCAATGTGATAAAAAATAAAAAGAGACTTCTAACAATAATTTCAAAGGACATTATCGCTATTATAGACCATTTCATGGAGTCGTTGCTCACTCGGTCGTCAAGCTAATCCCAATATAGAAATATTGTTAAAAGTAAAAGAGTGCTTAAGAGACTGTCTTAAGACTTTGGTGCAATGGTGCAAATGATGATGATGATGGTTTGTTTTTCAGATTTTCATAAAAAATAGTATGCATGAAATAATGTTGAAATGATGTTTGCTAGGCATAAATTCCTAAGTGTGATGAAATTTTTGGATAATTCCTTAGGAATTATACCATCATTGCAAAATTGAAAGTTGACATAATGACATGAAATAATGATAATGTGCATTCTTTTGAAAAGCAAAATTTATGTAATAAAATGATTTAAGTCATATGTTTTTCATGATTTTTAAATAAATGGGGAATAAAAATTGTTACAATGGTTTGCGCTAGGCATAGAATATGTAGCTATAGACTTATACCATCATCACGAAAATCCAAAAAAAAAATAAATAGTTTTATTGCATGATTGACTTTTAATAAACAAAAAATATGAAGATGAGGACTTGCGCTAGGCATAAAATTCCACTTTTGGTTTTGGAACTATACCATCGTCGCGGAAGTCAACCAGATATATATGTTTTTATTGTATAGTTTTGAAATAAATTTTGATTTCTCTGTTATATAGTTGTCTTTATGCTAAACAACTGTACTTGAAATAAGAAAATGAATTATTCCAAACAAGTTTGCAAAAAATATTTCAAAGTATCTTGAAGACAAAAGTTAGATTTATAAGGAATCCCATGTGCATATGTGAATTCATTTCCAATATTGATTTATCATAATGATACACAAAATCTCTCAAATATAAATGTGTGTGCAATTGCATTGTTTATTTACCATTTTTGAGCAAGATACTATGATACAAGTGATTTTAAGAAACCAAATAAGTGTTCATTAACCATGATGTAGATGCATATAACCATACTAGACTACTATGTAGGTCGGATTATCAAGAGCTAGCTAATCCATAAGCAGACATAGGTCTGTACAAAAGGAGGTCGCTAATGTGACAGACATATCGCCACGCTAGGAGTTACCCAAGGCCAAACAGGTTGGGCACAAACCACCTGTTATGGGGCTTACCTCACAGTTTTCGAATAATTGAGAATTCTAGGGATTCAAGCTCATCAACCCTTCTTTTCTTTTCAAAGGGTAGGGAAAGGGATTTTTATTGCTTTTGCTTTTGCTTTCTTTTGCTTTTCTTTTTTGAATTTTTGCTTGATTTTTGAGATAATGCTTGAAATATTGCTGTAATGATATAAAATAACATTTTTTTTATTTTTCTATTTTTCTTGAACTTTGCATTTTGTTCTATACTAGGGGTACTTGCTCAGATTAGCTGTAGAGCAAGGGATTTTTATTTTGGGTAGGGGTGAGCTTGTCCTTTTTCCAATTCTCAAAGATTCTAGACCATGTGCATGATAGGATAGCAAGGGAAACTTTTCGCTCAAGAAATCACTTCTACTATGTAGCAAAACATGGAAATTACAAATATAATCATTTTATTGTGAAAAGATGTGCTTGGTTTAAATAAATAACAAGATCAATTCTCTGTGCTCAAACTTTATTTAGTTGAATTTTGTGGACTTTGATATAAGAGAGATTAGTAATCATGCCAGATAAAATCAAGATATTTATTTTTGTTTTTTTTTTTTTTTTGAGTGTGCACATGAGAGATTCCAAATAAATGCTAATTTATCCAGAATAATTTGAAACATATAACTGCAATAATTGTAAGAAAAAATATATAAATACTTTTGAAGAAGTTTTGAGAATGTTGACTCTCTCTTTCTTCTTTATATTGTTTTGGTTTCGAAAGAGTCAAGAATATTGCTATTTTGATTTATATATATATATATATATATATATATATATATATATATATATATATATTTGAAAGAATTAACAAGTGCTATAAATAAATATAACAAATAGTTTTGAAAATTTTGATGATTATGAATGTTTTTGGTGTTTTTGAATTTATAAATTGAAAGAAATACAAATTAGTGATTTTGAACAAATATATACATGGATGAAATGACCAAATTTATACATAGTAACATTTAAGATGCAAAATATTCATGGGTTCTTTAAGTTCTTTACCATCTAAGGTAGATAATTTGTATGCTCCTGATTCAAATTTAGCAGTAATAATGTATGGTCCAAGCCAGTTGGGCTCAAACTTACCTTTAAGGTCTTTAGTTGCATTAGTATTTTTTTTATATTTTGAGGATTTTGATTTTTTTTGTATTTTGATTTTAATTTATGAATTGAAATTGGTGGTATATACAAATGATCTATATACACTATACAAGGTTATGTGAGTATAGCATGTCTAAGGTTGTTTCAAAATCAAAGGAGTTTTTGAAGGATAATCTGGTTGAGGTGAAGGTAAGAATAAAAGGTGATGAATAAAAGGTAGTGATAACAAAAGCTTTGTTATAATATAAAATAATGTAGTAAAAGATTTTACTTTTATATATGTAAAATTGATCATGTTACAAAATAAAATGTAAGAAGGATAAGAAAGTTCTTCATTCTTATTACCATATTCCAAGTCTTGATAAGATGGAGAAAGTATATGTGAAAGATATGCATGAGTGTTATTTGGTAAACAAGGATGATCATATATGGATGAAGAAAAGTGATGGATAGAAGATAATTGTGATAATAAAGAATGTATATAACTTGATGTTTCAACCATTAAATATGCTTCAAATGGTTTTGGGTCACCATGTATGGTAACACTTTTATTTGCAAGTTCAAACTTCAAACATTGGTGAAGAGTGGAAGGGAAAACCCTCATCGTATGAATCCAAGGACTCTGGAGAAATAGGTTGTAAGGTGAAGGACAATATCCTACATAGAATAAAATATCCAGGATCTTGGATCCAATATTAAAGGGAAGAATTATAGTACCTTGAGCTTCTTGAATTTCATTGTTAAAAGATTTTATAATAACATTTGATTCATTAAGATCTTCTTCCTTTGATTTGGGTTTTTGGAATAATTGATGAGTGCATAAATTAAGAGAGGAGTCATTATCTATCATGATAGTTTTAACAAGTATTTCTTTATTAGATCTTGTAATGTAAAGATAATAGTATTCTTGTGGAGTAGAGGAAGGAATCTCCTCATCATAGAATGAAATATGGTTAACCTCAAGAGGGTTTATACCATTAATTATGTTTTTAGAGAAAATATGATGAGGAACAAATTGTTGGCTAGGTATTTTGAACAAAATTTCCTTGTGATAAATTTGTAATACTTCTAAAAGGGATATATTTGCTTGAGGATTAATCACTTGTTGTTGGTTATCAAAGTGGATTTCAGATTGAGATTTTGATTCTAAAGATGAGTTGTCTATGCTTACATTCCATTTTGGATCATTCTCTAGAGCCAAATATAGTTTTGAAGGTTGGTCAAATGAGGAATCCATATCTTGAATATCAGATTGAGTTGATTGAACTTGAGGTTGCTCATTTGTAGTTTTTGTTACAATATTAATAATATCATCATGATGGCACACATTAACATGCAATATTTGATTGGTTTCTTGTTGTTGATAATTGTATAGGGGTTCTTGGGAGATCCCCATGTCTTGATTGATTATTGGTATTTGTTGTGTAGGAGTTTGATTGTTTAATGGAGATTTATAATCAGTTGTAGATTGTAATTCCTTTATATTAAAAAGACCCTTATCAATCAAATCTTGAATTGCACATCTTAAATATTTACAATTTTGTGTCATATGTCCATCTACTCTATGATATTCACAATGTAGCTCAGGTTTAAACCAATCTGCTGTGGTATCAGGTTGTCTTATGGAAGGAAGTTCAATAATATTTGTGTCAAGTAAATACTTGAGAATTATATCCATTGGTTGATTGAGCTTTGTAAATGTACGTGATGAAGGTTTTCGAGAGGTTTTTGATATGTGCCTTAGGACTTTCATCATAAAAGGACCTAATTGTTTCTCACCTCTACTTTCTTTATTATGGGTAGAATTATTATAGAAAGATTGCGATGTAGGAGGTGAGTGCATGGTAGAATTGGAAGAATAAGTATTTTCTTGTTGAAATGGATGTGTTGTATTGAAAGAAGAGTATTGAAAAGGTGGTGGAGGATTGTATGTGGAACGATAGACATAATATGGATATATGGGAGAATAGATAATATCATTATGAAGAGGATTGACAAAGGGATTGTTTTGTTGGGTTATGGATGAAAAATAAGAAGAGTGTGATGGAGGTGACGTTGAATATAGATGAGGTTGGTCATAATCAACAAATGTATTTGGCTGAATTCTTCCAACATTACTAATGGGCTCATATGGATTTGAGTAAAAATTCATGGTTTCTTTAGTACTTCTAAAATTAATATTTAGCATCTACTATTTATAATTGAATCTAAAACACATAAACTTGAAATGATGATTTTGTTTTTGTTTTTCTTGTATACATATATCTTTTTTTTTTTTTTTTTTTTTGCTTTGTTTTCAAAAGGTTTTAAATGCATTCACGTCGGGTTCACCAAAATGTATCACTCCAAATTTTTCACACCCTTACCTTCAAGCTATAGGATCTGTGCCTGAAAGGGGGATGTGAAAAGGATGTCACGGTACCTCAGACTAAGAGAACTTTACGAAGGTCCCGCATTTCAAGGGAGGTGTATATTGGTGATTTTTTGACAGATGGTGGGTTCACTAGGAAACATTTAATGGCAGTTTCCATGCCTAGGTTGGGAATGTGTTTTATGTGTTTATTTTATCGTTAAGCATTCATATCCTAGGTTTGGCCAAAATGCGTCTAAGCTGTTCTATATGCAGATGCAAATTAAATGAATACAAAAAAGTAGAATAGAACTGAAAAATAAAGAAATTATAGAATATTAAAAGAAGAATACCTGATCCGGATGTTTGATGAAGATTCTGATGTTGAAGCAGTCAGGATCGCCTCTGATTTGACAAGATCGTCTGAGATCAGACAAGATCATCTGATATCTAACGAATTCGTCAAAGACCTGCAAACAGAGAAATGGATGCAAAATACAGAAGATACAACAATGATAACATAGGGAAATAGTATAAAATGATAGTAGCACTATCAAACTAAAACTTAAACATAGAAAAAAAAATGAATTATGCTAATTAAATAATAATTATTATTTAATCATGCATTTGATCTAGATGGGTGAACTCCAAAATACAAAATAGTATAAAATACTAAATAAACTAAGCTAATTGCAGAATAAAATAGCAAAAAAAGGGTAGAGAAATGCAAACTTCAGGCACTGATTGCCTCAATGTTGACTGTAGTCAAAATCATCTCGCATTGGTACGAAATCGTCTCTGATTTGATAGGTTTGTCTCCGATCTGAATAGGTTCATCGATGATGATGTAAGCTTGCTCTGGATAAAAAATAGTAATGTACCTGCAACAAAATTGATATAGAACTAATGCAAATGAAAACTTAGGATGTTTTAACATGTATGCAGTTGGGTTACAGGGAATTTCAGCCAGGGGGGTGCTAAGGGGAGGGCTTAGGATTAAATAGGCTTAGGAGGGAGGTTAGGAGGTTGGAGATCATCCTTATTTGGGAGATCTCCAATGGGGGAGGGTCTCTAATGGCACAGACATTCTTCTGCCCGAATTAGAGGCCCGTTGGAACAGAAGCTAATTGTGCAAAATCAGTTTTGCGACAAGATTGTCTGGACATCCTAGCCCAGACAAAATCATCAGATCTGGGGTGATATCGTCTGATCAGAAATGATATCGTCAAATGGTCAAAACAACCTCTAAAAATGGTGTAGAAAAGGGAAACGGATTACCTGGCGGTTAACGGGCGGTTTGGGAGGTTAAAATTTGAATTTAAATTATTTACTAGGATGAATGTAATTATTACAATTTCACTGCACCAATTTTAGGGTGCTACATTTTGCCCCCTCTTTAGCAAATTTTTTGAAGAAAATGCATTAAAGATGAGTTCTTCTCGATCTAAGAGAAAAAAAAAAATTATTCCTATTTTTTGGCTGAAATTCCCTGTAACCCGACTGCATACATGTTAAAACATCCTAAGTTTTCATTCGCATTAGTTCTATATCAATTTTGTTGCAGGCACATTACTATTTTTCAGCCGGAGCAAACTTACATCGTCGTCGACGAACATGTTCAGATCGGAGCCAAACTTGTCGAATCAGAGATGATTTCGTACAAATGCGAGACGATTTTGACTGTAGTCAACATTGAGGCAATCAGTGCCTGAAGTTTGCATTTCTTTCCTTTTTTTGTTGTTTTATGCTGTAATTAACTAGTTTATTTAGTATTTTATACTATTTTGTATTTTGGAGTTCACCCATCTAGATCAAATGCATGATTAAATCATAATTATTATTTAATTAACATAATTCATTCTTGTTTCTGTGTTTAAGTTTTAGTTTGATAGTGCTACTATCATTTTATACTATTTCCCTTTGTTATCATTGTTGTATCTTCTGTATTTTGCACCCATTTCTCTGTTTGTAGGTCTCTGACGAATTCGTCTGATGAATTCGTTAGATATCAGACGATCTTGTCTGATCTTAGACGATCCTGTCAAATCAGAGATGATCCTGAATGCTTCAAGAATTAGAATCATCATCATACATCCAAATCAGGTATTCCTCATTTAATCTTCTATAAATTCTCTATTTTTCTATTCTATTCTACTTTTTTGTATTCATTTAATTTGCATCTGCATATAGAATAGCTTAGACGCATTTTGGCCAAACCTAGGATATGAATGCTTAAGGATAAAACAAACACATAAAACTCATTCCCAACCTAGGCATGGAAACTACCATTAAATGTTTCCTGGTGAACCCACCATCCGTCGAAAAATCACCAATATACACCTCCCTTGAGAGGCAGGACCTTCGCAAAGTCCTCTCAGTCCGAGGTACTGTGACATCCTTTTCACATCCCATTTCTAGGCACAGATCCTATAGCCTGAAGGTAAGGGTGTGAAAAATTTGGAGTGATATATTTTGGTGAACCCGAAGTGAATGCATTATAAACCTTTTGAAAAAAAAAAAAAAACAACTAAAACATAGATGCATTTCAAATCCTTTCAAACTGATAAGTTGCATATTAGATGGTAGCTCCTAAGAAAATATTAGCAGTTACTATAAATATAGAAAACCAATTGGCAGCCATAGAAGTCAATTTTGTACTTAGTGTGCCTGAAATAGATAGAAATCAACTCTTGTGGGACGAACTTGATAGAAGACTTAGTGTCATCTCATCTAGGTCAACAGAACTTAAGCAAATCAAGAGGCTAGTCCTAGATAGAATCCTGGATCCTCATCAACTAGTCTTTTATCATGAACTTTAGAGAGCCTGTCATAGATGGTTAGCTTATAGGAGAGCTCTTGTATCTTTAGAATTGTTCACCTTCGAGGAATACCTTGAGAACGTAGCCATTGTACACCAGTTCCTAGGGCTTATAAAAGACCAAGAGGTTGTTCTTACAGATAGGGAAAGATGGAATAGAGTTCCTCGAGCTGTGTTATATCGAGAGTATTGCCACGAGCTTTACTTCTATCAACCAGCATCTGAGACAGATAATATCACTATAGCTCTTTTCATTAAATTTTTATAAGAAAACTTTCAATTTGAAGAACACTTCACGAATCCTGAAAAACTCGAGCCCATTAATGATATTTATAAATTGTTTATAGAAAACTAGATTGTTACTTTCAGTATTATTTCTTGCATTTATTGTGTTATTTGCTGTCTTTACAATATTATTTCAAAAACAAACAAAAACAAACAAAAATTAAAAAACTAAAAAACATAGCAAAAACCAAAAACATTTCATTTTAAATATTGTAGTAGGTATATAATTAATATATACCTCTTAAACTTGTTGCATATATATATATTTGCTGAAATCAAAATTAAAGCACCATGCCTAAACTTAGGAATGGTAAAGAAACTATAGGAGAAGAAGAAGATTGGTTACAAGATACAACTAGAGACCCAAATGTCCTCCCTGAAGATCCGATTCTGGAAGGAAAAACTCTAGATCAACCAGAACATGACCTAGGTGAAGACAATGAACAAGAAGGAAGTGTTAAAGAGGATGGATCCTCATCCCCTAGATTAGCTCCAGATGGAACTATTGCTTTTGACAACATAGATCATTTCAAGAAATTTCTTAATGATAACATTGACGCCCTTAATGTGGCAGTTCGTATTGATAAAGGGCAAATTAGTGACACTCAAGCAGCCATGGAATATATGTATGATGTGCACACTAATCCCTTGTCTTTCATTGATCAAGAAAGTGACAAGGCTGGACCATCCAATACAGATATGGTCACTATGATTCAAAACATGTCAAAATAACAGGTTACCCAACCTCCTAAGGAACCTGTTATTCAACCTAAAATCATTCCCACACAAAAGAAACCTTCCTTCACTACTTTATTTCGCCAAACTATTGAGCAATATGCTTCAAGTAAACAAAAACCTAAAACGAAGCCAAACACCAATTTTCAACAATCTGGAATACAACATAATACAACTTCAAAATTCCTTCATAACACCTTTCCTACCAATAATTTACACAATAGCAACATGGCATCTAATCTTCATGTCCCTCCATCATATGCTCATAAAACCCATGTCAATGCCCTACCAGAACCAATATGGTGGGCAAACTAGTAATCTGGAAGCCATGGTGAAACAGTTGGCTTCGCGTATGGACCAGATAGATCCCTACCATCCCTCGTACAATTATCGAGAGATCTGTAGTCAACCTTTGGATCCCATAGTTGTAGCTCAACCATACCCTAAGCATTTTCCCATGCCTATCTTGCCTATATATAAAGGAACCGAAGATCCCATAGAGCATCTTCGCATGTTTAGGATAGCATGTCATGATATATCACATGATGACTTGCTATTACTAAAAATGTTCCCAAAAAGTTTAGGTGGAATGGCATTAGAGTGGTACTATCAATTGCCCACTCATTCTTTGAGAAACTTTGAAGAAACAGCTGAATCATTTGTCCATCAATTTAGTGCCTACATTGAGAGGCATGTAACCATTAAAGATTTATACAACTTAAAACAAGACAAGGATGAATGTTTTGCCGATTTCTTAGCTAGATGGAGGCAATTGACAGGAAAAGCGCACTTTGTGCTACCTTATAGGGAAATGTTGGACATTTTTATCAATAATTTACAAGAACAAATATCTTATGAGCTATCAGCTGCTACTTTAACTACCTTCGATCAAGCTATAGATTTAGCTCGAAGAGTAGAAGATGCCCTCATTAGGAGAGGCCAACTTAGGAAGAAGGATGATGAGAAAACATCCGAGAAATCAATATAAAAACAAACAAGTTGTCGGTGATGGAGTCATCGACGACAAAAATGTTGCTAATATCAATGCAATGAAGACAACAAAAAAATTTATATTGAAACCTCTCGACAAACCTCCTCAAGAATTTACTAGATTAAATCAACCATTATCAACTATTTTACCTCAATTACTCGAAAGAGGTTTGATCCAATTACCAGCTATCCGAGAACCTGATCCTACTATACCCGGATACAGAGCTGACTTACACTGTGATTTCCATAGAGGACTTGGACACTCTACCAATGCTTGTAAAAGGTTGAAACATAAAATACAAGATTTGATTGATAATAATGAAATGGAGGTGCAAGCCTTCCAACCTAAACAAAATGCTCCTAATAATACTCAAAAGACCATTCCCCAAAATCAAAATCAAAATGCTAATCAAACATTAGACATATTTCAACACCCTTTACCAAGACATGGTAAAGAAGTGGCCAATCAAATCGAACATCATAATGTTCCTCCTCCTACCCGATATGTAGGAACCATTAGTGGACAATTACCTGTTCAGGATCCTCAAATATTTGATACAACCTTATCCCTGGTTACGACCAGGCCCTTACATAATATTCCAACTTCTGATTCTAGTGATATAGAATCAGATAGTGAAAGTGAACTAGACATTACTTCAAACCAATCGAATAGTTCTGAAAATGAATCAGATCCTATTCAACCCATCACAGATGCCATGGTTCCAGAAGAACCATTTCCTAGAAGAGTTACTACTCGACCCTCTTCTAATCAATTCCTCTCAAATGAACAAGCCATAAATGCTCAGACCGAGGCCGAGTTCAATGTCCTCAATATAACATTGTAGGTACCATTGGAGTCGTTACCCGACAACAGGCTCAAAATTCTCAACAAGAATCAAATCGGAATGATGGATCGGTTCCATTTGTTTTGAAAAATCCCAATAAAGGGAATCATGCTCCTAATGTTCAACCTAAACCCCCTTACAATATTAATGAGCAATTATCCAATACTACGGCCAGAATTTCCCTTTTGGATTTGTTAAGATCCTCTCCCACCCATAGGGATGAGTTGATGCTTACATTAAGCCAAATGATGGTACCTCAAAACATCCAACTTGAAGTTATGGCCAATACTATCATCACTCGAGAGGTTGATTGTATTGACTTCGGGATAAAGATATCCCACAACACAGTTTACATAAGGACAATCCCTTATATATTACTGCTCTAATTGGGGATGTAGCTATCAAATGAGTCTTGATTGATAATGGCTCATCTCTAAACATTTGCACTTTTGACTTCTACCAATGATTTGGCTTTAGAAGTGATGAAATGAAGAAAATTGATATGATTATCAAAGCTTTCAATGACGAAACACAAGAAACATGTGGAGTTATTACCATCCCCTTGCAAGTTGGTCCTAGAACCCTAGAAACAACCGTGTTTATTGTACATTGCCCAACATCGTACAATATACTTTTGGGTCACCCTTGGATCAATGCGATGCGAGCGGTCCCATCGACTTTACACCAATGTGTTAAGTTTGAATTTAAAAATCAGTTGGTCACTATCCATGGTGACCCTAGACCCTTTGATATGTGTGCTTTGGCAGAACCTGTTGGAGTGCAATTTTGCCCTGCTCTGTCATCCACACATCCTAGTTCTTATTTTTCATCTAAACGTGTGAAACACACACCCATAACTTCACCTATTTCCCCTCCATTAATTTCATCCTCCTATATAGATCAACAATCTTCTAAACAAATCACTTTAGAACCTCAAAAAGATCTTAAATCTACAACCAATCCTTCATGTTCAATCCCTATAAATTCAAAACCTATAGACACATCTATCATCCCTTCCACATCTAAAGATATAGGGAATAATCCTTCTACATCTTATGCTCTTTTTGATGAACTTTTACCAGATTTATCCACAATCTTAATATCAGAAAAAACAAATGCTTTCATGCAAGATTCAATTCTTTTAAATAACTTGCCACCATCTCCTCGTACTTTGGGCCTCCCACAACCTATGGGAAGTACTTACCAAGTCGGGAGTTGTGCCTTCATTTATAAAGGATATGAGTGAGGGAAGAATCCCTCGGAATATCAAAACTCATCATGAGGGATACGCTCGGTGTTATTTTACCAATGAATATATTAAAGCTAAACCCATGATGCTTAAAATGGGATATAAAGGGAAAGGCTTGGGACCTTTCCAAAATGGCATGAAAGAACCTTTCGAGGTAGAACCATGGCACACTTGCTGTGGTGTGGGCCTATTTCCTAGTAAGGGTCAACCCTTTCCTTTTGAAGATGATGATCATCTCATATGTTATCAAGATTATTTGGATAGGTGTGATGATTTACCTCTTAAAAATCAGTCATTTACATGTAACATGCTATCCATAGCTTACCCTGAAATGATTGCTGACCCCGATGAAGAGTTGGAAGGAGATATCTTCCACGACGTCTCTGTTGAAGAGATGTTACACAATGGATTTTATTTTGATGGTTCTATACCAACTATAGCCCAACTTGAGACCACTAATCCTCAAGATGAATTATCCAAATTAACCTTACAAGAATTACAAGAATTGGGTGTTTCACCCGCCCCACCTAATTTTGAAAGAGATCTACACATGGAGGTAGAAAACGTCATTAAAATTAACATTGGAGCTGAGGATAATCCTCACATAATCAATATTGGATCAGAATTAAGTCAAGAAAAACAAGAACAATACATTGCATTCCTTAAAGAGTATGAAGATGTCTTCGCTTGGACATACGAAGATATGCCAAGTCTAGACCCTTTCGTAGTCATGCATCATCTAGTGGTCCATCCGGATGCTAAACTCGTTAAACAAAAACTTAGAAAAATGCATCCCAAAGTGGCTCTGCTAGTCAAAGGGGAGTTAGAAAAACTCCTGAATGTTGTCTTTATACAAGCTATTGATTATATTGAATGGATCTCAAATGTAGTTCCAGTCACCAAAAAAGAAGCTACCAAAGTTAGGGTTTGCACAGATTTTAGAGATATTAACGTTGCATGCCCTAAAGATGACTTTCCTCTTCCAAACATGGATCAAATCATTGACTTTACTATCGGGAGTGGGATGATGTCCTTAATGGATGGATTCTCCGGTTATAATCAGATCCGGATAGCTCCTGAAGATCAGGCTAAAACAGCCTTTATTACCCCCTGGGGTACTTTTTGTTGGAAAGTGATGCCATTTGGCTTAAAGAACGTAGGTGCAACCTATCAACGAGCTATGACCTATATTTTTCATGATATGATGCATGATATCCTACATGATTATGTAGATGATATTATAGCTCGCTCTATTATTGAAGATAATCATTTAGATGATTTGAGAAAAGTTTTTAATCGATTACGAGAATATCTTATTCGATTAAATCCAGAAAAATGCATATTCGGAGTCAAGTCTGGCAAACTATTAGGGGTTTTAGTTTCTTTACGTGGTATCAAAATTGACCCTCTCAAAATTGTGGCTATCACTGATATGCCCGCACCTACTAATATATCTGAATTACGAAGTTTACAAGGTAAGCTTCAAGCTATCCGTCACTTCATCGATAAGCTGGCGGACAAAACTGGTCCCTTTCTTAAACTCCTTAAGAAGGATGTCCCTTTTAATTGGGACGATGAATGTAGAGAAGCTTTTGAACTTCTCAAACAATACCTCCTTAATCCACTGTGCTTTCACCACCTAAACCTGATCGCCCATTCCTCCTATATATTTCAGCCTCAGATTTTGCCTTAGGGGCTATGTTAGCTTAGCTTGATGATGAAAAGAGAGAACGTGCTAATTATTACATTAGCTAAACCTTCATCAGTTATGAAACCCGCTACACAGCATTAGAAAAACTATGTCTAGCAGTCATTTTTGCTACGCAAAAATTATGACACTATATGCTTAGTCAGAAAACTTATGTCATTGCCAAATACGATCCCTTAAGATATCTCATGAGTCGACCTTATTTATCGGGTCGCACAGCCAAGTGGGTTCTTGCTCTAAGCGAGTTTGATCTCACATTCATAGGACAGAAGTCTATTAAGGGTCAAATCATAGCAGATCAATTAGTTGCTGCACCCTTAGCGTCTACCCATCCCCTCATCATCGAGTTTCTGGATGAATGCCTTCAATTAGAGGCGGACCATACCGAACAATGGTCCTTATACTTTGATGGAGCCCGATGCATGAGTGGGGCTGGTGCGGGTATTATTTTAATATCCCCACAAAAACATCTTATTCCTCTATCCTTCAAATTGACATTTGCTTGCACCAACAATACTGCTGAGTATGAAGCTCTAATCCTTGGATTACGAGCTACTTTAGCACTCAAAATTAAACATATGTTAGTTTTTGGTGATTCTCAACTGGTTATAAACCAAATTAATGAATTTTATCAGACCAGAGATGATAAAATGCGCCCATATAAGGCCTATGTTTTACAACTAATGTCCCTATTTGATCAAGTTACCTTGGAAGCTATTCCTAGAACTTGCAACCGTGTAGCTGATGCTATGGCCACAGCTGCATCTCTCCTGCCCTTGGAGTTAGATGACGAATATGCCACTATCATTATTCATTGACTCCAGGAACCCGCTTCAAATAAGTCATGCTTAGAACCTTTAGATGTGTTTCTAATCAATGAAACTACTCCGAAACCTTGGTATACGGACATATTTGATTTTCTCCAAAATGGGACTTTCCCTGCCAATTCTAATAGAAACCAGCGTCGGTTATTACGTAGACGAGCAAGTCGATTTGTAATAATTGGCAATACCTTGTATAGGAGATCTTTTGAAGGTATCCTATTAAGATGTTTGAACTTAGAAGAGTCCAAATTAGCCTTGAGTGAAGCCCACGATGGATCTTGTGGAGGACACTTTAGTGGTAGTGTCATTGCTAAAAAGCTCCTTAGGATAGGATACTTTTGGCCTACCATGGAAAAGGATGCACATGATTATGTGTGCCATTGCGACAAGTGCCAGAAACATGCTGACCTTGTCCATGCGCCTGCACAAGAGCTGCAGGCTATTTCCTCTCCTTGGCCCTTTTCAAAATGGGGCTTAGATATTATTGGCAAAATCAATCCTGTGTCATCTGATGGACACAAATTCATCATAACTGCCACTGAGTATTTCACGAAGTGGGTTGAAGCTATGCCTTTAGCTTCCTGCACTGGCACACAAATCTCTAAATTCATTTTTAATCAAATCATTTGTAGGTTCGGAATTCTTGCAAATCTCATCTCTGACAATGGAACTTGTTTCAAAAATAAAGATGTTAAAAAATTATGCCAAAAATATAAGATTCAACATCGTTGGTCCACTCCCTATTATCCTCGGGGTAATGGTCAAGCAGAAGCATCTAACAAAACCTTAATCAAAATCCTCAAAATATTGGTCAATAAAATTGGCCGTGACTAGCACATTCAATTATATCTAGCCTTGTGGGCCTATCGAACTAGTGTTCGAACCCCCACGGGAACTTCACCATTTGTTTTGGTTTATGGTGCTGAAGCAGTTTTTCCCTTTGAATTGGAAGTTCCTTCTTTGGCTCTGCTACTTCAAGATACCGAAGTAGGAGATGAATATCGTGCTGGCAGACTCAGTCAGCTGGAACTCCTAGATGAAAAATGCATCAATGCTTTGGAACATCTCTGTGCCTACCAAAACAAGCTTAAAAGATCATATGCTAAAAAAGTTCGTCATCGATCCTTTGAGATCGGCGACCTTGTTTTAAAAGAAAATCAAAAAAATACTAATGCAACTAAGGACCTTAAAGGTAAGTTTGAGCCCAACTGGCTTGGACCATACATTATTACTTGCTAAATTTGAATCGGGAGCATACAAATTATCTACCTTAGATGGTAAAGAACTTAAAGAACCCATGAATATTTTGCATCTTAAACGTTACTATGTATAAATTTGGTCATTTCATCCATGTATATATTTGTTCAAAATCACTATCTTGTATTTCTTTCAATTTATAAATTCAAAAACACCAAAAACATTCATAATCATCAAAATCTTCAAAACTATTTGTTGCATTTATTTATGGCACTTGTTAAATTTTTTTGTTCAAAAAAAAAAATAAAACCAAAAAACAAAATAATGATAAAAATATAAAAACAGCAATATGCTTGACTCTTTCGAAACCAAAACAATATAAAGAAGAAAGAGAGAGTCAATATTCTCAAAACTTCTCAAAAAGTATTTATATATATTTTCTTACAAATGTTGCAGTTATATGTTTCAAATTATTTTTTGATAAATTAGCATTTATTTGGAATCCCTCACTTGCACACTCACAAAAATAAATATCTTGATTTTATCTGGCATGATTACTAATCTCTCTTATATCAAAGTTCACAAAATTCAATTAAATAAAGTTTGAGCACAGAGAATTGATCTTGTTATTTACTTAAACCAAGCACATCTTTTCACAATAAAATGATTATATTTGTAATTTCCATGTTTTGCTACATAGTAGAAGTGATTTCTTGAGCGAAAAGTTTCCCCTGCTATCCTATCATGCACATGGTCTAGAATCTTTGAGAATTGGCAAAAGGACAAGCTCACCCCTACCCAGAATAAAAATCCCTTGCTCTACAGCTAATCCGAGCAAGTATCCCTAGCATAGAAAAAGAAAAAGCAAAGTTCAAGAAAAAAGAGAAAAGAAAAATGTTATTTTATATCATTACAGCAATATTTCAAGCACTATCTCAAAAATCAAGCAAAAATACAAAAGAAAAAGAAAAGAAAAGCAAAAGAAAGCAAAAGCAAAAGCAATAAAAATCCCTTTCCCTACCCTTTGAAAAGAAAAGAAGGGTTGATGAGCTTGAATCCCTGGAATTCTCAATTATTCGAAAACTGTGAGGTAAGCCCCATAACAGGTGGTTTGTGCCCAACCTTGCTTGGCCTTGGGTAACTCCTAGCGTGGCGATATGTATGTCACATTAGCGACCTTCTTTTGTACAGACCTATGTCTGCTTATGGATTAGCTAGCTCTTGATAATCCGACCTACATAGTAGTCTAGTATGGTTATATGCATCTACATCATGGTTAATGAACACTTATTTGGTTTCTTCAAATCACTTGTATCATAGTATCTTGCTCAAAGCTGGTAAATGAACAATGCAATTGCACACACATTTGTATTTGAGAGATTTTGTGTATCATTATGATAAATCAAGATTGGAAATGAATTCACATATGCACATGGGATTCCTTATAAATCTAACTTTTGTCTTCAAAATACTTTGAAATATTTTTTGCAAACTTGTTTGGAATAATTCATTTTCTTATTTCAAGTACAGTTGTTTAGCATAAAGACAACTATATAATAGAAAAATCAAAATTTCTTTCAAAACTATACAATCAAAACATATATATCTGGTTGACTTCCACGACGATGGTATAGTTCCAAAACCAAAAGTGGAATTTTATGCCTAGCGCAAGTCCTCATCTTCATATTTTTTGTTTATTAAAAATCAATCATGCAATAAAACTATCTCTTTTTTTGGATTTTCGCGATGATGGTATAAGTCTATACCTACATATTCTATGCCTAGCGCAAACCATTGTAACAATTTTTATTCCCCATTTATTTAAAAATCATGAAAAACATATGACTTAAATCATTTTATTACACAAATTTTGCTTTTCAAAAGAATGCACATTATCATTATTTCATGTCATTATGTCAACTTTCAATTTTGCAATGATGGTATAATTCCTAAGGAATTATCCAAAAATTTTATCACACTTAGGAATTTATGCCTAGCAAAAATCATTTTAACATTATTTCATGCATACTATTTTTTATGAAAATCTGAAAAACAAACCATCATCATCATCATTTGCACCATTGCACCAAAGTCTTAAGACAGTCTCTTAAGCATTCTTTTACTTTTAACAATATTTCTATACTGGGATTAGCTTGACGACCGAGTGAGCAGTGACTCCATGAAATGGTCTATACTAGCGACAATGTCCTTTGAAATTATTGTTAGAAGTCTCTTTTTTTATCTTTTATCACATTACATCACAAACAACCAATTTGTTACATCAGATTATTTCATTTAAAATATTACAGCATGACATCAAAATTATAAATTTTCAAAACGACATAATTTCATAAATCCTCAATCCAATCATCAATCAAACATACAAGCATCATAAAAATATAAGCCACAAGTCATATGATCAAAAATACCTCATCTCATATATATATCACAAATATATGTACATCATATCAAAACCTGGATCGGTATGCCACAATATATATCTTGGCATACTCAAATCCCCTCAATCAAATGTCCTTCGAGCAGTGTCTCGAGAGCCCCTCGAGCTCTCAGCCTCATCTCCTCCCCCGCCCTATGGAGGATGAGGTGGCCCCATCGTAGTATGTGTGGTACTGCGAGTCCTAGTCATCGATCGGGATGAGCTCCTCGACGACCCAGTCTTGATCGGATCTGCAATGGCAGCCGACAGCTGTACCCTCTGGCCCTCTGGCACCATCTGGAAATAGATACCCTGGTAGAATGCGGTCTGAGCAACCGACCGCATCAGCTCCTGAGTGCTCGCCCCTCCGCCCCATGCTCTGAGGCGTGCAACCTCATCTCTGAGCTATGTAGACTCAGCTCGATGGCGTGCAGCCTCATCCTGTAGAGTCTGCACCTGTGCCTAGAGATGGATATTCTCCGCCCGAAGAGTAGCCATCTCGCTACTCTCTCCTGTGTCAACACCCTTGCCCTTGTCGGGCGATGGTGGCCTCTCTCTCTATGGAGAAGGGGGTCTCTCTGCCCTCCTCTCCCGCTGTCGTGGCCTCTCCTGCGCCTGTGGCCTCCTCAGCTCTCTCCCGCTATGACCCTGGGCCACCTCCATAGCTTCTGGCATCGCCTCCCTATCCGACGCACAACTACGTGTATCGAACCCTGAGCCCTCGTCATTCGAGGAGGGCGGATGCCTACGTACCAGGCATCGTAGCCATCGGCTACCCCTGCGTCGTCCCCATCCACTGGCTGAATGGGGGCATCATCCGAGTCCTGACTCTAGAAGCGTTGCATGTCTGGAGCCCCGCTAACTATGGTGTTATCCCGGACAGTCTGAGAAAACTCATAATCCTTGAGAGATGGGATCCCCTGCTACAGACCGAACTATCACAAAACTCGGTCATAGCGATGGAGCTCCACCTCTCCCCTCTCCATCTATAGCCAGCAAACTCGCTTGATGTGAGCTAACTCCTGTCCATCCTCGGCCCACCCTGGGTGCCCTCGCCATGGCCTCCAGGTGATCTGGTCTGGGACTAGGTCATCTAGCAGTCTCCGGGACATCGAAAGGTCGATCCGCTGTTGTGACCCTCTTCGGAGCCACCAGTAGAAGACTCGGGGCCTCTCCCCATCAATCCCTATCAGAGGAAGCCCTATCGGCCTCCGCACTGCAATGTGCTCCCAGCACCAAACCTATAGGAGCGATGTCATCACCAGACATCGGCCGCCCTTGTACACGACCCCATGCAGGATCCTGTACAGTCGACATAGCACAAAACTACCCCAAGAGAATCTATAGCCATGGTCTCGCATATCACAGATCACATCTGCTAGCATCCATGGCACCCTGCACCCGCTCTGGTGGCACAACAGAAGTCCACCAACCACTCCAGCTAGAACCTGTGTGAGTCTAGATGCCCCAGGCATCTGACGTAGCGCCTCGATGTTAACTCTGCCCTTCTCTAGGGTGAAGCTCGGGTCACCACACAATCATCCCATAGCATGGCCCTGATTGGCCGTAGGAGTGATCAACCGTCCTTGTATGGGGATTCTCAGAATCCTCCATACATCCTCCAAAGTGGGAGTCATCTCCCCTGTCGGTAGCCAAAAATAGGAAGAACCCGGATACCATCTCTTTGCTAGGGCTGTCAGTAGCCCCATGTCTGTAGACACTTGTGGCATTTTTTCCACATGCAGTAAGCTGTCCTGTGCCAGTTGATCCCGCTCTGCCTGTGTAAGAGCGGCCAAATCATCTCTCAAACCTCCATATTTCCATTCCCTGCTCTTTAGCAATCCTCTCTGCAACATAAACAACAATAAAAAAAAAAAAAAACAATCATTAATAACAAACTCAAGTGATCAATAATGCAAGTTAAAAACAAGTTCAATTTAATCCAATGATGATATCGTCCACTATTGGACGATATCGTCCCAAATTTGAGCATAATCGTCTCCGATTTTGCAAGCCGAAATCGTCCTTAATTTGACGAAATCGTCCCCCTTTCGTCGATTTCGCCCTTGGACGAAATCGACGAAATTGAGACGATTTCGTCGAAATCGGGACGATTTCGTCCCGACGACGTCGACGGCCCAAAAATGGTCGCGATGCTCAAAATTTAATCAAAATTCATCTAAAAAGCATGTAAAATCAAATTAAAGCATTCTAAATTAAGTTTAGACTCTTACCCATAGCCCGTGCCGGACCTCTGTTGATCTGTGCGTCGTCTCCACCATTTTTGCTTCAGAGCTCTAAAACCGGTAAAGTGAACGGTAAAAATGAATTAGGGTTTTACCCTATTTTTCTTAATTTTATTCAAAAATAATTCAAAAATAATTTTGCTTTTCCGCGTTTTTACCTCAAACGTTCGATTTGGGTAAAAACACGGAGGGGGCACCATAGTAAGCTGTCGTACGATTCGACCAAGAATCATCGCCTAAAAATGGGAATAATTTTTGCTTTCTCGTAGATCGAGAAGAACTCATCTTTAACGCATTTTCTTCAAAAAATTCGCTAAAGAGGGGGCAAAATGTAGCACCCTAAAATTGGTGCAGTGAAATTGTAATAATTACATTCATCCTAGTAAATAATTTAAATTCAAATTTTAACCTCCCAAACCGCCCATTAACCATCGGGTAATCCGTTTCCCCCTTTTTCATGCCATTTTTAGAGGTTGTTTTGACCGTTTGACGATATCGTCGCCGATCAGACGATATCGCCCCAGATCTGACGATTTCGTCTAGGCTAGGACGTCCAGACGATCTTGTCGCAAAACTGATTTTGCATAATTAGCTTTTGTTCCAACGGGCCTCTAATCCGGGCAGAAGCGTGTCTGCGTCGTTAGAGACCCTCCCCCATTGGAGATCTCCCAAATAGGGATGATCTCCAACCTCCTAACCTCCCTCCTAAGCCTATTTAATCCTAAGCCCTCCCCTTAGCACCCCCTGGCTGAAATTCCCTGTAACCCGACTGCATACATGTTAAAACATCCTAAGTTTTCATTTGCATTAGTTCTATATCAATTTTGTTGCAGGTACATTACTATTTTTCAGTCGGAGCAAGCTTACATCGTCGTCGATGAACCTGTTCAGATCGGAGGCGAACCTGTCGAATCAGAGATGATTTCGTACCAATGCGAGACGATTTCGACTATAGTCAACATTGAGGCAATCAGTGCCTAAAGTTTGCATTTCTCTACCCTTTTTCTGTTGTTTTATTCTGCAATTAGCTTAGTTTATTCAGTATTTTATACTATTTTGCATTTTGGAGTTCACCCATCTAGATCAAATGCATGATTAAATCATAATTATTATTTAATTAGCATAATTCATTCTTGTTTTTGTGTTTAAGTTTCAGTTTGATAGTGCTACTGTCATTTTATACTATTTCCCTCTGTTATCATTGTTGTATCTTCTGTATTTTGCACCTATTTCTCTGTTTGCAGGTCTCTGATGAATTCGTCAGATATCAGATGATCTTGTCTGATCTCAGACGATCCTGTCAAATCAGAGGCGATCCTGACTGCTTCAAGAATCAGAATCATCATCAGACATCCGGATCAGGTATTCTTCTTTTAATATTCTGTAATTTCTCTATTTTTTAGTTCTATTCTACTTTTCTGTATTCATTTAATTTGCATCTTCATATAGAATAGCTTAGACGCATTTTGGCCAAACCTAGGATATGAATGCTTAAGGCTAAAATGAACACATAAAACACATTCCCAACCTAGGCGTGGAAACTGCCATTGAATGTTTCTTGGTGAACCCACCATCCGTAAAAAAATCACCAATATACACCTCCCTTGAGAGGCGGGACCTTCGCAAAGTCCTCTCAGTCCGAGGTACCGTGACATCCTTTTCACATCCCCCTTTCGGGCACGGATCCTATAGCCTGAAGGTAAGGGTGTGAAAAATTTGGAGCGATACAAAGGGTAACTTTTTTTAGTTTTCCCTTTAAATCAGAATACTCTTCTTTTGTCCTTGTAGCCAAAATGGGACCATAATGTAGTTCCTCATGTGTAGGCTATACAAATAGGGATTTCTTCTTCTTAAAATTTTCAAAAGCATTTGGATTTTACATGACCATGCTTTTTACAAAATTCACAATACAATGAAGAAGAAGGATCTTTAGAATGAAAAGAAGAAGAATGTTCTTTAGGAGAAATGGGAGGAGAAGAAGAATGAGGGGAAGAATGAGAATTGTTCTTTAACTTATGTTGATGTCGATTCCCACATTTGGAAGAGCTATCCTATAGTGAACATGATTTGTGATATGCACCAACTTTCTCCTCTGCAAGAATGGCATGATTGAATGCTACATCCAAGATGAGGAAAATATTAAACTTTATTTCCCTAAAAATTTGATCTTGCAAACCATGAGTGAATTTTTTAATCAAGTCCTCTTCTGAATATTTCACACCAAGCAATCTCCTTAGCCTATTGAATTAGAAAATGTAGTCATAAATAGACATCCCATAGGTTTACCTCAATCTATACCACTTTCTAGTGATGTCACTCTGGTAGTTGGTGGAAAGAAAGTGTTTTCAGAATTTGGGTTAATTATTTCCAAGTGATTGTGGCATTATGGCTCTGTAATTCTACAATTATAACTTTTGATAAAATTATAAGTTTGATTGTAGAAAATGTAGCTTGTTCATCCTCCAAAATTTTAGCATAAGCAAAACAAGTTTGCATATCCAAAATCCATGCATACAAGACATCCAGTTCTCTAGATCCATCATACAACTTAACCTTACATTTAGATTTGTTGGCATGATTATCGTGAATTCTGATTTCACCAGGATTGGATTGCACAACAATTTCTCTCACCTTCTTTGTCAAAATATCTACTGCTTCGTGAGGTTTTCCATGTTGGTTCTAAGGTCATGAGCCATTTGGTTTCGAGTGTATGCCAGACTAGGAGGATTACAAAATGGTCTTTGCAAGAACTAATCTAGGCTTAGGAACAATTTTTAGTTTCCTAATGCAGCAATTTTGCCTAGATTTTATAATAATTTGCTCTTCAAATTCAAAAAAATAGCTAATTTAGTGCTTTTACAAAATTAAATCAATTTTGCAAGTAAAAAATTCACTAAAATTTACAAAAATTAGCTCTTTTACATGTAAAATTTGTGTTAGGAGGCAAAAATTTATCAATCTACGAAAATTTTGCAAAAAAATGCAAAACATTCGTTGAAAATGGAGAAAAATTGATTGTTTTCACCTTTTTTTAGTTCGTTATCCTTTGTTGTAGGTTCTAGCACCAATTTAAAAATTTGAATTTTCCTCCAATTTTTTTTTTGAATATTCTCTCGATCAACTAGGGTGGGTTGGTCAACTACTCGATTAATGGTTACATTGGCAATATACAAAGAGTCAATAGGTCTGATTCAAATTGTAAGCTGACATCAACTGTTAACAACACTTCTATGCACACCAACCAAAAAAGACCAACTGGCCTAGAGGCAACCACCACCTCCCTCCCACGTGTGAAAGTGTGGTTGAGTGTGACCATCGAGAGGTGGTCACCTCAATACATGCACGACGATGCCTATAAAACTTTGTAGGCACCCCGTGCTTTGTAGGCACCCTGTGCTAAAAATAACCTTCCCATCGACGTGGATAAATCTTTTGGTGCCAAAAATTATAACGTAACCTTAGTTTGCATAAAAATTGTCCATCAAAAACTAAAAATGAACTGGGATTATTTCAAGGACACCGAAAAATGTGTCTCCTCACTACAAAAACCATAACTCATCATGATTCCTGCTAAGAATTTTTGTTGGGAAATTTAATTTACGAATGGCAAAATCTATTTGATGCTCTCATTTTTTATATGCCATCAAAACTACACAAAAGACATCAGAACTATTGAATCTCGTTAAGCAATCACTGAAATAGTTAGAAAAATCATGGTAGTAGGAAATTTCTACCTTAGAAAAATTTCTCCTTCGTCGTTTCTCATTACCTATAAACATCACCAAATATTTACCAATTTTTCTTCAAGAAGAAATGGGTTATGACATTGTGATCACCGAGCATTAGAAATCCTAACAAAATACCAATTCTTCACCAGAAAAAGTCACCTCCTACGACTACAATCACTGCCTGTGATCAGTTGATGTGAGGGTTTAATCTCGTTGTCACCTTTATTGGTCAATTGTGGCCAATTGATGCCTGCCTACAATGATTGGCCATTAATGAGTGGGTTGCTGATAGCTGGTGGTTAGGATATGGCCCCTTCGACACTGGTGGCTGCCAAGCTCCGATGGTCGACTGACATCATGGGTGGCGATTGGCTAGTGGTCGATGTCGTGGGTCGACTGCCATGAGGTGGCACCGACTATCATGCGCTAGTCATTTAGGTGGACGGTGGTAGCCTATCCAGTGGGTGGTCATCAGTTTCCTGGCTGACTTCCTGTTAGGGACCCATCAAAATTTGGTGGTTTCCCATTATATTGGGTACCAAGTGTACCAAAAATAGGCTAGAACATATCTTAAAAAATAATACCGTGTTTTTTTAATATTAATATTATAAAAAATTAATATTAATATAAAATTTTCATGCATAAAAATAAATCTATCTTTCATGCAATAACTTGAACTTACTATTGTTTTCTTGGCTCAAACTTGAACTCAAATTTTTCTTCCGCAAAACTATGCTTTTCATGACAATTCTTTGGCAACTCCTCAACAATGCCTCTTCTTGGCCATAATTTGGCCTCGAAATGGTGTAACTAATACTTAACACCTGGTGCAGGGGTAATCTATGCCCTATGTCACCTCAAATTCAACTGATATTATGGGTGGCTTCAAGCCAACTCTCATGAGAATATACCTAGGACCTAAAAGTGAAGTGGCAGTTGTGTCCTCCTTCCTGAAAAAATATCCTTGACTAACTTATACCAATGATGTAGATAACTCAATGTGAAGCTGAATTTTTTATTCCAATACAAGAATATATAGGAAATACATAATAATCTCACATAGGTTAAGTGGTTGCAACAATATGCCAAACATGGCCAATCACTTAACTAATAGCTAATCAAATGCTAACTATGGATAACAACAAACTGCTAGATGAAAAACAAGATCTCTAATAGTTAACTAACACCCAAACTACTTAACACCCTATTTCTAACATGGGCATACTATGCCTCACATGAATACAAAGTTCAAGAAATAAGAAATGCATATAATAATAATAAATAATAAAATGTGCACTTAGGCTTAAGTGGATAAGCCTAAGTATCCTCAACACCAGTGATAAGGCAAACTAGCAAGACAACCAATGTTGAAATGCTCTCAACCATGGATATAGAGTAGTAGGTTGCAACCCAATCCATTTCACTCCAATATTTTCACCTCATATAGATAAATATAAGTATAATCTAGTAAGTCAAGAACCCAAGCATATATTCAAGACACATTGACCATATCATAGACCAACCTAATTTGGTTCCAAGGGAACCTAGCTCCTATGTTGTTTTTTAACATATAGTCAGAGTGAACATCACATAAGTGGGTAATGCCTTCAGCTCCCCCTCTAAAAAATCTCCAGATACTTAATTAAGCTCTTTATAACATCCACACCCTCTCATCCATCACCAAAAATGTGCCTCAAGTTAGTCTCTTTGTCCCCTCCAACCCGGACACATAACCCCTCAATAGGAACATGGAAGATGCAATAAATATCCTCAAGTGTGACTGTTATCTCCCTTGCTGGGAGCTGAAAAATCCCTTATCCGGATCCTACATCTCCACCAATTCTTAGAGGTACTCATCATCTACTCTAAAAACCTCCACCCAAGTAACTCCATCTAACACCACCCTATCTAGCCACTTCTAGTCATTTTTTACCAATGCCTTTTTACACCCACCCCATTTTCCATCTAAAAAAAAAAAAAAAAACATTTCACCGACCCCCTTATCATTGTAAAAATAAAATAAAATCAAAAACAAAAAAAAAACACCTAAAATAGAGGGCTACGAGGACCTACATTTTCCACATGCCCTTCCACTCCAATCACCACATCATCCCCTCCTACCCTATGACTACACCTATGCTCTTCATTGCTCTCCAAATATCTTTCTTACTCTCTCACATGAAAAATCAGAAGGCTCAAACACAAGAATAAGGTAAAATGACCCCACAAGCCTTTTATAGCCTAAAAATTCATTTTCAAATGTAGGCCTATATTTGGTAGGTATTTCTAAATGTACATCTACATTTATACGTGCCTGCCAAACACAAACCTACATTTGGTAGTGCTCAAATGTAGGTCTGCGTTTGACCCCAAAAGCCCAAAAAGCTTTCCAAAACATCCCAAAAGGCTATAAAACATCACACAACCATCACATAAACTTATATATGCATCAATCACATCATCCCATTTCATCTTAACATAACTTTGATCAAATTTGATAACTTACTTTTGGAATGCGATTGCGTTCAAAACTATTTGCTCAAGAAAATCATCAAACCCTCTCCACAGGGTTGAAAAAGTGGAAAACTTTACAAATTACAATTTGGTATGGACTAAACCATTTATGAATGGGTCCAATATTAAACCTCAATGGTTATTCCATATACCATAGAAAAATTGATCATAATTTTACCAAAAGCAATGTTTCAACAACATATACCTATTCCAAACTTGGGGTAATCAACATTGATTTTCATTTGTGATATTTGCATCCATAAAATAATAACACCATATTATAATAACTCTATATAGTGGTAATTGGGTTCATTATTTTAAACTTTCACTCATTCATAACTTAAGGGTGTAACCAAAATCAATTACAAGAGACATTTTATCCTTGCATCGGGGCAACAAAATCAGTCAATCCCTCCATCCAATAAAGCCAGATGTCTCTTATTTTTGCATTGCATTGTATCTTGTGCAACTTGGTACAAAAAGGATTATATATAGACATAAAATCCTAACACCCCATAAAACCCATCCATAACATAACCCTACATAATAAAATAATATGCCTAGGTTTTAACATAGGCATAATTTTATGCACATTGATTTATTTTCTAGATTTTAAAAATATGGAAAATATCCCCTAGGAAACCCTATCTCTCTACTTCACATGTGATATAACCACCACTACACATCCACTTACCACATTTTACACACCTCACTCCACTCCCACCTATGCACATGCCACCATTCCACCTAGCTGAGACACCCTACGTGACTCACTCTAATTGCCTAGGATAGGTGGTTACCCAGTTCCTTCCACTTGGCAGCCCTGGCTTGTGACCTATCATTTTCCCCCTCATATCCCAAATTTCCTATAAATGTACCATCATTTTTCAAGTAAAGAAGGTCTAAATTAATGTCTTCATACTATCCAAATCATGTTAATAGGACACCAAAATTCTCAAGGGTCAAGCCATCGAAGCCAAGGAGAGAAAAACCCTAGCTTTCTACCAGTAAGTACCAAACATAGCACTGTATTTGCATAGTATAAAATGTAGCCCCACATTTACCAAATGCAACCTTGTGTTTGACATTCCCAAATGTAGCCCAGTGTTTATCCAGGAGTAGTGTCAACGTTTCCACACACGAATTAGAATAGGTAAGTTAACAAGGTATTAAATTTACTATTTTTTATCTTTTGCATAGTCTTCTATATTATGCAATTATTCATATTTAGTGTTTTATAGATTTCCTTTAAAAAAAAATGCCTCACACTAGGGAGGCCCTTCATATGCTACTGAATCTTTTCATTGTAGTATATGTGTGTAGGTGATAGGTTATTGAGCAGTTGTTGAAGCAAGGATGGCCCGCAAGGATATTCAAGCCCATCCAACAATCTGATTGGAGCAATGAATATTCATCACATTCACATTCCATTGATATGCAAAAGGGGTTTCTCCTTATTTTTCTCATTGTAATATGAAAGCAAGCACACTTTTATAACCCCTATAATTTGGGGTATATCATCATTGTAATAGAGGAGGTCAAGGCTCCAAAAAAAATTAATACAAAGATCATTCTTTTATTGCAATTGGCTATTTTAGTATTTATTTGTTTGGGTGTATATTTATTGCTTACACACCCTTTGGATATTGGATTTTCTAGTTCTTAATACAACTTTCTGATTATTAACTTCAAGAATGAAATAGCTAATAAAAACACTTCAAATGTATCTACTTTATAACACACAACAAATGAGTGCATTACTAATAGAAAGGAATAGATAGCATATAGTAAAAATAAAAATATTAATTAGCACATAGTAAATTATCATAGTTCATATTACTTTCTAGATATAAATAGAATCAATCATTACCTAGTATTGCTTAACAAAATAAATACAACAAATAAAGAACACAAAATATAATGGGATATCCATGGTCACTAAATGATCTTCACTAAAGGAAATAAAATTACACTCGAATTGATATTGAAATGATTGGTGAGAAAGGGTACTTATAACCTAGTAAAATTATGCCTTTAGGTCAAGACTGTGAGACTAACCCTTAGGAAAAAATATGATTAAAAAATATTAAAGTACCTTTTAAAAGGCTTACATGGGTCTAAAGGAAAACTATCACAAATACAAGTATACATAGTCATTCATGGCCTTAAGAGAATATTAACTACCACATATTTTAAAATCCTCCCTTAATCTAGATGGGGGACATATAAGGAGGCCCTTACATTGGGTTCCCCATTTAAGGGACACTTTTCAACTCTAGTAAGATTCTACATGTGCATAAAACTAATCTCCAACATGATCTTGGTCAAGATGTTTGTTGTCTACTTTGGTAAAGGAACAAATACTAGATCTAAAATTATATAAGCATGAAGTCATCTCACAAAATCTATCCAAATATTAGTGTGTTTTCTCCATTGATGAAACACTAGACTATGGAAAAGATGAACAATACTCTAATTATCATAGTGAAGAGAAACAATAAATCTCTAAGGAATGCTAATTTCCTCTAAAATAATTACCATCCATCTAAGATGTTGATCTATCTCATTGGTAGCACAATATTTATCCTATGTGGAAGACTAAGAAATGGTGGATTAGAATTCTTGAAGCATTCTTAAAATTTCATTCAGTACTTGCTTGATTCCTTGTCCTTCAACTAGGTAACTAATAAAAATACTTCATATAGAGTTGTTGCTGACACTATTGTAATATTTGCCCTTTAAATCTATATAAGCTAGACATGTGCAAGCTAAATATTACTATTTTATATGAAATATAAATGGATAAGTGATTAAGTATGTGTTGAGCGTGTAAATGACACATTTTCAAGGGCATGTCAACTTACTTGGAATAAATATTTGTTCCCTCTTGAAATGAAAAATATTTCCTCTAAGGTTCATGTATGTCAGGCCTTGGCCAGTGTAGATAGACTCAAAGATCATTGATAATTGTTCCTTCAAGGGGTCTTTGTTGGTTATGTCTTAAAATATAAATTTCCTGATACAATGCTATAAATTGAAATGCTTGACTGTATGAAAATAATTCTACTACTAATCTAAATAAATTTCAATTAAAATTCAAATGTTGAAAAGTAAGAGGAAATTAAAAAAACAAGTTGATACTACCTTGAACTCCAACTCTGATTTGGTAAAGCAACAAATCCAAATTAAACCAATCCCAACCTGATCAATATTCACATAGCTTGAGGTTTAGGATGGTGTAATCTTCAGAGCAACAACAAAATATGAAATGGACTGAGTGCAACCACCATCAGCATGCACAAATTGAATGTAACAAATTTTTAAAGCCTTTATTATAAAAGATAAGAATTAGGTACATTGTTTCAGATTTATCCACTTGGATGGATTACAAGAATAAAGATAAGAATGCAATAGCCAAATGGTTCAAAAGTACCATCTGGCTATAAAGAGAAATAATAAAAGAAAACTAAAAGTTGCATAGCTAATAGATGGTTTCCAACCATTGTAAATGGCTTGTAAGCTAGTATTTATACAATTTTGTGGTCTTCACCTAGCATTATATTTTGCAATTAATTTCCATCTACTTCTAGGATGTGCCCTTTGAAATTAATTTTCCTGCCATACTATATCCATTCCTCATTAAATTGGAACTACTTTGGTCATGCCTCATAAAGTATTTATCTAGAGTGAGCCCTGCATTTGCTAGACTTCATTTAATTTCAGCCTGCATGATGCTTAAGAATTTTAGAACTACCATGCCTCATTAATTCTTCATTCTACAAAATCTAGGTGGATTATTGATTTCCTGCATCTTTCATCTTTGTATGATTGTACTCACCTAGCATGCATTGAAATGCCATGTTTACCATTACGTCCACCATATTTAATGGGGCCATGAGAAAATTTTCTCAAAAAAAAAAAAAAAACAAATATTAGAACATTAATATTATTATTAATTTTAATTTTAAAATTTCCCTAAGGTTTAAAAAAATTTAATTTTTTAATATTTTTGTTTTTGTTTTAATTCTATTTTCTTTTGAGCTACAAAAAAATGTTTCTAGAGTTAATACCATGTATTTTTGGCATTACATCATCATTTATTGCTAGGCCATCAATCCAGGTGACCTTAAAACACTGAAATCAACTTCTAAGTGTTGAATTTTGAATACTAGGTGCTGGAATTTATACTTTAATATGTAAATGCTAAATTCTGATTGTTGGATTTCATTTTCACTTGCCAACATTCATTTCCATTGTTGGAATTGATTTTTTAATTGTTGGGTATTTTAAGATTCTTTGTTGATGAAAATCCCCCAAAGTCTAACACTTCTAATACTTAGCAAACTTTTAATCCATTCGAAAACTACTCGGTGACTGGATTTTGGGACCTCACATATTTCCACCAATGTCCTTGATATGTGGCAATGTCCATACTTAGAGAATTTTTCATTTTTCTCAAAGTTTTCAGGTGATAGGATTTAGGGATGCTATCAGGCTATGAAAAGGACCAATATCTTCAAAAAAGCCCATATTTAGCTAATTTTTCAACCTCTCAAAGCTACCGGGTGATGAGTTTAAGGATCTTAATTATTTTCAGCACAGTCTAAGATCTTCGATAATATCAACAATTACACAAATTTTCATTTTATTAAAGCTACTCAATAATGGGTTCTTTGGACTTATGCACTTTCAGCCATGGTCTAATATCTCCGACAATGCCCATACTTAGCTAATTTTGGACCCGACATTGATTTTTAAATATTGGAACAAAATTCTATTGTGCTGAAATGACTTTTAATTACTTGGAAATAATTTTTGATAACCCATATATGAATTCCAAATGTTTGGAAATAATTTTAAGCACCCAAAAACAATTTTAATAGCCCAAATAATCTTCATATGATATCAAAAATAATTTTCAATAGCTCAAAATTAATTTTTGATTGTATGGAAATAAATTCCAATTGTATAGAATCAATTTTTAAATGTTTGGATATGAATTTTAAATGCCCGAAGATAAATTTTTAATCACCAAAAATAATTTTTAAATGCTTGGGAATGAATTCTTGTTGCTCGAAAATGAATTTCAACTACTTGAAATGAAATCCAAGTATCTATGTTTAAATTTCAATATGCTTAAAATGAATTCCATATGATCGGAAAAAATTCTGAAGTGCCTAGAAAATTTTTCAAATTGCCCAGAAGATAACTTTTAATTTCATTTCATTTGAGGTCTAAGGCTTCAAAATATGCATAAGGCTTTTTTTAATAACTTTTGGGTGACCTTGGTAGCAACATCTGGGAATACCCCACATAAGATACACAATTTAAGGCATTAATTTTTCTTAGAACCCACACCAAAATAAACTTTTGAAGAGCTATTTTCAGATAGCATCAATTGGAAGGAGAAATAAATACAATTATGGCCACAATTATCATAACAAGCTCATGAAACAACAAAATTATAAAGACACAAAAGAGCTCTCAACTAAAAAAACCTAAGCTTGGTATGATTAAAAAATTACATATAAACCCAAGAATAATAAGAGAAGGTCTACCAAAAAATTAGAAAGTGGGTCCCCAATCCAGACTGGGGTGTGTTGTGCAAGCGCAACAATAGTAGGCATCAAACCCAATATTTGCACATTACCCCTCATTGACTAACTATCTAATATATATCTCTCACAATTATAAAATATCTATTATGAAGCTCGATGTTGATGATCCTTTAGGTATAATTCATTTTCTATATATATTTTTAGATTGGTTAAAAGGGTCCCATAATCTTTTACATTCTGAGCAAATTCCAAAAGGCCCATAGAGGCTATCAAACCTCAAGGGCATATCCTACTAACAACCAAGAGAAGCCTAGAAATAGAAATATTCAAGAGACTGAACCATGACAAAACAACGAAATAAACTATACATAGAAAATTAGGCCTCAGCATAGGCCAAACCACCAACCAGAAAGAGCCAGGACAAGAACCATAAATGAAAACATCCCAAAAAATAAAGGACCAATGACTGAGACTTCAAAAAAAGGGTGGGGCTACTTCCTAGCCACCACCCTACCACTAGAAAGACTCCCCCAAACTAGATTACATGGTGGGCTCACCACCATTTTTGACTAAAATTTCTCCCACCAAACTTTTGAACTCTTAGATAATCTTGAATTGGCTTTTGTATTCTTCTAGGAGTGCATCCACCTAAGCCAATAGAGATGAAATTGTTTTGGCCACCCTTGCAAGTTCCCTGAGGAGGTCTTGGATTTCCTGTATGTGTTTACGCTTTGTTAGGATTGGGAAATGAGTCACCCTTGAAGCCAACAGAGGATCCTACTTTGAAGTCTCTTAATTATAGGCCTGTAACCTAACAGGTCTATATTTTTTCATTTTGATAGATAGGGAATAATTTGACTCATCATCGATAATCAATGAAGCCTTCCTCTTAGTGCTACCTCCTTTGACCTAAGTTGGGTAGCGATAAGTTTCAATATTTTGAGAGAGCGGGGTAATATCCATATTCATGGCTCCACTTGAAGTATCAACAGGTGGAGAAAGAGCCTCAAAACTAGTAGATTCACCAAATTTTTTTATCCCATCAGCGAGGAGGGCAGGCCTGTCTGAATCACCAGCTAGGGAAGGACCACCTATTTGCCCTATAGTGTGATTCTACTTAGCAACTGCAAACCTAAAAAATATCCTATGTAGCCCCTGGTGCAGAGGGGTAGATGATGCTCCTCTTTTCATGTTGAGGATATACTTCTCCATCGATCTAGACATGTACACTGGTATTTTAATGATTTTATTACCCTTAAGGTGATTCAGGAAAGCAAGATGAAAGCTACGAAGGATAGCCAAAGGGCTATCGAGGGTGAAGTATTGGAGGACTATCACCATCATCATATCCCATGGTTTTTGCAAAGTCTCCCTAAGTATCCCTCCCTTATCCTTTCTCAGGGACTCCCCTTTATCCCTGAACAACACCAACTTGCCTTGGAGGGAGTGCTTCTCCCTGTTGATAATTTAACCTTCATTAGGCAGTCTAATTATGGATACCAAAAGGTCAACCATGACTATGAAGACAAAAACTCTGATGACCACATGGCCTCCATTCTAGGATTGGATAAAGTCCATGGATATGTACAAATCGATCACTAAGAATTGTTGTAGGAAGTGAAGGAGGCCATAGTCATGAAAAATATCTTCTACCAAAGGGAACAACTGCAGGGATGCATGCTTAATCTTAGCCATGAAAACAAAGCACAAATGGGGAATAAACTAGATGAAGCAAAAATGGCATCGATTACTGGGCGAGGACACACTAGATAAAGCCTTTCCTAGAGAGGGACACTTCCCAACTAGTAATCACTCTAAAAATTGATGCTAGACCTGTTACCAAGTTTCAAACAAATGCCCTTTTAGATGATCTATCTGGAATTCAAGATGGAATTCCATGTTGTCAAACATTTGATAGGATTGGTATCATCAAGGAATTTTGGGTTGGCCCAAATATACTTTGATCTGATGATAGAATCCCAAAGGGAATCTTCCTTAGTGATAATGCACCACCCTTGCTTGGCGATGACCACCAAGTTCATGTTTTGGACTTTACATAGGCCAATGCCTCTGTGATCCTTCCTTGAGCATACATGATTCCATATTACCAGGTGAAACCTCTTTTTTTACTTTGATCCATACCATAATAAGTTCCTTTGTAGTTTCTAGATATGATTGCACACATCCGTTGGGATATGGAATATGGACAAGAAAAACATCAGGATGCTTTATAGTGTGGCCTTGACCAGGGTGGCCTTCCCTACTTGACTGAGCATACTACCTTTCCAACTTGTCAGTTTCTTCTAGATGCACTCGATTATGGGATACCATAGGGCTATCCTAGACTGTCTACCAAAATGGGAAAACCTAAGTAGCCAAGAGGGAACCAATGGAGCAACCAAGGACTGTCATGATGCGGACTTGGCATCTAGCTAGGGTGTGGAAAAAATAGAGATTGATTTTGATGAAGTTGACCTTCTATACTGTATCCTCCTTGAAAGAGTGGAGGATTGACTTTATGTGTTTGTCTTGGGGACCAAGGCCTAGGTGTCCAAGATGGTGTCATCGACGAACTGCTGATGGGAGATGGCCTAGAGAGAAGTAGGTTTTATGCCTGAGATGGTACCATCAGTGCAAGATTAGGAGATTGCTCTAGCCAGGGCTTCAGCTACAATTATGAAGAGGAAAGGGGAGATGGGGTTTACCTTCCTAAGACCTCTAAAATTCTTGAAGTACCCTATGGAAGATTCTTTCACGAGGACAAATAAATTTATAGATGTGATGCATACTTTGATCAAATTCACCCAGTTTGGGTGGAAGCTATATCTATGGAGGACCTGTTAGGAGGGAAAACTTAAGGGATTATATTATTGATAAAAATGTTATAATATATATGCATAAGCCTATATTCAACACATGACACTTGTCAAGAGAAACTGACAAGTGTCAAGGAAGGCATAGTGCACTTTACTTTAACTCTAACATTCCCCCTTAAAGTGCACTATCCTAACTAAAGAAAAAACAAAGCAAGTCAACATTAGGTAACATTCCCCCTTTATGTTGACTTCTCGAAAACAACCTATCATCCTCACTTATTGCTAATTTGGTCTAAGCATGTCCTCTTTTGCGCTTGGCTCTCCAACTATGAATAACGCTAGATCCACTATGTATACATCTCGGTCTGTTGCCTCAGGGTCAGCCACTTCAATGGGTCTGTTGCCACTGGGTCAGCCATCTAAGTGCCTCAGGGTCATCATGGGTGCCTCAGGGTCAGCCACATCTGGGTCTGTTGCCTCTGCAGGTCATCCTCAGAGGATGTTGCCACTCGTAGGTCACTGACTAGATTCACCATGAGTATGAAATCCCTCCTCATGGTGAACTCAATCTAGAAGATGTCGGTCTCTATTGAAAATGCACCTAATGAAAGGAAAAACGAGCCATATAAGAGTGTCGGTCTCTATCAAAAATGCACTCAATACAATAAAATGAGCCATAGATCCAAATAGGAGGAGAGAAGAAGAAAAGAAAAGAATATTCTGAAGTGTCTTCGTCTGTAGTCTTCAAAAGTAGATAAAAAAAAACCTCGGATAGAGTCTAGGGTGTCTATGTCTATAGTCCCTAGTATTAGTGTCCTTATGGTGACCATGTCATCCCACCGAAATGCATGGGTAACTAGCCGCTGCATTCGCCAAGTGTATAGACAAGATCACTAGTTACAAGGATCACATATGAAAGTACCTTGGGAGTGTCGGGTACAACCGAAAGTGCACTCCAAGGTAGAAAAACTTTGAGGCTAAAAAGCTCATTTGAAACAGCCTCAAAATTACAATTGGACACCACCAATGTGTCCGTCACGGAAAACCGTTTCCAACGACTATAAATACCCCTATATTCCACCATCAAAGGGGCCTTCATCATGTGAACAACAATAGCATGCCTCTCTAGGCAGCAAAATAAACATCGCTCAATGGCGGCATCGCTCTCAGGCAGAAAAAATAGCATCAATTTCCCTCAACTCTCTGAAAAAATACAATAAGAGGCCATGAGGGCCTTCCACTCCCACTTGCATGTGGAAAAAAATATTTAAAGATGGTCATATTGTTGGCCATATAGTCATGGGCAGTCCACTATCAATGTGGAGAATTAAAAAATGACCAATGTCAGCTACAGTCACCTAGTCCCCATACAATTTGAAAAAGTGGTTCCTCCACTTAAAAAAATGCCCCCATAACATCATATTAAAAAAAAAACATTTAACCCTCATGAATTTTTGCATGGTTCACGTTTCTCCATGTGACCACAACAGTAATTGGGCTGCACAACAATCTGCAAACATGGGCTACAAACAAAACACAAGCTCCTCCATAAAAAAATAAAACACGACACCTCATTTCTGCCAATGAAAACTGGAGCACTGCTGTGCAGGTTTATCCAGATCTAGAGAATTCAAACCTTGGACCATTTGCACGAAGCAGGTCGAGAAAAGAATTCGGGAGGCCAGAATTTCGTAGCGTCGGTTGCAGGTAATTTTTGCATGGCACCTATCACATATTTTCCCCCAATTCCTGTTAAAATCATCGGCAAGCACTCCTACCCAAGATTAAACATGCACTAACGTTAACAAAAAAAAGAGGCAGTCAACCACAGCAACATTAATGCTTGTACAAGAAATTTAAAAACTCCGTAGAGAAACCAGTATGCAGGAACTTGAGGAATAATCATCTGTAATGGGGGGAAAGAGGAAACCCTCCAAATCACCTGCTCTTCATGCACAGCTCCGTAATCGCCATTAATCGAACAACGAATCCATGTTCCTCGCCTCAACTTGTGAGAATCCATGCCACAACCATCCTCTAAGCTCAAATTAGAGATCCGCTCAACGGGGTCAAGATCGAGATCAATAGAAGCCCCAGGGATCGCCATCGCGAGCTCCAAAGAATGCAAAGAACTATCCATGGACCCCGCCGACTTCTTTACGGCATCCACGCCGATCGTGGGTTTCACCAACTTCCAATTCAAAGCAGGGTTTCCAGGGTTCCTCGAATTTGTTCTAAAAATTTTGGTCGATCTAGTCTCACCCACTTCGCAGTCTAGTATCTTCTAGCCGAGGGTAATGACAAGTACCCCGTCGCTGGCCTCCTTTGCCGTGAGCTTGAAATTGGTGGTCAAGCGTAACTTGATGGCCTCATTTTGAAATATTATGTCCAGATTCCTTGTATGTGGATTTAATTCTACAATGTCCTTCCATCTTCCACCGTCTCTAGAAACGCGGGCAGAGATACTCCAGTGACGACGGCATTGTTTTCGCCCCTTGTTTTAACTTCAGCAAAGATAAGGGAAAAAACCCACAAAAGCCAAATCGGACAAATGATAAATATTGCAGAGTTCAAAAACAACCATCTGGATTACGTAAACAAACAACGCGTCCTCCTCCTGACAAAAAATCCTGATGATCGGGCCATCTGTTTCTAGAACCGCTATGAGAATCACAACACATTGTTTCATCAACATAAAACCAGCAACTCCACACAACCTGAAAAAAAAAACCAGAGTAAAAATCTAAAAAAAATTGGGGGCAGCCATTAATTTTCAAGCTATCTGGTTTCTGATCCATTTTAAAAAATGGAGAGCATACTCCCTAGGCTTGAAGAAAAAATGGGAAAAAAAAGATGAGGGGGAGGGAGGATTTCCATGAGGGAAATCCCCCCTTAGGGGTTTCACAGGGCAGGGAGAGAACCTGCTCTGATACCAAATGTTAGGAGGGAAAACTTAAGGGATTATATTATTGATAAAAATGTTACAATATATAGGCATAAGCCTATATTCAACACATGACACTTGTCAAGAGAAACTGACAAGTGTCAAGGAAGGCATAGTGCACTTTACTTTAACTCTAACATTCCCCCTTAAAGTGCACTATCCTAACTAAAGAAAAAACAAAGCAAGTCAACATTAGGTAACATTTGGTATCAAAGCAAAAGAGCACGAGCCTAGACCAAATCAGCAATAAGCGAGGATGATAGGTTGTTTTCGAGAAGTCAACATTAAGGGGGAATGTTACCTAATGTTGACTTGCTTTGTTTTTTCTTTAGTTAGGATAGTGCACTTTAAGGGGGAATGTTAGAGTTAAAGTAAAGTGCACTATGCCTTCCTTGACACTTGTCAGTTTCTCTTGACAAGTGTCATGTGTTGAATATAGGCTTATGCCTATATATTGTAACATTTTTATCAATAATATAATCCCTTAAGTTTTCCCTCCTAATAGGACCAACAAAAGGAAGTCCCATGCAATCTTGTAAAAAGACTTATTCATTTCAAGATTAAGGAGAAGGTCTACTTGGCCACTAGAGATGGAATGGATGAGCTCATGGATGACGATGATGCTATCTAAAATTTGCCTACCATGGATAGAGTTGCCTTGGTTTTGGGAGATGATAGAAGGTAGGATGAGCTTGAGACTAGAGGCAAGGGATTTTGTTAGTATCTCATACAAAATATTGTATAAGCTGATGAGACAGAAGTCAGAAAGGTAAAAGGCTTGCTTGACTTTGGGGATGAGGGCGAAAAATGTGGAGTTTAAGTCATCGAAAATAGACATTTTTTCCTACAATTTTTGGATAGCAACAACTATGTTCAGGCCAAGGATGTCCCAAAAATACTAAAATAAAATGGGAGGTAAGCCATCCGACCCTGGGGATTTCCCACCCTGCATGGAGAAGAGAGCAGACTTGATTTCCTTGATAGAAAGATGGGCACACAACATACTATTTTGGGCCTCATAAACTAACCTTGGGATATGTTGTAAGATACTTTCAGAAGTGAGGTGGTTGCATTTGGTATAATGCCCAAGAAGATTTTCGAAGAAATAAATTGCCATGTTTCTAATTTCTTGAATATCAGACACACCTTGCCCATCTTGATTAATGAGTTCCTTGATCCGATTACTGCCCCTATGCCTCACAGTTGTGGCATGGAAAATTCCTATATAATTTAATTGCATAGAGAAAACATATATTTTTAGAGTAACATTTTTTCCAATTATTTCTCTAATATTTTAATAATATTTAACACATTTTTCTCCTCATGACAAACTTATAAGTCTACAATTCTTCTTATTTTAAAGGTAAAAGTTGAATTTTTGAAAGGGCTTGGACACTTATTTAACATGTCTCCTAGGCCTTACCAAAATATCAAAATGGGATTCACACCTCCTCCATAGGCCATTGACCTATCCCCTAAACCAAAAACTTGTATAAGAGTGATCCTTGTATAGGAGTATATCATATCTCAATAGAAGATGATACACTTCCTTGATTGTAATAATGAGACACCTTATTTTTAACATAAATCATCAAGAAAATGTGAATCATATGCCCTAAGGAAAGGAATAAAAATAATGCAACAAATAGTATGCCCTAAAATACAAATTACATGAACTTTTTGTTTCAATGCCTTTAGACAAAAGAATGATATAAGGTTTCCCCTTCATAATTTATAATTAACATGAATTCACTATTTCTCCTTTTCTTTGTAAAATTAAAAATAGAAATAGAATTTCAAAAATAGACAAAACATATAAATTTAAGGTCCTAAGGCAAAAAATAACAAAATAATAAAACTACAAAACACATTTATTAGAGAAGCAAAAAGGATGGAAACATGATTCATAAAAAAACTAGAAAACTATAAATTTAATTCATAGTAGAGGTAGGAAAACTAAAAACATGATTCACAAAAAAAACATAGAAATAGAAACTTGATTCACAATAGAAGCAAAAAATCATAAACATATAAAATAAAAATAGAAAAAGAGTTAATCAATGTGTGAAGATCATTTAGAGGATGATACACTTCCTTGTTTGTGATAATCAACTACCTTATCTTTAAGTTTAGAAAAATATATTTGATAAGGGTTAATAAATCAAAGGAGTCCACATAAAAGCAAAAACAAGAGCAAAATGAATAACATGGGACAAATTCTAAATAGATATACATTAAATTGAAAGCCAAAAGAAAAATGTTTAATAAATTTTAAAAAACTTGAGATTTTCTAAATTAATAGAGGATTTTGTTTGAGATCACTAGGATGTTTGACTCTTTTCAAAACCACTCTAGATCCTTATCCCTAATACATACGAGTTGATAGGCAAACTTATATTCCATATCACCATCGCATCATCACCCATGTATTATAGTTTAATTCATCATCAAACTAGTATTACTATGTTGGTGTCCCTAATTAAGCAATTAACACAAAGCCTTCTAAACAATGATTCATATTTTATTCAAATGGTAATTGATAAGGTCATGCCATTTAGTTAATTCACATTTATCATTAGAACATCATATGCATTCATTCATAATATATTCATTCAATCACATGCATATATCATCATCCATACTTCCATAATAAAATAAACACACACAACAATAAACATGATACACAAAAAGCCATGTATATATGTGTGCATGTATGTGTGTGTATGAATCACAAAGTACATAGAACACCAAAATACTATATACAATAAAGCACTACGGCTCATGATAAAAAATACAAAGCATCCAAAAATAGGTACAATAAGCATTGTTGGCCAGCATCATCAGGGACCTCTAGGCAGTCCAAGAGGAGACCCCAAACTAGAGCCCTAGGATACTGATGGTTCCTAAAAATACTAAGCCCTAAAATGATAACTACCATATCATGACTCAATCTGTCGACTAGATCCGAACCTTGCTGAAAAATACCACATCGATAGTGGAATATAATGTTGTCCAAGTTGACCCTTTAATAACTAAATGAAATCATCCTATGACCAAAAGTAAGACAAATCCTATCAATATCACCCCTCCATCTTGACCACCTATGCTTTAAGGGAAAAAATAACATCTACCTCACCACCTACACCCGTGGCACTCCATAGCCCCTCAACCTCACTCCAAAACCATACTATATTAGCATATCGAGAAACACCCATCTATAGCAGGCAATCACGCTCCTTTGCTATGTTGTCATGCTCCACTTGAAATGTATTCCAATCCTCATTGTATTATGGAACCCTTAATAGAGACACACTTTTAACCCCCATAACCACACCTCCAACCCCACCAACTCCACAATCACCTCCACCTCCATTACCTCTACCACCTCCTTCTATAGGCATGTCATACTCAATCCTCATAGGCTTGGTGCCACTGCTAAGGTGATGATTACTCTATCAATGATGAATCTCCTAAGTAACTCCTACATCACCCTCATCCTAATTACCATCATCCATAACCTGAATAGGTGCCTAAGGGGGCTATGTAGAAAACCATTCATCATAGTCATCCATCATCCTAATGTCATCCACATGTGGGATATCAATAAAATAATCATCCTCATCCTCCATAGGCCAATCATTAGAATATGGTAAGATGATTAGAATGTGAGAGAATTGGATCAATTCTCTCTCACTACCATAGAATCCAATCACCCATATGGTTTTTCTAGCCTTTCATAGCTAATATCCATCCTCATACCATCCACTAGCCCATTATCAAGACCACCAAAGAACATCACCAACTATCAATGCCATCCACATATCTATTTAGTCCTATGAACTATGGCTAGGTCATCTCAGTTATAGATCCTCATCCTCTCATCATTAAAGTGTACAAGGGTGTAAGGGATCCTAGTGACAAGGCAAACTAGCAAGGCAACAACATTGAAATACTCTCAACCACATATGTAAAGCAATAGGTTGTAACCCAATCCATTTTTCTCCCATCTCTTCACCTCATATAGCTCAATATAAGTCTAAGCTAGTAAGGCAGGTACCCAAACATATATTCAAGACTCATTGACCATATCATAGACCAACCTAATTTGGTTCCAAGGGAACCTAGCTCCTATGTTGTTTGGTAATAACATATTATCCATAATGAACATCACATAGGTGGGTAATACCTCCAACTCCCCCCTCTAAAACATCTCTAGATACTAAATTTTACCCTTATTAACATCCACACCCTCTCATCCATCACCAAAAATGTACCTCAACTTAGTATTTTTGTCCCATCCAACCCAAACACATAGCACCTCAATAGAAACATGGAAGATACGATAAGTATAGAAACATGGAAGATACGGTAAATATCCTCAAGTGTAACTATTATCTCCCCTATTGGAAGCTAAAAAATCCCCCTATCTGGATCCCACATCTCCACCAATTCTAAGAGGTACTCCTCATATACCCTAAAAACCTCCACCCAAGTAAATCCATCTAACCCCACCCTCTATAACAACTTCTAGTCATCGCCGACCAATGTGTTTTTACACCCACCCAATTTTCCATCTAAAAAAACCAAAAAAGAAAAAAAAATCACCGACCCCCTTATCATTATAAAAAAAAAAAAGCAAAAAAAAAAAAAAAAAGCACCTAAAATAGAGGGCTATGAGGATATACCTTTGCCACATGCCCTCCCAATCCAACCACCACATCAGCCCCTCCTACCCTATCACTAAACCTATGCTCTCCATTGCTCTCCAAATACCTCTCTTGCTCTCTCACATGAAAAATTAGAAGGTGGAAACACAAGAATAAGGTAAAATGACCCCCAAAAGCCTTTTATGGCCTAAAAATATATTTTCAAATGTAGGCCTATGTTTGGTAGGTACGTCTAAATGTAGGACTACATTTGGACATGCCTGCAAAAAATAGAACTATATTTGGTAGCACTAAAATGCAAGCCTGCGTTTGAACTCAAAAGACTAAAAAGATTTCCAAAACATCCCAAAAGGCTACAAAAAATCACAAAACAATCCCATAAACTTATCTATGCATTAATCACATCATCCCATTTCATATTAGCATAAGTTGATCAATTTCATAACTTAGTTTTGGAATGTGATTGTGTTCAAAAAAAATTGCTTAAGGAAATCATCAAACCCTCTCCATAGGGTTGAAAAAGTGGAAATATTTAAAAATTACAATTTCGCATGCACTACACCATTTATAAATGGGTCCAATATGAACCCTCAATGGTTATTCCATCTACCATAACAAAATTGCTCATAATTTTACCAAAATCAATGTTTCAGCAACACATACCTATTCCAAACTTGGCGTAATCAACATTGATTTTTTTTTGTGATATTTGTATCCATAAAATAATAAAACCATACCATAATCACTCTATATAGTGGCTTGTGGGTTCATTATTTTAAACTTTCACTCATTCATCACTTAAGGATGTAGCAAAAATAAAAATTTACAATAGCCATTTGATCCTCACATCAAGACAACAAAATCAGTCAATCCCTCCATCCTATAAAGCCATGTGTTTGTTATTTTGTACTGCACTATATCTTATACAACGTGGTACAAAAAGGTTAATATATATACATAAAATCCTAACACCCCATAAAACACATCCATAACCTAACCCTGCATAATAAAATAATATGCCTAGGTTTTAACATAGACATAATTTCATGCACATTGATTTATTTTCTAGATTTAAAAAACCTAGAAAATATCCCTATGAAACCCTATATCTCTACTTAACATGTGTCCTAACCACCACTACAGATCCTCTTGTCACTTTTTACACACCTCACTCCACTCCCACCTACCCACATGCTAGTACTCCACCTAGCTGAGACACCCTAGGTGACTCACTCTAATTTCTGAGGATAGGTGGTTACCCAATCCCTTCCACTTAGTAGCCCTGGATTGTAACCTATCCTTTTCCCCCTCATATCCCAAAATCCTATAAAGGAACCATCATTTTTCAAGTAAAGAAGGTCTAAATTAATACCATCATGCTATAAAAATTGTGTCAAGAGGACACCAACATTCTCAAGGATCAAACCATCGAAGCTGAGGAGAGAAAAACCATAGATTTCTACAAGTCAGTACCAAACGTAGCACTGCATTTACACAGTAGCAAACATAGCCCCATATTTCCTAAATGCAACCCTGTGTTTGACCATTCCCAAATGCTATGCTGTGTTTATCTAGGAGTAGTTTCAACATTTCCACACATGAATTAGAATAGGTAAGTTAACAAGGTATTAAATTTCTAATTTTTTGTCTTCTGCATAGTCCTATATATTTTGCAAGTATTCATATTTAGGGTTTTATAGCTTTCCTTTAAATAAAAAGGACCTCACACTAGGGAAGCCTTTCATATGCTAATGACTCTTTTCATTGTAGGATGTGTGCAGGTGATAGGTTCTTGAGCAGTTGTTGAAGCAAGGAAGCTCTACAAGGATATTCTTGAGCACTTGGTTATTTTAGTATTTATTTTTTTGGTTGTATATTTATTACTTACACACCATTTGGATATTTGCATTACTAGTGCTCAATACAAATTCCTTAGTACTAAATTCAAGAATGAAATAGCTGATTAAGAACACTTCGTATGTATCTACTTTATAGCACACAACAAATGACTTCATTACTAATATAAAGGAATAAATAGCATATAGTAAAAATAAAAATATTAATTAGCACATACTAAATTATCATAGTTCATAGTAGTTTCTAGATATAAATAGAATCAATCATTACCTAGTATTGCTTAAAAAAAGAAATACAAGAAATAAAGAACACAAAATATAATGGGATATCCATGGACACTAAATGATCTTCACTAAAGGAAATAAAATTACACTTGAATTGATATTGAAATGATTGGTGAGAAAGGGTACTTATAACCTAATAAAATGATACCTTTAGGTCAAGGCTGTGTGACTAACCCTTAGGAAAAAATATGATTAAAAAATAGTAAAGTACCTTTTAGAAGACTTACATAGGTCTAAAGGAAAAATATCACAAATACAAGTATACATAGTCAATCATGGCCTTAAGAGAATCTTAAATACCACATATTTTAAAATCCCCCCTTAATCTAGATGGGGGACACAGAAGGAGACCCTTACAAGGCTAACACAAATCTTCTACAACTCTACTCACAAATCTCTACCTCAAATCTAGGCCAAACCTCATTACAAGGCTAGCACAAATCTGCTACAACTTTGCTCACAAATATATCCAAATATACACACATTACATGCACAAATCTACCTCAAACATACTCTCTATATTTTCTCAAATGTATACCAAACCTTGTTATAAGGTTAGCACAAGTCTACTCCAAAACTTTCTCTTTATCACTGCCCAAATATGCTTCTCAAATATCTTCAACTCTATTCCAAGTCTTTTAAGAAGACTTGCCAAAATATGCCTCAAAGCTACTTCAAGTCTTATCAAAATACTTGCTCAAAGCTACCTCAGTGTTGCTCACTGAACTTGCTCAAGTATTTCCAAATATTGCATACAAATAGTGCTTGTATCTCTTTCAAAATACTTTCTTCAACTAGGCAATTCAGATATATTCTACTTAGGATTCATTTAACCTCTGGAACATATAGAGAATGATATCTACTATCAAATACCCAATATATTATTCATATTTATAGATCTTGCATTCATCTAATCCAATCTCTACCTCTTACAAAATATCTTTCAAATAAAATCAAACTAGTGTATGACTTTGTTTTACAAAACTGGTCTCTAATCCTTGCAAATTTACTCTCAATGATCAACCACAATAATGCACAACTGATTTACAAAACTAGTCTCTAACACTTGTTTGATATTCTCACAATGACACTGAGAGGGGGGGTGAATCAGTGTAACAATTTAAAAACTTGAATCTGCAACTCTTAAAACATAAAAATGCAAGCTCAAAAATAGATAAAGCAAGTATAACACAAGAGCATCACACAACACAAGATTTAACGAGGTTCACCGATGTGGCTACTCCTCAAATAATGACTGTTTGGACTACAATCCAAATCCAGTCTTTGCAAGGATTCAATCTTTACAAATAATTTACCAGCACCCACTGGAAGGAGCACCAACCCCTGATTTTTTTGCTGCAACAGATAGGAGCACCAACTCCTTTTACCAAGCACCAACTTGGATTTCAATTTTTAACAAAAATATTGACATAAAAATGCCTTCTCTTTTGCAAGACCCTTACTGGTCTATAGCTCATACAATTTAATCTCACATAAGCATAAAGAGAACTGTTAGAATCTCAATATCTTCTTACACAGTCTAAAACCTCTCTTCTGATTTTTCAATAAAAAATTACTTTCAGGTTTTTGTTCTTTTGCTGTACTTCACGCAACACTCTTACTCAACCTTTTCTTTTTGATTTTTACAATTAACCACGGTTGCAGTAAACCCTCTTACTGTACCTATTCGAGTCTTTATACTTGATTTCCTTGAACGGCTCAATTCGAAACGGCTCAAATTTTCCCTCCAATTTTTCATGCAGTTACGGCTACGTTCAATCTGTCAAACCCTCTCTGACACGCTCTGTCCTTTAGCCACTTCTTTCTGACTTATTCCGACATCCTTCTCTGCACATTTTGACCTTCTTCTCTGCATGTTCTGACCTTCTTCTCTGCACATTCTGACAGCCTTTTAGCGCGTTTCGATGCTCTCTGATTCTTTTCTCCAAAACTCTACGTAACTGCTCTCTTAGCGCTTTTACCCTTTCTCATGGCACTCTTTTCTATTCTACGTAGACCCTTCTTTTCTGCCCGCTACTGCCATGTCTGACATATGCAACTATCGAGAAGATTTCTTGTTTGTCGAGACTATCTGTAATACTACACTTATGTCAGCTTGCAGCATCACGGTCCTGCAACAACCGTTCTTTTCTTAAATGCGTTGTTTTGTAACTTTCCCTTGTAACTCCAGTTAACTGCAGCATGAATTTTCTCTAAGCTTTTTGACATCTGTCACTGTGCATGCATCTTTGGCTTTTTCCCGCCAAAACTATTACCTGTCGCGATATCGCGACATTTTCTCCCTTCAAGACCTTATCTCAACATGCACCTGCGAAAACATTACATGTCGCGATATCGCGACGTTTTTGCCTCCTTCTACTTTACTCGGCATACACCCTGAAAATGAGACATGTCACGAAATCATGACACTTTCGCTCAGCTCTTTTCTATCTCTTGGCCGCAGAAAATGATACATGTCGTGAAATCGTGACACTTTCAGCTTTTGCTGACGTCATCCTCAAAGTTGTCATGAAATCGTGACACTTTCGGCTTCCTGAGGCTTTTCTTGCAACTTGTCACGAAATCGTGACACTTTCAGCTTTTGTTGATGTCATCCTCAATGTTGTCGTGAAATCGTGACACTTTCGGCTTCCTGAGGCTTTTCTTGCAACTTGTCATGAAATCGTGACACTTTCAGCTTTTGCTGACGTCATCCTCAATGTTGTCGCAAAATCGCGACGCTTTCGGCCTCCGTACAATTCTTGCTTCAAGTGGTAGCGAAATCCTAACATGTCATGAAATCGTGACATTCTCTGCTTTCGTACAACTCTCACTTCATGCAGTGCGAAAACCTGACTTGTAGCGAAATCGCTACACCTTTTTGACTTAGCATTTTTTCTTTGCGGCCTCCGAAAATCTAGCATGTAGCGAAATCGCTACAGCTTTGTTGCCTTGGTGCTTCCTCTTGCTTCGACTTGCTAAGCTTAGACTTGTAGCGAAATCGCTACCCCATTGTGTTCTGTGTTTTGAACTTGCGGGAAATCGCTACACCTATGCCCCTAGCATTTTGAACTTGTAATCGCTCACACTTTTGTCCTCATTTCGAACTTGTAGCGAAATCGCTACCCCTTTGTGCCATGCATTTCGAACTTGTAGCGAAATCGCTACACCTTTGCTCTTCGGCATCTGAACTCTACGCTCACGAAAGTCTGACATGTAGCGAAATCGCTACAGCTTTTTGACTTAGCTCTTCTTTTTGCATCAGCTAGCGAAACTCAACATGTAGCGAAATCGCTACAGTTCCTCGACTTTGCTGCTTTGCCTCCAACATGTCACGAAATCATGACAGTTTTCATCCTAGGCGTTGCTTCTTCAAACTTGTCACGAAATCGTGACACTTTTCGTCCTTGGCACCTTTACTCCAAACTTGTCGTGAAATCGCGACAGTTTTTCAACTTTGCTTCTTTCCTTCCAGCATGTCGCGAAATCGCGACAATTTTTCATGAACTTTCTCTCTCCTCCGATATGTCACGAAATCGTGACATTTTTGGCTGCATTTTCTCTCTCCTCCGTTTTGTCGTGAAATCGTGACATTTTTGGCTGCATTTTCTCTCTCCTCCGTTTTGTCACGAAATCGCGACAGAAAACATGTCGCGATATCGCGACAGTTTTCTTACTTGTCTTTTTCTGCAAAATTTTGAATCTGGGTCACTTCTGTTTTCCTTGAAAATCACTGTACTTGATCTAACTGACCTCTGAACTGCATCAACTGCATCAATATGTCTGTGTTGACAACAATGACAATACTTTTGCAATGCTTTTGCTGCACCTTGCTCAACAATCTCCCCCTTTGGAATTGTTGGCAACACACTGCAACCTTGCTCAATTTCTTCTCCCCCTTTGCCAATAATACCAAAGGGCTGCTATAGACTCCCCTTGAGTCTATGCACAACATTCTCAGGCATAAATAATTTTAATGCTCCCCCTGAGAATGTGTTCCCCATAGCTAGTCAGTGCTTGGGTAGTGTGACTACTCCCAACTTACTCCTAAGGTATTCAAAAACTTCCTTGGGCAAAGGTTTGGTGAATATGTCTGCTACTTGCTCTGTAGTTGGAACAAACTCCAATTTGACCTCTCCTTCCGCAACCTTATCCTTCAAGAAGTGATACCGGATTGCAATATGTTTGGTGCGGGAATGCATTACCGGATTCTTTGAAATGTTGATTGCACTAGTGTTATCACATTTGATTGAAATGGGCTCATTGAAGTGAATACCAAGATCTTTCAATGTTTGTCTCATCCATAATATTTGTGTACAGCATGTTGTTGCTTGCAATGTATTCTGCCTCTGCAGGTGGATAGAGAAACCGATTCTTGTTTCTTGTTGTGCCATGCTACCAATTTATCTCCAAGATAAAATGCTCCTCCACTTGTACTTTTTCTGTCATCAATACATCCTGCCCAATCTGCATCAGAATATGCAAAAAGAGTGAAGTCTTTTCCTTTTGGATACCATAGCCCATACTCCATAGTACCCTTGAGGTACCTAAAAATCCTTTTCACAGCTGTCACATGAGTCTCTTTTGGACTAGCCTGAAATCTTGCAACCATGCAAACAGCTTGTAAGATATCCGGTCTGGTGGCTGTCAAATACAGCAGGCTCCCAATCATTGATCTGTACATTGTTTGATCAACATCTGGAGATTTATCATCCTTGCTCAACTTGCAACCTGTTGTCATGGGGGTGCTGACAGGCTTACTATCCTCCATAGTGAACTTTTTCAGCATTTCTTTCACATATTTAATTTGAGAAATAAAAATCCCTTTTTCGGTTTGATTAACTTGCAATCCAAGGAAATATGAAAGTTCACCAATCATAGACATTTCAAATTCTTTCTGCATTTTGTTTGCTATGTCTTTGCATGATTCATCATTGCTGCTTCCAAATATTATATCATCTACATAAACAACAAGTACAATGAAATTGCCATTTTCAGTTTTGATATATAAATTGCTATCCACCATACCTTTCTTGAATCCTTGCTTAGTGAGATAGTTGTCCAATCTTGCATACCAAGCTCTAGGTGCTTGTTTCAAGCCATACAATGCTTTCTTCAACTTGCAAACAAAGTTAGGATTCTCACAAAGTTGAAAACCATCAGGCTGTTCAATATATACTTCTTCTTCAAGATTTCCATTCAGAAATGCTGATTTTACATCCATCTGATAAACTTTGAAATTCCTATGAACTGCTAAAGCCAAAAATAGTCTTATTGCTTCAAGTCTGGCCACTGGTGCAAAAGTCTCTTCAAAATCAATCCCCTCAACTTGAGCATATCCTTTGCAGACCAATCTTGCTTTATTCCTTACAACCTGTCCGTCTTCATTCAATTTGTTTCGAAATATCCATTTAGTACCAATTATGTTTTTATTTTCAGGCCTTGGTACTAATTCCCAGGTTTTGTTTTTCTCAATTTGATCTAGTTCTTCATTTACTGCCTCCATCCAGCTTTCATCTGTGCTTGCTTCAATAATATTTTTGGGCTCAATGCTGGATAACAGAGAATAGTTATTTACTACTCTTCTTCTTGTCTGAATGCCAAGCTGTAGGGTCCCCAATAATCTGCTCTTTGGGATGATTTTTCTGCCATTGCCTGTTCTGGATTTCCTGTTTTCTTCTCTTTCCAAATCATCTGAATCTGATTTCTGTCTCTCTTCCTTTTCTTGATCTTCATCTTCTTCAATAAATTCTTCATAAGTTGGGTAGTTTTCATTATGGCTGATTTCTTGTTTCCTTCCTTCATCAACCTTAACATCCGCACTTTCCACAATTTTCTTGAGTCTTTTGTTGTAGCATGTGTAGGCTTTGCTTTTTGTTGAGTAACCAAGAAATATACCTTCATCAACTCTATCTTCAAACTTGCCAAGATTGCTTTCAGTTCTTTTAATGTAACACTTGCTGCCGAACACTTTGAAGTATTTTGTTGTAGCCTTTTTGCCAAACCACAGTTCATAAGGTGTTTTGCTTTCATGCGGCCTCAACATACATCTATTCTGAATGTAGACTGCAGTATGAACTGCCTCTTTCCAGAACCTGTCAGCAATTTTGCTCTCGGTTAACATAGTCCTTGCCATTTCTTGCACAGTTCTGTTCTTTCTTTCAACTACTCCATTCTGCTGTGGTGTTCTAGCTGCCAAAAACTGTCTTCTAATCCCATGTTTTTCACAATATTCTGCAAACTCATCTGAAATAAACTCTCCACCTCTATCTGATCTCAAACATTTAATTCTTTTTCCAGATTGATTCTCAACAAGATTTTTAAAAGTTTTAAACATCTCAAAGGCTTCTGATTTAAATTTTAGAAAGAGTACCCATGTCATTCTGGAAAAGTCATCTATACACAGCATAAAATATTTGTAGCCATTTATGCTTTCCGTTCTCATGGGTCCACATAAATCTGTGTGAATTAGTTCTAACGGCTTGCTTGTAAAATACTCTTTTGCTTTGAAAGTGGATCTGGTTTGCTTCCCCTTTTGGCATGACTCACAAATGTTGTTTGAAGGTTTACCAATAGTGGGTATGTCTCTTACTGCTCCTTTTGAGCTGATTTTTACCAGATTATCAAAGCTTATGTGACCGAGTCTCTTGTGCCACAACCAATTTTCTTCTTCCTGTCCAACCAAGCAAGCTCCTTCTGAAGTCTCCGAGAGAGTATACAAATTTCCAGAAGTTCTCGATCCAGTGGCTATTAACTTTCCATTTTTTGTCTTTCTTACTTCACGACCCTCTTTCTTGAAAATTACTTCATGACCTCTGTCACAAATTTGACTTACACTCGAGTAAGTTATGCTTCAGACCTACCACAAAAAGAACTTCCTTAGAGTTGATTTTTCCGTCACTTAACTTAACTGATCCTTTACCCACTATCTTTGCTCCATCATTGTTTCCGAATTTTACAGAACCACCTTCGTATGTCTGTAGCTTATCAAACTTCTGTTTGTCTCCTGTCATATGACTGGAGCATCCACTGTCCAGAATCCAAGGTGCAGATTTATTCTGGGCTTTGAGAGCTGTTTGAACGATTAGGGATTCCTTGTCTTTCTTAGGTTGCTCCTTTTCCTTCCACTGTGATTTGACAGCAGATCTGGTCACTTGTTTTACCTTCTCCCTTTCATTTGCTTGTGACAGTTTTTCGAGAAATTTTCTGTTTTGATTTAATCCAGTTGATTGATACTTTCTTCCCAGGTATTTATTTCCTGCAAAAGAGCTACGACAATTCCTTGCAATATGTCCGAAGTTATGACAGTTATAACATTCTACAGCATAATCTATCAAAGGTGAAAAAATATTTCTACTAGTAAAATTTCTGTGTTCTACATTATATCTACAACTTGAGATTTTATGACCATATGCATTGCATTTAAAATAGTAACCAAAAAAGGAACGAGTGTACCTGGGTAATGGTTGTTGCCATGTTGTAGTAGGAGCCATGGGTCTTCTTCTTCTTTGATATGTGACTTTGGTAAATCCATCATTTGCAGAACTCCTTTCGAGCTTGGACTTATTGTTTTCTTTTGCATGATACGGTTTATCTTGATCAACCCTGATCTTGTCTTTATTCTTTATTGGTTCTACAGTTTCTGACCTTTGAGTCCTTTGAGGATTCTCCTTCATCAAAGCCTAAACCAAATTTGATACCCGTAGGCCTTTGATTATTTAACATTTTATTCAGCTTCGCAGAACTGTCTTCAAATTTATGATGACAACTCAGTTTTCGATTCATCTCTTCTAGCTGCAGCCTTAATCCAACTATGTCTTCTTCTAGCTTATTGCACTCTTTTATTTTCACGGTTAGCTGAGCTTCAAAATCTTTAGACTTTTTCTTATATTCTTCAGTTTGTACTTTCAAACTGATTATTAAATTGCTAGCATCCTCAAATTTTCTTGAAATCTTTTTATTTCTTTTCCTTTCTGCACTTAACTCTTCAAGTGCAGCAACCAACTCACCTTCCAGATCTACCTCAGCCTCATCCTCTAATTTTTCTTCACACTCCTGGGTTTCCTCAGTTCTTTGTTCTTCAAAAGCCATGAACAAGGCTTCACCAGTTTCTTCTTCTGAGTCCTCACTGGAACTGTCTTCTGAAGAGTCAATGTTCTTGGAAATGAAACTTTTCTTCTTGAAGTTCCTTTTTCTAAAATGTGGTTTCTTCTTCCAGACATTTCTTTCTTGGTGTGTCCCTTCATCATTTTTGTTTTTCTCATTCATTGGGCATTTTGCTGCAAAGTGCCCGATGCCTCCATAGTTAAAGCACTTGAACGGTAGCTTGCCTCTGTACTTTCCTTTTCCCTTTACTAATTTCCTAACAAAGTTTGCTTCAGTTTCATCTGTAGATTCTTCTTCCTCAGATTCTTGTTTAGATTTTATATTTTTCTGTGCTTGAAAAGCTGCTTCTCTGTCTGAGGGCTTAGTTTGTCCAATTCTCATTTCATATGTTGTTAGAGAACCATGCATTTCATCCATACTGAAAAAATTTAAATCTTTTGCTTCTTCTATGGCAGAAACCTTTGCATCAAATCTTTTATTGAGAGTTCTTAGTACCTTCTTCACAACAACTGCATCTTCCATCTCCTCGTCGAGTCCTCTTATTGCATTAATGATTCCATTTACTCTCAGCATATAGGCTTCTATGTTCTCATCATCAGTCATCTTTAATGCTTCGAACTGGGCACGATGTGTTTGCGACTTAGCTTCCTTGATCTTGCTATCTCCTTCATGAATGCTTTGTAGTTTGTCCCATATGTCTTTTGCAGATTTGCAGTTCATGATGCGTATCAACTCACTGTCTACTAATCCACACATAATAGCATTCTTGGCTTTCGAGTTGTTCTCAAACTTTTTCTTCTCAGCCGCATCTGTTGGAGGAACAGAGGGTATAGTGTATCCATTTTCAACAGATTCCCAAATGTCATAACCCAATGCACATAGATATGTCTGCATCCTAAGTCTCCAGAAAGAATAATTTGTTCCATCGAACAGAGGAGCTTTGTTAGAAGAGAATCCTTCACCACCGGCCATTGTGTATCTTCCAAGATCACCTTAGCTGATTAAGCTTGTACAGGAACCTTGCTCTGATACCAATTGATATTCTCACAATGACACTGAGAGGGGGGGGTGAATCAGTGTAACAATTTAAAAACTTGAATCTGCAACTCTTAAAACATAAAAATGCAAGCTCAAAAATAGATAAAGCAAGTATAACACAAGAGCATCACACAACACAAGATTTAACGAGGTTCACCGATGTGGCTACTCCTCAAATAATGACTATTTGGACTACAATCCAAATCCAGTCTTTGCAAGGATTCAATCTTTACAAATAATTTACCAGCACCCACTGGAAGGAGCACCAACCCCTGATTTTTCTGCTGCAACAGATAGGAGCACCAACTCCTTTTACCAAGCACCAACTTGGATTTCAATTTTTAACAAAAATATTGACATAAAAATGCCTTCTCTTTTGCAAGACCCTTACTGGTCTATAGCTCATACAATTTAATCTCACATAAGCATAAAGAGAACTGTTAGAATCTCAATATCTTCTTACACAGTCTAAAACCTCTCTTCTGATTTTTCAATAAAAAATTACTTTCAGGTTTTTGTTCTTTTGCTGTACTTCATGCAGCACTCTTACTCAACCTTTTCTTTTTGATTTTTACAATTAACCACGGTTGCAGTAAACCCTCTTACTGTACCTATTCGAGTCTTTATACTTGATTTCCTTGAACGGCTCAATTCGAAACGGCTCAAATTTTCCCTCCAATTTTTCATGCAGTTACGGCTACGTTCAATCTGTCAAACCCTCTCTGACACGCTCTGTCCTTTAGCCGCTTCTTTCTGACTTATTCTGACATCCTTCTCTGCACATTCTGACCTTCTTCTCTGCACGTTCTGACCTTCTTCTCTGCACATTCTGACAGCCTTTTAGCGCGTTTCGATGCTCTCTGATTCTTTTCTCCAAAACTCTACGTAACTGCTCTCTTAGCGCTTTTACCCTTTCTCATGGCACTCTTTTCTATTCTACGTAGACCCTTCTTTTCTACCCGCTACTGCCATGTCTGACATATGCAACTGTCGAGAAGATTTCTTGTTTGTCGAGACTATCTGTAATACTACACTTATGTCGACTTGCGACATCACGGCCCTGCAACAGCCGTTCTTTTCTTAAATGCGTTGCTTTGTAACTTTCCCTTGTAACTCCAGTTAACTGCAGCATGAATTTTCTCTAAGCTTTTTTTTTCCTTTTTTTGACACCTATCACTGTGCATGCATCTTTGGCTTTTTCTCGCCAAAACTATTACCTGTCGCGATATCGCGACGTTTTCTGCCTTCAAGACCTTATCTCAACATGCACCTGCGAAAACATTACATGTCGCGATATCGCGACGTTTTTCGCCTCCTTCTACTTTACTCGGCATACACCCACGAAAATGAGACATGTCACGAAATCGTGACACTTTCGCTGCATCGAGCTCTTTTCTTCGTCTCCCGCGAAAATGATACATGTCACGAAATCGTGACACTTTCAGCTTTTGCTGACGTCATCCTCAAAGTTGTCATGAAATCGTGACACTTTCGGCTTCCTGAGGCTTTTCTTGCAACTTGTCACGAAATCGTGACACTTTCAGCTTTTGCTGACGTCATCCTCAATGTTGTCACGAAATCGTGACACTTTCGGCTTCCTGAGGCTTTTCTTGCAACTTGTCACGAAATCGTGACACTTTCAGCTTTTGCTGACGTCATCCTCAATGTTGTCACGAAATCGCGACGCTTTCGGCCTCCGTACAATTCTTGCTTCAAGTGGTAGCGAAATCCTAACATGTCACGAAATCGTGACATTCTCTGCTTCCGTACAACTCTCACTTCATGCAGCTGCGAAAACCTGACTTGTAGCGAAATCGCTACACCTTTTTGACTTAGCATTTTTTTCTTTGCTGGGGCCTCCGAAAATCTAGCATGTAGCGAAATCGCTACAACTTTGTTGCCTTGGTGCTTCCTCTTGCTTCGACTTGCTAAGCTTAGACTTGTAGCGAAATCGCTACCCCATTGTGTTCTGTGTTTTGAACTTGCAGCGAAATCGCTACACCTATGCCCCTAGCATTTCGAACTTGTAAAGTGGTATACTTTTTTAACCTTGTAGTATTTAAATCTACACCTATGCCCCTTGCATTTCGAACTTGTAGCGAAATCGCTACCCCTTTGTGCCATGCATTTCGAGCTTGTAGCGAAATCGCTACACCTTTGCTCTTCGGCATCTGAACTCTGCTTCGGCTCGTGAAAGTCTGACATGTAGCGAAATCGCTACAGCTTTTTGACTTAGCTCTTCTTTTCTGCATCAGCTAGCGAAACTGCAACATGTAGCGAAATCGCTACAGTTCCTCGACTTTGCTGCTTTGCCTCCAACATGTCACGAAATCATGACAGTTTTCATCCTAGGCGCTGCTTCTTCAAACTTGTCACGAAATCGTGACACTTTTCGTCCTTGGCACCTTTACTCCAAACTTGTCACGAAATCGTGACAGTTTTTCAACTTTGCTTCTTTCCTTCCAGCATGTCACGAAATCGTGACAATTTTTCATGAACTTTCTCTCTCCTCCGATATGTCGCGAAATCGTGACATTTTCGGCTGCATTTTCTCTCTCCTCCGTTTTGTCGCGAAATCGTGACATTTTTGGCTGCATTTTCTCTCCCTCCGTTTTGTCCGAAATCGCGACAGAAAACATGTCGCGATATCGCGACAGTTTTCTTACTTGTCTTTTTTTGCAAAATTCTGAATCTGGGTCACTTCTGTTTTCCTTGAAAATCACTGTACTTGATCTAACTGACCTCTGAACTGCATCAACTGCATCAATCTATCTGTGTTGACAACAATGACAATACTTTTGCAATGCTTTTGCTGCACCTTGCTCAACATTTTTAATTCAGATTCAATGTCACTCACACCAATGCACAAATGCTTCATAAATTATTCCAAGAAGAATACACAATTTATTCTCAAAAACCCTAACTCAAGTGTTTTCAATTTCACTAGTCAATGATGCACAATTTGTTCTCAAAACATAGCTAAATTTTTTTCAAAAATACACACTAATAAACCCTTTTATATCCACCTTATAATTCTGAAATATTTTATCAACTAACCACTCTAGAGAAGTAATAATGTCAACATACCTCTCAATTTGCTTTGATGAAAAATACCCTCAAAACCTATTCCAAAATAATTTCCTTTTTACCACTTTAAGAGGTTAGCCAATCTTCTTTTCAAATCAAACACAATAACCTTTCCTCAAAAAATTTCACATAAATATTGCTCTATCCTCTTTTTATATACTCAAAAAACAAGGCTTCTAATTACAGAATAAAAACATTTTAACTTTCCTTCACTATGCAAAAATTACACACAATAATTTTACCATGAAACACCTTAAAAATCCTACTTTTAAAACACACACAATCAACTCACACAATGAAAAAATCCTTATCACACATTATTTCTCCTTCTAAATGGATTTTAAATTATAATAACAAAAGACCCTTTTCACAACTTATTTCTCATATATCAAATATGCAAAGATTAAATACCAACCTAAATTTATAACTCAACAAAAATTAAAATACAATTTAAAAATTAAATACCTCCTTTTATTCTGCCCTCAATGTGACTCAAACCTCTCACCTGGTGATAGCAAAGCACCCAATCAAGGGGTAACGACCGGCTACACCAACGCAGCTCGTGAGAGCACTAAGGCACCAGTTGCCCTTTATCTCCTACTATCGTGAACTAAACCAAAATAAAATAAAATGGTATGTGATGGGTTTCACACTTGAAAAACCTATTCCTCACAATACCTTCATGCTAGCTCAGCCACCAATTGGTCTAGCTGGCTGGATGGGTTCTTATGTGCACCATATCGAATGTGAAATCTCCACGTTTATCGTAAGGATTGCACTTATCTTCCCTCTTCTTCTCTACCTCATGCAATGAATGCCAAACAAATTAATTGCATGATTTATGAACTCCTTGCAAATGACCTTGGTCACTGGTATTCTTATATTTCATTTGGTATTCATCCAACGTTAGTGCCACCTTTATTTTTTTCACTCATATGATGTCGGACACTTTATTCAAAAATAATTCGAATTGTCTTCAATTTCTTGGTGCTCAAATATAATTTAAAAAATTTATATTATAATAAAAATATTTTAATATTGCTCCTTTTGAACCTTTTTCTTTATAATTAATATTATTGCCTTCAATAATACTAATAATATTAATTCTTTTGAACCTTTCCTTCACAATTAATATTATTTCCATCAATAATATTAATTATTTTGATCCTTGCCTTAATTTTAAACCATTTTTCCAAAGAGCTTTTAAGCCTTATGTCTTTCATTATAATATTCAAAATGTAGATATATTATAATGCTTTTCTAAACCAATATTATAATAATAAATATTATTATATTATCAATGATAACCAGTGACATCTTCTCTTTTGACATCAAACTATGACATCAATCCTTTGACATCAATAACAACACACTATACTCAAAATTTCCAACAATCCTAATTAAATCTTGAAGAATCAAAAGGAAATAGATATATCCTAATAATAAGTGTTCCAATGACTCTTCCCATTATTCATATATATGACATCTAGTAGGAAATAAATACCATTTTTATGTAAGTTATATGTTGTTAAGATATTATTCTACACAACCAACTAAAGGAGCATTGTTATCATTGGTGTTGCCTTTGTGTCCTAGAGCCTCCTTCATTGAAACCCATATTCTAGCTCAACTAATAGAATCTCATAGGTTGATTTTACACTAAAGGATCCATAATGAGTAGTTCTTAAACCTATAGAGGCTTCACCCATATTTACACCTACATGGAAGGCCCTTAGTTTAATTTTGAGCTTATTTAAATATTCCTCACTATGGTTACAACTATGTAAGTCCTTCTACCTTTCCATTCCCTCTTCCTATGCCAAGTATTCTACAACTATACTCCCATATATTTTCTCTAGATCTATTTATACTTCAACTAACTCTTCATCTAAGCTTATGGATTGGTTTTCTAGCCATGCATCCTCTCATAAGTGAATTAACCCATGATTCCTAATTTTCCATTGAAATCCTTTCCATAACAACTTTATTCCCTTTATCATATGGTTCCATATAAACAAGCCTTTAAGGTGATATAACATGGTTACAAATATCATATCTTCTTGGTTATCAAAGTACTTGTTTTTAATATTCTGCACCACAAAGAATGTTCTTCATTTATTAGCCTCCATCCTACTTTGGAAATTAAGATCTTATTCATATATATAATCCTACTTAATCCCAATCACCATTTATATTTCATTATACCTACTTTTTCCCTTGTGAAAAGGTGATTCTACACCTACTCTACACTTGACCATTAAAATTTCTTTTGCATAATTTCTACATTGTTTATAGTTTTTTCTATTATCTTAAGCATAGATAAGAGATAGAATAGTATGGCTTGAAGAGTACTCTTTAATAGCTTAAATATTCCTAAATGACTTAGTATATTTCCTTTCCAACCTACTAGCTTACATTGAAACTTATTTATCAATATATCACATGCTTGGTCCTTATACACACCTATAAACAGAGGTATTTATAGATAAATGGATGAAAGGACTTATATATTATAACCTATTACCTATGGTATCCTTCCTTGCAACTTATTTGGAGTTTTTATGAAGAACACCTTGCTTGTTTCCAAGTTTATCATCTATTTTAAAACCTCATTATATATATTTGGGATCTATTTGAACTCCTTGGATTCAACCAACAATTTTTTTCCAAGTAGGATTGTGTCATCCATAAATATTTGATGGGTGATACATGTCATAAATATAGAAGGTATCAATCCATTTAACTCTCCCACCATTTATTCTTTACCTATATATCTCCCAAGGTCTTTTCCATGATAATAAAAAGGCAAAGACAAAGTGGGTTCCCTTGCCTTAAGCCCCTACAACTCTTAAAGAAACATATTGGGAAATTATTTATAATTAAGAACATTTGTCCACCATAGCAATTTCTCACCCATATTATCCATATACTAATAATTTAAATAGAGAAATATTTTTGTATACGAAGCTCTAGGATACCTTGTCATAAGCTTTATTCATATATAGCTTCAGTAGCATTCTGTTGGCAATTTTGGGTACTTTGGGTACACTGCATTTGCTCAAGTATATAAGTTGTCATTGATGTCAAGAAGCTTTTGAAGGAATTTGATTTGATGTCAAATAATTTATTTTGATGAAGGTTACGGCATGACAGTTTCAAAGGTCTTTTGCAAACCCCAAGCTGACAGGTTCGAGAGAAAGAGCTCGTAGAGAAAAAGTGTCGCGATATCGTGACATGTCGGGTTTTCGTGACCCAAAAAAAAGAAAAGTGCTAAGGAGAAAAAGTGTCACGATATCGTGACATGTCGGGTTTTCGTGACCCGAAGAAAAGAAAAGTGCTAAGGAGAAAAAGTGTCACGATATCGCGACATGTCGGGTTTTCACGACCCGAAGAAAAGAAAAGAGCTAAGGAGGAAAAGTGTCACGATATCGCGACATGTCGCATTTTCGTGACCTAAGCAGGAGAGAGAAAGCAAGTTAGAAAAATGTCGCGATATCGCAACATGTCGCAATTTCATGACTCAAAGAGCAAAGAAAATGTACGAAAGCTGAAAGTGTCGCGATTTCACGATAGGTTGCAAAGAAAATGTACGAAAGCTAAAAGCATTGCGATTTCATGACAGGTTGCAAAGAAAACATTCAGAAAGTTGATAGTGTCGCGATTTCACGATGGGTTACAAGGAAAGTGTACGAAAGATGAAAGCGTCGTGATTTCACGATGGGTTGCAAAGAATGCGTACGGATGTAGAAAGTTTCACAATTTTGCGACAGACAGAAAAGAAAGCAAACGAAAGCAGAAGTGTCGTGATATCATGAAAGAAGTGAAGACAAAGCCTACAGAGGCAGAAGTGTCACGATTTCATGACAAAAGAAGAAAGGAGGTCGACGAAGGGAGAAGTGTCACGATATCATGACAAAAGCAAAGTTGATGCTGACAAATACAGAAGTGTCGCGATATCATGACAAGAGCTTAGTTGAAGTCGACAAAGGCTGAAGTGTCGCGATATCATGACAAAAGCCAAAAGAAAGTGTACGGTTGCAAAGGTGTCGCGATATCGTGACATGTTGTAGTTTCATGACAAAAGCTACAGAAGAGTTACAGAGGCAGTTGAAGCCGACAAAGTTAAATGTGAGCCAACGAAGATTAGGGTTTGCAGCTGACGAAGTTTAGGGTTGTGCAGTCGACTAAAGATCAAGGTTACAACCGACTAAGATTAAGGTTTTGATCTTGAAAGTGTTATTATAAAATGCAGGCTATTTTGAAGAGTTGGTGACATTTTTTTAGTTGTGATGTTCGCAGATAGAGTGCAGAGTGAGAAGTTTGATCGTCGAGAGCAGAGTGCAAAATTTGATCAAAGTGTGCAGAGTGAGCGAAGAGTCATGGTGAATTGTTCTAAGTGCCGCTATGTTTGCGCAGATAGTGCAAAGGTTGAAGTTCGACCAAGTGTGGCTATGATTGCGTAGAGAGAGTAGAGGGTGTAGAGATCACAAAGGGCAAAGACGAACGTGAAGTGTTGTTGTATGGGCACAGAGTGTGTGAAGACAGTGTAGCTTGTGTGTAGAGGATTGATTTGTTCAAGTGTTGGACAGATCTGATAGATAGAGGAAGACTTGTACTAGACCAATTGACTGTGTTTGGTATAGGTTTCTGAGCTGCTGTGGACGTGATCATAGAAGGCAGAGGTCTCTTAGGCTAAGCATTGAGGACAGGAGGTCTTCGATGGAAAGGAGTTCCACGTGCTGGCAAGAGGTAGAGGTAGTTGATCTTCTGAGGGATCATTTCTAGAGCAGAGGCTCATAAATTCATATTGGGGGAAGGTATCTCCTTTGGGACGAGGCTCATAAACATTGTAATTGGGAAGGATTCCCAAAGAACTTTGAGATAAATTTTAGAGAAAAGTTTTGTGGATGTAGCCCAACCATTCTGGGTGAACCACGTTAAAATTGGTGTCACTTTGTGGATGATATTGTGCATTGTTTTGATATTGCTTTGGGTATATTGCTTTACTATTTTGAAGTATAAAGGAAAAAGTAAAAAGAGGTCTTATACTATTCATCCCCCCTCTCAGTATAAGCTTGTGTTCTTCAATTGGTATCAGAGCAGGTGCCTTTGGAAAGTTTAATAGCTTGAAGGAAAAGCTAGTAAAGAACACAATGGATCATTCAAGTAGCAATGCAACACCTATTCTTGATGGGTCAGATTTTGGTCTTTGGAGTGCAAGGATGAAGGTTCATCTAATGGCACTTGGTAATGAGGTATGGGAAGTGATTGAAGATAAGTACACTATTCCTGTACATGGTCCTAATACTAAAGAAGAAATGCTCCTACATCACAACAATTCAAAAGCAATGAATGCAATCCTAAAAGGCTTACAGAAAGTAGATCTCACCAAAGTGATTCACTGCAAGATAGCTAGTGAAATGTGGAAATAGTTGAAGGTGGTTCATACAGGTGATACAAATGTCGGAAAGGCCAAGTTGAGACACTTCAAAGGTATGTTTGAACAACTCCAGATGAATGATGATGAAAATATTAGTGACTACATGCTTCGTATGGATGAGGTTGTTAACTCCATGAAAGACTTAGGTCTTGAGCTTGCTGAAAATGATGTTTGTGATAATATTTTAAGATCTCTTCCTAATAGATTTAGTGAAAATATTTTTGCTATTGAGGAAGCTAAATATTTGGATAAGTTGAAAAAGGATGAGCTCCATAGTATACTTGTAGCATTTGAGTTGAGAACTCAAGTGAAGGTTGATGTCAAGAAAGAGGCAACTTTCAAGGCTACCAAGGAATCCAAGGGTAAACAACTTCAAGATAGTGATGAGTCTTCTAGTGATGAAGAGGCATATTATAGCAAGAAAGGAAAGTTCTCTAGAAAGCACAAAAGCATGAAAAATATAAGATGTTTCAATTGTGGAAAGTTTGGTCATTATGCTACTGACTGTACTATTCCCAAGAATGAAAGTGATGAAGATAAACAAGATTCTATGAGCAAGGTTTCTAAAAAGCATAAGCATCATAGAAAGAACAAAGATGAGCACAACAATCAAGGAAAGAGGTATTCTCACAAGCACAAGAAGAGTTTCTATCTAGACAAAGCAAGTAAGTGTTCTAGTAGTGATAGTGAAAGTTCTTCAAGTGATAATGAAAATGAGATGTTGTTCATATCAGAAAAAGAGGAAGAACCGAAACATAGATTCATTATCATGAAATGTCTTAGATGTGGAAATTTTGGTCACCTTGAGGATGATTGTACAAATAATGATTTGGTTTCCAGTATGTATGAGGATGCTTTAGAAAACTATAAGGAAGATGCTTGTATGGTTTTTGAAAAAGGTAGCACCTCTAGTGATAAGAAATATGAAAAAGGCTTTGATGATTCAAAAAGCAAACAAATAAAGGATCTTGAAAGTGAACTTATTAGTGCTCTTAGTGCTTTCAAAAAGGAAAGAAAGAAGAATGCTAGACTCAAGGATAAGTTAGATGAATGTTGTATGGAGAAAGATGATCTTATAGAAAATCTTGATTTCTCTATAGCTAAGACACAAGAACTCAAGGATGAGTTAGAATCTAAGGTTCTTGAGTATAGTGAGTTAGAACAAAAAATGGCTTCTTTGAAAGAAGAAACTAAAGAGTACAAGGATAAGCTTTACAGGTTTCAAGATAGCTCCAAAAAGGTTAAGTCACTCATCAAAGGTCAAAGAAAAACAACAGATAAAACATGCCTTGGTTTTGTTAAGCCACACAAGGAACAAGTTGGAGAGTCTAGTAAGAGACTCCAAAAGGAAGAGAGTTCTTATGAGGAAAGTATTTCAGATCATGAGTCCTTGAATGATAGATGCGCAGAAATAGAAAATAGAATTTAGAATGAGAAGAAGTTTTTAGGACCCAAGAGGTCAAATAAAGGAAAATTTCAAGGTAGATGTTTTGCGTGTCACAGGTTTGGTCACATGGCTTCACATTGCATGGCTCAAGTGAAGAAGGTAAATGAAATTTTTAGAAGTGCTAGTTACTTTCAAGGGTATTGCTACTCTTGTCAATAGTTTGGGCACAAGGCAGTTTATTGCAAGGCAAATAATAGGAATAGGTTTGGTCAGAACAGGTTTGGCCAGAACAGGTTTGGTCAGAACAGGTTTGGTCAGAATAGGTTTGGTCATAACTAGTGGATTCAAAGATCAGGTTTACCTCAGAGAAACAACATCGTCAAGTGTTTCAAGTGCAACAATGAAGGTCACACAATTAGAAAGTGTAGAGCTGAAATTCTAGAATACAGGAATAGGAATAGTGGCATGATCAGGTCCAAGGATCAAGGCATGGACAAGAACAGGGATGAGAACAAGAACAAGAACAGTGATAGGAACAAGAATATGGACAAAGAGTTCAAGAGAAGGCCCGAAAAGGAAGTTATAGATGCTGATGATGATCAATGCCTAATGGGAGTTTTACTCCCACCCCGAATTAATCACCTCATCAGGAGGTGGGGGAGGGACTAAGCTAAGAGGCTCATTCTTAGTCCCAAGCCCCAAAGGTGACCCTTTGCCATTGATGACAAAGGGGGAGAGATATGAGTAAGGGGGAGAGCTTCAAGTGAAGAGGAAAGCTTCAAGTCAAGGGGAGAAAAACTTCAAAGGAAGATTCTCAGTTGTGGGCACAGTTTGTCAGTTGTTAGCATAGTTGGTTTCAGTTTTGGCTCTTGAGAAGTGTTTTCAGTAAAGGTTTGCCATCAATGACAAAAGGGGAGATTGTTGGCAATTTTGGGTACTTTGGGTACATTGCATTTGCTCAAGTATATAAGTTGTCATTGATGTCAAGAATCTTTTGAAGGAATTTGATTTGATGTCAAATAATTTGTTTTGATGAAGGTTACGACATGACAGTTTCAAAGGTCTTTTGCAAACCCCAAGCTGACAGGTTCGAGAGAAAGAGCTCATAGATAAAAAGTGTCGCGATATCATGACATGTTGGGTTTTCATGACCCGAAGAAAAGAAAAGCGCTAAGGAGAAAAAGTGTCACGATATCGCGACATGTCGGGTTTTCGTGACCCAAAGAAAAGAAAAGTGCTAAGGAGAAAAAGTGTCGTGATATCGCGACATGTCAGGTTTTCGCGACCCAAAGAACAGAAAAGAGCTAAGGAGGAAAAGTGTCATGATATCGTGACATGTTGCATTTTCTCGACCTAAGTAGAAGAGAGAAAGCAAGTTAGAAAAGTGTTGCGATATTGTGACATGTCGCAATTTCGCGACTCAAAGAGCAAAGAAAATGTATGAAAGATAAAAGCGTCACGATTTCACGACAGGTTGCAAAGAAAATGTACGAAAGCTAAAAACATCACGATATCATGAAAGGTTGCAAAGAAAACATACAAAAGCTAAAAGCGTTGCGATTTCATGATAGGTTGCAAAGAAAACGTACGAAAAGTTGATAGTGTCACGATTTCACGATAGGTTATAAGGAAAGCGTACAAAAGCTGAAAGCATCACGATTTCGCGATGGGTTGCAAAGAATGCGTACAGATGCAGAAAGTGTCATGATTTTGTGACATGCAGAAAAGAAAGCAGACAAAAGCAGAAGTGTCACGATATCGCGATCGAAGTGAAGACAAAGTCTGCAGAGGTAGAAGCATCACGATTTCGTGACAAAAGCAGAAAGGAGGTCGACGAAGGGAGAAGTGTCACGATATCGTGACAAAAGCAAAGTTGATGCTGACAAAGATAGAAGTGTCGCGATATCATGACAAGAGCTTAGTTGAAGTCGACAAAGGCTAAAGTGTCGCGATATCGTGACAAAATCCAAAAGAAAGTGTACGGTTGCAAAGGTGTCATGATATCATGACATGTTGTAGTTTTGCGACAAAAGCTATAGAAGAGTTACAAAGGCAGTTGAAGTCGACAAAGTTAAATGTGAGCCAACGAAGATTAGGGTTTGCAGCCGACAAAGTTTAGGGTTGTGCAACCGACTAAAGATCAGGGTTACAACCGAATAAGATTAAGGTTTTGATCTTGAAAGTGTTATTATAAAATGCAAGCTGTTTTGAAGAGTTGGTGGCATTTTTTTAGTTGCGATGTTCGTAGATAGAGCACAGAGTGAGAAGTTCGATCACCAAGAGCAGAGTGCAAAATTCGATCGAAGTGTGCAGAGTGAGCGAAGAGTCATGGTGAATTGTTCTAAGTGCCGCTATGTTTGCGCAGATAGTGCAAAGGTTGAAGTTCGACCAAGTGCGGCTATGATTTCGGAGAGATAGCAGAGGGCATAGAGAGCACAAAGGGCAAAGACGAACATGAAGTGCTGCTATATGGGCACAGAGTGTGCGAAGACAGTGCAGCTTGTGTGCAGAGGATTGATTTGTTCAAGTGTTGGATAGATCTGATAGACAGAGGAAGACTTGTACTAGACCGACTGACTATGTTTGGTACAAGTTGTTGAGCTACTATGGATGTGATCATAGAAGGTAGAGGTCTCTTAGGCTAAGCATTGAGGATAGGAGGTCTTCGATGGAAAGGAGTTCCACATGCTGGCAAGAGGTAGAGGCAGTTGATCTTCTGAGGGATCATTTCCAGAGTAGAGGGGAAGGTATCTCCTTTGAGCAGAGGCTCATAAATTTAGATTGGGGGAAGGTATCTCCTTTGGGACGAGGCTCATAAACATTGTAATTGGGAAGGATTCCCAAAGAACTTTGAGATAAATTTTAGAGAAAAGTTTTGTGGATGTAGCCTAGCCATTCTGGGTGAACCACGTTAAAATTGGTGTCACTTTGTGGATGATATTGTGCATTGTTTTGATATTGCTTTGGGTATATTGTTTTACTATTTTGAAGTATAAAGGAAAAAGTAAAAAGAGGTCTTATACTGTTCACCCCCCCTCTCAGTATAAGCTTGTGTTCTTCACATTCCTTCCTTTATACTCTACACTTTTGAGTGTATTGTTTCATGGAGAGAGATGACACCATCCATTATGTTTCTTTCCTTCATCAAAACACCTTCTTATCCTATTGTAATCTCTAGAAGGACTTGTTTCAATCTTAATAATCTCACTTTAGTGATGATCTTAAAAATATTATTACATACAATTATTAGTCTATAGTCTTAAAATTCCTTCTACCCCTATTTATTTGGGATGAGAATTAAAGTGTTTTATTAAATTATTTTAGAAATTTTCTTGAATAGTGAGACTCTCAAACTACTTATATTAAATAATCCTTTACTATATTCTAAAATACTTGGAAGAAACCTACCTATGAACCATTCAGGTCAAGAAGTTTGTCCTTACTCAAGGATAAACATGATTCATTCACCTCCTCTTTATTTATATATCTCACCAACTCTTCACTCATTCCTTGGAAATTATCATTGGTATACATTGAAGAATTACTTTGGAGAGAATCTCATATGAGTTCTCTCTAAACCACTATATTTAATCAAACAATTGATATTTTTCAAGGACATATAACCAGAAACAATCATGCAAGGATACAAGTAAATCAAATGGAATCGCAAGTAAATTGATTAGCCACTTGAGGTGGGCACTCCATCTTCATAAAGGTAAAATGTGTGAATAGCGCAGATGAAAATTAGAAATGAAAATGATAAATGATTTTAAATAAAATATCTAATCTAATAAATATGAAATATTTTCACATGGAAAACCTAGCCGACAGGCTAGGTTTGGTATGTAGCATGACTCCTCTCCTCGGAAAGATTTGTCCTCAAAGATGGAAATGACTAGAAAATACTTTTAGATTACCAGGTTGCATCTTATTCAGGTAAATCCTACTACTTGATGAGAAATTATTGGATGTGATAAAATCTGAGTTTGCGTATTCTAGTTTGTATCACTTTTTTTTGGTTGTAGATAGATACACCCTTCTTCATCCAGCACTGGTAATTTTTATTGAGTATGCACTTTTTGGCCAATCACCTTTTTGAGATAGGAAAAATGAAATACTGGATGTATGTGAGAGGATTGGGGTAACTCCAATTGATATTCTACCTTGCCAATACGATGCACAATTCTATAAGGACCATAGAATCATGGGGCCAACTTCTGAATGAATTTGAGCTTCAAGGATAGCTGCTTGTAGGGCAAAAGATGTAAGAATACCCTATCACCAATATTGAATGTTCTTTATGAATTTTTCTTGTCCTATTGCTACTTCATACAATTTTGTACTTGGACCAAATTATCTTTTAAGACAGTGAGCAGTGCTTATCTCTTCTGTAACCAATCGTCGACTTGGGCCTCATTGGAAGATCTTGGTACATAATCGGCTATTATGGGTGGCTTTATTCCATATAATTATAAAGGAGACATATTAGTGGAATAATGGTAAGAAGTATTGTACCACCATTCTATCAATGAAAACAATTGACTCCATTGATATTGTTTATCCTGAACAAAACATCTTAAGTAGGTACCCAAACATTTGTTAACTACCTCCGTTTGACCATATATTTGTGGATGGTATGTAGGAGACATATTTAATTTTGTACCACTAAGTCAAAACAATTCTCTCCAAAAATTGCTAGTAAATATGGGATCACAATCACTTACAATATTTTTGGGCATTCCATGTATTTTAAAAATTGAATCCATAAATACCTTGGCCACTTTGCTTGCTGAAAATGGATGTTGTAAAACCTGAAAATGAGTATATTTGGAAAGGCGATCAACTACCATGAAAATTATTGTTTTACCTTCCAACTTAGTAAGACATTCAATAAAATCCATGGAAATATGTTCCCTTTGGCGATAGAGAATAGGTAACGATTGAAGCAAACCTGGTGATTTAACTGTTTCTCCCTTACTGCGTTGATGCACTTCGCATTCAGCTAGCCATTGCTTAATATTTGCTTTTAATCCTTTTCAACAAAAGGATTGTTTAACCCGCATGTAAGTTTTCAAAAACCCTAAATGTCCTGCTGAAGGAGAAGCATGTGACTCCTCTAGAATATGTACTTTGATTGGTGAATTGTGAGGTATGTAAATGCGATTTTTATTACATAATATTTGGTCATCATATGTGAAAAGAGGGTGTTTAGAGGAATCCATAGATAATTCTTGAATTATTTGAGTTGTTTTGTTGTTGGAAAACCATTCTGCCTGCAACTAAGACACCCACTGTGAACATGATCCTAAAATGGCATTAATAACTACTTCATCCTTGTATTTTCTAGATAATGCATCCCTTGCCACATTTTCTTTCCCTTTATTATTTCACCATCCTCACAAAGGATTTTATAAATCATTTTAATACTTTTATGCTTTATCATTGGGATATGAAAGAATTTAGTGTTTTTGTCTCCTTCTATAAGTCATTTATTTCTTGATTACCTACCTACAATAAATTTCCTCTCAAGCCAAAATAGTATGAACGTCAACCTATAGCTCTTTATTTCTATTATATATGGCCTGATCCATCCCAATTTTCCTCACTTCCACCTCCAACAAAATTAATTATTGCCTAAGGATTTCATTCTATCTAAAGATATTTTCAAGGACTTGCATATTGCAATTCTTCATTTATTTCTTTACATGTTCAAGTTTCCTTGAAAAAATAAACCCCTTAGAGACTTATATTAGAAGCCTCCCCCATTATTCCACTTATGTATAAATATTTGGGTGATGGAAAAACATGTATTCAATCTTGAAATGGCTATGCCTTTCCATTAAAACTATCTAAATAGTAGTAGATTATGATTAAATACCAACATAGGTAGAGGTACTAATGATTGCTTATAGTTACCCTCAAATAATTACATAGAGAGTAGTACTCAATCTAGTGTCACTTGGATTAGGTTTTCCCCTATTTTATGAATCTTCCATGTAAAATAATTGTTAGAAATAGATCATATTACATTATTTGGGTCATGTAAATGTATCTCCCAAGATATAGACTTAGGATATTAGATTAATTTAGGGGGAAGTTACTTAGTTTTTCATGCAATGTAACAAATGAACAAGTGTTAATGTGCAAGTTGTACGTGTGTAAGTTATCCCTTGCACATCTAGATAGAGTATTGGCCAAGGAACCTATCTTCCTATATAATGGCTTTATTGTTATAGTCTTGTATATAGAGTGTATACATAGAGAACACATACTGTAGAGTATCGTGAGGCTTAGATAAAGTCACCCATAGAGATATGGGTGCAATGTAGTCTAGTAAGCATTATTCATGGAGTGTTCATTTCCTCCACAACTACATTATATTCATTTTCTTCATTTTATAGTATATTTTCAGTTATCTCGTAGATTTCATATTATTATTTTTGTATCTTGTGATTTTTATCTCCCATTACATATAGCATCATAATATAATAGTGGTATCATATCTATGATAGATATAGACATAGGGAAGCCACCATTTTCAATGATCCTGAGTTTTTTTATCAACTTGATACACCTTTGGACCAGTCACTGTCAAAAAATCTCAAAAAAGTCTATGTGGTAGAAACATGGAGAGACACAAGCGAGGACTGAAAAAAATTTCAATTATAGAAGTATTGATATTATTTTTGGCTAGAGTATTTCCACAAAGTTATAGTAAAACTCATGAAGACTAGGACTCAACATTAAATCAACTAGTGAAGTTAGGATATCTAGAATCTCTTAACTATTGACCCGTAGTTTCTTTTTGTTGTAGAGATATAATTATAAGAATATTGGGATTCCTCCTACAATATAAAGCTATGAGACTTCAACTTCATTTCCCGAAGGTCGGTGTATCTTCATAGTGCAGAGGTTAGTTTCTTGTCCAATAAAAGGTACTGTAGAAGAAGAATTTTAGAAAATATTTATGGTGAAATTAGGAGACAAGATCTTCATTATTGAATTGAAAACTTCACACAAGAGGAAAAGGCTATAAGAGCCTTAATCTAGAATAAAATACCATAGAAGCCTAAATATAGAAGAAAAAATCCATGGGAGCCTTGATACCGAAATAAGGCCATAGTAGCCTTGATCCTGAAGAAGACTATAGGAGAGAGTATTTTATTTAGAAGGAAATTAATATTTTATTACTAATACTTTGTTGCAAGAAAGGAGATTCAGTGAGTCGGTAAAACTTCCTACAAGAAATCTAGGAAGAGTATCTCCTTTAGAATAAATTCAACACCTATAGGTAAAGAAATCAATAGAAGAACTTTAATTCTTGGAAGAAGGACTAGGAGTGTCCTACTCGAATCCAGAAGTAACAAAAGCGAATATCTAGAAGAAGATATCACCACCAAAACTTCTAGGAGTAGAAGGTTGAATAAAAAGTTTCAAGGAAGACCATAAGGAGATACGAGATCATAGACCTTGGAAAGGTCTCAAAGAGTATATAGTAAAAGACTTGGAGAGAATTATTAAAGAAATCATCAAAGAAGAACTCATTAGATAAATCCACTACCAAGGAGAAGCCCCTGATAGTGAAGGACTTGGTACAATTGTTGCAATCCAACAACAGGCCCAAGAGGAGAAGAATTTAGCAAGGAGTACCAAATCCCAAAAGCATAATCCAATGAAGACCTCAAGACACTCATAATATTGAGAAGATGATTTTGTTTGAAGTTAGAATTTGATAAGAATATTAAAGGAATATTAAGAAAGAAGAAGCTTACCAAACAAAGGAGATTTAGATATTGCATCTCATAATAAAAGACACCATTTTAGAAAATAATATATCTCAAAATATAGAGTGAAATGAGGAGACTATAAGAGGAGAACAAGCCACAAAAAATCATAGGTTCATGAAAGAAATTTTGAGACCATATTTTGGTGAAGACGAAGTTGTTCAAGGCAACCTACAAAGAGTTGCAACACCCTACATAGGGCAGAAACTTGGTCATCCTAAACACCAATATCTACATCCTATAAAGAAGCATAAAAAGAGCTTTCAAAAAAATGTATGCAACTATTGGTGCAAGTATAGTCATTAATTGGATTACTTATCAAATTTATTTAAGCACCTCAATTTGAATTGAATTTGTAAATAGGAGAATATAATTAAAATCTTCAAAAGTGCAAAAATAGAAAGGTTCCTTTTAAAGTTTATTTACACTTTAGGAGTTGATTAGATTTAGAATTTCAACTATCTATCAACTACCTATCATCATAATAAAAAGGATAAAAAACTTGGTATCACATGTATTGTTAGATATGAAGAAAGAAAGGTCACAATACCAGCTATTGCATATTCAATCCCAAAAATTAGAATCGAAGAAATCAAATGAACGATGAGAATCAATCTCAGCTATGATAATATTAGAATCCTTATCAGCAACACTTTCAACATCCAACCAATTATCCTCAATTGGAGTATCATAGAAGAAATCAAAAATAACATCTAGCTCAGAGGATAGAATTAATCGAAGAACTAGAAGGATCCACATATGATTATGAAGTCAAAGCTCTTTCAAAAATAATTATAGGTTATGAAGACACTAACTACTTGCTTGAACATATTACAAAAAATAAATAAGAAGAATCTGAAGTTCAAGATCATTCACTAGAGGAAGATCCACAATGAATACTAAAAGTCTTCAATAACCAAATATTGTAATACAAAGGATGTTAGAAATAGATCATATTAAATTATTTGGGTCATGTTACTGTATCTACCAAGATACATACTTAGGACATTAGATTACTTTAGGGGGAAGTTACTTAGTTTCTTCATGCAATGTATTAAATGCACAAGTTTCAATGTATAATATGTACATGTGCAATTTATACCTTACACATATAGATAGATTTTTGGCCAAGGAACCTATCTTCCTATATAATGGCCTTATTGTCATAGTCTTAGATATAGAGTGTAGACATAGAGAACACATACAATATAGTATCATGGGGATTAGATAAATTTTACCATAGAGATATGGGTGCAATGTAGTCTAGTAAGCATTATTCATGGAGTGTTCATTTCCTCCACAACTGCATTGTATTCATAACTATCATTTCTATTTATAGTATATTTTTAGTCATCTCACATATTTACTTTCTTTCATATTATTATTTCTGAATCTTGTAGTTGCTATCTCCCATTGCATATAGCATCGAAAAATAACAATAATTACCTATCAAATAATCATATAGACCATATTTTAGTAAAAGGTTACTAAAATCCTCCATGACCTTTGACCTAGGATCCACATTTCTTCTATTAGGTATCAAATAGATGATGAAGTACCCTACCACTATCCATAATAGATCTCTTACCTACTATCCCATCAACTCCAATTTATTCCACAACATCATTCTTTCTCTATTCACATTAAAAGCATTAATATTTGTAATGAGGAAGGTCAAATCTAATAATTTTATATTTATACAAATAGTTAAAAGGTGTTATTTTTTTTAGATGACTTCCCCTTCAAAGGTATCATAATTTCATAAAGTCAAGATTCCTCCTAAAGCCCCATTCACCACCACATTAGCACTACCACCTTTCTTACAAATACCTTTCTTAATATTCTTTCAACTTGTAACAATCAACTTTGTTTCTTGAATTAGAAATATATCATGTTTTTTATCCTTATTCAAGGATCTCACCATATTATGTTTGTTAGGGGTATTCCTTCCCCTAAAATTCCATGAAAATATTTGTATTTACTATTTTTGTTGTGGTCTTCTTCCCACTCGAGTCTAAGATCATTTTAATCCCCATATTAATATTCTTTTACATCTTCTTTATGTGCTTTTCCTTTGAATAAGGTCTTCTTGCCTTATTTACCCCTTTCATTCCCACATCTTGGGTCTTTTTGGAACTTCTTATTACTATTATATTCGAGACTTCTTCAATTATTGAGGATCCTTACTTTACTGGTAGTTCATCTACAATTCTATAGGCTCACCTTTGTAATGTTATTCCCTTTGCAAATATCATTCCACGTATAAATATAAAACCTATTTTTTTCCACACATCCTTTCCAATAATATCTCTTTGAACTTTATATAATTCAAATGCTACACATATTCATAATTTTAAAAGTGACATAATGCATTATATAAGGTAATGTAGTTTATATGAGTTGTAGTATTATAATCATGGTTATAAATCACCTTTTCGACATGCCAAATGGATTTCATTTTATCCTAAATTAAGTTTCAAAGGTCATTCTTATTTTATTTATTAGAAAAAAATACCCAAATACACTGATAGAAAATTTCTAACTTTAAAAACTAAAATATTTGCAATGACTCATTGTAATACTAGGGCAGTATTAAACAAAATCATCTTAAACTTTATATTAGTAAAAAATATTTTAAAAACATTCTCATATATTATAGCATTAACCAAAATTTTAACAACCTTCTTATAGCATGATAATATTTATTTAAACTCCATGAAATCTATAAGAGATAACCCAAAAGAAATGTATCATTAACAAATTTGAGATGGGATTTAGAGGTAAAATATATTGTACCCATAATACCTTTGGCTTTACTTCTAATTTTACCTCTAGGAATGTTCTCCCCAATGCCTCAATAATAAAATATTGATAAGGAGGTTGTAGTTCACCCTAGTAGATTCTACAAGTTAACTAAAAGTATGAAAAGGAATCCATTGATTAAAATAAAATATTTTAGAGTGTATTATCTACATCTAATCCTTTAACACCAAACTTTATTAAAACAATTAAGTTACATTTAGGTAAAGGTTAAGAAACTGACAATTAGGTTAAATAATATAATATTATAAAAATTCCTTTACAATATTTATAAGAACCCAAAGGACTTATATACATAATACAACACAAAGTACATACTGGCCTCAAGTGAATCTCAACCACATATCTTAACACACACCTTAATCTAAATTGACGATATGGAGATAGATCCTTACTAGTCACCCCCCTTAATGAATACTATCCCATATAAAATAGCTCCCCCATGTGCACAAAAGGAACCTTGGCCATGAACATGGTTAGGATATATATTGTATAATGTATGCACAAAATATTTTATGAAGATTCCTATGAGCATAAATAGAACATATGTAGCATTGGAATTCACAATATTTTTATAAACATCCCAAAACATGCATTCATCACAATTATATGCCAAAAAAAGAGGGAAGAATAGTAAAATAAAATAAGATATAGAAAAAACTGAAATAAGAGATAAATGTAAAAATAGATAGAATGAATAAGAAGGGGGGTACCTCTAGGAAACCCAACAATATCTTGTTATAAAAATCGATTCAATGGGTAAGTATTTATGGGATATTTATAGTGACACCAAATCCCCAATTAAATTTTAAACTCAGTATAACATAACTTGACAAGAATTATAATGTGAGGAGGAAAAAAGGTGGAACATGAAGGCACCACCAAGGGGATTCCAATACCTTTCCTCTTTTCAATTCACACCTCAAGATAAGGGGTAATAAAAGTGACAAGACTAAAACTATGTTTGACATTTTTTTTTGCAAAGACCTATGTTTCTAAAGAAACCAAGTTCTCTACTTAAATCCATTTTGTAAAATGATTCATTCTTGTCTTAAATAAATGCAACAAATAATTCATCGTAAAATGTAAATTATATGTATTTTATAGTTAAATACCCATAGAAAAAAAAACAATTCAATTTTCCCCATTCATGATTTCTGATTGAAAGAGATTCACTATTTATCTTTATTTTTGTAAAATTATCCAGAAAAATAAATAAATTTTCCAAATTAAAAAAAAAAAAGATAAATATAAGGTCATAAGGCATAAACTAACAAAAAAACTAAAATTGTAGAAACTTATTTACAACAAAAGAAAAATAGCCATAAACCCGATTTTCAATAGAATTAAAATACCAAAAACTTGATTCACAATAGAGGCAGAAACATAATTCATAGTAGAAGTAAAAAACTAGAAACTTGATTTACAACAAAAGCAGAAAATTAAAAACTTGTAAAATAGAATTAGAAAAAAGAGTGGTTAGTGTAGAGAAGTATATCAAGTCTCAATAGAAGATGATACACTTCCTTGTTTGCAATAATAAAACACCATATTTTTAATGTAATTCATCAAGAAAATGTAAAAGATAAGGGTTAATGAATCATACCTTCATGATTTATCATTTATAAAAATTCATTAGTTATAATTTTTTTGAAAATTTTTAAATATAGAAATCAATTTTCCACAACAGATAAAACAAATAAATTTAGGACATAAGGAAGAAACTGATAAAATCCTAAAACTACATAACTTTATTCACACTAGAATAAAAAAGGCTTAAAACTTGATTCACCACATAAGCAAGAAAACTAGAAACCTGATTTATTGTAGAAGGAACAAACCATTTATAGTATGTCCTAAAATATAAATTACATGCAATTTTTATTTCAATGCCTATAGAAAAAATAATGACTTAATTTTCTCCTTCACAGTTTATTATTAACATGAATTCACTATTTCTCCTGTTCTTTGTAAAATTAAAAATAGAAATAAAATTTGGAAAATAGACAAAACAAACAAATTTAAAGTCTTAAGGCTGTAGAATTGAAAACATCACAATGCACATAGCAGGGGGGATTTTTTTCTAGGATTATCCTTTCTTCCCCAATTTAAGACTCTATTTTCAAAGGAGACGCCAAAGACATGGGTATCTTCAATGCAAGTGGGCTTTACTCAATGCAGTTTTTCAAGGTGTCAATGTTGATATGCTTGATGGTGTTTTATAAGTTTATTCAACAAACACCTAAGGTTTTTGGACTTCTAATCTTTTTATTTATTGAGCCTTAAAATATTATTAAAAATTAAGGTGAAAAACAATAATAATACATGTTAATATTAATACACACCAATGCAAGGAAACAAAAACTAACCTAAGATATTTTTCTTTAGAAGATGGTCTAAACTAAGAGAGATATTTTTCTTTTCAAGGAAAACAAGAGATGATGCTAGAAGATAATTTAGCCTAGGGTGTAACTATATATTTTATGACTTCTTGGCTAAGTGCTTGGAAATAGAAATATTTATATCTAAGAAGAATTCCCTTAATTTTTGCCCAATGTTAATGTGTTTTGGAATACAAATTTGATCTAAGTTAAGGTTCCTTGATTTATGAAAAATAAGAGTGATATAAGTAAACAAAATATGCAATCAGATATCTGAATACAAATAAATACTAAAAAAAAGGTTTTTAGTGAAGTTTCAAATGGTATAATTATCTCAACCGATTCCTGATCAAAATTACCACAGATGTGCAAAATTACCAATAGCATTTTTTATTTTGATTGGAATTTTTTCAACGTGCAAGAGAAAACCAAAAACATTAAGTTTATATGATTTGGGGGGTTTGTTTAAGTGTTGTGAAGTTGAAGTTTTGTCTTATCAATTGATTAGACCCCAGGGGTTCATGAAAAATTGAGTATGAATGTCTTCCTTGGAATGGAAATAGAGTCCTATCAAAAACTTAAATTAGTGGTAAAAATATCGGTGGTATTTTTGATAGTTAGTGGAATTTTTGCTCTATGTATTCTAGAGAGTCAAAATCACCACCTGGTATAGTTAATCGAAAGTGGATATTCCCCAAAATGACTGAAACTAGATGGTTTTAGAGATGCAAAGAGGTGTGAAATACCTATATAAGAGTTAGGAATGAGGGTAGAAATCTAATTACCCACTTACTAAAGAAAAATCAATAACAGAGAAATGTATAAAAATATTAATGTAATGAAACGTAAATATTATCATAAAATTGTGAATCTATAGTAGCAAATAAAGAGGGCCAAGGAGATGAAACAAAGTGGATGAAGAGCTACAAATGACTAGATAACAAGACAATGAAAGGCTTGTATCTACACCATTATAGCTTAGGATTGAAAGTAAGTGCTTATATGAATGAAATTTGAAAAAAATCCATGTAATGTATGGTTAAAAGAGAGTTTAAGCTAAGATCATTTTTTTAAATGAGATTAATTTAAAAATATATGAGCATGGAAGAGAGAATGGCAAGTGAATATGATACAAATAGAAGACAATATGCTTAGGAACAACAATAGACAATAATAGATAAAATAATAGAAAAAATGACACAAAAAAACCTACATTGAAAGTGTTAGTGGTTGGGAATGAGGTCAACAAGTAAGATAAAATCCAATGGACCTGTAATAAGGATACTAGTAGCAAAAAAAAAAGAGTTTTAGAGATTATATTATATAAAAAAGAAGATATTCAAAGTATAAAAATGGAAAATGAAGGGAAATGCAAGCAAGTGAATGCCCAAAACCTAGGATAACAAGGCAAAAAATTAGTAGAGTAAATTCATAAAAGGAAAAAAGAGGATGAAGAGGAGAGAGGTGCTAGGAATGATACAACCTAATAATGATTCATACTTACCTCCAAGAAAATATCCTTGCCTTGCTTGAATTTCCTCCAAAGGATGCTTGATGAAGAATGTTAAATAAATATGCTTAACAAAGATAGCTAGAAGAAATTTTGCTTAATGAAATTTAGTTAGAGAGTGCTTCCTAGATTTTTTCTGAAGGGTTTCTTATATAAATTTTAATGGGGGGATTGAGAGGGAAAATTGGTTAGGTATTTTTTTAATTCTTCAATTCTAGTTTGTTGTTGGAGCATGTGAGTTTAGAGGAGGTAATGTAATGAAGGAATCTAGATGCCCCTAGCTCATGCCAAAATATTCTAGCCATTTTTCCAAAAATGCCACTCATGGTCAATAATGCCACTCATGGTCAATAATGCCACTGAAGGGTAATTTTTATTAATGATAAATTTGACTTGTCTCGGCTTGAAATTTGAATTTTTAGCAAAAATGCCACTAGCTTTTATGATACTATGTGGCAATGACAGAGGTAAAAAAAGGTACCAATTTTTTTGGGTATGAGCCAGTTGAGAATTTGTTGATGTTGGGTATCTTATTTAGTAGATTCAAAGTTAATTAGATGACTAGATTATAAATTATCAATATTTATAAAGTTTCTCAAGCGTTTCATGTCATTTATATACTTAGAAAAATTTGACACTACACTATTATTTTTTTATTTTTTAAGAGCTTAGAAATTTCAAAATAGCTTAGAAATTAGTGAATATAGTTCCCTATACATTTTATAGCATTCTCTATATAATAATATTTCTTTAAGTAGAAGAAAAAATTTAATTAGAGTCGTAGTATGCAAGTTACACCCTTTAGACACCAAATCCTAACACCCCATAAAACACATCCATATCCTAACCCAACATAATAAAATAATATGCCTGGGTTTTAACTTAGGCATAATTTCTCACATATTTATTTATTTTCCATATTTTAAAAATCTTGAAAATATACCCTAGGATACCTTGTCTCTCCACTTGACATGTTTTCTAACCACCACTACCCCTCCCCTTGCTGCATATCACACACCTCACTCCACTTCCACCTACCCTGATGCCACCAATTCACCTAACTGAGACACCTTGGGTGACTCACTCTAAATACCCAGGATAGGTGACTACCCAGTCCCTACCACTTGGTAGCCCTGGATTGCCACCTATCCTTCCCCCCTCATCTCCCCAAATCCTATAAAGGCATAATCATTTATCAAGTAAAGGAGGACTTAATACATATATTCATGCTACCAAAATCACACTAGGAATATACCTTTATTCTTGATTTTCAAATCATCAAAGTTGAGTAGAGCATAACCCTAGCCTTCTACCAATCAATTTTAAATGTGGTACCAAGTTTACATAGTAGCAAACATAGCACTCATATTTTCCAAACGTAGCCCTACATTTGACCATTCCCAAACACAACCATGTGTTTTCCTAGGAGCAGTTTTAGCATTTCTAGATATGGATTAAAATAGGTATGTCAGCAAGGTATTAAATTTATTACTTTTTATATTCTCCATAGTCTCTTACATTTTGTAAGCATTCATATATAGGGTTCGATAGATTTTATTTACATTAAAAAGGGTGTCACACTAGGGAGGCCCTTCATATGCTACTGAATATTTTCATTGCAATATATGTGTGTAGGTGATAGGTACTTGAGCAATTGCTAAAGCAAGGATGGCCTACAAGGATATTCAAGCCCATTCAGCAATCTGATTGGAGCAATGAAGATTCATCATATCCAAATTCCATTGATATGCAAAAAGGATTTATCCCTATTTTGATCATTTTTATATGAAATCAAGCATGTTTTTATATCCCCTATAATTAGGGCATATCATCATTGTAACAAAGGAGACCAAGGTTCTCATATTTTACTACACTTTCTTGTTATAGTATTTATTTGTTTGGGTGTATCTTTATTGCTTAAAAAATGGTGATCACGGTGGGAACCCCAAAGGGTTCTATTTTGTTTACCTTTTTGATTTTTGTAAACTTATCTATGTCTATTTTTTATTGTAAGTTTTTGGAACTCTATTGCATGAAATCAAAAAACACAATCTCAGGAGTTTTAGAGCCTATTCAGACTATTTTTTTGACCTATGTAAATACAACCATACACTTGGAGATCTGTGAAAATGTAGCCCTGTGTTTGAAGATATGTACAAAATTAGCCTTGTGTTTGTATACATGTACAAATACAACCCTACATTTGGAGGCCTTTGCAAAATTGACTTTGTGTTTGAGGAGCTAGTGAAGAAAGAGAAAGGTTTCCCGGTAAGTCATTAGGACCAACAACTCTAGTTTGTTTTTTTTTTTTATAAAAGATTTTTTTTTATTCTACTTCTATTTTTTTTGTTTGCATCAAATTATGAAGTCATACTAGAATTAGGCATCTTGTAAGCATCTTGGAAATATTTTGTAGATGTTTTTAAAAAATCATTAAATCAAGATTGTATTTTAGGATGCATTTCTTACTTTTTTGAATTGCAAAATATGTAGCATCTACATCTAGGCTTAACTTTACATCCTTAAGTGCATTTAGATTAATATTTTAGCTTCAAACTTACCCTGTTCTATTTTAGAACATAGTCATAAAAGCACACCTACATTTGGCTAATCCCAAACACAATCCTATATTTTACCAAATGTAGACCTACATTTGAATAGTTCCAAACATAGTCATGTGTTTGGATATGTGTATCAAAATCATTTTAGGGCCTATTTGAAGCTTTCTTCCTACATTTTATTTAGGATTATGGTTTTTTCTACTATTTTAAATTCTCTCTATATTCTATGTATTTTGTATTGTGTGTTTAGGCATTAAAAGTGGAATTACATCATGCTTTGCATATTTAGAGTTAGATTTTATGTTTTTATTTATAAAATTGTACAAAACTCAAAATAAAACACCCCACACACTTCCACAAATCATCATTCTACACCTTTGTATGACAAGTTCAAGGAAAACTTCTTGAATGTGTTATATTTCATCACCAATCATCATTTTAGCCCTAGAATAAGCCATAATTAGTACAATAGTTTCTTGGAATTCATCACCATGAAGTTAGTTACTCTTGATGTTAGCTAAGGGTAATCATGGTTAGATTCCTTTAAATTCATAGGTATTAATAATTTGTGGAATTAAAGCTATCATTTATGGCTAAGGTCACACGCGGATGAAGTGAAAGCCTAGATGGGTTGGTACCAAGGCACTAGAGAGTGCAACCTCTCTCAAAGAGGTATTTTGTTCCACTAGGTTACACCCATCACCAAGTGTTCATATAGGAATCCCTTTCAGTCGTTCATGATTCATCCTTTATCAAAGGGGTGGGTGCAAATACACATTTTTAGATTCTTCTTCACCACCTACCATTTATAGTTTTTAGGCATAGATTACATAAAACACACATAAAACCAAAAAAGAACTATACTTCAAAAAAGTCTAAAAACACTTCAAAATTCAAATAAATAAATCAAATGAAATCAAAGACAAAACTGTAAAAATGGGATAAAAATAGAAAAAAATTTGTTTGATTGTGTGTTTGTTTACTTTTCATTCACATCGTGTTTCCACACACATACCTACACATTCATCACCCCATTTAACCCCTAGCTTATGATAATAACCTAAAGTCAAGCTAAAAATTTAACCAATGCCTAGAACCAACTGCTTGCATCTATGGATTAGTATGTTTAGGTTTTTAATGCCTCGACCACTTTTGTGGTTGAGCAAGGGGGTATTTACATGGACTTGTTTGTAGTACCATCCAATCAGGAACCCTATTTAGATACTAACATGATGTAGAGGACCATCAACACTTCCATACCAGAGACCCCTCACATCGAGCTATCCACATATTCTGATCATTGTGTCACATATTTATATATTTATGCCTTTAGAATGTACCTTAACCTAGTCTGTACATCCCTTCCCCCACTCATCATTCTACCTAGATATATGCCTACATTCCAATAGGAACCCACCTTTTCCCATACACAATACACCAACCAAATCACCACAAAACTTCTTTACGACTCCATATCCATACCCATAAACCAAAATACCCCACCATCATCCAATCAGTACATCTCCATACCATCCACCCACACCACCATCTGCTTAAACCCACTTTATGAAGCACAAATGAATAATGCTTCACAGGTGCCCACATCCATTCCACCTACATCATTACCCTTAGTTAACCATATGCAACATACCATACCTACCTCAGCTATGATTATCTATGCCACTTAGTACTTACCCTCCACCAATATCCATTCAAGTTGTAACCACACATTGAATCCAAACCTCCATCCATATTTTACCATGCAACTCACATCTATGATTGCTATACAATAAGCTTTATGTCATATACATTAGTTATTTGTTGGTAGTACTAACCAAGGTATCCATCCCATCTTACAATAGCAATCATAGGTATCAAACCTAAATCATCCACCCACATCAAATCAAAACTCATTCTTCACCCAAGATCCATCTTGGATGTCATGATCATCTACCATAACCATTCCCATCCATCCACTTCACAACATCTATACCACTTAATTAGCATAACACACCATTATTACCCTATCTCCACATCATAAACAATAATTGTACCATAACCAATATCACCAAAACATCCAACTTCATCAAATATAAACCAAAACCAATCCATTATCCAATCTAATTCATCATGTAGCAAACTCACCTAACCTACACACAATAAGCAAGCGAAGGCTTCCAATCACCATTGGAAGATTCCAAATTTTAGTTTTTGTAGAACCAAATTGATAGCCTAGCCATGTAGATATTGGAATATTATATCAGAAACCTACTCTAAGGTAGCTATTTAATCACCCTATTCATCATTTAGTACCATCACCACCTTATCCAATAGATTTTATAGTAATGATTTTGAAAAATTCAAAGAGGATGAGATACCCTAAGAGAAATTAGGAACATTCATCCATGCATGCATTAGGATACAATAAAATTATCCCTTGATGCTCTAATATTTCTCTTAAACCTTTGGACGAGATGCCCTAGAATGGTACAACCATTTGCCACACCATAGTATCTATACTTTCAATCAATTGGAAGATCAATTTCTAGAGCGATTCTCCCTAAATGTTGGAAATAAAATCACATTGACTGACTTATTAAACTTATGTTAATTTGAATATGAGTCGAGCTATGACTATAGAAACTGTTGGAGGGTAGTTATAACTAAATTTCTATTCACCCTCTCCATGGTGGAACTGATAAGAATATTTACAAGAATTTGTTCAAAACCTATCACCTTATTGTTACAATTACAATAGTACAAAACATTCAAAGAAGCACTCACTTGAGCTATAGTAATCAAAGATATTAAATTACAAGAGGGAAATATCAAGCTTAATAAAAATGAATGGAAGAACACAAACCAAAGAGGGAATAATCAGGACTAGTCCAAGTCTAGCCAAGTAAAAAAGTGGACTTGAGCATACCCCAATTATAAACTCAACAAACTCAAGTCCAATATCAACGATTCCAAAATCAACCACTGTAGCAACAAAAAGCATATCAAGTGGTAGTGCCTCCATGTCAAATGCAATATTTGGGTAACACAATAAATAATTGATAGTGTTGACAATATAATTGACTAGCTCATAACTACACCCCATTACCCGAGCCACTTTCTAACATCTTCCAATGGTTGTATGAGATGCAAATAATTACATTGCCATATATTAAGCCAAAATATCCCAACAAACCATTTGGAAAGAATTATGAGTACCAATAATACACCTTTCATAGAAAAAAAGGTCATGACATTAGTGATTGCTATTCGTTCAAGGATATTGTGCAATATATGATTGAGAAGGGGATTATTAATATTGATAACCCTCTAGCATAATAAAACCAGAACCTTGGTATTTATCAAATACCTCTACCTCATCATGAGGTGACTCAAAAAATAATGGGGGCATCAACTACTATAATTCCCCCCAACCAAGTCAACCATATACATATGACCTAACAATACCAAGGTTTTGTGGGTACTATCCACATGGTCACCCAAATTTAGAGAAATGTTAATTTCACACAATAATAAAATGAGCTAGCATAAGTTTAAATTCCTCAAATTACACCAAGAATTGATTTTCCTCAGCAACCAAACCAAACTCATCCAATATCCTAAATTCATATCCAAAACCACCCACCAAAACCAACCATCACACTGAGGATTCAGTTGACACATAGTTTCAAATTGGATTTAGCTAAACTATCAATATATGAGTTGATAAAAAAATCTCCCCTGCATCATGAATCACTCATGGAGATCCTAAAATCCATTAAAATTTAAACACAATATCTCAATGCTTTCATGAACTTTGTGGAAAATATTCAGATATGCATGAAACCATCAATTGCATTTTATGATTTTGAAATCAAAATCATGCCAATGGAGATACTTGACCCTCCATTACATATTATATCTCATATTTATAAAAATCCCTTCAAACATGTGTTAATTAATACCATATCCTATATCAAAATTATCATCACACCAACACTTCAACACCTTAGTCTTCTGCTTTAACACATTGCTAGCTCTATCTCCACCTTACGAGATTTTAACAATACCCTATGCTCTATAGTTGAAATAGTTATCATTCCTATGCATGTAGGAGTCAAAACCATCCACACTATGTTCCATATCCTAGAAGATACCATGCAATATAGCATACTCCTTGGGTACCCCTGGATTAGGGTCATGAAGAGTGTACCGTCAATATTATATTAGTGTTTGAAATATGTGCATGAGGGAAAAATTCATTGTATACCCATACATGAAGAACCTTTTACGTATTGCAAGTTCATTTCTAAACCATATGCACCATCCTTGCCATCCACCCATTTATTCATCACACCACTAACAATTCCATCAAATCCAATCCAAAACACCTCATCAAAAGCATCCATGTAGGAGGCTCTCCCTATATTTTATCATACCTCCACATACCAAACCATCAACCCAAATCATGCTTCATCCTACACCTCATATCACCTCCTCATTACACCTGATCATCCTACAAATCAACCCTCAACATCATTATCTCACATCCCTTCAAATTACCCAAAAAATAAACTTCTCACCCCTCTAACCATCACACAAGGGGACCAAGCCTCCACATCATAGAGTCAACCACCCAATTATCCAACACTAACCATCACTCTACTTTATCTTGAGTCCCAAAATGTTAGCCACATAACTCAACTAGACCCTTCACCATCTACATTATCTAAGCCACTAGTCACTCCTTAAGCCTTCATCTCGTCCTCCACATCCATATCCATCCAAGTTACATTCGATCTCACCAACCCTAGTATTGATGAGTATATAATTCATAATGTTACAATTACCCCACCTAGCATCGATATTGTTAAATACTACAATTTCTAGTGCAACCCACCTTCAGACATAGGTGTTGTATATAACATGGGTTCAACTCCAAACAAGATTATTTTTATGTATGGGGTAGTAGATTCATCGTCTGATCTACTCATCCTGATGAATCCCAACAATAATTTTATACCAATATCGAGTATCTATCCAATCCATGTTTCCCAATGTAATATGACATGAGTAGGGTATTCATAACATCTTTGAGTTGCACTATCAAGAGGTGCATGATCACTCTGGCCTATGATATAGACCATAATAGTCTACATCTTACTTTGAGAAAATATTTTATTAGCTTACCTTAAATCCTAAAGAGGAGGATGATGAGGATAGTGAAAAGAGTGATGATAGTGATGATGAATATATAGACCCTAAGTTTTTGCCTCTTTTGTACAAGGATTTTTCAAAAATACAACCACACATTGCTATGATTGAATCCATTTCACCCTATTGCACCCTTCATTGATGAGGATGAGTTTTTTCTTTAAATATTCCTATCCATAGATCCATATTTCATCTCCTCCTTCGGTTTGAGTGACCCGATTCACTAGTTGACGCACTAGATCCACCTTCACTACCTCCATGACATCATGATAATCCACAAATTTTAGGTTAGCTTCGACCTTAAGTGTAGGAAAAAGAGAACCCACCCTCCACATCACAGCCGCAATAAGTCCTTTAAGTTAACATGATTTTCGTTGACTTGATGGAACCCACCCATAATCCATATGATTTGGAAAAACCAATTCCTATTAACATTAGCCTTATTGATATGGATTGAATCTCATTGCCATCATCTATATCAAAATTCATTCTGTTTGAGGAATTTCTAAGATCTTCCAATGTATATATTCCTTTGCAATCCTCTCCTCCTCCTTCATTCATGTTTTCTACTAAAGTAGAAGAGATAGAGCCAAAAATATTCAAGGATTTTGTTGACAATATTCATTTAGTCCCTATTCCATACTAGTTAGAGGATGGTTCACACATGCTCATTGAAGAAAATTTTGATGTGAACCTTAGTACAGATCCATGTAATCCATAAATCATTAAATTAGGAAAAAGTCTATCTACAAAATAAAATGAGCACCTAACAACATTGATAGTGATGAAGAAAGAAGTCTTTACATGGTCATATAAACATGTGGTTGACCTTGATCCTAATTTTGTATTCCATAGTATAACCTTAAATTTTTATGCAAAGCTAGTCAAATAAAAATTAAGAAAATTACATCCTACCATTACCCTTATGGTCAAAGAAGAACTTCATAAACTATTAGAAACTATTCAACCCATTGACTATCCTGAGTGACTCTCAAACATGGTACCTTTCATAAACCTAATAGGTGGATTCACATATGTAATTTTTTTTGATATATAAATAAAACATACCCAAAGGATGATTTTAGTTTGCCAAACATCGATACTTTCATACATTCTACAATGGGCCACGAAGTGCTTTCTCTAATGGATAATTTTTCATGATGCAACCAAATTCGAATCAATCTTGAATATCAACACAAAACAACATTCACAACACCTTGGGGGACTTTTTGTTACAAGGTGATACCATTTGGTCTTAAAAATGTAGGGCTACTTATCAGTGTGCCATGACATATATCTTCCATGGCTATATGCATAAAATTATTGAATATTATGTGCATGATTTAATAGCAAAATATAAATTATGTTTGAATCATATCGATGTATTATAAAAATTATTTGATTGGATTATAGAGCATAAGGTGAGATAAAACCCTAAGAAGTATGTTTTTGGAGTTACATACAAAAAACTTCTAGGGTTCATTTTATCAAATTGCAGCATTGAAGTGGACCCAAAAAAGGTCAAGGCCATTACAAAAATACCACCCCCATGAAAGCTTAAGGAGTTGCACATTTTAAAAGGAAATATTCAAGTGATTCGTCGCTTCATCGTGCAACTCTCTAACAAATATAGGTCATTCTATCACCTGATACAAAAGGGGATCACCTTTTCATGTAATAAAACATGTCAAGTGGTTTTCAATGACATTAAAAAATATCTAGCCTCACCATCGGTCCTGATGCCACCTCGCCCTAACATCCCATTTTATATTTATATACTAGCCACAAATTTTGTGCTACGAATAATACTTGCACAAAATAATGAAAATCATAGAGAACAAGCAATTTATTATATTAGTTGAATATTAGTGAGCTATTAAACAAGATACACATTTGTGGAAAAATTATGTCTAGAAATGTTTTTTACCACTAAGAAACTCAAACATCACATACTTAGGCTCACCACTTATGTCATAGCTTGAGAAAACCCTCTGCAATACATGATGAATTGGACTTAAAACAACACCAGTATCACAAAATGGATAATGCTCTTAATGGAATTCAATTTCTAATTCATTAACCAAAAATCCATCAAGGATCAGGTGATAGTTGATAAAATCATGGAAGCTCCATTTCCTAATAATCAACCTTTGTTTATCAAACTGCTATATGAATTAGTCTTTATAATAATTGAACAAGAAGAATACGTCGATCCTGAAGATGACATTGACATCACCATGTTCTTTGACAGATCAAAGTGTGATAAAGGACAAGGTGTAGGAGTTATGTTTTATACACCACAAGGGATGCCTATCCCTTCATCATTCAAGATTGACTTCTAATTCACAAATAACAATTTAGAGTATGAAGCTCTAATATTAGGGATTTAGGTAGTTGTCACTCTAGGCATCAAGTGTATAAGAATTTTTGGTGACTCCCAAGTTGTAGTTAAACAAGTGAAAGGAAGTTACCAATGCAAATATATAGTCTTAAAACTTTACAACAAAATAGAAATAAAACTGATAGCAAAATTTGACTCATATGAAATCAATAACCTACCTCATTCAAAAAATAGATTTGCAAATGTGATGGCCTCTCTAGGATCATTGATTCTAAATAATCCCGTAGGAGATATCCAGACAAAAATTATCAAGATAATGTCAAAATATGTAATTTCATGAGCTTAGTCTAAATATGAAAAATATGTTTGATTTGTTCGCATAGAGCAATATGAGCCTTGGATTAATTAGATAAAGGAATTTCTCAAGTTTGGTAATCTCCCTACAAATATATCATAAACTTCTAAAAAAAATTTCAAACAAAAAGCAACTCGCTACACTCTCTTGGGGGATATGTTGTATAGACGTGGCTATAATGGTATTCTAGTTTATTGTCTCAATACTACAGAGGTATAATAGGCCATGTATGAAGATCATGATGGTACTTGTGATGGCCATTGCAAAGCGCATATTGCACATGGGTTACTATTGGATCACAATGGAAAGTGATTGTTGCAACTATGTAAAGAAATATCAAAAATGTCAAAAGCATGCCAATCTAACACATGTGCTATCACATGTTTTACAACCAATTCAAAGTCTTTGGCCCTTTTAACAATGGGGACTTGATTTTATTGGCAAAATATCACCTTCATAATTGGGACAACAAAAATTCATAATCATTACCACAAAATACTTCACAAAGTGGGTCGAGGTGATTCCTATGACCACTATGATAGGACCTCAAATCGCAGAGTTCATACTCCAACATATAATATATAATTTTGGTATTCCATCCAAGATAATATGAAACAATGGAAAGTCTTTCAAGAATAATTTTGTTTGAGAACTTTGAGAGAAATATCATATCAAACATAGTTTCTTGACTCCTTGTTACCCATAAACAAATGAACAAGCAAAGGCTACCAATAAAACCTTGATTGCTATTCTAAAGAATCTTGTAAAATACAATCACATAGATTGGCATATTCAAATATCCTTACCATTGTGGGCTTATAAAATGAGCATTTTTATGCCTACAAGGGCAACACCATTTTCTATGGTATATGGGGTTGAAGCAATTATACCTCTTGAGCTCAAGATTCCTCACTATGCATTTCATTACAAGAATTCATGGATGACAATTCTTATAGACAAGGACATATTGACCAACTCATGCTACTTGATGAAAGGTGATTCAATAACTTGGAGCATCTATAGGTATATCAAGATCATATCAAGCATACTTATAATACAAAGGTCCATACACATGAATTCTAAGTTGGATATCTCATCCTCAAAGAGAATCAATAAGACACCAATGTCTTGTTTCACCTTTGTGATAAATTTTTGGCTAATTGGTTAGGTCCATTCATAATTAAGAAAAATATTGGTCTTGGAACATATAGACTTGCAAGTCTCGAGGGAATATAAGAGACTAAGCCATTGAACTTCATTCATTTGAAAGTATTCTATACCTAGTGCAAGATATATCTTTATATATACATGGCTAAAAATAATAATAATAAAATTTCATTTTTATACACTGCATTTAATATATCCATTCATGATCTCATATATTCCAACTACACTGCATTTATAGCATTTGCATTTGCTTATGGCGTTGGTCATATTGATAGTCATTCAATTAGTTTAGGTAATTTTTAATCCATTGAGTCTTGTTGCCTTAATGAGGGGTACCTTCATCCTAGTATTGGTTTCATCCCATAATCCACCACCAAAAAGAAAAGAATAAATAAATCCCATAGCACCTTATTGCTTTGGTAATATTTGGTTTGGGGAATCTCTAGGTATTTTAAATTACTAAGCCAATCCTAGTATTCCAAGCAATCTCCATTGAACATCAAGCAGTCCTTAGGTGCTATAGGTTATTACTAAATAAATCAAGTTTCCTCTTAGACCACACACATTATCATAAACTAATAAAATTATGATGCCTTGGAAAGATAAACTCATGAGTATTTATTACCATAAAGAAAATGGTTTCCCTTGTTCATCCCATAATGCACATGGTCTAACCCTGAGAATTTGAAAAAAGACAAATGCGAAAGCAAAAGATAAAATTTATTTCCAAAACAAATAAAATCTTAAATCCCTAGAATTTTTAGGTTATTATATCATGGGGTTAACCTCCATCGAGTCTATACGGTCATAGAAAAGCTTACTTATTAGCATGGAAGTGGAGTACCTGGTGTGGTGATATGTCTATCACATTAGTGACATTATTTTATTTAGACCTATGTACACTCATAGAAAATCTTGCTTATTAGCATAAGTTACAACTGATTAGTCAACCCATGCTCATGATTGGTAATGAATATTTAAAACACACACAATTGGTCCTTGAGAGACTTTACTCCACTAGAACACCCTTAGTATGTTAAGAAGTTACAATATTAGTAGAGGAGATTTCTCGAGATCACTAGGATGTTTGAATCTTTACAAAACCACTCTAGATCCTTATCCCTAATACAAAAAAGTTGATAAGTGAACTTATATTCCATATCACCATCACATTATCACCCATGTATTATAGTTTATTTCATCATCAAAATAGTATTACTATGTTTGTATCCCTAATTAAGTAATTAACACAAATTCATCTAAACAATGATTCATATTTTATTCAAATGATAATTGATGAGGTCATACCATTTAGTTCATTCACATCTATCATTAGAATATCATATGCATTCATTCATAATATATTCATTCGATCACATGCATATATCATCATCCATAGATTCATAATAAAATATACACACACAACAATAAAAATGATATACAAAAAGTCATGTATATATATATATGTGTGTGTGTGTGTGTGTGTGTGTGTGTGTGTGTGTGTGTGTGTGTGTGTGTGTGTGTGTGTGTGTGTGTGTGCGTGTATGAATCAAATGTACATAGAACACTAAAATATTGTATACAAAAAAGCACTAAGGCTCCTAATAAAAAATACAAAGCATCCAAAAATAGGTACAATAAGTATTGTTGGCCAGCATCATAAAGGACCTCTAGACGTTCCAAGAGGAGGCCCCAAACCAGAGCCCTAGGATACTGATGGTTTCTAAAACTGTTGAGCCCTAGAATGAGAACTACCATATCAGGACTCACTCTATTGACTAGATCCAAACCTTGATGAAAAATACCACATTGGTAGTGGAATATGATGTTTTCCAAGTTGATCCTTTAGTAACTAAATGAAATCATCCTATGACAAAAAATAAGACAAATCCTATCACTATCATCCCTCCATATCGACCACCTATGTCTAAAAGGCTAGCTATAATATCTACCTCACCACCTAAACCTAGGACACTCTATAGCCGTTCAACCTTACTCCACAACAAAATTATATTTGCATCTTGAGAAACCCCCATTTGTAGCAGATAATCATGCTCATTTGTTATGTTGTCATGCTCCACATGGACTGTATCCCACTTCTCATTGTTCTATAGAACCCTTAATAGAGCCTCACCTATAACTACCATACCCACACCTACATCCCCATAAAATCCACCATCTCCTCCACCTCCATTACCTCTACCACCTCCTTCTACAGGTATGTCATCCTCGACCCTCATAGGCTTGGTGCCACTACTAATATGATGATACCTCTATCAACGAGGAATTTCCTCAGTAACTCTTACATCACCCTCATCCTCGTCACCATCATACATAGCTTGAATAGGTGTTTAAGGGGCTATGCAGAAAACTAGACATCATAGTCATCCATCATCCTAATTTCATCCACATGTGGGATACCAATAAATTCATCATCCTCATCCTCGATAGGTAAATCATTAGAATATGGTAAGTTGAGTAGGATTTAAGAGAATTGGATCAATTCTCTCTCACTACCATGGCATACAATCACCCATATGGCTCATCTAACCTGTCATAGATGATACTCATTCTCATCCCATCCACTAGTCCATCATCAAGGCCACCAAAGAACATCACCAACTATACATAATGTATATATAGAAGGTAGTGTAGTTTCTATGAGTTGTAGTATTCTAATCATGGTTATAAATCATCTTTTTGACATGCCAAATAGATTTCATTTTATCCAAAATTAAGTTTCAAAGGTCATTCTTCTTTCCTTTATTAGAAAATGAAATACCCAAATACACTGATAGAAAATTTCTAATTTTAAAAACTAAAATATTTTCAATGACTCATTGTAATGCTAGGGCAATTTTAAACAAAATTGTCTTAAACTTTATATTAGTAACCAATATTTTAACAACCTTCTCTAATATTATAGTATTAACCAAAATGTTAACAACCTTCTTATAGCATGATAACATTTATTTAAAATCCATGAAATCTTTGACTAAGGGATGACCCAAAATAAATGTATCATCAAAAAAATTGAGATGGGATTTAGAGGTAAAATTGATTGTATCCATAATACCTTTGGCTTTACTTCCTTTTTTATATCTAAGAAAGTTCTCCCCAATGCCTCCTCAATAATAAAATATTGATAAGGAGGTTGTAATTCACCCTAGTAGATTCTACATGTCAGTTAAAAGTATGAATAAGGAGTCGATTGAATAAAATAAAATATTTTAGAGTGTATTATCTACATATAATCCTTTAACACAAACCTTTATCAAAACCATTTTCCCTAGGAATATCATGTATAAAACACTAATGAATCCTACCATGTGGTTTGTATATATCTAGATGTATAAGCATACGTAGATTTTCCATGACATGAACAAAAACCATGGCCTCCAATACAATGATTACACCATTAATAATTTGAATACTATGAATAAAAATACCTTATCACTATGATATAACTTAATCTAGAATGTTTTTTTTTACAACTTTTTAGATTGTTCTATAGATCATATTGGAAAGACTTATTAGATAAAATTTATCAAAAATATATATATTGCTTTCTAGGAATGAAGGAAATAATTATAAATTTGGTGTTACTTATTAAAGTGTTATTCTTGCTAGACTATTCAATCATAGTCAATATATCAGTCTTCAAAATATCCCAAAATATTTAAAGACAAATCAATCAAGGCTAGGTGCCTTGTTAGGATGGAATGAGAAAGATGTCTCTTGTAGATCCTCCATCAAGATAATTATAACCAACCTTCCATTTTGTACCTATGTTATAATTGATGGGTTATTTTTCTAAATCTTACCTTAAGTATCCTTATATAATACACTTGAATAAATAATTAAAATTTTGATATGAATAGGTATTTATACCCATTAAGTTACCTTTAGGTCAAGGTTTAGAAACTGACAATTAGGTTGAATAATATAATATTATAAAAATTCCTTTACAATATTTATAACCACCCAAAGGGCTTATATACATAATACAACACAATGTACATATTGGCATCAAGTGAATCTCAACCACATATATTAACACATATCTTAAGCTCAATTGAGGATATAGAGATAGATCCTTACTAGTCACCCCCCTTAAGGAATACTCTCCCATATAAAATAGCTCCCCCATGTGCACAGAAGGAACCTTGGCCATGATCATGGTTAGGATATATATTGTATACTCTATTCACATAATATTTCATGAAGAATCCTATGAGCATAAAGAGAACATATGTAGCATTAGAATTCACAAAATTTTCATAAACATCCCAAAACATGCATTCATGACAATTATATGCAAAAAAATAGGGAAGAATAGTAAAATAAAATAAGATATGGAAAAAAATAAAATAAAAGATAAATGTAAAAATAGATAGAATGAATAAGAAGGGGGTACGTCTAGGAAAATCCACAATATCTTGTTATAAAATTGATTCAATGGGTAAGTATTTATGGGGTATTTATAGTGATACCAAATCCCCAATTAAATTTTAAACTCAATTTAACATAACTTTACAAGAATTATAATGTGAGGAGGAAAAAAGGTGGAACATGAAGGCACCACCAAGGGGTATTCCAATACCTTTCCTCTTTTCAATTCACATCTCAAGATTAGGGGTAATAAAAGTGACAAGACTAAAAAAATGTTTGACATTTTTTTTTAGCAAAGACCTATGTTTCTAAAGAAACCAAGTTCTCTATTAAAATCCATTTCGTAAAATGATTCATTCTTGGCTTAAAGAAATGCAACAAACAATTCATCATAAAATGTAAATTATATGTATTTTATAGTTAAATACCCATAGAAAAAATAACAATTCAATTTTCCCCCTTCATGATTTTTGATTGAAAGAGATTCACTATTTATCTTTATTTTTATAAAATTCACCCAAAAAATAAATAAATTTTCGAAATTAAACAAAATAGAGAAATATAAGGTCCTAAGGCATAAACTAACAAAAAACTAAAATTGTAGAACCTGATTTACAACAAAATAAAAATGGCCATAAACCTTATTTCCAATAGAAGCAAAATACCAAAAACTTGATTCACAATAGAGGCAGAAACCTAATTCATAGTAGAAGTAAAAAATCGAAACTTGATTTACAACAAAAGTAGAAAACTAAAAACTTGTAAAATAGAAATAGAAAAAGGGGTGGTCAGTGTAGAGGAGTATATCAGGTCTCAATAGAAGATGATACACTTCCTTGTTTTTAATGATCAGACCCCTTATTTTTAATGTATTTCATTAAGAAAATGTGAAAGATAAGGGTTAATGAATCCCAACTTCATGATTTATCATTTAAAAAAATTCATTAGTTCTAATTTTTTTGAAAAAATTTAAATATAGAAATCAATTTTCCACAAGAAATAAAACAAATAAACTTAAGAACTAAGGAAGAAATTGATAAAATCCAAAAACTACATAACCCTATTCACACTAGAATAAAAAAGTCTTAAAACTTGATTCACCACATAAGCAAGAAAACTAGAAACCTGATTTATAGTAGAGGAAAAAAACCATTTATAGTATGCCCTAAAATTCAGATTACATGCAATTTTTATTTCAATTCCTATAGATAAAAGAATGACTTAATTTCCCCCCTTCACAATTTATTATAAACATGAATTCACTATTTCTCCTTTTCTTTGTAAAATTAAAAATAGAAATAGAATTTCAAAAATAGATAAAATAAACATATTTAAGGTCTTAAGGCGCATAGCAAGGGGTATTGTTTACTAAGATTATCCTTGCTTCCCCACTTTGAGAGTCTATTTTCAAAGGAGACCCCAAAGACATGGGTATCTTCAATGCAATTGGGCTTTACTCAATGCATTTTTTCAAGGTGTCAATGTTGATGTTATGCTTGATGGTGTTTTATGAGCTTATTCAAAAAACACCTAAGGTGTTTGGATTGCTAATATTATAATTTATTGATCCTTGACAACGTATTAAAACTTAAGGTGAAAAACACTAATAATGCATGTTAATATTAATACACACAAATGCAAAAAAATAAAAACTAACCTAAGATTTTTTTTTTAGAAGGTGGTCTAACTAAGAGAGATATTTTTCTTTTCAAGGCAAACAAGAGATGATGCTATAAGATAATTTAGTCTAGGGTGCAACTATATATTTTATGACTTCTTGTCTAAGTGCTAGGAAATAGAAATATTTAGATCTAAGAAGAAGTCCCTTAATTTTTTCCCAATGTTAATGTGTTTTGGAATACAAATTTGATCTAAGTTAAGGTTCCTTGATTTATGGAAAAGAGTTGTGATATAAGGAAACAAAATATGAAAACATAGATATGAATACAAAGAAATAACAAAAAATAGGTTTTAGAGAAGTTCTAAATGGTAGAATTATCTCAACCAATGACTGATCAAAATTACCACCAATGTGCAAAATTACCACTAGCATTTTTTATTTTAACTGGAATTTTTTCAACGTGAAAGAGAAAACCAAAAAAAATAGATTTATATGATTTGGACGGTTTGTCTAAGTTTTGTGAAGTTGAATTTTTATCTTATCAATTGATTAGACCCCTTATTTGTGAAAAAAAATGGAGTATGAATGCCTTCCTTGGAATGGAAATAGTCCTATAAAAAATTCAAGTTAGTGGTAAAAATGTCGATGGCATTTGTAACAGTTAGTGGTATTTTTTCTCTATGTATTCTAGAGAGTCAAAATCACCACCTGGTACAACAATTGATATTTTTTCTCTAAAATAGGGCTGGAATGATTTTAGGGTCAATTTTGAATTTGTTTTTGGATGATTTTGTGATGTAATGGAAGGATAATTTTCCATGAGAGGTATTTTAGGTCTATAGCTTCCAAATTACAAGAGTAAAACTTCAAAATCCTAGAAATTGATGATAAAAATGAATGTATGAATAAGGGAAGTGGATAGTCCCAAAAATAACTGAAACTAGATGGTTTTAGAGATGTAAAGTGGTGTGAAATACCTATATAAGAGTTATGAATAAGAGTAGAAATGTAATTACCCACTTACTAAAGAAAAATCAATAAAATAGCAATACATAAAAATATAAATATAATGAAATGTAAATGTTATCATAAACTTGTGAATCTATAGTAGCAAAGAAAGAGGGTCAAGGAGATGTAACAAAGTGGTTGAAGAGCTATAAATGACTAGATAACAAGACAATGAAAGCATTGTATTTACACCATATTAGCTTAGGATTGAAAGTAAGTACTTATATGACTGAAATTTGAAAAAAATTCATGTAATGTATGGTTAAAAGAGAATTTAAACTAAGATTATTTTTTTGTAAATGAGAGTAGTTTAAAAATAGATGAGCATGGAAGAGAGAATGACAAGTGCATATGCTACAAATGGAATACAATATGCTTAGGAACAACAATAGATAATAATAAATAAAAATGATGTTAGAAAAAATGACACAAAAAATCCTACAATAAAATTGTTAGCGGTTGGAAATGAGGTCAACAAGCAAGATAAACTCCAATGGACCTATAATAAGGATACTAGTAGCCAAAAAAATAGAGTTTAAGAGATTATATTATCTACAAAAGAAGATATTAAAAGTATGAAAATAAAAAAATGAAGGGAAATGCAAGCAAGTGAATGCTCAAAACCCAAGATAGCAAGACAAACAATTATGAGAGTAAATGCATAAAAGGAAACAAGGGGATGAAGAGGAGAGATGTTCTAGGAATGATACAACTTAATAATGACTCATCCTTACCTCCAAGAGAATATCCATACCCCCAATCTCTCTTTACCTTGCTTGAATTACCTCCAAAGGATGCTTGATGAAGAATGTTAAAGAAATATGCTTAACGAAGAAAGGTAGAAGAAAATTTGCATAATGCAATTAGTTAGAGTGTGCTTCCTAAATCCTTTTCCAAGGATTGCTTATATAAATTTTAAGGGAGGGATTTAGAGGGAAAATTGGTTAGGGATTTTTTTAATTCTTCAAGTCTGGTTTGTTGTTGGAGCATGTGAGGTTAGAGGAGGTAATGGAATGAAGGAACATGCATGCCCCTAGCTCATGCCAAAATATATTAGCCATTTTTGCAAAAATGCCACTCATGGTCAAAAATGTCACTGACTCATAATGTTCAATGATAAAGTTGACTTGTATGGGCTAGAAATTTAACTTTTTGCCAAAAATGCCATTGCTGATAAAAATACCACTAGCATTTATGATACTAAGTGGCAATGACAGAGGTAAAAAAAGTGCCCAAATTTTTGGGTATGAGCCATTTGAGTATTTTTTGATGTTGGGTATCTTCTTTGGTAGATTCTAATTTTTTTTTGATTGGTAGAAAGGGTGTTGAAAGGTCCCTGAACCTTGTACAAGAGGAATTACATGAATTCCAGATCGACCGAGGTGGTCCAAGAAGAAAATATTAAAGAGCGAGCAAACCTCCACACTAGGAAAGGTGTCACGAAATCGCGACCAAATTGGTGATGTCGCGAAATCGCGACAAGTTGCACCGTTGCTGCCAAGAGAAGAAAGGATGTCGCGAAATCGTGACAAGAAGCGCCATCGGAGCCGAAGGAGGGAAGAAGTCGCGATATCGCGACATGTTGCAAGGTTGCTGCCAGAAGAGAGGAAGTGTCGCGATATCGCGACAAGTTGCTAGGTTGGAGCCGGAAGAGAAGAAGAGTCGCGAAATCGCGACATGAAGGAAGACCGCGCCCGGACAGAAAAGGAGTCACGAAATCGTGACAAGAAGTAAGACCGCTGTCGAAGAGAAAAGGTGTCACGAAATCGCGACAAGAAGGAAGACCGCAGCCGAAGAGAAAAAGTGTCACGATATCGCGACAATTGTGGAAGCCTGCTGCCAAAGAGAAAAGGTGTCGCGAAATCGCGACAAGATGGAAGACCGTTGTCAAAGAGAAAAAGTGTCACGATATCGCGACATTATGGAAGACCGCAGCCGAAGAGAAAAAGTGTCGCGATATCGTGACAAGATGGAAGACCGCTGCCAAGAAGAAAAAGTGTCACGATATCGCGACAATCTGGAAGACCGCAGCCAAAGAGAAAAAGTGTCACGATATCGCGACAATCTGGAAGACCGCAGCCGAAGAGAAAAAGTGTCACGAAATCGCGACATTATGGAAGACCGCAGCCGAAGAGAAAAAGTGTCACGAAATCGCGACAAGATGGAAAACCGCTGCCAAGGAGAAAAAGTGTCGCGATATGATATCGTGAAATTGTGAAGACCGCGTGGGAGAAAAAGTGTCAGTGATATCGTGACACTGGAAGAACCGAAGAGAAAAAGTGTCAGGATATCGTGACAAGATGGAAGAAAATTGTGCGATATCGCGACAATCTGGAAGACCGCAGCCGAAGAGAAAAAGTGTCGCGATATCGCGACAAAATGGAAGACCGCCATCGAGGAGAAAAAGTGTCGCGATATCACGACAAAATGGAAGACCGCCGTCGAAGAGAAAAAATGTCATGAAATCGCGACATGATGCAAGAAAGCGCCTGAAGGGAAAAAGTGTCGCGATATCGCGACAAGTTGCAAAAAAGCACCCGAAGAGAAAAAGTGTCGCGATATCGCGACAAGTTGGAAGACCGCGTCCGAAGGAGAAAAAAGTGTCGCGATATCGCGACAAGTAGCAACCTCGCGGCCAGAGCAAAAAGGAATGTCGCGATATCGCGACAAGCTGAAATTTTGCGGCCAACGGTGAAAAGTGTCACGAAAACGTGCCAAGTTGCCAAAACGCAGCCGAAGGGGGAGAGGAAGGAAGAAAGGATGCGAAGACTCGACCAGTTCCAAGAGCGAACAAACCCGGTGCCCAGTTAACCACTCACATTGTGCAGACATTGGAACTTGTAGAAGCGTCCCTTAGGCCAATGGGGAAGGAGTCTCTCCAAACATGAATGTCCGTTTCGTCAACTCCCTTGTTAGCAAGCCAGTCCGTAGCTTTGTTTCCTTCCCGGTACTGATGCTTAATGATTAATTCTGGGTAAATGCCAATTAGTGCCTTGCATTCTTGGAAGATCGAAACAAGGGCCCAGGGAGGCACAGAGGTCCCATTGAGCCAGTTGATGCAGTGCAATGAGTCTCCTTCTATGATAAGTTTATTGATGGTCAAGCCTTCCAAGAGAATCAAGCTTTGGAGCAAGGCCCGAGCCTCTGCCATATTGTTAGATTGAATTCCCAGGTTCTGAGCAAAGGCCAAAATTATTTCTCCTCTGTGATTTCTGAGAATTCCTCCTCCGCCAGCCGCTCCTGGGTTGCCTTTGGCCGCGCCATCGAAGTTAAGCTTGTGCCACCCAGTAGGAGGTAAGACCCACTTGATTACAGACCTATCAATAGAAGTACGGGGTGTAGCAGAGAAATTGGAAAGATTGAAAAGTTTTGTTAGGTCCGATTCAAGGCCAGGAGGGGGGGTTTGGAAGACGAGACAAGAGAGGCATTCTCCACAGCAAGGGCCAAGATTTTGGCAACAACAATCTTCTTATCAGTGGCATGGTTTTTGAAAATTTTGGCATTTCTCTCAAGCCAAATCTGCCACAGGAAAATGTGAAGGCAAGCTTGCCACATGAATTTAAGTTGACTGCTCTTGAAAGGCCGGGGCCATTGTTGAAAAAGGAGGGGAATGGAATGAGGGAGGGCTACGGAGATGACGAAGGTGTTGAGAACCTGGTTGAGCACTGCAAGAGAGAAGGGACATTCCAGAAAAACATGCGAAGTTGACTCACAGGCATTTTTACATAGGATGCACCAATTGGGGATGAGTAACCCTCTGATTATCAAGTTGTCAGTGGTGAGGATTCTATTTTGGATGGCCAACCAGTAGAAGAATTTGACCTTGGGAATGATCTTGGGGACCCAGACCTGATTAGATAAGTCCCGGCCATCACTGGGAGCTTCTTGGCTGTAGTAGGCAGATTTAACAGTGAAATTCCCTGAATCTTCAAGGTTCCAAACCATGGAGTCATCTTTGTGAGAGCTGGGGATGATGCAAGTCCTCAGCAAGTTTTGTAACCACCTAAGCACCTCGGTGATATGCCTAGGCCCATTAAGAGCTAGGTGTTTCCATTCGGGTCTTGTAATACCTGGGTTAATGAAATGACACACCTTATCTCCAAAGGTGGCTTCGGTAACCGTCTTGAGCACTGCAAGATGAGGATCTTGGCTGAGAGGTTTGTCACGGATCCACGGGTCGTCCCAAAAATGAATGGTCATTCCATTTCCAAGACACCACCTTAAGCCTTCCATGATGATCTTCCTTGTTTTGGTGACACCATTCCAGAAATGAGATCCGCTAGGAAGGTTGTGCTCTCCAAGAAAGGGAACCTGATGGAGGTACTTAGCTTTGATGATGTCAATCCAAGTGACTTTTTCATTGATGGTAAGTCTCCAGGACTGCTTGGCAATGAGGGCCATGTTCATCCGCTTGATGTCCCTGAAGCCGAGACCTCCATCCTTTTTCTTGGAACAAACCTTGTCCCAGGCAACAAGGGAAAATTTGTTCTTGTTTTCGTTTCCCGCCCAAAGGAATCTGCGTTGAATTTGCTCAATTCTTTGGCCGATGGAAGTTGGAGCTTTGAAGATAGATAAGAAAAAAATAGGAATACTTTGCAGGCAAGCCTGGACCAGAGTGGCTTTGGTTGCCTGACTGAGCATTGAACTTTTCCAACCTGCAAGTTTCTTGTTGAGGCGATCTAAAATAGGGTTCCACATAGCCGAGACCGATTTGCCGTGGAAAAGCGGTAATCCAAGATAAGTAGTTGGAAGGCTCCCAATGATACACCCAAGGATCTCAGCAATCTTGTTTTGCCTGTGGATGGGAGTATTGAGAAAGTATAGCTTGCTTTTGCGGTAATTGACTTTCTGGCCAGCTCGCCTCTTCATAAGAATCAAGAATGTTCTTAATGATTTTTGCTTCGGGAACAGAAGCATGAGAGGATAGAATAGTATCATCCACAAACTGTTGATGGGAAATGGCATTGGTTGTTGAGGCTGGTTTGATCCCGAAGACGAGTCCACTGTTGCAAGCAGCGGTAAGGGTTCTTCCAAGGGTTTCGGCCAAAATGATGAAGAGGAAGGGTGACAGAGGGTCCCCTTGACGGATGCCTTTGAAACTTTGAAAGAAGCCAGCAGGTGAACCATTGATAAGAACAGAGAACCAAGCAGTAGAGATACATTCATGAACCATCTTGACCCATTCTTTGTGAAACCCAAACTTCTCAAGGACCTCGAACAGGAATTTCCAGGAAACCCGATCAAAAGCCTTGTTCATGTCAAGCTTAAGGAACATACTGGGTTTTTTATTTTTAGATGCCGAATGGGCCAATTCATGGATGGTTATCACTCCATCAGCAATGAATCTGCCTTTGACCGAGCTTCCTTGGCACTGGTCGATGATGGAGGGAAGGATGTCTTTCAGCCTGTTTGCCATAACTTTGGTGATAAGTTTGTAGATGACACTACAGAGACTAATAGGTCTGAAGTCGGAGAGGGAAGCACGATCATTGGACTTGGGAATTAAAACAATGAAGGTGGAATTGGCTTCTCTCGGCATATTTTTGGCTCTCTGGAAGAATTTAACCGCAACAACAACATCAGGGCCCACAATATCCCAAAAGTGTTGAAAAAACTGGGGTGGGAAGCCATCAGGTCCAGGGGCCTTGTCAGGTTCCATTGCAAACAGAGCATCTTTGATCTCCTCTTCAGTGAAGAATTGGAGCAATTTCCCATTATCATCGTTAGACACCAACTTTGGTATGTTCTGAAGCAGAGAACTTGTTGTGCGGGGGTGGCAGTCAACACTTGGACCTAAGATTTCTTGGAAGTGGCGCACAACTTCCTGTCTGATAGCATGGATGTCAGAGACAATGGTACCATCAGCCTTGGTCAACTCAGAGATTTTATTTGAGCCTCTATGGCGCATGGTGGAAGCATGGAAAAACTTCGTGTTGGTGTCTCCTTCTTTGAGCCGCAGGCTTCCGGATTTTTGCCTCCAGTAGGACTCTTCCTTAGCCAAGGCATTGTGAAAGTTTGAAAGGAGGCTTTTTTCCTCCATGAAAGTTTCGACCCTCTGATCCCCTCCCTGAATCAGATTTTCCACCCTTTTGAGCTCATCCATCAGATGCTTTTTTTTGGTAAAGAGGTTGCCGAAAACCTCCCTGTTCCAAGCATTTCAGCTTGAGCTTGACCGCTTTGAGTTTGAGGAACAGATTCGAGAGAGGGTTTGGACAAAGGTTTTGCTGCCACCATTGTCGAATACACCGACCTAAATCTGGATGGGTGAGCCACATATTTTCAAACCTGAAAGGGGTTTTGAAGGTTTGCTGGGGGCGGGAACAATCCAGAATTAGGGGGTTGTGATCGGATCCAATTTTTGGGTGGCTATGAAGCCTGGCATCGCCAAAAATAGGAATGAGTTCTTTGGATAAGAGAAATCTGTCAAGCCAAATTTGGATGTGATGAATGCCCACCCGTCTGTTGCTCCATGTGTAGTTGGATCCTTGGAGCGGCATGTCCATTAGCTCGTTGAGGTTGACAAATTCGTTGAAATCTTCAATGCAGCTGCTAGTGATCGGATTGCCTCCTTGCTTGTCAAACAGGTGAAGGGGAGTATTGAAATCGCCACAGAGCATCCATGGAAAGTCAGGAAAGTTATTGCGCATTGCGGAAATGTTATCCCACAACAATCTTCTGTTGACAGGACTGTTTGGTCCATAAACATTGGTGGCAATCCATTGGAGGTTAGTGACTTTATTAGTGAACAAAATGTTGATGGTTCTGTCAGAGACTGAAAGAACTCTCCCCTCAATAGTTGTCGGATCCCACAAACAAAGGAGACCCCCAGATGCCCCTGAGGAGGGACAAAAGGCAAAATTGCTGTTTTCCCAGATTAGCTTGCAAACTTGAGTGCTGCTATTCTCGTCCAGTTTGGATTCTTGAAGAAACATGATATTTGGTTTTAGGTTTTTTCTCACCGATTTGACAGTCCTCTGTTTAGCAGTTCCGTTGAGGCCTCTGACATTCCAAGAGACGAACTTCATCGAGTTGACTTGGGGTTTGCTTTGCGACCTCTGCCTCTCCCTTGAGATGGAGTAAGTTTAGGTCTAACCTCATCCAAATCTTGGTGGGTGGGTTGTTCGGAAATAGGGCCCAAGGAGGTAGGCACAGATCCATCAGCCATTTCAATCTCAGCTGCTTTGGCAAGCTTTTCTGCATTGGACGGTCTTCCCCTTCTCTGTTCTTTGTTGACGTCAGCTTTGGGTGCGGGAATGGGAGATTTCAATGGGCTGGATGTTTGGAGAATGTCGGTGGTGTCAGTCCCAGGGACAGGCCGATGGGGGGATGGAGAGCGGGGAGACTGGCACAGGGCAACAGACTCAGGGGAGAGGGAAAGAGGACGGTTCTGAGTCGGGGGAAGGGGTGGGAAGGGAAGAGGAAGGTGAGAGGGACCAGAATCTGAGGGTGAGTTTGGGAAGGTCATTGCAGCCTTACCTTTGGACAAGGGAGACTGAATCACAGTGGGTGTGGATGAGGCGTTTGGATCTATGGGAAGGTCATCGGAGATGTCCTCTCTAGTATGAAGATTATTTAAGGGAGCAAATTGATTGGAACGAGAAGGCAGAGCACTTACATTGTTGGGAGCAGAGGTTTTAGGGGGGCCTGCAGATCGGCCACGGCCCCGGCCAGAAGCCTTTTTCTGGGTGTTGGGGATCTGGGAATCCTTCTTCCGGCCTGAATCGCTGGGGATATCTTTTTTTTGGGAAGGGCATTGAGAAGCCAGGTGGCCCTGAGTGTTGCACTCCAAACAAAAAGTGGGCTTGTTCTCGTACTCAACTCCTTGACGCCTTCTGTAGCTCCCGTAGTTGATGCCGATGCAGGTAGGCAGAGCCGAATCCAGATTAGCCATGACGCAGACACGAGCATAGGTCATTCTGGTTCTGGCTCGGGTAGCAGGGTCGATGGCGACTAAATCTCCAATCGGTTGAGTGATGCCTTTGAGTGCATCATTGTAGAAGAACTATGGGGGAAGCCCATGGAGTTTGATCCAAATCGGAGCGATGTTGATAGACTGAGTTTCAGGGTCAAAATCTTCTCCCCATCTCTGCAAAAATAGGCTACGACGACCGAAAAACCAAGGTCCTCCAGTAAGAATGCGGTGGGTGTCGAGGGCATTGTTTAGCCTGATCATGAAGAACCCCCTAGGAAAGGCCACTAACTCTAAGCTGCCTGACAACCGCCATTTGGAAAGAGCCCACTCGCGGATAGTTTCCATATCAGGTCGGGCACCGACAAATTTCCCAACCAGAGAGAGGGACTCTTGGAAGATTAGTGGCTCCATAGCCTCGCTTGGAAAAGAAACTTCAGTGCCCGAAACAGAGAAGGGCAAAGGAGTTTGGAAAGAAAACGCTCCTGTCGAAGACCTAACTTTATCCGCAAAGGACAAAGACCAAGGTCATGCTTTGGAAGGAGAAGAGGGTGAAACCCTAACGTTATCAGACGCCGGTTTCACCACGCCGTTTGGGTCTTCACCGTGACATTTGCTGAGTGGGCCTGCAGTAGGCCCAACACCATCTGCAGGGCCCGAGGACAAACCTGCCAGACCAGCACCCTCCAACATCCCTCCAACGTCGCCATCGCCATCGCCATCGTCCACAGACGCACCCGCTCCCGTTCCCGCTCCAACTCCCATTCCCACAATTATCGGTAGATTCTAAGTTAATTAGATGACTAGATTATAAATTATCAATATCTAGAATTTGCTCAAATGTTTCATGTCATTTACATAGTTATTAAAATTTGGCACTACACTATTGTTTTTTATTTTTTTAGATCTTAGAAATTTTAAAATAGCTTAGAATTAGTGAATATAGTTCCCTATATATTTTATAGCATTATATATGAAATAATATATATTTAAGTAGAAGAACAAACTCAATTAGAGTCATAGTATGCAAGTTACAACCTGTAGACACCAAATCCTAACACCCCATAAAACACATCCATAACATAACCATACATAATAAAATAATATGCCTAGGTTTTAAATTAGGCATATTCCTACATATTTATATATTTTCCATATTTTAAAAATCTAGAAAATATCCTTAGGATACCTTTTCTCTCTGCTTAACATATTTCCTAACCACCACTACCCCTACCCTTACCACATCTCACACACCTCACTCCACTTCCACCTACCCACATGAAACCACTTCACCTAACTGATATGCCTTGGGTGAATAACTCTAACTACCCTTGATAGGTGACTACCCAGTCCCTACAACTTGGAAGCCTTGGATTTCCACCTACTCTTGCCCCCCTCATCTCCCCAAAGCCTATAAAGGTATAATAATTTTTCAAGTAAATTAGGATTGAATACATATTGTCATGCTACCAAAATCACACCAAGAGGACACTCGCATTCTTGAGGATCGAATCATCAAAGTTAAGGAGAGGAAAACCCTAGCCTTCTACCAATTAGTCCCAAACGTAGCACCACGTATACACAGTAGCAAACATAGTCCCACATTTTCTAAATGTATCCCTACATTTGACCATTCCCAAACACAACCATGTGTTTGCCTAGGAGTAGTTTCAACATTTCCAAACATGGATCAAAATAGGTAAGTCAACAAGGTATTAAATCTATTATTTTTTATCTTCTACATAGTCTTCTATATTTTTTAAGAATTCATATTTAGGGTTTGACAGATTTTATTTACATTAAAAAGGGTTTCATACGAGGGAGGCCCTTCATATGCTACTGAATCTTTTCATTGCAATGTATGTGTGTAGGTGATAGGTTCCTGAGCAACTACTGAAGCAAGGATGGCCTACAAGGATATTCAAGTCCATTCAACAATATGATTGGAGCAACGTAGATTCATCACATCCACATTCTATTGATATGCAAAAATAATTTCTCCCTCTTATTCTCATTGTAATATGAAATCATTCATGCTTTTATAACACCTATAATTTGTGGCATATCATCATTGTAACAAAGGAGACCAAGGGTCCCATATTTTACTACACTTGCTTGTTTTTGTATTTATTTTTTTGGGTGCATCTTTATTACTTACAAAATGGTGATCATGGTGGGAATCCCAAAGGGTTCTATTTTTTTTACCTTGTTGCTTTTTGTAAAATGATCTATGTCTATTTATGATTGCAAGTTTTTGGAGATCTATCGCATGAAATTAAAAAAATACAATCTTAGGAGTTTCAGAGCCTGTTCAAACTACTTTTTGACCTGTGTAAACACAAAATTGCATTTGGAGACCTGTGAAGATGTAGCCCTATGTTTGAAGACATGTGCAAAAGTATCCTTGTGTTTGGATACATGTACAAATGTAAACCTACATTTGGAAGCCTATGTAAACGTGACTTTATGTTTGAGGAGTTGGTGAAGAAAGAGAAAGGATTCATGATAAGTCATTAGGACAAACAACTCTAGTTTACTTTTTTTTTGTGAAGGAATTTTTTTTGCTACTTATATTATTTTTGTTTGCATCAAATTATGAAGGCATACTAGAATTAGGCATCTTGTAAGCATCTTGGAGATATTTTGTAGATGTTTTTAAAAAAACATTTAATCAAGGTTGTATTTTTGAATGCATTTCTTACGTTTTTGAATTAAAAAAAATGTAGCATATGCATCTACACTTAATTTTACGTCCTTAGGTGTATTTATATTTAAAATTTTAGCTTAAAAATTGCCCTATTCTATTTTAGAACACAGTTAGAAAAGCACACCTAATTTTTTCTAATCCTAAACACAATCCTATATTTTACCAAACGTAGACCTACGTTTAACTAGTTCCAAACATAGTCATGTGTTTGGATCTGCATTTCAAAATTATTTTAGGGTATATTTGAAGCCCTCTTCCTTCATATTATTTAGGATTCTGGTTGTTTCTATTGTTTTAAATGCTCTCTATATTCTATGTATTTATTATTGTATGTTTAGGCATTAAAACTGGAATTACATCCTGGTTTACATATTTAGAGTTAGTTTTTATGTTTTTCTTTATAAAAATTATAAAAAACTCAAAATAAAACAACCCACACACTTTCAAAAATCATAATTCTACACCTATGCATGACAAGTGCAAGAAAAACTTCCTGAACGTGTTATATTTCATCATCAACCATCGGTTGAGCCCTAGAATAATCCATAGTTAGTACGATGGTTTCTTGGACTTCATCACCATTAAATTGGTTACTCTTAAGGTTAGCTTAGGGTAATCATGGTTAGACACCCTTCAATTTCTAGGTCTTAATAATTTTTGGAATCAAAGTTGTCATTTATACCTAAGCTCAAACATGGGTGAAGTGAAAGCCTATATGGGATGGTAGCAAGACACTAAATATTTTTTGATTGTGTGTTTATTTCCTTTTTATTCACATCATATTTCCACACACATAACTACATATTCACCACCCCATTTCACCCCTAGCTTATGGTAATGATCTGAAGTCAAGCTAAAGCTTTAACCAATGTATATAACCAACTGTTTGCATCCACGGATTAGCATGTTCAGGTTTCTAATGCCTCGACCACTTATGTGGATGAGCAAGGGGGTATTTATATGGACTTGTTCATAGGACCTTCCAATCAGGCACCCCCTTTAGATACTAATGTGATGTAGAGGGCCATCAAAACTTTCATCCTAAATACCCCTCACACTAAGCTATATACATATTCTAATCATTATATCACATATTTAGATATTAACGCCCTTAGAATGTACCTTAACTTGGTCTATCCATCCCTTCCCTTGCTCACCATTCGACCCAGATATGTGCTCATGTTCCATTAGGAATCCATGTTTTCCCATACACAATACACCAACCAAAATCCCCCACCATCATCCAATCAATACATCTCCATCCCATCCACCCACACCACCATCTACTTAAACCTGCCATATAAATCACAAGTCAACAATACTTCACATGTTTCAACATCCATTCCACCTATATCATTACCCCTAGTTAACCATATAAAATATACCATCCCTACCTTGGCTACGATTCTCTATTCCACTTACCCTCCACCAACATCCACTCAAGTTACAACAAAATATTTGCACATTCTCCCTCATTGACTAACTATCTAATATGTATCTCTAACAATTAGAAAATATCTATTATGAAGCTCTATGTTGATGATCCTTTACAAAGAATTCATTTCCTAAATAATTTCATTGCATAGAGAAAATACATATTTTTGGAGTAATATTTTTCCCAATTATTACTTTAATATTTGAATAATACTTAACACATTTTTCGTCTTATGATAAAATTATAAGTATACAATTATTCTTATTTTAAAGGTAAAATTTGGGTCTTTTAAAGGGCTTGGACACTTTTAAACTTTATCACGGGAAACACCAGTCCTATTGCTCAAAGCTCTTATTATAGGTCTACAATGTTTTGGGTTATTTTCATCAATTTTCAAACATTTTCAACTAATTTTGGACTACCATCCTAAATTTATAACTATATTTAATATGTCTCCTAGGCCTTACCAAAATATTAAAATGGGATTCAAACCTTCTCCATAGACCATTGACCTATCCCCTAATTTAAACTATCATTAAACCATACAAGCTACCAGCCCTTAATATAGTCATTGAGTTTAGCCATTTGTAGGGACATTCCTCGATAAATTAATTATTGGAAACTTTATACCCTTGAATTTTTTTACTCTTTCAAAGAATTAACCATTATTCTTGAACTATCTATATAGGTAATGCAATTACCACATGTCTATATGGGGCAATTTGTGGGCCTATTGTACACTGAGAAACATCTTAATAATACTACCACTATATTTTCCATGTTACAAATGATAGCCAATGATGGGACATTTTACTAGAAAATCCATCACTAGGATTTCATAGTTGTGTATGTCATAGATCAACTAGATTATAAATATATGTTTCAATATATTACCATGTGACCTCATATTTGATAATGGTAAGGCTTACTACGAGCTTGTGAAAAAGTGTATGCCATGAGATTAACCTTTGATTAAATCATAAACAACCTATCTATGCCCCTTATATTTCTACCAACTCCTATATGCTTGGGTAAACATTATATAGAGGAAATCATTGTTGGCTCTCTTCATGAAAAACCCAATAATTAGATAGCCAATTTACCACTCTATTGCCTTCTCTAAAAACATGAGTTATCTCCACATGCTTGAATGAGTTAAAGGTTCCTTGGTCTTGTTATTATTATACTTGCAACCCACCAACTCTTCATAGCTCTCTTGCTAAGTCAACTAATAATATTAAGAAAATCTCCCTCCACTATTAGCTTACATACTTCTAACTACCTTGCTAGCTTTACTCCTAGGAAAGCTACTCTATCTACTATTAGATGACTTGTCATAGAGCCAATAAAAATACTGATAACACCAAATAGGATCTCTTTGCTACTCTTTATTACTGCTCCCCCTTCATTCCATCTCTTAGTACTCTTATAGTAGTTTCTATATTTAAATAACCATAGAAAAAGAATAATTCAAGTTTCCCCTTCATGATTTGTGATTAAAGGAGATTCACTGATTATCTTTATTTTTGTAAAATTAACAAAAAAATGAAATAATTTTTCCAAGTTAAACAAAATAGATAAATATAAGGTCCTAAGGAAAAAAGTAACAAAAACCTAAGGTTGTAGAACCTGATTTACAACAAAAGCAAAACGCCCATAAACTTGATTTCCGATAGAAGCAAAAACTAAAAAACTTTAACAATAGAGTCAAAAATCTAGAAACCTAATTCATAGTAGAAGTAAAAAACTAGAAACTTGATTTACAAATAAAGTAGAAAACCAAAAACTTGTATAGGAGTATATCATGTCTCAATAGAAGATGATACACTTACTTTCTTGTAATAATGAGATGCCTTATTTTTAATATAAATCATCAAGAAAATGTGAATCATATGCCCTCAGGAAGGGAATAAAAATAATGCAACAAATAGTATGCCCTAAAATACAAATTACATGGACTTTTTGTTTCAATATCTATAGACAGAAGAATTATTTTTTTAGAAGTGTCTAGTTCATGACACATAGCAAATAAGTGAATTATTAATAGAAAGAAATAGATAGCCTATAGTAAAAATAAAAGGAGTAAATATCACATAGTAAATTACCAAAGTTTATAATAATTTTTAGATATAAATAAAATCAACAGTTAACTAGTATTGCTTGAAAAAATAAATACAAGAAATAAAGAATACAAATATAATGGGATGTCCATGGACACTAAATGATCTTCACCAAAGGAAATAAAATTATACTTGAATATATATTGAAATAATTGGTCAGAAGGGGTTTTATACCCAAGTAAAATGATACATTTAGGTCAAGGTTGTGATACTAACCCTCAAGAATAATCATCATTAAATATAAGTAAAGTATAAACAATAATTCATGGCCTTAAGAGAATCTTAACCACCACATATTTCAAAATCCCCTCTTAAGCTAAATGGGAAACACAAAAAGAGACCCTTACATTGGATCCCCTCTTAAGGAATACTCTCCAAATCTAAGGAGATCTTGCATGTGCACAACACCGATTTTCAACATGATCTTGATCAAGATGTAAGTTGCATATTTCAATAAAGGAACAAATAGTAGATCTAAAATCCCATGAGCATGAAGTCATTCATAAAATACATCCAAATCTTACTGTACTTTGTCCATTGATGAAACACTAGATTATGGCATAAGATGAACAATAATGTAATTATCATAATAAAGAATTATATAAAAAATGAGAATATATATATATATATATATATATATATATATATGACATACCATTTGAAAATTATTTTTGTAATAGTGTCTACTTTATGGCACATAGCAAATGAGTGTATTATTAATGGAAAGATAACATATAGTAAAAAGAAAAGGAATAATTAATACATAGTAAATTATTAGATTTCATAGTAGTTTTTGAATATAAAAAATCATAACCAAAAAAATACAGAGTATAAAAAATACAAAATATAATGAAATGTCCATGGACACTAAATAATCTTCATTTAAGGAAACAAAATTACACTAAAATAAATATTAAAAAAATTGATTAGAAGTATTTATACCCAAGTAAAATGATGCCTTCAGGTCAAGAGACTGACCGTCACCAATAAATATTATTCTGACCCGAAGTTCAATGGTAAAAGACTTTATTAAGTATAAATTGGATTAAAATATAAAAAGGAATAATAATCAGGACGACATTAAAAATCTTTGTTACTAAAATACTATCTCACAGCACTTTGAAATCCATGAATATGAAATTCAACCTCCAGCAGATGATGGGTTTGAATTTTAGCTTGACATTTCACCCTAGTAAAGTCCAACGATGTTCCGGGGGCAGGTCGTCTGCCTCATCTAGAGGAATTCTTTAGATGCATGACATCTCTTCTGGGGTTTCAGCTGCATCTACCATTTCTGCGAGACTTTGGCACAACAAATCAAACAGTTTTTGGACATGAAGATAACTTGCAGCGTCAATAAGATCGATCAGAGTGTTTTGTGAATACAAAATAATTGGCCAATAACCTCATGCATAATCACAGTAGATAATGTAAACTTATAGATGCAAAATGATCATATAGTGCATGTTAAGCAAAACAAAGATTTTTTTCACATTAAATATTTTTTTTATCAAAATAATTATATTAAAATATAAATATCTACCCCAAATCAATTCAAAGTAAGTGAGAGTGTGCTCTAGGATGAAGCTCTAGTTTTTCTAGTGTGATCTTATCATCCTGGGTATTTGAGTGGTTTTTGTTACTTTAAATATGGTCTCTAACCTTGGTGGGCCAACGAATGATGATGGTATCACATAAGGGAATGCATGGAAAAATGGCTCCAATCAAGTGTTCAAGGAAGTTTATCCGAAAGGTAGTACATGAGGTAACTCTTCCTCCTTTAATATTGTTCTTCCTTTATCTAAATTCAACAATACATGCAAGTGGTTAGAGTCATTTAACTTAGTTATTGTGTGGGTCATTTTCCCAATGAATCTTCCCTTTGGCCTTGGGTGAACCTAACTTGGACTCCACATAGGATCAAGCTAGAAATGGTTCAAAACTTTATAATATATTTTTTCCTTTTTACTTTATGCATTCTACCTATGCTAAAATTATTTATAAGCATGGCCCATGGTACATTTTGAGCTTGTTACTCATATTTTACCAATGGACATGCAACTTCTATATTTTTAAGGAAAGGACTACTAAAGTCTATGTCTAGGTTGAGTTTCCTAATCTCCTCCTTCCCCTTTCACATTTCCTAAAATACATAGTAGCTCTTTGAGGTTAGATCATTCTTGTTGAGTCAAACAAGTTTTTCCATGCATGCCTGAAGAAGCTTGTGTGTGTTAAAGTTAGTATTTTTCAAAATATCAAGGAAATAGAAGGGATTTAAGATGGTGATTCTATGATTTCATAATGGATCTTATATATCAATGTGTTCAATAATTTATTGATGTTAGTCATCGGAACATAAGGTCAAATATTGTCCCCTCATACCCCACAATAAAGATAAATAAATCCCTAACACATCTAGTGTGCTTACCCCTCAAGCCAAATAAGATTTTTGGATGATAGCTGATGGGCATACAAATGTGTACTCTGTTGGATCTAAGTGGTCATAACAAAATCCAGTTGCTATGCCTACATCAAAGCTTATGGAGATGGTAAAGAAAAAAAAACAAAATTGATCCTGAACCAACAAAAAATGCTAGCAATTAGACTCTTGAGCCTCGAAAAACTCACACTTATGGATCATATTTGATATTAATAACTATGCATTAGGGGTTATTAGTATATATACTTCTAATGACACCATAGAAATAATCCACTTGTGGCTTTGTATTGCAAACTCATTACCCTCAACCACATGGGTCATATATGACAAGTTTAATATGATTGAAGTTGCCTCAAAAAGGAGTGGATACTACATGTACTAGACAACTATTGAAAGGGCTGCATGGTTCTATATGCATTGAAAACACTATTTTATGATTATAATATTGATCAATGCCCTCCTCACATCCATTGATACATGTGGTCCAATATGTAAGTTGGCACCGATAGGATCCTCGAACACCTTGATAGAGTGATGTCATCAAGGCAACTCAAATTAAATTTTGGTAACTATTATGGCCTCTTGATGGCACTATTGCATAACATTGTCTTATCAAACCACTCACCCATTTGCTTTTGTATTGAATGGTAGAGTAATCCAAACTTATCTCTAAGCATCCATTTCTATCTCAACACATTATTACTTTATTGTAAGCTCTCTCTAACCCACATTCACCACATTTGAAACCTAGCACCATATCCTCATTTATAACATGGATGGATTGATTGATAGAACAATATAATTAAGCAAACCATGTGCTTATTGTGCACTTATGGGTGCCAATTGGCACTTTTTTTTATCGTTGTTGATTTGAATACACTACCTATAAAGTAAGGCAAACTACTTTTGATTTGGAAGCTCAACCTTGCTCCACCACTATTAAAATACATGTAGCTAAGATTAGAATTTAGCAATAGATTATGGATACCTATGAAACTCACAAAGTGTGACTCAAAGTAAAACTTCACTAGATCAAATGGGAGGATAAAATTTTCAAGAATTTTTTTCAATGCCTCAAAAAGCAATATCCTACCCAAAAAATGAAGTCCATTTAGGAGGGGTGGAAAGTGCTTTATAAACTTCTTGATATTATAAAGACCTTTGTTTATAACTATCAATAGGTAGTCATATCTTTGTATTCTTCTCATACTCAAGATATTTCTATTTAGTGGTGTACTAACGTAGTATCCTACTAATTACATGCCTTAGAAAGGACCCTCTATGAAAACCTTGTGTCTTAATATAAGCTTAAAGTGGTTGTTTTTCCATTGAAATCTGTAAATATTGTAGTGTATATGGATTTACTTGTAAATTTCTAAATCCCTTTGGGATACTAGAGGACCAAATCTCCACCAAGTTTACCTTGAAGCACTCAAAACTAACTTCCATGACCAGTTGATCAATAGAGGTAATATTAAGCTCATATCCAAAATTGGGAATCGTAAGGATATCTGCAACTAGATACCAATAACTTTACTCAATGTATCCTACAATATCATCACTAAATATCTTACTTTTAGATTGAGAAATATTTTCCCCCTTATCATCCATCTAGAGCAAATTAAATTTATTAAGGGTAGATACATCCTAAACAACATAATTGCTATCTTGGAAGGTATAGAATGGAAAGGAAGTCTCAGTAGAAAGATCTATTACTCAAGAGTATTTTTTCTAAGGTTTATTATAGGATTAATTATCCTTAATCCTGGACATGCTATAAGCTTTATGTTTTGGTCCAACTTTCTTGAAAACTATAAAAATACTTTTTGAAGATGCTTCAACCCGCATTACTATTACTAGAAAAAAATATTTCTCCTTCAATTTGCATATATCAATTTGGTAAGGTAATCCTCTTTTCCCAACATTATATGTCTTAGAAGTAGAGGGATTTAGTTATCTCCTTATTGATATTGTTTCTAAGGATTGAGTTATAGCCATATTAGTACCTAACACGTGTCAACAACTTGTTAATGGGCACTTTGTAGATCATTTTTTTCTTATACTTAATGAAGGGTAGATAGAACAGAATAGGCCCCTCAGTGTTTGGACATGTTCTACCTAGTGTCTAGCTCTAGTATTCAATGGTAAAAAACCTAATGTTATAGGTAATAATTTATACCAAATCCCTTATGGCTCAATCGATATGGTTGGAAGTGGATTAAAAATGGAAAAATAACCTAATTCCTTACAATATCTTTCATCCTTTATTATTCATACACTTTACTTTGGTAATATGTACTTGATAGAGTAGAAAATAAACTTCAAAAATGGCTTCCCAAAGCTCTTTTGTTAGTAGGAAAATTTGAGGTCTACTCTAAGATTTTAGATTCTTATCATGTCTATTACTCTTCATGTTAGACACCCTCTAGAGCCTCATACCAAAAGTTGGAGAGACTCCTTTGAGATTTTATGTAGGCCTCTTTTAAGAAGTGAAAAGTTTTCCATAGAGTAGCCTAGGAATTTAGCTATCTCCCAAAGGATTCTAGAAAGTTGGGTGTTCTAGACACCATACAAAAGGGGGAAAACTCTGTATACAATGTGGATCATTAAGGATATTTAAGGCAAAGAGGCTTTAAACTTCCTATTTCACAATTGCTTAGCCTCTAGATCTCCTAAATAAAAAAATCTTTGAAAGGTCTTGTTCTACACTCCATCCTAGTGATGAAGGTGTTTGTTCAGATTCAAAGCACTTTTGTTGCCAAAAGTATTTGGTAATATTAGGAAGCTCTTAGACCCTAGGTTCACTAGAATGAAAATGATATCAGCAAGGGAATTTCCATAAATTATTAATTAGTATGGTGGTCCTCATTATTACATAACAAAATCATCCATTAGATAAAGTCCCCTCAATTAGGGCCTTACTTTTCTTCCTTTTTCTAGGGGCTTCCTATAGGAGAATGCCTAGTCCAATTAGGAATGAGCAACCCCAAGTGCTATTTTTATCATCACAAAGATTCCATAAAGCACTTGGTCTAGTTTTATTCTAGATCCTAGATAACTTAGACATGGATTCAATTTTTTTTAAACCATATAGATTTGCTCCATTCTCATATGATGTTTTCGAGGATACAACCAAAATGCTAGAAAGTATGTAGAAAATATGGTATATTTTTATATAAATTATATTGTTTAACATCTAGAAAAAATGTAATACTACTATTTTTCTAAACAACAAGCTTCTACAAATTTTCTAGTTTATTTCAAAGCTCTAATATGCTCTAATGTTTTATTTTAGATTTAAGCATAGTCCAAGAATATTTCCATAGAGGTTATTTATATTTTGAATCTTTTGGATCATTGCATGAATGTTCCTAGTACTATGGATCTCATATTTCCCTTTTTACCCTAGCAAAGAAATCCCTTATCATAGAAGATATCTCAAGATAAAATGATGATCTTAGGGATGAACCCTAGCTTATTAGAGTTACATGCCCTAGAAGCACTACAATAGAGGTGGTTTCATATCTATAAAACATGCCACCAAATGCTAGGACTTGGGTTCATAATCAATATGGGAAAATCCACTTAACATACTATTTCATACAACTAAAGTCACTCTCAATCAACCTTGGTAAGGTGATGTCTCTAGTTGGGATCTCATGCCAATAGAACTCAATCCACATACTAACTAGGAAAATATAATGGATAAGAACCCTCCTTCTACTAAAGCTACCCACATGGTAACTTGAATGACAATATTTTCTCCTCTTTTTTTGTTTGATTGTTAGTTCTTGTGTAGTTATGTCAGGACTAGAAGGTTTTGGAATGGATCTATAGAATAGGATTTATAGGGTGTGCTTCCATACCACCCATTTTTAAAAAAATAGTATACTCTTATTATTTATTTTAATAATATCAAGTCACTTTTAAAAAAAAGAAAAAAAAGAGATTATAAATACCCTTGAAAGAAATTCTAATACATAATCCCTCCAAGTAGGATGTCTACAGGCTTGTGAATTTTGATAACATGAAAGAGTTATTTTTGTGCCATGAAGAACATATTTATAGTATACTATTTTTTTTAGATGTAAGCCTATGTAGGGAGATATCCTACTCTATAGACATAGTTGTTTACAATCAAAAAAATATAATCTAATCTTCCCTATCTATTGACACAAGTGCTCTATGCTTGGTTTTGGTTCGCTAGTTGCATTTAGATTCATTCATTGTTGTCTATTTTCCATTGTTTAATGAACTATGGAGTCATAAAAATTTAAGGTAGACATATATTCAACCCATTCCCATACTCCATTGTAATCATAGTTTTATCAAATTTTTTATTCAGTACTTTAAGATTTGTTCTTTATAGGTGTCATGTTTGAAATTTATATTATACATGTTTTGTTGTATTCCTCCTTATCAATAGTAATGTAGCTATTGGATGCCATATTATGTACCATATTTCTGGTAATGGCTTCCAAAATTTTATCGTATCTCACCTTTAAATAGCTAGCATCAATGATCTAAGGAATCTCTTTTTGTGATATATTATATAAATAACCATATTAATGGATCTAATAATATATATTATTTTAGTTGTTCAAGAACCCATCCTTGTAAGGAATTTTGACAAAAACCTACATATGAATTGTAGCAAGTTCCAATATTTAAACATTTTGAAGCTTTGAAGCTTGAGGAAATCACTTGTTGATTGGTTGGATAATTATCTAGTGGTGTCACTATTATTGATTTTAACCACTTAAAAATTTTATCATTTAAAAAACGTAAGATTTTCCAAATTATCTAGCTTTGATTTGGTAACCCATGTTGCTTACCTCTGAAAGTGGTTTCAAATGTCAATTCATATCTGAATTGTTTATAATGGTCAATTCTAAGTGAATTAGATGACTAGAATATAAATGACCAATATATAGAAACTTGCTCAAATGTTTTATGTCATTTCCATACTTAGCCACTTTTGGGACTACACGATTGTTTTTAGGACCTTAGAGATTCTAAATTAGCTTAGAAATTAGTTCTTGAACTTCAACTAGGTAACTAATAAAAATACTTCATCTAGAGTTGTTTCTCACACTATTATAATTGTTGACCTTTAAATCTATACAAGCTAGACATGTGCAAGGTAAATATTACTATTTTGGATGAAAGATAAATGGATAAGGACTTAAGTAGGCATAAAAACCAATATTTGTACATTCCCCCTCATTGATCAACTATGTAATATGTATCTTTAACAATTGTAAAATATATATTATGAAGCTTGATGTTGGTGATATTTTAGGTAGAATTCATTTCCTAAATAATTTCATTGAATAAAGAAAATTTATATTTTTAGAGTAACATTTATAGAAATTATTTCTCTAATATTTGAATAATATTTAACCTATTTTCCCCCTCATGACAAACTTATAACTGTACAAATTTTTATTATTAAGGCAAAAATTGGGTTTTTGAAAGGGGTTGGATCTTTTTACACTTTGTGACAGGCAACACCAATCCTATTGCTCAAGCCTCTTCTTATAGGAATACACAATTTTGGGTTATTTCTATATGTTTTTAAATATTTTTAAATAATTCTAGACTACCAGATTAACTCTAGAAATATATTTGACATGTTTTCTAGGCCTTATCCAAAAGTTAAAAGGGATGTAAACCTCCTCCATAGACCATTGACCTACCTAATCATAATATAATTTTTTAGTTTAGCCATTTGTAGGGACTTCCCTTGACCAATTAATTGTGGTAAACCTTATACCATTAAAATATTTCTCTTATTATTGCAAACCATTGATCATTATGCTCAAACTATATACCTAGGTGATGTAATTACCACATGTCTAGATGGGGTAATTTTTGGGCCTATTGTCTATTGAGGAACATATTAATCATACTACCACTACATCTACCATGTTACAAAAGATAGTCAATGATAATAATTTATGCTAGAAAATCCATCACTAGGCTTTCATAGTTGTGTAGGCCATAGATCAACTAGATCAAAAATATATGTTTCAACACATTACCATGTGTTGGTTGCCAATCTGGCACTGCATGCCAGGGAGGGGGTGGACCAACGATGCAACATAGAATAGCCACCCTGTTAGGATGTGGTAGATGATATCTGGAGATGGTTGTTTCCTTCGAGGGTGGTTCCAGCTATCTACACCGCAAAATAGGAGAAATGGAAAGGAGGAACTAGAACTCACAAGGATGGGTATAGCCACATTAAGATCTATGCAGGCAACATACCACATATGAAACATAGATCCTATACCTAAAAAATCACACAATAGTGCCTATGTTCTAGCTCCTAGCAATGGTGGGTAGGCGGTAAATTCTAGAACCAATGTACAGGTGTATGATATCCATAATTTAGAATCATAATGCTCCTGTGCAAATAGCTTTAGAAAAAATAAACCCTCAACCCATATTAATGAATGTGCACTCTTGATTCACTAAAGTAAATCCCACAGAATCCAGATAGCATAATATCATAGGATAACATAAACAACCAAACATAAATAGGTATTCATACAATCAGTAAAGAACAAAAAGATTAATTTATAGATAAGACAATATAGAATTTGTATTTACATAGAGGTAAACCTTACATATGAATTTTAATGGCTAAAGAGCCACCCTTAGGAATGATAAAAATTCCATTTTTAAAGGTATATTAATATCAATTTTAAATTGGACATTAATGGTGGTAGGGAGGAAGATGATCCTTATAGCAGACAAGTGATGCACTAGTACACGATTCCTCTGGATGGCACCAATATTCTATAAGTAAGTGAATGCATCTAGTTGAATCTAAGCCCTTTGATACTTTGATTTTTCTGCTTAGTTCATTAAATATCAATTGCTTCATCCTTCTCCTTGACTGGTGATCATCTAGTTGAGGTAGTAAATGACAGACCCTAGAGGACCTTGGGAGCATCACGTTAGAAATCCGTCACTTCCACGTATGGTGTTAGGTACTTGCATTGCTCAAAAATGGGTAGATCGCCCATTCAAAATTCAGGTTATGGTGGAAAATTTTGGGTGGGCACTTTATTTATTCATATTTCTACCCATGGAGGTACGAGAGACAAGGAGCAAAATTTTCTCCAAGGTTCTGCCTAATTTGTGCTTGTATTTCCCACCCAAGATGGATGGGTGGTCTTCCACATTCCTAAGGGTAGGATCGCATAATACTTCCATCCTTTCTATCCACTTGAAATGTCCACCCAACAAGTTGGGTGGTATTTTAGAAAGTTTTTCCCAAGACCAAGGGTATATTTCCCACCCACTCTATCACCCACCTTGCTTTAATCCACCGTATGCTCGTTGGTTTGGTCCACTTGTAGTTGTGGCTATCATCACCTGATATCTTCCACCCATATATACATGTTTTTAAAATTTAGACAAACTCATTTCGAACAAAGGAAATCACTTCTTGAAGGGAACAGTGGGTGAAGGGTATAAAATTTCACCCACACTTCTAGTGATTTACAGGGGTTTTCCATATCGTGGAAAAAATTAACCCAGAAGGATTATGAAATATAACAATCAAAATAAATATATGAAGGTTAATAAATAAGAGCACAAATAAAAGGATGATGTGAAGAAAGAAACAATGCAAGGGGAAAACTCAATGCAAAAATATATCGGAAGAAATGAGACATTTAACACAATGAAACATAGAGCGAATAAAATGGAACAAGGGCCCATCCAATACGGGCTAGAGGATAAAATAAGGAAAAGAAAGCCATAAGGGCAAGACCTAAGTGACCAATATAGATATAACTATTGTAGACAAGAGCATTACGAAGGTAAGCTATGGAAACAAAAATAAAATGCCCAGAAGGCTTGCTGAAAGGCATACACAAGATGAAAGGATGATAGGAAAAAGTTGAGACAAGGAAGCCCTTGCCATTAACTAGAAGATTTACAGACAATAAATAGGAGAGGAAGGTGGAGGGTAGGAAAGTGTGGGAATATAGGGAGATATGATGAAAAAAGCAATCTGAAGCTTATAAAGTGAAACCAATCAGGTATTGACCCTATATCACAAGGTATTCTTACAGGTTGACTCCCCCTAATTGCAAACCACCAAAGACCTGAGACGTTCCAAGAGTAGAAAAATTACCATTGTATTTTATTTTTGTTTTCTCAAGACCTCTTTTTCACATTATCCAACAATAATACTCTTTTAATAACTATTATCGACCATGAGACCATTTAGCTTCAACCACAACCTATAGCTTTCATCTTATGGTATCATTTATATTTCCCCATAATATGATTTATAGCATACTGATATTATCTTGTGTAGGTTCCAAAGCTTGCTATAACTTCAGGAAATGAGTTAAGAGGCTTAAAAAACTACTAAATGTTTCTATTGGGCTATGGGGTCATGAAAACAATAGCCATAAGAACATTAAACTAGAGACACAAAATAGAGATGGAGTAGAATGTTACATTTTCTAGCCAATTTTTGGAGAATCCTTAGCTGATGCCCTACGGTACCTGATCAAGTATTAATGTTTCATAGGACTCTATTGTGCTAATGGTCAGTGATAAACTTATGATTCCTAGTGCATTGGCCCTACATAATGCAAGGCTTTATTATTGGTCATAAAATTGCAGCGTGATAGACATGCCTGAGCTAGGATGTCATATGTAAATAATTCTCTAAATATGTAGTGGCTAGACTAGATAACATTGTATTTGAGGCACCACTTGTGATTCATCTAGAGTTGTCCACACTCGCTCAAAATTACAATAAAATCATAGTTTTTTTAATTTTTCCTAAGCGTCTGAATAGTCTGGTCTTTGAAAGCTATGGTGGCAATGCCGTATTCTACCCCCAAGGTGGTGAGCTATTAGGGACCAAATTTTCTATTGGAAATTTTGAGTAATAAGGTTATTGTTGATGTCATGTGTTTGGTGCAAGGAAAATTCTATTTTGGTACAAGAAAAGTGGTAAAAGAATTGGTCATAATATTTTATATTATAATCCGAAAACGTTGGGTAAAAGGTTGAAGATAAAATATTATGCCCATGGTTTTAAAGAGAAAAGAAGACATTATAATATTTTAATATTATAATAATTAAGTCGGAGGGGATTATTAAAAAGAAAAAAAGACTTGACAAAGACCCCCATGCAAAAGTATTATTTTAATACTAAATTAAATAATATATATTTAACCTAAAGTTAAATATATATTAAATAAATAATTAAGTTTAAAAATGGCAAAGGCGTAAAAAATCAAATTTAATTTTGAGGCATTTATAGTTTCCACCGACATTATAAAATAACCTTGGAATCATATAAAAGGAGGAAAGAAAAAATTAAAATGCAATTTGAAAGGTTAAGGTCTATGCACATGCAAAAGAATTTGAACAAGGAAGATAAAGAAACATGGTGGATTTTCACTTGTTGAGCGAGCAAAAAGGAATAAGATAAAGGTGATGGATGCCTTAGTGCAGTCAGGGCTAGTAGCTCGAGTGGTAGGTGGGTATTGTGTTAGTCATTGGTAGAAGGAAGATTTGGGGTTCAATTCCCCCTAGTGTCGGTTGAAGAGTTTTAATTTTTAATTGTTTGAGGCAGCAAGTATATGTGGGTCAGGCTAAATTCTTAGTCTCAACCACTTGGCTACCATAATAAGTCGAGCACTGTGCTTGTAGGGCTGAGGTCAGAGGGTCGATTCCCATCAGCCACAAAGCAAGTTAATTTTTTTATAAGGTATGTTCCATGATTAATTTTTAAGGTATGAATTATATTATTAAATGGTTGGTTATAGTGATATTTTGTAGATGATATTTGATATTTAGTTTGAAACATAGGATATATAAGGAGAAATATTTTTGGTATTATTTTAAAGGTCTTAAATATTATTTATTTAATTTTCTATGCTTCGAGTGATAATCTTGTAAATGGTTTAGCTATGAATGTAATTCTTTGTTCTTGGAAATTAAAGTAGAGTGAAAATTTATTTTGAAAGAGTGAACATGAAAGGTGTAAAATATATTTTATTTGATTGCAATTCTTGCTTTATGAAAGGGAAATTGTTGAGAGAGTTTTTGTGGGCTTTAATGCATTGTCCTTGAGAGCTAGAGAAGAGCCCTAGAATATTATTTTTAAAATTCATTTGGCATCTTGTTGAAATAAAATTCATCTAGAGGTTTTGAAATAGACTGTTGCTATCTAACCTTGAAGTGGCACAAAAGGAATCGGTTGTGAGTGTGATAGGTTTTGAAGACATATATTCATAAAATAAAAAAGGTATGGGCACATCATCCATTGTTTCAAGTGTTTTTTGGATTGAATATTGTGAAACATAAGGTGGAATGAAATGGATTGTTAGATGAACATTGTTCAAAATATTTGACTAAATTTTATGTGCTTCATTGTTGAATGATTTGAGAACATTTGAGATACATATTATGAATTATTTGAGTTATGGTTTGAGACCTACATTGTTGGAAGAAGTGTGAAACACTCAGTTAGGTTTTGTGATCAAGTTGTGCTTGATTGGTTGAATTATTATGTAAAATGTTAAGTATTGATTTGAATGTATTTTTGAATGAGCAAGTCTTGAGAATACTTGAGGATAAGTTTTGAGACATATTTTGAGATCGATTGTGAGATATATTTTGAGATAGATGTTGAGATAGATTTTGAGATAGATTCTGAGCAAGTTTTGAGATAAATTTTGAGATAGATTTTGAGCAGGTTTTGACACAGGTTTTGAGATAGATTTGTGACTGGCAACACCAATCCTATTGGTCAAGCCTCTTCTTATAGGAATACACAATTTTGGGTTATTTCTATATGTTTTTAAATATTTTTAAATAATTCTAGACTACCATCTTAACTCTAGAAATATATTTGACATATTTTCTAGGCCTTATCCAAAAGTTAAAAGGGATGTAAACCTCCTCCATAGACCATTGACCTACCTAATCATAATATAATTTTTTAGTTTAGCCATTTGTAGGGACTTCCCTTGACCAATTAATTGTGGTAAACCTTATACCATTAAAATATTTCTCTTATTATTGCAAACCATTGATCATTATGCTCAAACTATATACCTAGGTGATGTAATTACCACATGTCTAGATGGGGTAATTTTTGGGCCTATTGTCTATTGAGGAACATATTAATCATACTACCACTACATCTACCATGTTACAAAAGATAGTCAATGATAATAATTTATGCTAGAAAATCCATCACTAGGCTTTCATAGTTGTGTAGGCCATAGATCAACTAGATCAAAAATATATGTTTCAACACATTACCATGTGTTGGTTGCCAATCTGGCACTGCATGCCAGGGAGGGGGTGGACCAACGATGCAACATAGAATAGCCACCCTGTTAGGATGTGGTAGATGATATCTGGAGATGGTTGGTTCCTTCGAGGGTGGTTCCAGCTATCTACACCGCAAAATAGGAGAAATGGAAAGGAGGAAATAAATAAAATTGTCATAGCTAGAACTCACAAGGATGGGTATAGCCACATTAAGATCTATGCAGGCAACATACCACATATGAAACATAGATCCTATACCTAAAAAATCACACAATAGTGCCTATGTTCTAGCTCCTAGCAATGGTGGGTAGGCGGTAAATTCTAGAACCAATGTACAGGTGTATGATATCCATAATTTAGAATCGTAATGCTCCTGTGCAAATAGCTTTAGCAAAAATAAACCCTCAACCCATATTTATGAATGTGCACTCTTGAGTCACTCAAGTAAACCCCACGGAATCCAGATAGCATAATATCATAGGATAACTTAAACAACCAAACATAAATAGGTATTCATACAATCAGTAAAGAACAAAAAGATTAATTTATAGATAAAACAATATAGAATTTGTATTTACATAGAGGTAAACCTTACATATGAATTGTAATGGCTAAAGAGCCACCCTTAGGAATGATAAAAATTCCATTTTTAAAGGTATATTAATATCAATTTTAAATTGGACATTAATGGTGGTAGGGAGGAAGATGATCCTTATAGCAGACAAGTGATGCACTGGTACATGATTCCTCTGGATGGCACCAATATTCTAGAAGTAAGTGAATGCATCTAGTTGAATCTAAGCCCTTTGATACTTTGATTTTTCTGCTCAGTTCATTAAATATCAATTGCTTCATCCTTCTCCTTGATTGGTGATCATCTAGTTGAGGTAGTAAATGACAGACCCTAGAGGACCTTGGGAGCATCATGTTAGAAATCCGTCACTTCCACGTATGGTGTTAGGTACTTGCATTGCTCCAAAATGGGTAGATCGCCCATTCAAAATTTAGGTTATGGTGGAAAATTTTGGGTGGGCGCTTTATTTATTCATATTTCTACCCATGGAGGTACGAGAGAGAAGGAGCAAAATTTTCTCCAAGGTTCTGCCTAATTTGTGCTTGTATTTTCCACCCAAGATGGATGGGTGGTCTTCCACATTCCTAAGGGTAGGATCGCATAATACTTCCATCCTTTCTATCCACTTGAAATGTCCACCCAACAAGTTGGGTGGTATTTTAGAAAGTTTTGCCCAAGACCAAGGGTATATTTCCCACCCACTCTATCACCCACCTTGCTTTAATCCACCGTATGCTCGTTGGTTTGGTCCACTTGTAGTTGTGGCTATCATCACCTGATATCTTCCACCCATATATACATGTTTTTAAAATTTAGGCAAACTCATTTCGAACAAAGGAAATCACTTCTTGAAGGGAACAGTGGGTGAAGGGTATAAAATTTCACCCACACTTCTAGTGATTTACAGGGGTTTTCCATATCATGGAAAAAAGTAACCCAGAAGGATTATGAAATATAACAATCAAAATAAATATATGAAGGATAATAAATAAGAGCACAAATAAAAGGATGATGTGAAGAAAGAAACAATGCAAGGGGAAAACTCAATGCAAAAATATATCGGAAGAAATGAGACATTTAACACAATGAAACGTAGAGCAACTAAAATGGAACAAGGGCCCATCCAATACGGTCTAGAGGATAAAATAAGGAAAAGAAAGCCATAAGGGCAAGACCTAAGTGACCAATATAGATAGAACTATTGTAGACAAGAGCATTACGAAGGTAAGCTATGGAAACAAAAATGAAATTCCCAGAAGGCTTGCTGAAAGACAGACACAAGATGAAGGGATGATAGGAAAAAGTTAAGACAAGGAAGCCCTTGCCATTAACTAGAAGATTTACAGACAATAAATAGGAGAGGAAGGTGGAGTGTAGGAAAGTGCGAGAATATAGGGAGATATGAAGAAAAAAGCAATCTGAAGCATATAAAGTGAAACCAATCGGGTATTGACCCTATATCACATGGTATTCTTACAGGTTGACTCACCCTAATTGCAACCCACCAAAGACCTGAGACGTTCCAAGAGTAGAAAAATTGCCATTGTATTTTATGTTTGTTGTCTCAAGATCTCTTTTTCACATGATCCAACAATGATACTTTTTTAATAACTATTATCGACCATGAGACCATTTAGCTTCAACCACAACCTACAATTTTCATCTTATGGTCTCATTTATATTTCCCCACAATATGATTTATAGCATACTGATATTATCTTGTGTAGGTTCCAAAGCTTGCTATAACTTCAGGAAATGAGTTAAGAGGCTTAAAAAACTACTAAATGTTTCTATTGGGCTACGTGGTCATGAAAACAATAGCCATAAGAACATTAAACTAGAGACACAAAATAGAGATGAAGTAGAATGTTACATTTTCTAGCCAATTTTTGGAGAATCCTTAGCTAATGCCCTATGGCCTGATCAAGTAGTAATGTTTCATAGGACTCTATTGTGCTAATGGTCAGTGATAAACTTATGATTCCTAGTATATTGGCCCTACATAATGCAAGGCTTTATTATTGGTCATAAAATTGCAGCGTGATAGACATGCCTGAGCTAGGATGTCATATGTAAATAATTCTCTAAATATGTAGTGGCTAGACTAGATAACATTGTATTTGAGGCACCACTTGTGATTCATCTAGAGTTGTCCACACTCGCTCAAAATTACAATAAAATCATAGTTTTTTTAATTTTTCCTAAGAGTCTGAATAGTCCGGTCTTTGAAAGCTATGGTGGCAATGCCTTTTGCCACTGTATTCTACCCCGAAGGTGGTGAGCTATCAGGGACCAAATTTTCTATTGGAAATTTTGAGTAATAAGGTTATCGTTGATGTCATGTGTTTGGTGCAAGGAAAATTCCATTTTGGTACAAGAAAAGTGGTAAAAGAATTGGTCATAATATTTTATATTATAAGCCGAAAAGGTTGGGTAAAAGGTTGAAGATAAAATATTACGCCCATGGTTTTAAAGAGAAAAGAAGACATTATAATATTTTAATATTATAATAATTAAGTCGGAGGGGATTATTAAAAAGAAAAAAAGACTTGACAAAGACCCCCATGCAAAAGTATTATTTTAATACTAAATTAAATAATATATATTTAACCTAAAGTTAAATATATATTAAATAAATAATTAAGTTTAAAAATGGCAAAGGCGTAAAAAATCAAATTTAATTTGGAGGCATTTATAGTTTCCATCGACAATATAAAATAACCTTGGAATCATATAAAATGAGGAAAGAAAAAATTAAAATGCAATTTGAAAGGTTAATGTCTATGCACATGCAAAAGAATTCGAACAAGGAAGATAAAGAAACGTGGTGGATTTTCACTTGTTGAGCGAGCAAAAAGGAATAAGATAAAGGCGATGGATGTCTTAGTGTAGTCAGGGCTAGTAGCTCGAGTGGTAGGTGGGTATTGTGTTAGTCATTGGTAGAAGGAAGATTTGGGGTTCAATTCCCCCTAGTGTCGGTTGAAGAGTTTTAATTTTTAATTGTTTGAGGTAGCAAGTATATGTGGGTCAGGCTAAATTCTTAGTCTCAACCACTTAGCTACCATAAGAAGTCAAGCACTGTGCTTGGAGGGCTGAGGTCAGAGGGTCGATTCCCATCAGCCACAAAGCAAGTTAATTTTTTTATAAGGTATGTTCCATGATTAATTTTTAAGGTATGAATTATATTATTAAATGGTTGGCTATAGTGATATTTTGTAGATGATATTTGATATTGAGTTTGAAACATAGGATATATAAGGAGAAATATTTTTGGTATTATTTTAAAGGTCTTAAATATCATTTATTTAATTTTCTATGCTTCGAGTGATAATCTTGTAAATGGTTTAGCTATGAATGTAATTCTTTGTTCTTGGAAATTAAAGTAGAGTGAAAATTTATTTTGAAAGAGTGAACATGAAAGGTGTAAAATATATTTTATTTGATTACAATTCTTGCTTTATGAAAGGGAAATTGTTGAGAGAGTTTTTGTGGGCTTTAATGCATTGTCCTTGAGAGCTAGAGAAGAGCCCTAGAATATTATTTTTAAAATTCATTTGGCATCTTGTTGAAATAAAATTCATCTAGAGGTTTTGAAATAGACTGTTGCTATCTAACCTTGAAATGGCACAAAAGGAATCGGTTGTGAGTGTGATAGGTTTTGAAGACATATATTCATAAAATAAAAAAGGTATGGGCACATCATCCATTGTTTCAAGTGTTTTTTGGATTGAATATTGTGAAACATAAGGTGGAATGAAATGGATTGTTAGATGAACATTGTTCAAAATATTTGACTGAATTTTATGTGCTTCATTGTTGAATGATTTGAGAACATTTGAGATACATATTATGAATTATTTGAGTTAGGGTTTGAGACCTACATTGGTGGAAGAAGTGTGAAACACTCAGTTAGGTTTTGTGATCAAGTTGTGCTTGATTGGTTGAATTATTGTGTAAAATGTTAAGTATTGATTTGAATGTATTTGTGAATGAGCAAGTCTTGAGATTACTTGAGGATAAGTTTTGAGACATATTTTGAGATAGATTGTGAGATATATTTTGAGATAGATGTTGAGATAGATTTTGAGATATATTCTGAGCAAGTTTTGAGATAAATTTTGAGATAGATTTTGAGCAGGTTTTGAGACAGGTTTTGAGATAGATTTTGAGACAGATTTATAAGTAGATTTGTGAGCAAAGTTAGAGCATACTTGTACTAGACTTAGGATATATTTTGGTGCATATTTGAGATATATTTGAGAGTAATCTTTGGAGGTGACAAAGTAAAGAGGTCTATAGTCTCCAGTGGATAGAGATCCATTAGATAGGGTAGTAAGGACAAAGGTCTTCTATTGAGAGATATCCACAAGCCAGAGCAGTGGGGGCAGAAGTATTCTAGAAGATCACTAGCCATAGTAGAGGGGAAAGAGTTCTTCTGTGGATAGAGATCCACAAGATAGATTATAGGACATAGAGTTCTCCTATGGATAGAGTTCCACAAATAATATCATAGGGTATTGGTGTCTCCTTTGGACAAAGGTCCATAAATATTGTAATAGGGAATTGATTCCCAAGAAGATTTATTGAGAAAATTTAGTAGAAATATTTTCTTCGTGGAGTAGCCCATATTGGGTGAACCACGTTAAATCATGTATCTCATGTGTGTGATGATGTGTGCAATGTTTACTACTTTGATATTACTTATGTTATCATATGGATTGATAAGTATAAATTTTTATTTTATACTATTCACCCCCCTCTAAGTATAAGCTTATGTTCTTCAATTGATATTAGAATAGGTTCCTTTGTGAAAAGCCTAACAGCTTCAAGGAAGATCTTAAAATAACATAAATGACCTCATAAGATGGAGAAAAGGTCATGATTGACATAAAAGAGAAATTATTTATTGTTCTTAGAAACCTGGAAAAGGTTAGAAAAAAGAACTCAAGTTTGAAGGATCAAATTCAAGAGGATGAGGAAGCAAATATGGAACTTTTGTAAAATCTCACAAAAATCAAGGTAAAATTTGAAGAGGGAAATAAAATTGAATAGGATATGATAGAACAATTAAAGACAAGAGAGGAAGAATGTGAAATATTGAAATAAAAAATTGTCTTTATCAGGAAGGAAGTTGAAAATACTAAGGACAAATTACAACAAGACATAAAGTTAGGGAAAGAGAAAGAGGATTCAAGCTCCCAAGGAAAAAATACACCAAACAATAAAGAGCACATGACTTATGATAATGCACTAAAATTAAAATGCATCAGGAAAGAAGAGGGTAAATAATATCAATGGAAACAAGTCAATTATAGGAACAACAAAAGAAGAATCACACGACCATATCATTCAAAGTACTCATATAGGTTACAAAATATCTTCCATGACTATTGTTTTTCATGTAATAAATATGGTCATAGAGTTGTACATTGTACTAGTTACGTGAAAGATAATGTTGATAGAAATTTTAATTCCTTTGTACCACTTATGAATGACAATATCATATGTTATAAATGCAATAATTTTGGGCACAAGGCAAAATGGTGTAAAACGGTATTTCCTGAATCAAGCAAAAAGAATACAACTTCAAAAAATAGGAGAGAAAGAAAAGAGCAAGAGAAAGTTAAGTCAATGTTAGTACAAATATCTCTTCATGTACAATATAAGGTAAAATAGTGTTTTCTTGATAGTGATTGTTCTTGTCATATCACGGGATATAAAAGTAAATTTCCTGTATTTAAATAAATCAATGGAGGATCAGTAAAATTTTGTGACAATGGTTCAACAAAAATCTATGGGAAAGGAACCTTTAGTTTAGATAATGGAAAAACAAAGACAAAAAATGTATTTTATGTCAAGGGATTTGTTAGAATAAAATATTATATCCTAAGTGGTTACTAGGATAAGTTTGAGTGGCTGGATTAGATCCAGTTAGTTATGATCCAATGGATCATATTGTATCCCTTTGCTATTTAAGCAAAGCCTCTCAATAGAATAAACATCAAGTTATTTCATAATTCCAACATGGTATCAGAGCGGGCTTTCCCTACCTTGTGAACTTGAGAGGGGATTTCCCTCAGAGGGGATTTCCCTCATGAAAATTCCCCCTCCATTTTTTTTGGCCATTTTTTTCTGAATACTAAGGGAGTATGCTCTCCATCCTTTTATGGATGGATCAGAAACTAGAAGTGTAAGAAAAAATTAAATGGCTACCAATTTTTTTGAGTGATTTTTAATGGAGGGTTAAGTTTCCTGGTTTGGGGATGATGTACGACATTGGGCAGCCATAAGTTTTTTGGTTCATGATCCATTATACAACGAATTTGCTTCAATTTACATGGATTTGATTTTTTTAAGATGTGTGTCATTTGATTGATTCACTATTGTTAAGAAATTATAGATAGCTAATTTCTAGTGCCTTGTTGACTTGTTTAGAGGGCCCTCTACAACCTTTTTTAGCTCCTATGTGGCCTCTATCTGCACTATGATCACAGTTGCATCCATTGATGCCCTTGATTGTGATGGTGTGCCTTGGAAAATAAGGTCTTATTTCCATTGGATATTTGCTTGAGGCGGGCAATTGTCGATGACCCAAAAGGGTTTCTTCAAAGTTGGGAGAGCACAACTTCATAGTGCATAGCCCCCATAAGAAAGAAAAAAAAATTGTGCACTCTATCTGTGCCTCCCAGCAACAACGTGAAACTACTGCGCCCTATTCTTCACCATTTCTTCTTAATTGGTCTGCATATGATCTTGTGTTGCGGTATGGACAACCTGGAACATGAGGTATGCATAAATTTATTCATTATTTCCTTTTGTGGAATCGGATGTAGTTGATCCGAATAGATGTGGATAGATGATTTTGTCGATATGGCTTGCATAGACTAAAAAATGAGCCAGAGCATTTTTTTACAAGAAAATATATGTGCTCTAGGGGATTTTGAGTTCATGGAGTCTTGCATGGGAGAGACTCTTGTAACAAAGTGATATCAGGAACCATGTGAAAATTTATGCACAGTAGTGTGTAATCAAGTCTAGCAAAGCATATCTGATGCATATGTTTAGAGATCATAGTAAGGAAGAAGAGCATTGTTCGGTTCAAATCAATGCAGACGTATAATTTTTATTTTTTTAGCAACTACCCTTGGATGATTCTCTCTCGATAAAAATATTGATACCTCTAGTATTTATCTATTTTTTTCCCATCTACAACTTCAGTTATCATGGTCGAGCGTCGATTCCTTGCACAGGATTTCTATTAAAGCAGATAATATTTTGTAGATTTTATTATGCTTATGTGTTCTTTTCAACTACTATTTTTGTCGTGTTCTCACACATTCTGTTATTTTCTATTGATTAAGCCATCATCATGGCTTCAATGAAGCATTAATCACACCTTGCACACAATGAAGAATATTTGACAAATTTTTTAACACCATGGTTGGTCTACGTACATTAAATTTGAACTCAGTGTGGACGTAATAATTGATTCAAATTTGCACGTTATGGAGAATATAATGATGAAAAGAGCATGGGTGGATGTACATGTTTGGTGAGGAGATGCAGTTGAAAGCATTGCACTCATTTTTTAGTTTAGCACCTGTGTAACCGGTGCAAATAGAGCTGTATAGCATGCTAACGACCCTATAAATCTTAACAAATGAATATGTAAGTGATATATTATGTGTTTTATGGCAAATTATGAGGAGAAATTACACGGTGAAGTGGAGGAACGATTGATAAATGAGTTTGGTGCATGCTTTGTGGTCCTTGGGAAACGGTTAGATTTTTATGGGCAATTGCTCTATCTTAGGTCTCACAATAGCTCCAGTTTTTTCCTACTGGTGTATGCTAATGGTTGGGAAAATAAAAAATGTAAATTATTTCTTTTTGTAACTCTTGACTCAAATGTCGTGCATGGACAGATAGTTGTGTGTGACTGCGACTCCATAGCATGAGCCAAAAAAAGAAAAAAGGGAAGTGGTGCTTGTTGCCAAAGGTAAAGACATGATTCTTACCTTTAAAATATGATAAGGTTGTGGCGATGATGGAATCAACTGTATCCACAATTTTTTGGAATTCCATGACCGTTGTGAAGTGGAGTAGGTGGCTTGTGAAGAGAAGGAATTAGTGTCACTCCCAAATTTTTCCAGCTTAGTGCCACCGTGGATGCACTTGGGCATCATTTAACTCTATTTTTAATGGGAGTTTAGACCTGTGTTATAGTATAATGTAGTCCATAGAAAAGAAGGCCCAGGTGGTATGTGCATTTAACTAGGTGAAGATTGATTTTTTGGCAGTAAAATGCACCCTCTTGACAAGTCCTCATCACAAAAATGGCTTCCTTTCTATGTCAAGTTCGTCATCGATGATGGATGATTTTTTAATTAGCATCATATTTCAAACCATAGGATGAATTTTGAGTTCCTTCAACGGCATTCAAACATCGATGTTGGTTATAGTGCCTGTATTCTATGGATTTTGGTGGTGGGCTTCATGGCGGTTGAGAAGTTGTTGGAGTGAAAGCATAAAGCCAAAAAATAGTAAAGTACTCGTAGGTGAATATTGAGATGTAGCAGCATGGCACACCGAGTGGTGGCTAGGGATAGATGACTGAACAATTGTGCGACATTCGAGGTCTCTATTATTTCCAATGGAGCCTCATTAAAGCCCATATTACTTTAATAGGATAATGCTTCTAGATAATAAGTGAATGTCTTTTTAGCTTTATATGGTAACCTATTTTCTAATACGGGGTTCCATATATCATTTAGAGTTAAAAGGGGGCCAATTTATTCATTATAAGGTAAAAATTCCATAATGGGAAAATATTACTTTTATAGTATGGGATTTTTTTTTTTAATTTGTTCTTTTTTATTTTCCACTTGGGAAGTAAAAAGGCCATATATATTCTTCTACGAGAGATATTTTTATAGACTATGCTTTATTCCAATATTAGGAAATATTCCTTTTGTAAGGGAATGAAGAATACTATTGTTTTCCTGCAAGATGAAGGTCACATTGAAACCCATATATAAGGGTATTTATAGTCGTCAAAAAGGCTTTTTCAAGCTGAACAAGATGGTGAAGTACATTTTCAGTTTTGAAACTATTTTCCACACTTTTTTGGCTTAAAAATATTGTATCATGGAGTGCATTCTCAGTTGAACCCGACAATCCTAGACATTTGTTAGAGTGATCCTAGTATCTAGTCATATCCTCTATATCACCTAGTGGTTGCAGTGGCTGGTTACCCATGCATTCTTGTAGGATGAGGAGGTCACCATAAGGACATGTTCCATAGTTACATTGATACCATTACATTCTTGATTCTCTTGTTTTGATGTTTGTCCACAAGTTTTTTGACCTTGTTATTAGCCCATTGTGTTCATATAGGTGGATCATCAATTTATGCTTGTTGAGTCATTTTGGATTACCCTTGCAATTCTGGTGGTTCTTTCTCCATCTTATCTTCTCACTCTTTTTTGTGATACACTTTGGTTTCAAGGGGTTTTATTTAGTGACCTTTTTTCATGGTTCACAACCTTGATATTTGTCACAAGCACTAGTATGGGAGTGGTTTCATTCAGTTCAACGATAAGGTTTCTCTACTTTTTTGAGAAATTTGATGGATCCTTTGCAAAACTCTTGGTGGAATTTGTCCTTAAGGGGGGTTGAAAATATTCCTTCATCCTCCATGCACATCTTCCTCCTCCTTCTTCTTCTTTCTATTCTAGCAGGTGGTTTTATTCTTTATGGTTTCTCATCATATTTTAGTAGGTATTTTTTCTTTTGGATATATTGTATATGAGTACCTTATCAGGCCTTGTTGTTAGGACTCATATCTGTAGATATGCCACTTGTTTTGGTTTTGTTTTTTTTACTACCTCCTAGTATCACGTAAGGGGGGTATTAGTATATCCTAGTATCACTTAAGGGGGGTGTTAGAATAAAATATTATATCCTAAGTGGTTACTAGGATAAGTTTGAGTGGTTGGATTAGATCCAATTAGTTATGATCCAATGGATCAGATTGTATCCCTTTGCTATTTAAGCAAAGCCTCTCAATAGAATAAATATAAGTTATTTTATAATTCCAACAGGATTGAGACACAATTTACTAAGTTTAAGCCAACCTTATGATCAAGGACACACAATTACCTTTCATCCAAATAGATGTGATATTAGGAAGTCTAAAACTAGAAATCTCATTGCAGATGCAAATATAACTACAAACAACCTCTACATGCTAAGTGATATTAAGGCATAAAAGTGCTTTTTATTACAATAAAATGAGAGTTGGTTGTGGTATAGAATAATGGTTCTTTTTAACTTTGAAAACATAGTAAAAATAAGCAACAAGCAAGCATTCAGAGATTTACCTAAGATAAAAAGGCCATAAAATACTATTTGTGCATAATTTCAGCATGGGAAGCAAACTAGAAGAAGTTCCAAGTCAAAATGATTTGTGCCATCTCAACCATTGAAACTAGTTCACACTGACCTATGTGATCCTACAAGGACAAAGAGTCTACTAGGTGAAATTTACTTCATATTGTATATAGATGATTATTCTAGAATTATTTGGGTAGCCTTCTTAAAAGAAAAGTCAGAAGCCCTTGAGAAGTTTAAGGCATTTTAATAATTAGTAGATAATGAAATAGGTAGAAGGATTAAGTGTTTAAGATAATATAGAAGAGTATAATTTACTTCAAATGAATTCATAGACTTTTGTGAACAACATGGGATCAAAAAAAAATATTCAGTAGTAAGAAATCTTCAACAAAATTGAGTAGTTGAAAGGAAAAATAGGACTGTTAAAAATATGGCTAGAGCTATGTTAAATGAGTCTAAAGTTTCATATGGTTTTTGGAGATATGTAGTTCATACAGTAGTGTATATCATCAATAGAGCTCAAGTAAAAGTAAACCATCACAAAACCCCATATGAGCTTTGGATCAAGGCAATGGATGAGGAACTGAATCAAATAGAAAAAAGTGATACTTGGGAACTTATCCCGTGAAAAAAATATAATAAGGTAATTGGAACTAAATGGGTTTTTAAAAATAAGTTAAATGAAGATGGCCAGGTAGTCAGAAATAAAGTAATATTGGTATGCAAAGGTTACACACAGGTTGAAGAGATTTATTTGTATGAGACATTTTCTCCAATTGCACGACTTGAGGCCATAAGGATATTTTTAGATTTCTCAAGCTTCAAAAACTTTAAAGTATATGAAATGGATGTTAAATCAAATTTTCTCATTGGTGTCTTGGAAGAAGAAGTTTACATTGAGCAACCTAAGGGATTCAACCTAACTAATAAGCTAGATTATGTATGCAGATTAAATAAGGAACTTTATGGACTAAAGAAAGCTCTTAGATCTTGGTATTCAAGATTGGCTAAGTATCTTCAGGAATAGGGTTTTATGAAAGAAATAGTGGACAATAACTTATACACCAAAAATGAAGGAAATGACTTGCTAATTATGGTTGTTTATATGGATTATATCATTTTTAGAGGTAACAATGATAATATGTGTTAGAAATTTTCAAAGAGCATGTAGAAATGTTAATGCTTGATGATTTTTCCTTCTTTATTGGACTACAAATTTCACAATCAGAGAAGGGTGTATTTCTATCACAAACCAAGTATATAAAAGAGATGCTAAAGAAATTTAAGTTAGAATATTGCAAACCAATAAGTACTCCCATGATTATAGGATGCAAGATGAGTAAATAAGATGAATCTCCTGAGGCAAATTAGACATTGTATAGATGTATAATGGGCAGCTTACTATATGTCACAACTACAAGACCAGATATAATGTAGGTAGTGGGACTGGTGGTAATATTTTGAGCAACACCAAAGGAAACACATGTAATATCTGTAAAGAGGATTCTCAAGTATTTAAAAGAGACTATGGATTTTGAACTCTGGTATCCCATAAGTGATATTTTCACTCTCATAGCATATACAGATGCATATTAGGCAAGCAATATTGGTGACAGAAAAAGCACAAGTGGAAGAGCATTCTTCCTTGAAAATTATTTAGTCTCTTGGCTAAGCAAGAAACATGCATCAATATCCTTATCCACAGTAGATACAGAGTATATTGAAATGATTGCATATTGTACACAAGTGTTATGGATGAAGTAAACTTTAAAGGAATTTAAGTTAGAGCATGATCATCCTATCTCCATGCTATGTGATAATACAAGTGCTATAAATATTTCAAAGAATCCAGTGATGCTCTCTAGGACCAAGCAGATTCCAATCAAATATCATTTTTTGAGAGAGCAGGTGACAAATAAGCAAGTCATATTGGAATATGTTTCTACAAAGGAGAATATTGCAGAAATTTTCACTAAACCACTTCCAAAAGAGACTTTTGAGTATCTTAGAGAAAAATTAGAAGTAGTTCTACTCCCACTTCAAAATAAAATTATCTCAAGGAGAGGAGGTGGGGAGGGTACTGAGCTAAGAATATTATCTTTAGCCCCAAAGGAGTCCCTTTTCCATTGATGACAAAGGAGGAAATATTTGATTTAGGGGGAGCATAATTGGAAAAAGGAAAAAGGAATGTTTAAAAAAGGGGTTTCCATCAATGAAAAAGGGGAAGATTGTTAGAAATTTTGAGTAATAAGGTTGTCATTGATGTCATGTGTTTGGTGCAAGGAAAAGTCTATTTTTGTACAAGCAAAGTGGTAAACTAATTGGTTATAATATTTTATATTATAAGCCAAAAAGTTTGGCTAAAAGGTTGAGGACAAAATATTACACCCATGGTTTTAAAGAAAAAATAAGATATTATAATATTTTAATATTATAATAAATAAGCCAGAGGGCCTTATTAAAAATAATAATAATAATTGATGAAGACCCCCATGCAAAAGTATGATTTAAATACTGAATTAATTAATATAATATTTAACCTAAATTTAAATATTTTATTAAATAAATAATTAAATTTGAAAATGACAAAGGCGCCGAAACTCAAATTTAATTTAGATGAATTTATAATTTTTGTTGATGTCATGAAATCGCCTTGGAAGCATATAAAAGGAGGAAATAAAAAATTAAAATGCAATTTGAATTGTTAATGTCTATGCACATGCGAAAGAATTCGAACAAGGCAGATAAAGAAACATGGGGTATTTTCACTTGTCGAGTGAGCGAAAAGGAATAAGATAAAGGTGGTGGACGTCTTAGTGCAACAAGGGCCGATAGCCTGAGTGGCAGGTGGGTATTGCATTAGTCATTGGTAGAAGGAAAGTTCGGGATTAAATTCCTTCTAGCGTCGATTGAAGAGTTTTAATTTTTATTTTTTAGAGATAACAAGTATAAGTGGGTGAGGCTAAAGTATTAGTGTCAACTGCTTGGCTAGTGCAAATGATTGAGCACTACACTTGGAGGGTTGAGGTTGGAGGGTCAATTCTCGTTCACGACAAAGCAAGTTAAATTTTTTATAAGGTATGTGCCATGATTAATTTGTGAGGTATGCATTATATTGTTGAATGGTTGGCTATAGTGATATTTGGTGGATGATAATTGACCTATAGTTTGAAACATAGGAGATATAAGGAGAAATATTTTTGGTATTGTTTTAAAGGTCTTCAATATCATTTATTTAATTTGCTAAGCTTGGAGCGATAATCTTGTAAATGGTTTAGCTATGAATTTAATTATTTGTTCTTGGACATTAAAGTAGAGTGAAAAATTGTTTTGAAAGAGTGGAGATGAAAGCTGTAAAAGATATTTTATTTGATTGTAATTGTTTCTTTATAAAAGGGAAATTGTTGTGAGAGTTTTTGTGAGCTTTAATGCATTGACCTCGAGAACTAAAAAATATCCCTAGAATATTATTTTCAGAATTCATTTGACATCTTGTTGAAATAAACGTCATGTGGAGGTTATGAGATATATTGTTGCTATGTAACCTTTAAGTGGCACAATAGGAATTGGTTGTGAGTGTGACAGGTTTTGAATACATATCTTCATCAAAGAAAAAAGGTATGGGCACATCATCCTTTGTTTGAAGTGTTTATTTGATTGAATAGTATGAAATATAAGGTGGAAATATTTGCAATGAATCATTGTAATGCTAGAGAAATATTAAATAAAGTGATCTTAAACTTTATATTAGTAATCAACTTTTCAACAACTTTTCATATCTTATAGTATTAACCAAAATTTTAACAACCTTATCATAACATGATAATATTTATTTAAACTCCATGAAATCACTGACTAAGGGATGACCCAAAAGAAATGTATCAGCAACAAAATTGAGATGAGACTGAGAGGTAAAATATGTTACACCCATAATATCTTTGGCTTTTACTTTATTTTTTTACTTTTAAGAAATTTATTCCCAATACCTCCACAAGAATAAAATAATGATAAGGAGGTTGTAGATCACCCTAGTAGATTCTACAAGTTAGTTAAAAGTATGAAGAATAAATCCATAGATTAAAATAAAATATTTTAGAATGAATTATCTACCTCTAGTACTTTAAAACCAACCTTGATCAAATTCTTTTTTTCTTGGAATATCATGTAGAAAACACCAATGAATCCTACCATATGGTTTGCTTATATATAGATATATAAGTATACCTAGATCTTCCATGGAATGAACAAAACGTATGGTCTCCAATATAATGATTACACCATTAATAATTTGAATACCATAAATAAAAATACCTTGTCACTATGGGATAACTTAATCTAGAATTCTTTTTTAATTTATCTTTATAACCTTTTATATCAATCTTCAATAAATCCCAAAATATTTAAAGTAAAATCAATCAAGGCCATGTTACTTGTTAGGATGAAATGATAAAGATGTCTCTTGTAGCTCCTCAATAAATATAATTATAATCAACCTTTCATTGTGTACATGTGTTATAATTGATGGAATATTTTTAAAGCTTACCTTAAGTCCCCTTATATTACCCAAAATATCATAAAATATCTTTGAATTAATCAATTGCTTCCTTCTGAATATTTTCTTCTTCCATAATATTCTTTCATCTAAAGGTAAAATATTTTTGATAGAATTAAAAAAAAAAAAGTCTACTTGGGTTGTAGAATGAAAGAATTTATTATCTACATCCAATTCTTTAATAAACATGTCCTTAGAGTATTGGGATTACTATGGCTATTTTTTCTTCAATGCATTATGATAATTATAAAGTAATCATTTTAAATGACTACTCATTCTTCAATATATTATGATCGGCATAATGTAATTTTTTATCGCATACAAGTATCATATACCACCTTTAGGTCAAGGTTAATAAATTGATATTTAGGATAAATAATATAATATTACAAAAATTCCTTTACAATGTTTATAAGTATCCAAAGGGATTATACACACAATACAACACAAAGTACATTGTGGCCTCAAGTCTGCCACATATCTTAACACACCCCTTAAGTTAAAAAAGGGATATAGAGATAGATCCTTACTAGTCATCCCCATTAAGGAACACTCTCCATATTATTTATCTTCCCATGTGCATAAATGGAACCTTGGCCATCAGCTTGATTACAATATCTATTGTCTACTCTATTCATGAAAAAATTCATTGGCATTCCCATGAGCATAAAAGGATAATATATAGTGTTGGAATTGATAATATTTTCATAAAAATCCCAAAACATGCATTCCTCACAATAATATGCAAACAAAAAAAGGAATAATAGTAAAATAAAATGATATATGGACAATTTTTTTAAAAAAATAAGATAAATGATAGAAATATATAGAAGGAATAAGAAGGGGGATTACTTGTAGGGAACTTGACAAGATCTCTTATTATGAAATTGATTCAATGAATAAGTCATTATGGGGTATTTATAGTGATAAAATTGATTTCCAATAGAAACAAAAAAGTAAAAAAAATTGATTCACAATAGAGGTAAAAAACCATAAACCTACTTCATACTAGAAGTAAAAAACTAAAAACTTGATTTACAACAAAAGTAGAAAATCAAAAACTTCTAAAAGAGAAATAGAAAAAGGAGTTATAGGTGTAGAGAAGTATATCAGGTCTTAATAGAAGATGGTACACTTTCTTGTAATAATCAAACCCCTTATTTGTTAAATAAATCATCAAGAAAATATGAATAATAAGGGCTAAAAAATCCTAACTTCATGATTTATGATTTAAAGAATACTATTATTTCTAATTTTTTTGCAAAATTAAAAAACTAGAAATGAATTTTCCAAAAGGGATAAGACAAATAAAATTAAGACCTAAGGAAGAAACTCATAAAATCCTAAACTTACAAAACCTTATTCACACTAGAAGAAACATGTATCAAAACCTGATTCTCAACAAAAGCAAGACAACTAGAAACCTCATTCATAGTAGAGGTAGAAAAACAATTTTGTCTTATCTTATTTGAACGAAAATAGAATAAAAATTTATTATTTTTTTCTTAAGGCAGGGAATAAGAAATGTAGCAAATAGTATGCCCTAAAATGCAAATTACATGCAATTTTTATTTGAATACCTATAGATAAAATATTGATTTAATTTTTCCCCTTCATAATTTTTTTTAACATGAGTTCACTATTTTTCCATTTCTATGTAAACTAAAAAATAGAAATAGATTTTCTAAAATAGACAAAAAATTAAGGTCCTAAGGCAAAAACTGACAAAATACTAAAACTATAAAATATTATTTATAATAGAAGCAAAAAGGATGTGAACGTGATTCATAGCAAAAGTTGAAAGTCATAAATTTGATTCACAGTAGAGGTAGAAAAAACAAAAAAGTAGGCAATCAATGTAGAGAAGTCTATTAGGTCTTAGTAGAGGATGATACACTTACTTTTTTGTGACAATCAACTCCCTTGTCTTAAATGCTAAAATGTATATAAGCAGGGTTAATGGATAAAAGAAGTCTATATAAAAGCTAAAATGTGAGCAAAATGAAGACTCGTGGATAAATGCTAAATATGTATGAATTAAATTGAAATCCAAGAGAAAAATGTTGAATGAGTTTTAAAAACTTTTAGTTAGTTATGCATGTTGTTTACCTTTGAAAAGTGGCTTTCAATACACTATCATGTGATCTCATATTTGACAATGGCAAGGCCTACTCTGAGGAGTCTACCTATCTAGCTTGTAAAAAAGTGTAGACCATTAGATTAATCTTTGACCATATCATAAAAAACATGTTTATGATCCTTCTGTTTCTAACGACTCCTATATGCTCGGGTGAAAATTATCTAGTGGAAATCATTGTTGACCCTCCTTATGAAAAGCCCAATAATTAGATAGACAATTTACCACTCTATTGCCTTCTCTAAAAACATGAATCATTTCCACATGCTCAAATGAGTTAAAGGTTCTTTAGTCTTGTCATTATTATACTTACAACCCACAAACTCTTTGTAGCCCTCTTGTTAAGTCAACTAATAATATTAAGAGAATATCCCTCTACTATTAGCTTGCTTGCTTCTAACTATATTTCTAGCTTTACTCCTACCAAAGCTGTTCTAACTAGTGCTAGATGAAAAACATAAGATTTTCCAAATTGTTTGGCTTTGATTTGGTCATGCATGTTGTTTACCCTTAAAAAGTTGCCCAAAATACCAATTAGAGTCTAAATTGGGTCAATTCTAATTGAATTAGATGACTATATTATAAATTATCAATATATAATAAGTTTCTGAAACTATATATATATATGAATTATTTTTTTACAATGTCTAGTTTATGACACATAGCAAATGAGTGCATTATTAATAGAATGAAATAGATAGCATATAGTAAAAATAAAAGGAGTAATTACCACATAGTAAATTACTAAGGTTTGTAGTAGTTTTTAGATATAAATATAATCAATCATTACCAAGTATTGCATGAAAAAAGAAATACAATGTCCATGGACACTAAATGATCTTCACCAGTGGAAATAAAATTATACTTGAATGGATATTGAAATGATTGGTGAGAAGGGATATTTATACCCAAGTAAAATGATACCTTTAGGTCAAGGTTATGATACTGACCCTCAAGAATAATTATTATTAAAATTTAGTAAACTATATTTTATAAGGTTTACAATGGTCCAAAGGAAAAATATAATACAAGTATAAGGAATAATTCATGGCTTTAAGAGAATATTAACAACCACATATTTCAACATCCTCTCTTAAGCTAAATGGGAAACACAAAAATAGACCCTTACATTGGATCGCCTCTTAAGGAATACTCTCCAAATCTAAGGAGATCTTGCATGTGCACAAAACTGATCTTACTCTAAGAAGATCTTTCATGTACACAAAACTAATCTTCAACATGATCTTGGTCAAGATGTAAGTTGTATATTTTGATAAAGGAACAAATAGTAGATCAAAAAACTGATGAGCATGAAGTCATCTCATAAAATACAACCCAATATTATTGTACTTTATTTATTGACGAAACACTAGATTATGGGACAAGTTGAACAATAATGTGATTATCATAATAATGAAAATTTATATACAAAAATTACATCATATATATATATATATATATATATATATATATATATATATATATATATATATATATATATATATATATATATATGCATGCATGCATGCATGTGTGTGAATATAATGTCATTCAAAACATTCTAAGCATACCGTTTGAGAATTATTTTTTACTATTGTCTACATTGGATCCTCTCGTAAGGGATACTCCCCAACTCTACGAAGATCTTTCATGTGTACAAAACTGATCTTCAACATGATCTTGGTTAAGATGTAAGTTGCATATTTTGACGAAGGAAAAAATAATAGATCTAAAATCTGATGAACATGAAGTCATCTCATAAAATGCATTCAAATCTTAATATAATTTGTCCATTAATGAAACACTAGATTATGAGACAATTTGAACAATAATATGATTATGATAATAATGAAAAATTCTTATACAAAACTGACAATAAATAAATATATATATATATATAGACACACACGTTTGCGCACCCATGTGTGTGAATATAATGTCATTCAAAACATTCTAAGCATACCGTTTGAGAATTATTTTTTACTAGTGTCTACTTTATGGCACATAGCAAATGAGTGCATTATTAATAGAAAGGAATAACATATAGTAAAAAGAAAGGGAGTAATTAGCACATAGTAAATCGTTAGATTTCATAGAAGTATTATATATAAAAAGAATCAACCATAATCTAGTATTGCATAACAAAAGCAATATAGGAAATAGAAAATAAAAAATATAATGGGATGTCCATGAAACTAAATGATCTTCATTTAAGGAAACAAAATTACATTAAAATATAAATATTAAATTTTTTTATTAGAAGTATTTATACCAAGTAAAATAATGCCTTCAGGTTAAGATTGTGAGACTGACCGTTACCAATAAATATTATTTTGACCAGAAGTCTAATGGTAACATAATATAAATTGGATTAAAATATAAAAAGGAATAATAATGAGGACGACATTAAAAATCTTTGTTACTAAAATACTATCTCCCTACACTTAATGAAATCCATGAATATGAAATACAACCTCCAGCAGAGGATGGTTTTGAATTTTAGCTTCACATTTCACCTTAGCAAAGTCCAACAATGTTCCGGGGGCAGGTCGCCTGCCTCATCTAGAGGAATTCTTAAGATGCGTGACATCTCTTCTGGGGTTTCAGCTGCATCTACCATTTCTGCGAGACTTTGGCACAACAAATCAAACAGTTTTTGGACATGAAGATAACTTGCAGCGTCAATAAGATCGATCAGAGTGTAATGGTCTTTTTTAACAGCCTCTACATAGCGGCAATCCCATTTCTTATCCTTAGATTTGGCATCCACATGGTAGCGGCAATAGTCTATAACTTTTTTTAATATTTCACCTGATTTAACATTAAGAGGGAGGACTAGGGTTTTGTGACTGTCGCAGTTGTGACTGTTGATGATGTTGAAGTCATGGATGAGGTCTTTTATAATCCCGGACTCCACTGCCACTCTTTCCTCAACCTCGAACGTTTTCCCATCCTCGCTCTTTATTATCACCATCTTCGCTGCCATTGCACTCTACCTTCCTTGAAATCAAGTTGAAGTGAATTGATATTGATATCGGGGAGAATTCGACACGGGTTTTCAAAATTGATTGATATTAACAAAAGTGCAAAAGACATTCAAAGTTTATAGTCAATCATTTGGTCATTAAACTCGGTAAATTGATTCAGCCGACTGTCTTTGCAAAAGGATCTTTAATAAGAAGGTTGGCCATTACTAGGTAGCGTGATACAACCGACTCAAACATCCTTTGATGAAAAGGCTGGGTTTGGCAGTTCCTCATGTTCCTCTAACTTTCTCTATAGAAGCAAAAAAAAAAAATGTGAAAATAAATTTAATTCAACCGCTCAATAAATTTATATGTCCACTCTAATCTTAAAATACAAATAAATAACAATTCAATGGATTTACGGATTTAGGGTAAGGGATGGATGCAGAAATTTTCACATTATAAACTTTTTAATCTCATTTAATTTATATAATATTAAGAACATGAATTCAAGTGATTAAAAACATACATAATCAAAATTTAAGATTCAAACCTTGTAAAGTAATATATGAATAATTTAGATATCACTATATGGTTTGTTGAAAAGTAATAACATGATCATGAAATGCGATAACATGGTCATGAAATGCAAAGAGTGTGTTTGACTCAGTTTTGCAGTTTTTCTCTGCAGTTTTCCTAGCGGCTGTTCTGTTCCTGCTTCCTTTGGGCCATCCTTTACGGGTTCTTGAATCAGTTCCTCTGGTGCTTTTCTTTTTTTGTTTCTTTTAGCTTTCTTCAAGCCTGTTTTATTTCTGATGTATTCCGGTTTCATTGTAATCAGGTTTTGGGATCCTTGATAAAAACCCACTTTTAATCTAACCTAACAAATTTTTTTGCATAGGTAGTAAAGCAATATTATTTTTTTAATGAAATAATTACTGTTTAAAACTAAAAATTTATTTATTATTTTACATTAAAGTGTTGATATATCAATGCTAACTGAGTGTGTAAATCAAATGGTTGTGACCTAGTCATCATTTTCTTTCATATTTAGGTTGTACCTTAGAGAACTTCTAGAGATGATTAATATCATGATGTCATCCTTGACTAAGTCTACTACTAACACTTATTTGGGAAGGAAAAGGAACCTAAGATAATATTTAAGATGATAATAATATATATGCTCTCATGAATCCCTTGGAAGAACTTTAAAAGTAACGTGTAGAACTAGAACTGGACTCTTATCTGGTATTAAACTGGTATTGCAACTCAACCTTGTGACTCACCAATAATTTTTGGATGATACCTTAGTAGCGACTCAGGCTTCAGTTTTTTATGCTAAGATCATCAAATATATCCTTCTCTTCTATGAACAAGCTGCTATTCAAAAAGTGAACTTCCACAAAAGCAAAATTTTTTTCCTCATCACTTTTATCCAACGTCAAGCAAAAATAGTCCAAACCCTTGAGTGTGTTATTGTGTTCTTTCCCACTACTTGTTTAGATCTCTCATTGTTTGTTGGCAATCCTACTGATTCAATGTGGAACAATGTTATTGAAAGGGTAGAAATAAAACCTTCTCTTCCAAGTAGCCAAAGTAACCTTAACTATGACTTACCTCCAAACCATCCCTATTTAATTCCTTTCTATTTTTAAAGCCCTTGTGAAGGTTTTTTCCTAAAATTGAACAAATCCAAAAGAGATTTATTTGGTCAAGATCTAAAAACATGGATAGATTCCATCAAGTATCTTGGGATAAAGTATACAGAGGTAAAACTTTTGAGATATCAGGCTCAGAAGAATTTAAATATTTAACATTACTTTGATAGCTAAACAAACCTAGAGAATTATGTCCAATGATATCTTAGAATGGGTCAACATTATAAAAAGGAAATGTCTTCAAGCCTCAAATTTCTTGGATGAGAGAACATCGACTAATGGATCAACTTTCTAGAAATCCATGGTCCATACCAGACCTTTGGTGCACAAATATCTCTTATGATAGCTATGAAACGGTGAAAGTATTGAATTTTGGTATGATAAATGTATAAGATGAACATCACTCATTGAAGATCCAAGTTTCTCAATTCTCAAGAACTTCACTGATATTCACCTAAGATGAAAAGTATCATATTTCATATCTCATTCCAATTTAATACCGTCATGTAAATATTTCTCTTATGAATCATGTTCTTTAGAATCATAATATTTGAATGTTCTCCTTAATACTATGGTTACCTTATCTAGGCTTCCTACAGATCACCCTGTGTGGAAATATTTTTAAAGTGGGTCTTTTACAGTAAAATATGTCTACCACATCCAAATCCAAGCCCTTGTTTCTTCTTTCCCTTGCCATATGATATGGCCCAAACACCTCATCCCCAAAATTTCCTTTTTCTCCTGGTTGATATTTCAAGAAAAGATCCTCACCTCTATTAATATTTTTAAAAGAGATTTTTTGATCCCTGATTGTTGCTACCTATGTATTTAGTCTATTCATCACCTTTTCTTGGGGTTTCCCTTCTCCTTGTCCATCCTTGATACTATTTTCTAATTCTTCAACATACTTTGGGTCAAACCGTAGTCCTTCCTTGATATTTTCTTCCAATGGCCATCATCGTTCCACAACTTTTGACTTAAATCCATTTGAAAATTTTACTTCTATCACTTCCTCTAGCAAGTTTGGCTTGAATGCAACAACAAATTTTTCTCCAATACTTGCAAGGATCCTTCGTCCATAACTAATAGAATCATTTTCTTTTCCAAAGAAAATGCCCAGCTTTCCCATTTCACTAATTCCACCATCTCCAGTTTCAAAGCCTCCTTACTATTTTCTCTAAACATACCCCTTCAAGAAGCTCTCTCTTCAAATCCTCCTAAAGTTAGGATTAATACCAAATGGATTCCTCCTCAGGAGGGCTAGTTGAAGTTAAACTTTGATGGTGCAACAAAAGAGAATCTAGGGTTGGTAGGAGTAGGAGGTATACTTCGTGATCACCATGGTGAAGCAATCATGGTATTTGCTAAAAAATTAGGGGTTCAATCTAACCATTTCGTTGAATCCAAAGCTTTGTGGAGAGGATTATCACTATTGCCAGTGAATTCCAATAGGGTGATTATCGAGGGTGATTCCCTCAACATAATAAATTATATGAAGAATTTAGAAAATCCTTCCTAGAAATTCAAGACCTGCATGGAATAAGATCATAAAACTATATCACATTTATGGGAGCCAATTATCCAACATGCCTTTAGTGAAGCCTATAGATAAAATATTGATTTAATTTTTTCCCTTCGTTAATTTTTATTAACATGATTTCACTATTTCTCTTTTTCTTTGTAAATTAAAAAATAAAAATAAAAATTCTAAAATAGAAAAAAATATAAGGTCCTAAGGCAAAAGCTAACAAAATACTAACACTATAAATCATGATTTATAACAAAAGCAAAAAGGATGGAAACCTAATTCGTAAGAAAATCAAAAATTTGATTCACAATACAAGTAAAAAAAGTAGAAACCTAATTCACAAGAAAAGCATAAAACTAGAACCTAGAACCTTGATTCATAGTAGAAGCAAAAAAACAATAAACATATAATATAAAAACAAAAAAATAAGCAATCAATGTAGAGAAGTCTATTAGGTCTTAGTAAAGGATGATGCACTTCCTTGTTTGTGACAATCAAATCCCTTGTATTTAAGTTTAAAATTGTATATCATAAGGGCTAATGAATAAAAGGAGTCTATATAAAAGCTAAAATTTGAGAAAAATGAGGACCCATGGACAAACGCTAAATATATATGGACTAAATTGAAATCCAAAAGAAAAATGTTGAATATGTTTTAAAAATTTAATATTTTACAAATTGCTTGGCTTTTGGTCATGCATGTCGTTTACCTTTGAAAAGTGGCTTCAAATACCAATTAGTGTCTAAATTGTTCATAATGGTGAATTCTAAGTGAATTTAATGACTAGATTATAAATTATCAATATCTAGAAAGTTGCTCAAACTTTTCATGTTATTTCTATACTTAGCACTTTTGGGACTACACTATTGTTAGTTTTTTTTTAGGAGCTTAGAGATTGTAAAATAGCTTAGAAATTAGTGAGTATAGTTACCTACATATTTGATAGCATTCTATATGAAATAAAAAAATTCTTAGTAGAAGAACAAAGTCAAATAGGCTTATTTGATGTCATTCTAAACATGCCATTTTAGAATTACTTTTTGAGTTTATATTAGTTTCTAGATATAAATTAAATCAATCATAACCTAGTATTCCATAACAAAAGAAATACAGGAAATAAAGAAGATAAAACATATTGGGATATCCGTGCGCACTAAATGATCTTCACTAAAGAAAATAAAATTACAATCAAATTGATATTAAAATGATTGATTAGAAGAAGTATATTTTTTTATTATTGGTTGAAGGAAGGGGGTTTAAAAGGGTCCTAGAAACTTTTACAGAGAGAGAAAGCCTTTATAAAGGGCGACCACTAAAAAGAAGGGACAAAAGGAAATAGGGGTCCGAGCTAGGGGGACGTAAATGAAAAATTTCAAACAAAAGGACAAAGAACAAAGGTAAGCTAGGGCCCACACAAGAGGCACCAAGGTGAGGAAGTTCTAGACAAGCAAAAAATTCAAAATAAAAATTTCTCCCCTAAGGGAATCCTGCTCAAACATGTAATTTAAAATTTTTGAATTTTTTTTTTCCTTCCCAAGCATGATCATCTAATGGAAACCAGGCGAAACCTCTCTAGATTCTAATCCCATTGTTGTAGCACATTGAAAACATAGGTCCTTCTTGGAAAATCTTCTAAGAGACTCCTCAGCTTTCTTAGGGAATCTAGGAAGGATGCCTCTAGATTCAAAAGTAGGAAAAATTCTTTAAGAAGCCTCCACAACATTTACAAGTTGTACACCACATCTAGAATATAGGGGGCCACCTTCTAAAGGAGAAATTCCCATGACACTAGGACTTTGATATGCACACATCCATGGGAGAAGCTCTCCTAGAAAGTGACCACACACCCCTGAGGGAAAACAATGGGCCTTCCTAGCCCCTTATAAACCTTCTAGGAAATTAGGGTTCAAGGATGCAATTATCCACAAGGTATACCCTCTTGAGGTTGGAGAATAAAGACACATCCTTATTGTAATAAAGGGTCCTCTCCTAGCCCTTAATAAAAAAAAGGGTGTAAAACCCACAAGGAGTTCCATCAACAATAGAAGACATGCATGAGGTAACTGAGCACCTTCGTGAAGGACCTGAAAGGGCTTCATAAGAAAACCCTTTAATATTTAGCCAAAGTAAGGGTAATATTTCCTACCTAGGATAGGGATGGGATAGGGCCACTATAAGAACCTCTAAAAAAAGCACAAATCACAAAAATAGTCCTACCAAAAACTAGATATATGAAATCTAGTAGAGATAAACAAAGGACAAGAGGAAAAAAGGGTAATAAAAGAACTCTAATTCTAGTGGGATCCAGCCCCAGTGGAACACTAAGACCAACACCAAAAAACCATGGTAGAAGAGGGCCTTGTTAGAAATGTTGAGTTGTCATTGATGTCAAAGGTAAAATTGGAAGGATGATTTAATTATAAGTACGCTCATGAGTTTGGGCAATATCATGTTTTGGGTAAATTATTCAAGGAAAAAAAATATTCAAGGATGATTTGAATTACAAGTATATGCTTTAACACTTAAGTTAAATATTTAATATCAAAGTATATTATAAGGTTAAACTTTTTAATATTTAAAAATTAAGATTTAAATATTATAAAGTTAGAGTTTTGAATTCAAATAATTTGAGTCGATGCACCAAATATTAAAAAGAAGTAAAATAATTGGTATATAAAATAGGCCCAAGTTTATTTCAAGATGGAAAAATGTGCTTCAATAGAAAATCTTCGAAAAATCTGTGATGTCGTTCATCAAACCTAATTGTTGAAGATATTTTATGAGTTGGAGAGCACGGTAAGTTTGGAGACGATGCAGAGAAGAGCACTAGAGGCTGCGGTTTAGAGACAATGACAACAAAGGTTTATTGGTGGTAGAATTCAGCAAATGAAAAGTGGAGGAGTCACTAGTGGAAATAGATATTACTCACAGTGCACTGTTGATGTAGAAGTAATAAACTTGAAAGTAGAAAGAATGCTATAAATCCAAGTATTGAGAAGTGAACATATCAAGTTTGAGGTGATTTTATAGATAGAATATTAAAGCTTTTAGCGAGAGTTCATAAATAATAGAAGACCACCTTCGTTGCACAAATATTGAAGGATAAAACAATTGTAGAGAGAGGCATGCATGTGGAGAGCTAGTAGCATCAAAAGAGACATTAGGAGGAAACACAGTTTGATAATAGTTTGATTGTGTTTAGAATAAGGTAATAAAAGGAAAATTTAAGGTAGTTGTACTACCATTATCTAAAGGTATTGAGGAGCCAAAGAGACATTGTTTGTTTTTTTCAAAAGAATTCAAAAACATGCAAGGAGAAAAAGTCTATCAACAAGCACAAGGAGAAAAAATATAATACCAGTGAGCGAAAGGAAATACAATAGACCACCTGTAAATGCAAGGAGATACATGTAAAAAATGTAATTACTTTTGCTAAAGTTAAGTTTTCAGAAACAAAATAATTTTTGGCGGATGGATTCAAGTTTGTATTGCTTTTCACTTGGGAATTTAAACCCACATCTACCCTACAAAATGTGTGGGACATAATAAAAATACCTTAGCTCAAGTTATTTATGGTGAGCACCTCACATTACCCACAACTCCTAGTTGGACGGCACTGGTCCTTTGTGCACCATACACAGGTAAGCCCATTTGGAGGGTTTTGGTGCTTTGTATGTCATACACAGGAAAGCGCATTTGGAGGGCGTTGACGTCTTGGATGTCACATGGAAAAATCTGAGTGACTTTTTGTTGTGACCGTTGATTGGAATTTATCCTACGCAGTTCATGGGTGACCTATTATGAGTTTACTATTAACCTGTTGTGAGTTGACAACACATGCAATGAATTTTTTGAGGTAAATTTGGAGGACATTGAGGTAGATTTGGAGGACCATACAAAAGGAATATCATCATTTTTGTTAAGGCAGATTTGGAGGTATAGTGAATTAATTCCTTTCTCAAGGTGGTTTTAATTATTTCAGAAAAATGTTTTTATTCTTTATAAAGAGGGAGGTGTAAGTAATTATTAAGATACATAATATTGAATTGAGTTAGAAAAGAGTTTGCTATTTTGAAGTGCACGTGGGAATAAGTAAAAGAGTATAGACTCACACAAGTAGAAGGATTGTTTTAGAACAAGTGAAGGTGTCACATAGTAAAAGGATTAATGCACATATTCACCCAAGCATCCAATTGAAAAGGAAAGACATTTTAGATATCTACAAGAAGGAAAGATGCACAAGATAGATACACATCAACATTTACAAGGATTTTAGATCAGATTTTTGAGCACACATGAGAAAAATTTTGGATCATATTTAGGAGCAGATTTGAGCAGTATTTATGAGTAGATTTGGGAGCAGATTTGAGTAGTGTTTATGAGAATATTTAGGAGCATATTTGAGCAGTGTTTGTGAACATATTTCGAAGTAGATTTAAGAAGTATTTGTGAGCATATTTGGGATAATATTTGAGCAATGCTTATGATTAATTTTGGAGGATAATTGAGTGAGGTTGGTGCCTCAAGGGTATTGGTATCTCCTATGGTTTTGTGCCCATAAAATTGTAGAAGAGGATTGGTGTCTCATGTAGATTGGGGTTCAAGAACCTGTATAGGGGATTGGTGTCTCTTTTGTATTGATGTCCATAAACTTGTAAAGGATATTGGTGTCTCCTATGGATTGGTGTCCACGAACTTGTATAGGTAATTAGTGTCACCTGTGGATTGATATCCATGAACATGTATATGGGATTGGTATCTCTTGTGGATTGTGTCCATGAACTTGTAAATGGAATTGGTGTCTTCTATGGATTGGTTTACATGAACTTGTATAGGGAATTAGTGTCTCCTATGGATTGATATCCATGAACTTGTATAGGAAATTGGAGTCTCATGTGGGTTAATGCCCATGACCATGTATAGGGATTGGTGTCTCTTATGGGTTTGTGCCTATAAAATTTATTGAAGAAAAATATAAGCAATAGTTTGTCATAGTTTTTTTTTAAAGGATTTTTCCACATAAAAGCATTGTCTCTCATGTGTATGGAAATTGTGCATTGATTTATTATTGCATTCATATTATTACTATTATAATTTAGAAGGAATTTTTTTATATTATATTATTCACCCCCTATTACTATAATCTTGTGTTCTTCAATTTGTATCAAAGTAGATTCCTTCATGAAAGCTTAATAGCTTGAAGGAAGATCTTACAAGAACACACATAGCTTGCTAAGAAGGTTTTTCATCAAATAGGACTCTATTATTTCATAAAATTAACTATGCTTTCTGGAGTATGAGGATGTGAACTTATTTGATGGCACATGGCCATGATATATGGTAATCCATTAATGATGGGTTTACACCACCTACAAATCCTCCTACCGATCGATATGGAAAGAAACCATTTGAAAATAATGTTAGGGTAATGAATACAATATTAAGAGGGTTATATGAATCATATTTTGTGAAAGTAATGCAATGCACCACAACAAAAGAATTATAGAACAAGTTACAAAGAACATATTAAGGATACGAGAAGGTTAAAATGGAAAAACTTCAAACCCACAGGAGCAAGTTTGAAGACTTGAAGATAAAATATGAGGAAGATATTACCAAATATCTACTCCACGTTGATGAAGTTATCAACACCATTCATGGACTTGGAGAATGTATTGAAGACTAAAATATTATTTAAAAAATATTAACGTCACTTCCCATGAGGTTTGATGCAAAGGTCTCAGTGATTGAAGAAATGAAGGATCTTAAAATATTAAGCATGGATGAGCTATACGTAATTCTTACAACCTATGAGATGAGGACTGAAAAATATCAAACATCCAAATGGGAGGCCACTTTTAAAGCTTCAAAGAAGACAATACAAGGAATAAAGAACCATATTCAATTCAAGAATCAAGCACCGAAGAACAAGCTAACTTTGTGTGAAGAAATAATAATGGTCCAAGAAATACAAAGGTATGCATTCTATGAAAAGTTTTAATTGTGGTAACATTTGTCACTATGCATCTAATTACCCACAAGCTAGAAGTAGTAGCAGTAAATAAGAAAAAGAATACAAGAATAAGAAAGAAATAATTTTTTTCATGAAAATAAAACTAGGTATGGTCAAACCAAGCATGGGAAGAATATATTTCAAAGACACAAGAAGAGTTCTTATGTTGAAGAAGCAAGCAGTTCTTTCAATAGCAGGATGAAAGTCTCTCCAATAGTGAAAAAGAAGAAATCCTATTTTTTGCCATAGAAGAGGAAGAAGATGCTCCTATTATCAAAAACCAAGAAGAAGAGAAAGATCCAGAAGATGAAGAGGAAGCCATAGTTGACATAGAAGAGGAACTTGTTTTTTCTCTTGACTAATTGAAGAGGGTCAGAAATAAAAAATCAATATTGAAGGCTCAAGTACAAGAGGATGAGAAGACAAAGGTAAAGCTTTCGTAAGATCTCACCAACTTAATGAAGACAAATAGAATTGAAGAAGGTATGGCTGAGCAGTTAAAGGTAAAAGAGTTAAAATGTGAAAATATAGAACATGAGGTTATCTCTCTAAGGAAGGAAGTGGAAAAATTAAATGATAAGCTACATAGGTTTGAGAAAAGCACAAAAATTATGGATAACATTATCGAAGTACAAAAATATTTGACTATGAAGACTGGATTTGGTTTTGAAGAAGGTCAAAGAAAATAAAATGGAGAGTCAAGCTCAAAAGGAATATAGGCATCAAGGAAAATAATTAAATAAAAGACTAAGACCTATGCTAATGTGTTGAGAAGTGGAAGCATTAAGAAGGAAGAAAACAAAGCATCATCATGGACCAAGGTCCATCATAGAAACAACAATAAGAGAACCATGTGGGCATTTTCTCCAAGGTAATCAGATAACTTTAAATATTTATTTCATAGTTATTTATTTTTATTTCATAAATTTGGTCATAAAGTTGTACATTATAGGATCTGTACTAAAAATTATTTTGGTTTAACCAAGAGGAATTTCAATTCATTTACACCTCTCATGGACTACAACACTGGATGCTACAAATGTAATATGGTGTAGAACAGTGTTTCCTAAACTTCTAAAGTCAAGCAAGAAAGAGGATGGTCAAAATATTAAAAAGGGTATACCCTCCAAAGTTTGGAGAAAGAAAATAGAACAACAAGATGAGCATAGTAATTTGGGATTTTTACTCCCATCCCATAATTGAAGTCTCAAGAAAAGCAGGTAGAAAGAGGGCATTTTCAAGTGTCTTATCTTTCAGCCCTAAGGAGCCTTTGCCATTGATATCGAAGAGGGAGAGTTTCATTAAGGGGAAGCATTTTGTCAGGGGGAGACGCTTGTGATATTGTAGCAGTAAAAGATAATTTCTTAGCAGGGTTGCCACTAATGACAAAGGGAAATATTGTTAGAAATGTTGAGTTGTCATTGATGTCAAAGGTATAATTGGAAGGATGATTTAATTATAAGTTAAAGTTTTGGATTCAAATAATTTGAGCCGATGTGCAAAATATTAAAAAGAAGTGAAAGAATTTGTATATAAACTAGGCCCAAGTTTATTTCAATATGGGAAAAAAGTGCTTCGATGGAAAATATTATAAAAGTATGGGATGTTGTTCATTGAACCTAATTGCTAAAGAGACTTTATGAGTTGGAGAGCATGACGATTTTGGATATGATACAGAGAAGCGCACTAGAGGCTGCGATGTAGAATAGTGGCAATAAAAGTTTATTGGTGGTAGCATTTAGCCAATGAAAAGTGGAGTCACTAGTGGAAATAGATATTACTCACAGTGCATTTTTAACATAGTAGCAACAAACTCAAAAGGAGAAAGCACGTTGTGAAGCCAAGCATTGAGAAGCAAATGTAGCAAGTGTAAGGTGAGTTTTTAGATAGAATATTATAGCTTTCAGTGAGAGTTCACAAATAATAGAAGATCATCTCCATTGCACAAACATTTAAGGAGGAAACCATTGGAGAGATAGGCACACATATGGAGAGGTATCAATATCAAAAGAGATATTAGGAAGAAATATGGTTTGAAAACGGTTTGAAAGTGGTTAGAACAAGGCAGTTATCGAGGAAAATTTTAAGGTAGTTATACTACCATTATCTAAAGGTATTGAGGAGAAAAAGAGATGTTTGTTGTTTTTCTAAATAATTCTAGAACATGCAAGGAGATAAACTCTATCGGTGATCTCAAGGAGACAAAATAGAATACTAGTGAGTGCAATGAAATACAACATACCACCTATAAATGCAAGGAGATACAATAAGCAAGAAATGTAATTATTTTTTTCTAAGGTTTAAGTTTTCAGTAATGAAATAATTTCTGGCAATGGATTCAAGTTTGTATTGCTTGTTACTTAGGAATTTAATCCTACATTTTCCCTAAAAAAGGTGTGGGACATAATAAAAATACCTTAGCATAAGTGGTTTATGGTGAGCACCTTACGATACCCACGACACCTAGTTAGAGGGTGTTGGTGCTTTACATGCCATACGTAGGTAAGCCTAGTTGGAGGGCATTGGTGCTTTGCATGCCATACGTAGGTAAGCCCAATTAGAGGGTACTGAGGTCTTGGACATAACATGGTAAAATTTGAGTGACTTGTTGTTGTAACCGTTGATTGAAAGTTATCTTGTACAATTCATCAGTGACCTATTGTGATTTCACTATTCACCTACTATGAGTTGATCACACATGCAAAGAATTTTGTTGAGGTATATTTGGAGGATATTGAGGCAGATTTGAATGACCATACAAAAAGAAGATCATCTTTTTTGTTAAGCCTGATTTGGAGGTATAGGGAATTAATTCATTTATCAAGGTGGTTTTAATTCTTTGATGAAAATATTTTTGGTTTTTTTATAAAGGGGGAGGTATAAGAAATTATTAAGATACATAATATTGAATTGAGTTAGAAAAGAGTTTGTTGTTTTGAATTACATGTGGGAATAAGTAAAATAGTATAGACTCACACAAGTAGGATTGTTTTAGAACAAGTCAATGTGTCACATAGTAAAAGGATTAATGCACATATTCACCCAAGCGTCCAATTGAAAAATAAGGATATTTCAGCTATCTACAAGAAGGAAAGGTGCACAAGATATATACAAATCAGAATTTACAAGGATTTTGGATCAGATTATTGAGCACACATGAGCATAAATTTGGATCAGATTTAGGAGCAGATTTGAGCAATGTTTGTGAGTAGATTTGGAAGTATATTTAAGTAGTATTTGTGAGCAGATTTAGGACCAGATTTAAGCAGTGTTTGTGAGTAGATTTAGGAGTATATTTGAGTAGTGATTCTGATTATTTTTAGAGCAAAATTGAGTGAGGTTGGTCTCTCAAGGGTATTGGTATCTTCTATGGGTTTGTGCCCATAAACTTGTAGAAGAGTATTGGTGTCTCCTTTGGATTGGTTTCCATGAACATGTATAGGGGATCGGTGTCTCTTGTGGATTGGTGTCCATGAACTTGTATAGGGGATTAATGTCTCCTATGGATTGGTGTCCATGAACTTGTATAACGGATTTGTGTCCACAAACTTGTATAGGGATTTGGTATCTCCTATGGGTTTGTGTCCATGAACTTGTATAGGGGATTGGTGTCTCTTGTGGATTGGTGTCCACCAATTTGTATAGGGGATTGGTGTCTCCTATGGATTGGTGTCCATGAACTTGTATATGGGATTGGTGTCTCCTATGGGTTTGTTCCCATGAACTTGTATAGGATATTGGTTTCTCCTATGGGTTGGTGCCCACAAAATTTATTGAAGAAAAATATATGCTATAGTTTACCATTTTTTTCTCCCAAAAGGGTTTTTCCACGTAAACGCATTGTCTCTCAAGTGTATGGAAATTATGCATTGATTTATTATTGCATTCATATTATTGTTGTTATCATTTGGAAGGAAAATTTTTATCTTATATTGTTCACCTCTCTTATCAGTATAAGCTTGTATTCTTCAGACCTTTCCAAAAATAGTAGACCAAAAACACCATCTCAACCTACCTCTCTCACTCCTTTGCTATCCCATAACTCCCCCCAAACTGATTAGAAGTATTTACATCCAAGTAAAATGATACCCTTATGTTATAATTGTGAGAGTGACCCTCAGGAATAAAAATATAACAAATACAAGTATAAATACAAGGTTTACATAGTTCCAAAGAAAAATATAACAAATACAAGTATAAATAGTCTTTCATGGCCTTAAGAGAAGCTTAACCACCATATATTTCAATTTTACCTCTTAACCTAAATTAGATACATAAAAAGAGATCCTTGTTTTGAATCCCCCTTAACAGACACTCTCCAAATCTAATAATAGACTACATGTGCACAAAATTGATCTTCAATATTATCTTGGTCAAGATATGTATTGTATATTTTGATAAAGCCATAAATACTAGATTTAAAATCCCATGAGCATGAATTCATCTCACAAAGTAAATATAAATATTAGTGTGATTTATCCATTAATGAAGCACTAGATTATGGATAAGATGAACAATACTCTAATTATCATAGTCAAGAAAAACAATAAAGCTATGAGGAATGCCAATTTTATCCAAAGTTATTAGTATCAACCTGAGATGCTTATCTACCTCATTAGTAGCACAATATTCATCCTATATAAAATACTATGAAATAGTGGATTCGAATCTAAAACATCTTCAAATTAGTCCAAATCAAAAGTAGAAAATAAACCTTGTGGTAAATTATTGCTCATCCAAATCACCTACACAATTAGCATTTGAAAATCCTATGCAAATAAAAGTAGAATCAATAGAATAGTGGACTTGATGCATTTGAGAACCCTCTTAGATATTATCCAACAACTCTCTTGAAGTGCTTACATGTATCTCGAGCAAAAGCTAACAATAAATACTATATATAGTCTAGTATATAGTAGCTAAACATAAGTTTTACACAAACACCCTATTTTGACTAGAATATGTTGCTATTATTGAAAAAGGTGAATTCAGTAATATAACTTTAGATCAATTTATTATATAACTAGTGAATTTCTCCACACTTTAGATTCTTTGGAGATTTCATCTATAATATTTTTTCTATTACTTTTTAAACCATAAGATATAAACTAGCCCATGCTCCATAATCTTATAGACATCGACCTATAATCAATTCAATATGTCTAGAATTCATAAGTAAACTCTAATAAAATAAAAGAAGAATAAGAAATCCGCTAGTTGAACATAGTTAAATATTTGAAATATTAAATGACATCATTATAGTTTAATGGTAAAAGTTTTTATTAAGTATAGATGGTGAAAGAGTTGTTATCAAAGCATAAGAAAAGGTTGTCAAAGTATATAAATGCATAAAAATAAAATTATTATTGGACATATTTTATCTTCTTCTTTTTTATGTGTCCCTAAAGAGGTGGGTTTATAGGATTTAATTTTTAAGGTTTAGGGCTTAGGTTTTACATTTTAAAGTTTAGATTTTAGGTTTTAATTGAGAAAAAGTAGGAAAGAAAATATTTTTATCACTTTTTAACCATTGGAGGTCAAAATTGTGTGGGAAAGAAATATCTTTTCTTGATTAGGATAAATACCATAGTGAATAAGATGTACCATGATTATTCCATGGGGACATGGTACTTCTACTTTAGTACAAGTTATAGGTATCAATTTTTATACACATACAAGTGAAAAATTCTAATAAAAACAAATATCCCAAACAAACCATTACTTTTAGATCACTAAGTGCTCTAAATGAGGGTCATTACAGATTTAATTTCACAAAATTAACTATTTATATTATCCTTTTTTTATGCATTCATTAGATAATGAATACATAAAAATCTTACATAGATATCATAACTTATATTATTTTCTTTAAGGTGATATTAATGATTGTGTTTTGGATAATATTAAATGTTGATCTACCTGATGTGACCCCTCAAGGAAAAACCAAGTTGATCCACATAAACCATGATGAGAAGTTGATTAAGTTGGGATGAAATATCAAAAGGTGATGCAATCAAGGTTGGAAAAAGAATTTGGGGTTGATTGAATAAAAATGGGGGCTTCAATTGCATTGATGGTTGAAGAGTGATGAAGGAAAATGATGACAAGAGAGATAACTATGAATTATTCAACTCCATAAACAACTCCTTATCACAAATAATATGATTTGAAAGATTAGAATCCTATACCTACATTTTATAGTTCAAGGGTCAATAATATTACATGTTAAGAACATATTTTTAAGACTCAACTTCTTAATGTTAAAAAAATTATTATTTTCTCCTTAATTGGTTATCTTTTTTCTACATTCTCTTCTATTTTCCCTATTTTATATTTCATGTTCTCTTATCTACAAATTTACCTTTACCTTGTATGCTATAGCCTTGTTTTCTACTATAACCTCTATCTCTTGTAGATTGCCACATTTTCCTTTGTAATTTGATCTTAAGTTATCCCTATTATTGTTTAATTATCTAATATTATAGGTAATAGTTTGCAAACAATATTTTTTTTTTATTAATTCATCCTTCAACATAAAATATTAATTACTTAAAATATGTAACGACTTTCATAATCAATATTTTCACCTTGATTTTATTGTTCTCCACTTCTACTTTTTCCTGACACCTCCATATGTTGGTTCTTCACCATAGATACCAAATTTCTTATTATATTAAATTAGCATAAAAAAATATAAACATTTATTCATATCACCTACAATAATATTTTTCTAACCTATTTTTATTCCATAAAATTTATTTTTAAAAAACCAATAAATAAAAACTGAAATATTTAATAACATTAAGCGTTAAACAAACACCCTATTCTGACCAGAATACGTTGTTATCCTTTAAAAAGGTGTATACAGTAGCATAACCTTAGATCAAGTTATTATATAATCATTCAATTTCTTTACCATTTTGATTCTTTGCAAATTTAATCTAAAAGATTTATTTTCTATTATTTTTCAAACCTAAAATATGAACCAGCCCACGCTCCATAAAAACTTATAGACATCAACCTATAATCAATTCAATATATGCCAGGACTTCATAACTAAACTATAATCAAATAAAGGAAGAGCAAGAAATCGGTAAAAGAGTTTATTAAGTATAAATTGGATAAAAATATAAAAAGGAATAATAATCGAAGGACGACATCAAAAATCTTGTTACTAAAATACTATCTCAGACCACTTAATGAAATCTATACAACCTCCAACAGATAATGGTTTTGAAAGTGAATTATTTAAAATTCACAGTCCAACCTTGTTCCGGGGCCACTAGTAAAGTCCAAAGTTGTTTCCGGGGCACGTTGCGTGCCTCAGGAAAAATTCTTAAGATGCGTGACATCTCTTCTGGAGTTTCAGCTGCCTCTACCATTTCTGCGATACTTTGGCACAAAAAATCAAATAGTTTTGGGATATGAAGATAACTTGCAGCGTCAATAAGATCCATCAGAGTGTTTAGGTCTTTTTTAACCGACTCTGCGTATTGGTATTCCCATTCCTTTATCTTTTCTTCTGATATATCGTTAGATTTGGCATCCACATGGTAGCGGCAATAGTCTATAACTGTTTTTAATATTTCACCTGATTTAACATTAAGAGGGAGGACTAGGGTTTTGTCACTGTCGCATTGGTGGTTGTTGATGGTGTTCAAGTCATGGATGAGGTCTTTTATAAGCCCGGACTCCACTGCCAGTCTTTCCTCAACCTCGAAGGTTTTCCCATCCTCGCTCTTTAGTATCACCATCTTCGCTGCCATTGCACTCTACCTTCGTTGAAACCAAGTTGAATTGAATGAATATTGATATCGGGGAGAAGTTGACGGAGATATTCAACTTTGATTGATATAACAAAAATGCATAAGACTTCCAAATTTTATAGTTAATCTCAGGGAAATCCAAACGCCATATCTGTGAAGTCCCATGAGCCGGTTCGTTCCAAGCGGCCGGGTCGTTTGGAGTTGATGTTCAAGATTTAAGAAATCCTTTCAAAACCGTCTAACCAAATTTTTTTATAGTTAATCATTTGATCATTAAACTTGATAAATTGATTCAGCCGACTGTCTTTCTTAAACGATCTTTGATAAGTAGTCTGCCCATCACTAGCTAGCAGCTGAGTCAAACATCCTTTGATCAAAAGGCTGGGTTTGAAAGGTCCTCATTTTCCTCTAACGTTCTCTATAGAAGCAAAAGTTGGCGAAAATAAATTTAAATGAACCAGCCCACCGCCTCATTTTTGCAATTCAAGTAGCTTTACCGCTCAATGTGAAATGTCGGTAGTGTCACACCAAGTTACTTTCTTCTCTGGAAAATACCCATTGCTTATTTTTCAGCAACATCTATTTGTAGAACAGTATAAGCCACACAATTTATATGTCCACTCTAAACATAGATACCAGATAAATAACAATGGTATTTTCTATGTAAATCAACAAGATAATAAAATTTAATATTTATTTTTTTATATACTTTTTTGAATGTAGGGTAAGGGATGGACTTAAAAAATTTTACATTATGGACATAAGAAATAAGTTCCTAAATACAAAATTATAGGATAATAACCTCATGCATAATCATAATAGGTAACTTAAACTTATAGGTGCAACAAGTTATGATTCATGTTATGCAAAAAAAATATTATTTCACATAAGATATTTTGTTTGATCAAAAGACTTACATTAAAATATAGATATTTGTTGTAAAACAATTTAATGTAACTTGAGAGTGAGTGCTCTATGATGAAGCTCTTGTTATTTTAGTGTGATCTTGTCAATCTATGTCAGGATTGAGTAGCTTTTGTTAGTTTAAATTTGGTCCCTAGCCCTAACAAGCCAATGAATAATATTGGTATCATAGAAGGAAATACATAAAATAATAGCTTATAGCTCCAATCAAGCATCCATGTTTGATCCAAAAGTGGTACATGACATAACTCTTCCTCCCTTAATGTCGTTCTTCCTTTTTCTAATTTTGATAATGCATTCAATTGGTGAGAGTCCTTTATCATGGTTGGCTATTTTGTGGGTTGTACCCCAATGAATCTTCCCTTTTGTCTAGGTGAATGTAGCTTGGACTCCTCCTGGGGTTAGGATAGAAATGATTCAGAACCTTACATAGGGGTTTATTTATTTTCCACTTTATGAATTTTACCCATACTGAAGTGTTTTATTAGTATCGGCTATGGTACATGTAGAGCTCATTGCTCATATTTTTCCCATGGACCCATGACTTTTGTATGCTTTAAGAAAGGACTATCAAAGTCCCTATCTAGGTTGAACTCCTTGGTCTCCTCATTTGGCCCTTATTGAACCACATAGTAGCTCTTTTGAGTCAAGTCATTCTTGTTTATTTAGACATGTTTTCCATGCATGCACATAGAGGCATATATGTGTTGAAAGTAATATTTATTGGGACCTAAAGAAAATAGTAGATATTCAAGTTGATGATTTTATGATTTCATAGAAGCTCTTATATATCAACCTATCCAACACTTGTTTTTTATGCTAAACATCTAACCATATGGTCACATATTATCCCCTCATGCTCTATAAGATGGACAAATAGATCCCTAACCCATCTAGTGTTCCTTCCCCTCAAGCCAAAGAGGATTGTTTTTTTTTTTTTTTTTTTGAATTTACATGGTGGAATCAATAGCCGCCACGAATTTGGGCAGGCTGTCAAGCTTTTATGGCCACCATAGTATTCTGCACTGTCCGCCCCAGAAGCCGCCACACAGATATTCGTGTATTCTGCCCCTATAACCACCATGCCACAATCATTTTAAACCTTTTACACCACTGAAAGCACCAATAAAGGGACAAGCATTCAGTCTGGTGAGGCCCGAGATTTTAACCTTGGACCTTCGCTCCCCTTATGGGGTTTGGATGAACCAATTGGTCTACACCTCAGACCTAGCCAAAGAGGATTGTTGGATGATAGGTTGTGGGCATAAAAATTTATGCTCCATGGCCTCTAAAAGCTAACATCTAAAGTTGATTGTCATATCTGCATCAAAATCTATGGAGAAGATAAAGTAAAAGGACAAGGCCAGTACTTAACCAATAAATAATACTAGCAAAGAGACTCCTAAGGCTTGATAGACTTATGCTAAGAAGGCAATAATATTGATTATTTCTTATACTATTATTACTTCTAGTTTCTCCCCGCACTCCCCTCGATAAGCACTCAATGCTCCCATAGCTTACAACAACAAGAAACAAAGGATGACTTTATATCAAAAAATAAATTCATCTATCTAACATTCAATTGAACAACTATGTTCTACAATCTTCTAATCATTACAATGTGTTGGAGTACCTTAAGATCTAAGTTTCCCTCGATATGTAGGAATATGGGTAGAATGTCCCGCTCTACTTACCTGCCTCCCCTCCCCTAGTTTTACCCTAGTCTCTTGGCACATCCTAGGCCCTTATCTCTAGGCTTACTACCATTGCAAACAATCTCCTTAGTGTGAGAGGTCCCTAACCCACTTGTCTACTCCTTGCCCAGCCTATTTGAGGGTTTCCTGCATGTGCCCCTAACTTGGGGCATCCCTGGATTCTCCCCTGGGTCTCCTACTAAGATTTTGGGATCCTTTTCTAGTTGCTCTTAGATCCTTTCCAAGATATTTGTAGGTTTTCTACTTGGTATCAGATCCCTATTTTTCTCGGCTATAGAGTGTTGTGGATTCGGGTTGGGGGCTCTTATTTTGGTTTTCTTGTAGCTCAACCTTATGTGCAATGGGATTTCATGGCCTATGGAGATTCCCAAAATTGTTGATCCATTTTTCAGGCTCTGTACAGGATGTTGCTTCCTCGACTTCTTTCTTAGGTCGTTCCTAGGCGGGATCCTGGTTTTATTTTTCAATTTCTTGATGTTCCTGGTTCATTCAAGGGGATTTCATGGCCTGTGGAGTTCCTCATAATTTCTAATCTATTTCCCAAGCTCTATGTAGGATTCTGCTTCCTAGACTGCCTTCCTAGACCATCCCTAGGTGAGATCCTGGTGTCATTTTTCAAGTTCTAGTTATTCCCAATTTCATATTTTCTTGGGTGGGATTCTAGTTTTTTCTGTTTACTCATGTTTATCTCGATCCTACTTGGATGGGTTGGCCCTTTGATTGGAATTTTTTTTTTGTCCATATGCCTTCTTGGGATGGATTTTCTTCCCAAGTGTCTTTGGCTTCTAGTTTCTCCTTGGCGAGATTTTAGTTTTTAATTTTCCCCTCTCGAGAGATTTTCAATCTGGTTTTTTCCTACTTGGGCAGGAATTTTCAAATTTCTTGCTTTGGATAGAATTTTGCATTTGGATTTTTCCTCTCATGGGTAGGATTTTTCAAATTTTCTAGTTTAGGTAGGATTTTTAATATTTTTTCAAATGGCCTTCCCTTTGGACTTCTGGTTGTTTTGTTGACCTTGTGTAAAAGGTTTTGGGGCCCCTTTCAAAACCCACTTTTAAAGAAATTTTACAAAAATAAATTTTCCCTCTTTCTTTGTAAGTAAATTCTTGATTCCATTTATTATGATATTTTTACTTTTCTTTCTAATGATGTTTTCCATCTCATTATTTATTGAATTATTTTAAGTAAACATATTTTTTTCTCCTTAGGTTTGATTGACTATGTGCACTTGTAAACCTTATATATATTTATATTTTAACTTCTAAATTCTAAGTTGAATTTGAGTATATGATCAAATTCTAACTTTCAATTCTTCAAATCTTGTAGTATATCTTGTTTTCCTAATGTTTAGAGGATGATAAAATAATAGTCAATTATTTAAGTAGAATTTATTTTGACTCCCTAGTATTTTGAATGTAAAATATCAAATTTGATGGTCTTTTCAATTCTCAAGCTTTGTAGAACCCCTTATATATACCAAGTATTTTGAATATAATATAGTATTTTCTATGCTTGAATTTTAAATAATACACTTTCAAAAAGCTTTAAATCAATCCTCCTTAAATCCTTCTTACTTCAATAGTCTTTTAAATCAATCAATAAATTATCTAAGGCTATAATCTACAAATTATTTTCCTTATATCTCCATTCACTTAATTAATTGTAAGCATAATAGTTTAACTTAATCTTAGTATTGATAAATATTATATCTCCTTGACATTTATGAAATGCAAATAGATTGAATATTAATATACATTCTTGGAGATGAAGCACTACATAATTATCTTCTAATCCTTTGACTGAAACTTGCACTCTAATTTTGGTGTTGTTATCCTTTCAGTATTCAATACTTTACACAATGTCCTTTCACTCCATTTATTGCTCTCCCTTATATATGGCACTATGTTAGACTTTAACTATTATCCTTGTATTTTATATATGTGCTCTAACTTGTGAATGTTCTTAATATGTGTGATGTAGATTGTTTGGGATTCTCCAACCTGTCTATATTCTTCTTTTCATGTACCACATGGCACTCAACATATTCTTTAGGTGTTTTGTTTTCTATGTTACTTATGCCTAGTTTTTTTATGCTATAACAACATGGGCATTACCTTTGAAAAGTATCTTTCTTCCTGAAATATGCTCCTAATTGGATTGAATTGTTTTCTTCCCTAAATGATTGTTGATTCTTTGTTTTCCCTATGATAAGTGACATTAAAATTATTCTAGGTTCTTAAATAAAGTTCCAAATTGTGGCTACAGTTCTCTTAACGCTTGCATTTGATTCTATAATATATTTGGTTCTCAAACTTTCTTGCCCTTCCTTAATTCTCACAATATCTTTTTCTACTTTATAGATATAACTTCAAATGTACATACTTTGTAACTCTTCAATTATTGTTGGTCTTTATTTACTTCTAATGCTTGGTGGTGGCTCTTCTCCATCAATGGTTTCTTCTCTTCTACGGTGGTGGCTCCCCTTATGGTGGCACTTAAATAACTCTTCCTTGGTGGTTGTTTCATCTCTAGTTTATCAATGTTGTTTGACTAAATATTTAAGCTTTTTCACTTGGATAAAATCTTTATTTTTAAGGTTTGAGGTGTAGACCAATTGGTTTTACCAAACCCCATAAGGAGGTGGAGATCCAAGGTTCAAATCTTGAGCCTTGTTGAAATGAAATCTTGTCCCTTTATTGGTTCTTTTAGTAGCGTAAAATATTTAAAATTATTCTGGCATGGTGGTTATAGGGATGGACTACACAAAGAACTATATGGCGGCTTTTGGGTGGACAACAAAGAATACTATAGCGACCATAAAAGTTAGACAACATACCCGGATTCATGGTGGCTACCGATTCCACCATGTAAATTAAAAAAAAAAATCTTTTCTTTTACCTCATAAAACTTGCACCATTATACTTTCTTTAGCTCTATCTTTTCTATGTATGTCCCTTCAATATCTTATCTACCATTTTTTTAAGTTGCATTGACACTTCATTTTCTTTTTTCCTTTGTGAAGCTTGGTTTTAGGTTCTAAGCATGGTACACTTCACTTATTTGTGCATGAATCCCAAATTTCTTCTTATTTGGCTTACCTACGTAAATGATACTCTTTATTTATATGTTTGAATTGGCTTTGTAAATGGTGCTTTTATGGGTCCTTAGCTTCAATAGATATTTGTGATCTTTTGTTGTCACACCTTACTAACTTAATGCTATCCTATGGTGCCATTCTTAATGTTGGTAACAACCCTTTATCCTTTGTAATGGTGTTATCTCGTTTGGATGGTGTTTTCTCCTATTTGTAATATTGCCTTTACTTGTATGTTATGGAGTATAATGTTGGATATCTTCCTTGCACCTTAAATGAGCAATAATGCTCTTTAAAAACTCTTAAAATAATATTTTTATTGTACCAAACTATGAGCATAGAAATAAAATAGATTTGAAATATTTAAAGATAAACTGATATTCTAATTCCTTATTTAAGCTAATTGTTGCCAATAAATATTTGTCATTGTGTTCCAAACTGTAATGAAAATTATGCAATCGATCCCTAGCAATGGCATCAAAAAACTATTGGATATTTTTTCTACATCCGTAGGATAAGTTGTCACACTACAGGAAAACCTACTACCAATGAGCTATCAAAGGATCTGGTCAACCTACCTCTTTAACTTAGGAATATAGTTCTTTAATATTTTCTAGACATACCAAGTATGGTAAGGATACCGTTGACATGAGCTTAAACTCTTTAATTTCAAGCTTTTCCAAATTTATGGTGATGAATTAACAATTATAAATTTTGACTGAGCTAAAATAATAACAGTTCTTTTATACCTTATGTATGACCTATGATTTAATCCTTTGGGCTATTGTAGCAAGATTTAATAACATGTCAATGGAAATAGAAAGAAAGAGAGATGAAAGAATTGGTGCAATTACATTCATTCAAATATTGTAATAAACATAACAGTTGACCAACGAAATAAGATTTCATTATACATTCAAATAATATAACCCATAAAAAATATACACACAGAGCTAATCACAAAAATATAATAAGAAAAAACCCCATAATTGTATTAATGTTTGAATGATAGTACATGAAGAGTTGACTTGGAATAAAAATTTAACTCTTAGAAATATTAATACAATAAATATCCTCGTTCGAATATCATAACAAGGACCTTTCACTCTTTCATTTGAATATCACAATAGTCGAGTCTTTAGACATTTGGATCAATAAACTGTAAATATTCTTAGCTTCTTGGGTACTTTCCTATCAAAAACTTGCATAGCAATTGGAGGAATGAGGATATGAAAAAGGATAAAGAAAAAAAGGAGATACAACAAAAAAGAACAGGAACTTGAGTATACCTCTTAAAAAAAATATGCTATGTCAAATCTTGATCCTTATTCTGGTTGTAGACATCCTTATTATAGTCACAACATATCTATAATTTCTTGAACCACTTGCATTTGAACCATCCACATGGTGCCATCTTCTGCCTTGTCATCGATCAGGTGTTGTACAAACTATTATCTAACTATCTAAAATTTATTTTTAGCAAAATTGGTTGAAGCCCTACTTAGTTGTCACTGACCTTCTCTTTTCCCTTTTTTATCCTCAAAATTACAAGGGGATTATTCCATCTATATCACTACATTTATTGGGGAAATATTTACCAAGAAAATATTGATAGACAATGGTTCTTCCCATAATCTATGTATTTATAAATTTTTCAAAACTTTTGGATTAAAAGAGCGAGATTTAACTAAATACGATGTTATAATATTTTCTATTTGCTTTGTATTTATTTGATCCAATGACTATCTTGGGTGTTTGGTAGCCTCTCTTAGCATAACTTGATAAGGTATTCCATTGAAAAAATCCATATCCCTATCCAGATATGGACATGGGTATATACTTTTACCCATAATATCTCCCTACCATCACATAGGTGGTGGAGAAAAGATGATATTTATACCCAAAACCCCTAATTTTGATCTTGCATGTTAGATTTTTTTTAATTTAGTTAAAACCCCTTGCAGGGTCATCTTAGTATGAGAAACCACAACTAGACCACACCAACACAATCAACTAGATGTTGGATACCCAATGTGCTTTTGGTAGGGTGGAGATTTGAACTAGGGATCTCCCTTGGAGGATTACCCAACTCTATCCAACTTACCTACAAAAATTGGATCTTGCATGTTATATTTCTATTGCACACATTGTATTTTCATTTTATATCATTGTTGCATATTTATTTTATATTGTTTGTGCTTATTCCAAAGGTCTTAGATCATTTCATTTTTGAATTATAAGCTAAAAGGACAAAGGGGACTTGATTGCTACACCTCCAAGCTTAGTAATTAGTTGTCTAAGAAAACAATCAACCTAATACTAAAATAAATAATCCACCTTCTATTCAAAAAGCATCTACAGTTAATCAAGATATAAAAATCTTCTAAAATCCCTTACCTAAGCATGGGAAACAAGCCGCTAATCAAGTATTATATTGTAATGTGCCACCTCCATGTTGAATCCAAAATTGATAGAACATTAATATACCCATAATTTCAAAATTTTCAAGGTCTTAAGAAGACACACTTTGTGTGATAGCCTAACAAAGAGTTAAAGCCTGAATAAAATAACTTCAATATTCATGATCATCCCAAAACCTTAAAGCATCTCAATTTTTAATTCCTTTCAAAATATAAGGGGTTACCAGATCTCCCTTCCAAAGCATCCACTCTTCGGTCGACTGGAAAGAAAGACTCTACCAAAAATTAAAAAAATTCAAAAGCTAAGAAGAAGAAATCTTCTAACGACGAAAAAGAACAATCGATTGATGGGAAAGAAAGATCAACCGACAAAAAGAGTGATTGGACAAACCTAAATATTGTTGAAATATTTTTTGTCAATGATCGTAAGAAGAGAGCCAACGATGTTTTTACAAGAAAAAAATTAGTCGACCAACAAAAGGTTTCGACCAAACACTCGAGTTGAAGAGCCGAAGCAAACAGAATGCACAAATATTAAGTCGACCAACACAAAGAAAATTGCCACCGAATATTTTAGACCGATAAAAATAATATAGCAGTTAAAGGTAAAAATAATATAGCAGTTAAAGCCAAAAATATTTTTGGTTGAAATGAAGTAAACAACAACCGACTAACCAATCAATCGACCTTAAAAAGTGATAAATTTTTGGTCGATCCCAGTAAGTAACGAGTCAAAATATTCATCGGTCTAACACAAAGGTAGTTGTTCTATGAAATAAGATCATTGGCTGAAATGAATTAAAAGAAGATCATCGGCTGAAGCAAATTAAAAGGTAGTCGAAAAGTAAAAAAATTAATGATCTTCCCTTCAGCTCGTAAAAAGCCAAAAACTATCGCTCAATGAAAGTGAAATTATCATTCTGTTGAAGAAAAGACTCTATTAGCCGAACAATAGTAAATATCGACCGATGATTTAGTCAAAATGCTACCGTTGAAAAAATTTCAACTGATAAAATAAAAATTCTTAAGTATCCATGATCTAATACATCCTCAGCATTGAAGTCATCGACCGAATAAAATCAGCAGAGTTTATCAACCTAGTCAAGTAAAGGTAAAATAAAAAATATTTAGGTATGTCACCGTTTAATTTCGCATGCATGAGATCTTAATTAAAATTATTATTATTAGTTGATATCCTTGATAAAAGCTACCTCAATTTTTTAAATGCAGTGCATGTAGAAGTACCCAAAGCCATATCAGTCAAATAATGGCATCTAGTAACTGAATATTTATTCATATGAAATCAAAGTAATCCACTGACTAAAATCTGACAAAAGGAAAGAATAAATTGATCGATCATCCAATCAAGGGACCATAATTTTTTGATCAAATTAAACCATTGATCGATTGATCCATCATTAATAATAGTTGAGGGCAAGATCCAAATCAGTGGACCCTCACTTGAGAAATTTTGATGCAACACTCAAATTGATGACGATCTCACTGACATGGATGAACCACTTCGGACGTTATAGGTACACAAGCCAAATATATCTCAACCTTGGATATCTTCAAGCATGGTTCTTAAGGCAATGTTTACCAATAAAATGGCTCAAAATATAACACCTGTATAATCCAGTGGCCAATTACATAAATCAATAGATAATAATGATTCATAATTTACTGATCATTATGGGGGATTGAGGTTGCGAGCCAAGAATAGCAACATTATAGCGATAGTTGGTATGGCATTAGTAAATCTTCATGCACGAACTAATTTAAATACATGGTCATAGTCACAAGCAACTCACAATGCTTACAAAGTTCTTAAACTATTTTAAGGAGCCAAGAAAGCTAGTGATAGTGATTTGAGTGATGGCCTCCTCCAACAGGGCATCCCTGTTGAACAAGGTGCAGCAATAGTATTGTCATTGTTGTCAACACAGTCAGATAGATCTATTGATGCAGTGGACAGGATGTTCAAAAGCTATTCAGATGTAGAAGACAAGAGTTCAAAGGTTATTCAGAGTATGTACAATGATTTTCCAAGAAGACCGAAGTGGCCCATATGCAAAAGATCAAATAAAAAAGACAAGTAAGAAAAGTGTCATGATATCATGACATATGCAGCAGGAAAGAAAAACTGTCACAATTTCACGACATGTTGGAAGAGAGAAAAAGCAGGAAAAATTGTCGTGAAATCATGACATGTTGGAAGAGAAAAAAAAATAAAGAAAAACGTCGTGATTTCGCGACATGTTGGAAGAGAGAGAAAAAGCAGGAAAAACTATCGCGATTTTGTGACATGTTGGAAGAGAAAAAGGCAAGTGGAAAAACTGTCACAATTTCGTGACATGTTGGAAGAGAAAGAGAAAGCAAGAAAAAGTGTCACGATTTCATGACAAGTTCGAAGAAAGAGAACAAGTAAGAAAAGTGTCACGATTTCGTGACATGTCGCATTTTCACGAATAAAATAGGAGAGAGAAAGTAAGTTTGAAAAGTGTCACGATATCGCAACATGTCGCATTTTTGCGACAAAAGAAAGAGAGGAAGCGTACGAAAGCAGAACTATCATGATTTCATGACAAAAGCAGAAAGCAAGACTTTGAAAGCAGAAGTGTCATGATTTCGTGACAAAAGCAAAGAAGTAAAGTACAGAAGCAGAAGTGTCGAAATTTCGTGACAAAAGTAGAGAAGAAGACTTCGAAGGTAGAAGTGTCACGATTTCATGACAAAAGCAAATAAGCTAAGTACAGAAGTAGAAGTGTCACGATTTCACAACAAAAGCTAAGTTGAATACTACGGAGGTAGAAGTGTCGCGATATCGCGATAAAAGCAAAGTCGAAGTCTATGAAAGCAGAAGTGTCGCAATATCACAACAAAAGCAAAGACGAAGTATACGGAGATGAAAATGTCACGATATCACGATAAAAGAAAAGAAAAATTCTATAGAGGCAAAAATGTCATGATATCGGGACAAAAGAATAGAGAAAGCGTACATAGGAGAAAGTGTCATGATATCGCAACATGTATTTTCGTGGCAACAGCAACAAAAGAAGCTACAGAGGCAGAAATGTCATGATTTTGTGATAGGTCATAAATGCGCAATTCAAGAAGGAGAACCCAACTGAAATGAGAAGTATGACAGTGGATCGACATCACTACGGAATTTACAGGGGCAGTTACAGAGTGATTTCATACTACTGAAATACGAAGAGTGATCAAAAGTCAGTATGGTGGTTACAGGGTTTGTCCAAAATGAAATCATCAAGCGATGGATAAACCAAAAATCTTCTTGAGTTGAAGCCAACGAAGACCAATCATAGCCGACTAAAATTAGGGTTTACAGTTGTTATGAAAGTCGACTAAGATTAGGATTTACAGCGGACTAAGATTAGGGTTTTCATCATAAAAAATATTGTTATAAAAGGAGGGTTGTTTGGAGAATTGAAAATATGGTTGAATGTGTGTGAAATACGATCGTTGTGCGCAGAGATCAAGTCGTGTCGAATCGTGCTAAGTGCAAAATTTGTAAAGAGATCAGAGTGCGCAAAAGGGAGAAGATGATCGTGAAGTTCGACTGTAATGAAGAAGAGTGTGCAAAGTGATTACGCAGAGAGAGCAGAGTGTGCAGAGAATGCAAAGGTGAAGAAGACCAGTCAGGGTCTTGCAAAAGCAAAGGTATCTTACTGTCAAACTTATAGATTCAAATTGAAGTCCAGGTTGCAGCTTAGCATCAGGGATTGGTGCTCCTTTCTGTTGTTGCAGATAAATAAGGGGTTGGTGCTCCTTTCTGTTGGTGCAGATAAATAAGGGGTTGGTGCTCATTTTTTTTGGTGTAGATAAATAAGGGGTTGGTGCTCCTTTCTGTTGGTGCAGATAAATAAGGGGTTGGTGCTCCTTACAATGGGTGCTGGTAAATTGATTGTAAAGTTGGTGCTTTGCAAAGGTTGGATTTGGATGGTAGTCCAAGTAATCAATTTTTAGGAGTAGCCACATTGGTGAACCTTGTTAAATCTTGTGTTGTGTGATGCTCTTTTGTTATACTTGTTGTATCTAGTAATAATTTTTAATTTCTACGATATTAAGAGCTATAAATTTAAGTTTATAGAGCTACACTGATTCACCCCCCCCCCGTATTAGTGTCATTGTAAGACTAACAATTGGTATCAGAGCTAAGTTCCTGTACAAGCTTAACCATCTAGGGTGATCTTGGAAGTAACACAATGGCAGGTGGTGAAGGCTTCTCATCAAACAAAGCACCATTGTTTGACGGATCTAATTATGCATTCTAGAGAATCAGGATGTAGACATATCTCTGTGCTTTGGAATATGACATCTAGGATTCAGTAGTTAGTGGATACATAATACCCATCACTCCTCCAAAAGAGGCTGACGAAATTAAACTGTTTGAAAATAACTCAAAAGCAAATAATGCTATCATGTGCGGATTAGCAGACAGTGAACTAGTAAAGATAATGAGCTGTAAAATAGCAAAAGAAATATGGGACAAACTGAGTATTCATGAAGGAGATGATAAGATCAAGGAGGCCAAGTTATAGAAACATCAAGCTCAGTTCGAAGAATTAAATATGAATGACGATGAAAACATTGAGGCATATATGCTGAGAGTTAATGGAATCATTAATGCAATCAGAGGACTCGATGAGGATATCAAAGACTCTACCATCATGAAAATGTTGGCAATTTTGGGTACCTTGGGTACATTGTCTTTACTCAAGTGTATAAGTTGTCATTGATGTCAAGAAGCTTTTGAAGGAATTTGATTTGATATAAAATAATTTGTTTTGATGAAGGTTCGACATGACAGGTTCGAAAGAAAGTTGAAAAAGTGTCACGATATCATGACATGTCGCATTTTCATGACTTAAGCAGGAGAGAGAAAGCAAGTTAGAAAAGTGTCGTGATTTTGCGACATGTCGCATTTTCACGACTTGAAAAGTGTAGGAAGGCAAAGAAGGAAAAGTGTCACGATTTCATGACATATTGCAAGGAAGGTTGAACGGACGAAAAAGTGTCACGATTTCGCGACATGTTGTAGGAGAGAGAGTCCGAAAGAAAAAGTGTCACGATTTTGCGACATAATGTAGAAGAGAGAGTCCGTAGTGTGAATTGTCATGATTTCGTGACAAGTTCGAAGAGAGAGAAAGTAACACAAAAAATGTCTCAATTTCATGACATGCAGCAAAGGGAAGAGTCTGAAATGAGAAGCATCACGATTTTATGATAGGTTGCAAAGAAGACGTACGAAAGCTGAAAGCGTCATGATATCGTGATAGGTTGCAAAGAAAGCGTACAGAAAGTTGATAGCATCGCTATTTCATGATAGGTTGAAGAGAAAGCAAACAGATGTAGAAAGTGTCATGATTTCGTGATAGATCGAGATGGCAGTGTTCAGTTGGAGAAAGTGTCATGATTTCATGACAAAAAAAAGGAAGTCTAAGGAAGCAAAAGTGTCATGATTTTGTGACAAAATCTGAAAGGAAGGCTATGAAGATAGAAGTTTCATTATATCACGATAGAAATGAAGTCGAAGTCTGTAGAGGCAAAAGTGTCACGATTTTGCAAAAAAAGCAGAAAGGAGGTCGACGAAGGGAAAAGTGTCATGATATCGTGACAAGAGCTTAGTTGAAGTCGTCGAAGGCTAAAGTGTCATGATATCATGACAAAAGCCAAAAGAAAGTGTACGGTTGCAAAGGTTTCACGATATCGCAACATGTTTCGTGGCAAAAGCTTCAGAAGAGTTACAGAGGCAATTGAAGTCGAAAAAGTTATATTTGAGCTGACGAAGATTAGGGTTTGCAGCCAACGAAGTTTAGGGTTGTGCAGCCGACTAAATATAAGGGTTACAGTCGACTAAGAGTAAGGTTTTGATCTTAAAAGTGTTATTATAAAAGGTAGGCTATTTTGTGTTGTTGAAGCGCGACGTTCGTTGATAGAGCACAGAGTGAGAAGTTCGATCACCGAGAGCAGAGTGCAAAATTCGATCGAAGTGTGCAGAGTGAGTGAAGAGTCATGGTGAATTTTTCTAAGTATCACTCTATTTGTGGAGACAGTGCAAAGGTTGAAGTTCGACCAAAATGCGGCTGTGATTGCATAGAGAGAGCAAAGGACTTGTGAGCTAAGTTTGATAGTTCTATTAGAGAACTTGAGGACAGAGATGTATTGGTTCTATGAGAAGAACCTGAGGATAGATTTGGTTGTTGAGCTGCTGTGGACATGATCATAGAAGGTAGAGGTCTCTTAGGCTAAGCATTGAGGATAGGAGGTCTTCGGTGGAAAGGAGTTCCACATGCTGGCAAGAGGTAGAGGCAGTTGATCTTTTGAGGGATCATTTCCATAGTAGAGGGGAAGGTATCTCCTTTGAGCAGAGGCTCATAAATTTTGATTGGGAGAAGGTATCTCCTTTGAGCCGAGTCTCATAAACATTGTAATTGGGAAGGATTCCCAAAGAACCTTGAGATAACTTTTAGAGAAAATTTTTTGTGGATGTAGCCCAACCTTTTTGGGTGAACCACGTTAAAAATGGGTCTTCAATGTGTGATGCTTTCTGTCTTGATTAATGTTGTATTGATGCCACTGCTATCTAAAGTTAAAATTATTAATTGGTTAAGTCTTATACTTTTCACCCCCCCTCTTAGTATAAGTTTGTGTTCTTCAATTGGTATCAGATTCGGTCTCTCCAGAAAGAGCCTAATAGCTTGGAGAAGGATCTATCAGAGGAACATACATATTTATAAAGAGATGAAGAGGTTGAGTTCGATCTCAAAGGTGAATTCTTCTTGGCTCTAAGAAAGCTTAAGAAATTTAGGGAAGAGAATTTTGTTCTCAAGTATCAATGTTAGGATGAAGAGATAGCAAGATTAGAATTGTCTCAAAGTGTTATAGACTTCAAAATTCTATCTGAAGAAAGGAAGAAGATTGAATAGGTTCTGATAGAGGCTCTAAAAGGAAAGGAAGCTGATTGCGAGAAACTAGAAGAAGAGGTTATGTCTCTTAGAGTGAAGTTAGAATAGTTGAATCTCAAACAGAATACTCTGTGTGAAAAGCAAAAGAAGGATAGTATCACCATTTATGAAACAGGGTCTTCAAGCAAGATCAATCTTCATCCTGAAGAGCGGTGGATTCCAGTTGGTCACAAGAAGAACAATCATCCAAGGCATCAAAACAGGTTACATAATACTTTCCATGGCTATTATTTTTCCTGCAAGAAATTTGGTCATGAAGCTATGCATTGCAATAAGTCTTTGAATAGCCATAGTAAGGAAAATGTTAACTCTTTTGCACCTCTTATGAATAAAAATGTCATGTGTTACAAGTGCAATAATTTTGGGCATATAGCAAGGATGTGCAGTTTGGATAGATCTAGCCTTGAGTTCACTAAAAAGAGAAATGAGATCAAATATAAGTCAATGATAGTTCAAACTACTTTTCATGCTCAAGACAAAGTAGAAAAATGGTATCTTGATAGTGGTTGTTCAAAACATATGACTGGTGAAAAGGAAAAGTTTTTGGTCTTAAAAAAAACAGAGGAACAATCAGTTTTGGAGATAACGAGTCGACTAAAATCTGTGGTAAAGGGACTCTTAGTTTGGATGGGAAATCCAAAACAGAAAATGTGCTTTATGTAGAAGGCCTAAGACATAATCTTCTAAGTGTGAGTCAACTTTGTGATCAAGGGCACATAGTATCTTTCTTTTCAGATAGATGTGAGATAAGTAAAGAAAAAAATGGAAAACTCATTGCGAGTGCTACAAGGACTCCAAACAATCTTTACATGCTAAGTGAGATAAAAAAGGAAAAGTGTTTTCTAACTCAAGAAGATGAGAGTTGGTTATGGAATAAAATATTGGGGCATTTGAGCTTTGATAATCTTGTCAATATTAGTAACAAGGAAGCAGTTAGAGACTTGCCCAAAATAAAAAGGCCCCATAACATCATTTGCGGTCCTTGTTAACATGGAAAACAGACCAGAATCAGTTTTAAATCAAAAGGGTATACTTCTTCAAAACCATTGGATATTATTCATACTGATTTATGTGGCCCTACCAAAACTCAGAGCATTCAGGGAGAAAGCTACTTCATGTTGTTTATAGATGATTATTCTAGAATGACTTGGGTTACTTTTCTCAAAGAAAAATCTGAAGCATTTGAAAAATTTAAAGCTTTCAAAGAAATGATTGAAAATGAGACTGAAAAGAGAATCAAATGCTTAAGATCATATAGAGGAGAGTTCACTTCAAATGAATTTGTGTAATACTGTGAGCAACAAGGAATCAAAAGAGAATATCCAGTAGCAAGAACTCCTCAAAAAAATGTAGTTGAAAGGAAAAATAGAACTATTGAAAATATGGCTAGAGCTATGTTAAATGAGTCAAAAATTTCAGATGGCTTTTGGAAAGAGGCAGTCAGTACAACAGTCTACATTATCACCAAGGCCCAACTTAGATTCAATCATCATAAAACTCCTTATGAGTTGTGGAAAGGAAGACCAGCTACAATAAAATACTTCAAAGTGTTTGGGAGTAAGTGCTTCATCAGAAGGGAAGATCAGAATTTGGGTAAGTTTGATCCTAGGTGTGATGAGGGAATATTTCTTGGATATTCCAACAGAAGCATGGCCTACGAGATGCTTCAACAAAAGAACTCATACGATTGTAGAGAGCATAAATGTAACAGTTGATGAAAAGACGGGGATAAGAGAACTAGTCAAGGAACTCGGTGATGAAATTTGTCAAGAAGAATTCAGAGAGGTTTCGAGATGAAGAAGAGGACAGACAACAACTCGCTTCCCAAAACTCCTTCACGATATGTTCAGAAACATCATCCCAATGATTTGATCATTGGTGATCCAAATAGCAGGCAAACAAGAAGAGTCATTCCTTCACATGATTCTACAAATGTTTCATTATTATCTCAGATTGAGCCAAAAGATTTTAGGGAAGCATGTGCAGATAAGTTTTGGGTAAAAGCAATGGATGAAGATCTAAATCAAATAGAGAAAAGTGAAACTTGGGATTTGGTTCCAAGACCTAAGGACACGAATGCCATTGGCACAAAATGGATATTCAGAAATAAACTCAATGAGGATGGAAAAATTGTCAGAAACAAATCTAGGTTAGTCTGCAAAGGTTATGCTCAAGTAGAAGGTGTTGATTTCGAAGAGACGTTTTCTGCTGTTGCTCGTCTTGAAGCTATCAGAATGTTTTTGACACTTTCAAGATTCAAATCATTCAAGGTATATAAAATGGATGTAAAGTCAGCTTTTCTAAATGGCATGTTGGTAGAAGAAGTCTACATAGAATAGCCAGAAGGAGTATCTCTCTCAGAATAGTCAGACTATGTGTGTAAACTAAAAAAGGCCTTGTATGGGTTAAAGCAAGCACTGAGGGCTTAGTACTCAAGACTTGACAGTTATCTTCATGAGCAAGGCTTCAGGAAAGACGTGGCAGATAGAAATTTGTATATTAAGAATGAAGATGATGATATGTTGATTATGGTTGTCTATGTTGATGATATTATTTTTGGGGGAAATAAGACTCAGATGTGCAAATATTTTGCTAACACCATGCAGAAGGAATTTGAGATGTATATGATTGGAGAGTTGTCATTATTTTTAGGTCTTCAGATTGCTCAATCAAAATATGGTGTATTTCTCTCTCAAGGGAAGTATATCAAAGAAATGTTGAAGAAATTTGGGATGATGGATAGCAAACCAGTATGTACTCCAATGATTACAGGGTGTAAGATGAGTAAGGATGATGAATCTCCAGTGACAGATCAAAAGTTGTACATATCAATGATTGGTAGTTTATTATATGTTACTGACTACCGCGACTGAGATATCATGCGAGCAGTTGGGTTAGTAGCAAGATTTCAGGCAGCTCCAAAATATTCTCATGTTATAGCAGTTAAAAGGATATTCAAATATCTGAAGGGCACTATGGACCTTGGGCTTTGGTATCCCAAAGGTGATGATTTCACCCTCATGGCCTATACAGATGCAGATTGGGCAGACAATACTAATGATAGGAAAAGCACTAGTGGTGGAGCATTCTTTCTGGGAAATAGTTTGGTTTCTTGGCTAAGTAAGAAACAACCTTCAGTTTCCTTATCTACAGCAGAGGCTGAATACATAGCAGCAGTGGCTGGGTGTACTGAGGTTTTATGGATGAAAACCACCTTGGAGGATTTCAAAGTCAGGCATGAACAACCCATCTCCATACTTTGTGATAATACAAGTGCCATAAGTATTTCCAAAAATCCAATAATGCACTCAAGGACAAAGCATATTTCCATCAAGTATCACTTTCTAAGTGAGAAAGTGCAAGACAAGCAGGTCAAGCTAGAGTATGTGTCTACTAAAGAGCAGATTGTAGATATCTTCACCAAACCTCTTCCAAGAGATACGTTTGAGTATCTAAGGGAGAAATTGGGAGTTGTACTCCCACCCCAGAATTAATCATCTCATCAAGAGGTGGGGGAGGGACCAAGCTAAGAGGCTCATTCTTAGTCCCGAGCCCCAAAGGTGACCCTTTGCCATTAATGACAAAGGGGGAGAGCTTCAAGTCAGGGGGAGAAAAACTTCAAAGGAATATTCTCAGTTGTGGGCCCAATTTCCCAGTTGTTAGCACAATTGGTTTTAGTTTTGGCTCTTGAGACGTGTTTTCAGTAAAGGTTTTCCATCAATGACAAAGGGGGAGATTGTTGGCAATTTTGGGTACCTTGGGTACATTGTCTTTTCTCAAGTGTATAAGTTGTCATTGATGTCAAGAAGCTTTTGAAGGAATTTTATTTGATGTAAAATAATTTGTTTTGATGAAGGTTCGGCATGATAGGTTCAAAAGAAATTAAGTTGAAAAAGTGTCACGATATCGCGACATGTCGCATTTTCATGACTTAAGAAGGAGAGAGAAAGCAAGTTAGAAAAGTGTCACAATTTTGCGACATGTCACATTTTCATGACTCGAAAAGTGTAGGAAGGCAAAGAAGGAAAAGTGTCACGATTTTGTGACATATTGCAAGGAAGGTTGAACGGACGAAAAAGTGTCATGATTTTGCGACATGTTGCAGGAGAGAGAGTACGAAAGAAAAAGTGTTGCGATTTCACGACATAATGTAGAAGAGAGAGTCCACATGCTGCAGATGAAAATGTTCCAAGTAAGAACTATCGTGATTTCATGACATGTAGCAAAGGGAAGAGTTTGAAATGAGAAGTGTCATGATTTCGTGACAGATTGCAAAGAATACGTACAGAATCTGAAAGTGTCACGCTCTCGCGACAGGTTGCAAATAAAGAGTATGGAAAGTTGATAGCGTCGCTATTTCACGATAGGTTGAAGAGAAAGCAAACAGATGCAAAAAGTGTCACGATTTCGTGATAGATTGAGATGGCAGCGTTCGGTTGGAGAAAGTGTCGTGATTTCACAACAAAAACAAAAAGGAAGTCTAAGGAAGCAAAAGTGTTGTGATTTCATGACAAAAGCATAGAGGAATGCTATGAAGACAGAAGTGTTGTGATATCATGACAAAAGTGAAGTCGAAGTCTGTAGAGGCAAAAGTGTCGTGATTTCATGACAAAAGAAAAAAGGAGGTCGACAAAGGGAAAAGTGTCATGATATTGCGACAAGAGCTTAGTTGAAGTCGTCAAAGGCTAAAGTGTCATGATATCACGACAAAAGCCAAAAGAAAGTGTACGGTTGTAAAGGTGTCACAATATCATGACATGTTGTTGTTTTGCGGCAAAAGCTTCAGAAGAGTTATAGAGGCATTTGAAGCCGACAAAGTTAAATTTGAGCCGACGAAGATTAGGGTTTGTAGCCAAAAAAGTTTAAGGTTGTGCAGCTGACTAAAGATAATGGTTACAGCTGACTAAGAGTAAGGTTTTGATCTTAAAAGTGTTATTATAAAAGGCAGGCTATTTTGTGTTGTTGAAGCGCAACGTTCACTGATAGAGCATAGAGTGAGAAGTTTGATCGCCGAGAGCAGAGTGCAAAATTTGATCAAAGTGTGCAGGGTGAGCAAAGAGTTGTGGTGAATTTTTCTAAGTACCGTTGTGTTTGCATAGACAGTGCAAAGGTTGAAGTTTGACCAAAATGCGGCTGTGATTGCACAAAGAGAGCAGAGGACTTGTGAGCTGAGTTTGATAGTTCTATCAGAGAACTTGAGGATAGAGATGTATTGGTTCTATGAGAAGAACCTGAGGACAAATTTGGTTGCTGAGCTACTGTGGACGTGATCATATAATGCAGAGGTCTCTTAGGCTAAGCATTGAGGATAGGAGGTCTTCGATGGAAAGGAGTTCCACGTGCTGGCAAGAGGTAGAGGTAGTTTATCTTCTGAGGGATCATTTCCAAAGTAGAGGGGAAGGTATCTCCTTTGAGTAGAGGCTCATAAATTTTTATTGAGAGAAGGTATCTCCTTTGAGTCGAGGCTCATAAACATTGTAATTGGGAAGGATTCCCAAAGAACCTTGAGATAACTTTTAGAGAAAAGTTTTTATGGATGTAGCCCAACCTTTTTGGGTGAACCACGTTAAAAATGGGTCTTCAATGTGTGATGCTTTATGTCTTGATTAATGTTGTATTGATGCCACTGCTATCTAAAGTTAAAATTATTAATTGGTTAAGTCTTATACTGTTCACCCCCCCTCTCAGTATAAGCTTGTGTTCTTCAGAAAAAGGTATTAAGATCTCTTCCTCAAAGGTTTGATTCTAAAGTATTAGCGATAGAAGAAGCTAAAAATCTAAATTATTTTAGTATGGATGAGATGTATGGTTCTTTTACTGCATATGAGATGAGAATAGGAAGATATAAACCCACAGACAGAGACACGGATTTTAAAGCCCTTAAAAATAAAAATGCAAAACAAGAGTCCGAGGAAGAAGAGACATCAGATGAAATGGAAGCAAACTTTGTAAGAAAACTAAAAGGGGGAAAAGGAAAATACAGAGAAAATCTACCATTTAAATGTTTCAACTGTGGAGGCATTGGGCATTTTGTGACTAAATGTCCACTTAATGAGAAGAACAAAAATGATGAAGGATCGCACCAAGAAAGAAGTGACTGGAAAAAGAAAACGAATTTCAGAAAAGGCAACTTTAAGAAGAAAAGTTTCATCTCTAGGAATGCTAGTTCATCAAAAGACAACTCCGGTGAGGATTCTGAAGAGGAAACAGGTGAAGCTCTTTTCATGAAATTTGAAGAAGTAAAATCATAAAAGGAAGGAGTGAACTCTAAAGTATGTGGTGAAAACCCTGAGGCTGAAGTAGATCTAGAAGGTGAGTTGATCTTTGCACTTGAAGAGTGGAAAATAGAGAGGAAAAAGAATAAGAAAATTTCAAAAAATCTTGAGGATGCAAATGAAATCATAACCAATTTGAAAGTATAGATAGAATAATACAAGAAAATATCTGAATATCTCGAAGTACAAATTACCATGAAAATAGATTATTGCTGCAAACTAGAAGAAGAGAATGTTGGTTTACGGACGCAGATAGAAGAGATGAATCACAAAATTAGTTGCTATCACAAACACGAAGAAAGTTCTATGAAGATGGATAAGATTATAAATGACCAAAGGCCTGCAAGCATCAAATTTAGTTTGGGTTTCATCGAAGGAGAATCATCAAATGGATCAAAGGCCAAAAATGTAGAATCCATAAAGAATGAAGATAAGAAACAGGTTGATCAAGGAAAAATGTTTCATGCAAAAGAAAGCAATAATGCCAGGCATGAAAGGAGAATTGACAATGATGGATTCACCAATGTCACACATCAAAGAAGAAGAAGACCTATGGCTCCTACGGCAACATGGCAAAGACCATCACCCAAGTTCAATTATCCCTTTTCTGGTTTCTATTTTAAATGAAATGGCTATGGACATAAAATCTCAGACTAAAAATATAATGTAAGACCAAGTAATTTCACCAGTAGAAATGCTTTTTCTCCTTTGATGAATTATACAAGTAGAATGTTATAACTGTCATAATTTTGGGCACATTGCAAGAAACTGTAGAAGTACATTTGCATCAAATCAGTTTCAGGGAGGAAAATTTCAACCAAATAGGATGAGACAAAATAGAAAACTTCCCGAAAAACATGCACAAGCTATTGATAAGGGAAAAGCAATAAGAGCCAAAAACTACTATCAAAACGGAGTGGAAATAAAAAGAGTGACTTAAGGAAGAAAAGGAATCCTTAATCATACAAACAACATTTAAAGCACAGAATAAATATGTACCATGGATACTTGATAGTGGATGCTCTAGTCATATGACAGGTGACAAACAAAAATTTGAGAAGTTACAGAAATATGAAGGTGGTTCAGTAAAGTTTGGAAATAATGATGGAGCTAAGATAGTTGGCAAAGGTTCAGTTAAAATTAGTGATGAAAAAATTAAGTCAAAATAAGTCTTGTTTGTGGATGGTTTGAAACATAACTTGTTGATCGTAAGTCAGATTTGTGATAAAGGTCATGAAGTAGCTTTTAAGAACCAGGGTTGTGAAGTCAGAAAAACAAATAGTGGAAAATTGATAGCAACTGGATCAAGGACATCTAACAACCTTTACATGCTCTCAGAGACTTCAGAAGGAGCTTGTTTTATTGGATAGGAAGAAGAAAATTGGTTGTGGTACAAGAGACTCAGTCATATCAGTTTTCATAATCTAGTAAAAATCAACTCAAAAAGGGCAGTGAGAGATATTCCCACCATCAACAAACCCGCAAACAACATTTGTGCTTCATGCCAAAAGGGGAAGCAAACTAGAGTCACATTCAAAACAAAAGAGTACTACACAAGCAAACCTTTGGAACTAATACACACCGATTTATGTGGACCCATGAGAACACAAAGCATAAATGGTGACAAATATTTTATGTTGTGCATTGATGACTATTCCAGAATGACATGGATATTTTTCTTGAAGCATAAATCAGAAGCTTTTGAAATTTTCAAGACTTTCAAAAACCAAGTTGAGAATGAAACAAGAAAGAGGATCAAATGTTTAAGATCAGATAGAGGAGGAGAATTCATTTCAGAGGAGTTTACAGAGTATTGTGAAAAATACAATATTAGGAGACAATTTTCAGTAGCCAGGACACCTCAGTAGAATGGAGTGGTAGAAAGAAAGAATAAGACAGTGCAGGAAATGGCACAGACTATGTTGGCTGAAAGCAGATTAGCAGATAGATTTTGGAAAGAAGCAGTCCATACTACGGTGTATATCCAAAATAGGTACATGTTGAGAACACATGAAAGCAAAAATCCTTATGAGTTGTGGTTTGGTAAAAGGGCAATAGCAAAATACCTCAAAGTTTTTGGTAGTAAGTGCTACATCAAAAGAACTGAAGATAATCTTGGTAAGTTTGAAGATAGAGCATATGAAGGTATTTTTGTTATTTATTCATCAAAAAACAAAGCTTACAAATGCTACAACAAGAGGCTAAAGAAAATTGTGGACAGTGCCGATGTTAAATTTGATGAAGGTAGAGAACGAGTAATTAGCTATGAAAAGAACTACCCAATTTATGAAGAGGTTATTGAAGGAGATGAGGAAAATGAAACAAAAAAGATACAAAAAATTGACTCAGATGATTTAAGTTGTGATTCAGAAGTGGAAGAAAATAAGAAATTCAAAACAGCGACTAGCAAAAAAATCATCCTAGAGAGCAAATAATTGGAGACCCCAAAGTTGGTGTTCAGACAAGAAGAAGAGTAGTAAGTAACTAATCTCTATTATCCAACGATTGATCCCAAAAATGTTGCTTGACGCAAGCAAAGATGAAAGTTGGATGAAGGCAATAAACGAAGAATTAGATCAGATCGAGAAAAATGAAACTTGGGAGTTAGTACCTAGACCTGCAAATAAAAATATAATCGGGACTAAATGGATTTTTTGAAACAAATTGAATGAAGACGGACAGGTAGTCAGAAATAAAGCAATATTGGTATGTAAAGGTTATGCACAAGTTGAAGGCAATTAGCTAGACTAGAGGCAATTAGAATGATTTTGGCTTTAGCAGTCTACAAGAATTTCAAAGTTTATCAAATGGATGTGAAATCAGCATTTTTGAATGGGAAACTTGAATAAGAGGTTTATATTGAGCAACCAGATGGTTTCCAACTTGGTGATGATCCCAAATTGGTTTGCAAGTTGAAGAAAGCATTATATGGCTTAAAACAGGCACCCCGAGCATGGTATGCATGGCTAGACAACTATCTCACTCAACAAGGGTTTAAGAAAGGTATGGTGGATAGTAATTTGTATGTCAAAATAGAAAATGGGCATATTATTATTCTTGTTGTATACATAGATGATATCATATTTTGCGGAAGCAAAGATGAGTTGTGTAAAGATTTAGCAAATAAGATGCAGAAATAATTTGAAATGTCAATGATTGGTGAACTTTCGTATTTCCTCGGGTTGCAAGTTAATAAAAATAAGAAGGGCATATTTATTTCTCAAGTTAAATATGTGAAAGAGATGTTAAAAAAGTTCACAATGGAGTATTGTAAGCCAGTTAGCACTCCCATGATGACAGGTTGCAAGTTGAAAAAGGATGAAAAATCTCCACCTGTTGATCAAACCATGTACAGATCTATGATTGGGAGCTTACTGTACCTGACAGCTACTATACCAAATATTTTGCAGGCAGTATGCATGGTAGCACAATTTCAAGCTAATCCCAAGGAGACTCATGTGACAACAGTGAAGAGGATTCTTCGGTACCTCAAGGGTACTATGGAGTATGGGTTATGGTATCCGAAAGGTAAATACTTCACCCTTATTTCATATTCAAATGCATATTGGGCAGGAGGTGTTGATGACAAAAATAGTACCAGTGGAGGTGCATTCTATCTTGGAGACAAATTGGTCGCATGGCATAGTAAGAAACACGATTCAGTTTCTTTATCGATAGCAGATGCATAATATATTACAACAACAACATGTTGTATGCAGGTATTGTGGATGAAACAAACCCTGAAAGATCTTGGTATTAGCTTCAGTGAGCCAATATCAGTTAAGTGTGATAACACCAGTGCCATTAACATATCCAAGAATCTGGTTATGCATTCACGCACAAAACACATTGCTATCAGGTATCACTTTTTGAAGGAGAAAGTTGTGGAAGGTGAGGTTAAGTTGGATTTTATTCCAACTACAGAGCAAGTAGCAGATATCTTCACAAAACCATTTCCCAAGGAATTTTTTGAGTACCTTCGCAATAAATTGGGAGTGGTCACACTTCCCAAGAATTGACTAGCTACAGGGATCACATTCTCAGGGGGAGCATTTAAGTATTTGATTATCTTTTTTCTCATGTTCATGATTTTTGCTAAGTGTAATAAATTTTGTCTGAGAATGTTGTGCATGGACTCAGGGGGAGTCTGCAGTAGCCCTTTGGTATTATTGTCAAAGTGGGAGAAGAGTTACAGGAAATTGCACATGTGTTGCCAAAAATTCCAAAGGGGGAGATTGTTGAGCAAGGTGCAGCAACAATATTGTCATTGTTGTCAACACAGTCAGATAGATCTGTTGATGTAGTGGACAGGAAGTTCAAAATCTATTTAGATGCAGAAGACAGGAGTTCAAAGGTTATTTAGAGTATGTACAATGATTTTCCAAGAAGACCAAAGTGGCCCATATGCAAAATATCAAAGAAAAAAATACAAGTAAGAAAAGTGTCGCGATATCGCGACATATATAGCAAAAAAGAAAAACTGTCACGATTTCACAACATGTTGGAAGAGAGAGAAAAAGCAGGAAAAAATGTTGCGATTTCGTGACATGTTGGAAGAGAGAGAAAAAGTAAGAAAATCTATCGTGATTTCACGACATGTTGGAAGAGAGAGAAAAAGCAGGAAAAACTGTCGCAATTTCACGACATGTTGGAAGAGAGAAAAAATAGGAAAAACTGTCACAATTTCGTGACATGTTGGAAGAGAAAAAGGCAAGTGGAAAAACTATCACGATTTCATGACATGTTGGAAGAGAAAGAGAAAGCAAGAAAAAGTTTCACGATTTCGTGACAAGTTCAAAGAAAGAGAACAAGTAAGAAAAGTGTCACGATTTCACGACATGTCACATTTTCGTGACTAAAATAGGAGAGAGAAAGTAAGTTTGAAAAGTGTTGCGATATCGCGACATGTCGCATTTTCATGACAAAAGAAAGAGAGGAAGCGTACGGAAGCAGAACTGTCGTGATTTCACGACAAAAGCAGAAAGCAAGACTTTGGAAGCAGAAGTGTCACGATTTCGTGACAAAAGCAAAGAAGTAAAGTACGAAAGCAGAAGTGTCATGATTTTATGACAAAAGCAGAGAAGAAGACTTCGAAGGCAGAAGTGTCATGATTTCACGACAAAAGCAAAGAAGCTAAGTACAGAAGTAGAAGTGTCACGATTTCGTGACAAAAGCTAAGTTGAAGACTATGGAGGCAGAAGTGTCGCGATATCGTGACAAAAGCAAAGTCGAAGTCTATGGAAGTAGAAGTGTCGCGATATCACGAAAAAAGCAAAGATGAAGTATACGAAGGCAAAAATGTCATGATATCACGACAAAAGAAAATATGAAGTCTACAAAGGCAAAAATATCATGATATCGTGAAAAAAGAATAGAGAAAGCGTACAGAGGAGAAAGTGTCACGATATCGTGACATGTTGTATTGTCATGGTAAAGGCAAAAAAAGAAGCTATAGAGGCAAAAATGTCATGATTTTGCGATAGGTCGTAAATGCACAAGTCAAGAAGGAGAACCCGACTGAAATGAGAAGTATGACAGTGGACCGACATCACTACGGCATTTACAGGTGCAGTTACAGAGTGATTTCATACTGCTGAAATATGAAAGGTGATCAAAAGTCAGTATGGCATTTACAGGGTCTGTCCAGAATGAAATCATCAAGCGATGGATAAACCGAACATCTTCTTGAGTTGAAGCCGATGAAGACCGATGACAACCGACTAAAATTAGGGTTTACAGTTGTTATGAAAGCCGACTAAGATTAGGGTTTTCATCATAAAAAATATTGTTATAAAAGGAGGGTTGTTTGGAGAATTGAAAATATGGTCGAATATGTGTGAAATACGGTCGTTGTGCGCAAAGAGAAAGTCATGTCAAATCATGCTAAGTGCAAAATTTGCAAAGAGAGCAGAGTGCGCAAAAGGGAGAAGACGATCGTGAAGTTCGACTGTAACGAAGTAGAGTGTGTGAAGTGATTGTGCAGAGAGAGTGCGCAAAGAATGCAAAGGTGAAGAAGACCAGTCAAGGTCTTGCAAAAGCAAAGGTATCTTACTGTTAAAATTATAGATTCAAATTGAATTCCAGGTTGCAGCTTGGCATCAGGGGTTGGTGCTCCTTTCTTTTGGTGCAAATAAATAAGGGGTTGGTGCTCCTTTCTGTTGGTGCAGATAAATAATGGGTTGGTGCTCCTTTCTATTGGTGTAGATAAATAAGGGGTTGGTGCTCCTTTCTATTGGTGCAGATAAATAAGGGGTTGGTGCTCCTTACAGTGGGTGCTAGTAAATTGATTGTAAATTTGGTGCTTTGCAAAGGCTGGATTTGGATGGTAGTCCAAGCAGTTAATTTTTGAGGAGTAGCCACATTGGTGAACCTCATTAAATATTGTGTTGTGTGATGTTCTTTTGTTATACTTATTGTATCTAGTAATAAGTTTTAATTGTTGTGGTATTAAGAGCTATAAATTTAAGTTTATAGAGCTACACTGATTCACCCACCCGCTCTCAGTGTCATTGTAATACTAACAATCCCTTAAATCAATAGTTGAAGCATTAGATGATAAGGTTTCATTCAAGAAGTTAAATAGCAAAAATATTGGGTAACAAGTATGGGATGAGGACAAACTTGCTGATTTTTGCTTCCAGTCCAGTACAAAAGAGTGGCAACACCTACACTACATGTTGAAGAACATCTTCAACCAAGCATACGAATATAAATATAAGAGATCTCCCCATTGAAATAAATGGAGAACCAACCTGGAAAAAATCTTGTGCCCAAGAGTGCACTTCTCCCCTAAATTGTTGTCATGGCTATCCATATCATATGATCCAAGAACTAGGGCCATTGTTAATGAATGGAACAAGCCCATTTATAGGATTGCACTAAAAAAATCAAATAGGTTTTTGGGTTAGAAATAGCCAAACCATGCTACGATGTAAAGATGATTTCAAAGTAGGTATGGCACATGATCGAAACCACCTTCTATGATAAGTTTTTTTACTATGACAAATTAGTGTCAAAGGATTTCCCAATTCATATGAATCAGTTCCACAAATGGGCAAGAGACTATGCCAACATGATTCATGTGGTGTTGGGATTCGAAGACCTCAATTGTGTCAGCATCAAAGTGATGTATTTGATAGTATAGTGCAACAAAACCTGGAAGTTTCCCATGTATAGATGGTAATATATGATATGTGACACAATGGACAAAGAATACCATAAAGAAAAACCTAGTTCTTATGCCTCATTTCTTGTACTACTCGTAACTTGTGCACCTAATCATTGGGTAATTCAAATATGATGCTATCCAACAACTCGGAAGAGTACTAGAGGAAATTATCAAGATAGGTTACCTTACATCTATGATGGCACTTCCCCTTATTTAGAATTTTATGGAATATTCTTAGCATCAATGTACCATGTGCTCATCGATAAAAAGCCACTCATAATAAGCCCAAGTATAGGCAAATATCTTCAATATATGGAAGCTGGAGATTACTTTCTTGATGAAAATTTTAGTTTTATTAGAACATATAGAGGTAAATTGCCACTAAAAACCTAGCCCACTTATTTTCCCAAATCGTTGGCTACCTTAGAAATAGTAATGCAGTTCGCAAAAGAAGATAAACTAAGATGAAGGAAGAAGACCAGAGTTGTGGATCACAACTCTAGGTAAGATAGGGAAATATATATATTGAGGATATCCAGTGATGATAAATGCCTTGCCTACAATGGAATCCTTTTGTTTTACAAAAATCACCTGGAGATCATACTATCGTGTGGGTCATTAAAAGAAAATCACTCTGGAATCTAATCTGATGGAGCATAGAGAGGATGAATATGAGAAAAATCTTCTATGGGCACAAAATAATGACATCAAAATTGAAGAAATATGGAATAACAAAAACCTAGTAAGAGCACATACTAGCATAGAGACAGTTGGGGACTACTCTACGGACCTGAGGATGGTAAGAAAAGATACATTATATAAAAAGGCACCTCTAATAACAACCATCCCATCAAAATATTTTTTCGATCCTATTGTGGAGGTTATAAGCCTGAATCTTGAGCAAATAAAAATCATAGTTGAAGTACAAGATCAAGCAACTAAAGAAAAATTTGGTACTTATTTTACCTCTCAATCCCCCAGTGAGAGTTGAGGAAAAGAGATTATGCCTAATTTTGCTACCCCAAGGAGTCTCACAACTGAGAGTTTGACATTAGATCTAATGGCCTTGAAACATCTACAAAAAATAGTTGCAATCAGTACCAACCATCTTCATGGTAAAAAATAAAGAAATTAAGATTTGTACCATGGCATGGGAGAAAATAAATAAAGTTGGAGGATTCAATGATATCCTTAGAAATTATCAGGCAATGATACTCGATAATACAAGACCTCCTCCTCACAAAAGAGTAAGGATTTTATTAGGCTCTAGTGAGCCTATTAGCATCGCTCTGGTCAGAAAGGAAGAATTTACATAATTTATTGCTGAGTAGGAAGAGCAAATTGAAGTTATGATAGAAGACAGAGTGACAGGGATTCGAGGTAAAAGTGAAGTGTATAATTCACCTTCATTAAGTTCACAACCTACTTCTAATTCCACCATCATAATTCCCACTTATGGGATACAATCACTCCAATTAGATCCCAACATAGGTGATGCAATAATAGTAGGAGAGTCTCACTACTAAAACATGGGGTGAAAGTTCATGCATAGAATACGCTATCCATCGATAAGGAAGTGATGGCTTGGAAATCCAAAGCAAAGTTATTGTAATAAAAAATGAGAAGTTGTGATATGAAGTAAATAATACTCAAAAGGAGATGCCATTAGACAAATATTCATTATAATTTCCAAATCTTGTAGCTAGATTCAAGGAAAATATGGTCAAAATAATTGAGAAAAAAGCAGAAATGATAGAGACCTATTGCAGGAATTTTTGGAAGGATAATAAATATTAATAAAGAGATAAAATATCTATTAATAAATGTATATGAGAATATAGAATCTATATCCCCAGTATACGAAAGATGCAAGACCAAGTACGAATGGATTAGGTCCATGCAAGTGACCACCATTGATGGGAAGACTCATAGCTACCAAGGAGAGTATAAAAAAGTCACAAGTCTCAAGGCAGAAAGACCTACATGGAAAAACTCAGTTAGAGAGCTTAAAAATGAAAAAAATATATATAGTTTCTCAGTAGAAGCATCTCAACATTGATCTCTAAATATTACATAGCATATAAGGTTTGTGTTAGATAATCATTTGAGATATCAAATAATTCTCTTGTGAAGAGGTTGATGAAGATAAGATACCCTACCAAATCATCTCTTTGACCATGTAATCCCTAGACATTTTTAGGTTCTTCCATAATAGACAACCATTCATTAGATAAGACAAAAGTAAAGTAATTAGAGCATTAGATAGGATTCACATAATCAGTGAGATCGATGAAGAACTCTGGATCCTTATAGCCTATTCCATTGGTGTAAATCAAGATGAACAAAAGGTAAATAAGAAGAGCCAAAAGGCATCTGATTCAATGAGTAGCATGGGGTCCACGAGGATAAAAAAATGGAAAATAGAAGGTCAATGAAAACTAATCAGGACTTCAGCCAATTTTGCTAAAAAAAATTGAGATAGTTAGATAACAAAATGTACAATACCTAATCGATGACAAGGCAGAATATGGCACCAAATGGATGGTTCATATGCAAGTGGTTCAAGCAATTATATATACTTTGTGACTATAATAAGGACGTCTACAACCAGAATAAGGATCGAGCTTTGACATATCATATTGTTTCTAAGAGGTATACTCGAGTTCCTATTCTTTGCTATTGTGTCTCCTTTTTTTCTTTATCCTTTTTCATATCCTCATTCCTCCCATTGCTATGCATGTTTTTGATAGGAAATTACCCAAGAAGCTAAGAATATTTACAGTTTATTGATCTAGAGGTTTAAATACTCAATTGTTGTGATATTTATTGTATTAATATTTGTATCACTCTAAATTTTTCACATCCTTACCTTCAGGCTATAGGATCTGCGCCCAGAAGGGGGATGCGAGAAGGATGGGTCAATACCTCGGACTGAGAGGCCCTTTGAAGGTCCGGCCTCTCGGGGGAGGGGTATAAGGGTGAATTTTTGACAGATGGTGGGTTCACAAGGAAAATTTTGAGTGGAAGTTTCCACACCTAGGTTGATAGTAGGTTTGATGTGTTCATTTTATGCTTTAATCATTCAATTCCTAGGTTTGGCCAAGATGAATCTAAACTATTCTATATGCCATTGCTGATTTTTATGAATACAAAAAACATGAATAAATTCTAAACACAGAGAATATGCTAAATACGACAGAACATACCTAATTTCGAATGTTTGATGAAGATTTTGAGTCTTGTAGCAGTCCAAATTGTCTCAAATCATACGTAATCATCTGGAATTGCACAGAATCGTCTCAGATCTTAGTCGGTAATCTGAGATCAGACAAGATCATCGTCGATATGATGAATTCATTAGACGAATTCGTCAGAAACTTGCAATCACAGAAATAGATACAAAATACCAAAAATGCAACTGCAAAAGCAAGGGGAAATGATAGAAATAATAGTGGACTTGCCCAAATGATAAATCTAGATAGCAATTAAAAGGAAATGCATCAATTTGATAATTTATTTTGACTTTATCATGCATCTATACTAAATGAGGTGAACTCCAAGATGCATAAATATAATAACTAAGATAATGCATAAATAAATGTAGAGAAACGACAAGAAAATGCAAACTCTGGGCTCTGATTGCCCCCAATTTGGACTACAGTCGAGATCGCCTCCAATCGTATGAGATCATCGTCGATCTACGACAGGATCATCCGAAATCGTATGGAATCACCTGCGACGATCCGAGCTTGCTCCAGTTGAAGAACAGTAAGATTCTTGCAAGAAAACTTGAAATATGAAATGCAAACAAAAGTATGGTGTTCTAAGGCACAAGGAATTAAATTTGCAGGGAAATTCGTCAGCTAGGGGGTTCAGGGGGATAAACTGAGAAAGTCTCAATTTATATAGGATTAGGGAGAGGTTAGGAGGTTGGAGATCATCCCAATTTTGGAGATCTCCAATGGGGGAGACTCTAACTGCATAGATACGCTTTCTGCCTGAGTTAGAGAAGTTGTTGAAATAGAAGCTAATTATGAAAATTCGGTTTTGGGATGAAATCGTCTGGACGTTCTATTTCAGATGAATTCATCATATCTAGGATGATTTCGTCTAGTCTGCGATGATATCATCCAACGGTCAAAAAAAATCCTAAAAATGGTGCGAAAAATAAGGAAAGCGGGTAACGGGAAATTAACGGACGGTTTGAGGTTAAAATTCAAATTTTTATATTTTTACTAAGGTTTAACCGTGCCAATTTTAGGGTGCTACATTTTGCCCCCTCTTTAGCAAATTTTTTGAAGAAAATGCGTTAAAGATGAGTTTTTCTCGTTTTACGAGAAAGCAAAAATTTACTCAATTTTTTAGATGACGATTCTAGGTCGAATCGTACAACTGCTTACTATGGTGCCCCCTCCGTGTTTTTACCCAAATCGAACATTTGAGGTAAAAGCACGAAAAAGCAAGATTTTTTTAAAAAATGTTGTTGATTTTAAATAAAATTAAGAAAATAGAGTAAAACCCTAATTCATTTTTACTGTTCAATTTTATTGGTTTTAGAGCTTTGTAGAGAGAAAAAAAATGGTTTTAGAGTGCAGATTGTATTATGATTACTTTTTGAGGGGATTGAGTATGCCAGGGTTTTGATTGTGGCATACCAATCTAGATGATGTATAATTGATTGATGATATATATAGATTGTCTTTTTGATGATATGACTTGTGTATATATGTTGTATTATGATGCTTTAAGTTTTAAATTTTGGTGATTGATGATTCATGTAATTATGTCATTTTGGAAATAAATTATAATTTTTATGTCATGGCATAATCTTTGTAAATGAAATAATCTGATGTGAATAAATTGGTTGTTTTGTGGGGTGTGATTTGATGAAAAATAAAAGAGACTTCTAACAATAATTTCAAAGGACATTGTCGTTGTTATAGACCATTTCATGGAGTCACCACTCGCTAGGTCGTCAAGCTAATCCCCAGGATAGAAATATTGTTAAAAGTAAAAGAGTGCTTAAGAGACTGTCTTAAGACTTTGATGAAAATGATGGTGAAAAAAAATGAGGATGGTGATGATTTGTTTTCAGATTTTCATAAAAAAAATTATGCATGACATATTAAAGAAATATGATTTTTGCTAGGCATAAATTCCTAAGTGTGAATTTTTTTTTGAATAAGTCCCTAGGAACTATACCATCATTGCAAAATTGAATGTTTGACATAATGACATGAAATAGAATAAGTGTTCGTTCGTTTTAAAGCTCCATTGTGTAACATAATGATGTAAGTCATATGTTTTTAAAATGAATAGGAAAATAAAATTAGAACAATGATTTGTGCTAGGCATAGAATTGTGGGTATAGACTTATACCATCATCACGAAATCCAAAAAAAAAATTGATATTTTAGTTTTATTGCATGATTGATTTTTGATTTTGAGATAAACAGAAAATAAACATGACTTTATTTGCGAGGTTTTTTGAAGATGTGAAAGAAAATTTTTGTTTGTTTGGAAAAACATATATTTAATTGTTTTTATGCTAAGCAAATGTTCTTAAATAAGAAGATTAAATGATGCGAAAATAATTACAGAGATATTTTAAATTATATCAAAGACAAAAATGTAGATTTATAAGGAACCCTCATGTGCAAATGTGAGTTCAATACCGATCTTGATTTATCATGATGATACAAAATCTCTCAAATGCAAATGTGTGTGCAATTGTATTGTTCATTCACCAATTTTGAGCAAGAAAATTTGATACAAGTAATTTGACTTAACCAAATAAGGGTTCATTGACCATGATTTATATGCATGTAACCATACCAGACTACTATGTAAGTCGGGTTATCAAGAGCTAGCTAATCGATAAGAAGATATAGGTCTGTACAAAAGAAGGTCGCTAATGTGACAGACATATCACCACGCTAGGAATTACCCAAGGCCAAGTGGGTTGGGCATAAACCACCTGTTATGGGGCTTACCTCACAGTTTTTGAATAATTGAGAATTCCAGGGATTCAAGCTCATTCACCCTTCTTTTCTTTTCAAGGGGTAGGTAAAGGGATTTATTGCTTTTTGCTTTTTCTTTTCTCTTCTTTTCTATTTTTTTTTTTTTTTGTAATTTTGCTTGGAACTGAGATAATGCTGAAATATTATTGCGATGGTACAAAATGATATTTTTCTTTTTCTCATTTTCTTTGACTTTTCTTTTTCTTCCTATACTAGGGATACTTGCTCGGATTGGCTGTAGAGCAAGGGATTTTTATTCTGGGTAGGGGTGATCTTGTCCTTTTGTCAATTCTCAAAGATTCTAGACCATGTGCATGATAGGATAGCAGGGGAAACTTTTCGCTCAAGAAACCACTTCTACTATGTAGCATTATATCGAATTTGCAATGAAATCATTTTAATGTGAAGAGATGTACTTGGTTTAAGGAAATAACAAGATCAATTCTTCTATGCTCAAAACTTTATTTAATTCAACTGTGGACTTTGATATGAGAGAGATTAATAATCATACCAAATAAAATCAAGATATTTATTCATGTGAGTGTGAAAATGCGGGATTCCAAATAAATTTTAATTTATCCAAAATAACTGAAAATATAACTGCAATACTTCAAGAATTGACGGGTGCAAAAATAAAATACGTTTTTGAATATTTTGATGATTTTGATGTTTTTTATATTTTGATTTTAATTTATGAAATTGGTGGTATATACAAGATGATCTATATACACTATACAAGGTTTTTTGAGTATAGCATGTCTAAGGTTACTTCAAAATCAAAGGAGGTTTTGAAGGATAATTTGGTTATGGTGAAGGTAAGAACAAAAGGTGATGAATAAAAGGTAGTGATAACAAAAGCTTTGTTATAATGTAGAATAATGTAGCAAAAGATTTTACTTTTATGTGTAAAATTGATCATGTTACAAAATAAAATGTCGAGAAGGATAAGAAGGTTCTTCATTCTTATCACTATCTTCCAAGTCTTGATAAGATGGAGGGAGCATATATGAAATATATGCATTGGTGTTATTTGGTAAACAAGGATGATCATATATGGATGAAGAAAAGTGATGGATAGAAGTTAATTGTGACAATGGAGAATGTATAGAACTTGATGTTTCAACCATTAAATATTCTTCAAATGGTGTTGGGTCATTATGTATGGTAACAATTTTACTTGCAAGTTCAAACTTTAAACATTGGTGAAGAGTAGAAGGGACAACCCTCATTGTATGAATACAAGGACTTCTGAGAAGTAGGTTGTAAGGTGAAGGGCAATATGCTACATAAAACAAAGTATCTAGGATCTTGGATCCAATATTAAGGGGAAGAATTATAGTACCTTGAGCTTCTTGAATTTCATTGTTAAAATATTTTATAATAACATTTGATTCATTAAGATCTTCTTCCTTTAATTTGAGTTTTTGGAATAATTGATAAGTTCATAAATTAAGAAAGGAGCCATTATCTACCATGATAGTTTTAACAGGTGTTTCTTTACTAGATCCTGTAATGTAAAGAGAGGAGTCTTCTTGTGGAGTAGAGGAAGGAATCTCCTCATCATAGAATGAAATATGGTTAACCTCAAGAGGGCTTACACCATTAATTATATTCTTAGGTAAAATATCATGAGGAACAAATTGTTGGCTAGGTATCTTGAACAAAGTTTCCTTATGAGAACTTTGTAATACTTCTAAAAGGGATATCTTTGCTTGAGGATTAATCACTTTTTGTTGGCTATCAAGTGGATTTCAGATTGAGATTTTGATTCTAAAGATGAGCTTTCTATGCTTACATTCCATTTTGGATCATTCTCTAGAGCCAAATATAGTTTTGAAGGTTGGTCAAATGAGGAATCCATATCTTGAAAATCAGATTGAGTTGATTGAACTTGAGGTTGCTCATTTGTAGTTTCTGTTACAATATTAGTAATATCATCATGATGGGACACATTAACATGCAATATTTGATTAGTTTCCTTTTGTTGATAATTGAATAGGGGTTCTTGGGAGATCTCCATGTCTTGATTGATTATTGGTATTTGTTGTGTAGGAGTTTGATTGTTTACTAGAGATTTATAATCAGTTGTAGATTGTAATTCCTTTATATTAAAAATACCCTCATCAATCAAATATTGAATTGCACATCTTAAATCTTTACAATTTTGTGTCATATGTCCATCTACTCTATGATATTCACAATGTAGCTCAAGTTTAAACCAATCTATTGTGGCATCAAGTTGTCTTATGGAAGGGAGTTCAATCTTATTTGTATCAAGTAAATTCTTGAGAATTATATCCATTGGTTGATTGAGCTTAGTAAATTTACATGATGAAGTTTTTCGAGAGTTTTTTGATAAGTGCCTTAGGAGTTCAGTCATAAAAGGACATAATGGTTTTTTACCTCTCTTTTCTTTGTTATGCATAGAATTATGATAGGAATATTATGAAGTATGATGTGAGTGCATGGTAGGATTGGAAGAATAAGTATTTTCTTGTTGAAATGGATGTGTTGTATTGAAAGAAGAATATTGAAAGGATGGAGGAGGATTATATGTGGATTGATAGACATAATATGGATATATGGAAGAATAGATAATATCACTATGGAGAGGATTGGAAAAGGAATTGTCTTGTTGGGTTATGGATGAAAATTGAGAAAAATATGATGGAGGTGATGTTGAATAGGGATGAGGTTGGTCATAATCAACAAATGTATTTGGCTGAATTCTTCCAACATTACTGATGGGCTCATATTGATTTGAGTAAAAACTCATGGATTCTTTAGTACTTCTAAAAGTAATATTTAGTATCTACTATTTAGAATTGAATCTAAAACATACAAACTTGAAATGATGATTTTGTTGTTTTTTTTTTCTTGTATACATATATATATATATATATATATATATATATATATATATATATATTTTGTTTTTTTATATATTTTTGAATCATAAATATGCCTATGTTATTCACATCGGGTTCACCAAAATGTATCGCTCCAAATTTTTTGCATCCTTACCTTCAAGTTATAGGATCCACGCCCAGAAGGGGGATGCGAGAAGGATGGGTCAATACCTCGGACTGAGAGGCCTTTTGAAGGTCTCGCCTCTTGGGGGAGGGGTATAAGGGTGAATTTTTGACGGATGGTGGGTTCACCAGGAAAATTTTGAGTGGGAGTTTCCACACCTAGGTTGATAGTAGGTTTGATGTGTTCATTTTGTGCTTTAATCATTCAATTCCTAGGTTTGGCCAAGATGAATCTAAACTATTCTATATGCCAATGCTGATTTTTATGAATACAAAAAACATGAATAAATTCTAAACACAGAGAATATGCTAAATATGACAGAACATACCTAATTTCGGATGTTTGATGAAGATTTTGAGTCTTGTAGCAGTCCAAATTGTCTCAAATCATACGTAATAATCTAGAATTGCACATAATCATCTCAGATCTCATTCGGTCATCTGAGATCAGACGATATCATCGTCGATCTGATGAATTCATCAGACCAATTCATCAGAAACCTTCAATCATAGAAACTGATACAAAATACCAAAAATGCAACTACAAAAGCAAGTGGAAATGATAGAAATAATAGTGGACTTGCCCAAATGATAAATCCAGATAGCAATTAAAAGGAAATGCATCAATTTGATAATTTATTTTGACTTTATTATGCATCTATACTAAATGAGGTGAACTCCAGGATGCATAAATATAATAACTAAGATAATGCATAAAGAAATGCAAAGAAATGACAAGAAAATGCAAACTTTGGGCTCTGATTGCCCCCAATCTGGACTACAGTCGAGATCACCTCCAATCATACGAGATCGTCGTCGATCTGTGACAGGATCATCTGAAATCGTCTGGAATCGCCTGTGACGATCCAGGCTTGCTCTAGCTGAAGAAAAGTAAGATTCCTACAAGAAAACTTGAAATATGTAATGCAAACAAAACAATGAAGGTGTTCTAAGGCACAAGGAATTAAATTTGTAGGGAAATCCGTCAGCTAGGGGGTTCAGGGGGATAAACTGAGAAAGTCCTAGTTTATATAGGATTAGGGAGAGGTTAGGAGGTTGGGGATCATCCTAATTTGGGAGATCTCCTACGGGGGAGACTTTAACTACGCAGACACACTTTCTGCCCAGGTTATAAAAGCTGTTGAAATAGAAGCTAATTATGAAAATTTAGTTTTGGGACAAAATCGTCTGGATGTTTTTTTCCAGACGAATTTGTCAAATCTGGGACGATTTCGTTTGATCTGCGATGATATCGTCCAACAATCAAAACAAATCCTAAAAATGGCATGGAAAATAAGGAAAGTGGGTAACGGGCGGTTAACGGGTGGTTTGGGGTTAAAATTCAAATTTTTATCTTTTTACTAAGGTTTAACTGTGCCAATTTTAGGGTGTTACAATATTTCTAAGAGTTAAATGGTGATTCCAAGTCAACTCTTCATGTAATATCATTCAAATATTAATACAATTTTGGGCTTATTTCTTATTATATTTTGTGTTTAGATCTATGTGTGTCTTTGTTATGGGTTACATTATTTGAACGCATAATGAACTCTTCTTTCATTGGTCAACTGTTATGTTTATTACAATATTCGAATGAATGTAATTGCACCAATTATTTCATCTCTCATTCTTTCTATTTTTATTGACATGTTATTAAATATTGCTACAATAGCCCAAAGGATTAAAGCACAGGTCATACATAAGGCATAATAGAACTATTATTGTTTTAGCTCGGCCAAAATTTATAATTGTTAATTCATCACCCTAAATTTGGAAGAGCATGAAATTAAAGAATTTAAGCTCACGTCAACGGTATCCTTACCATACTTGGTCTATCTAGAAAATATTAAAGAACTATATTCCCAAGTTAAAAAGGTAGGTCGACCAAAGCTTATCATAGTTTGTTGGTAGTAGGTTTTCCTGTAGCATGACAACTTATCCTATGGATTCAAAAAAAATACCCAATAGTTTTTTGGTGTCGTTACTGGGGATCGAATGCATGATTTTCATTATAGTTTGGAACACAATGACAAATATTTATTGACAACAATTAGCTTAAATAAGGAACCATAATATCAATTTATCCTTAAATATTTTAAAATATGTTTCCTTTCTATGCTCATAGTTTCTAATTTTCCTTTTTCAAGAACGATCAGTTTTATTGTTTTCTTGATTCTCTTGAATTTCTTGATTTTCTAATTCTTGAAAAAGTTTATACCCTAAGTGATTGAAAGTGTTTTAAGTTGAGAAATATCAACCAAATGTTTATTCCTTTTGAACACATTGTGATGATGACTCTAACTGGATAAATCCAAAAATATCAAAAAAAATTAGAAGAAGAATAAGAACGTGTTGGCACGAACAAGAACTTCTCAGGAGTTGTACCCCAAACTCTCAAATCTAGAGGTATTTTTTAGAACTAATCCTTCTAATTCATATTTAAAAAAAAATTGCACTGATATTGATTTTTGGGTGCCAAACATTGGTGAATTTGTCCTATATTTGTCACAACACTTCTCATTTAATTTTTCAATCCAGGGAACTCGTAATCTTGCGAAGGGTCATGTTTGACACTAGTCACAGTACCACTTTAGAGATGATCCGTTCAACTACTATTTGGGAGTGTTTTTATAACATCAATAAGATCGTACACCTCAATAAAATACTCACTCAAAAATAATAATGTAGATAAAATAAACACACCAACTGATATGAAATGAAAATGCTTTTTATAAATAAACACACCTCTAATATAACTAAGCTTAAGCCTAAGACATAAACATACTACCATGCATAATGAAATTATATAAATAACTAAGAGGGGAGGAATACTAGCTTGGAGTGGGCTCGAGCTCCAAGTAGATCCCGCCCCGATAATTCTCACAAACAAGGTGCTGCTAATGAATGTTCAACTTTATTAATAATGCAATGGAATATTACATACAACAATACTCTTTATCCAATATGTCTCTCCTACTACAAGGAATTCTGTGTATTTATATACTACACACACAAATCTTACTACAACAGTTCTATTACAACCGATGTCTCGATTCAGCCTAAACTAAGACAGTTTAGTTATGACAACCAACACACGATAAACAACTCTACATTGTTTCCTGGTAATTGGATTATCTCTACTTAATTATGGTTTTGCCTCATGAGTGGTTACGTATTCACCCACTCTGTATGGGACAAGTCGTTCATCTATAGTTTCCCACAGATGACATGGAATGGTGGTCAACAGGGTCCTTCTCCATCCATTGCGGTCAACACGCATAATTCGGGCATCGGCCTTGGTAAGGTGCCTAACTCAGTAAGGTGCTTACTTGAGTAAGGCACCTACCTCTATAAGGCATCTTCCTTAGTGAGGCACCTTCCTCGGTAAGGCACCTTCCTCGATAAGGCACCTACCTCAGTAAGGCACCTACTTCAATAAGGTGCCTACTTCAATAAGGTGCCTACCTCAATAAGGTGTCTACTTCAGTAAGGTGTCTACTTTAGTAAGGTGCCTAACTTAGTAAGGCACATGCTTTAGTTTACCTTCTTCTGATTAAGAGGAACCATGCTAGGTCCATGTAGGACCTCAACTGAGCAAAATATGACAAAATCAAGGAAATAGCTACACACAACACACTTCACACATATATTAGATAATACACATGATTTTATTAAATACATACATAATGCTTCATAAAATACACAACTCATGATATAATACCGCACAAAAACCGTTAGTACATATACAAAAATATGAGCATTTCTGGTGCTCATCATCCCCCCATGCCTAATATGTGCCATGCCCTCGTGGCACCTAAAATCGGTAATCACCTCCTCTTTGTAGACCATTGCTTTTCATTTCCTTTTCTTGTTGGTGGTCTTGGCTTTCTCTCCTCCTTGAGGTTTTCATTTCTACTAAGGGTCCATGGCCTATTGCAAGGAATCCCTAGGTTGTGATTTCCTCTGGCTGCATCGATGTCTGGCTGTGCTGGGTTGACCTTCATTCTACACTAGCCTCTTATTGCATTGGCTCTACCTCCTTCTTGGTCGAGCACCTATACTGGGCCCGGCCACCATAGTCATTTCCCCATTTTGTAAGGATGCTTCTACTTCCTACCACAGGTCTGTGTGTTGAGGGCACAACTCTCCGAAGGGAATGTTGGAGTTGTCCCTAATTCGCTTGACCACACTAATTTTGTATAGTCGAAGTTCTTCAGGGATGAGGCTAGTGTTTTCTACCACTATTGTTGTTGCCTATACCTCTGGTCCATAGACTCCCCATCTTGCCAGCCACTTCTTCATTTTAGAGGGCCGACCCAGTGACGAACCATAAATTTCCCAAAAAATTTCATCGTCAGCGAGAAAATTATTGGACCTCTTTCTTCCTATTTTTAATATTTCCTAGTTGCCTTTGCCTCTTTGAACTCCTCATGGAGCTGTTCAAATTTTGCCTTCCTTTCAACGAAGGCTTGCACATCTTCTTCCTATTCCTCGTCTGAATGAGGGTTCGATTTGAAAAATTTCACCTTGGCCTTCCTTTTGACCCTCTTCTAAGTCGTCTAAAGGGATTTCCCATTTCCTTTATTTGGTCCTATGGTGGCCTATGTGGGGATGTTTTCCTGCCCCACAAAGGCTACCTCTATATTGGATGACTCAGGGAACTGTTCCTTTGATCAGAGGTTCCCTGTGGCTATTCCTCCTATGCTTATCTGGTCCTTCAGGTGGTAGCCCCTCACTTTCAGGTGTCTGATACCATGGAGAATCCTCGTTGGCCTCAGGTTCAAGATTTTTTTCTTGGCTTTGCCCTGAGGGCTCATCATCATCCTTGATGTTTATAATAGGGGTTTTTGTTTGAAAAATAGAATTACCCAGTTCCTTTGGAACTCCTCTGTCAAAGGTTCCTAATTCATCCCCTACTTATAATTCTTTGTTTCTAGCATCCGAGTTGAATTCCCTAGATGATACTACTCTCTTTGGAGAGGTTGGAGAGTTCATGGGCACTTCTATTGCCCAATCAGTCTGGGTAGAGGCGTCCTACCTCTCCATTACCCTAGCTCGTGGTTGTTGGTTCTCCTCCTTGAGCTGTTGGATAAATTAATGCAATTGAGCAATGATGGTCTCCTATATCTGGAGTTTCCTTATGGTCATCTCTTTGTACTCAAAAAATGCCTGTGTCGAGGATTTCTCAGTGTGGTCCTCTTCCATTGGTGTCTCGATCGACTTTTGCAAGCCTGTGGAAGGCTACGAAACCTACGGACTGTGGGCAAAAAAATTCTATAAATTTTGGTCCATGACACTGAGCTTTGTATCTTCTTTGTCTTCCTAATTTGAGAGGATTAGGCATTGTAGTTGTTTTTGATGTTTCTTGTGTTCTATCCAATGTTTTGCATTGGAGGATTTTGACCTCTCTTCCACAAAAATGGGCAAAGAGCTCTACCCTTCCTCTACAATATTTGGTGAAAATTGAGGGTGTTCCTCATCAAACATTCACCCTAATTTGGAATCATGCCCTACCTCTTTGGCTATCTATTCTACTATGTCAGATGGCTCAACCCTCATCTCCTCGATTGCTTGTTCTATGGTGTCGGACGGCTCAGCCCTAATCTCCTTGATTGTTTGTTCTGTTGCATGCCCTACTTCGGTCACCGCCTATTCTTGTGCACTAGAGGGTTCTTCTTCTATCATTGATGAGTTTATCTTGTGCTCCTTTGCATGGTGTATCAAGGCCATAATTAGCCTGTGATGGGCTAAGGCAGATATTGCCCCTCTTTGGTACCGTGATGCCTCATCCTATAGGGCATTTGCTAGGTAGAACTAGATGTTAATTTCTCTCTCATGTACTATATGGCTCATGAACTGCATATGGTTCACATTCAGGTGCGAATACTTCCCAATGCATGTGAAGTATCTCACAACCTACTCAAAAAATTTCTACAGGTGCATCAGGATCCTCTGCTTGGGAAGCCCTCCTTGATCACATGGGACATTACCCTATCCAAGCAACACTTCGATGCATTTCTTCACCACATCATCCTTTTATGTACATTTCCCAGTGAGTGGAGGCCAGTGACATGAGCAATGTGCTCTGGGATGACTGGAATTACCAGTCCACGTAGTTGGGCCACTTCTTCATTTAGAGCAGTGGTGAATTCTTTGGCTGCCTCCACATCCTATTCCTGGTTGACCAGGTGATAGTAATTCCTTCAGTGCCATTGGGCTCCTACTTCTTAATCGCATGATTTTTAAAAGGTCCTCCCATGGTGAATTCCTTATTGAGTTTGATTTCAATAATTAGTAAGGCGCCTCTTTATAACCTAAGGTGCCTAACTTTGGAAATTGTTCCATGTTGGATCTAGCAGGGTACGCCACCCAAATTAATTTTTAGCATGACATATTATGCATGAGGGATGATTTTCCTTCTTGCACTATCATCATTTCTGAGAGTATATTATATAAAAATTACATATATATCTAATTAAAATCATGTGCATGCCTTATTGGTCATTTTGTGTTGTGTGGAGTATGCCAAATTGCCATTTGATGATGTTTTACCCATGTGCTGATTACGTCACCTTGGATACCACATTCCTAGTTCACTCGAGGCCTTTCTAGGATCCTATTGGTTCAGGTTGGGACACCTATCTTCTCGACAGTTGGCCTTAGGACATGAATAAATACTTCCAAATGATTTCAAAATATTTTTGGCTGCGTCTAGATTTTTATCATGTGACATGATGGTATTGGCTTTGATTGCTCCTCATACTACCAAGTTGTGCATGTGAATTGAATCGAGGCACCTGCTTATGTAATGTGCCAATAGAGCACTTAATTCAGTAAGGTGCCTAACTCGGTAAGCACTTAGTAAGGTGCCTAACTTGTAAAGGCACCGATAGGATATCTAACTCAGTAAGTTTTCAATAAGGCACCTAACTTAGTAAGGCACCACTTTGACCATCATATATATATATATATATATATATGTATTTAATATGAACATTCGAGGGTGACCTAGATTGTGGGGTAAGTTTCCTACAGTAAGGCACCGCTCCTCCAGAGTAAGGTGCCATAGTAAGGTGCCACTCCTCTAGAGTAAGGCACTAGAGTAAGGCACCACTTCCCCATATTTCTAAGAATTATCATGTCCTCGTGACAACAACCCCCCTATAGACTTTTTTTTTAATGAATCTGGTGCTTTCTTGGTGGTGTAAGACACCAGAGCAAGGCACCAGTCCTTCAGAGTAAGGCACCTCTTCTTTATTGTTGAAAATTCAACGGTGGTTGACGTGTCTTTTGATGTGAGGTTGATCAAGCCTCTCAAAATTCTCCTCATATTACGTCAGCATCCACCTCGTATAGGCATTGGGATGTTTGATGAGGAATTTAACATCCCCCCATACCTAAACCATTTCTATCCTCCCAATGCGTAGGTATGTGGATGTTGAGTTGACTTAGGCCTGGTTTTCCTAGATGTCTATTGTTTAAACAATCAGGCCATTTCCTTGAAAAAATAAAACACACACAAAAAAAGAAAAAGTGTAATTAAACGGGGTCTATGCCTATTAGGCCCTGGATCTCAAAATGCCTGCAACTTGCATGTGGGCGTTGTCCCTACAAAACACACAGTAAGATAGAAAAATAGCAACCTATTCTAACTTGTCTTTGGTGGACTCCCTTATGTCCACCATGTTGTTGAGAATTTGGGAGCTTTTACTTGGATGGGGTCTCCCCATGCCTGTTTTGGTTTCCACCAATAATCCCTTAGATGTATGGTATGGCCACACCTAGTGGTCATTGGTTGTTAGGATGGTGTTGTTGTCATCAATCGTCTTGCCCCATACAACACCATTATTTATTATTTCTACCACCTCATACGGTCCCATCCATCTCTGCATCAACTTCCCCTTCTGCTCTTAGAATCTGGAGTCGTACAATAGTACCCAGTCTCATTTGAATTGTTTATTTTTAATATGGAGGTTATGCCACTCCTTCCTTTGCCTTTGCATAATTTATTTTCTATGTATGGCATCCATGCAAAATTTTTCCAGCTGATTTAGCTATCGAATTCATTCCTTCTGTGCATCATCTAGGTTGAAGTCCAATTCGACCATTGTTTTGAGTGTCTAAACTTTGAATTCGATGGGAATCATTGTGTCTTTCCCATAGACCAATCAAAAGGGGGTAAAACCAATGGTTGACTTCCACATCATATTATATGCCCATACTACCTCTGTTAATATAGCATCCCAATACTTATTATACTATTGCACGGTCTTCATCAAGATGTTTTCTATTTCCCTGTTGGTGACTTCTACCTATCCATTCTCCTGTGATTGGTATGGGGTAGTCCTGTTATACCAAACCCTGTACTGTTCCATCAAATCCTCAATTAATCTGGACATGAATTGGGGTCCCTAGTCTATTTTAATATCCTTGGGCACTCCAAACCTCGTAAAAATATGGGAAAATAAGAATTCAGTGATCATCCATTCCTTGGAGCCTCTTAGAACCTAGACTTTGACCCATTTAGTGACATAGTCTGTACAAACTAGAATGTACCTCCTTTCGATTGAAGGTGGGTTGATGGGTCCCATGAAATCCATGCTCCATTTGTCAAAGGGCTTGATGTGTACATGAGGCTGCAAGGGCATTTCATCCCTGTGGGTTGATCAGCCCATCCTTTGGCATTCATCACATTTACCAGTGTATGAAGCTACGAATTTGAACAACGAGAGAAAAAAATACCTAGTATGCAATACCCTATATGCAGTACTTCTCCCTAAGAAGTGACCACCACAAGGCTCATTATGGTAGGCCTTGAGTATATCTACAAATTTGTGTTCTGTCATGCACCTTCTTACGATTTGATCAGGCCATATTTTAAATAGGAGACTGTCAATCCATTGATATGAGGCACTATTTTAGATCAGCCCTTGATTCTCTCTATATGATAGGGTAGGGTAAGTTCTTACAGTGGCTAGGTAATTGGCAATATCTGCATACCATGGTGTCTATTTGCTGATGATGAATAGATGCTCATCTGGGAACTAGTCTTCTACCGTTGTGTAGTCTATTGGAATTAGTCTAGACAAAAATTTTGTGACTACGTTGTCTTTTTTGGGCTTGTTTATTATGGTAAGGTCGAAATCTTGTAGCAAAAAAAGCCACCTGATGATCCTGTCACTAATCGCTAGTTTTATCATCTGATATTTGATGGATGTATGGTCTGTGTGGATGAATACTTTATACCCAATGATATAGCGGCAGAATTTATTGATAATATGTACCACTACAAGAAACTCTTACTTCATTACTGTGTAATTAAGATCAACCCCTACTAGGTTCTTGTTGACATAATAGATGGCATAGAACTCCTCACCACCCTACTTCTCAGGGACCTCTCCAATGGTATTATTGGATGCATCACAATATATGTGGAAAAGGATAGACCAATTTGGACCTTAAAATATTGGGGCTAAGATCATCTTCTCCTTCAATGTTCGAAATGTCTGCTCACAGTCATTTTTCTAAATAAATTCTACGTCCTTCATCAGAATGGTGTGTAATGGTTTGGCAATTTTATTGAAATTAATGATAAATCACCTATAGTACCCGATAGATCCTAGGAAACTCCTTACCTCCCTCTATGTTTTTGTGTTGGGTAAGTCTTTGATGACTTCTATCTTGTTGTGATCCACTTTAATCTTTTTTACCAAGATATTATGCTCTAACACTATGCCTTCCCACATCATCATAAAACATTTCTCGTTTTTGAGGGATAGATAGTTTTCCTCACACCTCTAGAGTACACGTTCCAAATTTTTCATCGACTCTTCAAATGTTTCTTCATAAATGGTGAAATCATCCATATATACTTTGACCACCTCACCTATCATATTTGAAAATATGCTAAGCATTGCCCTCTAAAAGGTGGCTGGTGTGTTGCATAGCACGAAAGGTAGCATCTTATATGCAAACGTTCCCCATGAGCAGGTGAATGTTGTCTTATCTTGATCTTCTTCTATAATCTATATTTGATTGTACCCGTTGAATTCATCCAGGAAGGAAAAGTATTTCCTCTTAGAAAACGTGTCTAGCACTTGGTCAATGAAAGAAAGTAGAAAATAGTCCTTTTTAGTTGCCTTATTTAGCGATTTGCAGTCAACACAGATCCTCCATTTCCCATCCTTTTTAGGGTCCATCATGAGTGGTGACACCCATTCACTGTTCGAGATCGGGTAGATGAACCCCGTCGTCGAGAGTTTTTATAGCTCGACCTTGACAATTTCCTTCATGATTGGGTTCATCCTTCTTTATGGGTTTTTGATAGGGTTTGGCTTTTATTATAGATAAATACGATGAGTGCACACCTTCAGACTGATTCCCTTCATATCCACATAACCTCATGTGAATACCTATTGATATTTGACTAATAACTCCTTTAATTCTACCAATTGTACAGTGGTTAGCTCACAACTGACGTTTAACAGCATACCTTTCTTGACATCAAATTGTTTAATATGGTGGTCCCAAGCACCCACGAATGGTGACTCAAGAATTGGGAGATAGGATTCTTCGTGGAATAATCTTGAGATGATGCCATATTCTTCAGTCTCATCCTCCACTTTTATTATTGCCATTACTGGTTGGAGCATAGATAGCATACTATCCTCCTCATTTTCTATTTTTGGTTCTCCTAGTGTGTCCACTGATTGGGTTGGGAGAGAGATTTTTAATACCTTGACGTGCTGGCCATCTAAAATAGTCATCATTCCATCATGGTATCTGATGTAGGTGTCAGTAATATCTAACCATGGTCTCCCCAGGATGAGTGGGTAACCACCCAGCCTAGTTTTAGATTACAACACCAAAAAATCCATTGGATACTTCCATGCATCGACTATTACTATGATGTCTTCGAGCATTCCTTATGGCACCATCGTGGACCGATTGACCAATTGTAACACCATTTTTGTAGGCTTGAGGTTGGTGAGTTACAACTTCTACGTGGTGTCTTGTGATATTACGTTGATGGCTACCCCTAAGTCGACCAGTGTATTTGCCAGTGAGTGCCCTCTTATTTTTACCTTTAATATTGGGCTACCTAGGTCTGCATATTTGGGATGATATGCATCCCCATCATCAATTTGGCTAAATTTCCCATGAATTTTATGGTTTTCATTGTCTTACATCCCAATTTCCTTAGGCATAATTCATTTATCACCTTAGTGTATATGGGCACATCCCAAATATGTTGGAAAAGTGGGATAGTTATGGTGATATTTTTCAAGCTTGATAGGATATCAAATTCAAGCTGTGTCAGCTTATTCTACTTTTATAGCCATTTAGGGAATGGGACCCCTATTTTATCAACAACATTTTCTTCCCCCACCTCTTCTATCAAAGGGGAGTCTCCTACTTCCTCCTCCACTTCTACTAGAGAAGGCATTTCTACCCCTAGTTGCTTTCCTGATCTAAGTTGTATTGGATTACAACTAATATGGTACATTGGATACATCTCTCCTTCCACCTGGTATGATGACTAGTTTACCATGTTTGGGTTCACTGTCGACTATTATGGTAGTTGTGCAAGTCTTGCCGCAGGTAGGGTCGATAAGATTTTATAAGGTGGTCTCTATGCCATGTTCTATGGAGGAATATTCCATGGGACATGGCTCCTCCACGATTGTTGATATGGCATCCATGTTTGATAATTTGGGAATGATGCACCTCGAGGTATGTTCATCCAGGGTGGTGGTCCCCATCACCCATTTTAGGTGGTGGAGGCTGCCCCTATGGCATAGATGGTCCTCATACATAATGTGGCATCCCCATGGGCATACTTCCCATAGGATTTTGCTACCAATTCCTCTGATTACCCACAAAGTAGGCTTCGGTTACATCAACATCTTCTTTGGCATTGGGTAGCTGTGGACATGGTTAGGTTTTGTGATTCTTTTGGAAAACTGCACATACTCTAACATTGTTTTTGGGTAGGTGTTCTTGGTGTGCTTCCCTCTACATTTGGGGAAAAAATAGGTTAATGTTGCATCATTATCTTGTTTCTTCTTCTCCAACAACACTGTATCCAGCTGTAGAGCTAGAGAGGATATCATTTCACTCTTTAAATCCTCCAGCATGTTGACTATCTCCATTTTTGTGACTAACGCGATCGCTTCGACTGTTCTGACGGTTGGCTTACCTCTCTTCCATGAGTAATTTTGGCATAATTTCTGGATATCTTCCATAGCATGCTAGTAAAAATATCCTCTAGATATCATATTCAGTGCTTCCAATGACTCATTGTTTAGTCCCCTCAAAAAAATAGTTTTGAGGGACTTATCCCCTAAATTTGCATGAGGGGATTGTTGTAAGTTAAAATTAAACCTTTCCCAGTATTCTTGCAGGGATTCGTCTTCCTTATGTGTCATGTTGAGGACTTCCTCTCTATAATACCATGCTCTATCGGAGTCCTAGTATTTCTTTGGAATGAGATTCCTCATCCTGTCCCATGTGATGATCTTCTTGTTCCCCAACCTGATGAACCATCATAGGGCTAAATCATCTAATGTCAATGGGAAGAGTTTTATCTTTTGGGCATTTGATTTATAATCAAAAAACCTGCATAATACATCAAATTTGAATAAAAATAGGTCAAGGTATTCAATTGGGTATTCCTTTAAGGTAGGGAGATGGGGCAGGGGAAATGTTTTTTATTATGGTGTCTCCTACCCCTTCCTCTATCGGGAAACTAAACCCAAATGAGACTTCTTCTACCATTTTTTTAGGAAATGTGGTCTCTAATACAATGTCTATGACTCTCAATCATTCAACTCTTTGGGTCATAGCCTTGAAGTTAGTTGGTGTTATAGTCTGATCCTCTATGAATTTCCATCTTAGGGCTTCCTCTTAGGGTGTCCTATTAAATAATGGGTTTACAATAATTTTTTCTTTCCCAGGTCGATGATATGAAGAGGCACTTTGTACGAAGTGAGGACTCTAACTCCAGTGAACTGCTAGCGATGAGTTGAGGGAATCTAGTTCAAAATCTAGGTCTTCTACTAACTCTGACTAATTTGGTAGACTCTATTTTATAAAATGACCGTCGAGTCCTCTTTTTCTTGGAAGACGCATACAAGGTCAAGCTAAAAGTCTTAAGGGATAATGTAATCAATCTTCTAGTGACACTTCCTTGGCAACAATACCAAAATGTTGGGTGCCAAACACTGGTGTCTTTGTCCTATATTTGTCACAACACTTCTCATTTAATTCGTCAATCAAGGGAACTCGTAATCTTGCGAAGGGTCACGATTGAGACTAGTCATAGTACCAATTTAGAGATGATCCGTTCAACTACTATTGGGGGGTGTTTGTATAACATCAATAAGATCATCCACATTAATAAAATACTCACTCAGAAATAATAATGTAGATAAAATAAACACACCAACTAATATGAAATAAAAATGATTTTTATAAATAAACACACATTTAAGATAACTAAACTTAAGCCTAAGACATAAACATACTACCATGCATAATGAAATTATAAAAATAATTAAGAGGATAGGAATATTGTCTTGGAGTAGGGCCAAGCTCTAGGAAGATCCCGCTTGATAATTCTCACAAATGAGGTGTTGCTAACAAACATTCAACTTTATTAATAATGCAATGGAATATTACATACAACAATGCTCTTTATCAAATATGTCTCTCCTACTATAGGGAAGTCTGTGTGTTTATATACTACACACACAGATATTCCTACAATAGTTTTGTTACAACCAGCATCTCGATTTAGCCTAAACTGGGATAGTTCGATTATTGCAACCAGTGTACGATAAATAACTTTGCATAATTTCTTGGTAATTGGATGATCTCCACTTCATTATGGTTCAACCTCATGAGTGGTTAAATGTTCACCCACTCTAGCTAGGATAACTTTTTCATCCATGATTTCCCATAGATGACGTGGAATGATGGTCAATAGGGTCCTTCTCCAGCCGTTGTGGTCAACACGCATAATTTGGGCATAGGCCTTGGTAAGGAATCTAACTCGGTAAAACGTTTACTTTAGTAAGTCACCTACCTCGGTAAGGCATCTTCCTTAGTGAGGTGCCTAACTCTGTAAGGTGCCTTACTCGGTAAGGCGCCTACCTTAGTAAGGTGCCTACTTCAGTAAGGCACCTACCTTAGTAAGGTGCCTACTTCAGTAAGGCACCTACTTCAATAAGGTGCCTACCTTAGTAAGGTGCATGCTTTAGTTTACCTTCTTTTGATTAAGTGGAACCGTGCCAGGTCCATGTAGGACCTCGACTAAGCAAAAGACAACAAAATTAGGGAAATAGCTACACACAACACACTTCACACACATATTAGATAATACACATGATTTTATTAAATATATACATAATGCTTCATAAAATACACAACTCATGATATAATTTCACGCAAAAACCATTAGTACATATACAAAAATATGAGTATTTTTGGTGCTCATCATTGATACATTAGGAAGTTTATTTGAAACACCTCCCACTATTCCCAATGGAATTACTAACACACCTATTGTAATTCAAGAACCTCCTATAGTTATCATGGCCAATCGATCACCAATTAAGTTATGGAGGACCGATAGATATATACCTTTTCAATTACCAAATTATTTACATAATATCCCTAGTATAACACATAGATATTTACCTAAGTTTTAGGGAAACAATGTAGTTACTGGAGAAGATCACTTCAAAATATTCTTGTATGCCTTAGATAGTCTAGAGGTAGAACATGGAGATGTGGTGTTGATGTTGTTTTTACAGAATCTAGAAAATATGCTAGAGAATGGTTTAATACTATTCCTAATTATGACATTGTTAATTTTGCCAAAATAGAGGCTATCTTTTTAAACAAATTTGGTGAAAGGAAGAATGAATAGTCATTACTGAAAGATTTGGAAACTATGAAAATGAAATAAAATGAATCAATAAGTGATTTCAATAGAAGGTTTTCTAAATACATAAATAATATTCCCACTTCTCTAAGACCAAATGATATCTAGTCCATTTGTTTTTATACAAATGCTTTCCTTGGAGAATTCAACTAAAAATTAAGACAAGAATAGATTAACACAATAGATGAGTGCATGGAAAAATACACAAATATTCAAATAAATATGTTAGATAGTGGTAAAATGAAAGCATATTCTCTATAAGATAATCATCCTGATAGGAAGCCTAAGAAGGTAGGATTTAACCTACAAAAAAGAGTTGAACAAGATCCCATTAAAAAGTTGACAAATCAATTAACAAAAATGTTCAACACAGTTAACAATAGGTTGGCCAGGATATAAAGAAAAAAAGAAAGCACTGGTAAAACTTCTCACCCTCAAGCTGACAGGCTACAAAGTGACAATCAACCACCTTTCAAGAGAAATTTTGATAAAAACTTGAATAACAATAATCCTAATAGAAATAATGGAAATAATTAGAAAAAGAGAGAAGTAGAGAAGGACATGAACTTAGTTCCAAATCCTATCCCTACTGTAAACTTGGAAAAAAAAATCCTTACTACTATTCAACCTACGACACTCCTCACAACCTAGATTGCTACGGTATTTACCTAGGAATCTACCATCCAATAGACTTAGAAGTTGAATCCGAAGAGGATATCAGAATTAATGCTTGTTGGACCCTTGAATATGAATCTAGAGAAATATTATTTTAAGAAGATATGGATTTATATGCTTCGAACCATCACCCAAAAATCCTAGTTGTAGACAAAACAAAGATCCTACAAAGAGGAAAAGAAACTAGGTATGACAAAATGAAACAAGGTAAACTAGTTTCAACAACATAAGAGGTGAAAGAACTAGAAGCAAATGCTCTGAACTTGAGAAATAGGGCTATTCCTAATCATGTTGATAAGAATTTAAACAAAGAGATTAGATAATAGCCCATTGAGAAAGATCAGAACAAAAAGGTTCCTAAAAATGTAGGAATAAAAGAACCACCGCCCCATGAGGAATGCCCCAAGACTTTAGATGTTAAAAATATGGAATTTGATGCTAGTTAAAAATTGATTAAATAGAAGGTCAACATTGCCTTTGGTGAGTTAATAAATATTTATAAGTACAGAGAACAAGTTTGTAAGACCTTTCGCTTAATTGAATAAAAATGAAACAAGAACCCCTTCATCTATCAGACCATTTTATGTGTCACTTAGGTATAAATTAAATGAAAGAGAGAGGTATATCATTCACAACTACATGCTAGATAGTGGTACATCCCATAACATCATTCCCAAGCAAATAGAAAATCAACTAGGGTTGATTTGCACTAGGGAATTTCCCCTTGTATCAGTAATGGACAACAGACAGATACCCTGTGTGGGTATTATCACTAACCTGTTGGTATACCTTGATCAACATCCTAAGAAAGGTATAGTTATGGATGTTGTAGTGGTTGATGTAGATGCTTTCTTCTCATTACTATTAAGCAAACATTGGGTGAACAGTTAGGTGAATCCATACAATTAGATTGGTCTTATGCCACAATCCCTATTTCAGGAAAAGAAAATGTAACCTTAAGGATAGAACCATTTAACAAATACTCAATCAAATTGTTTAGACTAGATGACACCATGGTTAATTTGGTTAACTTTTTAGAATATAAATAAATAGGAATGTACTCTTTCTGGCATAACCCTTTCCTAACTGAAGTCCCTGAAGCCAAAGATATGGATCCTGAAACTAGAGAATTAGTAGATACAAATTTTGATAATATTATTACTCAAGAAATATTGACCATGTCCTTTGATGGTACCAAGTCTCAAATAAGAGTAGTTTTTGGTGTCAATTTAATAGATATTAAGGAAAACTATCTTCAAATTCCTTATAGATTAGAATTTTCGTGCACCAACAATGTAGTTGAATATGAAGACTTACTATTAGGTCTGAGAAAAGCTAAAGAATTGGGAAATTTTTTTTTGACTATTATTGGAGATGCTGAGCTAATTATACAAAATATCAAAGGTATGTATCAAATGAAACATTACATATTGAAACAATATAAATCGGTAGTTATAATAGAAATCAACAAGTTCCTAGTCTTTAACATCACATACATTCCTAGATAACAAAATTGTATTGCAGATCTATTAGGTATTAACACTTTAGATGTAGATTATCTAGAAATAGACACTGAGTACATGAAAAACATAAGCTTATACAGAGAGGGTGGGTGAACAGTATAAGATAAAAAAAAAATTATTTTCTTTCCAAAGAAATAACTTCAAGTAATAACAATGCAATAATGAAATAATGCATAAATTACCACACACATGAGAGACAAAGATTTTATTTAGAAATACCCTCTCAGGATAAAACCACATCAAAATATTGCTTATAAATTTCTTCAATAAATTTTGTGGGCACCAACCCATAGGAGACACCAATTCCCTATACAAGTTCATGGACACCAATCCACAGGATACACTAATCCCCTATACAAGTTCATGGACATGAATCCATAGGAGAAACTAATTCCCTTGCTCAATTTCATGGATACCAATCCATAAGAGACACCAATCCTCTTGCTCTAGTTCATGGATACCAATCCACAGTAGACACCAATCCCCTTGCTCAAGTTCATGGACACCAATCCACATGAGACACCAATCCCCTAGCTCAAGTTCGTGGACACAAATCCATAGGATACATCAATCCCCTTCCTCAATTTCATGTATACCAATGCATAGGAGACACCAATCCCCTTGCTTAATTTTATAGACACCAATCCACAAGAGACACCAATCCCCTTGCTCAAGTTCACTTTAAAATCTACTCAAAACTCTTCCAAAACTTGCTCAAAAATCTTCTTACAATACATGATCAAATTTACTCCAAAAAATTGCTTACAAAAACTACTCAAATCTGCTCCAAAACTTGCTTACAAAACCTACACAAATTTACTCCAAAACCTGCTCAAATATGGTCCAAAACTTTCTTACAAAATTGCTTACAAATCTGATCTATAACCCTTGCACATTTACTCACAAATTCAATGAATACACAAATTTATGTGTTGAATTGGATATGCTCAAACCTTGCTCTTCTTCCACTATCATGTGTACATTTCCTTCTTATTTGAATTTTTTGAATTGTCCTTCCTTGGCAATTTAATTTTTAGGTAATATGTACACTTAATATTCTTTGACACCTTGACTTGTTCCAACTATGTGCCCTCCAAATCTGCTTCAATAATGATGATATTTATTTTGCATGTGATTTTACAAATCTTCTCAATAATTATCTTTTTCCTTTATTTATTTTAAATATCAAATCAACTACTTTAAAAACTTATTGCTTCTTTCAAAACATACACAATAAAGCTTAAAAATAACTCCTTATATCTCCCTTTTAAAACTTACAATATAAATCTTTATTCTAACAACATCTCCCTTTTATTAAATTGCAAAAATGAAATCACAACATTACACCTTATATCTCCCCTTTTATAATTTGCAAAAATCAAATCACAATATTACACCTTATATTTCCCCTTTTATAATTTGCAAAAATCAAATCACAATATTACACCTTATATCTCCCCTTTTATCATTTACAAAAATAAAATCACAATACTATGCCTTATATCTCCCCTTTTATCAAATTTAATAAAATAAAATTTATAAATATCTTGCACAACCGCGAATGGGATTCGATCCCTTGAACTCTATAAATGCAATGCCCTAACACGGGCTTGTGACCAGCTGCGCTAATGCAACACATTAAACCAAAAGGGCTCTAGTGAATATTTAATTCCTTTATTTCTCTATATTAAACTCTTTAGAAAAATAGGCATCGAAGATATTCAACCCTTTAACCTTCTGTAACATAGTGCCATAGCTTTGGATGGACTACCGACTAGGCTAACCCAAAATATAAAACCAAAGGGATATGATATAAAAATTAACTTCATCTTTGTGCTACCTCAAACAACAAAATACACCAAAACAAGCGTCGAGGGGTTTCAACCCTTAAACCTTCTTCACAGCATCACCCTAGCATGAGCTAGGATACCGACTAGTCTAACCACTCGATTGGGATAGAAGTGGCATGAATAGATAGTTAAAGTCTTCTTTCGATCACTACCAAACTTGCACTCCTCTCCTCCCTCCTTTTGCTCATTGTCTCTTTTTGCTCGATAGATATTCTTCGAATTCCATGCATTATCCAAAGTGAATTTAAGGGCTTATATTTATATGCTTTTTCCATTTGTACCCAACGAAGTCAGCCCAACATTTAAATATTTAAATTTTCAAACTCTCTTGCATGGTGTGCTCAAGGAGGTCGGCCCATCATTTGAATTTTTAAATTTAATTCCTTTTGCATGGTGCACTTAAGGAGGTTGCCCAATATTTAAATATTTAAAATATAAATATTTAAACTATATTTAAATCCTTTGATTTAAATATAAACCTCCTACTTTAATATTTAAATATTATTTAAATATTAAAGCACCCTTGAAGATATATGCCTTGCACTTAATGATAACTCATCATTTCAACCTTAAAGATATTTTTGCCTTTGACATCAACATTTTATCCTTGAATATATTTCTGCCTTTGACATCAATGATAACTCAATATTTCTAACAATCTCCCCCTTTGTCATTGATGGCAACCCTACAATGAAACTGACCTTTACTGAACAGGATCACAAGCTACTCCCCCTTACTAAAAACTCTCCCCCTTTGACATCAATGGCAAAGGCTCCTTGGGGCTATAATATAAGACACTTGACAATGCCCCCTTCTCCTTGCTCTTCTTTGAGACTTAAATTATGATATGGGATTGAAACTACCAACTTACTATGCTCCTCTTATTTTTCTATTTTCTTTCTCCAAACTTTGAAGGTCATATTCGTTTGACCAGAACTATTCTCCTTCTTGCTTGACTTCGAAAATTCAGATAACACTATTCTACACCATCTTGTTGTATGCCCAAAATTATTACATTTGTAACATATGATGTCATAGTCCATTAGAGATGTAAATAAATTGAAATTTCTCTTTGTGTAGCCAAAATCATTCATAGCATGGACCTTGCAATTTATAGCTTTATGACCAAAATGGTTACATGAGAAACAATGACCATGGAATAAATATTGAAACCTATCTGATTGCCTTGGAGGATATTATCGTATGATTCTCTCATTGTTGTTTCTATTATGGAATTTTTTTCTTGATGATGCTTTGTTTTCTTCCTCCTTGATGCTTCCACTTCTCAATACATCAGCATAGGTCTTAGGTTCCTCTTAAATCATTTTCTTTGATGCCTTTGTTATTTTTTAGCTTGATTCTGCATTTTGTTTATTTTAACTTTCTTCAAAACCAAGTCTCGTATTTATAATTGAAGAACTCTATTATTTTATAATATCATCCACCAGTTCTATAATTTTCTCAATCCTATGTAGCTTATCATTTTATTTTTCCACTTCCTTCCTTAGAGAGACAACTTCATGTTCCATTTTTTTACATTCCAACTCTTTCACTTTTAACTACTTAGCCATACCTTCTCTAATTTTCTTTACCTCTTTAACTTTAACTTTAATGTCAATGAGTTCTTGTGATAACTTTACCTTTGTCTTCTCATCCTCATGTACTTGAGCCTTCAATATTGAGTTCTTCTTTCTAACCCTCCTCAACTCTTAAATAGCAACAACAAGTTCCTCTTCTATGTCAACCAAGGTTTCTTCTTCACTTTTTTAATCTTTCTCTTCTTCTTGGTCTTTGACAATAGAACCATATTCTTTCTCTTCTATGGACAAAAATAGGATTTCTTCTCTTTCACTATTTGAGAGACTTTCATCACTTCTACTGGAAGAACTACTTGCTTCTTCAACATGAAAACTTTTCTTGTGTCTTTGAAATATCTTCTTCTCATTCTTTTTTTGACCATACTTATTTTTTTTTCATGATAAAATCTTCTTTATTTATTTTTCTTATATTTATTTTCTTCTTCACTGTTACTACTTCTAGCTTGTGGGAAATTAGATGCATAATGACCAAGGTTAACACAGTTAAAACACTTCATAAAATGCACATATTTATATTTTCTTGGACCCTTCTTATTCCTTCGCATAAAGTTAGCTTCTTCTCCACTTATTGATTATTCACTTGATTCTGGTTCTTTATTCTTTGTCTTCTTTGAATCTTTAAATGTTGCTTTCTATTTGGATGTTTGATATTTTTTAGTCCTCATATCATAGGCTATGATAATTCCATGTAGCTCATCCATACTTAAGGTTTTAATATCCTTCATCTCTTCTATTACTGAAACCTTTGCATCAAACCTCATGGGAAGTGACCTTAATATTTTATGAACAATCTTAGAGTCTTCAATATTTTCTCCAAGTCCACGAATGGTGTTGAAAACCTCATCAACTCGGAGTAGATACTTGGTAATATCTTCCTCATATTTCATATTTAAGTCTTCAAACTTCCTCCTATGGGTTTGAAGTTTTGCCATTTTAACCTTGTTATCTCCTTCATATGTTCTTTGTAACTTGTCCCATATTTATTTTGCTGAAGTGCATTGCATGACTTTCACAAACTTTGATTCACATAACCCACTTAATATTGCATTCATTACCCTGGCATTATTTTCAAATATTTTCTTGCCATATCTATCCATGGGAGGAGTTGTAGGTGGTGTGAACCCATCCTTAATGGATCGACATATATCATAGACATGTGCCATCAAATAAGTTTGTATTCTTATGCTCCAGAAAGCATAGTTAGTACCATAAAATTATGGTGCCCTATTTTATGAGAAACCTTAATGGGCATGTGTGTTCTTGTAAGATCTTACTTCAAGCTATTAGGCTTTCACAAAGGAACCCGCTCTAATACCAATTGAAGAACACAAGCTTATGTTGATATGGGTGGTGAACAATATAAGATAAAACTTTTATCTTTTCTTTCCAAAGAAATAACCTTTAGCAAGTTTCAAATCTTTATAGGGACCCTCACTAAATTATGCCAAACCACTTCGATAAGCGAATACCAAGCAGAATAACAATGCAATAATGAAATAATGAAATAATGCAATAATAACAATGCAATAATGAAATAATGCACAAATCACCACGCACATGAGAGACAAATATTTTATGTGGAAACACCCTCATGGGAGGAAACCATGAAAACATATTTCTTATAAATTTATTTAATAAATTTTATGGCCACCAACCCAAAGGAGACACCAATCCCCTATACAAGTTCATGGACACCAATCTATTGGGAAATAAGAAAAATGTACAATTGTATTTACAAAATGATTATAACATATAGGCATAAATCCTACGAGTAATATTTGAAAAGTGTCATAAGCTGCACTACAGGTGTCATGCAGAAGACACCACTCCAACTCAAACTAAAGACATCAGACATGTGGCAAAAAAAAGTGTCAAACTAAGGCATAGTGCACATTAATAATATTCTAAAATTCCCCTTTAATGTTCACTATCCTAACTATAGAAAAAAAAAATTCAGCATTAGATAACATTCCCTCTTAATGTTGACTTCTATTACATACATAGAGAAATTTTCTAAACTGAGAAAACTTGTCTTGCCCAAGTGACTTGGTGAAGATTTCAGCCACTTGATATTGAGTTGGTAAATATTCCATGTGTATAATGTCTTCTTGGACCATTTATCTGATGAAGTGATGATGTATTTGAATGTGCTTTGTTTTGGTATGGAAAACTAGATTCTTGGTCATTTTGATGGTACTTTGATTGTCACAATATATGTAAGTTGGACCATATATGAATAGCCCAATGTCTTAAAGTAATTGCCTCAACCAAATAGCCTCCTTAGTTGCCTCAACTGCTACTCTATATTCAAACTCTACTGAAGATAATTATATTATGTTCTACTTCTTGGTGCTCCATGAAATAGAGCTCTGGCCCAACTGAAAACAATAATATGATGTGGATCTTCTAGTTTCAGGACAACTAGCCCAATATGAATCTATGTAGCCAATAAAAGAAAAATCATCACATGATGTATACATAAGGCCATGATGAGGGGTGGCCTTGAGGAATCTCAAAATCCTCTTAGCTGCTATCCAATGGCTCTTCTTAGGATCCTACATGAATTTGGAAATAAGGCCAACTTAATAGGAAATATATGGTCTAGTTGAAGTTAAGTAGATCAAACTTCCAACTAGCTTCCTGTAAAGGGTGCCATCAACTCTTTACTCATCATCACTATTAACCAATTTCAACCTGGTTTCCATGGGAGTGAGACAAGGCTTACACTATTCCATGCGAAACCTCTCCAAGATAGACTGAATGTATTTATCCTGTGAGATAAAAATCTTACCAGGATGTTGCCATACCTCTATGCCTAAGCAATAGTGGAGGAGGTCTAATTTTGTCATCTCAAAAGTTTTTCACAAGTCCTCCTTGAGTAACCTTATTCATTTTGTGTCATCACCTGTAATGAGAAGATCATCTGCATACATTGTAACCAAAATGATGTGGTTCCTCCAATATTTCACATAGAGAGTAGATTCTACTATAGATCTAGTGAAACCAAGGTTAATGAAATAGGATTCAATCTTTGCATACCAAGCTCGGGGTGCTTTCTTCAACCCATATAGATCTTTCTTCAATCTAAGAACTTTGTTCACATACACTTCCTCCTTCAAGTTACCATTGAGAAATGCACTTTTGACATCCATTTGATATATATGCCAATGCTTTTGAGCTACCATAACAATAATTGTTCTGATTGTAGTCATTTTTGCCACAGGAGAAAAAGTCTCCTCATAATAAATTCCCTCTTGTTTCTTATAGTCTTAGCTACTAGGAGAGCCTTGTAGCAATCTAGTGAGTCATCTTCTTAATACTTTACCTTGTACCACCATTTTGTGCCAATGATATATTTACCTTGGGGTAAATCAACTAACTCCCAAGTGTGATTCCTTTTAATGGAATCCAATTCTTTATCCATGGCAAGAACCCATTTAGGACCACCAAGTGCTTATTTGACATTAGAAGGTTCATGTTGGCTAAGGAATTTAGCCATGAGGGCATAATTAACTTGGTATATTAGGGCTAAAGGCCTTTTACCTATATAAGTAGGCAAATGACTTTGGGCTTTATCTATGGGGGCTTGAACCCACTTAGGTAAAGGATTGGATGAAGTGGCTTGATAATTAGATGGAGGAGTAGGAGGAGATTGATAACATGGCTAATTTATGGGGATTTCTTCATGTGGAGGAATTTCTTGATTAATTATTGAAGGGGAAGGACTAGGTGATATTGTATTCATGAAGGAAGCAACTGTTTCATTAGTTAATTCCAAAGTGGGGGCCATAGGAGGATTATATGGGGGATACTCATGAAAGGTAACATACCTATATAGAATTATCCTCTTGGAAATAGGTTCATATAACTTATATGCATTGGCACTATCACTATAGCCAACAAAGATGCATTTTTTGCTCTTATCTTCAAACTTCTTTCTTTTCTTATGAGGAATATGAGCATAGGCATCACATACAAAGACTTTAAAATAGCCCACAGAGGGCATACTTCCACTCCATGCTTATTCGGGTGTTTTTTCATGTAATGCCTTTGTGTAGGATCTATTAATAAAGTATGAAGCAGTAAGAACAACTTCTCACCAAAAATAAGTTAGGCAATGTAGCAGCATGTAGCATTGATTTTGCCCTATTTGTGATTGTTTGATTCATCCTCTCAGCTACTCCATTTTTCTATGGTGTATAAGGGGTTTTTAATTACCTCCTTATCCCATGGTACTTAAAAAAATTGAATAATTCATTTGAGACATATTATCCACCATAATTTGATCTTAAGGTGGATATTTGATAGCCACTTTCTCTCTCAACAAGTGCCATGAATTCTTTGAACTTATCAAGGGCTTGCCACTTATATTGAATAGGTAGATCCATACCTTTATACTATAATCATAAATGAAAGTGATGTCGTATTTAGCCCCAATATAATATTAAATAGACAATGGCTCACAAATATCTTAATAAACCAATTGCAAAGGTCTATTGGCTCTTCAAGCATTTCCTGACTCAAAAGGTTATCTATGATGTTTGGCTATTACACATGGCTCACAAAAACATTTTGACTCCTAAAGATGTGGAAGTCCTTTTACTAAAACTTTTCTTACCCTCATTTGAAGATTATGAAAATTTAAATACCCCATTATTTCATGCCACATGTACTCCAAGAAAAAGTGGTAGTTGTATGCAAAGATGTTTGTGTTACAAATTTGGTAAGGAGGTAGTAAACACCATATTTTTTTACTCCCATGGATTTGAAAGTGCCATTTGGTTCCTCAACATAGCACTTGTATTTTTCAAAATAGACAGAATAGCCCTTATTTGTAAGCTACCCAATAGAAATAAGGCTCCTTTTAATACTAGGCACATACAAAACATTTGTTGTAGGAAAATTATTCCCATCATGCAAAGCAAGTGGTGCCTCCCCAACACCTTCAATGGGAAGGGGACCTTCATAACCAAAAGTAATGAATTTATTAGAATTAGGCTGAACTTTGGTCAACTAATATTGCCTTCCTGTCATTTGGTTTACTGATCCAAAATCAATATACCAACAGTATTTATCTTCAATATTAACTTGCTTTATTGCATACAATATGTTGATATTATTATTTTGTGGACCCCTTTGATCTCTTTGACTCTGATATAAATTAGTGACATTATGATTCCATTTGCCACAATATTCACACCCTTGATTGTTTTTTTGACCCCCTTGAGGTCTTGTTTACCATATTGGCTATTGATTTTGTTATTGATTATATTGTTGTGGTTGTTTCTGATGTTGCTACTACTGGTACTACCGACGTGGATGCTACTAGTACTGGTGATTTGGTTGTTGTTGTTTTTTTTGATGTGGTTTTTGCTGCTATTAACGTGGCTATTGTGGGTATCTTTGATGTTGTATACCTCTTTGATTTTGATTTTGTTGATTTGGACCCTTGTTTTTTCTAGGCTATAAGGATGCCTTGGTGGCAAAGGCTGCTAATAAGGCTTCAATATCTTCATATTTTATTAGGGCTTGCTCATGTTTCTTAAGTATAATTTCAATCTCCTAAAGTGTATAACTCATTTTTTTGCCATTTAGATCTAACACGGTAGCATAGGAGTGAAATTTTGAAGGAATGCCAAGTGACATTATAGGAATCGAATCATTATCATCAAGAGTTTTACCAACAACTAATAAATCATTTCTAATAGACTTCACTTCCATAAGGTAATCAGTAAGTGAGCCTTTCATACATAGATTGTGCAATTTGTGTTTCAGATATAAAATATTGTCCTGACATGGCCTATAAAACAATTTTATGAGAGCATACCATGCTTGTTTAGGTGTTTTTGCAGCCCTTAAAATTTTTCTATATTGAATTCCTATAGCTATCTTGATGAGACTTAAAGCTATATTGAAATTATTTTCAAATTGGTTTTTTTCTTTAGGTTCTTTAGGTGTTGTGAGTGGGTCTTCATCAACTTTTGTATCTCTCAAAAAATCCCACATGTCATTCATTATTAAGATAGATTCCATTTCATACTATCAATTTACAAAAGTGTGAGCTCCTTCAAGCTTCTTAGTGACACCACTTAGTAGATTTGTAGTAGCCATGATTTAGAAAAGGATTGAGAGAATATGGAGCTCAAAAAAGGATGAAATAAGAACCACAAATGCCAAATTAGATTCCTCAAAAAAATTCTACGGTACACCACTTGAAATCCAATGGAGGGTTCGCCCAGTTTTTCCACTTTGAATCATTAAGTGGTTCCACTAGTGGGAGGGATAACTTGAACACAAGTGTCATTTTCCACCCAAAGAGAGTAGGAATTAAACTAGGAATTTATGATAACCTATCAGACCTTTATACCGAACTTCTCAATATACTCGGCATTATGTGAGGGATACTATAGGTATGTGATCAGAATGATATGTGGAACATAGGAATTTTTGAAAGGGAATAACTTGCCAGACCTTTATACTGAACTTCTCAATATACCTGCCCTTACGTGAGGGAGACTATAGGTATGTGAGTAGAGCGATACATGGAACATAGGCTTTGATAAAAGAGAATTTATGATAACCTGCTAGACCTTTATACTGAACTTATTAATATACCTGCCCTGACATGAGGGCGACTATAGGTATATGAGCAAAATGATACGTGGAACATAGGCGGTTATTAAAATGTGATACTTTTTTTTTAAGAATTTATTATAATAGATGTGCCAAAGTTTTAGGTTATTTATGACAAGGTTCTTGTGCATTTTCTTGCTTGTATATGTTGTATAGTGTCAAGTGTGTATATACAAAGGGACTACACTTGATTACAATTATATGAACCCCAAAAATATGCAAGGGTTATAGCAAGAATCAAAATGAATAACAAGCCCAAATGAAGAGAGGCAAACACCAAAAACAAAGTGGCCAATAGAATTCCACAAGAGGAATCCGCAAAAAAGGGGCAAGGTGCTCTAAATAACCCCTTGAGTTGATGATTTTATTAGAAGCTTTGGCTAAAATATAGTCCCAAATGTGCCTCAAATTATGATACAAGATCAATTCCTTCAAGATAAAAATACCCCCAATATTGCCAAATTTAATGAATAACTTGGCCTAAAGTTCCCCCAATTACTTTAAAATTGATCCCCTCACAAGTTTTCCAAATTTTCTATTCAAGAGTGTCGGATGCAACATAAAATGCACTCTGATTTACAATCTCAACTTTGATTCAAAATTTAGCTGAGTAAATTATATGAAAACTAAAAAATAATTTCACTAATAGATCCCTCTTGAAAAACTCTTTCCAAATATTATATATAAACCTATATTCGGATACAAATTGAGCTTCTATTTTTGGAAAGAAAAAAAAAAGAAGACTCTTCGAGGAGAAAAAATAGAACAAATTATCATTTACAACTTTTGAAATTTTGAATTTTGGTAGGCAAATTTCGGCAAAAAATTTTAAAATTGAAATTTTGTGGGAAATTGAGTTTGGAATTTGTCTGATTTTAAAGTTTTCGGAGGGAAAAAATGTGAATTTTTCAAACACCGAAAAAATGGTGTCGGCCCTGCCATGACTCCTGTCTGGCAGTGTGACTGCTTTAGCACAATTAGTCAGAATCGGTTGAAGACGGTGATGTCTACAACTATTTCAATGCTACAATGACATACTCACATGAATCATCTCATATCATCATCATCATAGTTCTAAGAATTTCAGTCAACAACACCTTCAACAATCATATCATCTGCACCATATGCATTATCATCGTCTTCTTCATATTGGTTTGTAGAAAAGTTACTACAATTTACTACTTTGACTTACTTTAAAAATTTAAACCTGATCACCATAAATTATTAATCCATCCAACCCTCACAACTATATATAATATTTTTTTACCTAAGCAATTGACAAGCAAAGCAAATTCGTGGATGGAATTTTTTATTTCCAACATAAATAGTAGGGAAAAAGGGTAGGATGAAGCTACACAATCCCTATTATTTAACTTAAAACCATACGTTGCATGTTGTCTCCCATAACTACAATGAATCCATGCTATCTAACATCAAATATTCATTTTTTTGAGATGTATAGTAATCATAATGGCACCCATTTATCAGGAGTGAGAGGAGATTATCACAACTCTTATGCATATTTTACAACTCGACTCGTGTGGCTTCCAAGACCCCCGTGAAACTCATCAGCTCATTATTAGTAGGTGTACGAGGCTTCACGATCAATTCTCACTGGTGGTCCATATATTGTTGTGATAGATCTACTAAGAACACAACCCTACAAAATCGAGCACTAGGTTGTGCTAGGGGAGGTTTTATTGCTTAGGATTTAGAAGCATGTAAAAAATCGAGCACTGTTCACGATAGAAATGCAGCTCTTTCACAAAATGATTTTTTTTTTCATGGCATAAATACAACTCTTTCATAGTTATTTCATGCTGATCCAGATCACTACTCGGATTGCAGGGATGAGTTCTCCAGTTCTCAAGTAAAAAAATCAGATTTCCATATCCAAAACTCCTCAAAGATCAGAAATGCTTCTTTGATCCTCCTTAAAGAAATAGTCTTCTATTGGTGTAAGAAACAGTCTTCGATCCTCCTCCAATGATAAAAAGCATAGACAATATTTAGTGTAGGGGTAAAATGTATGGCGGATCACGAATCGATGACATAGGAGGTGTTGAATAGCTTCACTATCATAGGAGGTTGAGGAACAGAATTTAAATTTTCTCTCCTCCGCGGTCATAAATTTCTTGCATTGCATGTACCAAGCCCTCTTACACTTTGCATTCAAAAACAAATGGATCAAACGTTGATTTGCGAATAATGTCATCGAGGTAGCATCAATCACAATCACACAGGGTTCAAAAAAAATTGTACTGACAAACTCAACACAAATTGAGTGATTTAATACACAGACACCACACAAGGTTGAATGTCGCCTAGGGGTACTCTATATTTTTGCTGGGGTTTTACTTGTGGAGAGTTGTAGGGCTACGCAATTGATGTTGAATAGGTAAATGGCATGTACTAAATATTTTGGTAGGTAAATTTTCATATAGTGGATATCACCCAATAAAATAGGTAAATATACTCGAAACATTTATGGGCATAAAAAATTCGCTATAGAAACAAAAAACTTTAGTAAAAAAATGTGTTGTCACCAGGGATATTTTATCATCAAGAACTTGAAAAAACTTTCCCTCATTTTAAAAAAATTAAATGAGATAGGTAATAGAAACCAGAAAAATAGGGAGCTTTTGGTTTCTAATCTACTAAATGAGTGGAGAGTAGACTCCCTGACTCCATACTCAACCCAGTCCCACAGGTGGATCTTACCTTCAAGTGGTGCCTCCCCAACACCTTCAATGGGAAGGACACTTTCATAACCAAAAGTAATGAATTGATTAGAAGTAGGCTGAAATTTGGTCAACCAATATTGCCTTCCTGTCATGTGCTTTGATGCTCCAAAATTAATATACCAACACAATCCACAAGAGACTCCAATCCCCTATACAAGTTTGTGGACACAAATCCATAGGAGATACCAATACCCTTGCTTAATTTCATGGAAACCAATCCACAAGAGACACCAATACCCTTGCTATAGTTCATGGACACCAATTCATAGGAGACACCAATCCTATTTCTTAGGTTCATGGATACTAATCCATAGGAGAAACCAATCCCCTAGCTCAAGTTTATGGACATCAATCCACAAGATACACCAATCACCTTGCTCAAGTTCATGGACACAAATCCATATGAGACACCAATCCCCTTGCTCAATTTCATGGAAACAAATCCATAGGATACACAAATCTTCTTGCTCAAGTTCATGGAAACAAATCCATAGGAGACACCAATCCCCTTGCTTAAGTTTACTCCAAAACCTGCTCATAAAATCTACTCAAAATTGCTCCAAAACCTGCTCAAAAAATCTGCTCAAATATTATAAAAAACCTTCTTACAAAAACTACTCAAATCTACTTCAAAAACCTGCTTACAAAACTTTCTCAAATATTCTCCAAAACCTACTTACAAAACCTGCTCAAATCTGCTTCAAAAACTACTTATAAAACTGTTTATAAATATGATCTATAACCCTTGCACATTTACTCCCAAATTCAATCAATGCATAAATTTGTGTGTTGACTTGGAGATGCTCAAACCTTGCTCTTATTCCACTATAATGTGCACCTTTCCTTCTTCTTTGAATTTTCTGAATTGTCCTTCCTTGGAAATTGAATGATTGGGTGAATATGTACACTTAATATTCTTTGACACCTTGACTTGTTCTAGATTTGTGTCCTCCAAATATACTCCAATAATTATGATATTGATTATTTATTAGACTATTACTAATGCTAGCTTCTCCCTCCACTCCCCTCGATAAGCACTCAATGCTTCCATAGCTTACAATGATGGGACACAAAGGATGACTTTATATCAAAAAATAAACTCATCTATCTAACATTCAATTGGACAACTGTGTTCTACAATATTCTAGTCATTAAAATATGTTGGAGTACCTTAATATCTAATTTTTCCTTGATATGTAGGAATTTTATCAGGATGTCCCACTCTACTTCTCTACCTTCCCTCCATTGGTTTTACCCTAGTCTCTTAGCACATCTCAGGTCCTTCTCTCTAGGCTTGCTTCCATTGCAGATGATCTCCTTAGGGTGGGAGGTCCCTGAATCACTTGTCTGCTCTTTGTCCAACATATTTGAGGGTTTCCTACATGTGCCCCTGAATTGGGATATCCCTCGATTCTCCCCTAGATCTCCTACAAATATTTTAGTATTCTTTCCTGGTTGCTCTCAAATCCTTCCAGGTTTTTGTAGGTTTTCTACTTGGTGTTGGATCCTTGTTTTCCTTGGCTACAGAGTGTTGTGGCTTTGGGTTGGGGGCTCTTATTTTGGTTTTCTTGTAGATTAACCTCATGTACAAGGGTATTTCATGTCCTATGGATATCCCTAAAATTTTTGATGCATTTTCTAGACTCTTTACAGGATGTTGCTTCCTTGACTTGCTTCCCATGTCATTCCTAGGTGGGATCCTGGTTTTATTTTTAAAGTTCCTATTATTCCCAATTTGTTCAAGGGGATTTCATGGCCTATGGAGATCCTAAGAATTGTTGATCTATTTCCCAGGCTCTATGCATGACGTTGCTTCCTAGATTTCCTTCCTAGACCGACCTTGGGTGAGATCCTAGTGTCGTTTTTCAAGTTCTAGTTGTTCCCGATTTCTAGTTTTCTTGGGTGGAATTCTATTTTTTTAGTCTAATCATGTTTATCCTGACCCTAATTGGGTGGTATAGCCCTTACTAGTTTTACTGGTAAATTTCTCTGGTCCATATACCTTCTCAAGATGGATTTTCTTTCCAAGTTGCTTTGGCTTCTATTTTCTCCTTGGCAGGATTCTAGTTTTTAGTTTTCCTCTTTGGAGGGATTTTCAATCTATTTTTTTCCTACTTGGGTGGGATTTTTAAAATTTCTTGCTTTAGGTAGGATTTTTCATTTGGGTTTTAATTGCCATGGGCGGGATTTTTCAAATTTCCTTCTTTAGACAGGATTTTTAATATTTTTCAAATGGCCTACACTTTGGCCTTCTGGTTGGTCTATTGACCTTGTGTAAAAAGGTTTTGGGACCCCATTCAAAAACCACTTTTAATGAAATTTTACCAATAAAAAAAAAGGTTTCCCTCTATATTTGTAAGTAAATTTTTTATTTCATTTATTATGATATTTTTCGTTTTCTTTCTAATGATGTTTTCCATCTCATTACTTATTGAATTATTTGAAGTAGACATCATTTTTTCTCCCTAGGTTTGATTGACTACGTGCACTTGTAAACCTTATATCTCCCTATATTTTAACTTCTAAATTCTAAGTTGGATTTGGGTATATGATCAAATTCTAACTTTCAATTCTTCAAATCTTGTAGTATATATTGTTTTTCTAATGTTTGGAGGATGATCAAATAATATTCAATTCTTTAGGTAGAATTTCTTTTAACTCCCTAGTATTTTGAATGTAAAAGATTAAATTTGATGGTCTTTTTAATTCTCAAGCTTTGTAGAACCCCTTTGTGGAAGAAGGAAACCACCATGTGAAAATAAAGTGTAAAGACAAAGGAAATAAGACCAATACACAAATTTGATTATGAAATGTGAAACTTTTACAACCCCTTTGTCTTTTAACAATATAGTGAAGCCTTGAAGGCTTTTACAAGAGAAGATGGTGTAATGCTTCCTTTTCACAATAGAATTATGATGTGGGGTGTGTGATATTCCTCTCTCCCAAGGTTGCTCCAATGCTATTTAATACCTACATGCAATACTCAAAAGAGAAGGTTAGTGATAAAATAAGCCCACCTTGTTCGGTTGGGCTCTTACTCAAGCAATATGATATTTAAAACAAGTAAATGCTCCTATTAAAATAGAATGTAAAAGAGTGCTATTCTTACAACTCATGCAATGATGGTAGGCTGTCCTAGCTTCCTATTTCTTCATTCATTCATTCCTTCATTCATGCCTTGATTCCTCCTTCCTTCAATGAAGGGAATGAGGGGGGTATTTATAGAATTTTAGAAGAGAGGGGGGTGAGGATGATGTGGCACATGAGTTTGACATAGTGGAAGACAAGACTAGGTGGGTGAAGAATTTTAAATGTTGAATGTGTTGGCATAGAAGACTTTTGGGTGGGTGAGAGAATATAAAATTGTTAAGTGGGTTGGTAAGGGAAGACTTAGGATAAATGGAGGAATATAAAATTACTAAGTGGGTTGGCATGCAAGAAAGAATCTTTGAATTTGGTGTGCATGAGTGGTGGTGGATGTAGAAAATGTAGAATAGGACTAATCTAGAACCCTTGACTTGGGCATAAGCATGTGAGAAGGTAGGTGTAGAAAATGTGGCTAATCTAGAATCCTTGACTTGAGCTCAAGCATGTGAGAAGGTAGGTGTAGAAAATGTGGCTAATCTAGAATCCTTGACTTGAGCTCAAGCATGTGATAAGGTAGGTGTAGAAAATATGGCTAGTATAGAATCCTTGACTTGAGCTCAGGCATGTGAGAAGGTAGGTGTAGAAAATGTGGCTATTCTAGAATCCTTGACTTGAGCTCAAGCATGTGAGGAGGTATTGAAAATTGATTTAAAAATATTAAATTTATGAATAGTGAACAGTGAACAATGAATAGTGCATAGTGAACAGTGAACAGTGAATAGTAAATAGTGAATAGTGAATAGTGAACAGTAAACAATGAATAGTAAACAGTGCACAGTGAATAGTGAACAATGAACAATGAACAGTGAATAGTGAACAATGAACAGTGAACAGTGAATAGTGAAAAGTGCACAAGAAAATAGAGGGAATTTAGATGAATTTAAAAATATCGAAGAGATATTAGAAGAACCAAAACTTGGATAAAATGATATTTTTAGGTGTCTACAGATGCCCCTTTTTGCAATGTGTTGTTTGTAAAAAAAACAACATAGTGCAAAAACTTGAACTAAAATTTTGTTGTTTTTTGCCCCAATGAAATGATTATCCTTATGGGAGTATATTTGATAACCCCCTCAAGTGGTGAGTGTGCAGGGGAAGACACATGACCAAGAATGATCCACTTGACAAATGTGTCAATGGGTAGGAGAGATAAGGGTGAGGGATGGGTAAGGTGTGAGATTAAAAAAAAGGAAAAAAAGTGGTGCCCATGGAGACAATATGAAGGTAGTGGATAAGGGAGGTGTTCAAGGGGATGTACGGAAGTGGAAGGCAACCATGAAAAAGAGTAGTCCAAGACAAGAAGAGACCACATGTGCACTACATAAAAATGTGTAGAAAAATGTGTAGCCTAAGGAGGCTAGTGAAAATGCGTAGCCCAAGGGGGCAAGTATAAAAAGAGATGCCCAAGGGGGAAATGTGTAAAAGAAGTGCCCAAGGAGGTAGGTTGAAAGGGGTTCCCAAGGAGGCAAGTAAATATAACAATAGTGCAATGTGGGGGTACTGCCAGGTCTGAAAAGTATCATGGTGCAATGAGTGTGGTGAGGGTAGTGGACCAAAAGAAGAGCAATAGGATAGATTTGGGGTCGATGCAGTAAGAGGTGTACTAGCGAGAGTAGGAGGCTATAAGATTGAGGTTGGTGAGATAGCTTGGGTCTTTGGACTACCTATGTAGATGGCTGAGATAGGATCTACCAATTCTTTTGGGAGGAATTTAATGTTTAGCCTTCCTGATGGAATACAAGAGCGAATCTTTGCACTGAGTGCAAGTGCCTCCCGAAGAACAAATTTTATTCGATCCCTTAAGTCATGGATATCTGATAGGGTTAAGAAGATGTCATCAGAATTTTGGATTTCATTGAGACTCGGCTTAGTGGAGCCATTGTATTGTCCTATCACTGTGTCATATTCTACAGGGGGTCTGATTCTGGTTCATCTCATGAATTGGGATCTATATGATTGGAGGAAACCAGAAGTGATCTCTCTGTGTAAGAAGTTGATTTGGTATAATTCCATTGGGCTTGTAGGAGCACTAATCCCAGATTGGAACATGTATTGTTATGATTTGAACTCCCCAGATCTTAAGGCTAATCTAATAGCTTGTAGATTCATCCTCCAATTTGATAAGGGATTCCTTCGAGTACTTCAATGGACACAAAAGGTGAATTATGCTAAAAATGTGATTGATAGATTGGAATGGGGATTCGTGCCTAAATTTTTATTTTGTAGGCTTGTGATTGACAAACAAGTGACATGGTTGGCAAGTGGCCCTCAACGTGTGGTAGATGTGTGGAGTGTAAACCATTATTCTTGTGTCGTGCAAGAAACTATTGATTTATCTTATTTTAATGAGTTTGAATGGCCAAAGCATATTAACTTTAACCAGCATTAGGGGTTGTCAGCGAATCAACGAACGTGGGAAGATGCAGTAACTTCAAATTATTCTGACTCTGACAGTGAGTAGATGTTTTGATGGTGAAGGCTGTAGGGGGTCCATAACCTATGCACGTGTGTGACGTGTATTGTTGAAAAGTGAAGCGCATCATAATGTTAAGGGTATGGGCAGGTTTTTGTAAAGGAATGTACTTAATGTAGTTGGTGACAGCTATCCACTTGTCACGGTGCATTTATTGTGAACCATTGACATGTACCCTTGTCTTAAATGTCAATTTTGGATCAAGTTGGAGGGCACTAAATCTGCATCTATGTACATATACGTGTAGGGGAAACAACATCTCTCAAATGTATGTAGCATTTGTTTCGTATATCAATATAAGAATATTGATCTATTGATTGGAGATGTCACTTTTTCGTGATATATGTGTGATATTGCTTGTTATTTTGAGCATATATTCAGTTGTCCCGATGGTGTTCATAGTGATTGTTTTGTTGATTTTTGCAGATATTTTGGTTCATATGCTTTAAGAGAAAAGAACAATTCGAAAGATCATGGATTCACTATAGGGTAGCGAAGGGTTCATGTGGGGTATTAAACTGCACATGCAAGATGCTGCACGGGATAGTAGCGAGGGATGGAGGCAAAAAATGGACACAAAGTATTGTTGAGGTTTACCAAAGGTCTGATGAAAGAAGTGTGTCACACAATAGAGAAGGAGAAGAGCCAGTGAGTGAAGTTTTATTTTATGTATTTAGTTGCTAATTTATTTATTGTAGATGGAGTAGGAAGATAAAAATTGTTTTGGTGGGTTTGTGGCTGCGTGGGTGGGTAGAGATTTTTATGGATGTATTTATTTATTTATTATTGTTGTTTGTTATGATTTTTGCATGGGGTGGGGCTATGTAATATGAGTATAGTTGAAAGTATTGCAGCCGCAACATCGACATCGACCATTGGTTGGAAATTTAAGGCGATTGATGACAGATGAGGATTGGAGGTGGTTGGAGATGGTAGGTTTTGCAGGTGTTTCCTAGGTTAAGACGGTGTATGTTGATATGATGTACCTATCAAAATTATGTGAGAGATGGGATCCAGATAGGGGTACATTTCATTTTCCTATGGGGGAAATGACAATTACCCTGGAGGATGTTTATCAGATTTTGTGATTACCGATAGAGGGTGCTATCATTACAGTGGCAAATCGATGACAAAAAAGGTTAGTGATGGAGGAGATGTTTGGTAGTAGTTGGCATAGTGTTGATATCAATAGTGGGGGGTGTTGTATGAGGAATATTTTGAGGCAAGAGTATTATCAGTAAAACAAACCCTGGCAATGATATTGATATCAAATTGGATTTTACCTGATTCATCAGGGGCACGGTTTCCATGGAATATGCTAGGGGTTGTAATAGACTTGGTGAAGAGGTCAATAGTCTTTGCATGGGCACCAGCATTATTAGCACAAACGTATAGGGAGCTTTATGAAATTAAGAGGACAACTCAAAATGGATTGAGTTGTAGTTTTTTGGTGCAGGTGTGGGGGTGGGAGCATATAGTAGTAGAGAGACCACTAGGTCTACCATATGATGCTCATAGATTTATGGGATCAGAGGTACCGTATGTATTAAGATGGCTAACATCTAAGGAGACAAGGTGGAGTAGACCGTATGCGAAGGATGGAGATCACTATCGTGAGGCCTTTGGGAGTCTGAGGCCACAAGATATTTATTGGCGACCATGGAGAGGAGGGCCAATATGGAATGATGAAGCAAGGCAATTGGCTTGTGTGTGATGAGGGAGATGGCTAATTGGGCGAAGGAATGAGCAAGTTGAGTATTTTTAGTATACTCGAGTGCTATGCCAATTTGGGTTGAGACAAGGGGTACCATATCCACCTGTAGTGTATCAAAGATGATATAATTATACTGCAATTGCCCCAATGATAATTGTATTAGACAGGGAGCTAGATGAGCCTTAGGTGGTGTCTGATGTTGATGATGTAGGCACAACCCCAGAGTTTGAGAATTGGTGGGCTACACAACATTGGAAAGCAGGGAGAGGAGTAGAAGAGCATGTGGGTGAGGTTGGAGAGGCAATTGGAGAGATGGTGGAGGCTACTAGTGGGGGAGAATATATGATACATGAAGGAGGGGAAATAGTGATACAAGAAAAAGTGGATGAAGATGTTTTTCATCAAGTGGACGAGATAATTTGGACCTCCAGTGCAGCGATTGGGGAACAATTAATGACCATTTATGAGGGTGTAGGGATTGGTGGATGGATGGGTGCAGTATTAGGGTATGGGGTGCCATGGGTTGAAAGAGAGGTTGTGAATACTGAGGAAGATACGATGGTTATGCAGAAAGAGGTTTTGCAACCACAACATGCAAGGGAGGATTACAAGGCAACTTTTTTAGTGTCTTGTTTTGATGCAATGGTGAGTCATGGGTTACTTGTTCCTTCAACTCCTTCATCCCAACACCACCAATATGGAACACTAGTGGTGGGTTCAGGAATACCACAAGGCATAGATCCAGTAGCTACACAATTTCTAGGAATTGCTTCACCACTGATAAATAGGAATCAAGATGGGAGTGAGGGGACTCATCAAAGTGTACAGGGGAGAGTTGCAGAAGAACAACCAGAGGAGGGGAAGTGGGGGTGGTGAGAGGATCAATATTTGTATATGGCTTAAGAGGCCATAATTTTATATGTATTCATGAAATTTGATGCCTACGGGCCATTGTTATGTAACCTATGGGCATGAAGAATGTGAATTGAAATGTGATTCATGATTGATGTTGTAGATGTGTTATGCTTATGGTTTTTTTTTGCACACAACTTGTCAGAAAGTAGATGTTAAATGGTGTGAACAATTTAATAGGATAGAGAAGGAATGTAAGGACAATGGGTATGTATGTGTAGTACCATGCATGATTGAACTCATTAACTAAGGGCATATACATGATTAGAAGCATAGAATAATGAGGAAGAAAGATAGAATAAATGATAAAGAGAACTCCAATGTCGTAGGCTGCTGAGTATCTAGAGGTGTTTTCAAGAGACTCAAACACCCTAGTTCTCCGCTCAAGTGGTGAGGTTACCATGCAAAGGTCATTAATATTTAGAGGTCCCTTGAGACGTATCAAGACATCCTAGAATCACTGTGTGTGCAGTGAGTTCATTAACCAAATTTTGAAAAGGTTTGGACTCAACCAATCATAGTCCTAATGAGAAAAATAGAGCTCAATCATGAAGGCATACTCCACTGCCAGTCAGGTGTCTATAGCCTCGATGGAGATAGCACATGGTCCATCAACATTGCTCCACTGCCGACTAGGCATCTATAGCCCCGATGGAGTCGTCTAATATGCCCAAGGATTCAAGCTATATTATTATTATCATCATCATTTTTTTTTAGCGTGAATCCTTGGGTTTTGGACCGCTAAAGGATGCACGATGAGCTAATATGAGCATTGGGACTAATCATGATGTCATCCTTGCCTAATCAAAATAATATTAATATATGTATTACATGTGGGTCCTAGGATGCCTCGATAGATCACAAAGGGAAGCTCCAAATCATCATGGCTTTGAATGGGATAAATGCACACTTGAGGAGGATACTAGGTATGGTTGAGTGATTGAAAAGGATTTCTAGAGACTCATCAATCCAAGTCTAAGAGGTAGAAGAATGGACACAAGAGAAGGGAAGAAAGTAGAATAAAAAGACCATACTAGTGGTTTTGTATATGCCCTTAATTAAGGGAAGTCAATCAATTATGGTCCAAAACTAGATACCCATTGTTCAAAGTAATATGGAATGAACTAAATCTAAAGGAATTAGCATCACAAGGGCAGAAAGTGAAGGATGAGATATGGTGTGAGTTTTTTTTTTTTTTATAAGGAAGACAAGTTTACATGAACTAAGCATAAAAGGCTCTTAGATGAATAATATTGATGGGATCGAGCTCCTCAACTCCTTCAAGAGTGGCAAGCCTATAAGTTTTAGGTCCATATTTGTGTTTAATGATGAATGGTCCAAGCCAATTAGCAACAAATTTGTCACGCAAGTGAGGTGAGATGTGAGATTTTTGTTGATTAGCTTTAAGGACAAGGTCACCTACTTGGAATTCATGAGGATGGACCTTTCGATCATAGGCTTGCTTGATGCGATCATGATAAACTCGAAGATGCTCCAGGGCATTAATCCGATGTTCATCAAGAAGGGTTAATTGATCAAGCCATGCTTGATGGGTTGTGTCATCATCTATGAATTCCTGTAAAGAGATGCGAAGTGATGGAATTTCAAGCTCTAAAGGCATAATTGCCTCAGTACCATAGACTAATGAAAAAGGAGTTGCCCTAGTCGGGGTACGAATACTAGTATGATAAGCCCATAGTGCGAGGGGTAATTGTAAGTGCCAATCCTTATGATTATTCTTAACAGTATTTTTAAAAATAGAACAAATGGTTTTATTGGTGGCTTCGGCTTGCCCATTGGCTTGTGGGTAATATGGAGTGGAGAAACTGTGATGGATGTGGTATTTTTGGCATAAGTTACGAACGTCCTTATTTTTAAATGGGGGACCATTATCTGAAATAATCTTGGATGGTATCCCAAAACGACATATAATATGATGAAGAATAAACTCTATGATTTTAGCCCCAGTGGTAGAGGTAAGGGGAATGGCTTCCACCCACTTGGTAAAATATTTGGTAGCCGTTATTATGAAGGTGTGTTGTCCAGAAGAAGGTGGGGAAATTTTACCAATCAAGTCTAACCCCCATTGTGAAAATGGCCAACATGCTTGTATGGGCTGAAGAGCTTGTGAAGGCACATGTGTTAATGGGGCATGAGTTTGGCATTTGACGCATCGTTTAACATATTCGAAGCAATCGTGTTCCATGGTGGGCCAATAATATCCCATTCGTAAAATCCTTTTGGCAATAGCTAAGCCACTAAAATGGCCTCCACATGTGCTATCATGTGCTTGAGTGATTGCCCATTGGGTTTCTAGGGGTTCCAAACAACGAAGTAGGATACCATCATAACTTATTTTATATAAGATGTCCCCCAGTAGCACATATCATGCTACTTTTTTTTTGAATGCTCGCTTGGTGGTAGAAGGAATATTAGGAGGAAAAGACCCAGTTCATAAATAGTCTCGTAATTGGGTAAAGAACGTGGAATAGTGGTCAGTGGAAGTGGTAGTGGTGTGGCAATCTCCTACAACAATGAAGGTGGAGGTTGTGGGTTGGTCTATTGTTTGGGTGAATATTTTGAGGAGTGGGGCGGTAATAGAGGGATATGAAGTGGTTATAGGCTCAGTATAAGGGGAAAGGTGTCTATGGATGAGGGCTTGGAGGAGGATTCGTATTTGGGAGGTTTGAGGAGATTCGGTAGTAATAAGATCTACATCTTGTTTGATGTCAGATGTGGATGAGTGAAGAGCAGATTGGGCCAAGGTTTTGACATGGAGAGTAGTAACATCGTAGAATGGATTCTTAGGTATGAGGGACCCTAAGGAAGCCATAGTGTCTACAAACCGATTAGATGAGCGAGGGATGGCATCAATGTCATACCAATCGAGTTGGGCTAATAGTTTTTCTGTGATGTCTTTATATAACTTTAGAGTTGGATATTTACATTGATAAACTCCCTTAATTTGGTTGATGATCAAAATAGAATCACCAAAGATATGTAAACGTCTGACACGCATCGCTAAAATAGTTTGAAGCCCAAGAATGAGAGCCTCATATTCTGCATTATTGTTGGTGCAAGGAAAGTCTAGTTTAAAAGAAAAGGGGATAGGAATCCCTTGTGGGGTGACTAGAACTACTCCTGCACCACCCCCTTGTTCACATTTAGAACCATCAAAGAATAGAGTCAGGTCATCATCAACATCATTAGGTGATATTGATTCATTTATTTTATCAATAGCAAAGATGAAGTCATCGGGAAGCTCAATTTTAAGAGGTTCATCATTGGGTAGAGGAGCTTCTGCAAGTTGATCAGCAATGACCTGACCCTTTATGGATTTTTGGCTAATAAATTCTATATCAAACTCACTAAGGAGCATGATCCATTTGGCGGTTCTACTATTGGTATATGTGCGACTCATCATATATCGCAAGGGGTTTTCTTTAGCCACCACATATGTAGTATGATTTAGCATATAGTGTCGTAATTTCTTGGTGGCAAATACTACAACAAGGCATAATTTTTTGACATAAGGATAGCGGCTCTCATAATCGACAAGGGTGCAACTCAAGTAATAAATGGCTTGCTCACGATTTAGATCATTCTTTTGTGCAAGCATTGTTCCTATGGCAACATCGGTGGTAGATATGTACAAAAGGAAGGGAGCATCAGGTTTGGGAGGAGTGAGAATTGGAGGGGATGCAAGGTATCACTTGAGATTATCAAAAGCAACCTGGCATTCGGGTGTCCATTCAAATTTAACTCCTTTTTGTAAAATGTTATTAAAGGGTTTGCATTTATCAGATAATTGTGCTATAAATCATCGAATGGCTTGGATCTTGCCTTGCAAGCTCCTTAATTCTTTAAGGTTTCGAGGAGGAGGCATATCCATTATTGCTTTAACTTTATTGGGATCTACTCGAATGCCTTCTTTGGAAACAATAAAACCTAGGAGCTTTCCCGAGGTAACACCAAAGACACATTTCTTAGGATTGAGTCTAACATTGTGTTCAAGAAGTCGATTAAAGACTTTTTATAGAACATCAATGTGGTCATGTCGATGTTTAGATTTAGCAAGGAGGTCATCGACATAATCATCCATGAGATTATGCATGTAATCATGGAAAATATAAGTCATGGCTCTTTGGTATGTGGCCCCAACATTTTTGAGTCCAAAGGGCATTACTTTATAACAAAAATTTCCCCAAGGAGTGGTGAAAGAGGTCTTGTGTTGATCAGCAAGATTGACTCGGATTTGGTTATAACCCAAAAAACCATCCATGAGGGATAACATTTCATGTTCAGCTGTAGCATCTACTAGGGTGTCTATATTAGGTAGCGAAAAATCATCTTTGGGACACGCTTTATTAAGATCTCGAAAGTCAGTGCATACGCGTATCCCCCCGTTGGGTTTAGAAATGGGTACCATATTAGAAACCCACTCAGGATAATCAATGGGTTGTATAAAGCCCACATCAAGTAGTTTTTGTAATTCATATTTTACCATGAGGGCAATGGTAGGATGTAGTTTACGTAATTTTTGTTTAACAGGTCGAACATCAGGACTTAACACAAGATTGTGGACCACTAAATTAGGATCGAGTCCAGGCATATCTTTATAGGACCAAGAAAATACCTTCTTGTATTCTTTTAGGAGTGCAATAAATTGTTCTTGTTCCTCCTTAGAAAGACCTTTTCCTATTTTGACTATTTGTGGATTGGTAGGGTCAGAGCTAAGGTCGACATCTAAGGTTTCTTCAATTAACATATGAGAGCCCTCCTCCAATTGGTGTGGTGTAGGTATAAGGAGTGGGTCATTGGCAGATATAAGTGTAGGAGGAGTATTAGATGTATCAGTAGTGGATATAGTAGGGGAAGAGGATGAGATGTAATTAAGAGTATAGGGGACGGATTGTTGTATGGGTAGGAAGTCATCTAGAGTTGGAAAAGTGGAAATGCGGCTCATATCGATGGTGTCGGGTTGAATAGGTAATAGACATCCAGGCTCACTTGTAATTTGAAGAGGGGTGAAGAGATCAAAAGATATCATGAGGACCGAAGGGTGTGAGGAGAGTGATATATTAGGGGAGAGTATCTCCTCCTCATCCTCTTTGAAGGTATAAGAAGAATTGGTAAAGGAAGCAAGGGAAAGCATGTCTGTATATCCAAGGCCAGCTCGAATATTGGGTAATTGACCTGGAAGGTCAATAAAGGTGTGGTTGCCTTGTTCATATCGTCCTAGACCGAAGCCTTGCCAATGACATTTTTGAAAATAATATAGGACAAAATATGGTTTGGATAGGAAACCAACACTAGCACAAAAACGATCTTGGGGTGAAATGGAAGCGGATGGTAATGTGGGTGTATCAAAATTGGTATGGCTAGAGGATGATCCTAAGGACACAATAGCATCTATAACTGCAGGTATATCATGGGGTCTACCAAAATCTCTAATAGACTCTACATATGGTAGATTTTTAATATTTACATCATGTACAAGATATTCACCTATGGCCATGTTGGACATATGTACTGTGACGTGTGGGATCGTAGAGTGAGAGGATATAGGGTTTACAAAAAATATAGGTGTGTTGTGTGGAAAAGTAGTCGACATAGGTGTTGATGAAGGGGTAATATTTGGTGAGGTGGGATCAAGTGGTGTATGGTGTGAAGCATGGGGATCCTCTTCTTGGCAAGTAGGAGTGGTAGAATATGGGGTAGGATTAGTAAGAGGATGACTTGCATTTTTAAGTAGTGAAAGGGGTGCTTGGGTAGGTATAGGATTTAGGGTTTGGGAGGAGGTGGGTGATTGAGCCTCTGCTAAGTTCAAAATATGAGAAATGGTTTTGGGTACGAGTGAGGAAGTAGGGGTATTAGTATTAGGGGTGAGGGAAAAATGAGTGGTGGGTAGTGAAGGTTGGGATGAATCAATGATTAAATTGCAATATTTAAATGGTTCATCATCTACTGGTATACAATGGATAAGGCCATCATGCACAAAATTTAAGCAATGATGTAGAGTAGATGGAACACATCGCATCTCTCGGATCCATGGTCATCCTAAGAGAATGTTGTATTGCATTTCTCCCTCAAGGATGTATAAGAGGGTATGAATGGTCTTAGGGCCAACTTGGATAGGTAAGACCACAATCCCTAAGGTAGAGCAAAGGGCATCATTGAAGGCACGAAGGGTGAAATCGGTATGGATTATATAGGAAGAGGGAATGTTGAGGTGTTTAAGGGCCATCGATGTAATAATACTAATGGAAGATCCTGTATCAACCAAGACCCTCTTAAAGGGTAAGCCATTAATTGAAGCAATAATATGCATGGGGGGATCGGGTGCTCCCATAGGCATTGTCTTAATCTCGTAGTCATAAAAGGCAATAGCAGGTTTGGTGCATGTTCGAATATGACCTATAAAATTGGTAAAGGCTTGTGGGTCTTGATAAGGAACATCAATTGCTTTTAGGATTTCCATTAAAGCCTCTCTATGGGTAGGGGATTGTTGGATAAGATCATAGACATAAATTTTAGTAGGAGCAAGTTTAAGGTAATTGGTTAATTTTTGGGTAAGGGTAAGGATAGGTTTAGGAGGGGTTTGTTTGGAAGCTACGGTAATAATGGGGGTTGGCGGTTGTTGGGGATTGGGTGGAGCATTTGGGGATTGAGTTTGAACTTGGGTTTGAGAAGGATGTTGGTGGTTGGTTTGGCGTTGACTTCGAGTGGTCACATGCACCATTCCAACGAAGTCGGGTTTGTGGTCAATATGATTAACTTGGTTAGGAGGTGTAGAAGATGTGGAAGTTGTAGTGTGTTGGGGCAAAGGGTTTTGATAGATCCTAAGTTTTTGATTAGGGGGAGCTACGGGATTGTCAATACGAATGTCCCCTCGTTCTATCATGTCTTGGACCACATTTCTAAATTGAATACAATGTTCAATGTCGTGTCCTGGTTGACGATGGTAGATACAGTAAATATGTGCTTTGTAAGATTGAGGTAAGGGCTTATTGGGATCATAAAGAGGCTTAATTTCAGGTAAGATAAGGGCTTGGGATTTGATAAGACGATGAAATATGTCGGCTAAAGGCTCAACAAGGGGAGTAAACTCTCGTCTTAGCACTCGATGAGGTCTATTTGAAGGTTGGGATGTGAAAGTGGAGGTCAAGGGTTGGGTGGAGAATGGTTGAGGTGTTGTTTGGGGTTGGGGTTGTGGAGGAGATTGGATAGTGGTAGTAGGAGGTGGTGTGGTAAGGAAGACTTGATTGACTTGGGGTGATTTGGAGGAAGTGGCATTACCCTTTTGATTTTTGTTGTTCCACTCTTTCTTTTTAAGTTTTATGATGCCCTCTTGGATCTTAATATCTTCAATGACCTTAGCTTGGGCTAATGCCTCTTCAAAGGTCCTATATTGTTGTAATTGTAAGAGTAAGGAAATGTGTTTGTTGCAACTATGAGTAAAGAGGTGAGTTAGCTCAGTGACAAGCAAGGAAAAAGGAAGTTCATTAATAATAGCTTGCCATCGGGCTCCATAATCAAGAATAGATTCATCATCAAACTATTTAAGTTTGTAGATATCAATGAGGTTGGTTTTCTTCTTGACTAAGAGGGCGAAGCGTTCAAGAAAGAGATTGGCCAATTGTTCGAAGGTATAAATGCTATGTTGTGGTAAAGCATTATACCATTTGAGAGAAGTGCCACTTAGATATATAGCAAAGGTACGAAGAAGGAGATGGTCACTACCACTAATGAGGAAACAAGCATTCAAATATTTGCTTAAAAAGTCTTTTGGATCCCCTTGTCCTATAAAAGGCTCAAGTTTGGGTAGCTCAAATTTATAGGGGTAGACTGGGGCAGGCACATATGGATGAATAGGTTGGGTATAGATTTGGCTAAGGGTGGGATTTTGGTATCCTATACCTGCAGTTTGAAGTTCCAATGCATTCATGCGATTGATAAGTCATTGTATCTCATCTTGGGAGGTTGTCTACAACATAGGAGAGGACGATGTGAGATTGTAAGTGGGATTAGGAATGGTAGTGGTACAATTGGATGGTTGGGAAATATAATTTTGGGTGTTAGTTTGAGGTGGTATGGGTTGTGGAGGGTAGGAGGAGGGAGATGGGTATGGGGGGTAATATTGAAGTAGGTCTGAAGGGGGTTGAAAATATGGGGTTGGATGGGAGGGATTTGATTGTGGTTGAACAAGGGGTTGAGGGACTTGTAGGGGGTAATATTGAGGTATTTGAGACTATGCGGGTTGAGGTTGGGGAGGAGGTTGAGGGACCTATAAAGGAGGAGATTTATGGGATTGATATGGTTTTTGGAGGGAAGTTTGATGTTGGGGGTAAGAAGGTTGAATGGGGGGATTTGGGGGAAGTTTTTGAGGTAGGGACGAATATATCTAGGATGGAGTGCATGTAGGTTGGTATGGCATAGGTTGGGATAAAGGAGATGGTTGAGGGACTTGTGATTGATAAATTTGGGATGAGGCATGTTGGGCTTGGGGAGGAGGTTGAGGAACTTGAGATGATGGGTATTGATATTGGGGATATGTGGCTAAAGTTTGGGGCCATTGAGGTGCTTGGGGTGGTTGTTGAGGAAGAATTGGGTATTGGGAATTAGGAGGTTGGATGGGAGGATTGGAGGGAGATTGTTGTGGTGATACAAAGGGTTGATTTTGAGATTGAGGGGAGGGTATGTGTTGTTGGGTAAGGTTAGGGACTTGCGATGGAATAGAGAAATTAGATGGTAATTGGATTTGAGGTGGTGTTTGAGTTTGAGTAGTATTATATTGGAGAGGTGGATTTGGATTAGTAGGTGGTTGTGAGGCTAAAGCAAGAAGGGGATTGGTTGGAGGTGGAAGGCTAGGTATGGCAACACCAGGATCATGAATTGGCATATGGTAAGTTGTGGTATAGGGTGAAGTAGTGCTAGCATTGGGTTGAGTAGGGAGTGTGGAAGAAGATGGTTGAGAAAGTGTAGCACTAGTAGCAACAAGGGTTGAAGTGGAAGAGGGGATGATGGAGTGGGTAACTACATTAATTTGAGGTTGAGCCATTAGTTGTTGGAGCGGGGGTGGCACTGAAGTAGAAGATTGAGTAGAGGTTTGGGTGGTAGGATAATCAATAAGGGACTGAGATAAAAGATCAGGAGTAGTGGTGGAAGTCGATGGGGGTTGGGGAATTGTGATTAAGGCTAAGGTAGATGTCAATGGATCAAAGGGTGAGGGATTTTGTTGGGTGTAGGTTGGAGTACCTTCTTTAGAGGTATGTGAAGAGGTGGTCTCAGCATTGGCCATTGCGGTAATAATGGGATAAGCATCATAATTGTGATGGGTATCAAGAGGAAAGGGATTATGTCATAAAGAAGAGGTACCTAGAGTGGCTAAATCTTCACTCACAGGTGTTAGATCGGGTGTAGTGGAAGATGGTAGGGTAGGATCCATAGTGATTTGGTTTAAATCTCGGACTTGACTTCGAGTTGAAACCATAGGACAAACAAGATGGCTAAAATTTACTCACACAAAAAGAGATTATGTTAATGGAGCACAATTCCTAAGAGGTACCAAAAAATAGAAATCTAAGCTAATTATTGCTATTATCTAATTAAAGAAATCTATGCTAAAAGGGAAGAGAATTTAAAAACTAAAGCTATCTAAAATAAATTAAAACACTAAAATTAGAGATGCAAGTGCAACTAATTATTCTAATTAAGGAGAGTAAACTAAAAAGGGTTATTGTGTGTGCATTAAGGTAAAGGAGACTTATGTGTGTGTAAGAAATGGAGCCTAAGGAGGTTTATGTGCATGGAAAAAGTAAGACCCAAGAGGGTAAGCTAAGCTAGATGTATGTGCAAAAGAAGCCCACGAAAGCTAAAGGTAATAAAAGAAAAAAAAAACCTAAGAAGGTTTGTAATTGTGAAAAGAGTCCAAGGGTGCAAAGTGTGCTAAAAGAGAAGCCTAAGGAGGCTTGTGGAGAAAGAGAGAAGCCTAAGGAGGCTTGTAATTGTGAAAAGAGCCCAAGGAGGTCAATTGGGCTTAAAAGAGGAGCCTAAGGAGGCTAAGTGTGTTAAAAGAGGAGCCCAAGTAGGCTAAGTGTGTTAAACAAAAGGAGCCCAAGGAGGCCTAGTGTGGTAAAAGAGGAGCCTAAGGAGGCTAAGTGTGTTAAAATAGGAGAAGCCTAAGGAGGTTTAGTGTGTCAAAAGAGAGAAGCCCAAGGAGGCTAACTGTGTTAAAAAAATGAGCCTAAGGAGGCCTAATGTGGTAAAAGAGGAGCCTAAGGAGGCTAAGTGTGGTAAAATAGGAGAAGCCTAAGGAGGCTTAGTGTGGTAAAAGAGGAGCCTAAGGAGGCTAAGTGTATTAAAATAGGAGAAGCCTAAGGAGGCTTAGTGTGGCAAAAAGAGAGAAGCCTAAGGAGGCCAAGTGTGCTAAAAGAGGAGCCTAAGGAGGCTTAGTGTGGTAAAAGAGAGAAGCCTAAGGAGGCTAAGTGTGTTAAAAAAAGAGCCTAAGGAGGCTTAGTGTGATATAGAGAAGCCTAAGTGTGGTAAAATATGAGCCTAAGGAGGCTAAGTGTGTTAAAATAGAGAAGCCTAAGGAGGCTTATAATTGTGAAAGAGCCCAAGGAGGCCTAGTGTGCTAAAAGAGGAGCCTAAGGAGGCTTAGTGTGGTAAAAGAGAGAAGCCTAAGGAGGCTAAGTGTGTTATAAAAAGGAGCCTAAGGAGGCTAAGTGTGTTAAAATAGGAGAAGCCTAAGGAGGCTTAGTGTGGCAAAAGAGAGAAGCCCAAGGAGGCCAAGTGTGCTAAAAGAGGAGCCTAAGGAGGCTTAGTGTGGTAAAAGAGAGAAGCCTAAGGAGGCTAAGTGTGTTAAAAAAAAGAGCCTAAGGAGGCTTAGTGTGGTAAAAGAGAGAAGCCTAAGGAGGCTAAGTGTGTTAGAAAAAGGAGCCTAAGGAGGCCTAATGTGGTAAAATATGAGCTTAAGGAGGCTAAGTGTGTTAAAATAGAGAAGCCTAAGGAGGCTTATAATTGTGGAAAAAATAGAGAAACCCAAGGAGGCCTAGTGTGCTAAAAGAGGAGCCTAAGGAGGCTTAGTGTGGTAAAAGAGAGAAGCCTAAGGAGGCTAAGTGTGTTAAAAAAGGAGCCTAAGGAGGCTTAGTGTGGTAAAATATGAGCCTAAGGAGGCTAAGTGTGTTAAAATAGAGAAGCCTAAGGAGGATTATAATTGTGAAAGAGCCCAAGGAGGCCTAGTGTGCTAAAAGAGGAGCCTAAGGAGGCTTAGTGTGGTAAAATAGAGAAGCCTAAGGAGGCTAAGTGTGTTAAAAAAAGGAGCCTAAGGAGGCCTAATGTGGTAAAATATGAGCCTAAGGAGGCTAAGTGTGTTAAAATAGAGAAGCCTAAGGAGGCCTAGTGTGCTAAAAGAGGAGCCTAAGGAGGCTTAGTGTGGTAAAAGAGAGAAGCCTAAGGAGGCTAAGTGTGTTAAAAAAAGAGCCTAAGGAGGCTTAGTGTGGTAAAAGAGAGAAGCCTAAGGAGGCTAAGTGTGTTAAAAAAAGGAGCCTAAGGAGGCCTAATGTGGTAAAAGATGAGCCTAAGGAGGCTAAGTGTGTTAAAATAGAGAAGCCTAAGGAGGCTTATAATTGTGAAAGAGCCCAAGGAGTCCTAGTGTGCTAAAAGAGGAGCCTAAGGAGGCTTAGTGTGGTAAAAGAGAGAAGCCTAAGGAGGCTAAGTGTGTTAAAAAAATGAGCCTAAGGAGGCCTAATGTGGTAAAATATGAGCCTAAGGAGGCTAAGTGTGTTAAAATAGAGAAGCCTAAGGAGGCTTATAATTGTGAAAGAGCCCAAGGAGGCCTAGTGTGCTAAAAGAGGAGCCTAAGGAGGCTTAGTGTGGTAAAGGAGAGAAGCCTGAAGAGGCTTGAAATTGTGAAAGAGCCTAAGAATGTCAAATGTGCTAAAAGAGGAGCCAAAGGAGGCTAATTTTATTAAAAAAAAACAATCTTAGGAATAAACTATGCTAGGCAAGTATGTGAAATGAACCTAAAATAAAATATAATTTAAGCTAAAATAAAAGCCTAAAGAAGCTTATGTGTGAAAATAAAAACCCAAATTATGCTACCCAACAAGTCTAGGAACAAATAAAGAGGACTTAGCTGGAAGCCTACGTGGATGTTGCAAGTTGGCACCTTCTAGGATGAAACCATCTCTACCCAAGTGATATAGAAATGTGAGACCATCTCCACCAAGGTGATCTTGAATTTTTCCTTCAAAAAAACATAAAAAAAAAACAATTAGCAAAAATATGCAACAATAGTTGAAAGTAGGAGCAAATATTGCATAAAATAAACCTACACTTTATCCCTATAACTAGTATAAATTAAAACTCAACAAGGGCAAAAGTGGAGGTCAAGGGAATGGTCCCACCGGGTGTGCCATTTTGTGGAAGAAGGAAACCACCATGTGAAAATAAAGTGTAAAGACAAAGGAAATAAGACCAATACACAAATTTGATTATGAAATGTGAAACTTTTACAACCCCTTTGTCTTTTAACAATATAGTGAAGCCTTGAAGGCTTTTACAAGAGAAGATGGTGTAATGCTTCCTTTTCACAATAGAATTATGATGTGGGGTGTGTGATATTCCTCTCTCCCAAGGTTGCTCCAATGCTATTTAATACCTACATGCAATACTCAAAAGAGAAGGTTAGTGATAAAATAAGCCCACCTTGTTCGGTTGGGCTCTTACTCAAGCAAGATGATATTTAAAACAAGTAAATGCTCCTATTAAAATAGAATGTAAAAGAGTGCTATTCTTACAACTCATGCAATGATGGTAGGCTGTCCTAGCTTCCTCTTTCTTCATTCATTCATTCCTTCATTCATGCCTTGATTCCTCCTTCCCTCAATGAAGGGAATGAGGGGGGTATTTATAGAATTTTAGAAGAGAGGGGGGTGAGGATGATGTGGCACATGAGTTTGACATAGTGGAAGACAAGACTAGGTGGGTGAAGAATTTTAAATGTTGAATGTGTTGGCATAGAAGACTTTTGGGTGGGTGAGAGAATATAAAATTGTTAAGTGGGTTGGTAAGGGAAGACTTAGGATAAATGGAGGAATATAAAATTACTAAGTGGGTTGGCATGCAAGAAAGAATCCTTGAATTTGGTGTGCATGAGTGGTGGTGGGTGTAGAAAATGTAGAATAGGACTAATCTAGAACCCTTGACTTGGGCATAAGCATGTGAGAAGGTAGGTGTAGAAAATGTGGCTAATCTAGAATCCTTGACTTGAGCTCAAGCATGTGATAAGGTAGGTGTAGAAAATATGGCTAATCTAGAATCCTTGACTTGAGCTCAAGCATGTGATAAGGTAGGTGTAGAAAATATGGCTAATCTAGAATCCTTGACTTGAGCTCAAGCATGTGAGAAGGTAGGTGTAGAAAATGTGGCTATTCTAGAATCCTTGACTTGAGCTCAAGCATGTGAGGAGGTATTGAAAATTGATTTAAAAATATTAAATTCGTGAATAGTGAATAGTGAATAGTGAACAATGAACAGTAAATAGTGCATAGTGAACAGTGAACAGTAAATAGTGAATAGTGAATAGTGAATAGTGAACAGTAAACAATGAATAGTGAACAGTGAACAGTGAACAATGAGCAGTAAACAATGAACAATGAACAGTGAATAGTGAATAGTGAACAGTGCACAAGAAAATAGAGGGAATTTAGATGAATTTAAAAATATCGAAGAGATATTAGAAGAACCAAAACTTGGATAAAATGATATTTTTAGGTGTCTACACCCTTATCTCTTCCAAGTGTTTTTAATATAATATAGTATTTTCTATGCTTGAATTTTAAATAATGTAACTTTCAAAAAGCTTTCATGTTAAATCCTCCTTACTTCAATAGTCTTTTAAATTAATCAATAAATTATCTAAGGCTGTAATCTACAAATTGATTTTCTTATATCTCCATTCACTTAACTAATTGTAAGAAAAATAGTTTAACTTAACCTTACTATTGATAAATCTTATATCTCCTTGACCTTTATGAAATGCAAATAGATTGAATATTAATATACCTTCTTGGAGGTGAAGCACTACATAATGATTTTCTAATCCTTTGACTACAACTTGCACTCTAATATTTTTGTTGTTATCCTTTAAGTATTCAATGTTTTACACAATGTCCTTTCACTCCATTTATTGCTCTCCCTTATATGTGGTACTATTTCAAACTTTAACTATCCTCCTTGTATTTTCTATACGTGGTCTTACTTGTAAATTTTCTTAATATGTGTGATGTAGATTGTTTGGGCTTCTCCAACCTATCTATATTCTTATTTTCATGTACAACATGGCGCTCAACATATTCTTTAGGTGTTTTTTTTACTATGTTACTTCTGTCTAGTTTGGTGATGCTATAACAACATGGGCATTACCTTTGACAAGTATCTTCCTTCCTCAAATGTGCTCCTAATTGGCTTGAAGTGTTTTCTTCCCTCAATGATTGTTGGTGCTTCCTTTCCTCTATGATAATTGGTATCCAGCTTATTCTAGGTTCTTAACTAAAGTTCCAAATGGTGGCTATAGTTCTCTTAATGCTTGCATTCGATTCTGTAATATCTTTGATGTTAAAAATTGCTTGCCCTTCCTTAATGCTCACAATATCTTTTGATACTCAATAGTTATAACTTCCAATGTACATAATTTGTAACTCTTCAATGCTTGTTTGCCTTTCTTTAATTTTTTTGGTGGTGGTTCTTCTCCATCAATGGTTTATCCTCTTCTACGGTGGTGGTTCCTCTTGTGGTGGTACTTCAATAACTCTTCCTTGGTGGTGTTTTCATCTCTAGCTTATAAATGTTGTTCAAATAAATATCTAAGTTTTTTCACTTGGGTAAAATATTTAATTTTAAAGTCAAATGTGTAGACCAATTGGTTTGACCAAACCCCATAAGGAGGTGGAGGTCCAAGGTTCAAATCTTGGGCCTCACCAGAATTAATGCTTATCCCTTTCTTGGTGCTTTTAGTGGCGTAAAAGGTTTAAAATTATTGTGGTGTGGTGGTTATAGGGGTGAACTACACGAAGAACTATGTGGTGATTTCTGAGGTGGACATCAGATAATACTATAGTGAACATAAAAGTCAGACAACCTACCTAGATTCAAGGTGGCTATCAATTCCACCATGTAAATTAAAAAAAAATATTATTTTACCTCTTAAAACTTACACCCTTATACTTGCTTAGCTCTATATTTTCTATGTATGTCCCTTCAATATATTGGCTACCATTGTTTGAAATTGCATTGATACTTCGCTTTCTTTTGTCCTTTGTGAAGCTTGTTTTTAGGTGCTAAGCATGGTACACTTCACTTCTTTGTGCATGACTCCAAAATTTCTTCTTATTCAGATTATCTACGTAAATGATACTCTTTTTTTATATGTTTGAATTGGATTTGTAAATGGTGCTTTTTATATGTGCTTAACTTCAATAGAGATTTGTGCTCTTTTTTTGTCACACCTTACTGACTTAATGTTATGCTATGGTACCTTTCTTGATGTTGGTAATGGCCATTTCTCCTTTGTAATGGTGTTATCTCGTTTGGATGGTGCTTTATCCCTTTTGCAATGTTGCCTTTACTTGCATGTTATGGAGTATAACGTTGGATATATTACTTACACATTAAATGAGCAATAAAACTCTTTTAAAACTCTAAAAAAAAGATTTTTATTGCACTAAAATTTCCTTCTATTCACTGGCCAAATAGAGATGCTTCTTAAAGTAATAGTGTTCCTTTGCTATCTTCTTTTGGCTGAAATTTATTCTACATTCTAATGCTTCTATATCTCTATTCAGCATTTAATATGTTATATCTTCTTATTACTCCTTTCAAGCAATACTTTTAACTCAAATTTATGTTATTTGTTTTTTGCAGGTTCCAATAAAATTATTTTAGTGATGGTGAGACCATTTAGTGATATTCAATTAATTATCAATAAGCTTTCTGGTGCCTACAAGGTCTATAGAATTCACATGGCGAATTAAAAAAAATTCAACAATAGAAGGAAGAGAATTTACATTTAAATTATAGATATGTATATGAATTCATGATTAAATGAGGAATACCCGTGGGTATTTATATGAAATAGGGCTTAAAATTTTATCTTTTAGAAAAAGTATGATTAAATATTTTTTTATTTAATAATAAAATAATTTTTGGTCAATATGATGCATCATTTTAACACAAACATGCTAGGCCTTACAATGATGTATCTAAAACTCTATGATGAGATCAATGACTTGATCACTACTTAATATAGTTATAGTAGTACTATTGATGATTTGATATCTCATGTTTAATAACACATGGAATAATGTGTGCAAATAAAATACCATGCACATTCACAATGGCTAGAAAATTGATGAAATTAGTCATTATATAAGAGATATAGTGCATGAAAATAAAATAATACTTTTTGTCCAACTAGTTTTCCAACATCCCACCCAAGAGCTAACAAAGTTAGCCTATCTCTATCCTATGATTTAGGGTTATGCGTAAGGGGTCGGTCCCAAAATATATTTATAAAAATTTGGCAAATCAATTTCAAAATACAAGTGAATATTTTTGAAACACATGTAGAAGGTTCATTATTATTAGGGGTAATGTTGAAAATTTAAACTTAAAATGGTCAAATTATTATAAAATTGAGGCAAATCGACCAAAAAAAAAAATTGCACCCAAAAATCTGTGGCTAATAGACCCTGGTCAAGGGTCCCAAATATTAGTCAATTTCAAATTTTAAAAATCCTAATTTTAGCCAATTTTGTGAAAATAGCCACTATGCATAACCATGCTATGATTAGGTTGGTAGATTTATAATGTTGGATCTTGGCTTGGCCTATCAAGAAACCATGAGATAAAATTAGATCTATCATCATCATATCATGTTCACCTAGTATACCCTTGAAATATTCTAGCCTACCGATCTTGTATATAGTGAATATATAATCATTTATAGGCTTGTTGAGTGGTAATTTTATCCAATTGCAAAACCACACTCACCTTAGGATTTTGATCATAAAAACCTCTCTTGCAAATAAGTTAAGAACCAAACAACTTCTCCAAGGTTCCGTTATAGAAGCATTGCATATGTGTATTAGTAATCTCAATGAAGATATATCAATTCAATGCTAGGAACACCTTAGTGATTGCAAGTAATTGTTAACAAGGGGCATGTCTTATTTTATTATGTCATATTAATGATTTTTCATGAAACTTAAATGCAAATATGAATTGGCCCTCATATGACCACGATGTATCCTTAATTCCTTTTATCTTGAATGTTTTTATGTAGGTTTATCTTTTTCTAACAAATAGATTTTAAACAAGTTTTATCTTAAATTAAATCCTACTTTAAGCATGAAGTAGAAGATTAAAACCTATCTATGAATGTGAATATGAAATGATGAAAAGATCCATTAACTGTAGATTCTATCATGAAGATAAATATAGCCTTTGATATAATTAATAAATTGTATCTCTTTGATTAAATTAATTTTCATAAAGAGACATCAATTTATTGTTTTAAAATAATGGCCCCAAAATATCATTATTAATTATCCATATTTAATGAAATAATAATTTTCATAAAGAAGAAATAATTTAATGCTTTAAAACAATAGCCTTTGATGTAGTGTATAAATTACCTCTCTTTGATGAAATCAGAATTTTCATAAAGAAAGGCAAATTTATTGCTCCGAAAATGATGGCTTACAAAATGCCATTAAAAATTAACCCCCTTTAATGAAATTGCAATTTTCATAAAGGGAAGTTCATTAATAAAAATATAAATCTGAAAATATCTGATTTTGCCTTCAAAATGTGAAAATTAAAATTCCAAAATTATAAAAACCTCATAAAAAAGCAATTTTCAATCATTTTTATAAAATCGAATTGGATTCTGAATGAGTTCGAATTCATTTCATATGAAATATTGTAGCTCATTCTTCACACCCATGTATTTATTTCTGTCATTTTAATTTTTTTCAATTTTTATTTTAATCGCTGAAGTTTTAAAAATCTACAAAATGAAGGGTTAGGAAATAAAAAATAAAAAACTGAAATAAACTTGAATGTTGAAAATGTAAACATGCAAATATTTGTCAGTTTGATGGTAGCCTGTCCTGCAAAACCAAAGATGTGATAAACTCTTGCATGCAACCTAGTCTATTCCAACCTGCATTTGCACAATCAAAATAAGCTAAGTGCTAGCTCCTAAGGACACAAAAAAAAATTCAGACTCCAAACATTCAATGATGTGACCATTAAAATGCATCAAACATCATCTATAATTCCAAAACTTGAAAAATGGAAAGATAAAAAATTAAATCCAAGCATGCATAAATTCTCCTCCTATTTTACTAACAAAGTCCAAATTTCTAAAAAATATTTGCATTAAAAATAAGATCTCTGTTTTTACAAATAATTTTCAGCAACATTTCTGGTCTTCAAAAAAAACCAGAGCTTGTCACTTCTCTCAAAGAAATATTTATAATTTTCTATTTTACATCTCTTCTCCTTTGTTTCCCAACACGACTCCCTCTCTTCGTTTCCTTTAAGTTTTAAGGTTTCATTTTATTCACCCGTGCAGAAGAATGAGGTCATAGGTTGCATAAACAATCACATGATGCTTTATTACAGAATGGATAATGGTGGGTCTGATTCATCATATCATCCAATCACAAAAATCCTCGACACTTGTTAATTCACACATCCTTGTAATGATCGGTATCTTTTGGAATGCATCGCTGCATCTACCTTGACATCTCCCATCTACGTTATGTCCAAGCTACCCATTCATCTACACACCATATGGCATCCCATCCATAATATTCCCCAACTACTTGATGATATACACCTATTTCTCCATGTAACTGATGTGATTCCTAGTCATGCTCTAATTTCATCCATGATATTTGGTTCAGACTGTCATGCTGATGAATATAACCAACCACCACATTCAACCCATGGTGTGCACTATGTTGTTAGCCACCAGATAGATACTTCATCCATTATGCAGTGTTTATCCATAGTGACTACCCATGTCACCTAGTTAATTAGTGCTTGCTACTATGCACGCGTTCCCGAGGTAGAATATCCACTAACACTGTCATCACTCTTGCTCCTCACGGTAACGATCAATACGTCAGCTTGGTCTCACTATGCTATCATCGAATCATCACTGCATTGACTCATTAAAAATTTACCACTATGATCGCATGTGTATGTTGCAATGGTTTCCCCATCATTCGTGCCATTGTGCTCTAGATTTGGTTGTGTTGATCTCCACTATCCATAGTCCATTTGGCCACCACATCGCTCATTGAGCAATGGTCCCCCCCCACTGGGTTGTTCATACCTGTTCTGGTCTACCCGGGGTACCACCATAATCGAACGCTCCCCTCAATGGTACTTCATCACTGCACACTACCCATATTCTATCCTGACGGTCTGTGATGATGTGCCACTTCTTCCCACCCTGTGCTGCATCACTTTATCCTCGATAGGAACAATGATTCACATATGCATAACTTCATCAAGATTGAGGATATCTATGTCATGATAGACCATATGGGTATGTGATAGTGCATGATATAAAACAAAAGACCCCCATCAACCTTGAATACGATACCTCTAACCAGAATGCCCATGTTTTCTTATAAAGAGGGTCTCCCATTCGACCACGTCAACAACTCATCGGCTATGTGATCCTTGATCTGATGTCAAAGCCTCACTCTTTACCATATTTACTGTTTCCCATGTGGATCACTTTTGTAGTCTATCAGCTTGTCCAAATTGTTGCTATATTTAGAATAAACATCACCTAAACTACATTTGTCCATGACTGAAATGGTACTTTCCTCTTTTGATTAACAAGAATTTCTTCCTCGTTGTCTCGGCACCATAAACCCATCCACTACACCTTGTCTGATGCTTCTATCATGACTAGTATCACGATATTTGAAAACCTTCTTAGTCGACTGCACGTTGGAGTCCTTAACAAGCCAGGGTGTCCTCCCATTTGGAAATTACATAATATTCTCATCTCTTAGTACTCAAATTATTCTCTACATCCTGCCTCATCACCATACAACCCTATCCTTGGTGATGGGAGTAAATATGTCCCTCATTACGACTCGTAGATTTGTTGGCTTGCATCCTGTCTGTCCTTGATGGTAAAACACTACTAACCATGTTGTCAAGTCCTTAAGCCTCCATGTCATCTACGTGATGAGCGCCATGTCAGATCCATCCATCACTTCTTCATCACCTAGTTTGATTTCACTTGTCAAATACTTGGTGGGGTCCACGACAATAAAACTCACTGAGCTATTGTGTACTCCATGTGGTGGGTGCTTTCCATAACCTGATATCACCATTGAATGTAATACAAATAAAATTTATGTTTATAATATTAAACCCACATTTTAATATATAAGAACATTAAAATGTAATGAATTCTAGCAAAAGGACATGGCAATAAAGTGCCACTTTATATTATTTATTTATTATATAGTTTTTTTAATTTATTAATATCATTATGTATATAAAATATATATAATAATAATAATGAAATAAAACACAACAATTAGAAATAAAATTGTCTAACAAACAAAAATTGTTAGCAAAAAATTAACGATAAAAATCATCGATAATAAATTGACGATAAAAATCATCGACAACAAACTGAAGATAAAAAACGTCGACAAAAAATTGATGATAAAATATTATTAGCAACAAATTGATGATAAAAATTGTCAACAAGAAATTGATGATAAAAATCGTCAACAACAAATTGACGATAAAAATCATCGATAACAAATTGACGATAAAAATATCGTCGATAACAAATTGACCAAAAAAATCATCAATAATAAATTAACGATAAAAATCATCGATAATAAATTGATGATAAAAAATCATTGACAAAAAATTGACGATAAAACTACAAACCCAAAATAAAACAAAGCATTAGACACTTAAAACAAAATGCAAACACCCAAATACCAAAACAAAATTTAGGTCCCCAATTTTAGGGCGAGTTGTGTGATAATCCCAACAAATGGCAACTCTGCGGGGAAATGCTCCTGAGAATTTCGGGTGAAGAACCCAACCTGAAACAAGAACACACAAGATCAATGAAACACAAATTATTTAGCAATGTTTTGAGAAGGTGGGGGTAAACAAATTTGAATAGAAATAATTAATCCATCCACCTTTTCTCAGTGTGTGAAAAAGTGATTCATTTTGCATCTTTGAAAATCCTCTATATTCCATCATCCCTTTTTGCATTAGGCTATGAAGTATAGCTCATAAAATGAAAACTTTAATAGACGGAGCCCCACTTCTAGTCAAGTGTCTATAGCCCCGATGGGGTTTATCTAACTCACCTTTGTGTTCACTTAATGCTTTGTAAAGCCTTTCCTTTTACCCGATCTATGTCTAGACAGAGCCCTACTGTTGGTCAGGCATCCATAGCCCCGGTAGAGTTTATCTAGATCTTGTTACTAATTTGATCAAGCTTTTCAATGCTATTTTTTTTCATCAAATAAAAACTTTGCAAAGCTTCAAGCATCACTGGGGTTAGGAATCCTACAAGTGGAGAATGTTGGATTTTCACCTAGGGTTGCAAATCAAGATATCTTCATCCTTCATAATTTATTGAAATACCCTTTACTGTATGTGAGTTACATGTGGAGCTCTAGTGAAATCTTTCATTGTTCCATTCTCCACCATCTTAGTCCCAAAATCTGAGCATGATCACCAAATAACTCATCCTCCTTTTCTTGGTTTCACCTATTTTTAGATTAGATGCTTCAACCTACTAAAAAAAGAAACACAAAAATGGGCCAGAGACCAAAATTTAGCGACCACAAAACATAGCCTCAAAACAAACAACAACCCAAAATACAAAACTTGCAAACCAAAACTAGATACAAATCATAAAATAAAAAAAAATCATCAACAAAAGGAAAATCACCAAAACTATATACAAATGTATAATATGGTACAAAAGGATGCAAATTTTGAGCCATCACTTCCCTGGATCCCAAATGTGATTAGCATAATTCAAAAAACATGACATGATAAGCATACCAAGTTTTACAAGAATTCATCAAAAACAAGATCAAATCAAACAATACAAAAATATTCATCTTGCCTCTTTCACCCAACCAATTTAATTTAATTTTATTAACAATCCCATATGTGAGCTTAAAATCATTAAATTTATTAGACAAAATTTTATTTTCAACTCTTTCTTGTCTATTCTTTAAGATGTCAATTTCACAACTCAAATCACAATCTAGAACTAGGCTTTCTTTTTCAAATACGAGATCTTGCAAACAAGAGCCTATTTCTATAAATTTCAAAGCCAAATTATTTTTTATGTTTGTAGGTCAATCACACTTATGCAAAAATTTGTAAGCATCTAGGATATTTATTAAATGAGGATCATCATAAATTTGTATCCTATATTCAATAATTAATTGATTATGAACTTGATTTAGCATTTCAAGCACATCAATTTATGTTTCATTCACCAAAGCATTTTTATTAGAGGTATGAATATAAATCAATCATTTTTCTTCATTAAAATCCAATGGTATGTCATCATAAATAATATTTGAATCCAATGAGTGATTATACAAATCTTCACATGAAGATTGGATGCTTGGACACAAAAGGTTAAATTCTACCTTTTGTATATTTTTATTTACTGAAACTTGGTGAGTCATTGTGATTTCTTCTTCTACATCATGGTCTTTACCTTCATTGATTTCCTGTTCATCAAAAATACCAAAGTTAGGCACCCAATCAAAAGCATACCCATCCTTTTCAAACCTTATATCTTTTTGATCAAGGTGCATGTCAAATAACACATCACCGTGAACAATCACTTGAGTTGTTGCACGTAGATAAACCTCTTCATCATTTGGTTCCAATTCTTTGTTAACCATCCACTACTTTTCTTGGTTAGAATATTCAATACAATCATGTGAATTTGCATCTAAATCTTAAGAATCCCAAAATGAAAGAGAAGGTTTTACCTCTTCCTCATCCAACATAGATGAGTCATAAGAAACATTTACCATTTCTTCCCTTTCCATTTCCATAAGATCTTCAATAAATTAATATTCACCATGATCTAATTTGGGAACCTTCTCTATTCTTGCAGATGCAATATTTTCATGTGAAATGGCGATTTTAGCATCCTACATGTCAATAGAAATCTCATCGATAAGGGTGTGAAAAGTAGATGATTTTCCATATCTTCCCCAACCATTGTAAAAATTTTCATCTAAATTTGTGGTATGAAAATCTATGGTATCTGTGACATGTTCTTTTGATTCTTCTATCAATTTTTTTTCTTCTTTATGCATGGTAGTAGTATCATCATCATTTTTCAACACTTGATGAGATTTCAACCCTTTTTCCAAAACATCCTCAAATTATACAGGAATTGTAATATCCTCAAGTGAGAGAGCAATTGTATTATCTTACATATTAATTGACACAAAGGGTTCATTAGAGGGTTTAGAGTGAGCATATTCATCCAATTTCTTCCAAAAACCATAATAATCATCTTCCAAAATTGAGTGGTGATGCTCAACTACTTCCCCAACATCTTCCAATTTAGCAACGTTTTCTCATCAAATTTACCTTCACCTTCCTTAGATGGTTCAATGATTTCCAAAAGTGGGCTACTCTTTGTATTCAATTTTGTAAGATGACTATCCACATTTGTAACCCATGATTCAATTTTATCATAATTTGGAAGTGTAGCACCCTAAAATTGGCGCAGTTAAACCTTAGTAAAAAGATAAAAATTTGAATTTTAACCCAAAACCGCCCGTTACCCACTCCCCTTATTTTTCGTGCCATTTTTAGGATTTGTTTTGACCGTTGGACGATATCGTCATCGATTAGATGAAATCATCCCAGATCTGACGAATTCTTCTGGAACAGAACGTCTAGACGATTTCGTCCCAAAACCAAATTTTCATAATTAGCTTATGTTTCAACAACTTCTCTAACTTAGGCAGAAAGCGTGTCTACGTAGTTAGAGTCTCCCCCGTTGGAGATCTCCCAAATTGGGATGATCTCCAACCTCCTAACCTCCCCCTAATCCTATATAAATTGGGATTTTCTCAGTTTATCCCCCTGAACCCCCTGGATGACTGATTTCCCTACAACTTTAACTTTTCATGCATTAGAACACCTTCATATTTTTGTTTGCATTGCGTATTTCAAGTTTTCTTGCAGGAATTTTACTATTTTTCAGTTGGAGCAAGCTCAGATCATCGCAGACGATTCTAGATGATTTTGGATGATCCTTTCGAGGATCGATGACGATATCATATGATTGGAGGTGATCTTGACTGTAGTCCATATTGGGGGCAATGAGAGCCCGAAGTTTGCATTTTCTTATCTTTTCTCTTCATTTTCTTATGCATTAACTTGGTTTATTTTATTCCTACATCCTGGAGTTCACCTCATTTAGTATAGATGCATGCTAAAGTTAAAATAAATTATTAAAGTAACACATTTTCCTTTAATCATTATCTGGATCTGTCATTTAGGCAAATTTACTATCATTTCTATCATTTCCCCTTGCTTTTGTAGTTGCATTTTTGGTTTTTGGTATCTGTCTCTGTGACTGTAGGTTTTTGACGAATTCATCTGACGAATTCATCAAATCGACAATGATATCATATGATCTCAGATGACCAACTGAGATATGAGACGATTCTATGACATTTAAGACGATTACACATGATTTGAGACGATTTGGACTTCTAAAAAACTCAGACTCTACATTAGACATCCAGAATCAGGTATATTCTGTCTCATTTAGCATATTTTCTGTGTTTAGCACTTACTTATGTTCTTTGTATTCATATAAATCAGCATTGGCATATAGAATAGCTTAGATTCATCTTGGCCAAACCTAGGAATTGAATGATTAAAGCACAAAATGAACACATCAAACCTACTCTCAACCTAGGCATGGAAACTGCCACTCAAAAGTTTCTTGGTGAACCCACCATCCATCAAAAATTCACCCTTATACCCCTCCCCTGAGAGGTGCGACCTTCAAAGGGCCTCTTAGTCCGAGGTATTGTCCCATCCTTCTCGTATTCCCTTTTCGGGCACGGATCCTATAGCCTGAAGGTAAGGATGTGAAAAATTTGGAGCGATACATTTTGGTGAACCCGACGTGAAAAACCTAAAGCCTTTTGAAAACAATCCAAAAAATAAATAATAAATGCACTTAAAATCATCAGATAAACAATTAAAGATTGCATATCATATTTAGATGGTAGATTATAATAAAATATGAGCTATCACCGTTAATGTTGAAAATCAATTAGTAGCCATAGAGATTACTTCTTTGCTTAGAGTATCTCAAACATATAGAGTCCCACCTTTATGGGATGAACTTAATAGGAGATTGAATCTTATTTCATCTAGATCAACCGAACTTAGGAAAATCAAGAGGTTTGTCCTAGATAGAATCCTGGATCCTGATCAAGTAACCTTATATCATGAACTTCAGAGAGCTTGCCATAGGTGGTTAGCAGATAAAAGAGCACTAGTGTCTTCTAAGTTGTACACCTTTGAGGAATACCTTGAGAATGCAGTTGTAGTACATAAATTTCTATCTCGTATAGAGGATCAAGAGGTCGTTCTTATAGATAGAAAGAGATGGAATAGAGTTCCTAGAGCTGTGTTATATCGAGAGTATTACCATGAGCTCTATTTTTACAAGTCAGAGTTAGAAGTAGATAACATCACCATAGCACACTTTGTCAAATTCCTAAAAAACCATTTTCAATTTGAAGAAGAGCATTTCATGACTCCCGATGAACTTGATCCCATCAATGACATCTATAAACTATTTATAGAAAACTAAGCCATTCTTTTATTATTTCTTGCATTTAGTATATTGTTTGTTGTCTTTATAATATTATCATAAAAACATAAAATCACAAAAACAAAACAAAAATATAACAAAAATTAAAACGTTTTCTTTTAAGTATTATAGTAGGTATATAATTAAAATATATACCTCCCAAACTTGTTGCAAATATATATATATATATATATATATATATTTTTTTTTTTTTTTTTTTCTAAAAACTAAGTTTAAGCATAATGACTAGACTTAGGAATGGAAAACAGACTGAAGTAGAAGAAGATTGGTTAGGAAAACCAATAAATAAACCAGATGTCCTTCTTGAAGACCCAATTCAGAAAGAAGGAACACTAGACCAACAAGAAGAAGAGTTTTATGAAGGAAATGAACAAAGAGAAATTGTTAGAGAGGAAGGATCCTCATCCTCTAAAATGTCTTCGAAAGGAGCTATTAATTTTGAGAACATGGAACATTTTTGGAAGTTCCTCAATACTAATATTGGCGCTCTTAATAGAGCAGTCCATATGGACAAGGATCAAATTAGTGACACTCAAGCAACCCTAGAAGAAATATATCACACACGCACGAATCCCTTGTCCTTCGTTGATCAAGAAAGTGATCAAGCTGGACCATCCAATTTAGATATGGCCGCTATAATCTAGAACATGCAACAAAAATAGGTTACCCAACCACCTAGAGTGCCTATTACCAAGCCTAGAGTTATTCCCACACAAAAGAAACCTTCATTCACTGATCTATTTCTCCAATTTATTGATCAACATACCTCAAATCAACAAAAGCCCAAAACAAAACCTAACACCAATTTCCAACAATCTAGGATACAACATAATGCTACTACAAATCTTCTTCATAATACTCTCCCTACCAACCATTTGCATAATAGCAATATAGCATCCAATCCTTACGTCACGCCATCATATGCTCATAAATCCCATACTCAGGTAAAACTAAACCAATATGGTGGACAAAATAGTAATCTGGAAGCCATGGTGAAACAGTTAGTCTCCCGCATGGACCAGATAGATCCCTACCATCCCTCATAAAATTATCGAGAGATGTGTAGTCAGCCTTTAGATCCTATAGTTGTAGCACAACCATATCCTAAACACTTTCCTATGCCTGTCCTACCTATATACAAAGGAACCGAAGATCCCATAGAGCATCTTCGTATGTTTAGGATAGCCTATCATGATATATCACATGATGACTTGTTATTACTAAAAATGTTCCCAAAAAGTTTAGGAGGAATGGCATTAGAGTGGTATTATCAACTACCCACTCATTCTTTGAGGAATTTCAAAGAAACCGCCAAGTCTTTTGTTCATCAATTTAGTGCCTACATCGAAAGGCATGTAACCATCAAATATTTGTACAACTTAAAACAAGACAAAGATGAATGTTTTGCTAATTTCCTAGCTCGGTGGAGACAGTTGATAGGAAAATTACACTTTGTGTTACCTTATTGGGAAATGTTGGATATCTTTATCAATAATTTACAAGAACAACTATCCTATGAGTTATCAACTGCTACCTTGACCACCTTCGATCAGGCTATAGACTTAGCCCGAAGAGTGGAAGATGCTCTCATTAGGAGAGGACAACTTAAAAAGAAAGATGATGAGAAAACATCCAGAAATCAATATAAAAATAAACAAGTTGTGGGTGATGGAGTCACCGATAGCAGAAATGTTGCCAATGTTAATACTACAAAAACAATAGAGAATTTTATATTAAAACCTCCTGATAAACCACCTCGAGAATTTACTAGGTTAAATCAACCTCTATCAACCATTCTCCCACAATTACTAGCACGAGGTTTGATCCAATTACCAAATATCCGGGAACCCGATCCAACTATACCCGGATACAGAGTTGATCTACACTGTGATTTCCATAGAGGACCTGGACACACTACCAATGCTTATAAAATATTAAAACATAAAATAAAATACCTAATTGATAATAATGAGATGGAGGTACAAGCCTTCCAACCTAAACAAAATCCTCCTAATAATTCTCAAAAGAATATCCCTCAAAATCAGAATCAAAATGCCAATCAATCATTGGACATATTTCAACATCCTTTACCAAAGCATGGTAAAGAAGTGGCTAATCAAATTGAGCATCATAATGTTCCCCCTCCTACCCGATATGTAGGGACTATTAGTGGACATTCACCTACTCATGATGTGGAAGTATTTGACACAACTTTATCCATGGTTACGACCAGACCTCTATATAAAACTCAGACACCTAATCCTAGTGATGTAGAATATGAGACTGAAAGTGACATGGAAATCACCTCAAATAAATTGAATAGCTCTGAATATGAATCAGATCCTATTCAACCTATCACAAGTTCTATGGTTCCAGAAGAACCATTTCCAAGAAGAGTCACTACTAGACCATCTTCTCACCAATTACTTTCTAATGAACAAGACATAAATGCTAGACCAAGACCCATTCATCATCTGCAAAATAATATTGTCGGTACCATCAAAGCTGTTACTCGACAATAGACCCAATATTCTCAACAAGATCAAACTCAGAACGATGGATCAGCTCCATTTGTTTTGAAAGTTCCTAATAAAGGGAATCATGCGCCTAATGTTCAACCTAAACCTCCTTATAATATTAATGAACAATTATCAAATACTACTGCTAGAATTTCCCTCTTAGACCTTTTAAGATCCTCTCCTACACATAGGGATGAGTTAATGCTCACATTAAGCCAAATGATGGTACCACAAAATATTCAACCTGAAGCCATGGCCAATACTATAATAACTCGTGAAGTCGATTGTATTGACTTCTAGGATAGAGACATACCTCAACATAGTTTACATAAGGATAACCCCTTATATATTACTGCCCTAATTGGAGATGTAGCAGTTAAACGAGTCTTGATTGATAACGGTTCATATTTAAACATTTGCACTTTTGACTTCTACCAAATATTTGGGTTTAGAAGTGATGAAATGAAAAGAACTGATATGATCATAAAAGCCTTCAATGACGAAACACAAGAAACATGTTGGTCCTAGAACCTTAGAAACGATCGTGTTTATTGTACATTGCCCTACATCATACAATATACTCTTGGGTCGCCCTTGGATCAACGCGATCCAAGCTGTTCCCTCAACTTTACATCAATGTGTTAAATTCAAATTTAAAAATTAGTTGGTTACCATTAATGGTGATCCTAGACCCTTTGATATGTGTGCTTTGGTAGAACCTGTTGGAGTTCAATTTTACCCTGCCTTGTCATCCACACATCCTAATTCTAATCATCCATCTAAATGTGTGAAACACACACCCGTAACATCATCTAATTTTTCTCCATCAACTCCACCTCTACATATAGTTCAACCATCCTTTGAACAAACCACATTAGGACCCCAAAAGGATCCTAAACCCACAACCAATGCTTCTTGTTTTACTCCTATAACTTCCATACCTATAGACCCATCCATCGACATATCTACAATGTCTACACCTACCAAAGGCATAGTTTCCACATCCAAAGATGTAGGAAATGTTCCTTCTAACTCTTACACTCTTACTGATGAGCTCTTACCCGGTTTATCTAAAAAAATTCTTATATCAGAAAAAACAAACACTGCTATGCAAGATTCCCTTATTTTAAATAAACTATCACCCTCTCCTCACACCTTGGGCCTCCCACAGCCTATGGGAAGTATTTACCATGTCAGGAGTTGCGATTTTATTTATAAGGGATATTACTGGGGAAGAATACCTAGAAACATCAAGACACATTATGATGGATATGCTCGATGTTATTTTGCTAATGAGTATATTAAAGCTAAGCCTATAATGCTTAAATTGGGATATAAAAGAAAAGGGTTAGGACTTTCCCAAAATGGTATGAAAGAACCTTTAGAGGTAGAACCATGGCCTGCCCGATGTGGTGTGGGCCTATTTCCTAGTAAAGTTCAGCCCTTCCCATTTGAGGATGATGACCATCTCATATCTTACCAAGATTATTTGGATGAACGTGATCCTTTGTGTTTAATAAATAAGCCATTTACATGTAATATGCTATCCATAGCTTACCCTTAGATGATCGCTGAATCCGACGATGAGTTGGAGGGAGATATTTTCCATGATGTCTCCGTTGAGGAATTATTACATAACGGATTTTATTTTGATGGCTCTATACCTAGTATAGCCCATCTTGAGGCCATGATTCCTCAACATGAATTATCCAAACTAACCTTGGAAGAATTACAAGAATTGGGCGTTTCACCCACCCCACCTAATTTTTAGAGATATCTACACATGGAAGTAGAGAATGTCATAAAAATTAACATTGGAACCAACGATAACCCTCACATAATCAACATTGGATCAGAATTAAGTCAAGAAAAACAAGATAAATACATTGCATTTCTTAAATAATATGAAGACATTTTTTCTTGGACATATGAAGATATGCCAGGATTAGACCCTTCTATAGTTATGCATCACCTAGTTGTCCATCCGGATTCTAAACCTATTAAATAGATAACTTAGAAAAATGCATCCTAAAGTGGCCTTACTAGTCAAAGGGAATTAGAAAAATTCCTGAAGGTTATTTTTATACAAGCCATTGATTATGCTGAATGGATCTCGAATGTAGTTACGGTAGCTAAGAAAGAAGCTACCAAAGTTAGGGTTTGCACAGACTTTAGAGATATCAATGTTGCATGCCCTAAAGATGATTTTCCTCTTCCCAACATGGATCAGATCATTGATTTTACTGCTGGGAGTGGAATGATATCCCTAATGGATGGATTTTTTGGTTATAATCAGATCAGGATAGCTCCTAAAGATCAAGCTAAAACAACCTTTATTACCCCTTGGGGGACCTTTTGTTGGAAAGTGATGCCATTCGGTTTGAAGAATGCAGGTGCAACATATCAATGATCCATGACTTATATCTTTCATGATATGATGCATGATATTCTACATGATTATGTAGATGATATTATAGCTTGTTCCATCAAAGAAGATGATAATTTAGATGACTTGAGAAAAGTCTTTGATCGGTTAAGGGAATATCTTATCCGACTGAATCCAGCTAAATGTATATTAGGAGTTAAGTCCAATAAATTATTGGGGGTTATAGTTTCTTTATGTGGCATTGAAATTGACCCTCTCAAGATCGTGACTATCACTGATATGCCCGCACCCACAAATATATCTGAATTACGAAGTCTACAAGGTAAAATTCAAGCTATTCATCGCTTTGTCGATAATTTGGCGGACAAAACAGGACCCTTTCTTAAGCTTCTTAAGAAAGATGTCTCTTTTCATTGGGATGATGAATGTCAGGAAGCATTTGACCTCCTCAAACAATATCTCCTTAACCCTCCGGTGCTTTCACCACCTAGACCTGATCACCCATTTATCTTGTACATTTTTGCTTCAGATTTTGCCTTAGGAGCTATGTTATCTCAACTTGACGATGAGAAGAAAGAACGTGCTAATTATTACATTAGTCGAACATTAATCAGTTATGAAACTCGCTATACAGTATTAGAGAAGTTATGTCTAGAAGTCGTATTTTCTACACAAAAATTATGCCATTATATGCTCAGTCAAAAAATGTATGTTATTGCTAAATTCGATCCTTTGCGGTATCTCATGAGTCGCCCATACTTATCTGGTCGCACCGCAAAGTGGGTTCTTGCACTAAGCGAGTTTGAACTCACGTTTATAGGACATAAGTCTATTAAGGGTCAAATCATAGCATACCAATTAGTTGTTGCACCCTTAGAGTCTACCCATCCCCTCATCATTGAGTTTCTCGATGAATGCCTTAAACTAGAGGCATACCATCCCGAGCAATGGTCCCTATACTTTGATGGAGCCCGATGCATGAGTGGGGCTGGTGAGGGTATTATTTTAATATCTCCATAGAAACATCTTATACCTCTATCCTTTAAATTAATGTTTGCTTGCACTAATAACACTGCTGAATATGAGGCTCTAATCCTTGGATTACGAGCTGCCTTGGCACTGAAAATTAAAAATTTATTAGTTTTTAGTGACTCTCAACTTGTCATAAATCAAATCAATGATGTTTATCAGACCAGAGATGATAAATTACATCCATATAAAGCATATGTCTTACAATTACTATCTTTATTTTATCAAGTTACCTTGGAAGCTATTCCTCGAACTAGCAACCATGTGACTGATGTTGTGGCTACAACTGCATCTCTTTTGCCCTTGGAGTTATATGACGAATATGCTACCATCATTATTCATCAACTCTAGGAACCCGCTTCAAATAAATAATTCTTAGAACCTTTGGATGTGTTTCTAATCAATGAAACTACTCCTGAACCTTGGTACACTGATATATTTAACTTTCTTCAAAATGGGACCTTCCCTAAAGGTTGTAATAGCAACCAGCGTTGGTTATTACGTAGACGAGCAAGTCACTTCATAATTATTGGTAATACCTTGTATAGGAGATCTTTTGAAGGCATCCTATTGAGATGTTTGACTCTAGAATAATCTCGATCAACTTTGAGTGAAGCCCATGATGGATCTTGTGGGGGACATTTTAGTGGTAGCACCATTACTAAGAAGCTCCTTAGGATAGGATATTTTTGGCCTACCATGGAGAATGATGCACATGATTATGTGCGCCATTGCGACAAGTGCCAGAAACACGCTGACCTTGTCCATGCACCTGCACAAGAGCTGCATGCTATTTCATCTCCTTGGCCCTTTTCAAAATGGGGCTTAGACATCATTGGAAAAATCAACCCTGTGTCATCTGATGGACACAAATTTATCATAACTACTACTGAGTATTTCACGAAGTGGGTTGAAGCTATGCCCTTAGCTTCTTGCACTGGAACCCAAGTCTCCAAATTTATTTTTAATCAAATTATTTGTAGGTTCGGAATTCCTACAAATCTCATCTCGGATAATGGAACTTGTTTCAAAAATAAATATGTCAAGAAATTATGTCAAAAATATAAAATTCAACATCGTTGGTCCACTCCCTATTATCCTCAGGGTAATGGCCAAGCAGAAGCATCTAATAAAACATTAATCAAAATCCTCAAAAGAATGGTCAATAAATCTGGTCGATATTGGCACATTCAACTATATCCTGATGTATGGGCTTATCGAACTAGTTTTTGCACTCCCACGAGCACTTCACATTTTGTTTTGGTTTATGGCATTGAAGCTGTTTTTCCCTTTGAATTAGAAGATTCTTCTTTGGATCTACTACTTCAAGATAATAAAGTAGGAGATGAATATCGTGCTGGTAGATTTAGTCAGCTGGAACTCCTAGATGAGAAGCACATCAATGCTTTGGAACATCTTCGAGCCTACCAAAACAAGCTCAAGTGAGCATACCTCAAGAAAGTTCATCATCGATCCTTTGAGATCGGTGACCTTGTCTTGAAAGAAAATAAAAAAAATACTAATGCAACTAAAGACCTTAAAGGTAAATTCGAGCCCAACTGGCTTGGACCGTATATCATCACTACTAAATTTGGATCGAGAGCATACCGATTGGCTACATTAGATGGTAAAGATCTTAAATAACCTATGAACATTATGCATCTTAAGCGCTATTATGCATAAAATCTAGGCATTTCATCATTGTATATATTGTTATTTTGCATATTGTTTCATTTTCATCATCCATATAAAAATTTCAAAAAAAATAATAATAGTATTTATTCTTTCCATTCATAAATTAAAATCAAAATATAAAAACTTTAAAATCATCAAAATCTTCAAAAACATCTTTTATTTTCATACTTGTCAATTCTTGCAGTATTGCAGTTATATTTTCAGTTGTTTTTGGATAAATTAGCGTTTATTTGGAACCCCGCACATTCACATTCACATGAATAAATATCTTGATTTTATTTGGTATGATTATTCATCTCTCTTATATCAAAGCCCACATTTGAATTAAATAAAGTTTTGAGCATAGAGAACTGATCTTGTTATTTACTTGAACCAAACATATTTTTCACATTAAAATGATTTCATTGCAAATTCGATATGATGCTACATAGTAGAAATGGTTTCTTGAGTGAAAATCCCTTGCTCTACAGCCAATCCGAGCAAGTATCCCTAGCATAGGAAGAAAAAGAAAAGTCAAAGAAAATGAGAAAAAGAAAAATATCATTTTGTACCATCGCAGCAATATTTCAGCATTATCTCAGTTCCACGCAAAAACAAAAAAAAAAGAAGAAAAAGAAAAAGCAAAAGCAAAAGCAAAAAGCAATAAAATCCCTTTCCCTACCCCTTGAAAAGAAAAGAAGGGTGAATGAGCTTGAATCCCTGGAATTCTCAATTATTCAAAAACTATGAGGTAAGCCCCATAACAGGTGGTTTGTGCCCAACCCGCTTGGCCTTGGGTAATCCCTAGCATGGTGATATGTCTGTCACATTAGCGACCTTCTTTTGTACAGACCTATGTCGGCTTATGGATCAGCTAGCTCTTGATGACCCGACTTACATAGTAGTCTGGTACGGTTACATGCATATAAATCATGGTCAATGAACACTTATTTGGTTAATTCAAATTACTTGTATCAAATTATCTTGCTCAAAATTGGTGAATGAACAATACAATTGCACACACATTTGTATTTGAGAGATTTTGTATCATTATGATAAATCAAGATTAGTAATGAACTCACGTTTGCACATGAGGGTTCCTTATAAATCTACATTTTTTCTTTGAGATGATTTAAAATATTTTTGCAACTCTTGTTGGAATGATTTCATCTTCTTATTTAAGAACATCTGTTTAGTATAAAAACAATTACATACATTGTTTTCAAAAATCCTAAAATTCTTTCAAATAACATATTCAAAAACCTAGTAAATAAAGTCATGTTTATATATTATTATTTTCTGTTTATCTCAAAATCAAAAATCAATCATGCAATAAAACTAAAATATCAATTTCCTTTTTGGATTTTGCGATGATGGTATAAGTCTATACCTATAATTCTATGCCTAGCGCAAACCATTGTTCTAATCTTATTTTCCCATTAATTTTAATTTATAAAAACATATGGCTTACATCATTATGTTACACAAATTATGCTTTAAAAAGAACAAACACATTTTTCTATTTCATTTCATTATGTCAACATTCCATTTTGCAACCATGGTATAATTCCTAGGGAATTATTCTAAAAATTTTATCACACTTAGGAATTTATGCCTAGCAAAAATCATATTTCTTTTAATATCTCATGCATAATATTTTTATGAAAATCTGAAAACACATCATCATCATCATCATTTTTCATCATCACAACACAAAGTCTTAAGATAGTCTCTTAAGCACTCTTTTACTTTTAGCAATATTTCTCTACTGGGATTAGCTTGACGACCTAGTGAGTGGTGACTCCATGAAATGGTCTATAACAACGACAATTTCCTTTGAAATTATTGTTAGAAGTCTCTTTATTTTTCATCAAAACACACCACCAAAACAACCAATTTGTTTACATCAAATTATTTCATTTAAATTTTATGGCATGACATAAAATTATAATTTATTTCCAAATGACATAATTACACGAACAATTAATCAACAAATCCAAAATTAAAGCATCATACAACATATACACAAGTCATATCATCAAACAAGACCATATATATATATCAACAAATTATATACATCATATCAAAACCGGATTGGTATGCCACAATCTATACCCTGGCATACTCAATCCTCTCAAAAATGTATACAATCTCTATGCAGTGAGCGGCTAGCCTCGAGAAGCCCTCGAGCTCTCTGCCTCATCTCCTCCCCCACCCTAACATGGAGGAGGTGGTCCCATAGAGGTTCGGGTAGTGTCTTGGGTCCTCGTCGTCGATCGTGAGGATGTCCTTGATGATCCCATCATGATCGAATCCATAATGGGGGCTGGCAATGGTATCCTCTGGTTCTCTAGAACCACATGATAGTACAACCCCTGGTAGAACATGGTCTAAGAAATAGCCCACGCTAGATCCTAAGTGCTCGCCCCTTCGCTTCGAGCCCTAAGCCATGTAGCATCATCCTCTAGTGTCTGCACCTGAGCCCGGAGGTGAGAATTCTCAGCCTGGAGAGCTTCCATCTCGCTACTCTCTCCAACCTCTATACCCTTGCTCTTATCGGGTGATGGTGGCCTCCCCCTTATTGAGAAAGGAATCTCTCCTACCTCCTCCATGTTTGTTGCGACCTTTGTGAAGCCTGTGCCATCCTTTTGCATCTCTCCTGTGGAGACTGTCATTGCTCTCTCCCATTGTGACCTCGCGTTGCCTCAATAGTAGCTTGATGTTGCCTCCCCATATGTCACACCATGGCATGCACTAGACCCCATGACCTTGTCGCTCAAGGAGGGTGGATGTCTATGTACCAGGCATCGTATCCATCTCCAACCCTAATGTCATCATCATCCACTGGTTGGATGGGGGCATCATCCATGTCCTAGCTCTAGAATCATTGCATATTCGAAGCCTCGCTCAATATGGTATTATCCTAAACAGTTCGGGAGTACTCGTAATCCCTGAGAGAAGGGATCCCCTACTAAAGACCGAACTATCATAGAACTCGATCATAGCGGTGGAGCTCTACCTCTCCCCACTCCATCCTTAGCCTACAGACTCACCTAATGCGAGCCAACTCCTGCCCATCCTCTACCCACCCTGGATGCTCTCTCCATGGCCTCTAGGTGATCTAGTCTGGGATGAGGTCGTCTAGCAACCTCTGAGACATTGACAGATCTATATGCTACTGTGACCCTCTCTGGAGCCACCAATAGAAAACCCGAGGCCTCTCCCGGTCAACCCTAGTCAATGGGAGTCCTATCGGCCTTTGCACTGCAATGTGCTTCCAGCACCAAATATGTAGTAGTGATGTCAAAACTAGGCATTGGCCTCCCTTGCATATGACCCCATGCAGGATCCTATACAAGCGGCATAGTATAAAGCTCCCCCATGCAAACCTATACTCATGGTCTCTCATGTCGCAAACCACATCTGATAGGAGCTAGGGTAATTTGCACCCACTCTGGTGGCATAGTAGTATGCCACCCACTATCCTCGCTAATACCTGAGTCAACCTAGATACCCCAGGCATCTGCATAAGTGAATTGATGTTTACTCTACCCTTCTCTAGGGTGAAGCTTGGGTCTTCGCTCAACCTCATCATCGCCTGGCCCTGATTTGCCATAGGAGTCATCAGTTGTCCTTGTATGGGGATCCTCAAGATCCTCCATACGTCCTCTAGTGTGGGATCCATCTCCCCTATTAATAACCAGAAGTAGGATGACCCCAGATACCATCTCTCTGCTAGGGCTGTTAGTAGCCCCATGTCTGTCGATACTTATGGCATCTCTAGCACATGCTGTAGTCTGACCTGTGCCAGTCGATCTTGCTCCACCTAGTTGAGCATGGCCACATCATCCCTCAGCCCCCCGTATTTCCACTCCTGACTCTTTAGTAACCCCCTCTACAAAAAAAATAATAAAACAATAAAATTTATTAATAAACCAATTATTAAAATCAATTAAATGCAATTCAAACAAGCTTAATTTCATCAAATGATGATATCATCCACTATTGGACGATATCGTCCTAAATTGGGTAAAATCATCCTTTGTAGGACGAAATCGTCTCCTATTTTGCAACTTGGGGATCGCCCCTTGTTGGACAAGATCGCCCCTAGTTCATCGATTTCACCCTCAAACGAAATCGACGATCTAGAGATGATTTCGATGAAATAGGGATGATTTCGCCCCAATGTCGTTGACGGCCTAAAAATGGCTGCGATGCCCCAAATCAGTCAAAAATTAAAACAAAAAATTGCACAAATCAAATTCAAACATAATTTACTAGCATTAGATCCTTACCCGTAGCCCGCGTCGGACCTTTGTCGACTTGTGCGCTGTCTCAACCATTTTTTGTTTGCAGAGCTCTCAAACAGTAAAAATGAATTAGGGTTTTACCCTATTTTTCTTAATTTTATTTAAAAACAACATTTTTAGTTTTGCTTTTCCGCGCTTTTACCTCAAACGTTCGATTTGGGTAAAAACACGGAGGGGGCACCATAGTCAATAGTCGTACGATTCAACCTAGAATCGTCATCTAGAAAATTGAGTAAATTTTTGCTTTCTCGTAAAACAGGAAGAACTCATCTTTAATGCATTTTCTTCAAAAAAATTGCTAAAGAGGGGGCAAAATGTAGCACCCTAAAATTGGCACAGTTAAACCTTAGTAAAAAGATAAAAATTTGAATTTTAACCCAAAACCTCCCGTTACTCGCTCCCCTTGTTTTCCATGCCATTTTTAGGATTTGTTTTGACCATTGGACGATATCATCGCCGATCAAACGAAATCATCCCAGATCTAACGAATTCGTCTGGAATAGAATGTCCAAACGATTTCATCCCAAAACCAAATTTTCATAATTAGCTTATGTTTCAACAACTTCTCTAACTTGGGAAAAAAGTGTGTCTACATAGTTAGAGTCTCCCCCATTGGAGATCTCCCAAATTGGGATGATCTCCAACCTCCTAACCTCCCCCTAGTCCTATATAAACTAGGATTTTCTCAGTTTATCCCCCTGAACCCACTGGCTGAATGATTTCCTTGCAACTTTAACTTTTCATGCATTAGAACACCTTCATATTTTCATTTGCATTGAGTGTTTCAAGTTTTCTTGCAAGAATTTTATTGTTTTTCATCCAGAGCAAGCTCAAATTATCGCAGACGATTTCGAATGATCCTGTCAAGGATCGGTGATGATCTCATATGATTGGAGGCGATCCCGATTGTAGTCCAGATTGGGGGCAATCAGAGCCCAAAGTTTGCATTTTCTTATCTTTTCTCTTCATTTTCTTATGCATTAACTTGGTTTATTTTATTTTTGCATCCTGGAGTTCACCTCATTTAGTATAGATGCATGCTAAAGTTAAAATAAATTATTAAAGTAATGCATTTTCCTTTAATCGTTATTTGGATCTGTCATTTAGGCAAATTTACTATCATTTCTATCATTTCCCCTTGCTTTTGCAGTTGCATTTTTTGGTTTCTAGTATATGTCTCTGTGATTGCAGGTTTTTGATGAATTCATCTGATGAATTCGTCAAATCGATGATGATCTCGTCTGATCTCAGATGACCGACTAAGATCTGAGATGATTATGTGACATTTCAGATGATTACGTATGATTTGAGACGATTTGGACTTCTACAAAACTTAGAATCTGCATCAGACATCCAAAATTAGGTATATTCTATCTCATTTAGCATATTTTATGTGTTTAGCACTTACTTATGTTCTTTGTATTCATATAAATCAGCATTGGCATATAGAATAGCTTAGATTCATCTTGGCCAAACCTAGGAATTGAATGATTAAAGCACAAAATGAACACATCAAACCTACTCTCAACCTAGGAGTGGAAACTACCACTCAAAATTTTCCTGGTGAACCCACCATCCATCAAAAATTCACCCTTATACCCCTCCCCCGAGAGGCGCGACCTTCAAAGGGCCTCTCAGTATGAGGTATTGTCCCATCCTTCTCGCATTCCCCTTTCGGGTGTGGATCCTATAGCCTGAAGGTAAGGATGCAAAAAAATTGGAGCGATATAGGAAGGTGTGGATTTTCTTGACCATCAGTTTCAAGAATCTCATCCAAAGTATCTTACGAAAACAAGTGGTGAAATTCTATTATGTCTTCAAATTCATTTATTGATTCTATTTCAATTTCACTTTCAACCACTTTATTCAATTCTATGGAAAGTTTTCTCCTATCACATATCTCAAACCTAGTAAGATTTAGGACACCTCCATTATCTAAATACTCATGCATCTCTAAAAATGAACCCATCTCTACACAATCCACATTTGTGGATGTTGGCTTGGCAACTTGCACCTCCTCTTGGATGATATCTAAGGTTATTATAACATTTAGACATTTAAATTCATCCCCTTGCTTATTCACCTTAGGTATCATTGAGTGGAGGGTGCTATATTAAATGGTTGGTATAGGTTGGCATCAATAAATCTAGAAGAACAATCTCTCATGGGAACATGTTGTGCCTCCACTTGCCATTGTTCTACCATTATTACGACCTCATAGATTCTATGCAAAGATGGGTCATCAAGATTTTCCCCTAAAAGTGTAGCAATTACGAGGAATGGCTCCCATGTATACTTGAATAGCTTGCTCTTCTATTATGTCATATTTTTTCCACACTTGAATGTGTAACTCATGGAACCTATCACTAAATTGACTTATAGATTCATTATGCTCTTTACGAATAGAGGTAAACTAATTTTACAATATATCTAAGTGAACCTGATTACCAAAATGATAAAGATATGTTGCTTCTAGTTGGACCCAAGAAGTCCTAACCTCCGTGGGTAATTGGGCATACCAAATGAATTATATGTCATCCAAAATGTATGAGAATAATCTACAAGCAACATCCTCATGGAAAATTTTCCATGGAATTAGCATGCTCTTATAGATATCCAAATTTTGTATGCATCCCAATACCAAATTTTTCCCAAACTACGGTGGACCATCCAATATACATTTAGGAATTTGATGGGGTATTCCAGGAATATGTAAACACTTATAATATTGACCTAAGAGAGATACCATTCCTATTCTTATTTCATCCATTCATGCTCTTAGTTCATCAAATATCGTCATTAGTGAAACTCAAGGAATAACTTCAGAACCAATTTTGTTAGTCAAATAAAAATATCTTGAAAATAAACATAAAATGACTAACAATTTTCAAATAAACAAATCATAAATATCATCATGTTAGCATCAGCCCAAAATATATGCATCAATTAAACCATGATATTGAAGGATATTATCAAATTTGCAAAAAGGTTAGTATTAACACATCATCAAATAGAGAATGTTAGAATCAATGATCGTGATCAAAAAAATCTCATTAGTCAAGACCAATGTCTTTGAATAAATATTTCAAGTAACATGAAAAATCTAGCATCTAAATAGCAATAAAATAAATCAATTCAGATCCTCCTAGCTCCCAAAGTGTTGAGTGCTAAAAGAGGCCAAAGATGCTAATCAAAAGGACTTGAAATATTTAGCAATTCAAAACTCTCAAAGTTACACCAATATCACATTATTCATTGCATGAACAATTCAAAAGCATTTAGAACAATAATGAACAATTTAGCATAAATGAAATAACACCAATTCATGCGCTCCTTCTAGCACCAAAATGTTGAGTGGTAATTTTACCCAATTTCAAAACCACACTCACCTTAGGATTTTGATCATAAAACCCTCTCTTGCAAAAAATTTAAAAACCAAAACAACTTCTTCAAGGTTCCACTATATAAGCATTGCATATGTGTATTAGTAATCTCAATGAAGATATATCAATTCAATGCTAGGAACACCTTAGTGATTGCAAGTAACTATTAACAAGGGGCTTGTGTTGGTTTATTTTATTATGCCATATTAATGATTGTTCATGAAAATTAAATGCAAATATGAATTGGTCCTCATATGACCACAATGTATCCTTAATCCTTTTTATCTTAAATATTTTTAGGTATGTTTATCTTCCTTTATTAAGTAGATTTTAAACAAGTTTTATCTTGTATTAAATCCTACTTTAAGAATGAAGTAGAAGATTAAAACCTATCTATGAATGTGAATCTGAAATGATGAAAATATCCATTAAATGTAGCTTCTATCATGAAGATAAATATAGCCTTTGATATAGTTAATAAATTGTCTCTCTTTGATGAAATTTTTCTTAAAGAGACATCAATTTATTGTTTTAAAATAATAGTCTCAAAATGTCATTATTAATTATCACTCTTTAATGAAATCATAATTTTCATAAAGAAGAAATAATTTAATGCTTTAAAATAATAGCCTTTGATGTAATGTATAAATTACCCATCTTTGATGAAATCAGAATTTTTATAAAGAAAGGCGAATTTATTGCTCCGAAAATGATGGCTTATGAAATGCCATTAAAAATTAACCTCCTTTAATGAAATTACAATTTTCATAAAGGAAAGTTCATTTATGCTTGAAAATAAAAATAAAAAGCTGAAAAAATCTTATTTTACCCTCAAAATGTGAAAAAATAAAATTCCGAAATTATAAAAACCTCATAAAATAGCAATTTTCAATAATTTTTATAAAATTGAAATAGCTTCGGAATGAGTTCGAATTAATTTTAGATGAAATATTGTAGCTCATTCTTCACACCCATGTATTTATTTTTGTCATTTTAATTTTATTTTAATTTTTATTTTAATCACTGAAGTTTTAAAAATATACAAAATGAAGGGTTAGGAAATAAAAAATAAAAAACTGAAATAAACTTGAATGTTGAAAACGTAAATATGCAAAGCTTTGTCAATTTGATGGTAGCTTGTCCTGCAAAACCGAAGATGTGATAAACTCTTACATGCAACCTAGTCTATTCCAACCTGCATTTGCACAATCAAAATAAGCTAAGTGCTAGCTCTTAAGGACACAAAAAAAATCAGACTCCAAACATTCAATGATGTGACCATTAAAATGCATCAAACATCATTTATAAGTCCAAAACCTGAAAAAGGGAAAGATAAATAATTAAATCCAAGCATGCACAAATCCTTCTCCTATTTTACTAAGTCCAAATTTCTAAAAAATATTTGCATTAAAAATAAAATCTTTGCTTTTACAAACAATTTTCAGCAGCATTTCTGGTCTTCAAAAAAAATCAGTCACTGTCACTTCTCTCAAAAAATATTTATAATTTTTTTTTTTCATATCTTCTCCTTCGTTTCCCAAAACGGCTCCCTCTCTTTATTTTCAGAAAACTATTCATTTCATTTTCGTTTTAACGTTTCATTTTATTTGCTTTGCCTTCCTTGGATTTTCTTTTCTTTTGTTTGCCTTGGTAACGACCATAAGCATAATGGCTTAAATGACCATTACTCCTTTTTATTTATTGAAATGTATTTTTACTAATGCTCATGCTTAAATCTATTTTATTCACCCGTGTAGAAGAATGAGGCCATAGATTGCATAAATTATCACGTGATGCTTTATTACCTAATGGACAATGGTGGGTCTCATTCATCATGTCGTCCAATCACCAAAAGCCTCGACATTCATTAATTCACACATCCTTTTAATGCTCTGTAAATTTCGGTATGCATCACTGCATCTACCTTGACATCTCCCATCTACGTTATGTTCAGGTTGCCCATTCATTTGCACACCATATGGCATCCCATCCAAAATATTCCCCAGCTACTTGATAACATACACTCATTTCTCCGTGTTATTGACATGATTCCTAGTCGTGCTCTGATTTCATCCATGATGTTTGGTTCAGACTATCATCCCTATGAATATAACCAACCACCACGCTTAACCTATGGTGTGCACTACATCGTTAGCCCCCATATAGATACTTCATCCACTATGCAGTGTTTGTCGATAGTGACTACCCATGTCATCTAATTAATCAGTACTTGCTACTATGTGTGTGTTCCTAGGATAGAATATCCACTAACATTGTCATCACTCTTTATCTTTGTGGTAATGATCGATACATCGGCTTGGTCTTCCTATGCTATCGCTGAATAATCACCATGTTGGCTCATTAAAAATTTACCATTGCGCTTGCTTGTGTATGTTACCATGGTTTCCCCATCATTCGTGCCATTGTGCTCTAGGTTTGGTTGCATCGGTCTCCACTATCCATAGTCCATTCGGCCACCACATCGCTCGTTGAGCAACGGTTCCCTCCACCGCACTATTCATACCTGCTCTGGTCTACTTAGGGCACCACCATAACCGAATGCTCTCCTCGATGGCACTTCATCACTACGCACTACCCGTATTCTATCTCAACGGTCTTTGTTGATGTGCCACTTCTTCCCGCTTCATATTGCATCGCATTTTCTGTGATAGGAACAACGACTCACATATGCATAGCTTCATCAAGATTGAGGATATCTGCATCATGATAGGACCATATGGGTGCGTGACAATGCATGATATAAAACAAACAACTCCCATCCACCTTGACTACAATAACTCCAACCAGAATGCCCATGTTTGCTTATGATGAGGGTCTCTCATTTGGCCATGTCAACAACTCGTCAATTGTGTGATCCTTGATCCACCGTCAAAGCCAAACTCTTTGTCATATTTGCTATTGCCCATGTGGGTCACTATCACATTCCATCAACATGTCTGGATTGTTGCTATATTTTTAATAAACATCACCTACACTTTATATGTCCATGGCCAAATTGGTACTGCCCTCTTTTGATTACCACAAATGTCTTCCTCGATGTTCCAGTATCGTAAACCCATCCACTACACCTTGTTCGGTGCTTCTGTCGTGACCAGCACTACAATTATTTTAAAACCTCCTTAGTTGGCTATGCGTTGGAGTCCTTACCAAGCCAGGGTGTCCTCCCATCTGGACATTACGTAATCTTATCATCTCTCAATGCTCGAACAATTCTCTACATCCTACCTCATCACCATACAACCCTACCTTTGATAACGGGAGTAAACGTATCCCTCGTTACAACCCACGGCTTTTTTTGGCATGCATCTTGTCTATCCTCGGAGCTAAAATACTACTACCTATGGTGTTCAGTCCTTAAGCCTCCATTTCATCTACGTGATGACTATCGCATCATATCCATCTATCGCTTCTTCATCGCCTGGTTCGAGTCCGCTCGTCAAATGCTTGGTGGGGTCCATGACAATCAACCTTGACGAGTTGTCGTGTAGTCCGTGTGGTGGATGCTTTCCATAACCTATTGTCACCATAGAATGTAATATAAATAAGATTTATGTTTATAATATTAAACCCACATTTTAATATATAAGAACATTAAAATATAATGAATTCTAGCATAAGAACATGGCAATAAAGTGTCATTTTATTTTATTTATTTATTAAATTCTTCTTTATTATTATTATTATTATCATTATGTATATAAAATGTATATAATAATAATAATAATAAAAAAGTACAACAATTACTAATAAAATCGCCTAACAACAAAATTGATGATAAAAATTATCAACAACAAATTAACGATAAAAATAATCGACAATAAATTATGATAAAATCGTCGACAATAAATTGACGATAAAAATAATCAACAACCAATTGATGATAAAACTTCATCAGCAACAAATCGATGATAAAAATCATCGACAATAAATTGACGATAAAAAGCATCAGCAATAAATTGACGATAAAAATAATCGACAACAAATTGACGATAAAAATATCATCGACAAAAAATTGACGATAAAAATAATCGATAATAAATTGATGATAAAAATCATTGACAATAAATTGATGATAAAAAATCGTTGACAACAAATTGATGATAAAACTACAAACCCAAAACAAAACAAAGCATTAGACACTTAAAATAAAATGCAAACACCCAAATACCAAAATAGAAGGTGGCTCCCCAATTCTAGGGCGAGTTGTGTGACAGTCACAACAAATGGCAACTCTGCTGGGAAATGCTCCTAAGAATTTCAGGTAAAGAACCCAACTTGAAATGAGAACACACAAGATCAATGAAACACAAATTATTTAGCAATTTCCCGATAATGTGGGGGTGAACAGCTTTGAATAGAAATAATTAATCCATCTGCCTTTGTTGAGTGTGTGAAAAAGTGATTCATTTTGCATCTCTGTGTTGGAATATTTGACATTCCGCTAAGTCCAATTTTAGCCTATTATGTTATGTAGGATTTGAGTCCATGTTTAATTAGTTTTTTAGTCATGAGAGAATTTCTCTCAAGTCTATTCTAGTCCTAGTCTATATTAGGGTTTCTTAGAGCTTGTTATGGGTTCTAAAGCCTATATAACATTGTAATATTTTATTTATCAATAGAACAATTGAATCATTGCTACTCATTTGGTATCAGAGCCTAGCAATCTGTGAGGATCGACTCATTTGAGGTTTAGGTGGAACTTTCAACGAGGTGCACGTTGTGGACGAATTGGACTCTCTCAAGGCACCTAACACAGACTACCCATGTTCTATCACTAACACTGGATATTGTGGTGCCTATCAAAGTGTACAAACTATCGTGTTCTATCACTAACACTATGGATATTGTGGTGCCTATCAAAGTGTACAAACTATCGATAACCCACCCAAGATGCATGGAAACCTATTTGTGTGGCTTCTACGTGAAGTGATCAAGCCTTCATGGCTCAACGTAGGGCCTATCAAAGACCAAGTGGAGTACAAATTGTGGACGGATGCGGACAACACAAAACTAACTCAACAAATTTTTGTGACAAGCTAACATGGATTTGGTGTGATGGGATGTTGACTAGGACCAGAGAATACATTTGATGAGGCAATTATTTGATGGTAAAAGGAAAAAATGAAGGTTTTGACCACCATTTTGTAGATATTTGCCTTATGGGGATTTTTCAATTTTAAAAATATACCTGGCCTGTAACATCCCAAATGTGGGATAACTCTCTCAGCTCCAACCACGAGTCTTTCCCACAGTGACCTGCCTCCTCCATCAACCTGAACCTACATCTCCCTGTTGCAGTTCCTCATAGTTCTAGCAAATGACAAAGAGGATGTTATACCTGCAGATCTTAGATTCAATAGAAGGTGGATTTTAATCTATGTGTAGGCATCCGATCCTCCATGCACCAGTGGCCTCCATTGGCTAAATTTGTTGTTTCAAAACATAGCAAATGTAGATCTGATGCACATATTTCTATTCACTACAATGGATACATCGTAGGTCATAACCCAATCGTAGCAGCATGATGTACCAAGGTAGTTTTCATTGTGGTCATTCGAAGGAACAAATGCTACACCATTTCAAACCATCAACAAAATATCACTACTAGATCAATAGTTTCAAAAAGAGACTAAGTAGGTTTTGTTTTAGGTGGCCAAATTGTTGTAGATGATGCTCGTGGTACAATAACAATTATCAATACTCGCAATGACAGTCTCATCTGCTCTCATATATTCTATTGGATTTTTTACCATTAAATCTAGCAAGACAACATAATTTCTAGGTAATCACCAAGAAGGTGCATGTAACAATAGCTTAGACTTAATCACTATTGCAGTTATAGCTAGCCCAGGTCGAGTGCATATCACTATTTCCATCATAGTACATGAAGGGAACAGCAGAGCTCGATCACATGTTGACATGGAATCGATTATTATTGCAGGACAACTGTACAATTTCTATGCATAACACTGAATTGCGTAGCTGGAGTAGAAGATAAATTTACACAAATTTTAGAATAGTTTTCTATAACCACGACATACACAACTGAGGGAAATCACACATGATGATCTCAATCTCTGATAGAGGTTGATTGTAGTATTTGAGCAATGTTTTGCACAACTAGATGATGGAAAACTTCTCATAGGAGTGCATAACCTATTATGCTGAGTGGAGAACAAGCTGGAAACAGTCGCTCACTCAAAGAGGAGAGCCTCATTGCACCACTCCCGTAGATCATTCAGTCAAAGTCTGTAAATAATTTTTATGATTCATCTGGATGTTGTAGACCTACGTGTGAGATTACGATACACGATGGAGGTCTTAACTATTTTTAAAGTAGCAGTAACGCACTATATCTATTAACAAATAATTTCACTGTGTGCAGACAGACTCTTGCAAGCGTGAATATTATTTTTATTACCACCAATGCAACGACGAATTGCAACCAGAAGGCAATGAAAAATTGCGTAGAAAGGATTGTGTCTCTATCCCACCATGCATTATTGTACATATTGTTGTTGAAGAAGCATAGGCGAGATAGATCTACTTGCACCATATGATAGTTTCCAACCCGCCCGACGCTGATGTAGAAGCTGCGTGTGTAATTGTTGCCAGGTAAAGACGTCTTTGTTGACCTACAATCACGAAGGAGTGCTACTATGGATATCGAGTGCCCAACATGAAGGATTGAATATGTTAGAGCCAATGGAGCAGTTGATACAGTTGATGTCATGGATAATAAGTGTGGAGAAGTTGAAGATATTGAAGGAGGAGACTGTTGAATGTTGGATAGAGACATGATCTAAATTATGCAAGGAGAGCGTGAAGGCTGCAAGGAGATAGTGTTGATGATGAACGGTTGAAGGAATCCATGAGCAGTTGAATCTATGAGCAGTTGAAAGGTGAAGTCAACGTATGCGGAGGAAGAGATTTCACCAAAGATGAATGATAATTTAAAGCATTTATATACGAAGGAAGGTTGCTATCTACAACTAGCCGATCAGAGGATCTTGTTCATGAAATAAAGGATTTAAATGAACTTATAGTGTTGTTTGTTTCATTTGAAATATTTGAGATCTGAAATGAAGTATGCCAGTATGCCCATCGAGAGAGAATATGAGGAGGGTATTTTTTTGTTGAGAAGAGGACAACCGATTGCATGTGATATTATCAAAGGTTAATTCTGAGATATTGACTCCATAGTTTGAGTCAATTGAGGATCCTTTTAGAAGATTAATGAAATCTCTACAAAGATAATTGCTTGTTGTCTTGGTATGATGACCAACAACAACTATGAGTTGCAAGCTCCAAGATTTTTTGGAGAAGAGTATATGTTTTGGAATGTCAATATGAGGATATTCTTGATTGCCAATGGACTTTGGGATACCATTGAATATGGTTACAAAGAACCTGAGAGCTGGAGCAACCTTGTGGGAGAATAAAGAAGCAAGAAAAAGGAAGAGCAATATCAAAATTGCTTAGCCCTCTTGGATATCAGGAAGAGTATGATGGAGAACACCTTTCCACTCATTGCTAGTTGCAAATCAGCTAGACAAGCATGGAAAATATTACAAGAAGTTTATGGGAACTCTTGTGAGCTAGTATGTAAGAGCAAGGAGGAGCCTTGCATCCTTGAGGAGCCTTGTGTTGATTATTGTGAAACTCTTTTCATAAAAGAGGGTTTTGATGAATATTGTTTCAAGAGGAAGCCTTGTTCCCTTGAAGATCCTTTTGGAGAGTCTTATGAAGACTCATGTGAAGATTATCGTGAGCAACCCTAGAGGACTCTCATTGTTGGAGGTATGTCTTGTGAAGGCATGGAAACTTGTAAGTATCAATTCTCTATTTTAGAAGAATAATATGATGAAAATTATCAATTATTTCTTTTAGAGGGAAAATATGATGATGAAAAGAAAAATTGTGTGAATTAAGTTTTTTGTAATGAAGAAAAAGCAATTGAGAAAATGGAATGTTTGGGAAACATGGACATTGAAAATGAAAGTCTCATTGAAGAGACAATTAAGAAAATATCATTCTATGGGAATGATGCTTATTGTGAAAACCACTCCAAAGTGGATGATGGCTTGCTTGAAGAACCAACCCAAGAGTGTTGGCATCTTGAAGATATGGAAGGATGTTCCATTGATGACCATTTCTCAAGAATGGAGGAATGTTACATTGAAGAGGAAGGAAGAGAAACACTCACATTGGAGTGTTCCTTGCTTGAAGACCAATGTGAGGTGGATGAAATATGTCTCAAGGAGGAGGCACTACAAAAGAAAATGAAAAGGCAAGAGGAAGATAAAAAGGAAACACCCACATTGGGTTGCTGGAAATGGATGAATGAATATGATTCATATCATTCATATCATGTATCCAAGACTATTCTCATGGAGGAGAATTGTGAAGATTGCATTGAAGAGCCAAACCATTGTTGGCATGTTGAAAAACACTCACATGGAGTGGAGGCAAAATAAGATGCAAAGGTAGATACTCACTCATGTGGAGTGAATATTGTTTGTCCTACCAAGACACAAATTGTATGGGATGTTGATCCCCATGATATTGTTGATAAAGAGGAGATGCAAACTATAAGTTGCATGCTCAATAGAGATCACTCATCAAGAGTGACAAATAGAGATGCTTCTTGTCCATCAGCCCAAGAAGTTTGTGTGAAGAGATATTTTGTGAATCTCAAAGAAGAAAATGATTTGTGTGAATAAAATAGCACAAATGATTATCTCATTTGGGATGTGGAAAGTGAGAGAGCAAATAAGATAGAAATAGCAATTGAAAATGAGATCATTGATTTTCTTGTTGTAATGGCAAAGGAAACATCACCCATGAATGAAGATCAGTCACTTGGAGTGTCTACATTGAAGGAAAAGAGTTGTCTTGAAAAGGCAACTATGTATGATTATTTGAATGAATGGTGTTTCAACACACCAACATGGATTGAACAAAGGATGAGAAATCTTAGTGAAGAGTTGATGGTTGATTTTGATGCAACATACAATGAAAGAGATATGCCCCAAAATAGCTTTATGGGGAGCACCAAATCTAATCACACTAGAGGTAATATTTTTGTGATTAATGATTTGTTTTTTGTGAGTAGGTATTTGAAGAAAGGAGGAGATTGTCTTAAAAAGGTATTATTGAGATATGAAGTTATTTCATTTGCAAAGAACATGGATAACATGGTGATGAAAACCATGGATATGTGTTGGTTGTATTTTATGTTTAAAATTCCCTGGAAGGAATCATGTAAAGCCATAGTAAAGAGTGAAACATTGTGTGAGGAGCAACAATTTGTTGTTGCATTTGTAACTAGCTATTGCATAGCTATATTTTATTTGAAAATATGTGTAGAGGTATGTGAGGTTGTTGTATGGAAAAATCACCTACATGATATTATTCAATGTAAATACTCAGAAAGAGTATTAGGAGCTGAAGAATGGTTTGAAGACCATCACATGAGAGAGGTAAAAGATGTGCTAGATTGGTTAGCAAGAACCAATGCTTTGGGTATTATGAGGATGCCATAATTTGAAGGAGTTGTTGATGAAGGGGGATTATCTCATCAAAATGAGGCACTCAATTACTTGTAGGAAGGAGAATCAACTAAAATGGAGGAGATCCCACACCAAAAGTGGAAGGAGTGCCCAAGACAAAATTTTACAATTTTTTATTTCTTGTTACAAAACTGGAGGAGACGAAAAATATTGAGTTTCTTCCAATGTTGTGATGCTGATGAACTTCTGGAAGAAGTCCCATCAACATCAAGGGGGAGAATGTTGGAATATTTGACATTCCCCTAAGTCCAATTTTAGCCTATTTGTTAGATTTTTATGTTACGTAGGATTTGAGTCCATGTTTAGTTAGTTTGTTAGTCATGAGAGAATTTCTCTCAAGTCTATTCTAGTCCTAGTCTATATTAGGGTTAGTTTGTTAGAGCTTGTTATGGGTTCTAAAGCCTATATAATGTCATAATATTTTATTTATTGATATAACAATTGAATCATTGTTACTCACTCTAAAAATCCTCCAAATTCCATCATCCCTTTTTGCATTAGGTTATGAAGTACAACTCATAAAATGAAAAATTTTACAGACAGAGCCCCATTACCAGTCAAGCATCTATAGCCTAAGTGGGGTTTATATAACTCACCCTTGTGTTCGCTTAATGCTTTGCAAAGCCTTTCCTTTTACCCGAGATGTGTCTAGACAGAGCCCTATTGTCGATCAGGCATCCATGGCGCTAGTAGAGTTTATCTAGATCTTGTGACTGATTTGATCAAGCTTTTCAATGCTCATTTTCCTCTATTTTTTTATTTTTTTCATCAAAATAAAAACTTTGCAAAGATTCAAGCATCACTGGGGTTAGGAAGCCTAAAAGTGGAGCATGTTGGATTTTTTCCTAGGGATGCAAATAAATATAACTTCATCCTTCATAATTTCCTAAAATACCCTTTAATTTATGTGAGTTACATGTGGAGCTCTAGAGAAATATTTCATTATTCCACTCTCCACCATATTAGTCCCAAAATTTGAGCATGATCACCAAATAATTCATCCCCCTTTTCTCGGGTTCACCTATTTTCATATTAGATACTCCAACCTACTAAAAAAAGAAACACAAAAATGGGCCAGAGACCAAAATTTAGTGACCACGAAACATAACCTCAAAACAAGGGATAATCCAAAACACAAAACTTGCAAACCAAAACTAGATACAAATCATAAAACAATAAAACCAAAAACAAAAGTAAAAACACCAAAACTATATATAAATGTACAATATGGTACAAAAGGATGCAAATTTTGAGCCATCATTTGCCTGGATCCCAAACGTGATTAGCACAATGCAAAAAATATATGACATGATAAGCATGCCAAGTTTTATAGGAATCCAATGAAAACAATTTTAAGCCAAACAATACAACAATTTTCATATTACCTCTTTCACCCCACAAGTTTGATTTATTTCTATTAACATTCCCATAGGTGAGTTTAAAATCATTAAATTTATTAGACAAATTTTGATTTTCAATTCTTTCTTGTCTATTATTTAAGATGCCAATTTCACAAATCAAATCACGATCTAGAACTAGGTTTTCTTTTTCAAATATGATATCTTGCAAACAAGAGCCTATTTCTAGAAATTTGAAAGCCAAATAATTTTACACGTTTGTAGTCCAATCATACTTATGCAAAAAATTTAAAGCATCTAGGATATTTATTAAATGAGGATCATCATAAATTTGTATCATAGATTCAATAATTAATTGATTATGAACTTGATTTAGCATTTCAAGCACATCAATTTTTATTTCATTCACCAAAGCAATCTTATTAGAGGTATGAATAGAAATCAATCATTGTTCTTCATTAACCTCCAATGGTATTTCATTATAAATAACATTTGAATCCAATGAGTGATTATACAAATATTCACCTGAAGCTTGGATACTTGGACACAAAAGGTTATATTCTACCTTTTGTATATTTTCATTTACCGAAACTTGGTGAGTCATTGTGATTTATTCTTCTACGTCATGGTATTTACCTTCATTGATTACCTGTTCATCAAAAATACCAAAGTTAGGAATCCAATAAAAATCATACCCATCATTTTCAAACCTTATATATTGTTGGTCAAGGTACATGTCAAATAACACATCACCATGATCAATCACTTGAGTTGCTTCACATAGATCAACATATTTGTCATTTGGTTCCAATTCCTTGTTAACCATCCACTGTTTTTCTTGGTTAGAATATTCAAGACAATCATGTGAATTTGTATCCAAATATTTGGTATCCCAAAATGAAAGAGAAGGTTTTACCACTTCCTCATCCAACACAGATGAGTCATAAGAAATATTTACCATTTATTTTCTTTATATTTCTACAAGATCTTAAATAAATTCATATTTACCATGATCTAATTTTGGAACCTTCTCTATTATTGTAGATGCAATATCTTCATGTGAAATGGCTATTTTAGAATCCTGCATATTAATAGAAATATCATCGATAGGGGTGTGAAAAGTAGATGATTCTTCATATCTTCCCCAACCATTGTAAAAATTGTCATCTAAATTTGTGGGATGAAACTCTATGGTATATGTGACATGATATTTTGATTCTTCAATCAATTCTTTTTCTTATTTATGCATGGTAGTAGTATTATCATATATTTTAAACACTTGATGAGATTCCAACCCTTTTTCCAAAACATCCTTAGATTGTACAAAACTTGTAATATCCTCAACTGAGAAAGAAATTGTATTATCCTACATATTAATCGACACAAAGGGTTCATCAGAGGGTTTAGAGTGAGCATATTCATCCAATTTCTTCCAAGAATCATAATAATCATCTTCCAAAAGTGAGTGGTGATTCTCAACTACTTCCTCAATATATTCAAATTCATCAACGTGTTTCTCATCAAATTTACCTTCACCTTCCTTAGATGGTTCAATTATTTCCAAAAGTGGGCTACTCTTTGTATTCAAGTTTGCAATATCACTATCCACATTTGTAACCCATGATTTGATTTTATCACAATTTGGATGTCGTGGATTTTCTTGACCATCAGTTTCAAGAATTTCATCCAAAGTAAAACAAGTGGTGAAATTCTATTATATCTTCAAATTCATTTATTGATTCTCTTTTAATTTCACTTTCAACCACTTTATTCAATTCTATGGAAGTTTTTGTCCTATCACATATCTTAGAACTAGTTAGATTTAGGACACCTCCATTATCTGAATACATATGCATTTCTACAAATGAACCCATCTCTACACAATCCTCATTGGTGGATGTTGGATTGGAAACTTGAACCTCCTCTTGGAAAATATCTAAGGTGGTTATAACATTTGGATATTCAAATTCATCCCCTTTCTAATTCATATTAGGCATCATTGGAGTGGAGGGTGCTATATTAGATGGTTGGTGTAGGTTGGCATCAATAACTCTAGAAGAAAAATATTTCATGGGAAGATGTTGTACCTCCACTTGCCATTGTTCTACCATTATTGTGACCTCATATATTCTATGCAAATATGGGTCATCATAATTTCCCCTAAAAGTGTAGCAATTACGGGAGGTATGGCTCCCATGTATACTTGAATAGATTCCTCTTTTGTTATGTCATATTTTTCACACACTTGAGTGTGCATCTGATGAAACCTATCACTAAATTGACTTATAGATTCATTACGCTCTTTACGAATAGAGGTAAACTAATTTTGCAACATATCTAAGTCAACCTGATTACCAAAATGATAAAGATATATTGCTTCTAGTTGGACCCAAGAAGTCCTAACCTCCATGGGTAATTGGGCATACCAAATGAATTATTTGTCATCCAAAATGTATGATAATAACCTACAAGCAACATCCTCATGGAAAATTTTTCATTGAATTAACATGCTCTTGTAGATATCCAAATTTTGTATGTATCCCAATGCCAAATTCTGCCCACACTACGGTGGACCCTCCAATATACATTTAGGAATTTTATGGGGTATTCCAGGCATATGTAAACACTTATAATATTGACCTAAGAGAGATACCATTCCTATTCTTATTTCATCCATTCATGCTCTTAGTTCATCAAATGTCACCATTAGTGAAACAAAAAGAATAACTTCAGAACCAATTTTTTAGTCAAATAAAAATGTCTTGCAAATAATCATAAAATGACTAACAATTTTCAAATGAACAAAACATAAATATCATCATGTTAGCATAAACCTAAAATATATGCATGAATTAAACCATGACATTGAAGGACATTCTCAAATTTGCAAAAATGTTAGTATTAACACATCATAAAATAGAGAATGTTAGAATCAATTATGGTGATCAAAAATGTCTCATTAGTCGAGACCAATGTATTTGAATAAATATTTCAAGTAACATGAACAATCTAGCATATAAATAGCAATAAAATAAATCAATTCAAACCCTTATAGCTTCCAAAGTGTTGGGTGCTAAAAGAGGCCAAAGATTCTAATCAAAAGGACTTAAAATATTTAGCAATTCAAAACTCTCAAAGTTACACAAATATCACGTTATTAATTGAATGAATAATTCAAAAGCATTTAGAACAATAATGAACAATTTAGCATAAATGAAATAACACCAATTCATGCCCTCCTTCTAGCACCAAAATGTTGAGTGGTAATTTTACCCAATTGCAAAACCACACTCACCTTAGGATTTTGACCACAAAACCCTCTCTTGCAAAGAAGTTAAAACAAAACAAATTCTCCAAGGTTCCACTATATAAGCATTGCATATGTGTATTAGTAATCTCAATGAAGATATATCAATTCAATGCTAGGAACACCTTAGTGATTGCAAGTAATTGTTAACAAGGGGCATGTGTTGGTTTATTTTATTATGCCATATTAATAATTGTTCATGAAACTTAAATGTAAATATGAATTAGCCCTCATATGGCCACGATGTATCCTTAATTCCTTTCATCTTGAATATTTTTAGGTAGGTTGATCTTCCTTTAATAAGTAGATTTTAAACAAATTTTATATTGTATTAAATCCTACTTTAAGCATGAAGTAGAAGATTAAAACCTATCTATGAATGTGAATTTGAAATGATGCAAAGATTCATTAAATGTAGCTTCTATCATGAAGATAAATATAACCTTTGATATAATTAATAAATTACCCCTCTTTGATGAAATTAATTTTCATAGAGACATCAATTTGTTGCTTTAAAATAATGGTCTCAAAATGTCATTATTAATTATCCCTCTTTAATGAAATCATAATTTTCACAAAGAATAAATAGTCTAATACTCTAAAACAATAGCCTTTGATGTAATGTATAAATTACCTCTCTTTGATGAAATCAAAATTTTCATAAAGAAATGTGATTTTATTGATCCGAAAATGATGGCTTATGAAATACCATTAAAAATTAACCCCCTTTAATGAAATTGCAATTTTCATAAAGGGAAGTTCATTTATGCTTGAAAATAAAAATATAAAGCTGAAAAAATCAAATTTTGCCTTCAAAATGTGAAAAAATAAAATTCCAAAATTATAAAAACAAATTTTTTTAATAATTTTTATAAAATTGAAATGGCTTTAGAATGAGTTAATATTCATTTTGGATGAAATATTGTAGCTCATTCTTCATACCCATGTATTTATTTTTATCATTTTTTTTTTTTTTTTTTTTTTTTTTAATCACCGAAGTTTTAAAAAATCTATAAAATGAAGGGTTAGGAAATAAAAAATAAAAACCTAAAATAAACTTGAATGCTGAAAACATGCAAAGCTTTGTCAGTTTGATGGTACCCTGTCCTGCAAAACCGAAGATATGAGAAAATCTTCCATGCAACCTAGTCTATCCCAACCTGCATTTGCACAATCAAAATAAGCTAAGTGCTAGATCCTAAGGACACAAAAAATAAATTTCAAACTCCAAACATTCAATGATGTGACCATTAAAATGCATCAAACATCATCTATAAGTCCAAAACCTGAAAAAGGGAAAGATAAAAAATTAAATCCAAGCATTCAAAAATCCTCCTATTTTACTAACAAAGTCCAAATTTCTGAAAAATATTTACATTAAAATAAGATCTTTGTTTTTACAAATAATTTTCAGCAGCATTTATGGTCATAAAAAAAAATAGCCCCTGTCACTTCTCTCAAAGAAATATTTATAATTTATGTTTTGCATCTCTTCTCCTTTGTTTCCCAACACGGCTCCCTCTCTTCATTTTTGAAAACCATTCGTTTCCTTTTTGTTTTAACGTTTCATTTTCTTTGCTTTGCCTTGCTTGGATTTTGATGCAGGAGCATCCAGGGTAGCACAGCAATCTTGCATCACCGAAAAAAAGACAAACAAAAAAAACAAGCAAAAAAGTTCTAAGTTTGAAAAAAATGTTCTCAGTGTTACAATGTGTCACGATATCGCGACACAAAAGTCGTCGCGATATCGCGACGTCTTTCGAATCGTAGCGGGCGCAAAATAAATTGTCACGATATCGCGACACCAACAGCAGAACGGCGGGCACAAAATAAGTTTTCGCGATATTGCGACACAAAGGTTGTCGCGATATCGCGACACCTCCGAGCAAAGGCGGAAACAAAACCTCTAGTGTCACGATATCGCGACACCCCCGGAACAAAGACAAAAGCCGAAAAAAAGTGTCGCGATATCGCGACACATTGGCAAACAAAGCCAAAAGCCGAAAAAGTGTCGCGATATCGCGACGCATTGGCAAACAAAGCCAAAATCCAAAAAAGCGTCGCGATATCGCGACGGATGGACATGGAGGAAAAAGTGTCGCGTTTTCGCGACCCGGCTAGGAGAGAGAAGAGCGAGGTGCAGAGGTGTCGTGAAAATGCGACATGTTACTTTTTCGTGGACTATTGCAAAATGACAGTTGGCAGTTCCAGAAGCCATTAAGGCAGTTCTAGGGAACCGTTGCAGCGATTACAGGGACGGTTACGAACGGTGGTTGCAGCGGTTACAGGGATAGTTACGAACGATGGTTGCAACAAGAAGTTGTGATGATAAAAGGAGATTCTTTCAAAGGATTGAGGAGGCGGGGGAGAGGAAGGTTGTGGCTTCTTTTAGCATTTTTCTTACTATGTAATTTTTCATGGTCTGAATTGTAAAGCTTCCATGCTTCGAAATAAAATTGCGTCTTTGAAATAAAATTGCGTCTTTTTCTTGGTTATTAAAATTGGCTCCCCATCAAGTGGTATCAGAGCAGCAAGATTTTGAGTGTGTGAGAAGAGCGTCGAACATGAGGTAGCTTGCACCAGGATCTGGGGTTACAGGTTCTGAGAAATAGTGAAGCAGAATGCCATCGCAAAGAAATTATGGTGCTGGAAGGAATGTGGTTCCTGAAGGAGACTTTCGAGCATTGCAGAGACAAGTGCAGGCCTTGCAGGAAGAATTGCGTAGAGGAGTAGAGCCAAGAGGAGAAGACCAAAGTGATGATGACGGAGTTGGAGACCCGTCTAAAGAAGAAGAAGAAGTAATGAGTGCTGCAAAGTCTCGGATGATTAAAGCTATTTCTCAAATTGGGAAAAGGTCGAAGATTGATGTATCCACATATTCTAGAAATTTAAATCCAGAAGAATTGATAGACTGGATTAATGACATGGAGGAATATTTTGAATATGAGGAAGTTGAAGATCCAAATCGAATTAAATTTGCTAGAACAAAGTTGAAAGGCCATGCTGGCATATGGTGGAAAGGAGTGCAACTGGAAAGAAATCGAAGAGGAAAAGAAAAGATCACCAGGTGGGATCGAATGGTTGAAAAACTAAAATGGTAGTTTATTTCGGTAGATTACGAATTAGATCTGCTGAGAAAAATGCAGAGTTTACGCCAGTCCAGCAAATCTGTTAAAGAATATACAGAGGAATTTTTTAAAATTTCTATCAGAACTGGTCATACGGAGGCAAATAAAGAAAGAGTAGCCCGTTACATTAATGGGTTGAGAACCAGCATGCAAGAAGAATTGAGTCTGGTTTGAATGAACAGTATTGAAGATGCTTACCAGTTTGCTCTGAAAGTGGAAGAAAAATTGAACCGTAGATTTGACAGCAAACAAAGAGGAAGAGGTCATGGTGGAAGAACTAGTGGAAGAACCAATGGAGGTAAATATGATGACCAAAAGCAGACTGGTGAAACCAGCAATCACCAGGAATAGAAGGAGGAGAATGCTTACCGACCTCGTAATCAAAACAATGATTATCAAAGGGGATGAGGTAGAGGTGGATGCGGATATGACAGAGGCCGATTTTGTGGAACCTATTTTAATTGCGAAGAAGAGGGGCATCGATCATATGAGTGTCCCAAACACCAAGAAACATCGAACAGAAGGCCTGAAGGTAATGCCAGAGCTGTAGTTGTTGAGGATGGTGTTGAATCTGAGCACTCTAAAGAAGCAGAGCGCGGAGAAGTGATGATCACAAGGAGAACCTTGTTAAACGAAGAGAAAGAACCAGATCAGTGAAAAATCCTATTCCGCACGAGGTGCAAATGTTCAGGTAAAATTTGTAATATTATTATTGATAATGGTAGTACAGATAATTTAGTTTCTAAGGAAATGGTAGCTAAGCTAAAGCTAGAAAGAAGACAGCACCCGCATCCATACCGGATTACGTGGTTGCAGAAGGATCATAGAGCATTGGTCAGTGAAGAATGCTAGGTCAAGTTCAAAATTAGAAGATACCAGGATGAGGTCCTATGTGATATTTTACCAATGGATGCTTGCCATTTTTTGCTTGGAAGACCATGGCAATTTGATAGACGTGCAGCGCATGATGGGCATGCAAATACCTATTCCCTGACAAAATACGGAGTATGCCACAAACTAAAACCATTGAAGGAGGTTGAGGAAAAGGTATGCAATAATGCTAGAATTTGTTTAGTAGATGACAAAAAAAATTTGGATGGTATAAAGAGGGATTCAATGTGTTATGCATTAATTCCTACAGTAAAAAGAGAAGATACTACTAACATTCCAGTAGAAGTTGAACATCTGTTAGCAAAATTTCCTGATATTATATCAGACAATGTGCCTGAGGGTTTGCCGCCAATGAGGAAGATTAGTCATTAGATTGATTTAATGTCAGGATCTAGCTTACCCAACAAGGCATCCCATAGAATGTTTCCTGTAGAGAATGAAGAGTTGAACCACCAGGTTCAGGAATTGTTGAGGAAGGGTTTGATTCGAGCAATTTTGAGCCCTTGTGCAGTGCCAGCAGTACTTGCACCAAAGAAGAATGGTGAATGGCGAATGTGGACTAATTCCTGAGCCATTAATAAAATTGCTATTAAATATCGCTTTCCATTACCCAGAATGGATGATATAATGGATTGCTTGAGTGGAGCTAAATACTTCACTAAGATTTATTTGAAGAGCGGATATCACCAGATACGTGTTCGAGAGGGTGACAAATGGAAGACAACCTTTAAAACCAGAGAGGGTTTGTATGAGTGGTTAGTTATGCCATTTGGATTGACTAATGCACCCAGTATGTTTATGATGCTGATGAATGAGGTATTGTGTGACTTCCTGGAAAAGTTCGTGATAGTTTATCTGGATGATATTTTAATCTTCAGTAAAACATTAGAAGAGCATTTGATGCATGTTCGAACAGTTTTTGAAAAACTGCGTGAGGAGCAGTTATTGATTAATATACAGAAGTGCAGTTTTGTACAGAAAGAGTTGATTTACCTGGGATTTGTCATCTCAGAGGAGGGTCTGAAAATGGATCCTGAAAAATTTAAGGCTATCATTGAATGGCTTGCCCCAAGGAATGTAATAGAGGTTGACTGTGATGCTAGTGGCAGTGCCATTGGAGCTGTGTTGAGCCAAGAAGGTAAACCTGTTGCATACTTTAGTGAAAAATTAAATGATGCTAGAAAGAAATACTCTGTTTATGATCAATAATTCTATGCTATAATTCAGGCTCTTAAGAAATGGAGACATTATTTGCTAGCCAAGGAATTTGTTTTATATACTGATCATCAAGCTTTGCAGTATATAAATAGTCAAGCTAAACTTAACCAGCAACATTTGAAGTGGGTTGAATTCCTGCAGAGTTATAGCTTTGTCCTGAAGCATAGAAGTGGAAAATCTAATAGAGTTGCAGATGCCTTGAGTAGAAGGCATAATTTGTTGATAGAAATGAGAGTGCAGGTTGTTGGGTTTGATGAACTCAAGAGTTTATACCTAGCAGATCCAGATTTTGTAGAGGCATGGACGGCATGTGTGTCTACTACTACTGTGGATCACACTAAGTGGTTGGATTTCATGATCCAAGATGGGATGCTATTCCGGAAGAATCAATTGTGCATTCCATGAAGTTCCATGAGGGAAAATTTGATCAAAGAGAAACATAGCGAAGGACTAGCAGGGCATTTTGGTTGAGATAAGACCATTGCTCTCGTTAGTGAGAATTACCATTGGTCGTAGTTGCAGCCGGATGTGACCAGATTTATGCAGGGTTGTAGAGTGTGCCAGATGGCAAAAGGGGTCAGCCAGAATACAAGAATGTACCAGCCATTGCCTGTACCAGAAAGACCGTGGGAGGACATCAGCATGGATTTTGTTCTTGGTCTGCCAAGAACACAACGTGGAAATGACACCATTTTTGTTGTTGTTGACAGGTTTTCGAAGATGGCTCATTTTATTCCATGTCAGAATACAAGTGATGTTTTTCATATTGCAGGTTTGTTTTTCAGGGAGGTTGTGCACCTTCATGGTCTACCCCAAAGCATTGTCTCAGACAGAGATACCAAATTTGTGGGTTATTTCTGGAGAACCCTATGGAAGAAGCTAAAAATAGACTTGAAATTCAGTTCTGCATACCACCCGCAGACTGATGGATAGACCGAAGTAGTCAACCGAAGTTTGGGTAATATTCTATGATTTCTGGTAGGAGATAAATCCAAGGGATGGGATTTGATTTTACCATAGGCAGAGTTTGCTTACAATAATTTTTTCAATCGCAGTACTGGTAAATCACCATTCCAAATTGTGCATGGGTACAGCCCGAGAAACGCTTCTGAGTTGAGACCGATGGATAAAGGAGATAAGTGCAATGCTGAAGCTGAAGACTTTGCAGCACACATGAAGCATTTACATGAAGAGGTCCAATAGCATATCAGTAAAATGAATGCTACGTACAAAACCAGAGCATATCAGAAGTGACGTTTCAAAGAATTCCAGGTAGGGGATGAAGTCATGGTTCACTTGCGTAAGGAACGTTTTCCTAGAAAAACCTATAATAATTTGAAGATGAAGAAGTTTGGACCATGTCGGATCATAGGTAAACGAGATTCAAGCAATGCCTATGAAGTAGATCTACCAAGTGAGCTGAATATTTCACCTATCTTCAATATTTTAGACTTGGTTGAATATCATGCAGGAAGTTGTAGCGAACCACCCAGTCCGGATTTGTGGAACATTCCTGCATCCACTACAGACAAAGAAGAAATTGAAGACATACTCGACACTTGCGAAGGCAGAAGTACCCGAAACAGGCAATGTTTGGAGTATTTGGTCAAGTGGAAGAACTGACCTGTCGAAGATGCCACCTGGTTGTCCAAATCAGAGGTTGATCGTCTGGGTTTTCCTATGACCGCCAAAAAGTGAGGATCACTTCTAAAAATCTACCCCAGGTGTCTGATGCAGGAGCATCCAGGGCAGCACAACAATCTTGCATCATCGAAAAAAGACAAACAAAAGAAACAAACAAAAAAGTTCTAAGTTTGAAAAAAAAGTTCCAAGTGTTACAATGTGTCGCGATATCGTGACACAAAAGTCATCGCGATATCACGACGTATTTTGAACCGTAGCGGGTGCAAAATAAATTGTCGCGATATCGCGACATAAAAGTTGTCGCGATATCGCGACACCAACAGCAGAACGACGGGCGCAAAATAAGTTGTCACAATATCGCGACACAAAGGTTGTCGCGATATCGCGACACCTCTGAGCAAAGGCGAAAGAAAAACCTCTAGTATCGCAATATCGCGACACCATCGGAACAAAGCAAAAAGCCAAAAAAAAGTGTTGCGATATCGTGACACATTAGCAAACAAAGCCAAAAGCCAAAAAAGTGTCACGATATCGTGACACATTGGCAAACAAATCCAAAAGCTGAAAAAGTGTCGCGATATCGCGACACATTGGCAAACAAAGCCAAAAGCCAAAAAAGTGTTGCGATATCGCGACGCATTGGCAAACAAAGCCAAAAGTCGAAAAAGTGTCGCGACATCGCGACGAATGGACATGGAGGAAAAAGTGTCGCATTTTCGTGACCCGGCTAGGAGAGAGAAGAGCGAGGTGCAGAGGTGTCACAAAAATGCGACATGTTACTTTTTTGTGGACTGTTGTAGAACGACAGTTGGCAGTTCCAGAAGCCGTTAAGGTAGTTCCAGGGAACCGTTGTAGCGGTTCAGGGACGGTTACGAACGACGGTTGCAGCGGTTATAGGGACGGTTACGAACGGTGGTTGTAGTAAGAAGCCGTGATGATAAAAGGAGATTCTTTCGAAGGATTGAGGAGGCTGGGGAGAGGAAGGCTGCGGCTTCTTTTAGCATTTTTCTTACTGTGTAATTTTTCATGGTCTGAATTGTAAAGCTTCCATGCTTCAAAATAAAATTGCGTCTTTGAAATAAAATCATGTCTTTTTCTTGGTTATTAAAATTGGCTCCCCATCAGATTTTTTCTTCTTTTATTTTCCTTGGTAACGACCATAAGCATAATGGCTTACATGATTATTACTTCTTTTCATTTATTTAAATGTATTTTTACTAACGCTCATGCTTACATATGTTTTATTCACCTACGCAGAAGAATGAGGTCATAGGTTGAATAAACGGTCACATGATGCTTTAATACACAATGGACAATGGTGGGTTCGATTCATTATGTTGTCCAATCACCAAAACCCTCGACACTTGTTAATTCACACATCCTTTTAATGCTTAGTATCTTTTTGCATGCATCATTGCGTCTACCTTGACATCTCCCATCTACATTATGCTCGAGATGCCCATTCATCTACACATCATAGGGCATCCCATCAAGAATATTTCCCAACTACTTGATGATATACACCTATTTCCCCATGTAACTGATGTGATCCCTGGTCATACTTTGATTTCATCCATGATATTTGGTTCAAACTATCATCTCAACGAATATAACCAACCACCATGCTCAACCCATGGTGTGCACTACATCGTTAGCCACCAGATAGATACTTCACCCACTATGCAACATTTATCAATAGTGACTACCCATGACACCTAATTAATCAGTGCCTTCTACTATGCGTATGTTCCCAAGGAAGGATATCCACTAACATTGTCATCACTCTTGCTCCTCGTAATAATGATTGATATGTCAGATTGGTCTCATTGTGCTATCTCTAAATCATCACCACATTGGCTCATTAAAAATTTACCACTACACTCACCTGTGTATGTTGGTATGGTTTCCCCATCATTTGTGCCACTGTGCTCTATGTTTGGTTATGTCGATCTCCACTATACATAGTCCATTTGACCACCACATCAATCATTGAACAACGGTCCCCCTACTGCACTGTTCATAACTGCTTTGGTCTACCTAGTGTACCACCATAACCGAATACTCTTCTCGATGGCACTTCATCACTACACACTAGCCACATTCTATCTTGATGGTCTGCATTGAAGTACCACTTCTTCCCACTCTATGCTGCATCATTTTTTCCTCGGTGATGAGTGGCTATTTGACACATATTTTTGTACCAAAATTGTTTCATTATTACAATTATATGATGATTATGATATATTTTCTATGAATTATTATTGAATAAAATGTGATTTATTAGGAAAACTGATTAATTACCATAATCTAACAAATGTGTTTGATTTATATCAAATTTGTCCGAGTTCTGAGAAAAATGCAGGAAAAAGGTATGGATGATCAATGAAGAGATTGCAGAACTTTGGAGTGCACCTCGGACGAGAAGAAGAACCAACAGAGTTCGGTGACAACAGTAATTGATCTTGTTATAGATGTTGATTACTGAAGTATGTTATTGAAGGTAACTATTGAAGGTAATTACTGAAGGTAACTACTGAAGGTAACTATTGAAGATAGTTACTGAAGATAGTTACTGAAGAATGTTTTACCAGCAGTTACTGAAGGATAATAAAGACTGTTGACTTCAGCATGCCACATCAGATTTGGATGACACATCAAGATGGATGACACATTAAGTTGGATGACAATTGATATTTTCTACCTAGCAAAATATTTCATTTCTCGCATACTATCCGCGGGAATATTTCAAGTTGACAAAGTTATTATTTGCTTTATAAAGCTTGTAATCAATTTATTTTGGGAAGTTTGAGATATAAACACAAATATTGTTAGACTTTCCTGGAATATAGGACATGAGGTCCTAATGTATATCTTGCGAGTCAGTTAAAATAGCATTGTCTTGTTAGGATTATTAGTAGGATGCCACTTGGACCAGTCAAAATATTTATAAGTCCAAGTAGGAGTACGTATTATGATTAGGTTTTAGATTATTCTTGATTAATGTATAGTCATCAGTCCACAAAATCCGCATGTCAAATACATGGAGAAGACTATTTAGAATTGTATTAGTCATAGTATAAATTACATAGAAGACCTTGAAAGAGGTCTAGTATCTACACTCTATTCTGTACTATATCTTTAGTTACATTACAATTTGTTCTAATTTTACAATTTTGAAGAAACGCGTTCAACATGTACAATTGAAGCTCTAGTAATAAAACAACATTTTGTTCTTCAAATATGGTAATTTGTATCAATTTCATGTGTTGTTTGATTTTTGTTATGTAAATTGTGTTTATCTGTTACCTGCATTCATAGAATAGACATAATGTTAGTATTAGTTATAAAATCTAGTTATTGAGATAAAGTAAACTAGGGGAGAAAGACTTACATTGCCCTCTAGGAGGTAGGGCCCACTCCTATAGATAGTCCCTGAGCTCTCGCCCCTACATTAGGTTAGGATTAGTTAGCCTTAAATTAAACTGCATTTCAAATTACATAAAATAAGATAGATTGCATGAGGATCCTCACAAATAAATTAAATCATGTTTACAGTAATTAAGTGCATCAGTAAATCAATTCATCAGTAATTAAATGCATCAATAAATCAATTCATAGTAAAAGTAAAACATAATTGCATTTATTTATCATATCCTGCATCATTCATTTCTGCACAAATTTAATTATGTTCATTTACTTTTCTGTACACGTGAAGCCTGAAAAAGAAACTTGAGCTAAGCTTAGTATTAACTCCTACGATATAATCTATACGGGATTGTTACTCTTTAAATCTGACCTTGATTTCCCTCGGATTGATAAAATTAAATGTAAGCTCTACAACCGATCATTTTGGCACCGTTGCCGGGGAGAGTAGCATCGTAGTGGTTAGTCAAAAAATTTGTTTGGCAGTGCAAAGCGAGAGGACTTACTTGTATGTGAAAAGGGGTACGTACGAGACCTTGGTGTGCATACGAGTCAGAGTGGCCCATAGATGGTTCCAACAAGCCCCGCCTTTCGATGTTGCCAGGTTCATTTTTCATAAAGGTTTCATTTTTACTGCTTTCATAGATTAAAATTTTATTTCCTACAAATTTATTTTCTGCAAATTTCAATTCCAAAAAATTTTATTTTCTGCAAATTTCCTTGCTTTGGGTAATTACTATTGTTAATTTGATTTAGGACCTATGAAAAAGAATAGGAAGTAGGTGAACGCTGAAAACAACCTAATATTGTTTTAGGACCCTATTTTTGTTTTATAGGAAGTAGTTAGGTTGAGTGACACAACTGTAATGAAATCCCTCCTAATAGTCAAAGAACAATAGTAATTTACCTTTTACTTTTTAGTAAAAATTTACTTTCCAAGTACTTTTACTTTTTCCTAATTATGCTGAAATTAGTTGTATAAACACATCTAATTTTAGTAGCATTAGGATTGTTTAGTAATTTTAAATTTATTTCTTTTCTACTGTGTTAAGAGTATTTATAAGTTTTTGAAATTTATATTTAGAACTTAGCAGACAATACGTTAAGAGTATTTATAAGTTTTGAAATTTATATTTAAGCTTAGAAAATAGTAGGATTGAAACAGAAAAGGAAATCAAAACCCAAACAGAAAAAAAAAACACAAAAATCAAAGAGAGAAAATAAATAAAAATTGCCAAATGGTTGAAAGTAGTCAAACTGAATTTATAGACCTTAGAAAATTACTAATACAACAAGAGGTTAATCTTCTTCTTGACCAAGATTATAGAACAACCAAACCAGAGTGGGAAGCATTGTGTGAACGCATTGATTCTATCAATGAAAGATCAGATGAATTAAAGAAAATCAAGAGGATAAATATAGCAAAAACTTTATGGGTAAATCATTCTTCACCTTATCAAGATCTTGGAATAAGTTGTGAAAATTGGCTATGGGATAGGAGAACAACAGTAAATCCAGTAATTTATCATTGGAATCAATACCTAGAGGATTCCCTCACTATTCACAACTTCCTTGCAGATATAGAGAGGAAAGAATTAGCCCTACAATACAATAAGAGATATTGTAGAATTCCTAGAGTTGTACATTTTAGAGAATTGTGCCAAGAGTTGCGTTACGAGCTACAATTTGGAATTCTTGATCCTATTGCAACTAAAGCTTACCTTGTTCAGTTGATTCAATTGTTGGTAGACTATTTTAATTTTGAAGAGGAACATTTTATGACACCAGACCAACTTGATCCAATCAACGATATTCATAAATTATTTAAAGAAGATTAGACATATTGCTAAAAAAAAAACAAGAAAGTTTAGAACATTCATGAGCAGACCTAGAGACTCTAAAGGAAGATTCATAAAAACTAACAAAATAGAAGAAAAATCCCCAAGAGACTTTAGAACACCTGGATTTATAAACTAGTAAAAACTGAGGCTACAACATCAACCAATCAAGCTGAAATCCTAGATCAAGATCCCAATTCATATTTATTGCCCAATCCAGAATTTGACAACTACGTAGATCCTTCTTCTATATTTTCCGAACCTATACCTGATTCAATTCTTGAAATTCTATATTCAGGTATGGCTGATGAACAAAGTGGTTTGGGAGAGATAGGAGGAAACCGTGGAGATGGGAGACAAAGGCAAGAAAATAGACAAAGAAAAATATTCCCTTTCCCAATATTACATACAAAAGGGACAACAAGAGAACCTAAATCAGTTTCTGTTTCTATATTGCCTACCTTTCATGGAAAACCCTATGAAGATCCTGATGCTTTTCTTTTCGAATTTGAAGTAGTATGTCAAGCTTACTTTTACACCACCAATGAGCAAAAGCTAAGATTATTTCCATCTACTCTTAAAGATGCAACTTTAAGATGGTTTATGGGTCTAGGAGAAGGAGTTTGTAATCGTTGGGATGGAGAAAATGGATTAAAAGAGTTATTCCTTGAAAGATATCAAGATTATTGTAGAGTTAGGGATAAGAAAGTTGAGATTTTTCGTATGAATAAAAAAGAAGAAGAATATTTGGAGGATTATCTCGAGAGATTTCAATTTGTAGGATCTAGAGTAAATATAGATCTTGATGAAGAAATTCTAAAAGAACTTTTCTTGAAAGGATTAAAAGAAGATGTTCTTGAGATTTTAAATCTTATGGCAAAAGGAGACATTCATCTTATATCACTTGAGGAGATTATAAACCTTTGCAGAAATTATTCAAGAAACAAACCTCTAAGAAGTAATAAATATACATCCACGAGGAGGAGTGACAAGAGCTAGAAATTGGAAATATGTTGGAAGGTTTAAAAACTGATTTGTTGAGTAATTTGACCTCATATTTGGACTTAATGGATAAAAAATCAAAGGATAGTAAAGAAATTTACTGCCATAGATGTAGGAAAAAGCACAATATAAGAGAATGTCCTCTCAACATAACAAATATCTCCAATATTTTCGCTTGTTGCCAAATTTGTGATAAAAATCATAAAACTAAAAAATGCAAGTATATCTCCGTTGTTAAAGCTGCCATAAAAGAACTTGAAGTAGAAGAAGCATAAGATGTTTATTTTGTTGCTCAAATATGAAATGGTCCATTTAATGGCCCACCAAATTGGTCAAACCCTAATTATCCCAACCAACAAAGGCCTAATCAATGGTCTAATGCACCAAATTGGACAAATTGGAACTCTTACAATCAAGACTGGAACATACCCCCATGGGCTCAATTTATGGCTAATTCTTATGGAGGACAACCCCCATGGAATCAAGGGACACAAAATCAGAATATGCCTAGTTGGAATAATAGTGGCCAATATAATCAAGGTGGCACCAATTGGTCCCCAAATACAATGCAACACCAAAATTTCAAAATCAATTTAAGGGACAAAACACTCAAAACCCACCTCAAAATAGACTTCTACCACCTCCAAATAATAATACTAATCCTCCTAAGCAACCACCTCTTCCAGCTCAACCAATTCCTAACCCTAACAACAATAAGAATGTTCAACAAGTTTATGAGGCCAATGAAACATGTTCTATATCTGTAGCACCATGTCAACAGATTCAATTAAGATCAGGAAAGGTGTTGGAAAATAATGTCACTCTCACAGAACTTGATGATCCTATTCCACATTTGGTTGAAAAAGAAGATAGTAACAAAAAGGAAACAAAAACCAACCAGAAAATATTCCAACAAAGCAACCAGAAATCCAAATAAGGAAGGAAGTAGAAGTACCATTCCCTCAAAGACTGGCAATACCAAAAGAACCATCTAAGCCAACCTTTAACTTCCTTCAAGAAATAGAAGGTGTTACTATTAAAATTCCTTTATTACAAGCTATCAAGGATATACCCATCTATTCCAAGCTTATTAAAAATATATGTTCAAGAAAGAAAAAGAAGAATGAATTTCAAACTATTCAAGTCATTGGACAATTATCTGAGATAATGATAGGAGATAGGTTATTACCAAAATATACAGATCCTGGAATACCTATACTCACTGTGCATATTGGAGACATAACATTACAAAATGTTTTGATTGATTTAGGAGCCGCTATTAATGTCATGACCAAAGAAATAGCAGAATCCTTAGGGATCCATAAACTACAATTAACTTCTATTGTGCTTCAACTCGTTGATAGATCTACTATTAAACCAGAAGGAAAGTTAGAAGACATTATGGTCTCAGTAAGTTCATGGGAATACCCTGTAGACTTTATAGTCTTACAACCCAAAAATAAATTAGGGGGACATCCCTTAATACTAGGATGCCCATGGCTTGCAACAGCTGATGCTTACATTAGTTGTAGATCAGGAAATATGACTATTTCTAATGGCAAGGATACAAAAGATCTTAGTTTATTCCTTGAATCACCAATAGAGGAAGAATTTCCAAAGTAGTTGTGGTATGATTTCCCTCATGAATATGATGATATCCAAACCTTATCAGTTAATGTTCTAATTGAACAACTTGAACAAGAGGTTGAGGGACCCCTACCATTATTGTTAGAAAATCAACAAGAGAATCAAGGTCAAGACAGTAGTTGTTCATCTCAATATTCCATTTATGAGGCAAGCACAAGTCAATCTCAAATGGAACCATATGGTTATGATTTCAATATTTTTGAACATGAGATAAATGGGATAGATGCAAATACAGAAAAATGTAAACAAATAGATATTATATCAGGAAAAACTCTTAACATTAGTAATGAATTCACAGGCATGCAAGAATCTCAGTTGGTAGATGTGCTTAGAAAGCATCAATCAACATTCGCATGGAACTATGAGGATATGATGGGTATTCACCCAAATGTTTGTACCCATCGCATATTTATTCAAGAAGGTTGTAATCCAGTAAGACAACCCCAAAGATGATTAAATCCAGCTATGAAAGAAATAGTTAAAGAGGAAATCATTAAACTCTTAAATGCAGGATTTATATACCCAATTTTTGATAGCCAATGGGTGTCACCTCTGGTGATAGTCCCTAAAAAGAATGGTAAATGGAGAATTTGTGTTGATTATAGGGAATTAAATAAAGTAACCAAGAAATATTATTTTCCCTTACCATTTATTGATCAAGTCCTAGATACGTTGGTTGGAAAGAAATATTTCTGCTTTTTAGATGGTTTTAGTGGGTATAATCAAATCTCCATAGCTGAAGAAGATCAGGAAAAAACAACCTTCACATGTCCTGCAGGAACCTATGCTTATAACGTTCTACCTTTTGGACTATGTAATGCACCTGCAACCTTTCAAAGAGTTGTATTGGCTATCTTTGCTGATTTAACTAATGAATGTGTGGAAGTTTATATGGATGACTTCACAATATACGGTACTACCTTTGAAGAAACATTATCAAGCTTGCAAAAAGTTTTGGTAAGATGCCAGGAGAAAAATCTCTCTAAGTCATGAAAAGTGCTTTATGATGATGAAAGGAGGTATTGTTCTAGGACATTATATATCAGAAGACGGTGTTAAAGTAGACCCTACAAAGATACAAGTTATTCAAACCCTTCAACCTCCAAAAACACAAACAGAGGTGAGAAGTTTTTTAGGACACGCAGGATACTATCGTAGGTTCATTAAAGACTTCAGTAAAGTTGCTACTCCCATGTTTAAGCTCTTAACTAAAGATAATGAATTCAATTGGACAAACGAATGTCAAGAAGCCTTTGAAGAAATAAAAGAAAATTTGACTACTACTCCAATATTGAGAGGACCAAATTGGGAATTACCATTCCACATTCATTGTGATGCTTCAAGGTTATGCAATAGGAGCAATATTGCAACAAATAGAAAACAAAATACCTTATGCTATCTATTATGTAAGTAAAAACTTGCATGGAGCTGAGCTTAACTACACTGTTATAGAAAAATAATTTTTAGTTGTAATTCATGCTCTCAATAAATTTAAACATTACATAATAGGGTATGAAGTATTTGTTCACACTGATCATTCTGCCATTAGATACTTAACAAACAAAGCAACAGTGGGTGGTAGAGTGATTAGATGGCTTCTTTTACTACAAGAATTCAATGTCACAATTATAGATAAGGCAGGAAAAGATAATGTTATTGCAGATCACTTATCTCGCATGCAGATCTTTGATGATAACGAGTTAATTCCTAACAATTTTCCAGATGAACATTTGTTTGCTATTTCTATTTTTACCCCTTGGTATGCTGATATTGTAAATTATTTAGTAACAGGAAAAATACCTCAAAATTTTACACCACATGAGCATAGGAAATTAATACATCAAAGTATTCCTTTTACATGGATTCATGGAATTCTATTTAAAAAATGTCCTGACCAAATCATTAGGAGATGTGTGCAAGAAAATGATGTATATGATATTATTAGGGCAGCACATGAAGAACCTTGTGGAGGTCATTATGCCACCCAAAGAACAGTTATGAAAATACTTCAAACTGGGTACTTTTGGCCTACTATGACTAAATATGTTCATCAATTTATTGATAGATGTGATGCTTGTCAAAGAGCTAGCAAGCCTACACCTTCTATGGAAATGCCTTTGGTTCCACAGATAGCTCTTGAACCATTTGAAAAATGGGGAATTGACTTTGTTGGACCAATAGACCCTCCAAGTGATGGTAATAAACACATACTTGTATGTACAGATTATGTTACCAAGTGGGCTGAAGTTAAAGCTCTTCCTCGAGCTCAAGCTGAACCAGTAGCTGATTTTCTTTATGAGAACATAATGCAACGCTTTGGAGCACCAAGAGAATTAGTTTCGGATCATGGACCTCAATTTACCTCCAATGTGATTGATCATTTTGTTAACATCTATCAAATAAAACACAAGAAAACCTCACCATATCACCCTCAAGCTAATGGACAAGTAGAAGTTACAAATAGAGAACTTGAAAAGATTATTACAAAAATTGTAACTATTAATAGGGGTGATTGGTCTGAGAGATTAAAAGAAGTTGTATGGGCATATAATACAACTTGGAAAACTACCACAGGATTATCACCATATGAAATGGTCTATGGAAAACAAGCCATCATGCCCATTGAATTCGAAATAGAAACCCTTCGCACATCGATACAACTTGATATGAATTTGGATAATGCACAAAAAGATAGGTTGGAAAAGTTAAATATTCTGGATGAAAGAAGATTAGAAGCATTGCATAGAACTGAAATAACCCAACAACAACGAAATAAATGGCATGATAAACACATTGTACCACGTACATTTCAATCAGGAGATTGGGCCCTATTATTTGATTCTCGTTACCAAGATTTTCAAGGTAAATTAAGAACAAGATGGCTAGGACCCTATGAAATTGAGGAAATATTTGGAAACGGTACAGTCAAGCTTAAGCCTATAGATGATTCAACAAGAAAACTACTAGTAAATGGACATAGGCTTAAACTTTATAAGAAGCCATTATCTAAGGAAGAATTCATACATCAGTTTAGACAACACACTGATTTGCAGTATATTTCTGAACTGCAATCAATTACTATTCAATAAACTCTCTCTTTGAAAAGAAAAAAAATTATTATAATAATATAATTATATATATCTATATATATAAAAATTAAAAATAATAATAATATATATAAAATATATATATATATATAATATATATATATATATATATAAACATAAAAATGATTATGCTTCCTTTATTTCATTATGAAGTATCTATATTTGTTTCCATTTTCAGTCTTAAAGCTTTAAAAAATAGCTCAAGGAAAAATTCTTTCTTTCAAAACTTTGTAGAAAAATGATTACCACATGACACATAGTACCCTATTGCTAGATGAAATCTAAGTATTTTTCAAATACTCAAACTATATCTAGTATTTTGGGCAAAATTTTCATTGGAACTGAAGCAAATATTTTAAAATGTTGTAAGTGACTCCTAGTTGATCAAGTTTCTCTATTGACCACGCACAATTACATATTTAAAAACATTGTGAAGTCTTGGAAAAATTAACTCATATGTTATTTTTTCCATAAGTGGAAAAGTTTCCCTTGCTTATCTATTTTTATGCATGGTCTAGAGTACTAATGAATTGGCAAAAGGACAAGCTCGCCCTTCACCCTTCAAAAAAAAAAAATCCCTTGCTCCTCATCTAATCGAGCAAGTATCCTAATGAAAATCTTCTTGCTTTTCCTCAAAATTAGCAAGAACCCCAAAAAGTCAAGAAAATTTTCTTGCTTCTCCTCAAAATAAGCAAGAACCTCAAACAACACTAAAAATCCCTTGCTAAGCAAGTATCCCAAATAAAGCATAAAGCAAAAAGGGAAAAAAGAGCTTGAATCCCTAGAATTCTTAGTATTTCAAACACCATGGGGTATTCTTTCTTAAGGTATCCTTTCGTATTAGCAATAAGTCTGGATAAGACCTCTAGATGCTTATAAGATCAGCTAGCTTTTTGGCATATATAACACTTGTTGTTTTTCAATCCTTACTCATAATGGGAAATGAATCTTCACTGCACACACAGTTGGTCTTGAAAGAGACTTGAAACTACTAGGACAACTTTGACACTATATTAATTTGTGAAAGAAGTAAATGAAATTGTTCAAAATTGCTAGAATGTTTGATGTCTTTGAAGAATAACCCTAGAAACATCATATGCAGCTAAGAGTTCAAAGTAAATCCTCATGAAAGTACTATGATTTCAATATTTTCTACAAAACCATGGCTTGTGTCCATCACATTTTATCCTTTAGAAGAAAGCCATCTTAATATCCATTTCACTTTTTCCTATAATTTCAGATATCCTAGAAGGCTGAAATCAGATTTTATATAACATATTTTTCTATCTTTGGAAACTTCTTAATGACATACAGGAAGCATACTCATCAAAACTTATAAATAAACCCCCATATATAAAATTATTATTATATTATCTATAAAATAAATAAACTAAGTACCCTTCCTTTTGTTTTGGCTATATAGCCAAAATTATAGTTTGGGGGGAGGATAAATAAAGGCATATATAGCTCATAATATAGTTTGGGGGAAGAAAATAGGTAAAGTATTTCCTTAACTCTAATAATGGTTTTGGTAGATGTCTTCCATAAGTACCTTTCGTAAGTATCTTCCGTAAGTATCTTCCGTAAGTATCTTCTGTAAGTATCTTTCGTAAGTATCTTTCGTAAGTATCTTCCATAAGTATCTTCTGTAAGGTAAGTATTTTTTGTAAGTGTCTTCTGTAGATAATTTTCGTAAATATTTTTTATAAAAACTTCTGTAATATCATTATTAGTAATACTATTTCGTAATACCATTATCAGTAATACTATTTCGTAATACCCTTCTGTAGTTATCATCCATAAAAATCACAAATCTAATATATATATATATATATATATATATAATAATAATATATATTAATAATAATAATTAAAATAAAATATATTTAAAATAAAAAATACGAAATAATATTATAAATAATAATACTTGTAATATATAATAATAATATATAATATATAATAATACTATATATATAATAATAATAATAATAATATTATAACTTTATAAATAATATTATGACTTTACTATATTAAATATACAATATATTTGACTATTGTCATAGTTTTTTTACCATAAAGTACAGCCATATAAGCGCCCCTTAAACGAAGAACAAACCATATGGCATGGTAAGTGGTGGACACGAGGATGCACGGAGAATAACGACCAATCACATGCATGTGCACGGATCATGATTTTTGCCATCGATTTCAAACATGATCAATGGATGTAAATCGCCCACGTAAGTCATTAAGACACCCTTGGTAAGTCGCAAGCAAAGGTTACGAGACACGTGACCATGTCTAGCCAATCAGACGTAATGACGTGGATTAAAATTTCCTATCGTCGATTAACATGGAAATCAAAGGCTGAGGAAGAAAAGAGAAAACACAGGTTCTCTCCGTTGCTATGGTGTTCGATCATTGACACGTGTTTTTATTGCCAAATCAAGCGAAAAAATGAGGATTAAAATGATAGCCGTCGATTAAATAAAATCAACGACCTGTGTTGCATTTTAGTTATTATCGTAAATTTTAGGGTAAATAGATTTTAGGGTAAATAGAAAGATTCTTCTCTATCATCGATGATATTAGGATAGAATTTCTCCACCATAGATAGGTTTCTAAAAGAACATCCACTGTCGGGTAAAATATTTATCCGCCATCGACACTACATGCGGCCATGCAGAGGGAATTACCAAACCCCAAATCGAATTCCATCGCAAACTGTAAATAATTTTATGAAGGTTTGTATAATTGTCGGATTTATTGAGTGAAATGTCAACAATATGTTACTTTGTGTGATTTTCGTGGTGAATTCAGATGATTTTTGGAGGAAGAAAGTGAAGATTGTTGACAACGTTGAAAGGTGGCCAAATTACAGAAAGAGACAGGTAAGAATTTCTTTTTATTTTTCTTTTCCTCTTTATTGTTCCTTTTCTCTGTACATACGACAAAATAAAATACTTTAAAGTTTGAAATTAGGATAAATCTTGGAATTAGGTAGAGATTAGGGAATTTTTTTTAAATAAGGTAGATATTTGGTTACAATTATGAAAATTGGTTTTAGGGTAACAGTAGGGAAATACACGAAATTTCATTTTGAGCTAAAATTAGGGAAAACTCTGAAACTCTATTTTAGGGTAACATCAGGGAAAGATACGAAATTTCGTTTTAAGCTAAAATTAAGGAAAAATTTGAGACTGTATTTTAGGGTAAAATTAGGGAAAATGACACAATTTTATTTTAGGGCAAAATTACATTAATTTGCTATGATTCTTGTTACAAAAATTGTTTTTTTTGGTAAAATTCTCTGAAATTATTTGGTAAAATTGTAGATATTATCTTTCTTTTTAGGAAATCTCTTATTTTGTCGAATTACGGAGACTGTCTGGTAAAATACCCCCAAAATTTGTATGAATTAAGGATTTTCTGGTACTCATCATCCGTAATGTGAGCATTACATGTACAATTCATGTAAATTTAGGGATTTTTACATTTTTTTATCTGATAATAGTAGGATTTTAAAAGTTTATGTATTATAAATTTTTACGTTTTTGTTTGCTTGAAGATATATTTTATTTTTGTTGTAAAATAAAGAAAACATTTTAAATAATAAAAAAATATAATAATATAAAAAAAATAAGACAATAGATTTTTAAGGGTTTTTTCCGACCTCTAAAACAAACCTTTTGTTTATATATAACTTGTAGGGTTCTTGGTGAAAAATCAACTCCTCTCAACCCTCAACCATCACCATGCCTAAACCTGTGTTCCAAAAGCGTAGTGAGTCATCATCCATCGATACACAAAACCCGAGCGACTCTGTAATTGAACTATTTGAAAATGCTCGATGGTGGGAGGCACTGACCAAATTTAGAGGCCATGACTTAGGGGTGGCAAGACAATTTATATTAAACTGTAACCTTGACACTATGCTCACCCATGTTGGAGGTTTGCAGTTAGAATTAAACCCGAGTCTGATTTCTGAAATGTTGGGTTTACCTGAGGTTGGTTTACCTTTCTACAAAAATTTGAAAAGTGTCACCCAGTTGGTGACCAAATTTGGGGAGAAATGTACAATCTTGAGAGATAAGGAAGGGTCAATCAAAGGAGTTTCAACCTCTACACTCCCCCTTCTATGGCAAGAGGTCATTGTCCTTATCATTAAATTCTTCACTCTTGAGGGATGAATGTCTGTTTTATCAGCCTATCACATTCGAATGTTAATAAATTTAAAATATCTAGATAAAACTGACTATGTTATCAACCTCCCTTATTTTTTGTTCCAATATTTGAAGTCAACTATTTTAAGAGTAAAACCTAGAAGTTCTTGAGAAAAACCTAAGCTGCACCTGATTGCTCACCATGGCTTAATTAAATTAATTATTTTGAAAAAGGCTCATGAAATGAAAGTGTCTTGGAATCGGATCATGGAAGAATCCAACGTACCTGAGTGTTCAGAATCCACTGAGTCTGAGGGAGAACAGTCAATAGAGGAAGAGCATGACTCTGATAGCTAGGATGAAGAGCCTGAAAGCCCACAATAAAAATGTAAATCTAGGAAATATAAATCCCGACCAGATAATAGAAGGAAGAAGAAAATTATAGAAAATTTTGAACAAGAAGATGAACAAGGGCAAAAAGAACTACTTATAAATGAGTCTACTGTAGAGACCCTGTCCTATCTTCATGCACAAAATATAGTGCTACAAATGAAAATTGATAGGCTAAGAGAGGATTTTACAGAACAATCTAAAATTATCCAAAGAGCCCTTGTTGTTCAGATTGAATTAATTAAGCAACTTTCTGCGGATAAGACACCAAAGCCTGTGGACTCTGTCAATCGGCCGCCACCTGTCGAAGTCTCCCCACATAAGAGCTCTACTTCTGGTAAAAAGCCTAAAAAATCGGTAAACTTTAGCAAACAGTTGTACACTGATAAACCAATTGACTTTTCAAAGATCCTCGAGGAGGATAGTTCCCAACAGATTCATAGTATTACTCAACATAATCAACCTACAAAATTGGACCTACCCGCCAAGGAAGGAAATGCATTAAAAAGTCTTGTCTTGAATGTAGGGATGCCTTTGGAGCCTGATCTGATGATTAACGATGAGAAACTTGATCCTTCCTAGACCAAGGATGCAGAGCAAAAAGGAAGCCCCCAGGAGGTTGAGCATATCAAGACGGTTATGGTGGAAACACCAGTTGCAATAGCCACAACATCTGTAGATCAAAAGGCTAAGGAGCAGGTACAACGAGTTAAAAGGGAACACAGATTACCAGGATAAAGACCACGATCATCTCGAATTTCTTCTCAAATTTTATCTCAGTAGGCTCAAAATTGAATGAACAATAAAAAACATTTATTAATTATTCAAACTTATATTTTTATATTTGTAATTATTATCTATATATATTTTATTTGTATGGCATATATATTATGTATATACAATATTTGAAATGTTTGTATCTGTATATTTTTATAAGATAATATATGTAATATGTACGAGTTAATATTTGAAATATTTTTTGATTTATAATTGCTAATATAAACTGTTTATTTCTTAGTTTTATGAAATTTGTAATTTTTGATAAATGAATTATTTTATGTACTTTAGATTAGTGATTAAGTTTTATTTTTCTAGAAGAAACTTAGTATAGTTCTGTTAAAATTTAAGCTGTTTTGAAAAATTCTGGCAAAAACATGTGTATGTTTTAAAAATCATTATAGGTTCTGTATAATAGTATTCACTGAGATTATGTCAATGATTATGATAACTTATGTTATTGTTTTTCTATAACTTAGAATTTTAATTCTGAATATTTGATACATGCATAAGGTTATTATATTTTGTTCATCATTATCTTTCTGCATGCATGAGGACATGCATGGACTTTAGTTTGGGGGAATGATGAGTGGCTATTTGACACATATTTTTGTACCAAAATTGTTTCATTATTACAATTATATGATGATTATGATATATTTTCTATGAATTATTATTGAATAAAATGTGATTTATTAGGAAAACTGATTAATTACCATAATCTAACAAATGTGTTTGATTTATATCAAATTTATCCGAGTTCTAAGAAAAATGCAGGAAAAAGATATGGATGATCAATGAAGAGATTGCAGAACTTTGGAGTGCACCTCGGACGAGAAGAAGAACCAACAAAGTTCGGTGACAACAGTAATTGATCTTGTTACAGATGTTGATTACTAAAGTATGTTACTGAAGGTAATTACTGAAGGTAACTACTAAAGGTAATTACTGAAGGTAACTACTGAAGGTAACTACTAAAGACAGTTATTGAAGAATGTTTTACTAGCAGTTACTGAAGGATAATAAAGATTGTTGACTTCAACATGCCACATCAGATTTGGATGGCACATCAAGATGGACGACACATTAAGTTGGATGACAATTGATATTTTCTACCTAGCAAAATATTTCATTTCTCGCATACTATCCACGGGAATATTTCAAGTTGACAAAGTTATTATTTGCTTTATAAAGCTTGTAATCAGTTTATTTTGGGAAGTTTGAGATATAAACACAAATATTGTTAGACTTTCCTGGAATATAGGACATGAGGTCCTAATGTATATCTTGCGAGTCAGTTAAAATAGCATTGTCTTGTTAGGATTATTAGTAGGATGCCACTTGGACCAATCAAAATATTTATAAGTCCAAGTAGGAGTACGTATTATGATTAGGTTTTAGATTATTCTTGATTAATATATAGTCATCAGTCCACAAAATCCGCATGTCAAATACGTGGAGAAGACTATTTAGAATTGTATTAGTCATAGTATAAATTACATAGAAGACCTTGAAAGAGGTCTAGTCTAGACATTACATTACTTTACACTATCTACACTCTATTCTCTGTTGCATCTATTGTTACATTACAGTCTGTTCTAAGTTTACAATTATGGAGAAACACGTTCAGCATGTACAGTTGAAGCTCCAGTAATAAAACAGCATTTTGTTCTTCAAAGATGGTAATTTGTATCAATTTCATGTGTTGTTTGATTTTTGTTATGTAAATTGTGTTTATCTGTTACCTGCATTCACAGAATAGACATAATGTTAGTATTAGTTATAAAATCTAGTTACTGGAGATAAGGTAAACTAGGGGAGAAAGACTTACACTGCCCTCTAGGAGGCAGGGCCCACTCCTATAGACAGTCCTTGAGCTCTCGCCCCTACATTAGGTTAGGATTAGTTAGCCTTAAATTAAACTGCATTTCAAATTACATAAAATAAGATAGATTGCACGAGGATCCTCACAAATAAATTAAATCATGTTTAGAGTAATTAAGTGCATCAGTAAATCAATTCATCAGTAATTAAGTGCATCAGTAAATCAATTCATCAGTAAAAGTAAAACATAATTGCATTTATTTATCATATCCTGCATCATTCATTTTTGCACAAATTTAATTATGTTCATTTACTTTTCTGTACACGTGAAGCCTAAAAAAGAAACTTGAGCTAAGCTTAGTATTAACTCCTACGATATAATCTATACGGGATTGTTACTCTTTAAATCTAACCTTGATTTCCCTCGGATTGATAAAATTAAATGTAAGCTCTACAACTGATCACTCGATAGGAACAATAAATCTCATATGTATAGTTTCATCAATATTGAGAATATATGCATCATGATAGACCATATGGGTACATGACAGTGCATGAAATATTATAGCTCATTCTTCACACCCATGTATTTATTTTTGTCATTTTAACTTTTTTCAATTTGTATGTTAATCGTTGAAGTTTTACAAAATCTACAAAATGAAGGGTTATGAAATAAAAAATAAAAATCTGAAATAAACTTGAATGCTGAAAACATAAACATGCAAAGCTTTGTCAGTTTGATGGTACCCTATCCTATAAAACCGAAGATGTGAGAAACTCTTGCATGCAACCTAGTCTATTTGAACCTGCATTTGCACAATCAAAATAAGCTAAGTACTATCTCCTAAGGACATAGAAAATAAATTTTAAATAACGCTTAGTTTGATGGTACCATTCATTTCCTTTTTTTTTAACGTTTCATTTTCTTTGCTTTGCATGCTTAGATTTTATCTTCTTTTTTTTGCCTTGGTAACGACCATAAGCGTAATGGCTTAAATGGTTGTTACTTCTTTTTATTTATTGAAATATATTTTTACTAACGCTCATGCTTACATATGTTTTATTCACCCATGCAGAATAATGAGTCCATAGGTTACATAAACGATCACGTGATGCTTTATTACACAATGGACAAAGGTGGGTCCAATTCATCATGTCGTTCAATCACCAAAACCCTTGACACTTTTTAATTCACACATTCTTTTAATGCTCAGTATATTTTGGCATGCATCGTTACGTCTACCTTGACATCTCCCATATACATTATGTTCGGGCTGCCCATTCATCTACACATCATATGGTATCCCATCAAGAATATTTCCCAACTACTTGATGATACACACCCATTTCTCTGTGTAACTGACATGATTCCTGGTCATGCTTTGATTTCATCCATGATGTTTGGTTTGGACTGTCATCCCAATGAATATAACCAACCACCATGCTCAACCTATGGTTTGCACTAGTCGTTAACCACTAGATAGATACTTCACCCACTATGCAGAATTCATAGATATTGACTACCCATGTCACCTAATTAATTAGTGTCTGCTACTATGCACGCATTCCCAGGGTAGGATATCCACTCACACTATCATCACTCTTGCTCCTCATAGTAATTATCGATACATCAGCTTGGTCTCGTTGTGCTATTGTTGAATCATCGCGACGTCAGCTCATCAAAATTTTAAAAATGCACTCATCTCTATATGTTGCCATGGTTTCCCCATCGTTCATGCCATTGTGCTCTAGTTTTTGTTGTATCGGTATCCACTATTCATAGTTCATTCGTCCACCACATTGCTTATTGAGCAACGATCCCCCCACTACCCTATTAATACATGCTCTAGTCTGTCTGAGGTGCCACCATAACTGAATGCTCCCCTCGATGGCACTTCATCACTTCACACTACCCATATTCTATCTTTATGGTCTACGTTGATGTACCACTTCTTTCCACTTCGTACTGCATCACTTTGTCCTCGGTAGGAACAATGACTCACATATGCATAGCTTCATCAAGATTGAGGATATCTGTGTCATGATAGACCATATGGGTACGTGATAGTTCATGATATAAAACAAACGATCCCCATCCACCTTGAATATGATTTTTTAAAAAACATACCCATGTTTGCTTATGACGAGGGTCTCCCATTCGGCCACGTCAACAACCCGTCGGTTGCATAATCCTTGATCCGGTGTCAAAGCCTCACTATTTATGGTCTTCATTGTTGCCCATGCGGGTCATTGTCGTAGTCCACCAGCATGTTTGAATTGTTGTTATCTTCGAAATAAAAATCACCTACATTGTATCTATCCATGGCTAAAATTTTACTACCCTCTTTTGATTACCATGAATGTATTCCTCATTGTTTCAATACCATAAACCCATCTGCTACACCTTATTCGATGCTTCTATCGTGACCAGTGCCACAATATTTGAAAACCTCCTTAGTCACTACGCGTTGGAGTCCTTACCAAGCCAGGGTTTCCTCCCATATGAATATTACATAATCTTCTCATCTCTCGGTGCTCAAACGATTCTCTACATCTTGCCTCATAACCATACAACCCTATCCTCGGTGATGGGAGTAAACACGTCCCTCATTGTGACCCGTAGCTTTATTGACCTGCATCTTGTCTATCCTTTGCACTAAAACACTACTACCCATGCTATCTGGTCCTTAAGCCTTCATGTCATCTACGTGATGATTGTCATGTCAGATTCATCCACTGCTTATTCATTGCTTGGTTCGAGTCTGGTCATCAAATGCTTGGTGGGGTCCATGGTAATCAACCTAACCAAGCTATCGTGTATTACGTGTGGTGGGCGCTTTCCATAACCTGTTGTCACCATCGAACGTAATACAAATAAGATTTATGTTTATAATATTAAACCCACATTTTAATAAATAAGAATATTAAAATATAATGAATTCTAGCATAAGAACATGGCAATAAAGTGCAATATTATTTTATTTATTTATTATATTCTTTTATTTATTTATTATTATTATCACTATGCATATAAAATATATATAATAATAATGAAAGAAAACACAATAATTAACAATAAAATTGCCTAACAACAAAATTGGCAATAAAAATCATTAGCTCGATAATAAATTGACGATAAAAATCATCGACAATAAATTGACGATAAAAATCATCGACAAAAAATTGATTATAAAAAGTCATCAACAACAAATTGATGATAAAAATCGTCGACAAGAAATTGATGATAAAAATCATCGACAACAAATTGACAATAAAAATCATCGACAAGAAATTGATGATAAAAATAATCAACAACAAATTGACGATAAAAATATCATCGACAACAAATTGATGATGAAAATCATTAACAATAAATTGACGATAAAAATCATCGATAATAAATTAATGATAAAAACCTGTCGACAATAAATTGACGATAAAACTGCAAACCCAAAACAAAGCAAAGCATTAGACACTTCAAAAATAATTCAAATACCCAAATAGCAAAACAAAATGTGGGTCCCCAATTTTGGGGCGAGTTGTGCGATAGTCACAATAAGGACCACCAGGCATTAGATAAACAGGGGTAGACCTTTCCATGTCCTATTATACATCCATGAGAAAAATCATCACTCTCGATATTTAAAGTCTTAATGGTTGTCAAAGTCTTAATTCAATGGTGGCTTTTCTAAGAATTCCTTTTAGGACGTGTTTAATAACTTTCCAATTATTTAATTCTCTAACAACCATTAAGAATTTTACCTCAGCTCATTCAATCATAGTAGCTTCTGATTATTCATCTAAATTTTTCATAAAACCACTATCTATTATGGGATCTTTGATCGATTACCTTGTGAGTATATAAATACCTCATTTATACACTAGGTAGTAGATCGAGGGTTTCACAATAATAATAATTAGTGTAATGATAAATTAAGAACATCTAATTACCTCATAAATCAATTAGAGGCTAGAATATCTATGCCCAATTCTTTGTATATATGTAAATATTTACGCATGTTAGATAATGGACACTAGGCTTTGAACATCTTGTTGATATATCAAGTGATTAAGGATGTTCTATAATCATCACTTCTATATGAATCAAAACAGTTAGTTGTCTCATACACCTTTATTAGGATCAAGCCACATGGACCAATGTTTTGAAAATATCTTATTATTTATAGATGTACAATAAAATTTTGCATATGGCCTAATCCTTATAAGGGTCTAGCAAGCAACCAAGATTTGATACCTCTTAGTTAATTTATCTAAACATTACTAGTACTTTATTCCTACTTCCTTTCTTCCTTCTCTTATCAATTTGAGTATGGTTTTTTTTATTTGTACACTATTGTGGGGACCTAACCGTATTAACCAATATCTTGCAAATATGTAATTATTTACACATTTACAAAGTAATGGATCATAATTTTTTCATAAGGTTCTACCAAGCATCCCAGGTCAACATCCATTACTTATTTTTCCCACTTGTCTATTTATAATCCCTTGAGAGGGTGAGACAATATTAATCAACATTTTGTAAATGCATAAGATCTTGTGGATATGCCAAGTATTTGACCACTCTTGCCATCATCTCTCGTTAGTTTATAAATTATATAAGGCACATCATTGTAATTTTATCCACACATCTTTCTCATATTTTCTTGTTCTTCTTGCTTTATAGGTCCTCAATAAAGGTAGATATTTTTTTATAAATATATTGTGCATGCATATTTTTTATATACATACCAAGAAATGATGAAAAATATCCCCTCTTCTCTCTGGCCTATACGGTCACTAGAAAATATTTCTCCTAAATTTCCATGTCTAACAACAAACATCAGTTGTCACCCAACGCCATCATATTGGATATTCAAAATGAGTTGTCATTTCCAACCATTTTTCTAAAGAAATATAAATGTTTATCTATGCACTCAACAAATGGTTTAAAATATCATATTTTCTCCACCACCTATGTGATAGTAGGGAGATATTATGGGTAAATGTATTCACCCACATCCATATCTGGACAGGAAAATGAATTTACTCAATGGAATGTCTTACCATATTTTTCTAAGAGAGGCTATCGAAAACCCAAGATAGTCGTTGGATATTAGAAAGATAAGACAAATAGAAAAGAGGATAATATTAGATTTAGTTAAATCTTCCTCTTTTAATCTAAAATTTTAGAAAATTTAATAAGTTAATGGATTAAGGGAAGAACCATTGTCTATTAAGATTCACTTGATAAACATTTCCCTAGTAAATGTAGTGATATAGAGGGAATAATCCTATCCAAAATTTTGATATGATGTATCCCAAGGGAACTTACAACATCATAGTGCTAGGGGAAATATCTTGATAAATAACTTGGTCTTACAAGCTTCAACAAGGCTTCCTTATGAATAGGAGAATTTTAGAAAATCTCTAAGAGAAAGACCTTAGCTGGGATATTAGCTAACTATTTTTGGATGTCAAATGAGACTTTAGGTTGTGGTTTCAACACTAAATATGGGTTTTCTAATATTATACTCCTTTTTTGTGTACTCTTTAAAACTAAGGGTGGTTTCAAAGGTTGATTGGATATATAAATCATCTCCTATTGAGATCATTGAGTTAGTTTTGCATGAGCTTTTTTTCTTTTAGAACTCCTATCATATCAACCATTTTTTTGTAAGGAGGTGGCACATTACAATATGGTACTTTATTAGTGGTTCGTTGCCCATGCTTAGGTAAGGGATCCTGGAAGATTATCATCTCTTGATTAGTTGTAGGTGCTTTTTGAGTAGGAGGTTGATTGTTTGTTGGAGGATTAGGTTGATTATTTTCTTAGGCCACTATATGACTAAGCTTGGAGGTGTAGAAGTCAAGCCACTTTGTCCTTTTAGCTGACCATTCAAAAATGAAATGACCTAAGACCTTTGTAACAAGCACAAGCAATATAAAACAAATATACAACAATGAAATAAAATGCAAATAGAATGGGTGATCTAACATGCAAGATGTAAATTAGGTATTTTGGGTAAAAATATCATCTTTTCTCCACCACCTATGTGATAGTAGGAAGATATTATGGGTAAAAATATTCACCCACGTCCATCTCTAGATAGGGATATAGATTTTGTTAATGGAATAACTTACCATTTTTTTCTAAGAGAGGCTACCAAACACCCAAGATAGTCATTGGATCAGAGAAATACAAGACAAGTAGAAAATATGATAACATCATATTTAGTTATATCTTTCTCTTTTAATCCAAAATTTTGGAAAATATGATAAGTGCATAGATTACGAGAAGAATCGTTATCTATCAATATTTGTTTGATAAATGTTTCCCCAATAAATGTAGTGATATAGATGCAATAATCCCCTTGTAAGCCTAAGGAAGTAATATCATCATCTAAAAATGTGATATGATGTATCCAAAGGGAACCTACAATATCATAGCACTAGGAAACATATCTTAAGGAACGTATTGTTGTCTTAGAAGCTTCAAAAAAGCCTCCCTATGAACATGAGATGTTTGTAAAATCTCTAAGAAAGATATCTTAGTTGGTGTACTAGCTAACTATTATTAGATTTCGATGAAGACTTTAGGTTGTGGTTTCAATACTAAATGTGGATGTTCTACTCTCGTACTACATAGGTACTCTTCAAAACTAAGGGGACTTTCAAAGGTTGATTGGATGTAGAACTCATTTTTGGCTAAGATCGTTGAGTCCGTTGTGCTTAATATTTTTTCTTTATAATTACTACTATCATACTAACCTTGTTATTGTAGGGAGGTTGCATATTATGATATAACACTTGACTAGTTGTCTATTTCCCATGCTTAGGTAGGGTATCTTGGAAGATCCCCATGTCCTAATTAGTTGTGGGTGCTTGTTGAGTAGGAAGTTGATTATTTATTGGAGTATTAGGTTGAGGACCCTCTATAACAAGGCAACCTTCATCAATTAAGTTCTAAACCACACGTTTCAACCTCTTACATAAATTTGTCATGTGCCCCTCCACTCTAAGATACTCATAAAATTGACCAGGTTTATACCAATAGTCGTGGTATCGGGTTATCTTATGGGAGGCAACTCAATTATATTAGCTTCTAAAATATGCTTTAGGACCACATTCATAGGCATGTGAGTCTTGTAATATTACTTTATGGGGGATTTTGAGGTTGGCTAAGCACCATATTTTGTAAGGTATTAACAACACTATTAACACACCTCCTATTCATTATCACATCACCACATACATGCTTGTTATTGTACTCAATTTTTGTGGTCCTATATTCTCTTTTCTTTGGCTTCATTTGACCTCTTCGAATAAGGGCTTGCTCTACCCTTCTTACCTAATCTATCACTTGGTCGAAAGAGATAATAGTTGTCGTTTCCAATTCATAAGATATTTAATCTTGTAAATTTTCAATGAAAATCTCTACAATGTCTCAAGGAGGTAAGGTATATATCACTCATCCAACTAAACATCTCCAACAACATAAGAATTATGAAAAGCTTTCCTCTTTACCTTGTTTGAGCATATTGTATAATCATATTTTTCTCAACATAATATCTGAATTCTTAAGCAAACAACTCGGTTATCTCTTCAAAATTCCTCAAAGAGTAATGAGCCAATTGATAATGCCATTCCAATTCCATACCACCAAGGCTCTTAGGGAACATATTTAGCAACAACATATTATCATATATAATATCATGGTATATTGTCCTAAACATCCTTAAATTTTCAATCGGGTCTTCTATTCCCTTATAAATAGGTAAAAAAAACATTGGAAAATATTGAGGGTAAGTCCTAAAAGTGACAACAGGGTCTAATATTTGATTGCAAATCTCCTTGTAGTTTTAGGTAACTTAGAGGTTGAATCATATCCACTCTTGAAACCAATTTCTTCACCATATTTTTAAAATTTTATATATTAGGATTGTTGTTGTGCAATATCCTTAGGTTTCTTAGGGAGGGGTATAGGTAGGCTGTTGAAAAAGAACTTGGCCAATGTTGGAGGTATTGACACTATTATGGTATGGATTATGATATGTGGTATCTTCTTGTGAAGGATAACTAGCATTTAGTGGAATAGAAGCATAAATGTTAATATGATCAAAATGAGATGAAAATTAAGCATAATTTTGGGATCCACTACCAGTTGTAGGAGCCTATGGAATTTCCCTAACATTGGTGGTCATAGTAGTAGCATATGTTGGTTTACGAAAAGGATTAACATGATGTGAAGATTCAAACAAAGGATTTTTATAAATATTCTTAGGAGAGATGGTTAGAGGATGAGATTTCTAAACCCTTTTGAGTTAAGCTTCTTCTTCCATAGCCTTAACCAAAGACTCTATATGGTATTTCATAAAACCCCATACATGATAAAATTATGACAATGTGAAGCCTCCATTGGACCCCTCAAAATGATCAAAATTATTACCAATTTCTTCATGTTCTTCCTCTTCTGCATCTAGATTGGGATTCTCCCTATCAATCTAATCATCTTATTGAAGAATCTGATCATATTCTAAAAAATTTCACTTACTCCTAAGGTTATAAGCTATTAGGAGTAAGAGAAATGGTAGAGGAGGAAAATTGTCTTATCACATATGATTATCGGCTAAATAAGTTCTAAAAACTTAAGATTTTCTAAATTGCTTAGCTTTGAGTTGGCCATGCATGTTGTTTACCCTTGAAAAATGGTTTCAAATGCCAGTTAGTTTCTAAATTGCTCATAATGGTCAATTCCAAGTGAATTTTATGACTAGATTATAAATTATCAATATCTAGAAACTGCTCAAAATTTTCATGTCATTTTCATACTTAGCAATTTTGGAATACACTATTATTATTTATTTTTTGAGGATTTTAGGTATTGTAAAATAGCTTATAAATTAGTGAATATAGTTCCCTACACATTTGATAGCATTATATACGAAATATAATTTTTTTTAGTAGAATAACAGAGTCAATTAGGTTTATATGATGTCATTCTAAACATATTGGTGAGAAAAAATTATGTTTAGAAAACAATCATTTCTTTTCCATAAATTATCAATCTGGTAAGTTCGTAAACTTACGAGTGTCATGCATAGTATATGTTTGTAGTGTGGGGAATGAGTTCCTTTGTACCTATTAGTTTTGTGGGGGGTGTTTGTATATTTTTATTTCATCCAAACCAAATAAAACTAAGTGCAAAAAAATAAATAAATAAACTATAAACTAAAACTAAAATTAAAATGTTGAAATAAAAGTGCAAGAAATAAAAGTACAAGAAAATAAACACACAACTAAATTAAAATAAAGCTGAAAATAAAATAGGAAATCTAACTATTGAAAATAAATAACATGAATTAAAATGGGGGGACTAATACTGGGAGTGGGCCCAGGCTCCCATAGATTGTTCGCTCGGCTAATTACGTAAAGATTACTTTAAGAAAATAAGAGTATTTGAAACTCTATAAATTATGCAAAATAGAATAATTCTATTGACTATGTAATTTATTATTCCATCGTTGTATTTATCTAGCATGTGTTCTTATATAAAACATAGCCAGATCCAGTTACAATAATAGATTGGTATATTTTAATCACGTAACATGATTTTCTATAATCAGTTATACACAACTATTATTCTCTCCTATTAAAAGCATGTTTGTTCACCAAAAGGATAAATATAATAATCCTTAGGTGTACATAACAATCTAATCCTAAAAATAATGCACATAACAATCTAATATTAAAAATAATGCTTTAAAATCTTACATGGTCAATCGGTCAACTAATCAACTTTTAATAACTAGAATAAAATTGCTTTATTCTATTATAATCATAATACACATTAAAACATAATATACATAAGAATACAAATATTTCTCCTTATATTTTGTGCAACAACCTTCTTCAAAAGTGCATGGGAAATTGGTCAACCGGTCAATGTTGAATTGGTCAATCGATCAATATTGACTTGGTCAACTGGTCAACTCATCAACGAGAGTCAAGCATCGAAAGATATGTCAAGGGTCACGCACCGGGAGATAGGTCAGGAGTCAAGCACCAAAAGATAGATCAGGATTCAAGCAACAAGAGATAGGTCAGGAGTTAGGCAATAGGAGACAGGTCAGGATTCAAGCACCGGGAAATAGGTCGGGAGTCATGCATTGTGAGACAAGTCGAGATTTAGGCATCATCTTATTGCTGGGATTTAGGTACCATCTTACAGCTGGGATTCAAGCGCTAGCCTGCTACTATTCATCATAGTTCTCTTCAAGATGTATTTGTGCATTGTCTAGCCCAAATGGGATGTAGATACAAAACACCATATTAGTAGTAAAAACCTATATTTACACACACTTTCCACTAAATATACTAGTCAAGCATAATACTTCATTTTCTATTAATTATATACAAAAGCTATAAAAATACATTTCAAATGCTAATTAAAATAATAATTATGCACTTAAAAGTGTATATAAAATGAGCAATTATGGTGCTCATCATTCCTCCATGCCGAAGATTTGACAATACCTCGTGGTGTGAAATATTTGCATGCGGTTTGAAATCATGATGTCCCAAAAAAAGAAGTTGTTGTGACATTGATGTATCTTGGAGATAATGTTTGTTTTTCTTACGGAAAGGCGCCTTACTCCTGTATTTCTATGGAAATACATATTTTCAACATTATTATTATTATTATTTCTTTCTTAGCCCATCATCTGTTCCATGGGAGGAAGCATGCCTAGAATATATTTTTCATTGAAACTGTTAGATTATATTTTAAGTTGTTACTAGGATATTTATTGTGTGGTTGAGATCCATTCAGTTGTTATGATCTTATGGCTTACATTGTACACCTTTTTTATTTAAGCAAGGTTCCTTTCATAGAAAAACATGAAGTTTTGATTCTCTACATGATATCATAGTGGAATTTCCCTACCCTTCGAGCTTGAGGGAGGTTTTCCCTCATGTGGAAATTTTACTCATGGAAATCCCCCTCATTTTTTCCCCCTCATTTCCTATTTTTTATTATTTCCTTTTAATGCAAAAACATCTGAGTATGCTCTAAACTTACCGGTTTAAACTAATTTTGTTATGATAAAGGATATTTACATTTTAATGGAAGGTTAAGTTTTAGTTTTCTGGTTAGGTTCATGGCCACTAAAGATGATAAAATTTCAGACGTTGTTATGTGCGATATATATTTTGAAGCAATAATATTTTATCATATTGTAGATGTGCTTGTGAAGAAGTCACTATAAAACTAGTTCTTCCTACCACTATTGAAGGTTGCTTGTGTAGAAGGCTATGGAGACCACACATCTATTGAAATTACAACTGAAAGAAAGAAAACATGTAATCTAAGCATACATTTGATAACAAGAAGGAAATAACAAAAAGGGAAGCTCTCTTTATTAATTAAATGAGTCTTGTTACATATTTATCCCTCTTAGGGATATCAAAATATTGATACAATTGTTACAATTAACAAGTGACTCCAAAATAGGAGAAATATGTGTTTCAATTGGTCTTTATATCTCCATCAAACTGCTTAAGGTCTTATAAGGATGTCTTCTTCTCTATTCGCCAAGAGGAACTCGATGTTATGGATGCTTTGAAGCCTACAAGATCATGTTACCTATGTATATGAAAAACAAAGCATAATTAAAAGCATATGAGGCCTCTCATGATGAGGCTTTGATCAAGAAAATGTAAGAAGTATAGCCACACTTGAAATAAAGCATCAAGATACCCAAATATAATCAAGAAATAGCTGAAATAGTGCAAAGCATAGAATAAAGCATGGAAATCTAGTTAATATACCATGTAATTTACAATAGAAACATGAAATAAAGCTAATCTAAGGAGATTAATTGAATCTAGTAAATGTGACTAAATGAAGGTAAAGTTACCTCAAATATTGCTAATTGACCATGTAAATATGTAAATAAAGACTAATATAATTGAGATTAACCTATTTGATTAATTGCAATAGAAATATTATGGCTAAAATAAAGGAAAAGTGGCATTAAACCTTGGCCACTATCACTCAGAGAAGTTTTGCTAGTCATTTTTGTCATCGAGAATGATGGCTTGTGAGCCACTATCAATGATAACAGCCACAAACTAAGTACTTTACCTCTTGATTCAAGGTTTGTGGCACACAATTTCCAATTTAGATTGATGGTCAATATTTACCTTGATGTTCTGGAATAGATTGGCGGTTTAATTCATTAGAATTCACAATGGATGGTATCAGTTGTCAAGCTTGCTCCTCAAGCACTTAAGATCTCCATTACTTCAAATGCAGTCATGATTCTCTAAATGGATAGCAAGTATGCACTCCTTAGAGGTTGCAAGTGGCTCTCCAATTTGGTAGGGCTTCACTGCATTAAACTTGGAATCTCTTCTAGCCTTCCTCACAATTTGTAGGGTGGTATTATAGCCTCACCAATTCCTCATCCTATCTTTCTTGAGAATTCAAGATCAAGAATTGGGAGGTTAGAGTAGTTGGGAGGAAGCATCCAGAACCTTCCTCACCAAAAATTATCAAAAATTAGTTGTCGTGGTCATTACAACCGATTTCTATCTCAACCCTAGGGATCGAGTTTGTTTCAAGGCTAGCTGCTCTCACTTAGGGTAGCTAGATCGTAGCTTCTCTGAGCATCAGCAACTGGTCTGGTAGACACTCTAATCATCAGTGACTGAGCCTAGATAGAGAAAAAATACCCCATATGAGTGGTTAAAACCATTGCTATCTCTTGGAAAGGTACAAGATCATTCATATGGTCTGAAATGATGCCCATATGAGTAGTCTTCTAAACATGACACATTTTAGGTGTCTATAGATACCCATTTTGGGATGCATTGTGGGAGAACACAATGTTGAGAAAAATAGACCACCTAAAGCCATGTTGTAGGTTGAATTATGATCATTGATATGATCAATATTAGATGCCTAGTCTTGCAAAAGGACGCATATCCTAGAATCATTTATTCCAATGGGATGGAAGGCTTAATTTTGCAAAGCTTTCGCATGTCCAATGGTGATCGAGTAGCGTTAGTGCTACTATTGCTTTGATAGGTGGAGAGCTTCAAGATTTAAATTGACATAAATGCTTTTTTCCCCAACATAAGGGTAAGGTTATGATATTTTTTAGCAATTATTCATAAGATGAATGTAATTTGACATGATTGAGTGATCCTTTGTTGATTTTGATTATGATTTTGATATTATGACTACCCCCTCAAGCGAAAATTCCATGAGGAAAGGAAAATTTAACTAAAGAAACGAGTTGCTTGACCAAGATGAATAATTTGGATTATTTAAGACTTTTGCACTTTTTTATATGGCAGGTCCTATCACAGGCATGATTTCAACCCCTAATATTAGTTGTACATCTCTATCCCATGGAGCAATTCGAATGTAATGGCCTTCTTAGGAAATCAATATGATAGCAATTCCATTTAGCATGTGATGAATCACTCGATGATCTGCTAAAATTTCATGGAAGAAATGAAATGAACACCTCATTCCTATGGGGTAGTCTATCTACCATGGCCTTCTTCAGGATTTAAGTGAAACATCTCAATTCAACAATGACTGATTTGGCTCAAATGACATTATGGTAATTTACTCATCTTTCCAGATTGCATGGAGCATAAGTCACTGCAATCGTCAAGTGTGTAGGTTAAATAACTAGGTACGAGGTGCATTTGAGATTGTATTCTTATTTGATTTTTTTGTTAATTTTGATGATTTTTCAATTATTTTTGTAATTTTGATTTTATGATTTTTGTTGTTATTTTACAATTTTTGATGATTCTAGACCGTTATATATGCTTATATTTCCATTTTGAATCTTCCCATGGTGAGAAATTGAGGGTATTAATTGTTGCTTCTGAATCGCTGTCAGTAGTAGCAGTCCACTTTTACAATTTTATAGATGTTGTCAGCATAGGCAACCCAAACTTCCTAGACACTATCAACATCAGCGGCCATGATAAAACTAAAAAATATATAAGGAAAATTAGGGTTTTCAATTTCATTATTTCCTAGTTGTCAATTTGCAATAATGATCTCTGATAAGAAAAGTGATAAAGTGACCTAGAACACTATTGATTTACTAAACACCATGGCAAAGTATGATGAGGCTTCTACGATTTGAGGATCCAAAGCTTCATGGGTATTTCTCAAACCCTAGTCTTGTTAATTTATGGGAAAATAAACCAAACTAAGAAATTGGCTAATTAACCTCATTAAGATTTTTGGTAATGAATCGCACCCGTAGCTAGGCTTAGAACTAGGCTAATTTAGGTGGGTTTCTTTTAGATTTATGGTTTTGTCAATTTTTTTGGATTTTTCAATGAGGGGAGAACATCATTGGTGTGTCACCTCATGACCACTATCGTTCAGGGTGGACCCCAATAGAAAAAGAGGAGCCACTATCGTTGAGAGTGGCTAGTTTGAACCTCCAACGGTCAAAAATTTGACCATTGGTGGCTAGCCACTGTCAGTGTCAGCGGCTGCTGTGGCAACCATTGTCAGTGTAATTGGCTAGGCAACCTTATGAAAATTTAAAAAAAAAAAAATTGCTTCTTCTTTTTTAAGTGCAAGTGCATCTTATTATGCATTTGTTTTGTATATTTAGCTCTTGATAGCATGGGCTCAAGAGCCTGAGTTGCTTGGTTAGTTACTACTCCTCATGGATCACATATACTAGGCTTGGTTTGATTCACAATGATTGATGTATGTTACTAGGCTACCAATGATGATGTCAGATCAGGCCAACATTACTGCCTTAGCTCAAATATGGGACTATCGGACCAATACCTTCCATCTCCTGACCAACGAGATGATGATTAATCCCAAGGATTTTTATAGGATCTTTAGGATCCCTTTCAATGGATAGGCCATCGTATCCTCACCTATTGAACATAGGGTGAAGGTTTTTTATAAGGTATTCAGTGATCAGGATCGTGCCACACTAGCCGACATTTAGCATGGTAGGGTTCTTGTCAACCACTGGTATCGAGCTGAGGTATTTTCATAATGCCAGGATGTCTTGATACACATTATAAAAAATGTGTTATTTCTCAATACATCAAGAGTGAGGTTCTGATGGAACCTCTTGGCTATGATGTAGGATTTACTTGATAGCCCTAGGCTGATCATTATGGCTTGGGGGAGTACTCTGCTGGAACAACTCTATGATGATCTATATAAGATTCAGTGATGGGTCTGGGTTGGGATTACTTGTAGCTTGCTCCTACAGATCTAGGGTTGGAATTACATCAAATTAGACCACCCAGTAGGTATTCCCTAGGAGATCACCGCCAGATCCTAGTGTTATGGATCTAGGTGGTCACGAGATGCATAGGAGCGATGGATTCACCATCATGTAGGGGACTTGGTTCATTTTTTAGGTACTCTAACTGGACTAAAGGTGAGATATATTATATGTAAGTTCTATGTGTATTACCATGCTTGGCCTAATGCAGACCAGTTCTTAGCATGGATGAGGTACAATCGATTGATCATCAGCTGCAATGCATGGGTGAGGGAGTTATTATATTTCTCGTATGTTACTAGGTAGTTTGGGATCCAGTAGAACATTCCACTGGATTCATTTTCCTACAAGTGGGTTCAGGTAGAGAGAGATATCCCAGTGCCTCAAGTCACAACTCTGACAGAAGAGGAAAACATTCCTACAATTGATGTCGGTATAGCAGATGTCAGCACTACATATGCATACACTTAGTGGTGGGTGATGCGCCTATGGTAAGATGGCGGTAGCCTAGGGTTAGTGAGGAATGAAGAAGCTACAAAGGATCTTGATGGGAAGTAAGTGTGGCCCAGGACAGAGGAGTGGGGCCAGACTATAGAGGAGCAAGAAACGCTAGAGGAGGATGAGGAGGAGGTGGCTCCAGAGTCTAATGAATCTTCCCTCTGAGCAAACTTACATAGCCTAGAGGCTGAGCTTCAAACAACTTGGTGAAAAATCCTAGAGCCAGTTGGCTAAAGGGTAGGCAAAATGGTGGGGGTATGAGGAGGAGAGGCCCTCACTATAGGTATGTCTTGATTCAGTGCTGCTCAATATAGAGAAGCTCACCTCAGCGAGAGACTTGGTACAGGATACCATAGGTTCATTGACTATTGAGCAAGAACACCCCCTTTCTCATACTTGGATTCATCGAAGAACAATGACATATCTGCTTGATTATGATATTCTTTAGGTTGATGACTTCAATAATGCAAAGACTACATCATCAAGAATCTCTATGAAAATAGGCCTATGATCCTGACTAGGAGCCTCTATTAGTTGATATGTGATGACTTATCCCTTGATAGACTTTTGACTTATGAATTCTAGATCAAATTCCATCAATAGCATGATCCACTTCGCAGTACGCATATTATGATACATTTTACTCATCATATACTACAAAAGATTTTATTTTGATACCACATATGTCGTATGGATTAACATATAGTGACACAAATTCTTCCTCACAAATGCTACTGCTAAGCATAGTTTTTCCACATATATGTATCGCAACTCATAGCTGACCAGAGTTCGAATGATGTAATATATTACCTTTTCTTTGTCTTGCACATTCTTTTGGGCTAACATGGTTCCCAATGCAAAGTTAGTGGTAGATACATATAATAGGAATGGCACCTCTAGTCGAGGTGGAGCTAAAATTGGTAGCATTTTTAGGTAATACTTAATCTTAGCAAAGGCCTTTTGACAGTCCTCATCCCATTCGAATTGGACTCCCTTGTGTAGCAGTCAATTCATGGGTTGATATTTATCCTATAATTGTGTGATGAATCACTTTATGGATGCTACTTTGCCCTGTAGGCTTCTTAATGTCTTGATATTAGTGGGAGGACACATTTTAAAATGGCCTTGACATTTTTGGGGTTAATTTTGATCCCTCATTTAGAAATTATGAATCCCAAGATTTTTCTTGATGTTATGTCAAAGATGCATTTGTTGGGATTCAACCTGACATTGTGATTTATCAAGTGATCGAAGACTTTCTTGAGAACCTCAACATGCTTTGAACACAACAATGACTTCACCAATAAGTTATCGAGATAATCCTATAGTATCTTGTGCATGTATTCATAAAAGATATATGTTATGGCCCATTGGTATGTGCCACCAACATTTTTAAGACCGAACGGCATAACTTTGTATTAAAATGTCCCCCATGGCATTGTGAATGTAGTTTTATGTTGGTCATCGGGTTTAATCTGAATCTAATTGTAACCAAAAAATTATCCATTAGGGATACCATATCATGACTATAATTTGCGTCTACCAGAGCATCAATATTAGGCAACGGGAATGAATCCTTTGGTGTTGCCTTATTGAGGTCTCTAAAATCCTTACAGATACATATCCTTCCATCATATTTTCCTACAAGTACCATGTTTGATACCTATTCTGGATAGTCGATGGAAATGATGAATTCTACATCCAACAGTTTTTTTTGTAACTCGTCTTTAACCATAAAAGCAACAGTTGGATGCATTTTCTTGAGTTTTTTCTTTACTGGCTTCTTTGCGGGATCTAGCGAAAGGTTATGAGTAACCAATTTAATATCTATACCTAAAATATCTTTGTAAGTCCAAGAAAAGATATTAGGTCTCTATTTCAATAGAGAAATGAGGGTGGCGTACTCCTCATGAGATAAGCTCTCTCTAAATTTAAACTTCCTTGGATTGGTGATATCATTACTGATATCCACTTCAAAGGTTTCCTCTATTGACATGTGTGACCCCTCCTCAAACTGGTGAGGTATAGTGATCAAGTGGATGTCATCCACTAGGTTTATAGGTTCCACATCAAAATTTCCCTCAACGTGATAAACATCATATGCATAGCCTGGTGCAAAATAAAATGGTTGCAACATGTATTCATTAGGGAAGAACTATTTAGGCTCTAAAGGTGAATTGACATGATCAAAATCAATGGCCTCAGCATTAAGGTACAAAGGTTTCGAAGGATCATATGGATTACGGAGTGGAGTGGCTAAATCAATGGAGACCATGTTGATGGAATGGATGAAATCTCTAGGACCACATGAATGCAACTCAATACTTCTATATTTCTCCCTTTAACTAGATGTGGCTTTGGATGAATGGGTATTTTTGGGTCTGGCCTAGTCATAGACACGACAATTGGATCCTCAAGAGGGAGCAATTGTCTTAGGTTTGAAGGGACAAAAAAAAACATGTGGTATATTTCCTCCAGATTGACTGGCCTTCTAAGAATGGGAGGACCGAGGAACACTTCACAGTAAAGGCATTCCATGTCGATAGGTTCCCTAATATGATGCAAGTGGCAAGGCCCTATGTAGGCCAGCTCTATTTCATCCTCATATTCTTCATCGTCTAAGGAGTGCTCACCATCATATTCTCTATAATTACTTTCTGGTCCACCTATTTCGAAGATTGATTTTGAATCTCCTTCCTCATAAGTATATTTTGATTTAGGATATCCTATTGTACCAATATTTTGGGTTTCAATTTTATTGTCATCGACGTCTTCACAATTTCTAATCACCAATTTAGTATTTAGAATACCTTCTGGACTATCCTCCACCCAAATATTGTCATTATAGATCAAATGTGGTTCTATGGCAACCATGGTCATTGACCAATTATCCCTTTGTGACTAAGAAGGGTTAGTATGGTAGGTGTTCTAATCTACATCATCCCCCAAGCTTAGGTTTAGGTGATCTATAAATATTGCTAAAATCTCATCCTGATATTTAATGTAATAACCCAACCTGAATCGATCAGTTGGCAACTGATATCATGGTTCATATGGAGTTTGGTGCTCTTGTTTGAATAGACCAAGACCATAACCATGCCAATGGTAATGCTAAAAATATTGAAGGATGAACTCTGGGTTAGATATATAATGAACGTTCACTATGAAAGTTTCATCATCTTCGTCTATAGGTGTATGATTTGCAAGTTGATCTATGCCTCCATAGATGAAGTTGGTTTGATTGGGTGGCACACCCAATGGTACCACTGACCCTATAGGAAAGTGATGGGCTTGATTTCTACCCATATACTATGCAGATTTGATGAGTGGCATGAAAGTCACATTCTAGACTAGGTATTCTGCTAACCTGAGATTAACCAAATGAATTTTCACCTACGGTGTAGATGACCCAGCTGAAGATGCAAGTGAGGTAGGATGAGGTACCTCGTCAACTTATTTCTATGACTTTCCCTCCTCCATGGTATTTGTAACCTCAGTAGTTGCTACGTTGGGCATTTAATTAGTCTATTTTTCACCCATTACGGTCTTTAGCTTTTGATCATTATTAAGCATCGTCAATGTCATAGGCTTTGCAAAAGTATTTGTATGTGCAGATGGTCATGGTGCTGATGTTGAAGGATCGGCGTATACTTCCCTTGATTTACACTTTGGATTCCTGATGGGCGATGTAGGTCTTACATCCAAATGTGTTGATGGGAGGATAAAATCTCTCGATAAATCTACTTGGTTAACATACTTGAATGGATCCTCATAAAACGAAACCACATGCACTTTTCCCTCATGTACATATTTGATACATTGATGTAATATTGAGGGTACACATTACATATCTCTTATACAAGGTCTACCTAAGAGAATTTTTTATTGCATCGCATCTTCAAGTACATGAAATATCACTGGGATGGTCTTCAATCCCACCTGGATAGGCAAAATTATAGTACCCACTATCGAGCATAATGCATCATTGAATGCACGCAGTGTGAAGGTCGAAGGCACAATATGTGATTTAGGCAATTTTAAATGTGCCAAGGCCTTTGAGGTGATAATGTTGATTGAATATCCTGTATCGATCAACACCCACTTGAAGGATGTGTGGTTCACACACACAATTATGTGAAGCAGTGGGTCCACTATGGAAGTAGTGACTATCTTAATTTCATGATCATAGAATTGTATGACAGGCTCTTGAAACTACTACACATGTTCCACAAAATTGGTAAATACTTTTGGATCTTGGTACTATACTTATATGGACCTTATAATATCCATTAGCATCTCCTTGTGCCTAGGAGACTATTGTATTATATCATAAATTTACAGCTTTGTTGAGGTCGTCTATAGGCTTTGAATATTTCTATTTCTTATGGTCACCATCGATCTAGTTGGTGGGCCTAGCAAGTTGTTTTGTGATGCCTTTTAAGTGGGTGTAGCTTGAATTTTTACTCGAGTAGGAGGAGGATCTGGTTGATTATATCTCATGTTCCTAGTGACAACATTCACCATACCAAAAATTCCTTGTGTAGGCGGTTCAATCTGCACCTGATTCACTTGTTCGGAATTATTCCTCGGAGGCTCATGGTTTGCTAAGGGACTTTTGAATATCCCCATATTTTGATTATCAGGAGCCTAAGTATTGTCAACGATTAGTATGTTCCTATCAATCATGTTCTACACCAAATATTTGAAACTATGACATCCTTCGATGTCATGCCCTTTTTGCCTATGGTACAAACAATATAGATCTTCCCTAAATGCTTTCTATTTAGGTTTATTAGGATCAATTAATTTGACTTTGGGTAAATTTATGGTGTTAGCCTCACACAATTATTGAAAAATTGATGCCATAGTCTCCGACAATGGTGTAAAATGGCAAGGAGGGTACTGATATTTGTTTTTACCATACTTCTTGTTATTGCACTGATTGTACTATGCAGGGGGAGGTTGAGCCTAATAATTTTGAGGTTTTTGGCCTTGATTCCCCTTTGTTGATTCAACATCACCTAATTTACTTGTGTAAGCTTGGCCTCTGATGTTGGTTCTTAGTATTTTTATTATTCCATTCCTTTTTAGTCCAAAGTATTAAGTTGCCTTCTTGGAACTTGATATACTCTATAACCTTAGCTTGAGCCAAGGCCTCCTTGAATGTCTGATATTTTTGCAATTGCAATAACAATGAGATGTATTTTGCACAACTCTTGGTGAACATTCGAGTTAGTTCAGTAGTAGGAATAGAAAATGGGAGCTTAACCATCATATTTCTCCATTTGTTGCCATAATTCATGACTGGCTTGTCATCATACTCCTTTAGAGCTTCCAAGGTAGTCAGATTGGTCTTTGTATTGATGCCAAAGGAAAAAAATTCAAGAAATGCATTTTCTAGTTGTTCAAATCTGGTAATGTTGTACCTCTTCAATTGATTGAACCATTCCAGCTCTGGGCCTGAAAGGGTCATTATGAAGTTTCTTAGTAATAGTGCATCATTACTCTGTATTTGGAAGCACATGTTCATAAAGCTTGTGATGTGCTCTTGTACATCTTCATCACCTTGAAATTTATCCAACTTGGGCATCTTGAAATGATCGGGATACGCTGGGCTAGGAACTGAAGAGCACAAGGGTGCATTATGAATTTTATTCAAGGTAGGCTTTTGATAATCCGTACCTTGTTTCTCAATAACTCCCACCTTTTCCACTAAGGCTGTGTATGCTTGTGAGGACAATATTTCCTCTTCCCTAAGAGGTCTCTATAGAGCTATAGGAGGTATATTCTTCTTGGACTAAGGTGGAGTATTGGGCTCATCCTCCATGTCTACTACTCTTTCTCATATCCTTCTAATTCTACGTATTGGGTAAGTCCAAATTTTTTTAGTGCTTGCCACTACTGTGTGTTTTGGGCCATATGATAGGTACAGTTTTTAGCTTGGTTAAGGTGCATTTCTGGCTATAACGCAGCATGTATTTTATCACACTTCCTATATTCACTTTGAGGAGGAATATTAGCCCTAGCTAGTCTATCTTATCTCTCTACACACTCCTTTTGATATAGGATGTGTTGCTCTTGCATGCACTGCTCATACAAATTTTACCTAAGCAACCTTTGATGTTGAGTATCCTTGTTCTCAGGATGCTCGCTCTCTACACACACATATTCCAATTGGTCTTAGAATATACGCTATCTTTGCTCTAATACCAACCTCTGATATTGATCTATATGATTGGTAGTGTGAGCCCTCTATTTTTTCAAATCTATTTGAGGGGCTTTATTAGTGTGATCCCCAATAGACTTATCTACCACACATTTTCCCTTATCTGTGTAGATGGAATTCATGTTATGCTATAGTCTATTATTTGTGCCTTCCTGTGTGGATGGGGCACACGTGCTATGGGAGTGCTTCAAGAATTCTCCTGGATCAATGGTATACCTATGTGTGCTCTCATTGTGTGAAATCACTAAGCAAGAATGTGTAGAAGAGGCTTTATAACCTAATTTCCGTAGGACTTGTTCTAGTCCGTCCAGCCACCTAGTTCTCCATGGTTTATTTGGGGGTGTACCATTAGCTCCCATTGTGGCGAAATCTATAGTAAAATTTTTAGGTCCACTAGGGTTTGGATTTTTTTTGGGTCTGTGCTCTGATGCAGCCCTTTCTTCCTGCCCTTGATTGGGTATATTTTCTCTTTGTTTAGCATGGGATGATGGGGGACTTGAGCCACCCTCAGCTCTATCCATCAAGGAGTGTAAGTCATGTCCTATGACTGGGATATTATGTTTAGAATCCCCTGGCATTGAAATTATCACCTTTGAGACTCATCGAGCATCATTTTGGAGGATCTTATGGTTGAGATTACAACGCTTTGTTTTGTGTGTCTTATGGAGCTTCGGCATCCTCCTCGATTGTGCATCGAGGTTGGCCTCTCCATGTGTTGACCATTATTGATTTATAGGGAAAACAAAGCATACAAGGGTATTTATCTCTTTTAAAATTTCTTGTGATACCTAAACTATTTTGTGATTTTTTGGTGTGTTGAATCATAAACTAACTCTCATCATGTTTTCAATTTTATTGTTGATATACTTGTATATTTTAAGGGATTTCACCTATATACTTGTACAATCCAACTATGATGTTGAATTCCATACTCAATGAGGTAGCATAGATACTATCAATCCTCACCCAGCACATTGTGCACATTGATACTCCCCTCATAAGAGGAGTATTTTGCATGGATAAGACAATTATTGGGTCAGCCTTGGCCATGATTGGGTCCCGATAATACAATTTCAAAAAATTAAATCAAGTGGTAATAACATCCACTATTGGTCTCGATCAATGGGTTGGATGTGAGAGCCCAATGCTACTGATGTTAAAATGATACATGGTGTGTGGGGTTTATTTTAATTTTGCACAAAAAGTAAAATGCATCTGAGAAAACTCATGATTTTTCCTATATGCCTAGGAAATTTACATTTGAATTCAGAAAGATGCAAATTTAAATGTTATTTTCCAAATCATAGAATGAAAAATTACATGAGAGACTAGCCTTTAGATAGGCCCCAAGCATGCAAATGCTAACACACAATCTAGACCGTTGTTCCCAACAACGACTAGTAGAAAACCTAAGAGATTATAAATTTTGCTTTTAAACTTTCTCTATGTTTTTTTTTAATTTTCATCTACTACATTTCATACATTAAAAATGTAGACAAAGAAGTAAAATTATAAGGAATTCCAACCAACCTAGAATCCAAGTCTGTTGAAAATTTGACTATCTATTGTTTGCAGTTTTTCTATCAGTCTCTGTTGTTCAGGATGGCTCTGTTCCTATCTGCTTCTAATCATAGTGTCTACACATGTATACAAAAAACACTCAACAAAACAGAAAAACAATGTAAAATGTGGGTGTATTTATCGTGATCACCACTATAGAAGGCTATGAAGACCACATCTATTATAATTACAATGGAAAGAAAGAAAAATATGTAATCTAAGCATACATTTAATAACAAGAAGGAAATAACAAAAAGAGAAGCTATATTTATTAATAAAATGAGCCTTGTTACAAATTTTTCCCTCTTATGGATATCAAAAGATTGATACAATTGTTACAATTAACAAGTAATCCCAAAATGGGGGAAATATGTGTTTCAATTGGTCTTCATATCTCCATCAAACTTCTTAAGGGCTTATAAGGATGCCTTCTTCTCTATTCACCAAGAGGAACTCAATGTTATGGATGCTTTGAAGCCTACAAGATCATGTTACCTGCGTATATGAAACAACAAAGCACAATTAAAAGCATATGAGGCCTCTCATGATGAGGCTTTGATCAAGAAAATGCAATAAGTATAGCCACACTTGAAATAAAGCATCAAGATACCCAAATATAATAAAAAAAATAGCTAAAATAGTGCAAAATATGGAATAAAGCATGGAAATCTAATTATTCACAATCTAATTTACACTAGAAATACAAAATAAATCTAATATAAGGAGATTAATTGAATCTAGTAAATGTGACTAAATGAAGGTAAAGTTACCTCAAATCTTGCTAATTGACCATGTAAATATGTAAATGAAGACTAATCTAAGCTAGATTAACCTATTTGATTAACTACAATGGAAATCCTACAGCTAAAATGAAGGGAAACTAGCATCAAACTCTGATTGCTATCGCTCAGAGCAGTTGTTTAGCTAGCCGCTACTTCCATCGACAATGATGGTCTGCAAGCCACTGTCAGTGACAACAACCGCATACTGAGTACTCTACCTCTTGATTCAAGGTCTGTGGTGCACAATTTCTCATCCAAATTGATGGTCAAGGGTCACCTCGATATTTTAGAATATATTGTCGATGTAATTCATCAAAATTCACAATGGATGGTGTCAATTGTCAAGCTTGCTCCTCAAGCACTTGAGATCTCCATTGCTTCAAATGCAATCATGATTCTCCAAATGGACAACAAGTATGCACTCCTTAGAGGTTGCAAGTGGCTCTCCAATTCGGTAGGGCTTCGCTACATTAAACTTGGAATCTCTTCTAGCCTTCTCCCCAATTTGGAGGGGGGTCTTATAGCCTCCCTAATTCCTCATCCTAGCTTTCTTGAGAAGCCAAGATCAATAATTGAGAGGTTGGAGAAGTTGGGAGGAAGCATATAGAATCTTCCTCACCAAAAACCACCTAAAATAAGTTGCCCTAGCTATTACAACCAATTTCTAGCTTGACCCTTAGTGTCGTGTTTGTTTCAGAGCTAGTTGCTCTCACTCAGGGTAGCTAGATCATCGCCACTCTAAGTGTTAGCAATTGGTCTGGAAGTCACTCTAATCATCAGCGACTAAGCCTGGATAGGGAAAAAATGCCCCAAATGAGTGGTTAAAACCACTGCTATCTCTTGGAAAGGTTCAAGGTCATTCATATGGTTTGCAAGGATGCCCATATGAGTAGTTTCCTAAACATGACATGTTTTAGGTGTCTAGAGCTTGGTGCAATGGTCCGTAGTAATTATTTAGTTTGTCAAACTAATGGGGCAAGTCCTATTGAATTTGGAGCAGTCACGGTATGTCGACAATGAGTATGTCATTTTTTTATTCTATTGGGGAAATTCTACACTTTCTTTTGGATTGTGTTTTCTACATAATTTGTTTTTTGGACAATGCCACATGGACCGTTTATGTGGTTGTTGACATTTTTTTTAAATTTGTATCAAAAATCCTATACGATCAAAAAAGAACTATCCACAAGGAGGTTGTGCAGTGCCATAAGTTTGGGATTCTATTGCATCAATATAATTTATTGAAGAATCAACTTTGAAAAACATTGTCATATCTTATTCAACACAATGCATTTGTTGGACCTTATACATTTTGGCACAACTGTGGAGGATATTTGAGTCACCAAAAATCATCCTCTCCATTCTAGGTAATTTTCCAACGTTTCTTAGCATCATGCAAAGGTTTTTTCCACATCAAGAATACATTTTCCAGCATGGTGTGCAGTTTTTTTTTAATGCAAAATTATTTTTTTATGTGACCCACCGGTTCATGGCTCCCAATGGCAAGGCGGGGCTGATTTGAATTTCATGCCTGTTGTACATGCCTCAAATCTTGTCGAGGCCATCCCGATGACAAGGTGTGGAGATTAATTGACATCGGATCACAATGTTTTTAAGAATATCATGTTTTGTAGTCACATAGGCAGTGATAATTTTTTATCCTATCGAATGATCATGGCAGAAGTTGTGTTCAGATATATTACAGTAAAGTGCCATGTGACTTCACATTCTGGGTAGCATCTTGGACAATTGCAATGAAAATTATGAAGATAATTTACATTGATAGTGGTCGAGGTAATTTTTACCTTCAACGAGCAGATTTACCTCGTGCATAGCACCCGACATTTATTTTTGGCATCAACAACAAGATTTCAAAAACTCTTTCTCCAATTCAACTGCAGTGTTGCACATTCCATAGAAAAAGATATTTCGATGTTTGAGAGTGACAAAACCACTAGCTACCATGTTCTCATAAATTTCTTATAATCAAATCACCTGTAGATCTAGCTCGTAGCCCCTAGTTTATCGTAGAGCATGATATCTTTATTGATGGTGGAATGGAAAATGTGTTCTCGTAGGTAAGTTGCTTTACTGGTATCGGTAGTTACAACCTACAACCATTAATACTTGGGACCAGTTGGTTGATTTTTTGATCAAAGGTTTCAATGAACAAGTGGATTTGTTATCTTTGTTACATCATTTTACTACCATTCAGGGGTATCTGTAGGAGGAAATAATGGACTTCAATATTAATTTTTTCCAAACTTGGTATGGAGTCCTTGATGGTCTCCGACCAACTCCTAAGCAAGTGATATTTTACTACCTTCAAGAATTCAAATCTGACATCAATATGGCTATCCAAAAATCCAATATCAACACATTTTCTGATTTGTATTCTACTATACAAAAGGTTGAGGCTAATCTAATTACTATTTGTAAGATTTCACCAAAAATGGCAATGCCTATTTTCTTGATCTTCCATAGTATTTATATGCTAATGCATCTTATCAACCTTTGCCCATGTCACCCATAAATATAATCCCTTCATGTAATTTGAGTACATATCTGAACACAATGATAGTTTTTGTCCCTAAATTGCCTAATCCAACCATTCTGTAGTTACCCGCTCCATTTCCTTTCCCAAATCTACCATATCCATCTATACCTCTTTTCTTACCAACTTTTCCATCACCCTAAATTCTTATCCACAAGAAAAGGTGTTGAAATATTTACATTCCATGAATTCGGCCATAAGAGCAATGGGTAACGAAATCACAATTATCAAAAGGAATCAGACCTAAAGAGATTTATAGCCTAGGATATTTCAACCACTACCTATTACTAGGGAGCAAGGATCTTTGACTAGCAAGGCACCTGAGATAAATCTGATGGTGCTGACAAAAAAATAATCTTGCACATCAGACAAAGCATAATGCTGCTCTACGTGCAATGATCCGCATGGTGAGGAAACTTGCATGGTTCACCTAAACTACGTGCAGACATTGGCAAAAAGTTCCTTTGCTGGTCAAATCAACATGATCATAGAAGTCGATCATAATTTCATGGTCCCTTCTGAAGAGCAAGTTTCAGTTCTCATGAGAGCTGGAAGGAAGCCTATTACTATGGACCCAGTTGAGATGGAGCCTTTGAAGGTACTCGTTGACTCAAAGGTCCAAATGAGAAAAAACAAGTGTAAGCAAATGCATATGTTCCAACACCCAATCCAGATGCACCCATCCTACTGAAAGATATTTTGCCTCCATGAGAAAAATAAAGAGTGCAAGAAAAGGCTTCAACTTCACAAGCAAGAGCTAAAATGGAGGAACAAGCCAGGGAGAATCTCAAGTACCCATCCTTGACAAAATGTTAGAGGGTAGAAGCTACACAATAGTATCAGAGTAGATATGAAATTACCAATGAAGGAAAAGAGTCTTGTGCATCCACGTATAACATTGTTGAAGAGTTGAAGAGGATTCCAGCCAAGGTGAGTCTCTATGATGCACTGTAATTGCCTGGACAAGTGGACTTGTTGCAAGAATCACTAAAATTTATGAAAGATAAGGGGAAGAATTCGACTCAGATAGTGTTAGCTCAAACGCTGATAACTTCTACCACTGGAAATAATAGACCACCCCCTTTCTACCTATCCCTCAGGATGGAAGGTTGGATTGTGCACAATTGCATGATCAACTCTAGCACTATAATGACTATCATGCCAAAGGTAGTGTGCGATGTTATGGGTATGGAGTATACAAGGAGTAGCCCTGGAATCTTGTAGTTGGATGAAACCCCTATTAGGACAGTGGGGGTCATCAAAGACATCCCCATCATATTGCACAAAATGCCTTAGATCACTGTGATCCAAGAGGTGGTCGTGGTTGATCTGGAGCCTTACTTCAGCATGTGCCTATCACGGGAGTTTACTACCAATTTGGGAGGCTACCTTTCTCTTGACTATTCTCATTTGGAAATTCCTATCAAAGGGAGGAGAATCCAAATTTATAATGAGAAGCCTTCAACTTATCACATAGAGAAAATTGAAGAGGAAGATAAACCCATGAATTCTGTCAATTTGATGATCAAAGAATTGGAGGAGTTAGACTTGATGGAAGAAGTTCTAGATGAGCTTCGAATGAAAGATGAGTTTTCAATGCTCAATTTTAATGCCATGATGGAGACCGAAATTGGCTGCTACACCATCACTAAGCCTAAAAAGTTTGAAGCAAAAGTGTTTGATGATGAAGATCTTCTTCCTGATCAACTATGGAAGTTGTACTTTGATGGTGCAAGATGCAAGAATGGCGTAGGGGTAGGGATCGTTCTCATTTCTCCCTATATAGTATAAAAGATGTACTCTTACCGGTTGACCTAGAGCTGCACAAATAATGCCATCGAATATGAAGCACTCTATTTGGGTCTAAAAAAGGTAGAGAAGCTCGGGATCAAACAACTACAGATATTTGGAGATTTCGAGCTAATCATCAACCAGGTTACCTATAAGTGTCTCCAAGAAGCACTACTTGAAGGTATATCAAAATAAGGTATGGGATTTTTTGAGGCTTATACAACATTGAACATCCAAGCAATATCTCATGAGAAAAACAAGCATGCCGATCTCCTGGCATCCCTTGGTGCTAATTTTTCCCTAGTGGAGCATGTGGTGAGAAAGCCCAAGACTGTGAGATTAATTTATAGACCTTCAGTCCCTAAAAAAATATCCACTAGCAAGTGTTCAAAAGTGATGAGTAGATTGTTAATTTCTTGATAAGAGAAGCTAGTAATGTGGAAGAGAGAACACTTGATGAGGAAGAAGTCGAGGGTTTGATCCAGCTACAGAATAATCATATCCCAAAGGGGTTGATTACACTTGAGAGCCTCTTTGATCAAAATGATAGAGCAAAAAAGCATAGGATCAAGGTGGATAAAAAGGAGTATACTAAACTGCATCTGGGACCCGAGAAGTCGATCAAAGTCAACACTGATTGCACTCAAGAAGAGCTAGAGCAGATTAAAGAGTTGTGTCATGAGTACCTAGACATTATTGCTTGGAGCTACCAAGATTTGAAAGGCTACAAAAAATATGTAATCCAACATACCATTGAGTTGCAGGAAGGAGTAAAACCCTTCAGGCAAAAGTAGAGACCGGTCAATCCCAAGATTGAAACTTTGATGAAAGTAGAACTGCTGAAGATGCTTGAAGCCAAAATCATCTACCCAATTAAGCACTCTACCTAGGTAGCAAATCTGGTCCCCATGAGAAATAAGAATGGAGATATCCACCTGTGCGTGGATTTTCAAAATTTAAACCAAGCATCTCTGAAGGATCACTATCCACTACCACAAATTGATCAGATTCTTCATGTGGTTGCTGGTGCTCAGAGATTCTCTTTGTTAGATGGATTCTCTAGCTATAACCAAATCTGGGTCAAGGATGAAGACTAGTACAAAATGGCATTCACCACAAAATGGGGAACTTTTGCTTATCAGCGTATGCCATTTGGTCTTTCAAATACTGGCGCAACTTTTTAGAGAGCAATGGACATAGCTTTCGATGAGTTGTTAAATCATGTTATTGTGATTTATTTGGATGACATGACCATTTTTTCTCACAACAGGGAGGAACATAGTCTACATCTGAGACAAGTGTTTGAAAAGTATTGGGAGTTCAAAATATCAATCAACCCGAAGAAGTCCATCTTCATGGTAAAATAAGGAAATCTCCTAGGCCACGTTATTTTAGAAGAAGGTTTGGCAATTGACCCAGCTAGAGCTGAAGCCCTCCTGAAGCTTCCATTTCCAACCAACAAGAAGGATTTGCAATCATTCTTTGGGTAAATCAACTTTGTTTGAAAGTTTGTGGCAGATTTCACCCAAGTGGTGAAGCCAATGACTAAGCTATTAAAAAATAATGTTGAGTTCAAATGGATCGAGCAGAGGAGGTAAGCATTCAAGGAAATAAAAGAGAAAATTGCTCAAGCCCTAGTACTGGTGAATCCTGATTACTCAAAATATTTTATCTTGTACATTGTTGGTGAGCAAGAAAGCTATGCAGTGATGCTTACGTAGAAGGGAGATGATGGAGATGAGCGACCAATTGCTTTCTTGAGTCAAGTCATCCAACCGCATGAAGAAAAATATAATTTCATTGAAAAGCAAGTATATGCGATGATGAAATCCTTGAAGAAGTTTTGGCATTTTGTTTCTCAAAGCAAGATAATAGTTTATGTGGTCCACCCAGATGTCCAGAGTTTCATCATTCAAGGAGAGCTTGGAGACAAGAGAGTTGGATGGGTCTCCAAAATCTAGGAATATGATATTGAAATCCATCCAACCAAGCTGGTTCGAGGCCGAGCACTGTGTCAGGAGCTTGCAAAAAGTGCTGCATCTGAATCCATGGTTTGCCAACTTGAAGGTTCAGCAAGCAATTTCGCTAACCGCTCTGTAGGCGATCATGATTGGATAGAGGACCTTGTCGAATATTTCCAATCAGGAAGATGTCCTTCACACCTTAATGCCTCACAGAGAAGGAGATTCAGACTTCAGGCCCTTAGGTACGTGATGCTACCAAATGGGTTGTTCCATAAAAATATTGATGGAGTACTTCTCAAGTGTGTCCGAGAATCAGAGAAACAAATAATCCTAGAGGAGTTTCACTTTGGTCTATCAAGAGGCCATTATGCAGGGAGGCCAATGGCATTAAATATCATCAAAGCAGGATATTTTTGGCCTACTCTCTTTGCAGATACCTTCAAAATCAGTCAGAATTATGACAAGTGCCAGAGATATGTTGGTAGAAGCAAGAATCCATCATTGCCCCTTCATCCGATTCAAGTAGAAGCACCATTTCAACAATGGGGCCTAGACTTTATTGGGGTCATTGATCCCAATTCCTCTATCGAACACAAATATATCCTGACTGCAACCGATTATTTTACCCGATGGTCAGAAGCAATCCCAACCAAGAAGGCGGACCAAGCAATAGTTATCGCTTTTCTTGAAGGTTTAATCACTCATTTTGGCATACCTAATGCAATCATAACGGATAATGGGACTCCCTTCATCGGTGCTAGGATCAATGAAAATTTATGGGGAAGTATGGAATTTATTTGAAGACATCATCTAACTATTACCCATAGGGGAATGGCTTGGTTGAGTCCACAAACAAGAATTTGTTGAGAATTCTAAAGAGGACCCTAGGTGATAATAAGCATAGTTGGCACTTACTTTTAAACCAAGCATTATGGGCCGACCGTATCTCCATGAAGAAATCCATTAAAACATCTCCTTATTCCTTGGTATACGATAAAGAAGCAGTGTTGCCCATTCATATTGAATTACCAGCTCTTCAGTCATGGCACTTGTTGTATGGTGAAGATGATGATCCTGATCCCATGAGTATGAGATTGGCACAACTTTTATAGTTGGAAGAAGAGAGGAAAAATCATACAATGTCTTCATGGAACATGCTCGGATGACGCAGAAATGGTTTGGAAAGAAAATTTTTGAGAGGTCATTCGAGGTAGGTGATCTAGTGCTGAAATGGAATGAAAACAAGGCTAAGCCCGACAAGCACCACAAGTTTGAAGCGATATGGGAGGGCCCATTCTATATTTTGGGTGTCAATCAGGTCAATTCATTTTATTTGCAGGATATGGATGGCCATGCTCTACCAATTCCCGTAAATGGTCTTCATTTGAAGGCCTACCATCAGTAACGAAATTCTGATCAAGTATGTATATATGTACATAAGTTATTATGTTATTTTGTTTTCAGTTGAGTATGTTTAAAGTGATATGATATAAATACATTAAATAAAAAAGAGGAAGGTTTTCGCCCACAAAGTAAGTGATTTCGTTTCGAAAGCACCTTGCCACCAACAGAAAATTGTTTTCACCCCAAAAACGTTTTGAAAGGCTTTTGTATTATTTTTGGGTGAAAAAGGGGAAAAGAAAGCAGGTTGTTTTTTGGTGAGAAATTATGAAAGCACCATGGGCTCACTTGGACTTCAAAGTTTTGTTTTTCATTAAAATAAGTGTTCCTATTTTTGCCAGAAGAAATAAAAAGTAAAAGAAATATAAAAAAAAATGCCCCACATTTTAAAAATTCCCTCATTTTTTTTAAATTGCCAAAAAGAAGGGGGAGATTAAAAAAGAAAATAAAAAGGTAAAAGCAAAAATAAAATAAAAATAAAAACTTGCATTTTCACCCCTCAAAACAAAATTGTCTTGTTTTTTTCTATTTTCTGGGTGAAATCCCTTGGCTCCCCTCAAGCAGGTATTTTCGGAGTGAAATTTCCAATGAAATTTTTTTAAAAAATATGCATGTTTTTAAAAAAAACTTTAGTTGGCAGCGCTAAATTCGGAAAAAAATGAGGTAAAATTAATTTCGCCCTCCTTTTTATGCAAGGCACTTTCAATTAAAGCTGCTTCTAGCAATAAGTTTTTTTCAAGGTATGATCAGAGATGAATTATTTTAAAAGGGATTGTGAGGTATAAATTCCACAAAGCAAATAGAAGAAATAATTTCAAAGCACAATTTGTATGAATATTTTCACCTCGAGACATTGTTGGCAAAGCAAGTGCTCTCATTTGATGTTTTGCTGGACAGTGTTGATTTTGAGAAAGAACTCGAAATTAATATTAAATTTATTTCATTGGAAAGAGTTCCAAAAGATGTCTCAGTATTTTGACATAGAAAAATTAATTATTTTCACCCCCATATCTCACACGTGGTATTTTCTTTTCCTGATATGGGCCATTAAAAATCCATATTATGCCCTCGAAGTCAAAAAGCAGTTGAGTTCTACATCTAAGGAAGATTCACAGTGTAAGGGCATTATTGGCAGTTAAGTTTTCATTAAAAAGTGTGCCTAGTAAGATAACCAAGGAGCACGTTCACCCGAATTCCTTAGGTGAAAAATTTGCATTAAATTTTATAGTTGGAGGGTGAAAGTTATAATAGGGGCGAGTTAGAAGCTTGCGAAGTAAGAAAGTCAAAGATTATTACTTTTCTGAGCATTTCCAAGTTATCCTTCTATACCTCGAGTTGCTATTTTGTTGCAGATTCACCAAAGTGTTGTAGTGGGAGTTGTGGTACAAATATGGGAAAGAAGGCTACTGATTCAAAGAAAGCTATAGAGCCAAAAAAAGTGCAAGGTGGTAAAAAATCTAAAAAAGCTAGGCGACATGAAAATACCGAGCTGGACCCATATTCTGATGAGCTGGCTAAGATTGGAGATTGTTCTATTTCAAACAAAGGCATAGAAAAATTGTGCCAGGATGTGGAGACTATAGTCAGGCAAGGTTTGACGTCGGAAAGCCCATTAACCATTGCTTATCATGCACAACTTTCCTGGTACTTGTGTACACCTGTGCATCCTTACCCTGAGTTGGTAATGGCAATTGCAAAGTTTTATCAGCCTACAACAAGGGCCATCCGTAATGCGAAGGGAGATAAATTGTTCACCATTTCACCCGATGCAGTCAGAGAGGCATTTGCTTATGGGGTGAAGCCTTCCTCGGATGTCATGTTCAAAAATATGAATCTAAAGGAGCAAGAGGAAAGGTACCAGTCAATTGTAACGTTGCACCAGTTCATGGAGAACCAGTTGATAAAGGCACCCTAGTTCGGAGAATTGCCAGCTTTGTCCAAAGCCTTCAATAGAGTTTAAAAGTTTGGATATGTATTCCATGTTGGCTTGGGTGTCCGGTCTTCCTACCGATACCACGGTGTACAAATGGCAAGCAGCATTGGTGCAATGCATTTCGTAGGTAGAATTTTATGCCCCTACAGCCATGCAAGCAAGCACAAACCCCATTTTCTTCAACTGGGTGGATTATGTGGCTCGAGCAATGCACACCCAGTTGGAGAGGATATAGAGTGAAGAAGCAGTTTTATTCAGGCACGCTTCATTTTTGGCCTGGTATTTCTTCTTTTACATGCACCAACGTTTTTCTTTTATTGCAGTAAAGCAAGTTGATGAGGTAGACAATAAGCTACCAGTATATTTGTGGACTCCAAGCTTGTCTAGGGGGAGTCATTCTATAATTTTAACCACATGTTTTTAGGCCCTACCCTCGAACTTATTTTTTGCACAAGTGAGAGAGTGCCAAGGGCAATGAGGGAAGAAATTGTCACTAAGGAGAAAGGAGATATTTTCTTATTGATGCAGGGCATCGTGGTGCAAATTTTTGGCTTCACTAGCAAGTCGTTTCTCCTTCCATATTTCACTACTGAGTGCCTCTTTGCAATGGAAGTTGTCCATCAGACCGACTACATCAATGAAGTCTATGGGGTAGGACGAGGCAAGAAGACAACATGTACCATACCATTTCACTTTGGCGGCATTGAGATAGACCAGGTTGGCTAGAATAAATTGCTCAATGAAGCACTCTCTGACATGGGTATGGTGGAGTTACCTCAATGGTGGAAGTATGACCCTTTGGGTCGGTTCATAGATTTCATTAAAGCCAAAAATTTTCATTGTTGTCCCAGACCTGATATTCAACGACACAAAAATAACCCAGAAGGGCATGATCTCGAATGGCATGTTGAGCAGATGATGCCACTTCCACCATGGCATGATTTTTATGAGATGGAGGTTGAGTACAACCCTGTAGTTCACAGGCATCAAATTCCTCCCTTGGGTTTGTTTGGAAAGATGAAAGAATAGTTGCCAGCTTGGTCTGATGAAAAAATTACCAACTGGTGGGTTATGAGGGCCCACAGAGGGAAAATCGGGTCAGCTTATGGTCTAGCAATGGATGAGGTATTTTTAGACATCTATGATGAATACTATGATGGCTATCAACCAATCTCTTTCGCTAAGATTGTACCTCAAACTTTTCAAAGATCTGACAATGAAGAGATCATGGTCGAACATGAGCAGCATGTGGTCGAGGAAGCACCACTTGTGGAAGAATAAAGACAACCATCACCAGAAGTGCAACTCCAGTAGAAGAAGAAGAATAAGCATGAGGTGCTCCTTTCCCAAAGATATCCAAAAAGCCTAGAATAGGTACAGTTTCTTCATCAAAGGCAAACCCTCCTCCTATAGATGAAGCCACATAGGCTAACGTTTTAGAAGATCCTCCTTTGGTTCAGGAAGAACAACTTGGCCAACACATGGAAGTCATAGATCTAGAGAAGGAGGTGGAGGAGGAGCAAGACAAGGGTGAACCAGTGCCACAATCACCCTCATCACTGGCTCAAAAGGTGTTCGAGCCTGAAGGTACATTTTCTACACCTTCTTCCCTTTCTCTTGAGCATTCGATGACTGTTGCACCCCATTCTATAGTTGTTGCTTCTATTTCACCTCCATTCGGTATACCCACCACCTCCATTTCGCTTCTCATTTCCCAGTCCCCAATCACCAATGCTCCCTCTTCTTCTATTCCCACTTCTATTATTTCCCTTTCTTTCAGTTCTTTTGCATCTGGTCCCAATCCATTTTTGCTCCCTTCATCCTCCATTCCAGTAATTTCTACTATGGCTATAAGTATGCAAGCTCCTCCTCGAGTGAGTGTAACTATAGCCAAAACCCTCACTTCCATTCCCATTCCAACTTCCCTTCCCGAGCCAAAACCTCAGCAGGCTCATTTCCCCCTGCTCCTTTTCTTGAGTTGCAGGTGCTATCAGAGCTAGAGATAGATATTGTACCAAAGCATCTTGTTGCAGCGAAGATGAGTCGAGCCCGACTAAGTTCATCACAGTGGCTAAAAAGTCGTAAGAGAAAATAAGCTCAGGCTCCAACAAAGGTATTGAAGAAGGTCACTTTTGACCCTGAAACTATGGAGTCTCATACTATAAAAATGATTCCCCAGGTCCAGAAGCCTCAAGGAGAAATGACTCCAAGTGATTACACTTATGAAGTCATTACAGAGGACCTGACGAAGATTGACACCATAGAGAAGGGGAATATACAGGTGGATATGAGCTCTCTTTACCTGCACGATGAGCATTACAAGAAAATATTTTTTGAGGCTGAGGCAAATATTATTGAGTTGAATGATGCTCTAGCCAAAAATAGAGACCAGTTGGAAATAGAAAAATTAGAGGCAGAGCATTGGCAGAAGAGGGCAGAGGAGTTGGAGAAAGAAGCCAAGGGTTACCAAATAGCTTGGGCAGGAGCAGAGAAACAAGTGCAAGCATTAACAACCCAACTTGAGGTTTTACAAAAATAGTTGGTTGAGAAAGCCACGCAATCAATAGGCTTCTCCAAGGAGAAAATCAAATAAAATCACCGCCATTTGATGAAATATTGTGTGATAGTGGTGACATATGCTCTCAAGGTTCTATTGTATATTCATGAGGCTCGAATAGTGGTTTTTCTTGGAGAGTGGACCTTGGAGTATGTTGAGGAACAAATGGAACCAAAACTTGGCTCAGAACGTTGGCTCAGTATGACTTCCAGGTTAAGCCGATGAGTGGGATGGATCGTGGTTGGGCCAAGGCTAGGATGATGTTGCGCAACTTCTTTTCCAAGTTAGAGCTGGCAAGAGAAGGCTAGAAGTTGATGACGATGTTTGAATAGGAGCATTGCATTTTGCTCGTCTATTTTGAGGCTCTAGTCGATGCTATTTTTTTGAGCTTCGTTGATGAGCAGGGTGAGCTTTTACCAACAAAAGAGTTGAAGGTAGCCTGGCAAAATTTCGTAGAAGATACTTCAGAGATTGTAATTGGGAGGAGCCCATCATAGAAGAATAGGTTTTGCCATACATGGAGAGGATCACCCACATCGAATCATCCCTATTGGAGCTCCAACAATGAGCGAATCGCATCAGCATGGATCACATTGAGATGTTGTATTTCATCATTGATTCACTAAGTTTTCTCTCTGCATTCACTCTGGACTCTTGCGCTGAGGCGGTTCGCTATGTATGAAACTACCAGTGAAAGCCTCACCAAGCAAGAAGCACGAGCATGGGCAGAAGTAGAACAGAAAGCTACAGAAGAGCAAGAGAAGCAGGCACAAGAGGAAAGAAGGAAGAAGGAGGTTGTGAAATCAAATGTACCATCTGATGCAGTTGGAGGTGGTGACATAACTAAGCCCAATGGATGAAGGCCTAGGGTCGATTGCATTTAGAAGAACTGAATACCCCGAGAGCCACCAAAAGTGTTGGCAATTTTACCACACTAAATTTTATTTGTAAAATTTTGAAAAGAAGATAAATGATACAGTTGTGTTGGTTTTACTGTTTTAATGTAATATTTTTTTTCCCCTTCCTGTAAGCAATTTCATTAAATAAAAAGTTGATTTCATTTCTAAGATACACAGTAAATTTTATTGGTAAGAAATTAATGGAAGTCATGAGCAAAACGTAGAAGGGAAAAATTGATGGCAATGGACGTTTCGGGATAGAAGGATTAATGGAAAATCAGCTATGACTTTGGCAGTTTTTATTGAAAGTGAAGGCGCCAGTAAAATTAAAGGAAAGATATTTTCACCCCATGGAGGGGTGAAAATCATTTTTGCCCTTCCATTGGGGCGAAACTACCATAATGAGAAGTTTTCATCCAAGAGAAGAAGGAGAGAAAATTTTGCAAGTGATGGAAAAGTCAAAGTCAAAAGCGCCCTTGGAAGGGGGTGAAAATCATTTTTGCCCCTCTTTGGGGTGAAATTCTAGTTAAAAGCATCCTAGGGAGAAAAATAGAATGAAGAGCATGCTTGGCATGGTCAAAGTCAAAGTCGCCCCTCAGGAGGGGCGAAAATCCCTTTCGCCCATCTTTGGAGCGAAATCCCAGTGAAAGATGCTTTTCGGAGCGCAAATGATTTGATGACGTCATTCAGGAGAAAATTGAAGAGTCAAAGTCAAAGGCGCCCCTCAGGAGGGGCGAAAATCATTTTTGCCCTCCTTCGGGGTGAATTTCCAAATAAAAACATCTTGAGGCGAAAGTCCCGAAAAAAGCAGCTTTTCCTGCTGGTCAAAGTCAACGTCGCCCCTAGGGTGGGGTGAAAGTCATTGTCGCCCCTCTCAGGGGTGAAATCAATTATTTTTGCCTCCTTCCTTGCAGAAGATGTTTTTTATCATTTTTGAGGTGAAATTACCCAGGAAAGGGGTGAAAGTATGTTGAGGGGCGAAACTCCCATTTTTGCTGTAATTCAAACAAGAAGACGTCATGGGGTGAAATCAAGTTTTATTTCTTTCTCTCAGTAGGGTTACTATCAAAAGTGCCATAACTACAGATTTTTTTGAGAAAGGACAAGATTGACAAAATTTAATGCTTGGGGCAATAAGAGCGATGATCCAGAATTTTTGCTAAAAAGTTGCCAGGATTAAATGCTATGCCCTCAAATCCGATGCGATCCCGATTATTTTTGAGGTGCCCTCTATGGATCTCGTTCCTTTTCGAAGCAGAATTAAATTTCGTTGATTTCCATTGGCAAGGGTCAGATTCCAAGGCATAAGGAAATGTAATGGTGCCCAAAATTTAATATCCAAGCTCCTGTTTGCCGCGTGACGTTGCTGAGTTTCAATGCACCGATGTTTGGAATGTTTTTTCCATCATCCATCTTTGACAATTTTCTAGGCACACTCCATGAAAACTGGATCGCTGCTCTCTAAAGAATGATCTGATTCGAGCATCGTCATTACCAAGGAGAGAATTGTTGCTGCTAATTTTTGACCAGCCGACATTTTGTTGTGTTGTGCATTTAATGATAGAGGTGAAATCCTCTATAAATACTAAACATTTCAATGTAATAAAGGAGGATAGACACTCTACAGAAAAACACTTTAAGTTTTCTGCATAAATAGAAAGACATTCGGCTTCTGGTTCCTTGAGTAGTATTGTGTTTGATCTCTTTCTGCTTGTCATTTTTTATTATGTTCATGTCCATTATTTGCTTATTTTAAATTTTGCATCTGGATTTAATTACTGCTTGTGAGGGAGTGAATACTGGAATGCTTTCTTGGAGGTTATCTTGGCAAATTGCGAGTGGTTCTTGTGCCTTTCTTTCTATTATATGCTAATTAATACTTGTTGTGAATTTTTGCTGTTAGTTTATCCCCACCTTATATTTTTGGCTTATAGCCATATTTCCCATTCCTTTCTGTCATTTCCCATTTCTTTCCTGTTACCTTAATCTTTAAACCGATCATTAGTTTTAGTATGGGAACCAACCCTCTCTAGAGATTGGCCCGAAGGACATTTCTTTCCTTCGGCCTTTCAATGTTGGCTAGGTCTAGGGTGCACAAATAATATTTTGTACTTAGGTAGATTCGTGACCAACAAGTACTTCATTTTGGATGGTATTCAATCCATTTTGAGGAGTTTCCATCTAGCCTTTCTCAATCACCTAAGAGGTAAAAAACCATCAATATCCTAGAATACCTGTACAGGTCAGTTGATCATTCTATTTTATATTTCAAGAAAGGTGTATCTTTGTTTCTTCTTCACCAGGGGTTACACATGATTCTTTATAAACATGTGCTTGAGCATGAAGCAAGGGGAGCAGTAGTAGTAGTTTCTAGTCCTATGGATATTATCACTATTGAATATATATCATCTTCAAGAACCAATCAGGTGTTTTATTACTAGGTGAAAGAAGAAGGAACACCCAGCTCTCTAAGGTCAAAGCAACACCGCTACTAGACTAGGAGCAAATCTAGAAGTAAAAAGTGCAAGATCCCTATCATCATGGATAACCCTGACTAGTCAGACAATTCTTTTCCCTTCAAGATAGAGAAGACCTCTAGATCCAAGAAAGGTCACCCTACAAAATGTTATTTCAATAAACCTCCTCTTCTAGCCTCCCACCCTACAAAATGTTATTTCAAGAAACCTCCTCTGCTAGCCTCCCATGTATTGTTTTGGCCCTCTTTCTCTAATAAGGGTCATCTCCAAGACCTTCAGTACATTATGAAAGCCCTCTCTTGAGCAGCCAAGATGACCTCTTCCTTACTAGTCCAAGTGGTTCTCTTTTGGAAGATTATAAATACCAGTTTGAGATTCTGATAGTAACAATACTGGTTTTTAATCTTACTTCTCTTTTGGTTGGTTTTCATTTTTTATCAAAGAAGACGTGGACCTCCTATTTTGTCTATTTTTTTCCTTGAGAGACCTTCTCTTTTTTCCCTATGAGGCTTTCACTTTTGCCCCTACTTGGGCCTTTCTTTTTTGTTTTTATAGTTTATCTATGATGGCCCTAAAAGGGTCTATCATTTTTTTATGTATCTTGGTTGGGAGCTTCTCTCTCAATCAAATTTGTATAAAATGTTACGGGATCCTTTCAAAACCCCTAATCACCAATAAAAAAAAGCATATATGCTTTGATATGCCAATCACTCGGGATTTATTAGCCATTGTTCCTATTGATTAGGTTATTATCTTCCAGACCTTACATATTAGCTACCCATTGAAGCTTAGATTTTAGATTATGCTTAGTCTACAAAAGTTCAAAATTCATTATTATCCTCGAACAATATGTTAACCATATTTATTTTTAATCCTTCTATAGAAGAATTAATGGTAGTAAGTATTTCATTCACTAATCGTTTGATATCAATAACTTGTGTTCTAAACTAATTAATATGCTAAATATTATGGAGATTTAAACTATTAAAACTTTTTAGGATGTTGTTCCACTTTTCTAGTTTTCTTGGAGGATATTTTTTGTAGATCATAAATGCATTATTAATTTAAATAATCCTTATCAAACTTCCTTCAACTATTCCCATACTTTATAAGCAAATAAATCTTCCATGCACTACCTATTGATATCACTTCCCATATCGAATAGAAAATCCTTCATAAAAGTAGAACTACCAATTATATCTTATTTTTATTATATCAAGGAAGAGATCAAATAGGATTGTAAGGGTCTAACTTAGTACTCTATTAATTTTTATGGCTAAAAATGATTTTACCTAAGTCTCAATATTATGGAAGATAATCACACCAAAAATAAGGAAAGAGGAATGGTTTAGATAGAAATTGCTCAATTCATGTATGTTGCTTCCTCAAAAAATTCAAACGATAGAGCTCAAGATTTTTGCTCTAAAATTTTACTCACTATAAGAATCTAGAATCAATATTTTAATATTTTACATAATGAAAAAACTCCTAATATAGTAGTTTTGTAAGCAATATTTGTAGTTCTCAATAGAATACCAAGTCTAATATAAATCAAAACATCTAGAATCAAATCATTATTGTAAATGAAGTCAATTAAAAAGGGCAAAGTCTTATAGGGCACTTTGAGAGTATAAATATCAAATGTATTTGAATTCAAGGTTCCCATGGTCATATATATATAATGAATCCAAGCACATCCTCTAGTTCTATATGATATTTTCTAAAATGCAAATCTTAATATTTATACACTTTAGTCTATATATTATGTTTAGGTTAAAACTTTCCACATCATAACTTAGGTTTTCAATCACATGGATGAACCTTAACATAAGTAATATAAGAGTTATAAATTTTAGTGCTTCGAGAGTTCTACTTATCTATTTTAGATGGAATGATGAATTATTTTTTATCTATCAAAAGATAAGGAATATTGTTCCAATTTGAGATATAAATATTTAAGGCAATAATATTTTATACTCCCAAAAATTTATCTTTGAAGAGAACCGGTCATCTAAGGACTTTCCCAAGGTCTCAATAATATTTCGTTTCTTAGTAATCCAAACCAAAATTCTTAGAAGTGACTATTCATTTTTAAAAAAAAAAACAGATCATATCATGGACCTATTACATGTGCTTTGTATGAGTATACGATCGCCTATTATTACATGTGCTTTGTATGAGTATACGATCGCCTATTATTACATGTGCTTTGTATGAGTACGATCACCTATTTTTCATGTTTTTCATTCACCTTCTCTTGAAGAATGAGAATTTATTGGCTTTCTCCATTGATATAAATTGATATAAAGAACAGAGCATATCATGGACCTATTACATGTTCTTTGTATGAGTATACGATCACCTATTATTAGGTGTGCTTTGTATGAGTATACGATCACCTATTTTCCATGTTTTTCATTCAGCTTCTCTTGAAGAATGAGAATTTATTGACTTTCTCCATTGATATTAGAGAAGTTGATGAGTTGTTGAGGTTAGATTAGTTATTTCATAGTAAAAGCATTAAATATTTTTGTGGAGGAATGGTAGATTGTTTTTTTTATTTGGTTAGTGTAAACAAGACCAACGCATAAGGTTGAGCAATATCTTCTCAACCATGATCCTTCAAGGTTGAGCAATATCCTCTCAACCATGATCTCTCATAAACCCGAGAGCTATGCTTATCAATAGGGAATTTAACACACACCCACCCCCTCACACTTGCCTACACCGCGGTTTGAACTTTGGACATCTCGAAAAAGAGCCAAAGACCGAAACTTTGTGTTGTACCCCTGGAATAAGGAATGGTAGATTGTTATTATTTGTTAGAATCTTCATATTAAAAGAAATAATAAAATTTTAAAAAATAAATCTTAAGATTACACTCAACCTCAATTTATATTGTTGGCACTCTTGTGGAGTGTTTATACATGTGGTTCTCATCATGGGATGTCTCATGTTGGAAAGGAATGTTGATCCATGGTAAAATAAATATATTTAAAATTTATATTTATTAAACATAATTTTAATGTTATTTTTAAAGGAGACCCCATAAAGTTGGTGGAGATGGTCTTTTTTAAAATGGTGAGACAAAAAAGAAATCACAATCCGCTCATGTAGAGGATTTGGAGAGCAAGTGGGTAGTTAAAACTCTTCAGTTGAAATCGAGGGACCTTAAGTTCAAATCTCTCCCCTTACATACTGCGAATATGCTATGTAAAGAAGTTACAAATCAGAAAAGAAATCACATGCTTATAATAATTTGAACTTAAACAAATATAGATGCGAATATTTCCCTGAAAGAAGTATAAATATATGTCAAACATTTGGTAAAGTATGCTAAAATTTGAATTTAGGTATTCAAATGGGAAACCATATTTCTTAACCATTTGAAGTTTTATTTATTTTAATAAAATTATAATATTTAAAAGATCCATAGTAAAATAAATATATTTAAAATTTATACTTATTAAACTTAATTTTAATGTTGTTTCTACACTTTCTATGGTAATTTTTGAAACGTTGAAGACAAAAAAAATCATAGAATTTAAACAAAAATAGATGCAAAGATTTCCATGGGAAAACGATAAATATATGTCAAACATTTGGTAAATTATGTTAAGATTCGAATTTAGGTATCTAAATGGAAAACCATTTAAACTCATATCATATCATTTAATAAATACAATGCTTCCATTAACTTAATACAAAATATTTTTATTTTAATATTTCACTAAAGGTTAATTAAAATATAATATTTAAAAAAAAATTAAATTATATATAACTTATTAGAAGTATTTAGAAATCTTATAAATATTATTTTAAAATATATTATATAAATATATAATATTTATAATGCACATAAGAAATATTATATATATATATATTTATTTATTTGATAATATTATATATTTCGTGGTCTATAAAGGAGGAGGTCACTTGAATTATGGGTGATGTAACCCAAGTTCAATCCCCATGATGAATGTGTATAATATATATATATATATATATATATATATATATATATATATATATATAATACATTTTAAAATATTTATATTATTCTTATATGTATTATATAATATTTATAATGCTTGTGAAAAGTTCAAACTATGTGTTAATTTCCTATTGATAAGACTCCTAGGTGGATTGGTAAGTGCTAGTCTAGTTGGGCACTTACCAAAAAGATTTAAACCTTGGGGGAAACCTATTTCAAAGGAAGTACTCTATGTGAAACGTTTAAGTGCACGTGAAACTCATGATGATGGTATGAATCCCGAGCACCTAATGGTCCATTTCACATCGGGCTATAAAACAACTAGGTGGAATAGGTTTGGTGGATGCTAAACCCTGTGCTTGTCGTACTTTTCAACTACAAAAATAGCTTGGTTGTAACCAACTCTCATATCAAAAGAGAAAAAAATCTATTGGTAAGAGTAGCTCTTGGTTTTACGAGGGGTCACGATTGGGAGGAGACTACTCATCTCTATGCATCAATCGCAAGGGTTTAACACTATCCAAATAAAAAAAAAAATTCTCGAGGACGGCACAACATTGGATTTTTGGGTTTTGTCTCTGGAGGAAGACCAAGGTTCAAACCCTGACGTGGACAAGAGGGTGAGTATATGAAGGGGTGGGTATGTGTATAGTTGTGTGTTTTGCCCCTATTCATAAGCTCAGCGTGAGATGAAGCTCACCTTGAAATGGAGATGCCCAACCCTCAGCATTTGGAGTAGAGGTTTCTCACACTAACCTAAATTAAAAAAAAAAAAAAATGTTTTGCCCCTATTCATAAACTCAGCTTGAGATGAATCTCACCTTGAAATGGAGATGCCCAACCCTCAGCATTGGGAGTAGAGGTTTCTCACACTAACCTAAATTAAAAAAAAAAACAATACACATAAAAATAATATAAATAAAACGCACTTGGGTGCAGCCCAACGGTTAGGGTTTTGGCTCTTTTTCGGGAGGTCAAGGTTCAAACCGTGGCGTGGGCAAGTGTGTGAAGGGGTGGTTGTGTGGTGGCTTTGTGTTAAATTCTCTGTATAGCTCTCGATTTTATAAAAAGTAGTTATTTGAAGAAAACTACTTCACAATAACCAAATAAATAAATAAAATTTATCATTTCTTAAAAACCTAAATATTTCATGCTTTCAAGAGTATTACATCCATCCTTAAATAGAGGAGACTTGATTTTAATCTTGAGAAAATATTTGATTCCAATCTTACCAATCACGACATGAATAATTGTCGGTTAGATTGTAATCAATAAAAAAAAACGCACGCCATTAAATCAAAAGGTTTAAGTAGAGTAGTGAATGGAAGATACCCACTCTAAAAAAATCAAGGGTTCAAATTCATTTACACTTTATAATAAGTTTTATCAATAATTAAATTCAATAAAAATAAGCTTTTCTTTTTAATTAACTTCCAATAAACAATAAATAAAAGAAAGAATATTAGCATATTGCTGTAGACACATTAATATTAAAGGTAAAATCCACGTATATAGATGGATGATTCATGCCTGAAGATGTAAACTAATTTTATTTACCTATGGCTCTTCAACTTAGGAAAAGCATTTTAGGTTACACTAGTGCAGCTTTCCAGAAATCGGAAGGAAACACATGAAAACACTATTTCTGGTAGCTATGAACGCACTGTAAAGCGGCCACTTTTTTTACATTGCATGCAAATACAAAAATACAACAAAAAGGTTGTATTCTTTAAAAAAGCCTGCATCCCTCACGTTTTAGTACAGTGCTCTGCCAAACATGTGAGTAATCATGGACAACAGGTATAGTGAAAAGGACCTTTTAGTACAGTGCTCTGCCAAACATGTGAGTAATCATGGACAACAGGTATAGTGAAAAGGACCCCTAGATCTATCAACCCAATCTAATGCCAATTATGATTTTACTGATTTCATCCTCCGGATTCTAGACTATTACTGTTATTACAATGTGCAGTCAATTCTAAGGTTATGTCACATGGCTTATCTGACAAGAATACTTCACATAAGCCCCACCATTCCTTAGCAGTGATTACTGGTTCGTTGTTGTTTTGAACAGAAAGAAAATTTGTATAAAACCAAACACAGAACAGAAAATTTGTATAAAACCAAACACAGAACAGAAAAATGTATAAAACCAAACGCAGAACAGAACATAATGGGAGACAAATTGCTGCAACATAAGTTTTTATTTATTTATAAAATTATAGTTCAAAAACAAAAAACAGAACCATAACAATCCTTGAAGCACGAGAAGAACACTGCTTATCTATCACACATTGTCCCAATAAGAATTCTATTTGAGAAGCGTCTGGATTCACGTCGCAGTCAGAGTCAGGTATTTCAGCAGGGAATCCTAACACCTTAAATAGCCTGTCCACCTGTCTACAAACCTGTAAACAACATAAATATAGGCAAGATAAATATAGACCAGCAAAATCTGTGGATATCCTGGCTCACGTCTGTTACCACTAAGCAATTAAGAATATCATTCTCGCTCTTAATGCGGTAACTGCTAACATACCTCTCATTTTTATAAAATAAAATAAAAATTTGATAATATTTTAGTAAACATATTAGCAAGCTAGTTCAATCTAAAGTGGTATTTTATATCAATATGTTTTTAAGGATTGTGGGAAATTGGATCCTTTGCTATAGTAATTAATAAATTGTTATCACAATGAATAATTGTTATCATATTTTGTTCATATCTCAACCAAATTATTTGACATGAAGATAATGTTGCTACTATATATTTTGCTTTTATTGTTGATAGAACCAAATTGTTTTTCGATCATCAATGGATCTTTATCTATATATATCCAACCAATCCAAAGTTATCAGTTGATATATAAAAAATACCAAAATTGCTTATGCCACGGACATACCTTTTTTTGTTGTAGGAAAATGAATCTCATTTGTATCTTCCATAAATCTTAATATCAAATTTACAACGTGATGTGAGGTCTAGTGGACTGTCAACTAAGATTATGTATAGTGTAGCATCTATCTTTTTATTGTCATTTGTATTGACTAATTTCTGGTTCACATTCAAGGATGTATTCATTGGTTTACAACTTTTCATTCTAAACTTATCAAGCAAATCAACTACATAATTTTATTGTGAGATAAAAATGCCATGATTCAACTCTCTTACTTCTAAGTCAAGGAAGTAATGCATCAACTTCAAATCCAAGTCTGTCATTTCAAATTCATTCTTCATGGTATTTTTAATTCTTCAATTAACACTTTGCTACTATTGGTGTAGATCAAATCATCAATATTCAAGTAAGCAATACGTAAATCATCAATACCTTTGTATTTGACATAGAGTGTAGGTTCACTTTCATCTTGCTAAAGCCATTTTTCTTAAGATAGCCATCTATTATGCTATACCAAGATCTTGGTGCTTGCTTGAGTCCGTAAAGAGCCCTTTTCAACCTATAAACTTTTTTTCTTATCATACAACTTCATAACTTGGTGGTTGTTCAACAAATACTTCATCCAACAAACCATTCAAAAAAAATTATTTAACATCAAATTGATATATTGGCCACTTAAATTGTGTTGCCAATGCCAAAACAGTTCTTATGGTATCTAACCTTGCAACATGATCATAGATCTCATTGTAATCTATACTTGGGTTGTTGTGAGAAGCCTTTAGTTATCAATATTTCTTTGTATTTTGTTTTGTAGACCCCCTTTAGCTCAGTCACATCCTTTTTTGGTGGAGGATTTACTAACTCTTATGTTTTATTTCTTTCTATGGTAGCAATCTACTCATCCATGTCTTTACACAAAACTTCATGCTTCACTGCATCTTCAAAATATATAGGTTCTATCTAAATATGAGATAATAAAGAAAAATTTATAATTGAACTAGTAGTTCCTTCATAGATTTCTTTAAGAGTTTTTACCTTCCTTGGAGGAGGAGGACTTGAAGGAGGACTAGATGAAGGAGATGTTGAGTTTGATGTAGTGGTAGTAGAACTTGAATTACTATCAGAGCTGGTAGAATAAGATGAAGCGCCTTGATCTATATCTATAATTATTGGTTTTTCTTGTTATACACTTCCTTTTCATTGTCATGCATCATTTTCAATAAAAATTACATCACGACTAGCTATCAAGATTTTATCACTAGATTAGCTGGTAGAATAAGACGAAGCACCTTGTTCTATATCCATAATTATTGGTTTTTCTTGTTGTGCACTTCCTTTCCATTGGCATGAATCATTTTCAACAAAAGTTATATCACGGTTAACTATCAATATTTTTATCACTATATTATACAACCTATAACCCTTTGTCTCCTCACTATAGCCAATAAAAATGCATTTTTCACTTTTATCATCAAGTTTTTACCTTTTTTATTTGGCAATATGAGCATAAGAAATGCAACCAAACAACTTAAGATGATCCACACTAGGCTTTCTTCCTCTCCATGCCCGATAAGGAGTCATATCTTTTATAATTTATGTTGGACATCTATTAAGCAAGTAGATAGATGTTTCTGTTGCATCAACCTAAAAAATATTTGTGTAGACATGGAAAATTGACCCACCCAAATGAGTCATTTTTCTCTAGAACCCCTAAGAAGTCCCTCAAAATTATCAAGTACAATTTTGGGCTTCTCTCCCCCTTCTTCATTATTTTTTCCTAGTTTTTTTGAATTCACGGTCACTCAGTACGGGGCACAATTTTGGTAATTTAGGGTTTTCTCTTAGAAAATCCAATTTTTGGGCTGACCTCCAGGACGTCGGCCCTCTTCTAGGTTTTACCCTTTTTTTACCACTCTTTTTCCCTCCAAAACTCTTATAAATATATTAATTGGATCCTCTTTTTCTCCTAAGCTAACTAACAAGGTTTTCGAAGCAATTTGAAAATTTATCCTAGCAAAATCATTGTTTTGAATACCATCAAGTGTCTTCAAGTGTTTTGCTTTTGTGATTTGCTACTCTTGGTGGATAAGTGTTGGAGCCTTTAGGAGGATTCTACCATTTATGGAGGTCACCATCCTTTAATTTTTTCTATTCGCTACCACATGTTCCTTCTTGTATTTTTAGTCTTCTTAGATTGTTAATTGTCCATTTGTATTTTATTTTGCATTGATAGATCATTTTAGCACCTTTATCATGAATTTGTGCCCCATCCATACAAGGTGTGAATTCAACAAAGCCAAAATTATGGTCAACCTTATGGAGCATGAATTCAGCCCCTTTAGGTTTGGGGGCAAAATTTTACTTTCAAACCCTTAGTCCACTCCTGCATGTTTTATATGGTCATAATATCATTGTTTGCACTCTTTTTTTTGCACTATTTTAATTTGTTGCATCTTGTCTTGATCACTTCCAAAAAGACCAACAATCATTTTTATTTTCAAATGGTCAACTAAAATGACCTAGGGGACTAGATTGTTGCACCTCCAAGCTCGATCACATAGTGGCCTAAGCAGACCCCTAAACATTGATTACTTTTTCTAGTGTTTATGAAGTTGTTTTGCAAGATTTAAAGTTTTGGGATATATCTAGACAAAAGTTAAAAGCTAGGGTCAACCACTAGATCAAGTAAGTGCTCCAAGTAAACTTATTAGGCTATTTTTTCTTTTTTTGTTTTTTTTTTAAATTCAACTCATTATATAATACAATAAAAGGAAAAGAAAATACATTTGAATTTATTTCTAGGCATTTGGAAAGAGAAAAAACATATATTTTACATTTTAGAGTTAAATTTTTTTGTGCATTCTCTTGAATCCTTTCCTTACTGAAAATAAATAGACTTACTTTCTTGCAATTTAGGGTTTTAGACCTCTTTGAAAATTAAAAATCATTCTATGGCTAGTCTTTGCTTGCATTCATTACTATTTGTCTTACATTATTCATTAATTTCTTTTAGCTTAGATATTAGAAAATCCAAACATAGGTGCTTGCTCAATATACACAATAAACATCTCCATTCTAGACTTAGAGCGAGTACTTAAACTATTCTTGGTAAACCCTTTGATCCCCTAGCCCCTAAGTGTAGAGATTCACCATACCCCCATGGTCACCTTAGCTCCCAATGGATCTAATCGAGAATCGTACATGGTAGGGTAGTTTTCCCCCTTTACATATTTGATGAATCCGATGTGAAAACACGCCTTTAGTAGTAAAATTAGGAAACCTCTTCCTTTTATTTTTCCTTTTGAAAACTTTAAGCAAGACCATAAAATTTGTTTGCTTAGAATCATAAAATATTAAAAACATCTTAAAAGTTTTTTATGTGTCTTTTGCTAGTTTATAGATCCTCATTTTTTCCTCTATCTCTTCTCTTTATCCTATGGCTCCCATCCTTAGGATTTATCTAAGGATTTTAGAATCTAGTGAGATTCTTCAAAAAGATGACCAAATTGATAGGAAAAATCCTAATCTAGAAGAGGAATAAAATGTAGAAATTGGTAATGACCTTGATCCTACTAAGGGGTCTAATGGACACCTCACCTTTAAATCATTTGATCATATCAAGAATTTCTTTAAGCATCACAAGGATGCCTTGAATAAGGCTATGGATGAAGAAGTCCAACTTGAAGAGGTTGGGATATCTCATCATCAAACCATTTCTCCTCAAAATATTTGCATCAATCCTTTGTTTGAATATTTATGTCATGTTAATCTATTTCTTAAACCAACATATGCTACTACTATAACCACCAAATTTGTAATAATTCCACAATTTTATCCAATTAGTAGTGCATCTCAAAATTATGTTCAATTTCCTCCTCATTATGCTAATCTTAACATTCATTCTTTTGTTCCACCAAATGTCAGTTATCCTCCACAATAAGATATCACATATCATAACGTATACCATAATAGTGTTAATACCTCAAAAATTAGCCAAGTTCCCATGTAACAACCTCCCTATAACCCTCCCCTAGGGAATATAGTGGTATTGCACAACAATAATCTTGATATGCAAAGCTTTACAAATATGGTGAAACAATTATATTCAAGAATAGATATGATTCAACCTCCAAGTTTCACCTACAACTATAAAGAAATATGAAATCAGCCCTTAAACCCTATCATCACCTCTAGGCCCTACCCTAAGAATTTTCTAACACTATTTTTATCTATTTATAAGGGAACAAAGGATCCAATTGAACATTTAAGGATGTTTAGGACAACATGCCATGATATTATATATGATAACATATTGTTACTAGAAATGTTTCCTAAGAGCCTTGGTTGTATGGCATAGGAATGGTATTATCAATTGCCTAACCATTCTTTGAGGAATTTTGAGGAGACAACATATTTGTTTGTTCAAAAATTTGGAGCTTATGTTAAGAAAAGTGTGACTATTAAATATGTTTATCTATTGAAGTAAGGTAAAGATGAATTTTTTTTAATTTTTTGTCTCATTGGAGAAGTTTAGTTGGATGATTAAGATACACCTTGCCTCCCTGAGAAATGCTAGAGATATTTATTATAAATTTACAAGAGAAAATATCATATGAATTGTAAATGGTAAGTATTACCTCTTTCGAACAAGCAAAAAATCTATAAAGAAGGGTAGAGCAAGCCCTTATTCGAAGAGATCATCTTAAACCAAGGAAAGAAGAAGATAATATCATGAAAACCTAGTATAAGAATAAGCATGTAGTTGGTGATGGGATAATATATAGTATACCTGTCAACAATTTTGCTAATACCTTGCATAAGATGGTTCTTAGAAAACCTTTAAACCCCCCACCAAGAACTTCATGAGACTCAACCAACCTATTTCGTTGGTCCTAAAATAACTCTTGGAAGATAACATGATTGAGTTGTCTCCCATAAGGCAACCCAATACCATGGTTGATTGGTATAATCCTGGTTAAAATTATGAATATCATAGAGCGGAGGGGCACATGACACATTCATGTAAGAGATTGAACATATGGTTTATAACTTAATAAATGCAAGTCATCTTGTTATAAAGGATTATCAATCTACTCCTAACCATAATCCTCCAATAAAAAATCAACCTCCTTTAAAAAAATCACCCACAACTAATCAAGATATAGAAATCTTCCAAAATCCCCTACCTAATAATGGGTAATAGACAGCTAATAAAGTGTCATATCGTAATGTGCCACCTCCCTATAATAATATGGTAGGTATGATAGTAGCAACTACAATGAAATAATCTTAAACTCAACTAACTCAACAATATCAATAGGATATGAGTTCTACATCCAACCAACCTTCTAAACCACCCTTAGTTTTGAAGAGTACTAAAAAAAGGAGCATAAGAGTAGAAAACCCACCCTTAGTGTTGAAACCACAAAAAAAATCCTCTTTCGACATTCAACAATAGTTAGCTAGTACCCCATTCAAGATTTCCCTCTTAGAGCTTTTAAAACTTATCATATTCATAGGGAAGCCTTGTTGAAGCTTCTGAGTCAACAATATGTTTCTCAAGATATTTTCCCTAGTGATATTGCTAATATTTTAGTTTCCCTTGGGATACATCATATAAAATTTTCAAATGATGATATTCCTTCCTCAAATTTATGAGGGGATTCTTCCCTCTACATCATTGCATATATTGGGGAAACGTTTATCAAGCAAATTATGATAGATATTGGTTCCTCCCTCAATCTATGCACCTTTCAATTTTCCATAATTTTGGATTAAAAGAGGAACATTTAATTAAATTTGATGTCATCATCAAAGAATTCAACATTGAGTTCCAAGAGGCCTATGGTATTATATTCCTCCCCCTTAGGGTTGGACCTAAGATCTTAGATACCTTGTTTTATGTGGTGGCTTGCCCTGCATATTTTACTCTCCTCCTTGGATACCCTTATATTCATGTGATGAGGGTTATCCCTTCTACTCTTCATCAATTTTTATAGTTTGAATTCAAAAATCAGTTTATCACCATTTTAGGTGACCCTAATCCATTTAAATATTATTAGATGGTTGAGCAAGCTCAATCTAGTATCAATTTATATCACACACCAAGCAACTTGAAAATGTAAAGATAAGTAAGGAACCGTTAATCAATGTTTCATCATAAGGTCAAGTCAATCCTTTTCTCCAAGTGCCTCTTCTAGATTTATCAAAGATGCCATATTCACCTCAGACTATGGGTTTACCTCATAAGAAGGGTAAAATAGTGCACATTTGAATATGTACCTTTATCTACATGGGTATATCCCTTGAAAAAAATATTTATGGTAGAAACCCTCCTCTTGTAGAATGGTCTTTTACCCATTTTTATCTATCCAATGATTACCTAATTTCTAAGTAGATCCTATCTATGGTATACATAGGTAAGGGTTTGAGGACAGATCAAAAATGTATTCAAAAATATTTGGAAGTTGAGATTTGGTCTGGGAGATGTGGCATAAGTTACATTCCCAATAAAAACCAATCCTTACCAACTGATAACCTTATTACTTATTCTAAATTTTTGGATCATAATGGCTTAGAGTGGGATGATAAGGATTAGGGACCTCCTTCTCTCTCTTTTATTTGCAATGTGATAACTTTGATGCATCCTAATTTAGTTGTGACCCCAAGGGAGTATGCTAAATTGGATACTCTTTGTGACATGGATCATGAGAATATCCTCCAAAATAGCTTCTTCTTTGATAATTCAGTCCCTTATGCTTCACATTTTAAATCTTCTAGTTACCAAGGAAATTCCATACCTATGTCTCCCAAGGACCTTAAACAACTAGGATTCATCCCCGCCCCGCCTCCTTATGAGGATGAGCATTATATTCTCATCGAGGAGACCATAGATGTTAATATAGGTTTTGAGGAGAGCCCTAGAATCCTTAAGTTAGGTAAAGTCTTGTCCATGGAGGAGTAAGAGCACATGACCATTTTTTTGAATATATTTCATGATATTTTTGCTTGATCGTATGTCAACATGCCAAGGCTTGATTCCTCCCTTGTTAAACATCATTTTGTAGTTAATCCTATTTCTAAGCCTATTAAGTAGAAACTTAGGAAGATGCATCCTAAGGTCACCCTTATGGTCAAGGAGGAGCTCCAAAAGCTTGTTGACATCAATTTTATCAAAGCTATCGACTATTATGATTGGATTTCCAACATCGTTCCTCTAGCTAAAAATTTAGGAAAAAATAGAATATGTAACGACTTAAGGGACATTGACTTATACCAAGGATGATTTTACTCTCCTCAACATAGATATGACCATATATTTCATTTTTAAACATGGAATGCTTTCACTAGTGGATGGTTTTTCAAGATAAAATCAGATCATGATTACCCCTAAGGACCAGGAAAAGATAGCTTTCATTACTCCATCGAGTACCTTCTATTATAATGTTGTCTTTTGACTTGAAGAATGTTGGTGCCACATATCAGAGGGCTATAACTTGTATTTTCATGACATGATACGTGATATTCTTGAGGACTATGTGGATGATCTTCTTGGTCATTCCATAATTGAGATAATCATGTTCAAGATTTTAAGATAAATTTTTGAATGGCTTTGGTAGTATAGAGTTCATATTAAGCCCTCCAAGTGTGTTTTTGGAGTCACATATAGCAATTTGTTAGATTTCATTGTGTCTAGGTCAGGCATTGAAGTAGAGCCCACTAAGATATTGACTATCACTGACATACCTCCTCCCTATAACATAATAAAGTTGCATAGATTATAAGGTAAACGTCAAGCTATTCGTCAGTTCATAGCTCAACTTATCGATAAGTGTCATCCCTTTTTGAATCTCCTTAAGAAATATATAGTGTTCTAGTGGGATTTTGAGTGTTAACAAGCTTTTGATGAACTCAAAAGGTATCTCACTTCCCCACCTATCTTAGTTCCCCCTAGACTAGATAAGCATTTGATGCTTTACATAGCAACCACAACTCATGCTTTAGGAGCCATGTTGGCTCAGCATGATGATCAAAACAAAGAGTGAGCCATCTACTATATCAGTAGAACCTTGGTTAGATATGAAACCTGGTACACACCCTTAGAGAAACTTTGCCTTGTTGTAGTGTTTACTTCTGATAAGTTAAGACACTACATGCTTAGCCATAATACATTGGTAGTTGTAAAGTTTGATCATTTGTGCTACTTAATGTCTAAGCCCCACCTTTTAGGTTGAGACGCTAGGTGGATTTTATCCCTTAGTGAGTTTGACTTAATATTTATAGTTCATAAGGCTATAAAAGGTTGGGTGGTTGCTAATCATCTAGTCTCTACTCCCTTAGAGTCATCCCATCCCTTAGTCATCTAGTTTCCTGACAAGTGCCTTAGTTTATAATCCTAAGAGCTAGAGTCTTTGACTTTATTTTTTTATGAAACCTGATGCTTAAAGGGTGCTAGTGCTAGAATCATTCTAGTTACACCAATAAAATAGCTCTCTACCCTTTCTTTCAAGATTCATTTCTCTTCCATGAATAACACTACAGAGTATGAAGCCTTGATCCTTGGTCTTAGAGCATCCTTAGCCTTGAAGGTTAGATTTATTTTAGTTTTTTATGACTCTCAACTTGTGGTTAATTAGGTCAATGATGTTTATCAAACTCAAGATGATAAGTTAAAATCTTACAAATAGATTATCACCAAGATTTTATCTATATTCAATAAAGTAACCATAGAGTCTGTCTCTAGATCCTCCAACCACCATATAGATGCCATGGTCACTACCGCATACTTGTTTCCCTTAGAGTTGGAATATGATCAAGCATCGATCATCGCTTAATTCTAGTCTTGATCCACTATATGTTTTGACCATTGGAACTGCCCCATTTGAGCCATGGTATAATAATATCTTAATTTCCTTAAATCTGGTGTGATTTGTGATGGTTTAGATTGCAATCAGTATAATATTTTGCATAAAAGAGCATGTTTATTTGTTATAATTGGCAATATTTTATATAGACGTTCTTTTGAAGGTATCCTCTTGCGATGCCTTAAATTCGATGAAGCTTAGCTAGCTCTTAGTGAAGCTCATGAAGGATCATGTGGAGGTCATTTTAGTAGTAATGATATTGCCAAGAAGCTCCTTCAGATGGGGTGTTGGCCTTCCATGGAGAAATATGCATGTGACTATGTTCAATGCTATGATAAGTGCCAACACCATGACAACCTTGTTCATGCTCCTCAAAAAATTTAGGTTATTTCTTCTCCTTGGCGATTTGGATTGGAAATCATAAGGAAGATTAACCCAACATCATCTTATGGTCACAAGCTTATCATCATGAAAATGGAGTAGGGTTATGCATAAGGGGTTGGACTCAAAATGTACTTGTAAAAAAATGGTGAATCCTAATCAAAATCAAGGTGAATCATGGTGAATCCTAAGCAAATCAAATCAATCATCTTCACACCAAAATTTGGGGTATTTGAAGCCCTAAAATGTAAGGTCATATTTGGGATACATTTTGACCTATTAAATCACATTTTAAATTCATAAAAACACCACCATTAGATAAGGCTCGAAAAGAGCTTTCTAATGAGTACAAATATGCCTATGTTTGGATATATATTATGGTGAATTTATCCTAAGAAAAAATTATTCCTGGAAATTTTAGGTGAATGTGCTAACGTCGAGGGTCCTCATATTCGCCAATTTTTAATTTTGGAAATCCTAATATTCATCCAATTTATAAATATTCATCACTGTGCATAACCTTGAAATGGAGTACTTCACTAAATGGGTCAAAGCTATACCCCTAGCTATGGTGACTGGATCTCAAGTCTCCAAGTTCATCTTCAACTAGATCCTCTATAGGTTTGGTATTTCTTCAATGATTCTTTTTTACAATGGCACTCCTTTCAAGAATAAGGATGTCTATAAGCATTATGCTAAGTACAATATTTATCACAAGTGTTCAACTCTATATTACCCTTAGGGTAATGGTCAATCTAAAGCATCCAACAAGTTTTTAGTCAATATCCTTAAGAAGTTGGTTAGTAAGATTGGTCAAGACTGACATATCATATTTATCCTACCTTAAGCACTTATCGTACTAGTGTGCAAACTCCTATAGGTGCTTCTTTGTATATATTGGTCTATGGGACTAAGGCAATCTTTCCATTCAAGTTAGAGATCCTGTCGTTGTGCATCTTGCTTCAATATACCTCAATCGATGATGAGTATCATTTAGATCATTTAAACCAATTGGAGTTTTTGGATGAAAAATACATTCACACCTTAGAGCATATTTAAGCCTATCAAAATAGACTCAAGCAATCTTAATCTAAGAATATTCATAGTCATTCATTTAAGGTTGAGAACCTTATCCTCAAGGAGAACCAAAATAACACTAATGCTTTTTCAAATATAAAAGGTAAGTTTCAACCCAATTGGGTAGGCCCCTTTGTCATAACAACTAAGTTTGGCTCAGGATCCTATTGTTTAGCATCATTAGATGGTAAATATTTAAAAGAACCAATGAATATAATGCACCTAAAAAGATATTATGCATGATTTTGCATCTTCATTATTCATCCTATGTTTGGTTTGCTTGCCCATACTACATGTTTTTTTGTCATATATTACATGAATTGCTTGATATTCTATTCTATTTGCACCTTTACTTGTCGTATAGTAGCATTGTTGCTTGATCATACTTGCATGACTACTTTATCATATAGATTCTTGGGTACTTCATGATGATGGTAAGTGATAAAACCTAGTTAGGTTCTAGCTCACATGCATTGCACTCATACTAGGGCCCTGATTCTTATAGAATCCCCAACCTAGGGCATATCTTCATGTATATTTTCATCATTGCATTTGCTTACATATTTTTTTTCTTTTCTCTTCTCATATATTCCTTGACCTTGAAAGTTTTATTAATTTCTATTTTTTCTCCAAGTCGAGGGATATAGTTATTCATCTCTTATATGCCCTTTGCCCTTTGAAAGTTTTAATTATTTCTTATTTTCCCTAAGATAAAGGCTATATGTTCATTCTTCCAATCTATGCATTTGGTTTTGATTACATTTTTCCTTCTTAATATTTTTATTGTTAAAGTATCCTCACGAGATAGGATAGACACCACATGAATATCATTTATGGTGTTTGTACAGTCACTGACTATCTTACACATATCCTTTAGCTATTAAAATTTTGATAAGGATACACACACACAACTTTTTCCTCCTTCTTTCTCTCATTCTTCTATCTTCTTATCATCTAACACACGCACACACATGTGCATTGTTCTAATATATTTTTCTTTTCTCATTCATGTTTTGCATACACCAAACCCCTATTGAATTGCACTTATTTTTGTAAACCAATCACAACATTTCACCCCATACAAGATAAATTTATAGCCACCAATATGATGTAGCCTCCATTTGACCATTTGTGAGTACATATCCTAGTGGGTATTTCTCCAACCATAGTCATTAGCGAGCATTAAACCCATAGTGGGTATCACTCCACATGTGTTCTTTTAGCAAGCATCACACCCATAGTGGGTATCAATATACACATGTTATTTTAGTGAGAATTACACCCATACAAGATAGATTCATGGCCACTAGCGAGGTGCAACCTCCATTTAGCCATTTGTGAGCATACATCCTTACAAGGTTCTACTCCACCCTTTTCTTTTTGTTTGATTTATGTTCATTTGATCACATTGATCCCTACAATGACTCAAATGTCATCTTCCAAGTACCTTTCTATTTTATTTTTTCTTTTTTGACCTTCTCTTTCATCTATCTCTTATTATTCATCTTCTTTTATTCTTATTTTTACTATTTGATAAATTTGTACCCTACCCATATGGGGCACGAATTCGCTCTACGTCGAATTCATGGTCTATTTTTATATGGTGTGAATTTGGCCAGAGCAGTGTTTTTCTTTATTTTTCTTCTCTTCTTTCTTCCATCACATTTTCCTTCCATATCTTCATCCACTCATGTATTTCATTCATTATTTAACTTCATTGGATCATTCATTGTATTAGTTTAGTCAATTCATACATTCAATAGTAAGTTCTTTTTTACTCATTCATGCATAATCTAACATAAAACACTAATAGACATAAAAAGTCATAAACACACATAAAATAAACATATTTATATATAATGCAACATGATATTACTCGAATGTCAGAGAATATACATCAATTTGATTGATGTGCCACAATCCAGGCTCACCACACTTGACACTCAAAATTGGTATGTCACCTCAACCCTAGATCTACCTTTGTGAGCCTATCTACTTTTCTCTACTTATCAGAGGTGGTCCTAGTGGGGGTATATTTACAAACTATGAAATATTCCATGATCTAGACCATGATCAAACTTGTGTATGAAGGGAATATGATGAAGGTACCATTTGCTCTATTGGAATTACATAAAAGTATAAGGTATGGTAAAAGGTATCCCTTCATATAGCCACCTCTACCCTCTTTCCTACCCTCTATAGCTATACCTATAGTAGGCATATCCTCTCAACCTACTGGTTTCCAGTCATGATAGCCATCCCCTCAAACTGAGCATGTTTTTGCTCCTAATCCAACCAGTTCATCTCTCCCTTGAGGTGGTCTACCTCGATCCTAGCGGTATCTCGCTCTACAACCATCCTATCCTACTCTACCAATGCCTGGTCTTGCTTTTTTAGAGTCATATTAAGGACTCCTCATAGACCTCTAGTCTCTTGACATTGTCCTCTCAAAGCATGTTCATATTCCATTGCATATATACTAGCTAAGACCATAGTCCCTCTACCTCACTCTTTGGGTCCTCCTAACCTATGATTTTTCTAGGTCCTACTGCTACCAATGTAGAGGTCTTCCTAATCATCATGCTTGACCGAGCTTCTACTATTATGGGGGCACCTACTATTGTTCTTCCCTCCCTTGTCCTAGATATGATGGCCACCATTACCATTATATCTACTTGAACCTATGCTTGTGTCAATCATGGGGTATCTTTGCCCTACTATCATCACTCTATGGTGCATTGAGTCACCTCTCATAGTGTTATTTGCATCCACCAATTTATAATCTGGTGCCTCTACACTAGCACTAGTAGTGAGATCCTTAGGAGTATAATGCTCATATACCATATTTTATAGTTGAGAGCCACCCAAATGTCATTCATCCTTGGATACACTTACAATGGGTCATTTAGGTCTTCCTTCATCCATATCCTCACATCAGGATCTTCACCAAATTTTGATGGGTCCTATCGAACCTACCTATACCATTAGTCTCCCTAGTTTGATATTTCATAAAAAATGTCAAATTTCCATTAGACTTGATCAAACCTATACAAATATAGCTCCTCCTTCTTCGTAGAGATCAAATTGATCCTCCTAACCCTCTCTAGCTCTATCACATCCTCAGTCCAGCCAAGGTGTAGGTACGATGATCATCATATGATCACGTGATCTTGTAGCTCATTGACCACCTATCTTCCTAGTGGCAAGATACCGAAACATGTTCTCTAGACTTTCTCAAAGTATCTGGACCACATATATACTATTAGCCACTCCAGGTTGGGCACTGGCCCTAGTAGTGCATGAGGTATCTGTATCACCATGTGCTCTTGGAACCACACCTAGAGTAAATTTGTGCACACTAATGCTATATGTCATTTGTACACAATATTGTACAATATCTTGTACAAAAGGGTCAGCACATATGGGTCCCATGTGAACCACACCTATAGGTCTCGTATGTCTACCACTACTTTCATTAGCACTCATGGTAGGTTTTTCCTACTAGTATGGCACACCAAGAACCCCACCACTATCCCATAGAGTATGATCATCAAAGCATTAGTCATGTATCACTCTACTAACTCATCAACATGGATCCCACTCTACTTGATCTCATGGGTCCAAACCCTTGATAATCTCTGTAGTGTGGCCTACCAACCTCATGCTCTGTAAAATTTCATCCCACTAATGGGTATGCATAGGATGTGCTATATGTCCTCTAATGTGATTGTCATCTCCCCCATAGATAACCAAAAGATAGACGAGTTTGGATACCACCTATCTACAAACATTATTAGTAGCACTTTGTCTACATCAACCCAAGGCATTTTTGCTAGATGCAGTAGTCCCACTACCCCTAGAGTGTCCCTCTCTGTTGGTGTGAACTCTCATAGCTCCTCTTTCAAGTAGCTCGATCGCCACTCCTTGCCCTCTAGTACATCATGCTACAGCTAAAAATAATAATAAGTTTTTAATTAGCTCCATAAATAATACAAAAATAAAATTAAACACATTTAAGCAATATAAGCTAATCTCCTCTCTCTTATCTTAGTTTTTCTTTGCCTTGTTTCTTTTTCTTTTTTTTTCTCTTCTCTCTATTGAATTCATGCCCCACTCTTGTTGGGTCCTATAATTCTGAGGTGCAAATTATATCACCACCAAAAACCAACTAAATTCATGACTGACCCCTGAATTTATTTTGGATCATGCACAACAATTTCTTTTAAAAAGATAAATAAATACATAAAAGTACTAAAAATGTAATCTAGCCTAGTCTAGAGGAAGGATTTCAGTCCTTATCCATGTTTACTCCATGGTTGTGTCAGCCTCACCCCTCATAATGGTTGAATGGTGTGTGGGAAGCACCATTTGTCCTTTTCTCTAGAACTCCTTTTCTTCTTCTTGTGCGGTGAAAATGAATTCATTTTCACCCTCCCCCTTTCTTATACCCTCTTTTTCTCTCTCCTGTTTACATTTTTTGCCCATTTCTCTCTGTTTATTGCTCTCTTTTCCTCTACATCTATTTTTTTAGTTTCCTCAAGAATTTTGCATTCCTTCTTAAACTCGAGGGGGCACCCTAGCATGAGAGGCATTAAAGTCATTAATGGCTCATTTTATATGCAAATTTTTAAAGTGTTTGAAATGACACAATTTTTGCACCACCCCTTTTATGTTCACCGCTCTTCATCCATAGGTGTCTACATCTTTCTTTGATGCATTTACTAGATCATAAATACATCAAAGAGAAAGAAATATGTAAACATGGAAAATTAACCCATCCAAATGAGTCATTTTTCCCTAGAACCCTTAAGAAGTCCCTTAAACTTATAAAGTGCAAGTTTGGGCTTATCTCCCCCTTATTTACTTTTTTCCCTAGTTTTTCCAAATTCATAGTCATCTAGTATAGGGTATGAATTCATAAAATTAGGGTTCTTCTTAGAAAACCTATTTTTTGGATCGACCTCCAAGATGTCAGCCCTCCCCTAGGTTCCCTTTTTCCTTCCAAACCTATTATAAATAGAGGGATTGGATCCTAATTTTCTCCTAAGCTAACTAATAATGTTTTCCAAGCAATTTAAAATATTCTCCTAGCAAGATCAAGTTTTGAATTTCATCAAGTATCTTCAAGTGTTCTTTTGTTGCTCTTCTACTTTAGTGATTTGTTATTTTTGATGGACAAGTATTCGAGCCTTGAGGAAGAGTCTACCATTTGTGGAGGTCTTCATCCTTTGGTTGTTCTTTTTACTAACACTAGGTTTGTCCTTGAATTTTTAGTCTTATTATATTAATAATTACCGTTTTTGTGTTTCATTTTGCATTGAGAGATCATTTTAGCACCTCTATCATGAATTTATGCTTGTCCATACAAGGCATGAAATCGATAGAGAAAAAATAGTAATCGCCCATTATAGGGTATGATTTTTTCCCTTTTAGTTTTGGTGTCAATGTTTCACTCCCAAACCCTTAGTCTACTCCTACATATTTTATCTAGGTCATAATATCATTGTTTGCATTTTTTTTTCACATTGTTTTTTTTGTTACGTCTTGTCTTGATCACTTCCAAAAATATCAACAATCGCTTTTGTTTTTAAATGGTCAACTAAAAGGACCTAGGGATCTTGAATATTGTACCTCAAAGCTCAATCACATAGTGGCCTAAGCAGACCCCCAAACACTAATCAATTTTCTAGGGTTTTTGAAGTTGTTTTGTAAGATTTAATTTTTTTGGATATATATGGATGCAAGTTAAAAGCTAAGTTCAACCACCAGATCAAGTAAGTGCTTCAAGTAAACTTCTTAAGTTGTTTACTATTTGTTTTTTTCTATTTTAAATTTAGCTCATGATAAGATACAATAAAGAGGAAAAGAAAATACATTTGACTTTATTTCTAGGTATCTGAAAAGAGAAAAAGTATATGGTTTACGTTCTAGGGTTAAATTTATTTGTGCATTCTCTTGAACCCTTGCTAAAAATAAAAATACTTACTTTATTGCAAGTTAGGGTTTTATTCCTCATTGAAAATTAAAAATTATTCTAGGATTAGTCTTTGCTTGCTTGCATCACTGTTTGTCCTACATTGTTATTTAATTTATTTTAGCTTAGATCTTAAAAAATCTAAACATATGTGCTCTCTCAATATATACATTAAATATCTCCATCTCAAACTTAGAGTGAGTCCTTAAACCATAAATAGTTTACTCCCCTAGCCCTTGAGTGTAGAGGCTCAACATACCCCTATGGTCATCTCAGCTCCCAACGAATCCAATCGAGAATCATATACGGTAGGGTAGTTTTACCCCCTCTAGAATTTGAAAGACCCTTGGCTTTGAACATATTTCTTACCATCTCCATAATTGTACAGTTTTTATGTTTAGTTACTCTATTTTGTTAGAGAGTATAACTTGTAGTAAATTATCTTTGAATACCATACTTCTTGCAAAAATCTTGAAATTCATTAGATGTAAATTATCCCCCTCTATTCCATTTTTTTGAGGAGTATAGGTTGCATTTAATTATCTTTTAATACCATACTTGTAAAACTATTCAAATTCATTAGATGTAAATTCTCCTATATTTGAATACCATAATTCTTGCAAAAATATTGAAATTCATTGGATGTAAATTATCCCCCTCTATATCATTTTGTTTAGGAGTATAGGTTTCATTTAATTATCTTTGAATACCATACTTGTAAAACTATTCAAATTCATTAGATGTAAATTATCCCCCTCTATATGCACGTAGAGTCTTCAAGAAACAACCACTTTGCTTTTATACATTAGATTTGAATTATTGGAATATAGAAAAGGCTTTTGAATTTTCTTTAATGAAATATATCCAAGTCCATCTACAATAGTCATCAATAAAAATGATAAAATATTTACTTTTATCGAGTGACACGATTTGAATTAGAACATAAATATTAGCATGTACTAATTCAAGTGGTTTCTTTTACCTCTATGCATTTCCTACTAGAAAAGAATCTTGATGTTGCTTATTAAAAGTGCATCCTTCACAAACTTTATCATATCATTGAATGAATGGTAATCCTCTCACCATTTGTTTATGATATAGTAGTTTTAGCCCTCAATAATTCAGATGTCTATACCTCATGTTGTCTTTGTCTTTAACCCAAACTTGTCATATTCAAGCTAAAATTGAGATTTAATGGACTCAACCATCCTTACAAATATGTTTTTGTTCCCTATCATGTGATTGTTGCAACAACTATCCAAAAGCCATACTTCATCCTAGATTTATTTTGTGATAATATTTACAAAGATGTTTTTGTTCCCTATCATGTGATTATCGCAATAGTTATCCAGAAGCCATACTTCATCATATATTTCTTTAGTGATAATATTTACAAAGATGTTTTTATTCCCTATCAAGTGATTGTTGCAACAGTTATTCAAAAGCCATACTTCATCATAGATTTCTTTTATTCCCTATCATGTGATTGTTCCAACATCCCTATAATGTGATTATTGCAACAGCTATCCAGAAGCCATACTTCATCATAGATTTCTTTTTTGATAACCTTTCCATATTTACAAAGATGTTTTTGTTTCCTATCATGTGATTTTTGCAACAACTATCTAGAAGTCATACTACTTCATCATAGATTTCTTTTATAATAATCTTTACAATATTTTTTTATTCCCTATCATGTGATTGTCCCAACAACTATCCAAAAACCATACTTCATCATATATTTCTTTTATGATAATATTTACAAAGATTTTTTTGTTCCCTATCATGTGATTGAGCTATCCAAAAGCCATAATTCATCATAGATTTATTTTATGATAATATTTACAAAGATATTTTTGTTCCCTATCATGTGATTGATGCAACATCTATCCAAAATCTATACTTCATCTTAGATATCTTTTGTTCCCTATCATGTGATTGTTGCAACATCCCTATCATGTGATTATTGAAACATCTATCTAGAAGTCATACTTCATCATAGATTTCTTTTGTGATAACCTTTACAAAGATGTTTTTGTTCCCTATCATGTGATTATTGCAACAATTATCCATAAGCCATACTTCATCACCGATTTTTTTGTAATATCACAAGCAAAAATTAAATTGTTTTGTTCTTCTTTTCCTTTATAAAAATTAGCATGTTGCCTATGCATTTTCTTGTGATCACTTTCATAATGACTAAACTTTTTGCAATAATAATATTGAACTTGTGATTCATCATAATTTTGACTACCTTTTTCATAGTAGCTACTACCTCTTCCTCTATTGTTTTTGTAATTATTTCTTCCCATCCATTGCTTCTTCCTCTGCTTGCATGTCATTTTTCTTTAAATTGTTTTGCTCCTTTATAATATGATGCATTCCCCTTATCCATTGAAATATCTATTCATTCACTGCTCATGAGTTTGAAGATATCTCATAAGCTCATTAATTGACAATAGAGTTAGATCCTTTAATTCTTCAATAGCACTCACAATGGGATCCAAACATGGAGGAAGGCTTCTTAAAAGAATTCAATGAGTTTGAAGATATATCATAAGCTCATTAATTGACAATAGAGTTAGATCCTTTAATTCTTCAATAGCACTCACAATGGGATCCAAACATGGAGGAAGGTTTCTTAAAAGAATTCAACATTTTTTTGATCTGATAAATTCTTCCCGCAAGATCTAATTTGATTTACTAAACCCATAACTCGAGTAAAAAAAATTTGCATAGATTTAAAGTCTTTCATAAAATAATTTCAAAATCTCTTCTTAGTGTCTAAAGTTTAAGTTTGATGATTTTTACCTTTTCTATTCCTTGATATAAATTTTGCAATAAATCCCATACCTCTTTTGAATTTGTTGCTACAGCAATTCTTGAAAAAATAGACTCATGTACTACTTATTGAATATAGAAAAGGGCTTTTGAGTCGTTCTTTCTTTCTATTCTCCTTTTGTGGCATGTGCAAGTTCTGTGTAACCACTCTTAACCAATTTTACCCAAATCCCACAAATCTTTAGAAATAAATATTGTCTTCATTTTAAAACTCCAAAAATCATAATTCTCTTTCTTAAAGAGAGGAATTTGAGGCTGAAAAATCTTTAGAAATAAATAGTGTCTTCATCTTAATAATTTAAAAATCATAATTCTCTCTTGAACAAAAGAATTTGAATTTGAGGATGAAAAATATTTAAACTACTGCTAGCTATACTAATACTCTTTCCTTTGCTTCTGCTGGTGCTCTCTATTGGAGATTTTCTTTTGCTTCTGCTCTACTACAGCCTTCTACACTAATCGTTGGTTTGAACAAAAAGAAAAATTGTAAAAAAAAACACTGGGAAGACAAATTTCTCTTCCAACAAAAGTTTTTATTTATTTATACAATTACTCTTCTTCATACAAAAAAACAGAACCATAACAATCCTTGAAGCACAACAAGAACACTGCCCATCTATCACACTTTGTCCCAATAAGAATTTTATTTGAGAAGCGTCTGGATGCTTTGGTTGATGCCTCTGGGTCCACATCGCAGCCCTAACGCCTTCTTACATAGCCTGTCCACCTGTCTACAAATCTGAAAACAGCATAAATATAGGCAAGACAAATATAGAGCACCAAATTCTGTGGATATCCTGGCTCTGCAAAATCTTTAAATATTCTGGTTATCACGTCCGCTACCACTAAGCATTAACTTTATCACGTTGACAGCCATGTTATATATTTACTTAGGGTTTTTTTTTGGGTCTTCCACAGATTTATTTCTAACAGCTCAAGTTGCAAGACAAATATAGATCAGCAAAATATGTGGATATCCTGGCTCTGCAAAATCTTTAAATATTCTGGTTACATGCTAATTTTTCTAACGTCCGTTACCACTAAGCATTAACTTTATAGCTTTGACAGCCATGTTATATATTTACTTAGGGTTTTTATGGTCTTTCACAGATTTATTTCTAAAATGGCAGCTCAAATTGCAGAGGGTGAAATTGAGGTGGAAGTATTGAAGGATCAGTTGGAGGAATTAGAGAGTTTATTAAATGAGTCCGAGGACTCAGATGATGTGCAAGAAGAGAGTGGGCAGCTTTTAGAAATAATGAAAAGCTTGGAGAATGAAATTGGCATGGAGGCTCAGGCTGAACATCGTGATAACGAGGAGGTAAAAAAGCAAAATGAGAAAACAGGTATTCGTGTTATTGATCTTAATTCTTCGCTAGAAAAGGAGATCGATGATCTTGACCAAGAAGATTGAAGGATGTGAGATTCAAGGCTCTTAGACAAAGAATATAGACTGCAATTTTGTGCATTGTATCTAATGCTTTTAGGAGATTATATGTAGAATGACTTCAAGGAATCTGAAATACCATTATGCAAAATAGCTAATCTTAGATAACAAGGATGTGAAATAAGTGTTAACGCGATATATTATTTTTTGAAAGTAAGTGTTTTTTTTTTTAAAGTCGAATGTTCCTCGGCGTCTCAAAATTTGAGAGAAGTACTTTTCAAATCAACTATCTTTATCCGCATGTGTGGTTTATGGGCAAGTACGATTTGTATTATTTGTAATGGGATGTCATTTGCATTGTGATAAAACTTAGATTTAACCCTAAAAAATATATATAATATTAATTAAAAATAAAAAATAAAAAATAAATTATTAATTAAATATAATATAATAATGATAAAAGAAGACAAACATATAATAATGATAGACAGTAAAATTGTATATAATCACCAGCTCTATTATCATCCTGGAATGTATGGCATTTTTTGTGGAGCAGTTGTTTTTTATGATTTTGTTAAAATGAGAAAATATATATTGCATGTTTATATTTCGAAAGAGTCTTGAAATTAAAAAATAAACGAGAAAAGTGAAATTTTTAATAAATTAAAATTAAATATAAATATGGTTATTTTTATATTAAAAAATAATAAAAATAGTTTTAAATTATTAAAATTATAAAAATATATATTTTAATTTAGTTTATTAAATTTTATAAGTTAATTATTTAATTTATAAACGTTGTTTAGAATTTTAGTAAAATTTTAAAATAGTAAAATTTGTGTTTAGTATTTGTATTTATGATTTTTATTTTATTTTAAAAGTAGGGTTTTGAAAGGTTTGTTTTTTTTGTTTACATCAATTTAGTTACATTGAGATATTTGATATCACCTAAATTCAAACTTTAATGTGGAACTATTTGTAATTACGAGCTTAGATATAAAGGATATATATCTAAAGCCAAGAGTTATCAATCTCCAGGCGCCTATCTCATTTCTTGGTGGTGTGATATCAAAGATAGGCTTCGTATTGATAACTCTCAACGTTTTTAGATATATATCCTTTATATCTAAGCTAGTTTAAATGTTTTTGTTAATGTTGGCTTTTTTAATTAAAAAAAATTGTTTAAGGTGTGACTTGTATGACCTCTTTACCTCCCATCCCCTGTCTGCCATTGTAGGAACACCTCTCAGCGTAATTATTGAATATTATATTTAATAATTAATTAATTTGTATAAATAAAATTTAAAGAAAAAAATCATTTATAAAAATTGAAATTATTGAATATTATATTTAATAATTAATTAATTTGTATAAATAAAATTTAAAGAAAAAAATCATTTATAAAAATTGAGATAGTTATTAAAATTAAATATTTATGATTGAAATAATTAATTTTAAAATTTTATTTTAATAAAAATGCTAAAATAATGTTTTAATCATCTATGATGAAACTTGGATTCAACCTCACTAAAATATGTATAAAAAGTATTGATTAAATAAACAAAATCAACTATATTTATGATTTAAAAAAATATTTAAGCAAAAAATAATATAATAATAATAAAAGAAAAAATCATATAATAATGATAGACTGTAAAATTGTGTATAATCATGAGATCTATTGTCATGTAATGTTATGGTATTTTTGTGGAGCACTTGTTATTATATATATATATATATATATATATATATATATATATATATATATATATATATATATATATATATATATATATAGTTTTTAAATTAAAAAATAGACCATAAATTAATACAAAAAATAATAATAATAGTTTAAAGTAAATTATTAAAATTATAGTGGATATGTATATATACAAGAAGTATTTACTAAATAGAAAATTATAATTTTTTATTTTTTAATTTATTAAATTTATAATTTAATTATTTAATTTATATATTGATCAAAATTTTAGTAAAATTTTAAATTGGTAAAATTTGTGTTCAATATTTGTATTTGTAATTTTTTAATTTTAAAAGTAGGGTTTTGAACCTTGATGTGGGCTATATCAATTATTTGTAATTATTTTAATTTTTTAGATTCAAGAAGAGGTTTTGAAAGGCTCCCAACCTTTTTAAAAGTAGATGAGGTGACTAGAGGGACATCATGTCCCTTACAAGTATCCAAAATGAACTTTTGCAAATTGAGGTTTAAACATACCATGAATGTGCAAAATATCTTACAATTCACAAATCCATCAAATCTGACCTCCATAACTTTCTTGTCCAATCCTAAAAAACATTAAATTTAAAATTACAATATATTTCTTGCCCAAACCAAGAAACTCTGATCTACTCCAAAAAATTTCAAAAATAAAATAAAATTAGAATTTCATGTCCACATGGAGGGGGAAGAGGGCTCTCTACAACACTAATCCACAACAAATATTATCGATATCTAGATAACCTAGATAGAACATAATCATACTCCTTGGGACTTCATATTCTAGGCTTACAGCAAAAAGCCACATGCTCAACACTTGGAAAACCATCGGGACCACTAACCAATGACAAATGACCCACATCATTCAAATATACTACTATAAAGAAAACCCCATATGGTTTTCTATCTTAGTCCAAAAATATCCAAGGCTAGCAAAAAAATACTTTGCTATCTAAATATTAGATCCATAAAATCTAACCTCCATAACATTTTCACCCAATCCTAGAAAATACTAAATTCAAAATTATAATATAGTTTCTCACCCATGCCAAGAAATGCAAATTTGCTCCAAGAAATTTCAAAAAAAATAAAATTAGAATTTCTTGCCCACACCCAGGAGGGAAGAGGAATCTCTACAACACTGATACAACCAAATATTTTCAAGATCCAACTCCTCTAGACATAATATAATAGTACTCCTTAGGACTTCATCTTCCAGGATTATATCCAAAAGCCACATGCTCAACACTTGGACCACCATGGGGATCACTAACCAGCAGTTAATGACCCACATCATCTAACTCGACTTCTGTAAAGAGAATCCCATATGGTTTTCCATCTTAATCCAAAAATCTAGAAGGCTAGCAAAAAAAAATCCTTTGCTATCAAAATCCCACACACTTCTACCTTAGCAATTTGAATCATTTCCCAACCTAGCACACAAGATACTACAAGGAAAAACTATCCAAGAATCGTAGGAATCAAGATATGGTTCTCATTATTTGATAGAGTCACACCAGGATCTACATTAAAGTCCAAAAATACTACAGTCTTGTTCACTTCTCCAAATAAAATTTATAACTTCTTTTAGACCAACACAGAAGGAAAATTCCATAGGACCATCTTAAGAAACACATTTTTAGGATCCCTATTTCCAAGTAGAATACCACTAAAATCCATTGTTGAAGCACCACCATTCGATATCCTATATCCACAAACATCAAGGAGCTGGGAAACACTCTTATTATGAATAGAGTTCCCACAAACCTCCAATATATCATCCAAGAACAATGAATGGATGAGTTTTCCACCCTCTGAGAAACCTCCAATATCCCATCCAAGAATAACTAATAGACAAGCTTCCCACCCAAGATGGGCAACCTGCATGGAACTTCTAGAAAATCCACTATAAGAACCTTAGGATCCACCCTAATCCCTGTAAGAACCAGCTACACACCAAAACCAACACCTCTTGTTAAAACCAGCACAACTTCTACTCCCTCTCCCTCTTGACTTTCCCTCTCCATAAAAACCCTAGACTATTTGTCAATAATTAATTTGTATAAATTAAAGTTAAAGAAAATACATCATATATAAAGTTTGAGGCAGTTATTAAAATTATATATTTATGATCAAATTAATTAATTTTAAAATTTATTTTAATGAAAATGTTGAATTAATGTTCTAATCACATTTTACAAAATGGGTTAAAACATGTTTTGTTTTGTAAGGCCTTGGTTCAATGCCAAGGTTTAAATATCAGTGGCACTAAAAGGTCTATAAAGCTCATTAGTTGATGTGATATATTGTACTAAGGTTTAAATAATTAATTCTAAAATTTTATTTTAATGAAAATGTAAAATTAATTTTCTAATCACATTTTACAAAATGGTTAAAGTATGTTTTGTTTTTTAAGGCCTTGGTTCAATGCCAAGGTTTAAATCTTAGTGACACCAAAAGGGTTATAAATATCACTAGTTGATGTGATATATTGTACTAAGGGAAAGGGGTAATCCTTTCAAATCTTAACTTTCTAATATATATAATCATTTAAATAAATTGATCTCTTAAATTTTTTATTTTTTCAAATTAGTGTAACTCATTAACATTAAAACTGTACTTTTTAAAATAGTTAAGAAATAAATAAATAAATAAAATTGAAACTATTTTATTAAAAAAAAAAAAAATCAAATATTACAATAATTGTTTATTATACTAAGGTTTAAATAATTAATTTTAAAATTTTATTTAATGAAAATGTTGAATTAATATTCTAATCACATTTTACAAAATGGTTAAAGCATATTTTGTTTTCTAAGGCCTTGGTTCAATTCCAAGGTTTAAATCTCAGTGACACCAAAAAGGTTATAAATCTCACTAGCTAATGTGATATATTGTACTAAGGGAAGGGGTAATCCTTTCAAATCTTAACTTTCTAATATATATAATCATTTAAAGAAAATGATCTCTTAAATTTTTTTATTTTTTCAAATTAGTGTAACTTATTAACATTAAAATTGTACTTTTTAAAATAGTTAAGGAATAAATAAATAAATAAAATTGAAACTATTTTATTTAAAAATTAATTTCAAATATTACAATAATTGTTTATAAATTTGACTAGTTGAGCTTTTGACTTGAGTTGAAAGCATACTACAGTGGTAAAGGATTTGACCTCTTTTCAAGACGTCTAAAGTTCAAACCCCACTTAATATAAGAGTACTAGGATCCCTTATAAACCCCTTGTAATAAGACTTAATTATATTTTCATCAATTAATTTTTATATCATATAAAAAAGTAATTAAACTTACATGCTAGGTACAAACTCCATGAAAAGTCTAGCAAAGACCTAATTATCTTCTCATCAATTAATTTTTATATCATATAAAAAAGTAATTAAACTTGCATGCTAATTACAAGGGGACAAGGACCCCTAGTAAAAAAAACATTTATATTGAAAAATCTAGCCAAGACTTAATTATATTTTCATCAATTAATTTTTATATCATATAAATAAATTAAGGAGCGAAGCTTTGTTATAAATAATTAAAAATATTTTGTATGATATTGGATAATATAATAATTAATTAAGTGAGATTAAAGATAGTGGTATTTTGAAAATCATAAATGTGTTCCCAAGTAAAATCCAAACCGAGATCTTCTTCCTTAAAGTATAAACATTTTTAATGAGTAATTTATTATATCTATATTTAATATAATGTTAAATTTGTATACAATAAAATATTAAAATTATATTAATATCGTTACTTTTAAAAATTAAAAATCTAAAAACCTTAGATAAATATATTCATAATCTTGTTCTTGAAAGTATAAACATTTAATGAGTTATTAGATTATATTTATATTTAATATAATATTTTTCAATGAGTTTACACATATAATTATGAGGGGTCATGGTTCCCTCTTACTGAGTGGGGTTTGAACCTTAGACCTCTCAAAAATAAGTCAAATCCCTTACCATTATAATAATTTTGTAGTTTATATCTAATATAATATTAATATCCAGATGAGTGGCCCATTTCAATCCCTCCGAATTTGACTCCCATCATGACTAAAATTCTGACAGAAAGATTTCTTACAGGGGGAGATGTGGAGGATGAATTAGCTTGGGGCTTTGGGAGTCTTGGCATCTATATAGTAAAGGACGGATATGACAACATTCTCCCAGAGCCCCCCTCATACTTTTTAGGTTGAGGATTGGAGGAAAATTTGGCATTCTAAAGGCTGGCCAAAAGTTAACTTTTTTTCCTGGCAGTGCATGCACAATGGAATCCTCACTTTTGATAATCTCAGATCAAAAGGTATCATCGGCCCTTCTCAATGTGTACTATGCTACAAGAGCAAGGAAACTATTGACCATTTGCTATTTGGTTGCCCTTTCACCTGACAGATTTGGCTGCATTGGTTTGCATACTTTAAAATTCAAGTAAGTGGTGACCTGAATCGGATGAATATCTGGGCAAAACGGTAGAAAGGTAGATTCAAATCTAAAGCTCTTCGTATTGGCTGGGAGATCGGTTTAAGCTTTATCTAGTGGCAAGTGTGGCTGGAAAGAAATGCCATAATTTTTAGAGAAACTTTTACTGCTCTAGACGGGGTTTGGCAAACCATTTGGAGCAAGGTTACCGAAACTGTGGCTGTTCATGCCGAGGAGGAATCTCAAATTGACATTGGAGCTATGGAATAACGCGTTGAACTATAAGAGGGACAGGACAAAAATTGTTGGAAACCTCCCCTTGAAGGTTGGATTAAAATCAATACTGATAGAGCTGTAAAAGACAATCCGGGTAGAGCCAGAATTGGAGTGGTGTGCCGAAACCATGCTGGGACTATGCTCTATTGGGAATTGCAAGGCCTAGGAATAACCATTAACAATGAAGCCGAAGCCATTGTCATCAAGTCTGCTTCTGTTTGGGCAGTGAAACATGGCCACCGCAGGATTATTCTTGAATCAGACTCGTAAATAATGGTTGGAGCTCTAGACTACATGAGGAACTATGATCTGAAAGCTTGGAGGTTGAGGACTCTTGTTACACAAATTAAATAATTATGGAAGGAATTGGAGGACGTGATCCCAGTTTATGCCAGTAGAGAGTTGAACAAAGCGGCTGACTTTCTAGCTAAGATGGGTGTGAAAAAGGAGGTTGGAGTTCAGTTGCACAGTGACATGGATATTGAGGATGAGGTGATTAGACAGGGTCTTGAAAGGTCCTTGAGCTAATGACCTTCAAAAAAATAGAGTTCGATGGAGGACCCCATGGCAGCTAGTTTTTGGTTCACAAAAATTGGCTCCGGTGCAGTTCTTCCTTTACTATTGTATGACTGTGTCCTCTCGGACCTTGGCTGGGAAGAGGCTCTTCCCACATTGTAATTGATCTATGTCTTAATACAAGTTTTTTTCAATTTTTTCAAAAAAATATAATATTAATATCTATGCAATAAAATCTATAAAATATTAAAATTATATTAATAGAACATCTTAAATTGTTTGAAAATTAAAAATTTAAAAATCTTAGATAATTTTATAAGTTTAAAGACACATAGGATAACAATCAAGGTTCAACCACTACTTGTAATTATAAGCTCTATCTATATTCCATTCTCCTTAATATCTATCTATCTATAAAAGGTAGGAAGAGAAATCCTAAAATGATTGTAAGTTTTTTTTCTTAAACTAAATTTATATTCTTGTATTATTTAAATTTTTATTATTAAATTATAATATATATGTATATGTATATGTACAGACACATCCACACCGTTACACACTCACCTACGCTGTGGTTTGAACCTTGGACCTCCCAAAAAAGAGTTAAAGCATGAACCGTTGCGCTATCCCCTCTGGGACTATTATTTAAATTTTAGGAAATGAAAAAATTCATCCTAAAATAGTTACAAGTTATTTTTTTTATAATATTACATTTATATTTTTATATTATTTAAATAATAGAAATAAAATCATTCATACTTGATGATGAAAGCTATAAACACATTGAATCATTGTTCAATTGCCCTCATTTCATGTTGAGAATGGATAATTTTCATACTATAACTCAATTATCAATTTATCCAAATATTTATTATAATTAATATATAGAATAGGGGATTCAGAGATCCTCGAAAGATAAAAGAAAATAGAAAAACTGCATTTTGAGCCTTGCCAGGAAAGGCAGGATATCAAAATAGATTTAAATTATTATTATATAGATGTTAACTTCATACATTATAAAAATCAATGTATTTTACATATTAATTATAAGAAAACTTTTATTTAGTTTGAGGAAAAACTAAATGAAAAATACAATTTAGTTAAATATATAACATAAAAAATGCCTAGTAAAAGTGATGTATATATATAAGAAAGAAATAAAATAGTTTTTAAAAATGACCAATATATATAGAAATAATAAAATTAATAAGAGAAAAAAGTAAGAAGCAATGTGTGAGCAAGGAGCTAGCACTACTTGTTCTTGATCCATATCTTAGGAGAAACTCAAAATTAAATGATTCATGTGAAGAAAATATAGGTAACATGATAAGAAAGTCATTTTTAAAAACCCTTATTAAAAGTAAGGATGTCCTAGTGGAAGTAAGGATGCCTTAGTTGAAAGTATGGATGCCCTAGTTATAAATAAGAGTAAGAGTGAATCTATAAAAAACCTTCTCTAGTTAGTAAATACTAAACTATCAAGGATGATATGATTGAGCATGATATAATAGTTCTTAAAACCAAATGGTTAATATATAAGTTCCTGGGATAGTACCCAAATGGTCAATATATAAGTTTCTTGGATACTAACCAATTTTTTAGATTCAAAATTTGGAAGTGGCAAATGAATTCAAATTACTCCATGACATTTTTTGAAATGATTTTTTCTCACTATCTTCTCTAGTTAAAAAATAAGGGAATCTGCTTGTTGTGGTGCAGTGGTAAATGCCCTGGGTGCTAGTAGAGGCCGACCCAGGTTCCATTCCCCTTGTCTCCATCCTATAGATATATGGTATAGTTAGGAATGTCCTATGTGCTAGTAGAGGCCGACAAGGCTCCATTCCTCCTATGCCCAACCTGTTGAAAGTGGCACCTTGAAAGGGGTGTTTTCCACAATAAATTAGTTCTAGGTCCGATGTGTAGACCAATTGGTTCATCCAAACCCCATAAGGGGGCGGAGGTCCAAGGTTCAAATCTTGGGCCTCACCGGACTGAACTCTTGTCCCTTTCCTGGTGCTTTCAGCGACGTAAAAGGTTTAAAATGATTGTGGCATGGTGGTTATAGGGGCGGATTGTGCGAAGATCTATGTGGCGGCTTCTAGGGCGAACAACACAAAATAATGTGGCGGCCATAAAATCTGGACAACCTGCCTGGATTTGTGGCAGCTACCGATTCCACCATGTAAATTCAAAAAACAAAAATAATAATAAGGGATAAAATAATTGATGGAGGCCCTTGGTTTAGGGGTGAAGATATATTTTATTTAAGACAATTGAGTGAGAATTTTTCTATGGAGATAGAGACTATTAAAAGGCTTTTGGTGTGGATTAGATTTTTTGGACTTCCTTATCAAGTCATCAATAAGGAGATTTTGAATAATACTAGAAATATTGTAGGTGAGTTCAATCAAGAGGGGCCAAATACTAAAGAAAGAAGGCATGTTGTATACACTCGAATATGTGTTTTAATGGATATTTTAAAACCTTTACCATAGTATATTAGGGTTAAATTTGAATCAAGAGGATGAGATCAATAAGTGAATTATGAAATCATTACATTTCAATGTTGTAAATATCATAAAACTAGACACATGGCAAGATATTGCAAAGTGAAATCATAAAGAAAGAGATGAAAAATTTTGGGCATGAGAAAACATTTAATATGAAACAAGGAGATCATATCATAGGATAAGCTAAGTAAAATCAAGGATTTTCCACTCCTAATAAAGTGGTAATACAAATCTCTCTTCATCATCAAATGGAAAAGGTCATTATAGTTCATTTGAATCAACCATTAGGAGGAAACAAATGACACAATGAATGAGGAAGTATAATGCACAAGTTCAAATAAGAAAGGAGATAAAGGTGTGAAGGTATATGGAATGGTAAATTTTAAAGCAAAGGAAGATGGAAAGGCAAGATTTAAATCAAATGAGGTGAAGGAGGTCAAGGTTAATCCACGTAAATCATCTTCACTTTTCTCAAGTAGCATAAAATATTCTCCTTGTAATAAAAATAAAAATATTATAGAGTGTATTCGTTGCACTTTAGGATTTCAAGAGTAAAATAGTAAAGAAAACCACATGAAGGATATCCAAGGAAATTTAGGTTTTTTATGGTAGCATAAAAAAATAATGACTTTGGAGTATAATCCATGCACTTTAGAGCAATCAAAACAACAACAAAAATAAAATGTTTATGAGGCTATTCCTTCCATTTTAGATTCTTTAGGGTAACATAAATCTTTACAAGATAAGTCTAACTATTAATAATAAAAAAATATATAATATATTGATGAAGATGAGAGTGTTGGTGGGAATGGAAAAAGGATAAGAGGCCATCAAATCATGAATAAAGAGAAAAACAAGCTCAAAGGTATGTTGATTGGAAATCGAAATAAAAATATCATAGTGTTAGCAAGAAGTGGAGCTAAGCCTACTAATAAGAATAAAAAATGGTGATGATAAAAATGGTATCATGGAATATTAGGGGTATTAATAAGACCCCTAAAAATGACTTATTAATAAAATAATAGGTTGTTATAATCCTAAGTTTATTTTAATACAATAAAACAAATTAAATAGTGAGGAATATAAGAATACTTTTTAAAATATTTGGAAGATGGCAATTATCTTGTAGTTTCTTCTATAGGAGCTTCAGGTGGTATTGTAGCAATATTGGAAAAATGCAAATGGGATGGTAAATTGTTAGAAGCAAAATATAATTAGGTTGTTGCACTATTTTGTAGAAAAGAGGAAAACATCAACGTTATGGTTATACATATATATGCTCCTACTATAGTTACTCATGAAAAATATTGGAAAGACCTTACCATATTTTTATCAGAAACAATGATGATTCATTATAATATGAATTATTGGGGGTTATTTCAACATTGTTCAATCTCCTTTGGATTAGAAGGGTAGTACTCTAAGATGGTCTAAATCAATGTAAAATTTTGCTTCTTTTGGCAATTCAAATGGCCTTTGGGATGTTAGTCCTTTAATTTTTCAATATACATGGGATAATAGATGTATTGGGATTGATGAAGATTATATGTATGAATGAGATACATGTAGTTTTATATTTCTATATGAACAAGGCACCTAACCGCAATGGATTTCCTATAATTTTTATTTAAAAATTTTGAGATCTATTGAAGAGTAATATATTAGTTGTGATTGAAGAGGTCTAGAAAAAGAAGACTATAATACGTGATATCAATACCACTTTTGTTATGTTGGCTCCCAAGAAATGCGAGACAAAATATTTTGATAATTTTCATCCAATAAGCCTTTGTAATATGATATCATTTTAAAAATCATGGAAAATAGGTTGAAAGACATTCTAGATTCTATTATCTCAAAGAAACAAGGTGGTTTTCTTCATGGTAAATAAAAATTTGATGGTATAATCATTGCTTAAGAGGTCATAAATTATCTTCATTCCATGAAAAACTAGGTATTGCTATGAATTAGATATGAACAAAGCATATGATAGGGTTTCCTAGAGTGTTCTACATGATATTCTAAAATATTATGGTTTTAAATATATTTGGTGTGAATGAAATAAATGGTGTTATAGCATTTAAAAATATTTTATTTTGGTTTATCCCTCCATTAGTGAGACCATAGACTTTGAATCAATATTATCATGCTATGATAATGCTACTAGATAGTTTATTAACACTACTATTGGGAAAAATATTGGTTAGTTTTTCTATGGTTCAATTAATTACCTCCATTTAATTGTCAACCCGGGGTAGCTCATAGTCTTGTGAGGAGTCGTGCAAAATCTATGCTTGTAATTTCTCCTTCAGAGATGAGTCCCTTGGATTATGGTTTGGGGGGTGTTTGGTGTTCATTGAATTTTATTTTTAAACGAACAATATCATGCTAAGTCTAAGAAATATGACTGAAAACATTCAAAATATAAATAACTATCTTGCTGGAAATTACAAAAAATAGGGAAAATAACTAGAAATAAATTAATCTATTAAAATAATTATAGAAACCAAGGGAAATAGGGAAGAACTCTATTGTAAGTGGGCCCACGCTTCTAGCAGGTTCTACCCATGGTAGAATAATCACCAGACGCTTAGAAGATGTTTTTACAGGAACAATGCAGAGATTTATTAATAGTTTACAATAAAAGAAATTTAAATAAAAAGTTTGGGGGTCTTCTTTAGGGGTGTCCTACATATTTATAAGATATGCAGCCAACCTTGTTACAAATTTTTGGTTAATTAGAAGAGTCAAGAAAAATATCATGATATTTCAATGTATTATATTTTCAGAATATGTTGATATTTGATTTGCCCGACTTACAAAATTAATTTATGTTTTAGCTGAAAATAGGTGACGAGTCACTTTTGACATTATCCCATGTTCGATTGTGATTCTAGAAATCCCTTCCCATTGGTTTTTGAAGTGTTCGCTCTGTTCTGTCGACCATAGAGTCATGCTAAATTTTGACATTAATGAGAATCATGCACCGCGGTTGAAAAATTTGGGAAACAAGTACCTTCCATTGCATAACAGGAAGCAAGCATCTTCTATCCCATAATGAGAAGTAGGCACCTTCCACCATACAATGGGAAGAATGCGCCTTCCACCGTACAATGGGAAGTAGGCTCCTTCCACCATATAATGGCAAGCAGGATCCTAATAGTTAGGTGTCGAACGAAAGTTAGGCATTTCAAAGAACTTGGGCACCTGACTTCATACCTCTTTATCGATATTCTATAGATTTTTTTCCTTCAGTAATTTTGATGTACCAGGTTCGAGTTGGACCTCGACAAAAACAATGTCAAAATGCAACGATTTCCACTAAATCTACATAAATTACACTTAAAGATAAATATTAGATAACATGCAAAATAAACTATCAATTATATATATAATTTTCATAAAATATTTATATCTACAAGAATATATGTTGCACATTATGGGGAAAAGAGTACAAAAATGAGCAATTTTGTGGCTCATCATCCCCCTATGCTTAAGGGGTGGCACGTCCTTGTGCCAATTTGAACTAGTAATTACCAATTATGTTCACCTCATACCAATAGGCTTAGTTGGTATGTGTCCTCTTTATTGTAGCGGCCTTGGCTTTCTCTTTGTATTGGGGCTTTCACCCCTTTGATGTTGTGGGAGTTGATGTCTTTTATCCTTGCTGCTTCTAGTGTTTGCTGCACCAAAGTGGTTCACTTGGCCCTGCCCTCTTCTTGGGTGGTTCTCTAGTCTATACCACCTTGCCATTATCAATATTCATATAAAAACTAGAGAAGTTGATGGCATCATTCTAGAATGCAGACTCAGTCATTTTTCAATACTCATGGTGAAGTGGCAACTTCTCACCCATAGTCACTGATTCCTTATCTCCAAATGGGATGCTATATTCCTTAGAAACCCTTGTTGTGGGTAAATCTACCCCTGTTGGATCAAGATCAAGTTTAGTGTTGACCTCTATTTTTGATATAGGGGGAGTTCTGCTACTTGATGTTAGATCTTCTTTTTGCACAGGGCCTAGAAATCCCATTGACTTAAAATATACATGCATCCTCGAAGGCTTTCAATCCTCTGACCCATACAAATACTAGAAGTGGTTAGGTTGAGCAACTATAATATTCTTGCAAGGTCTTCTAGATATTTTTATGATCTCATTTTTTACTTCCTTAAGGGGTTTCTTGGAGGTCTTCTTCTTGTTTTTCTTGTCTACCTTAATTTCCTCCTTGAGCTCCTAAAATTTCTATTTTTGGGTAGCAAACAGATTCTTTGTTGCCTTCCATTCCTCATAAAAATCCAACTCTAATTCTTTGTCAGATTTAATGCCTAAGGCCTTCAACTTTGCAACTCTTACTCTGGTCCTGGGTCATCGTTGAGATGGCCTTACAGCTTTTTTTTTTTATCTCAACGTGATACTTTGTACCCTAGGGTGTGTTGGTGCCACTGTTGTTTCTTGGTGTACAAGGGATGCAGGATATCGAGCCTCTTGGTCCTCTACAGCTAGTTGTTGCACATCAAATACTGCTTCTTTTTCCTCTATAGCTACTTGTTGCACATCTAGTACTGCTTCTTTTTCTTGAGGTTGTTCAACCCCTGCATTAATTGGAGAGTGTTCTGCCTCTCCCTATTTGCCTATAATTTGAGGCTCTTCAGTCTCCATCTCCTTTTCTCCATATTCTCCCCCCTTTATAGGTTGTTCTACATTTTGATGTTCTTCAACTTCAACCTCATCCTCCTAAATTACCTGATCTGAAGAGGGGGGTGTAGAGCAGGGCTGCTCTACTTCCATTGTAATAGTGCCTCCCTAATCTATTTCCTTATCAATAGAGGGTACTTTTGTTGCCCCATCGATATACACTGCCACATCAACCTGGCCGGTTGCTCAGCTCCTTCTGGTCTGCCCTACAACTACAATTGTCTTCATAGTTGTTGAATTGTTTGATACAACTCATGCATTTTTAAGACGACCTCCTTTTTGGACTCTTCAAATAGATTTTGTTCCTCTTTAAATTTGGTTTCTCAAGTGGAAGCCTACTCTTTCAAAACCTACAACTACTACTACAAATCCTTCACTTGGCCTTCTGGTGGTACATCTACCATGGATACCTCCTATTAAGAAGTTGGTCCACAGGAAATATCTTATAAAATGTGGGCCAAATACTCCTCCTTGTTGAGCTCATTGATGGGTGTCTCCTCATCAGATGAGCTTGAAACCACCCTCTACACCCTCATTCTTCTACTTCATGTTCTGGTGGAGATAGGCATGAACTCTTGCACTACCTCATCCTCAAATTGGGATGTAGAAGGGGATAGAGCCTGCCCTTCTTCCTCCCCAAATTGGGGAAAATCAAGGAATGAGGTTTGTCATGCTTCCCCTATATTTCCTATAGGCTGGGATGCAAGCACCGTCATTTCTCGTTTTATCACCTCTTGGGCCGACTGTTCATTTTGAATGGGCACCTCCTCCTCTTCTTGTGCCCCTACTACTATACTAGTTACCACAACTTCCTCAATTGTCACATTTCTATGTGACTCTTACCACAACTTCCTCAATTGTCACATTTCTATGTGACTCTGCATATCTCACCAAGGTAGAAATTAGGCCATGGTGAGCCAAGGCAGAGGTGGTGCCTACTTGGTATCGCATGGCCTCATCTTTCAAGGCACATACAAGGTAGTGGGGGACATTGATTTTATCCCCATGCAGAATATGATTGAGGAAATAGAAGTGGTTGACATTCAGGTGGGATTACCTACCAAAGCATGTGAAGAAACATGTGATCTGTTCGAAAATGACCCTCCAAAGCTCAGGAATGTGTTGTTTTGACAAGTCAACGCATGTCAGGTACTCATTTGGTGCTCCAAAAAACATTTATGCACAGAGGGTAAGGTTATCCTCCTTGTATGTGCACTCCCCTATAAGAGGGATGCTCATAACTCTGGAGATGTAGTCCTCAGTGGTTGGGATCTCTAGCCCCCGCATGCACACAACCCTATCGCTCATCGATATTACAAATTCATTTGCTACTGCCACATCCTAGCCCTGACTGACCAGTCAATAGTAGTCCATCCATTTTGCAATGTCCAACTGTGTTTGGACGTCTGTAAAAATGCTCGAGTAATCGATCAACTCACTCTTCTTAAGGTCATGATTTTTTGACTTTCCCCTATGTTTTACCTCTAGTTCACAATTCACTCAACAATGTTACTGCCTCCCCTTCAAATTACCACTGTGCCTCACTGCTCTATGTTTTTCTTGTTGAATTTGGCTGCATAGTAGCTGGTAAATAGCTTTTTAAAACAACTGCATTCATGCACGCAGACGGTTAATTATCGTAATCAACAGTGATTATGGTTATCTGTGGTAAATTTCCTTTGAACATGTACCCGATTTAAATTTGATCATAACATATTTACCAAAACGGTGACAGTACCAGTTACCACCATATCAATCCGATATTATCCTCCCTCTCCACCCGCTGCCAAACAAATCAATATCCTTCCAAAGTACACTCCTTTTACCAAGATTATATGTATTTTTATTTTAAACCAACACCATTAGCTTCATAATTAAAATTTGAAATTCGAATTAAACCTCTTACTGTTTAAAAATTCAAATTTGAAATTCCAATTCAAGCTCGAACATTTTGTTTTTTTAGGGGGAAGGGGCAGTTTAAGGACATGGAAGCTCTCTGCATCCAAATTTTTAAAAAATCCGTATACAATGTCTCGAAAACAATGAGTGGTCCGGCCACACAAAATAAAAATGGCAAACAATCAAACAAAACTATCAGCTGCTGTTGCTGTATATCGTGGATTCCACAAAAAAATACGATGGGTTTCAATCCGACGAAGGATGATGGTGATCATGATGCTGCTGCGGCCCCCAAGGCGAAGAAGAAGACTCCGTGCCAGGTGGTGGCGGTGCGGGGTGACCCGGGATGTAGTAAGAAGGCGGTCTCTGAAATCTGAAATACCATTATGCAAAATAGGTAATCTTAGATAATAAGAATGTGAAATTAGTGTTAACACGATATATTATTTTTGAAAGTAAAAGTTTTTTTAAAGTCGAATGTTCCTCGTCGTCTCAAAATTTGAGAGAAGTACTTATCAAATCAACTATCTTTGTTTGAATGTGTGTTTTATGGGCAAGTACAATTTGTAATAGGTTGTCATTTGCATTGTGATAAAACTTAGACTTAACCCTACAAAAATATATATAAAATATTGATTAAAAATAAAAACTAAAAAATAAATTATTAAGTAGAAATAATATAATTATGATAACAGAAGATAAACATAATAATGATAGACTGTAAAATTGTATATAATCACCAGCTCTATTATCATCATGGAATGTATGGCATTTTTGTGGAGCAGTTGTTGTTTCTTATGATTTTTTTAAAATGAGAAAATATATATTACATGTTTATATTTCGAAAGAGTTTTGAAATTAAAAAATAAACGAGAAAAAGGTGAAATTTTTAATAAATTAAAATTAAATATAAATATGATTATTTTTATATTAAAATAGAATAATAATAGTTTAAAGTAAATTATTAAAATTATTAAAATATATATTTTAATTTAGTTTATTAAATTTTATAAGTTAATTATTTAATATATAAACATTGCTCAGAATTTCAGAAAAAATTTAAAATAGTAAAACTTGTGTTTAGTATTTGTATTTGTAATTTTTTATTTTAAAAGTAGGGTTTTGAAAGGTTTGTCTTTTTTGTTTACATCAACTTAGTTACATTGAGTTATTTGGTATCCCCTAAATTCCAAGTTTGATGTGGACTACATCAACTATTTGTAAATATTATATTTAATAATTAATTAATTTGTATGAATAAAATATTTATAAATATTATATTTAATAATTAATTAATTTGTATGAATAAAAGTTAAAGAAAAGAAATCATTTATAAAAATTGAGACAGTTATTAAAATTAAATATTTACTATTGAAAAAAATAATTTTAAAATTTTATTTTAATGAAAATGTTAAAATAATGTTTTAATCATCTATGATGAAACTTGGATTCAACCTCATAAAATATGTAGAAAAAGTATTGATTAAAAAAATAAAATCAACTATCTTTATGATTTAAAAATTTATTAAATAAAAAAATAATATAATAATAACTAAAGAAGAGCATATAATAATGATAGACTATAAAATTGTATATAATCACGAGCTCTATTGTCATGTAATGTATGGAATTTTTGTGGAGAACTTGTTAATTCTTATGATTTTGTTCAAATTAAATAATGTATATATATATTTATTTATTTATTTATTTATTTATTTATTACATATTTATATTACATTTTTATATTTTTAAAGAGTTTTGAAATTAAAAATAGATAAGAAAAGTGAAATTATTAATAAATTAAAATTATATATAAATATCACAATTTTTTGTATTAAATAAAAAATAATAATAATATTTTAAAGTAAGGTCCGAGGTGTAGACCAATTGGTTCCTCCAAACCCCATAAGGGGGTGGAGGTCCAAGGTTTAAATATGGGGCATGGGGCCTCGTCAGACTGAACACTTGTCCCTTTCCTTGTGCTTTCATCCCGTAAAAGGTTTAAAATGATTGTGGCGGCTTCGGGTGAGAGAGTGCAGAATATTGTGGCAGTCATAAAAATCCAAATATAGTTTAAAGTGACCCCAAGTCACTTACAAGGATCCAAAATGAACTTATGCAAATTGAGGTTTAAACATACCATGAATTTCAAGGATATATTGGAATTCATGAATCCATCAAATCTGACCTCCATAACTTTCTCCCCCAATCCTAGAAAACGTTAAATTTAAAATTACAATAGAGTTTCTTGCCCAAGCCAAGAAACTTAGATCTACTCCAAGAAATTTTAAAAAATAAAATAAAATTAGAATTTCCTGTCTACATGGAGGGGGAAGAGGGCTCTCTGTAACACTAATCCACTATCAAATATGTTCGAGATCCAGCTCCCCTAGATAGAACATAATCATACTCCTTGGGACTTCATATTCTAGGATTACAACCAAAAGCCACATGCTCAGCACTTGGACCACCATCGGGACCACTAACAAATGATAAATGAATCACATCATTCAAATCTACTACTGTAAAGAGAACCCCGTATGGTTTTTCCATCTTAGTCCAAAAATCTCCAAGGCTACCAAAAAAATCCTTTGTTGTCTAAATATTAGATCCATAAAAACTAACCTCCATAAATTTCTCACCCAATCATAGAAAACATTAAATTTAAAATCATAATATAGTTTCTCACCCAAGCCAATAAATGCAAATTTGCTCCAAGAAATTTAAAAAAAAAAATTGAATTTCCTACCCACACCCAGGAGGGAAGAGGGATCTCTACAACACTGATCTACAACCAAATATTTTCAAGATCTAGCTTCCCTAGAAAAAATATAATAGTACTCCTTGGGACTTCATCTTGGAGGCTTACAGCCAAAAGCCACATGCTCAACACTTGGACCACCATGGCGACCACTAACCAACAATAAATGACCCACATCATCTAAATCTAATGCTGTAAAGAGAATCCCATATGGTTTTCCATATTAGTCCAAAAATCTAGAAGGCTAGAAAAAAAAGCCTTTGCTATCAAAATCCCACACACTTCTACCTTAGCAATTTGAATCATTTCCCAACGTAGCACACAAGCTACTAAAAGGAAAATATACCCAGGAAACATAGGAATCAAGATATGGTTCTCATTTATTTAATAAAGTCACACCAGGATCTACATTAAAGACCAAAAAGGCTATAGTCTTGTTCACTTCTTCAAATAAAATTTATAACTTCTTTTGGACCAAAGAATGAAAATTCCACAGGACCATCTTAGGATACACATTTTTGGGATCCTTGTTTCCAAGAAGAACACCACTAAAATCCATTGTTGAAGCACCACCAATCCATATCCTACATCCACAAATATCGAGGAAATGGGGACCACTCTTGCTATGAGTAGATTTCCCACAAACCTCCAATATCTCATCCAAGAACAATGAATGGATGAGCTTCCCACCCTCCGAGAAACCTCCAATATCCCATCCAATAATAACTAATAGAAAAGCTTCCCACCCAAGATGGACAACCTGCAATAAACTTCTAAAAAAGCCACTATAAGAACCTTAGGATCCACCCTAATCCCTGTTATAACCAATTGCACACCAAAACCAACATCGCCTGCTAAAACCAACACCACTTCTACTCCCTCTCCCTCTCCTACTTCGCCTCGCCATCAAAACCCTTGACTATTTGTAATTATTATTGAATATTATATTCAATAATTAACTTGTATAAATGAAATTTAAAGAAAAGACATCATATATAAAATTTGAGGTAGTTATTAAAATTATATATTTATGATTGAAATAATTAATTTTAAAATTTTATTTTAATGAAAATATTGAATTAATAGCACCTTGGGGTGCACCGCAACGATTTGGGCTTTGGCTCTTCTTTGGGAGGTCCAAGGTTCAAATCGTGACATGGTGAGCGTGTGAGGGGTGGGTGTGTGTCTCCCTAGTGGAGTTGTTGTAACAGGTTGGGAGATTCCTGGTCAAAACCCCCGCTTATTAATATTACCAAAAAATATATATATTAATATATATATTGAATTAATGTTCTAATCACGTTTTACAAAATAGTTAAAGCATGTTTTGTTTTTTAAGGCCTTGGTTCAATACCAAGGTTTAAATCTCAATGGCACCAAAAGGACTATAAATCTCACTAGTTGATATGATATATTGTACTAAGGTTTAAATAATTAATTTTAAAATTTTATTTTAATGAAAATTTTGAATTAATGTTCTAATCACATTTTACAAAATGGTTAAAGCATGTTTTATTTTTTAAGGCCTTGGTTCAATGTCAAGGTTTAAATATCAGTGGCACCAAAAGGGCTATAAAGCTCACTAGTTGATGTGATATATTGTACTAAGAGAAAGGGGTAATCCTTTCAAATCCTAACTTTCTAATATATATAATTATTTAAAGAAATTGATCTCTTAATTTTTTTTATTTTTCAAATTAGTGTAACTTATTAACATTAAAATTGTAATTTTTAAAATAGTTAAGAAATAAATAAATAAATAAAATTGAAACTATTTTATTATAAAAAATAATTTCAAATATTACAATAATTGTCTATAAATTTGGTTAGCTAAGATTATAATTAATATTTTTAATCTAACGAAGACTTGAGTTGAAAGCATATTGCAGTGGTATTTTGACCTCTCTTCAAGAGGCTCAAGGTTCAAACCCCACTTAATATGAGGGTACTAGGACCCCTCATAAAAATTAGTGTAAACTTGTAAAAATTATAACAAAGACTTAATTACTTTTTCATCAATTATTTTTTATATCATATAAAAAAGTAATTAAGCTTACATGTTAAATACAAACTCCACGAAAAGTCTAACAAAGACTTAATTATATTTTCATCAATTAATTTTTATAACATATAAAAAAATTAATTAAGCTTACATGCTAAGAACAAACAAGGGTACTGGACCCCTCATTAAAAAACATGTACATTGAAAAATCTAGCCAAGACTTAATTATCTTTTCATCAATTAATTTTTATATCATATAAAGAAAGTAATTAACCTTACATGGTAAGAAGGGAAGTTTTGTTATAAATAATTAAAAATATTTTGTATGATATTGGATAATATAATCATTAATTACTAAAGATAGTGGTATTTTGAAAATCATAAATGTGTTGCCAAGTAAAATTTAAATTTAGATCTTCTTCTTGAAAGTATAAACATTTTAATGAGTAATTTGACTATATCTATATTTAATATAATGTTAAATTTTTATACAATAAAATATTAAAATTATATTAATATTATAACTTTTAAAAATTAAAAATCTAAAAATCTTACATAAATATATACATAATATTGTTCTTGAAAGTATAAACATTTAATGAGTTATTAGATTATATTTATATTTAATATAATATTTTTTCAATGAGTTTACACATATTTTTATGAGGGGTCATGGTTCCCTTATACTGAGTGAGGTTTGAACATTAAACCTCTCAAAAAGAAGCCAAAGCCTTTGCCACAATTGTAAGTTTGTAGCTTATATTTAATATAATATTAATTTCTATGCAATAAAATATATAAAATATTAAAATTATATTAATAGAACATCTTAAATTGTTTGAAAATTAAAAATTTAAAAAACTTCGATAAATATATAAGTTTAAAGACACAAATGATAACAATCAAGGTTCAACCACTACTTGTAATTATAAGCTCTATAAAAGGGAGAAGAGAAATCCTGAAATGATTGTAATTTTTTTTTTTCTTTTACCAAATTTATATTCTTATATTATTTAAATTATTATTATTATTTACAATCAGACATACACCCACCCCCTCACACACTCACCTACGTTGTGGTTTGAATCTTGGACCTCCCAAAGAAAAGCTAAAGTACAAACTCCCAAAGAAGAGGTAAAGGACAAACCGTTGCACACTATCCCCTGGGACTATTATTTAAAATTTAGGAAATGAAAAATTCATCCTAAAATGGTTACAAGTTATTTTTTATAAGATTACATTTATATTTTTATATTATTTAAATAATAGAAATAAAATCATCCATACTTGATGATGAAAGCTATAAACACATTGAATCATTGTTCAATTGCCCTCATTTCATGTTGACAATGGATAATTTTCGTACTAAAATTTAATTATCAACTTATCCAAATATTTATTATAATTATTATATAGAACAGGGATTCAGATATCCTCGAGAGATCATGGGTAGATAAAAGAAAACAGAAAAACTACATTTTGAGCCTTGCCAAAAAAGGCAACATATCAAAATGGATTTATATAAGCTAATCAGTTTTTTTAATAAAATTTTTACCTTTTACTAAAAAATAATATTTATATGTAGATGTTGAATCGATGTATTTTACATTTTAATTATAAGAAAACTTTTATTTAGTTTGAGAAAAAAATAAATGATTTTTTTTTTTTTTCAAACGAAAAACCCCTTGCGGGGCTGCCTTGGTCTGAGAGACCACGAACAGAGGGTTCTACACCGTCAAAGTCACTCGAGATTCGCACCCAACCCTGCCTGCACCAACATTATCAATTGGATTTTGGATACCCAATTCAGCTTTTTGGTAGGGTGGATATTTGAACCTGGGACCTCCCTTGGAGGATTGCCCTCTCCTCTCCAACTCACCTACAACACCTGGGTAAATAAATAAAAAATATAATTTAGTTGATTATATAACATAAAAATACCTAGTAAAAGTGATGTATATAAATATATATAAGAAAGAAATAAAATAGTTTTTAAAAATAACCAATATAGATAGAAATAATAAAAGTAGGAAGAGAAAGAAGTAAGAAGCAACCTGTGAGCAAGGAGCTAGCACTACTTGATCTTAGGAGAAACTCAAAAACTAAAGGATTCATGTGAAGAAAATATAGGTAACATAACAAGAAAGTCATTTTTATAAAATCCTTATTAAAAGTAAGGATGTCCTAGTGGAAGTAAGGATGCCTTGGTTGGAAGTATGGATGCCCTAGTTAGCAATAAGAGGAAGAGTGAATTGTTATCAAACCCTATATAGCTAGTAAATACTACACTATAAAGGATGATATGATCAAGCATTATATAATAGTTCTTAAAACCAAATGGTTAATATATAAGTTCCTGGGATACTACCCAAATGGTCAATATATAAGTTCCTTGGATACTAACCAAGTTTTTTTAGATTCAAAATGTGGAAGTGGGAAATGAATTCAAAATACTCCATGACATTTTCTGAAAATATTTTTCCTCACTATCTTCTCTAGTTAAAAAATATGGGATAAAATAATGGATGGAGACCCTTGGTTTAGGGGTGAAGATATATTTTATTTAAGACAATTGAATAAGAATTTTTCTATGGATATAGAGACTATTAAAAGGCTTTTTGTATGGATTAAATTTTTTGGACTTCCTTATCAAGTTATCAATAAAGAGATTTTGAATAATACTGGAAATATTATAGGTGAATTCATCCAAGAGGGGTCAAATACTAAAGAGAGAGAGGGGGCATGTTGTATACTCAAGTTTCAAAGGGTGCAATTGAGGTGGAAGTATTGAAGGGTCAGTTGGAGGAACTAGAGAGTTTATTAAATGAATCCGAAGCCTCAAATGATGTGCAAGAAGAGAGTGGATAGCTTTTAGAAATAATGAGAATTTTGGAGAATGAAATTTGCATGGAAGCTCAGGCTGAACATCGTGATAACAAGGAGGTGAAGAAGCAAAATGAGAAAATAGGTATTTGTGTTATTGATCTTAATTCTTCATTAGAAAAGGAGATCAATGATCTTGACCAAGAAGATTGAAGGATGTGAGATTCAACGCTCTTAGACAAAGAATATAGACTGCAATTTTGTGAATTGTATCTAATGCTTTTAGGATATTATATGTAGAATGACTTCAAGGAATCCGAAATACCATTATGCAAAATAGGTAATCTTAGATAATAAGAATGTGAAGTAAGTGTTAACGTGATATATTAATTTTGAAAGAAAGAGTTTTTGAATTTGAATGTTCCTCATCGTCTCAAACTTTGAGAGAAGTACTTTCAAATCAACTATCTTTAGCCGCATGTGTGGTTTATGGGCAAGTATGATTTGTGTTATTTGTAATGGGATGTCATTTGCATTGCGATAAAACTTAGATTTAACCTTTAACCCTACAAAATATATATATAAAATATTGATTAAAAATAAAAAATAAAAAATAAATTATTAACTAAAAATAATATAATAATAAAAGAAGATAAACATATAATAATGATAGATTGTAAAATTGTATATAATCACCAACTCTATTATCATCATAGAATGTATAGCATTTTTGTGGAGCAGTTGTTGTTTCTTATGATTTTGTTAAAATGAGAAAATATATATATTGCATGTTTATATTAGTCTTGAAATTAAAAAATAAACAAGAAAAGTGAAATTTTTAATAAATTAAAATTAAATATAAATATGGTTATTTTTATATTAAAAAATAATAATAATAGTTTAAAGTAAATTATTAAAATTATAAAAATATATATTTTAATTTAGTTTATTAAATTTTACAAGTTAATTATTTAATTTATAAACATTGTTTAGAATGTTAGTAAAATTTTAAAATAATAAAACTTGTGCTTAGTATTTGTAATTTTTTTTTAATTTTAAAAGTAGGGTTTTGAAAGGTTTGTCTTTTTGTTTACATAACTTAGTTACATTGAGATATTTGGTATCACCTAAATTCGAAATTTTATGTGGAACTATTTGTAATTATTATTGAATATTATGTTTAATAATTAATTAATTTGTATGAATAAAATTTAAAGGAAAAAATCATTTATAAAAATTGAGACAGTTATTAAAATTAAATATTTATGATTGAAATAATTAATTTTAAAATTTTATTTTAATAAAAATGCTAAAATAATGTTTTAATCATCTATAGTGAAACTTTGGATTCAACCTTAGGAAAATATGTATACTTCATATTCTAGGCTTACAACCAAAAGCTACATGCTCAGCACTTGTACCACCATCAAGACCGCTAATCAATGATAAATGACCCACATCATTTAGATCTACTACTATAAAGAAAACCCCATATGGTTTTCTATCTTAGTCCAAAAATCTCCAAGGCTAATAAAAAAATCCTTTTCTGTCTAAATATTAGATCCATCAAATCTAACCTCCCTAACTTTCTCACCCAATCCTAGAAAATATTAAATTCAAAATTATAATATAGTTTCTCACCCAAGCCAAGAAATGCATATTTGCTCCAAAAAAATTCAAAAAAAATAAAATTAAAATTTATTTCCCACACCCAAGATGAAAGAGGGGTCTCTACAACACTGATACAACCAAATATTTTCAAGATCCAACTTCCCTAGATATAATATAATAGTACTTCTTAGGACTTCATCTTAGAGGCTTATAGCCAAAAGTCATATGCTCAGCACTTGGACCACCATGGGGACCACTAAACAGTAATAAATGACCCACATCATCTAACTCCACTGCTGTAAAGAGAAACCCGTATGGTTTTCCATATTAGTCCAAAAATCTAAAAGGCTAGCTAAAAAAAACCCTTTGCTATAGAAATCTCACACACTTCTACCTTAGCAATTTGAATCATTTCCCAACCTAGCACACAAGCTACTAAAAGGAAAGGATATGTACTCTATGCAGCACAGGGGGCAGTAGAGACAGAGGAACACTTCATCTATAAATGCCCGAGTTTTTCAGATATCCATAACAAATACAAAGAAACACTTGGAAACGAGTTTATTACAGATTTATTTGAAGACAGGAAAATAAAAAAAGTTGGAGAATTGCTAACACAAATCAGCAATAGAAGGAACAACCTTCTCAAAGACATTAAAGATCATATGATATGATTTGAGTAATTGTACTTCCATATTTGAGGTCCCATAGACCATATTTGGGTCTCGCGGACGTAATTAAAATCTTTCATTCATTCATTCAATGCCAAGGTTTAAATATCAATGGCACCAAAAGGGCTATAAATCTCACTAGTTTATGTGATATATTGTACTAAGGTTTAAATAATTAATTTTAAAATTTTATTTTAATAAAAATTTTGAATTAATGTTCTAATCACATTTTACAAAGAATGTTTTGTTTTAAGGCCTTGTTTCAATGCCAAGGTTTAAATCTCAGTGGCACCAAAAGGGCTATAAAGCTCACTAGTTGATGTGATATATTGTACTAAGGTTTAAATAATTAATTTTAAAATTTTATTTTAATGAAAATGTCGAATTAATATTCTAATCACATTTTACAAAATGGTTAAAGCATGTTTTGTTTTTTAAGGCCTTGGTTCAATGCCAAGGTTTAAATCTCAGTGGCACCAAAAGGGTTATAAATCTCACTAGTTGATGTGATATATTGTAATAAGAGAAAGGGGTAATCCTTTCAAATCCTAAAATTTTAATATATATAATCATTTAAAGAAATTGATCTCTTAAATTTTTTTATTTTTTCAAATTAGTGTAACTTATTAACATTAAAATTGTACTATAATAAAGCTTTGGCTGGAAAGCTGTACTGGAGGTGGATTTCCCAACCAACTTCCTTATTTAGTAGAATCCTAACTAGTAAATATTTGTGACACGTTAACCCCAATGGGGTGGGCCGTCTCCCTTTGGATGGTACTGGATCCTTAGTGTGGCAGGTTCTCAAGTTAGGATCTCAGGTAGTTAAATATCGATTATTTTAGAAAGTGGGGAGAGGGGAGAAGGCACGATTTTGGACAGATTCATGGGATCAATACCCACCTATCATTTTTGAATTTCCTGAATTGCAACCAATAAAAACAACCATAGAAACCAGGGGATGGGTCCAAATTGAAAGTTATTTCACCACTAGTCAGCTGGGGGAGTATAATTTTAAGCAGTTTAAGAAGTTGGAGTAGTGGCCAATTTCAATCCCTCCGGAGTTGGCACCCATCATGACTAAAATCTTGACAAAAATATTTCTCACAGGTAGAGACGAGGAGGATGAATTATCTTGGGGCTATGGGAGCCTTGGTGTCTACATAGTGAAGGACGGATATGACAAGATCCTTCCAGAGCCTCCCCCCCAGTCATATCAGGTAGAGGATTGGAGAAAGATTTGGCACTCCAAGGGCTGGCCGAAAGTAAACTTTTTTGCTTGGAAGTTCATGCACAACGAAATTCTCACTTTTGACAATCTCAGATTTAGAGGAATCACCGGTCCATCTCAATGTGTATTATGCTACAAGAGTGAGGAAACAACTGATCACTTGATGTTTTAGTGCCCTTTCATGCGTCATATTTGGAAGAGATGGTTTTTATATTATAAAATTCAAGTTAATGGTGACTTGAATTGGACTAATATCTGGGAAATATGGAAGAGGCGTAGATTTAAATCTAAAGCTCTTCGTATTGGTTGGGAGCTTGGATTAAAATTCATTTGGTGGAAAGTGTGGTTGGAGAGAAATGCTAGAATTTTTAGAGACTTTTTCCTCGTTAGATGGAGTTTGGTAGGTCATCTGGAGCAAAGTCACAGAAACTGTGGCCGTCTATGCTAAAGAGGAAACTTAGGTTGTTACTAGGCCAATGGAAGAGGGAGTTGAAGAGCAAGAGGGACAGGACAGACCTAGTTGGAAACCACCCCCAGAAGGTTGGATTAAAATTAATACTGATGGAGCTGCAAAGGGCAATCCAGGTAGTGCCAAAATTGGAGTGGTTTGCCAGAATCATGTTGGATCAGTGCTCTATTGGGAACTTCAAGGCTTGGGAAGAGCCACAAACAATGAAGCAAAAGCCATTTCTATCAAATTTGCTTCTGTTTGGGCAGTTAAACAGGGCCACAGGAGGATAATTCTTGAATCAGATTCTCAAATAATGGTTGGAGCTCTAGACTGCATGAGGAACTTTGCATTGAAAGCTTGGAGGTTGAGGATTCTTGTCACTCAAATTAAGGAATTATGGAGGGAATTAGATGATGTGACTCCAATTTATGTGAGTAGAGATTTAAACAAAGCGGTCGACTTCTTGGCTAATATGGGTGCTGAGAAGGAGGTAGGGGTCCAGTTGCACAGTGACATGGCTATTGAGGATGAGGTGATTAGGCAGGGTCTTGAAAGGTCCCTGAGCTAATGATCAATGAAAAATATAAGGGTGGGAAGGTGTCGCGATTTCGTGACATGTTGCTTCATCGCGGTCAAGGGAGGAAAGGTGTCATGATTTTGTGACATGTTGCTTCATCACGGCCAAGGGAGGAAAGGTGTCATGATTTCGTGACATGTTGCTTCATCATGACCAAGGGAGGAAAGGTGTCATGATTTTGTGACATGTTGCTTCATCGCAGCCAAGGGTGGAAAAGTGTCGCGATTTCATGACATGTTGCTTCATCGCGGCCATGGGAGGAAAGTTCTCACAATTTCATGACATGTTGCTTCGTCGCGGCCAAGGGAGGAAAGGTGTCACGATTTCGTGACATGTTTCTTCGTCACGACCAAGGGTGGAAAGGTGTCATGATTTTGTGACATGTTGCTTCGTCGCGGCCAAGGGAGGAAAGTTGTCACGATTTCGTGACATGTTGCTTCATCACGGCTAAGGGAGGAAAGGTGTCGTGATTTTGCGACATGTTGCTTCATCGCGGCCAAGGGTGGAAAGGTGTCGTGATTTCGTGACATGTTGCTTCATCGCGGCCAAGGGTGGAAATTTGTCACGATTTCACGACATGTTGCTTCATCTCGACCAAGGGAGGAAAGGTGTCATGATTTCACGACATGTTGCTTCGTCACGGCCAAGGGTGGAAAGGTGTCGTGATTTCATGACATGTTGCTTCGTCGTGGCCAAGGGAGGAAATTTGTCGTGATTTCATGACATGTTGCTTCATCATGACCAAGGGGGGAAAGGTGTCACGATATCGCGATATGTTGCATCGTCGCGGCCAAAGGAGAAAAAGTGTCGCAATATCATGACATGTTGCATCATCACGGCCAAAGGAGAAAAGGTTTCGTGATATCGTGACATGTTGCATCGTCGTGACCAAGAGAGAAAAGGTGTCGCAATATCACGACATGTTGCATCATCATGGCCAAAGGAGAAAATTTGTCGTGATATCGCAACATGTTGCTTCGTCACGGCCAAGGGAGGAAAGGTGTCGCGATATCGTGACATGTTGCATTGTCATGGCCAAAGGAGAAAAAGTGTCATGATATCACGACATGTTGCATCGTCATGGCCAAGGGAGGAAAGGTGTCATGATATCGTGACATGTTGCTTCGTCACGACCAAAGGAGAAAAAGTGTCACGATATCACGACATGTTGCATCATCGTGGCCAAAGGAGAAAAAGTGTTGCGATATCACGACATGGTGCATCGTCGTGGCCAAAGGAGAAATGTGTCGCGATATCGTGACATGTTGCTTCGTCGTGACCAAGAGAGAAATGGTGTCACGATATCGTGACATGTTTCTTCATCACGGCTGAAAGGGAAAACGTGTCATGATTTCACGACATGTTGCTTCGTCGCGGTCGAAAGAGAAAAAGTGTCGCAATTTCACGACATGTTGATTCGTCACGGTCAAAAGTGGAAAAGTGTCACGATTTTGCGACATGTTGCTACATCGCAGCCAAGTGAGAAAAAGTGTCGCGATATCACGACATGTTGCATTTTTGCAGCCAAAGTAGAAAAGTGTCATGATTTCATGACATGTTGCATTTTCGCGGCCAAAGGAGAAAAGTGTCGCGACATCGTGACATGTTGCTTTTTTGCGGCCGAAGGAGAAAAGTGTCGCGATATCGTGACATGTTGCTTTTTCGTAGCCAAAGGAGAAGACGGAAAGAGTGTCACGATATCGCAACAAGTTGCATCAACAGACCAAACCGATCCCTCTGTTAGCTAGTTATTGGTTCAAGAGATTTGGCTCCATTGCAAATCTTCTTTTACTATTGTAAGCATGTGTTCTCTTTGATTTTGGCTAGGAAGTGTCTCTTCCCAAATTGTAATTGATCTTTGTTTTAATACACGTTTTTTCAAATTTTAAAAAAAAAAAATTGTACTTTTTAAAATAGTTAAGAAATAAATAAAATTGAAACTATTTTATTAAAAAAAATAATTTCAAATATTACAATAATTGTTTATAAATTTGACTAGCTAAGATTATAATTAATATTTTTAATCTAACAAAGACTTGAGTTGAAAGCATACTGTAGTGGTAAGGGATTTGACCTCTCTTCAAAAGGTCTAAGGTTCAAACCCCACTTAGTATGAGGGTACTAAGACCCCTCATAATAACCAGTGTAAACTTGTTGAAAAATCTAACAAAGACTTAATTATCTTTTCATAAATTAATTTTTATATCATATAAAAAAGTAATTAAACTTACATGTTAAGTACAAACTCGAAGAAAATTCTAACAAATACCTAATTATATTTTCATAAATTAATTTTTATATCATATAAAAAAAGTAATTAAGATTACATGCTAATTACAAAGGGACAGGGACCTCATAAAAAAACATGTATATTGAAAAATCTAGTCGACTTAATTATCTTTTCATCAATTAATTTTTCTATCATATAAAGAAAGTAATTAACCTTACATGCTAAGAAGCTAAGCTTTTTTATAAATAATTGAAAATATTTTGTATGATATTGGATAATATAATCATTAATTAACTGATATTAAAGATAGTGGTATTTTGAAAATCATAAATGTGTTGTCAAGTAAAATCCAAACTTAGATCTTCTTCTTGAAAGTATAAACATTTTTTATGAGTAATTTGATTATATTTATATTTAATATAATGTTAAATTTTTATACAATAAAATAATAAAATTATATTAATATCATAGCTTTTAAAATTTAAAAATCTAAAAATATTACATAAATATATACATAATCTTGTTCTTGAAAGTATAAACATTTAATGAGTTATTAGATTATATTTATATTTAATATAATATTTTTTCAATGAGTTTACACATATTTTTATGAGGGTTCATGGATCCCTCTCGAGTAGGGTTTGAACCTTAGACCTCTCAAAAAGAAGCCAAAGTCCTTACCATTATAATAATTTTGTAGCTTATATTTAATATAATATTAATTTCTATGCAATAAAATCTATAAAATATTAAAATTATATTAATAGAACATCTTAAATTATTTGAAAATTAAAAATTTAAAAAGCTTAGATAAATTTATAAGTTTAAAACACATAGGATAACAATAAAGGTTCAACCACTACTTGTAATTATAAGCTCTATCTATATTCCATGATAAAAATCAAGGTTCAACCACTACTTGTAATAAGCTCTATCTATATTCTGTTCTGGTTAATACCTATCTATCTATCTATAAAAGGTAGGAAGAGAAATCCTAAAATGATTGTATGTTTTTTTCTTAAACTAAATTTATATTCTTGTATTATTTAAATTTTTATTATTAAATTAATATATATATATATATATAAATAATTTACAGACACACATCCACACCCTTACACACCCATCCATGTTGTGGTTTGAACCTTGGACCTCCCAAAGAAGAGCTAAAGCACGAACTGTTGCGCTATCCCCTGGGACTATTATTTAAATTTTAGGAAAATAAAAAAAATCATCCTAAAATAGTTACAAGTTATTTTTGTTATAAGATTACATTTATATTTTTATATTATTTAAATAATAGAAATAAAATCATCTATACTTGATGATGAAAGCTATAAACACATTGAATCATTGTTCAATTTCCCTCATTTCATGTTGAGAATGGATAATTTTCATACTAAAATTCAATTATCAATTTATCAAAATATTTATTATAATTACTATATAGAACAGGAGATATCATTGAAAATAGAAAAACTACCGACAGGCAGTTGCCCTAGTGGCTAAAGATGGTGGTTGTTTCTTAAGTGGTCTTGTGTTCAAACCCCTTGAGGGTTGTTGTTGATGTAATTTTTAAACGTTCTCCTGAAAATAGAAAAACTGCATTTTGAGCCTTACCAGAAAAGGTAGGATATCAAAATGGATTTGTATAAGCTATAATATTTTTGAATAAAATTTTTATGTTTTACTCAAAAAAAATTATTATTATATAGATGTTAACTTCATACATTATAAAAATTGATGTATTTTACATATTAATTATAAGAAAACTTTGGATTAGACGTTTTTTTTAGGACTGCCCAAATTGCCAAACGCGTTTTGGCCATATCTCTCTCATCCAAACTCGGATTGAGCTGAAATTTTGAGGGTAGATACCTAAAAAACCCTAGAACGTCTCCACCAATTTTCATATCATTTGGAGCAACATAGATCCTAGCGCATCCCTATGTGTGAATGATATATTTGGCAAGCGGCTATGTGAGGGTTTCATCTGGGTTGAGTGCAAGCAGCTCTAGAGGTTGGTTTTTAGGGCCTTCGGGCCCTAGAGGCCAATATTTTTGTGGTTTATACTCAATATTTTAGTAGGAAATGTTGCAGGGGATACAATATGGGTTAGAAATTTATCTTTCAACAGATCATACTGTGAACTTGAGTGACAACGGCTTCCAATTTTCTGCACAAAAGAAAAGTGAAAACCATACCTTTCCACGACGTCTAGGGCAAGGATTAAAGAGATCACGAAACAATTTTCAAGTAGTTGATCAAAAAATGGCTCATATCTCAAGTGAATCTGGTGCTAAGGTGCACCCACAAAATAATTCTACTGTGAAAACCCTTGTCAAGGGTAAGAATTTTGAAGACTCGGTCCCAAAAATGAATTTTAGGGATGCCCTTCGTGGTGGACAGCCTCAGCCCAATGCTAATATCAATATTAGGGCTTCCCATAAACCTCTAAGAATGCCTAATATTGATCCCAAGAAAATGGAGTCAGGATGTCTTAAAGCAGCTGATGGAACTCCTATTGTTAAGCTTGATATGGGTAACATTCAGACTGGCATTGAAGATTTGGAAAAAAGAGGACTAATTTGTCGGTTCGTGGGTTTTCGTCCGAGTCTATCTGCTTTCAAAGTCTGGGCTACAAAAAGTTGGAAAACTAAAGGTGAGTTACAAATCTCTATTTATCCAAATGGTTATTTTCTTGTTTTATTTGCTAGTAATGAAGATAGAGAGAAAACTTTTCAAGGGGGTCCTTGGTTTTTTGGAAGGGCGAGGCTTTTCATGAAGCCCTGGCATACTAAATTTAAAGCTAAAGAAGAGATGCCTTCTATAGCTCCCGTGTGGGTTAGACTCTTTGGCCTCCCTATTGAATTTTGGAATCCTACTATTTTTTCTTCAATTGGAAACTCTTTAGGAACTTTTATGATGACTATTGATTGTACTCAAAATTTTGAGCATATTATTTATGCTCGGATTTGTGTTTTAATGGATTTTGACAAACCCCTACCTAAAAATATCACATTACAATTTGGGGAAGACACTTGGGAGCAAGTAGTGGACTATGAGAACATTCCTTTTCGTTGTAGAATTTACCATGAATATGGTCATTTGGCCAGTGCTTGCCCAAATAAAATTCCTGATCAAAAGAAAGAAGATATAAACTCAGAAGGTTTCCAAATACCTAAGAAGAAGAACACTCGAAAAAACCAGTTATGAAGGATCAATCAAAGTCATTTGCTAATATGTTTGAAATCCTTTCCACAAATGATGTCCCAAGTGAGGAAGAGGAAATAATGGAAACTAAAATCTTAGAAACACAATTTAAATATGAAGGGAAGAACTCTGAGATAAACCAACAAATCAAAGGTTTTCAACGAAAAAAAAGGGAGAAAATTTACACAAGAAAAACAATATTTCAAATGTCAAAACTTCAAATAATGCAGGTCCCAATATAGACTCCATTGAACCATCTAGTAAAATTTTGGTTGTGTATGAGCATTCTTCAAGGTTAGAAGCCATCTCAGATTCAATTGGAATAAGTCAAGAAACAGGGAAAAAAAAATTGAAGATGGATTCTAATAAAAAAGTAGGTCGCAAGACCAATCAATATCATATGGTAAAAGAAGGTGAAAAGCTTGTAGAGGAAGGTAATATTAATGCCCTTCCCAAATTTTTTAGCCCTGGTATTAATGAATATCATCACTTGGAATATTAGAGGACTCAAAGGGAGTCTTTCAAAACAAAATGAAATTAGAAGAATGATTCAGATAAATCATCCACATCTTGTTTTCCTTCAAGAAACAAATATGTCAATGGAGGATATGGACTTAATTGCCAATAAAATTTGGCCAGCTGGAAAAGTGGTTTCCCTCAGTTCCCAAGGGACTTCGGGTGGCATTGCTTGTCTTTGGGACCCAAAAGAGGTAGTTATTCACCATATGGTTGGCAGTTGGGGTTTGTTGGCTATAGCTATTCAAAGTAGACATTCCAACCAGATTATGCTCTGCATTACTATTTATGCTCCGACTTCTTTGGAGGAAAAAAGAAGACAATGGAAGGATATTACTCATATTATCTCTCATTTTCCTAAATCTTGGATCTTGATCGGAGGAGATTTCAATACCATCCTCTCTCTGGATGAGAAAATGGGGGGAAATAGAAATTTGGACAAAAGCACTGACCTCATGAGCGAATATATTGCAAACCTCCATCTTGTGGATATCCAACCGAGATAATGGCCTTATGACTTGGTCTAACAGAAGGCAAGGCTTAGCTTGTATAATGGAGAGATTGGATAGGTTTTTGCTCTCTAAAAATTTCTTAATCCATGGTCACATTCCTAAAGTGAAGACTCTTAATAATGTTGGTTTGGATCATTGGCCAGTCATGGTGGAAATGTGGAAAACCAATGTGAGTTTCTCTCCTTTTTATTTTCAATTAATGTGTCTTAGAGACATTTCCTTCAGACCTCGTGTGCAACAATGGTGGAAGGAAGGTAAACCTAGGCATGGGACTAAGATGTTCTGTTTTGCCAAAATATTGCAATACATTAAATCCAAAATCAAGACTTGGAACTGGAAAGAGTTTGGGGATGTTCATAAAAAAAAACATGAATTTATTGCTCATCTTGAAAATTTGAATAAGAAAATCCGTTTAGATGGCCTCACAGAGAAGAGAAGTGCAGATGAAATTAAACTCACAACTCAGTTAGAGGAATGGGAAAAAAGAGAATAAATCTTATGGAAGCAAAAATCTAGAATTCAATGGCTCAAAGAAGGAGATCGAAACACAAATTTCTTCCACAAATCTCTTCTAGCTCGAAGATCTCACAACTTTATTTCTTCCTTAAAATCAGATTCTGGAGATGTTGTTTATACTTTGGATGGCATGAACTCTATTGTTGTTGATTACTTTTCCAATATTTTTGCTGCTACTCCTCTTGACTCAGCTTCACAACAAAATGTTCTTCAAGAAATCCCTTCTCTTATCACTTCTGAGGAGAACTCTATTTTGACTGCTCCTTTTACTATCAATGAGCTTCAACAAGTAGTTTTTAAAATGCAAAAATGGAAAACCCCAGGTCCTGATGGTTTTCCTATTGAGTTCTACCAAGAGTTCTGGGATATCCTTCATGTTGATTTATTAGAGGTGGTGGAAGAAGCCAAGAAAGCCAAAGAAATTTTGAAGGTTATCAATAAAACTTATATTACTCTTGTTCCAAAATCTCAAGAGGTTGATCATATCTCAACTTTTAGACCTATTGCTTTATGTAATGTTCTTCTCAAAATCATTACTAAAATCATGGCAGAAAGGTTGAAGCCTCTTTTGCATAAGATTATTTCCCCAAAGCAAGGGGGATATGTGGAAGGACGTCAAATAGTAGATGAGATAGTTCTTGCTCAGGAAGCCATCCATTCCATGGATATGCAAAATTCTCCTTCTATGTTCATTCGGTTAGACTTATCCAAAGCTTATGACAGAGTGGATTGGCACTTCCTTATCAAAGTTTTGAGGCAATTTGGTTTCTCTAAGGATTGGATGGATTGGATTATGGGATGTATCTCTTCAGTTTCCTACTTAGTTCTTATCAATGGTAGGCCTTCTCAGTATTTCCCAGCTTCCAGAGGTATTAGGCAAGGTGACCCGCTATCCCCTTATTTATTCATCATTCTTGTTGAATGCTTGGGTAGGACTATAACCAAAAAGAGGGAAAACAAAACCCTTGAGGGAGTTACCATTGCTCATGGAGCTAGACCTATCTCTCATCTTCAATTTGTGGATGACTCTACTCTTTTAGGTAAATCTACAGTTAAGGAAGCTTCTAATATTAAGCAAATCATTAGTTGTTTTTCTAAGGCTATTGGGCAGTTGATCAATGAAGATAAATCTAAAGTTATTTTATTTCACTGCTCTGCTAGACAAGAATCCATGGTCTTGGATAAATTAAGATATAAGAAGACCTCTCTTCCAATCACTTATTTAGGTATTCCCATAAATATTCAAAGGCAAAAAAATAAATATTGGAATTGGTTGTTGGACAAAGTCAAGAAGAAAATTGGAAAGTGGACCAACAAGTGGCTTTCTTCTAGGGGTAGAATCACCTTGGTAAAATCAGTCCTTCAAGCTATTCCTATTTATGTTTCTTCCATTTTGAATATCCCAAAGGCTGTTCTTCGAGAATTGGATCAAATCAATCATCGTTTCCTTTGGAGTGGTACTAAGGAGAAAAGAAAATGGGCCTTGGTGAAATGGGATACTTTATGTCTTCCTAAGAGTGAAGGGGGGTTAGGATTCTGGTCTTCAATTAATAACAACAAATCTTTAGCTGCTAAATTATATTGGAGGATGTTGCATAACCCCAATGCTCTTTGGGCCAATAATATTCGTGCTAAATATGTTGAGAACAAAAGTCCTGAAGACCTTGTTCGCTATCAACTTCCTACCAAAGGTTCTCCCATTTTAGCAGTTCTTAAGACTAGTGAGGATTTGATAAAGAAAAAATTATTTTGGATCATTCATAATGGTCAACATGCAAATTTTTGGACAGATTCTTGGGATGGTCACAAGCCTTTGATAACTCAGTTTCCCAATTGGAGGCCTTGGATGGAGGAGCTTCACCGAGCTAATTGGATAAAGGTGGCTAATTACTATCGGTACCATACTGGTAATTCAAAGGTTGGTAGATATTGGATCCCTATTGAGGACTAGCCTATTCAAATCCCAGAAAGGCAAATACAAGATATCCAAGGTATCCTTCATATGAGATCCCTCTCTTGGTCCCATGAAAAGATTGTTTTGGATGGAACAACACTACTAAGGGTGAGTATTTAGTTGCTCAAGGTTATTTGACCTTATGCCATAATAATCCCAACCATTCTTCTAACATATTTTCTCAATTGTGGGCTCAAAAGCTCTAGCCTAAGGTGAGGTTCTTTAATTGGCTTTTATTGCATCGTAGGGTGCTTACTTGGTGAGCAACTTATGAAGCATGGTTTTCATGGCCCTTTTAGATGTGAAATGTGTGAAGAGAATGTAGAAAATATCAACCATATTTTTATTGAGTGTACTTTAGCCTCTGAGCTATGGAGGAGAATGGCCACTTTACTTGGCTTACAGTGGTCCAATTTTTTTACTTTTGAACAACTTTGGAGGGATTGGCCTAATCAAGAGGGTGTTGATCATTTTATTAGGCGATTAGTTTGGATGGGTTCTACCATTCTTCTTTGGAATATTTGGAATGAAAGGAACAACCAAATTTTTAATCAAGATAGGAAGGATATTCACTATATTTGGCAAAATACCATAGCCAACTTAGTTGAATCGGTCCATCAACTCCTTAATCACCCCCAAAACTCCCACCAAATATGGGATCAAGTGATGCAAAGATTGAATATTAAATCTTCTAAGGGCAACCAACTTAAAGGGAATGTGAGTATTAGTAAGATGGATAGGACTAGAAATTGGCAACCTCCTCCTAAGGATTTTGGAAAATTCAATATTGATGGAGCCTCTAGAGGGAACCCTGGAAAAGCCAGTGTGGGAGGAATTGGTAGACTTTTAGATGGCTCCCTAGTTTTTACTTTTGTTGAGAATTTGGGTATTCTTTCCAATAACCTTGTTGAGGGGTATGGTATCCTCAGAGGCCTTTAGGAGGCTACTAAGGTTGGATGGGAAAAGGTGTTAGTTGAGTCTGACTCTCAACTTATGATTAATCTCTTGAAGACTCCTTAAGAATCATAAGGTGGATTGGAGAATAAAAAGAATTATTGAGAAGATTCAGTTAATCCAGATGGGATTTTTGAAAGTTGATTACAATCATGTGGTCAGAGATCAAAACAAGAGTGGTGATGCTTTAGCTAATTGGGCTTTGGACAAAGGTGATCTTACTTGTTATGGCCACCCTCCTATATGGTGGGCTTCTCAAATTAGGGAAGCTCTTCTTTCTATCATTTCTTTGGATGGCTCCAGTTCGAAGGTACCTAGTTTCTTCTTGTTTTTTTTTTTTGCTTCTCTTTGGTTCATTCAGTTTTTTTTAGTTCCCTAGCTCATTCTATTCTTTATTTTGTTTCCTCTGTTGATTCTTGCCTTAATAGTCTTCTGGTCTAGATAGGTCATTGTTTTGTTCATTTTTTTTTCTTCTTTGTTTTTTTTGTTTAGTTTTTTAAGGTGGGTGGGTTCTTTTGTTTTGTTTTGTTTTTGTGTTCTTTGTGTTGTTTTTTGTTGTTCTTGTGTTTTTGTTGTTTTTTTTTTTTTATGTTTTTTGTTATTATTCTTGTGTTTTTTTCGTTCTTGTTCTTGGGTTTCTCTTTGTTTGTGTTATTTCGTGTTTTTATGTGTGAGTGTTTTCTATGTTTTTTGTTTTTGTTTATTGTCTGTTGTTGGTTGTTTTTTATTTTTATTTTTATTTTATTTATTTTATTTTTTAGGTTTTGGTTGTGTTTATTTTTCATTTTTTTTTGGGTTATGTCTTTGTAGTGTTCTGTTGTTTTTGTCTTGTTTGTGTTTTGTTATGTGGTTCTTGTGTTTTTCTATGTGGTTTGTGTTGTGGTTTCTCTTATCTTATTGTGCGTGTTTGGTTGTGCTTTTGTTTTTGACACACTCAAGGAGCATGTTTTTTATTTTATTTTATTATTTTTGTTGTTATTTACTTATTTTTAAATTGGTTTTGTGTGTTTGTTTGCTCCTTGAGTATGTCAAAGGTGGTAGGCCAGGTCCGAGTCCTGGGCGTTTTTTGCGGAATGGATACCCCTACCTCCTTGGGTCTTACCCGAAAGTGGCATCCCTTTTGGGATGTTTTCCACAAATAAAATAATAATAAATAAATAAGAAAACTTTTATTTAGTTTGAGGAAAAACTAAATGAAAAATATAATTTAGTTGAATATATAACATAAAAAATGCCTAGTAAAAGTGATATATATATAATAAAGAAATAGAATAGTTTTTAAAAATGACCAATATATATATAAATAATAAAAGTAAGAAGAGCAAGAATTAAGAAGCAATATGTGAGCAAGAAGCTAGCACTACTTGTTCTTGATTCATATCTTAGGAGAAACTCAAAAACTAAAGGATTCATGTGAAGAAAATCTAGGTAACATGATAAGGAAGTCATTTTTAAAAACCCTTATTAAAAGTAAGGATGCTCTAGTGGAAGTAAGGATGCCTTAGTTGAAAGTATGGATGCCCTAGTTAGCAATAAGAGGAAGAGTGGATCTTTAGAAAACTCTATCTAGCTAGTAAATACTACACTATCAAGGATGATATGATCAAGGATGATATGATCAAGCATGATATAATAGTTCTTAAAACAAAATGGTTAATATATAAGTTCCTGGGATACTACCCAAATGGTCAATATATAAGTTCCTTGGATACTAACCAATTTTTTTTAGATCCAAAATGTGGAAGTGGGAAATGAATTCAAATTACTCCATGACATTTTTTGAAAGGAATTTTCCTCACTATCTTCTCTTGTTCAAAAATAAGGGATAAAATAATGGATGAAGGCCCTTGGTTTAGGGGTGAAGATATATTTTATTTAAGACAATTGAGTGAAAAATTTTCTATGGAGATAGAGACTATTAAAAGGCTTTTGGTGTGGATTAGGTTTTTTGGATTTCCTTATAAAGTCATCAATAAGGAGATTTTGAATAATATTGAAAATATTGTAGGTGAGTTCATCCAAGAGGAGCCAAATACTAAAGAGAGAAGGCATGTTGTATACACTCGAATATGTGTTTTAATGGATATTTTAAAACCTTTACCATAGTATATTAGGGTTAAATTTGAATCAATAGGATGGGATAAATGAGTGAATTATGAAATCATTACATTTCAATGTTGTAAATATCATAAAACTAGACACATGGTAAGATATTGCAAAGTGAAATGATCAAAAAAGAGATGGAAAATTTTGGGCATGAGAAAATATTTAATATGAAACAAGGAGATCATATCATAGGAGAAGCTAAGTCAAATCAAGGATTTTCCACTCCTAATAAAGTGGTAATAAAAATCCCTCTTCGTCATCAAATGGAAAAGGTCATTATAGTTCACTTGAATCAACCATTAGGAGGAAACAAATGACACAATTAATGAGGAACTATAATGCACAAGTTCAAATAAAAAAGGAGATAAAGGTGTGAAGGTAGATGGAATGGTAAATTTTAAATCAAAGTAAGATGGAAAGGCAATATTTAAAGCAAATGAGTTGAAGGAGGTCAAGTTTAATCCATGTAAATCATCTTCACTTTTCTCAAGTAGCATAAAATATCCTCCTTGCAATAAAAATAAAAATATTATAGAGAGTATTTGTTTAACTTTAGTATTTCAAGAGAAACGTAATAAAGAAAACCACATGAATGATATCCAAGGAAATTTAGGGTTTCCATGGTAGCATAAAAAATTAATGACTTTCGAGTATAATCCATGCACTTTAGAGCAATCAAAACAACATAAAAAATAAAGTGTTTATGAGGCTATTCCTTCCATTTTAGATTCTTTAGGGTAACATAAATATTTACAAGATAAGTCTCACTATTAATAATATGAAAAATATAAGATATTGATGAAGATGAGAGTGTTGGTGGGAATAGAAAAACTATAAGATGCCATCAAATCATGAGCAAAGAGAAAAACAAGCTCAAAGGTGTGTTGATTGGAAATCGAAATAAAAATATCATAGGTGTTAGCAAGAAGTGGAGATAAGCCCATTAATTGTAATAAAAAATGGTGATGATAAAAATGGTATCATGGAATATTAGGGATATTAATAAGACCCCTAAAAAGGACTTATTAAGAAAATAATAGGTTGTTATAATCCTAAGTTTATTTTAATACAATAAGAAAAATTAAATAGTGAGGAATCTAAGGATACTTTGTAAAATATTTGGAAGATGGTAATTATCTTGTAGTTTCTTCTATAGGAGCTTCAGGTGGTATTGTAGCAATATTGGAAAAATACAAATAGGATGGTAAATTGTTAGAAGCAAAAGATAATTAGGTTGTTGGACTATTTTATAGAAAAGAGGAAAACATCAAAGTTATGGTTATAAATATATATGCTCCTACTATAGTTACTCATGAAAAATATTGGAAATACCTTACCATATTTTTATCAGACACAATGATGATTCATTATGATCTATGAATTATTGGGGATTATTTCAACATTGTTCTATCTCCTTTGGAGTAGAAGGGTAGTACTCTAAGATGGTCTAAATCAATGCAAAAATTTTCTTCATTTGATAATTCAAATGGCCTTTGGGATGTTAGTCCTTTAATTTTTCAATATACATGGGATAATAGATGTATTGGTATTTATGAAGATTATATGTATGGATGAGATACATGTAGTTTTATATTTCCATCCGAACAAGGCACCTGGCCCTAATGGATTTCCTAAAATTTTCATTCAAAAATTTTGAGATCTATTGAAGAGTGATATATTAGTTGTGATTGAAGAGGCCTAGAAAAGGAAGGTATAATAAGTTATATCAATACCACTTTTGTTATGTTGGCTCCCAAGAAAGGCAAGAAAAAATATTTTGATAATTTTCATTCAATAAGCCTTTGTAATATTATATCATTTTAAAAATTATGGAAAATAGGTTGAAAGGCATTCTAGATTCTATTATCTCAAATAAATGAGGTGGTTTTCTTCATGGTAAATAAAAATTTTATGGTATAAGCATTTCTTAAGAGGCCATAAATTGTCTTCATTCCATGAAAAACTAGGTATTGTTATGAATTAGGTATGAAAAAATCATATGATAGGGTTTCCTAGAGTGTTCTACATAATATTCTCAAAAAGTATAATTTTAAATATAGTTGATGTGAATGAAATAAATGGTGTTATAGCATTTAAAATATTTTATTTTGGTTCATCCCTCCATTAGTGAGATCATGGAATTTGAATAAATATTATCATGCTATGATAAGGCTAATAGATAGTTGGTTAACACTACAAAATCCAATATTTTTCATTAACATTTCCCTAGATTTACAATAAATTATATGGATATTTTAGGGTATAAAATTTTAAAACAAAAATCAACCTAATTGTGTATTCCTTTGTATCATAAAGGAAATATAAATATATTTTGGTTTTTTTTTTTAATAAAATAAAATCTTATCCATCGTAGGAAGGCTACAACTCATAAAAACTACATTACAATCCATATCTATTTATATGATACCAATTTCAAGATTACTAATAAGTATAGCACTAAAAATTGATAAAATTCTAATAATTTTTCTTTGAAAATGATGCAAGTAAATAATTAGGTTCTCTCTTTGTAAGTGGGATAGGGTTTACAAAAGAAATAATATTTGAAGGAGGCTTGTGGAATTGCAAACTTATGAGTTTGGCCTTATGGGCAAATCTTGGGTGGATATTATTTAGAGATCAATAAAAAAATTGGAAAAAATACTACTTTAAAAATATATAGGTTCTCACCCACGTGTTGAAGGTGAGTTGGAGAGGGTAGGGCAATGGTAGGGAAATCCTCAAAGGGAGTTCCCTGGTTCGAATATTCACCCTACCAAACTCACATTGGGTACCCAAAATCCAGTTAATAACGTTGGTGCGATTGAGGCCGAGCACAACTCTCGGGTGATTTTAATGGTGTAGAACCCCTTGGTCATGGTTTCTTAGACCAAGGTGGTTCCACAAGGGGTTTTTCACTAAATTCAATATATATATACATAGGTTCTCTTGATGTAATACAATTATTGAGGAAAAGAACCTGTTGAGTGGTATTTTCACCCAATTGTGAAAGTACACTCTTCCTTAGGATTTGGGTTCCAAATCCCCTCTTGCAAAGAAGTTAAACAAACAACTTCTCCAAGGTCTCCATTGTATTAGCATTTGCATATGTGTATTAGTAATCTCAAATAAAGATATTCAATTTAAATGCTTGGAACACCTTAGTGATTGCAAGTAACTGTAAACAAGGGGCAATGTTGGTTTATTTTACCATGAAACTTTAGTGATTGTTCATTGAACCAAAATAAAGCAAATGTGAGTTGGCCCTCATATGACCTTCAATGTGATGCTCAAATTACCCCTCTTTCGTAAAATCAGAATTTTTATGAAGAGGGCAATTTTAGGCTCCAAAAATGGAAATTTGTGAAATGCCATAAAACATAACTCCTTCAATGAAATTGGAATTTTCATGAAGGGAATGTCATCATAGGCTCATGAGTGAAAACATGAAACTGAAAAAATGAAATTTGGCCCAAAAATGGAAATTTTCTATTTTCGGATTTTTTAAAATCTACAGTAAAACAACAACTTCGATGAATTTTTAAAAATACTAAACAACTCCGAAAATGAAATTTCAAAGTGCGTATGGGAAGTCTGAAGTATAACCTACGCAATGGTGAAATTATTTTTGGATTTTGAAATTTTTTAAATGTTTATTTTAATGCCTGAAGATTAAAAAAAAGTTAAAATTTCTGGAAAATAAAATGCAGAAAAAGTTGAAAGATGAAATACAAAAAAACTGAAAATAAAATGCATTCAATTTGATGCTATCCTATTCCGACAAAACCGAAGATGTGAGGTTTTCATGCATGCAACCTAACCTATTGGACTTGCAAAACAAGCACAATCTGGATAAACTAAGTGTTGGCTCCTAGGGTTTTAAATGAGGTTTTCAGATTTAAACATTCGCATGAAGCAACCAAGAAAACTTGCATAAACTCCATTTACAAGCCTAAAATCTGAAAAGGGGAAAAATAGACATTTAATCTTGCATGCAAAAAATGACTCCTTTCTTGTCCATAAGATGCAACTTTCTGAAAATTTTTGTATTAAAAATTTGTCATTTTACAATAACAGAAATTTCTGGTTTTCCCAAACTAGTCCATGGAAGAAAAACAGCCCAAACAGGTCCAGAATGGCCCTCTTGCCTTCAAACCTGCAACTCTGCTTGCAGCAGTTTCCAACCCCTTCCAAACATCCTTGCCTGGCATATTTAAAACTTTCAGGAAGCTTTTCGTTTCATTTTCCAATGGTTGTTCGTTTCACCTTCCATGACTATTCATTTTCTCCTTCCCTTGTGCATGCATGTGTTTTGTTTTCCAAAAAGGCTTTTCGTTTCTATTTTGTGGCCCTTCGTTTCATTTTCTCCACATGGGCTTGCGTCCGTTTCCTTCCGCGTGTAACGACCATCTTAAATGATTTCAAATCATTAAAGATTCCTTATGTAACGTTTTGTCTTATTCATTGGATTTTGTCCTTATGTCCACGTCACTATGCGGTCTTCGGTTTCATCGTCCGGTTTCATCACTAATATCAGACGCATTGTCCACTACTCTGTTCCCTTGGCGAAAATGGGACATGTCGCGATATCGCGACACTTTTGTTTCTTTGCCTGCCTGCCCCTTGCTCTCTTTTGTTGCTTTTAGCCGTGAGAATGTAACATGTCGCGATATCGCGACACTTTTGCCTCCTTCCTCTTTCTCTTCTCTTTTGGCCGCGAAAATGCAACATGTCGCGATATCGCGACACTTTTCTTTCTTCTCTTTTCTTTGTGAAAATGCAACATGTCACGATATCGCGACACTTTTCCTCTTTTGGCCGCGAAAATGCAACATGTCGCGATATCGCGACACTTTTCTCTTTTGGCCGCGAAAATGCAACATGTCGCGATATCGCGACACTTTTCTCTTTTGGCCGCGAAAATGCAACATGTCGCGATATCGCGACACTTTTCTCTTTTGGCGCGAAAATGCAACATGTCGCGATATCGCGACACTTTTCTCTTTTGCCGCGAAAATGCAACATGTCGCGATATCGCGACACTTTTTCTCTTTTGGCCGCGAAAATGCAACATGTCGCGATATCGCGACACTTTTTCTCTTTTGGCCGCGAAAATGCAACATGTCGCGATATCGCGACACTTTTTCTCTTTTGGCCGCGACAATGCAACATGTCGCGATATCGCGACACTTTTTTTCTTTTGGCCGCGATAATGCAACATGTCGCGATATCGCGACACTTTTTCTTTTTGGCCGTGACAATGCAACATGTCGCGATATCGCGACACTTTTTTCTTTTTGGCCGCGACAATGCAACATGTCACGATATCGCGACACTTTTTCTCTTTGCTCTCTCTCTTTGCTTTGGACCATGAAAATGCAACATGTCGCGATATCGCGACACTTTTTCCTCCTTGCGGTGTTTTTCTTTTTCTTTGATCTTTAGCATATGGGCCACTTCGGTCTTCTTGGAAAACATGCAAAAAATGTGGGTCCCCAATTTTGGGGTACGTTGTGGAGCAGCCACAACAAATGGCGACTCTGCTGGGAAATGCTCCTGAGCATTTCGGTGAGAACTCAACCTGAAAACCTACATAGACTCAAATACAAGCGTCAACAAATATCCCAAGAATGAAACTAGACGAGAAATACATGAAGCATTAGAATTATTAAGCATCAGCTCGGTGTGTGCAATGTGCTTCATTCCCTATCGTTTGAAACTCGTTCAACTTTCCATTGTCAGTTTCACTTATGATTCGTATGCAAGGCTATGAATGATTTGTGCGGGATTTGATGTATGACAACTATGCTAGAGATATAACAACCTGCTTTGCAAAGGTTCAAACTTTCTAGTATCATGAACAAACATATTAAAACTCTCAAACCCTCTTAGGACCAAATATGTGCATCTTGAATTAATTTACTAGATCCCAAAGTTGGTTATGTGTCACTACCATCTTGAACCCATGTGCAATTGTAAGTGAAATAGAGCTTTGGGGAATAGGATTCCCAACCTAAGCGAGATGGGAATTTAACCCTATCCTTACTACTCTGATCTGGAGTTCATTACCTCATCTTGAACAAAATGATTTAACCTATTATGGATGAAATTTTCAGGCTAGCCTGTCCGTTTGAGCAGTCAGTGGTCTTGCTTTTAGACAAGACATGTTGCCACGCATGAGCATACTCCATTGCCATTCAGGCATCTATAGCCCCGGTGGAGATCAACCCCATAATCCAGGATTTGACTTTACTTTTGATTTCTTGAACCTTGGGGATGACTACCCATCCTTGCAAGGGACATGTAGTATGATCCTTCCAATCCAATATCAATGATGCAATAAAAGTAGAATGAAACATATTTGCTTTGGAATTTCAAGTTCTTGAGTGGGCAAAATAGAAGCTTTGGGGAATCGGATTCTCAACCTAAGCGAGATGAGAATTAGACCCTATCCTTACTACTCCATGAAGGTCAAATCAGAGCTTTGGGGAATTGGATCCTCAACCTAAGTTCGATGAGGATTTAACCCTATCCTTACTACTCTGATTTTAGGCTTTAAGCACTATGGGAGTGGTAAAAACCACTTTTTTAAGGATTATGTTGCATGATAGGACAAACACGAAATACTCCTTTTGCCTCACCTTTTCTTCCAAGTATGGTTTTGACCATTTTGCTCAAGATCCTCTTTAATATGTGTAGAACGTGCTTGGTTCAAGATAGTTCGGGCATCGATTTCCCAACCTTAGGATCTTTTTAATATATGTTATATAATAACCCTAAGAGGATTCGACACCTTTTCAATGATTGTATTTGAAATGTAGATGCAACTGAGATGAAACATATATGCAATGTGGAATGTAACATGAGATATGGATGAATGCATTGCTCTTTTTGAAATGCGGATGGAGTATATCACCTACTTTGCCATAATTTGTAAAACTGACAACTTCATGCATCACAAGTTCCAAACGATATTCTTTAATGTGTTTGCGATACTCGTGGAGCTTTTTGCAATACAATTTCGATGTTTCATATTCTCCTAGTCTTAGTCAACATTCATAAGGACATAAGTTGACATCTCGCTTTTTTTTTTTTCAAGACAAACCAAAAGTGTCCAAAGGACCAACACACAAAACTTAAAACCAAATCCAAAGAGCAATCCCAAAAATGAAACTTGAAAACACAAACCAAAACCAACAACCAACATCTATATACAAATGTACAATATAATACAAGATGGTGCAAAGTTTGGATTATCATTTTCCCGGATCCCAAACCTGATTTGAGCATTCCAAAAGACATATAATGTGATACACATGCCAAATGTGGAAGGAATCAAACAAAAACAAGACTAGACCAAACAATGCAACCAACTTCAACTTTCCTCTCTCACCCCACCAATTAGATTTAGCTCCATTAGTATTCTCATAGGTGAGATTCAAATTACCTAATTGATTAGACAATGGTTGATTTTCAATTATTTCTTGTCTATTCTTTAAGGTGTAAATTTCATCATTCCATTCATGATTTAGAACTAGGCTTTCTTTATTCAAAATGAAATTTTGTAAGCAAGAGCCTATTTCTAAAAATTTCAAGGCTAATTCATTTTCCATGTTCTTAGGCCAATCAAAATTGTGCAACAATTTACAAGCATCTAGGATATTTACTAAATGGGGATCATTAGAAGTTTTTATCCTAGACTCAAGAATTAATTGTTGATGAATTTGATTTAGCAATTTAAGTGCATCAAGCTCCTTTTCATTCATTAAAGTAACGTTATCAAAGGTGTGGTTAGAAATTAATTCTTGTTCTTCATTCACCTTCAATGGCATTTCATCATATAGCACTTGTTCTTTCTCCATGATTTGTTTATCAAAGGCACCAAACTTAGGTACCCAATTGAACACATGTCCATCCCTTTCAAACCATAAGTCTTGTCTATCTAGGGGTGGGTTACCTAACACATTTCCATGATCAATCACTTGGGTTGTTTTGGGTAACGTGAGATTTTCAATTTTGATCTCACCCTTTTTTGTTTTTTTTTTTTTTCTTTTTTTTTGTGCCGTGTGGTCGTTTTCAATTTCTTTTCCTTCAAAGGAATCTAAAGCAAGTGACTCTCTTTCTTGATTCATGGTTGTAGAATCCTTATCATGTTCCAAAATTTGATGAGATTCGAATTCCTCTTCCAAAACTTTCTCAAATTGTACGGGATTTATAGTATCCTCATGTGAGGAAGCAATTGAGTTATCCTGCATATTAATTGACACAACAAGTTTGTTAGAAGATTTAGATTGATAATATTCTTCCCATTTCTTCCCTGAATCATAGTAATCATCCTCCAAGTTCAAGTTGTGATGCTCAAGTACTTCTTCATCTTTTGATTCATCAACATGTTTCTCATCCAATTCATCTTCACCTTCCTTAGATGGTTCAGTTATTTCCAAAAGTGGGTTATCTCTTGAATTCAAATTGGTAAAGCTATCATAATCCAAATTTGTAACCCATGATTCAATTTTATCACAATTTGGAAGGTGTGGATCCTCTTGGTCATCACTTTCGAGAACATCATCCAAAGTGTCTTTCGAGAACAAGTGGTGAAATTCGATTATGTCTTCAACTTCATTTGTTGATTTTATTTCAGATTCATTTTCAGCCACTTGTGATGACTTAGGAGCTTCTATAATGGGATCAATTTTTGAATTCCGTGTCATATAGTTGCTCCAATCCTTTGCAAGTACATCTGACCAAATCATATCCACATAAGTTTGTTCATCCAAATCCTCCTTTTTGGGTAATGATTCTAGATATTTCTTTTCCAAAACAAGATGGTGATCATTTGATTCCAACTTCTTGTTACCCATCCATAGAATTTCTTCTCCAAAAACTTCATGCTCTTCAAGACTTTTCGAATAGGTATTTACTTCAACGTGAGTCACCTCAAAATCTCTTGTATCGCTTGAAGAAGCATAACATGAAACATCATTAAGATCAGCATTATGAATTTTCTTCCTAGGATGATTTGGATGCATACATTGACGTGCTCATTTTTGTGGTGGAACATGCCTACATACCTTCTTAACCACTTTCTTTTGCTCTTTTACTTTCGATGCGAACTCTTTGGGTTGAGTGGTAGAAGTAGTAGGATTAGTTGGATTGATATCCACGGACAAAGCTTGAACATTTGTTGCAATGGTTCCATGGGTGACCACATGATTCTCTAATTGAGGCATAGTTGGATGGATGGAAGTACTTGTATAAGCACATGTGGGAGCATAAGTTGGTATGGTAGGATAAAGTTGATTGTAGGGAAAAACATTTGATATCAAATTTTGTTGTGCCCACGCTTGATTTACCATCGAGGTTTGATTGCAAGCCCCTAGTTGTCCTACCATAGTTGATTGCTCCATTCCATAACCTTGTGGCCTCAATTGTTGATCTACAATCATAGCTTCTGTGTAGGCCGATGCAAGATCAGTAACCAAGGGATTCATCCTAACAAATATGGCAAACAATGGATCCAATGCTCGAAAGTATATTTGAAGAGCACCACTTTCCTCAATAGTATAGGGAGAAATTAATCTCGCATAAAGCTTTCGAAACCTCAAGTTGAAACTTCTCACTGGCTCATTAGGTTCTCTTTTGCAAGAAGTAAATTGTTGATATATCATGAGAGGATCAATGAGCAACCTAAATTGATTGATAAAATCATCTTTCAATTGAGTCCAAGATGTAATAGAACCAGTGGGTAAATTGATGTACCAATCATATGCCACCTCATCTAGGGTTCCAAGAAACATTCTACATGCCACATCCTCATGTTCGACATTCCATCTAACTAGGATATCCACATAGGCTTGAATATGTTCCTCGGCTAATGTTGGACCATTGTGTTTAAATTTGGGCAAACATTTTTCTACGTTCTTGGGTAAATCATGAGAATCTCCACTAATGTTCAAAGGATTAACATGTATCCCATACCACGTTCCTGCAGTTGTAGCCATTAATGAAACTCAAAGAATAACTTCAAAACCAATTTGTTAGTCATGAATAAAAGAAGGAACCATGACAAAGCAATATTCTAAAAATGTAAATTAGTTTCTGATTCACCAGATCGCATATGTGCAAGTGAAGAGCATACTCCTAGTGTTGTAGGCTTTCTGATTCACAAGATCGCATTACACGCAAGTGAAGAGCATAATACCGACAACAAATACATTTTAGACAAAATAATTCCTTACAAATAAGCATGAAATGACTAGAAAATATCAAACATGTAACGTATGAATAATCATGTTAGCATCAACCAAGAGATGTATCCATTAAAATCAAATGAAAGTAATTGCATGGAGACAACCTCGTTAGTCAAGACCAAAATTTTTCAAAATCAAATCAAAACACATTATTCCTGTATGAACAATCAAAAGCGTTAGAACAATGCATAGCAATTCATGTCCTCCTTTTAACACTACAAGGTTGTATTGTTAAAAGAGGGCTAAAGATAATAATCAATAGGGCATGAAATATTCAAAATTTAAATCCCTATAGCATTTAAATCACACTGAAATAAACCAATTCAGGCCCTCCTTCTAGCGCCAAAATGTTGAGTGGTATTTTCACCCAATTGTGAAAGTACACTCTTCCTTAGGATTTGGGTTCCAAATCCCCTCTTGCAAAGAAGTTAAACAAACAACTTCTCCAAGGTCTCCGCTGTATTAGCATTTGCATATGTGTATTAGTAATCTCAAATAAAGATATTCAATTTAAATGCTTGGAACACCTTAGTGATTGCAAGTAACTGTAAACAAGGGGCAATGTTGGTTTATTTTACCATGAAACTTTAGTGATTGTTCATTGAACCAAAATAAAGCAAATGTGAGTTGGCCCTCATATGACCTTCAATGTGATGCTCAAATTACCCCTCTTTCGTAAAATCAGAATTTTTATGAAGAGAGGGCAATTTTAGGCTCCAAAAATGGAAATTTGTGAAATGCCATAAAACATAACTCCTTCAATGAAATTGGAATTTTCATGAAGGGAATGTCATCATAGGCTCATGAGTGAAAACATGAAACTGAAAAAAATGAAATTTGACCCCAAAATGGAAATTTTCTATTTTCGGATTTTTAAAATCTGTAGTAAAACAGCAACTTCGATGAATTTTTAAAAATACTAAACAACTCCGAAAATGAAATTTCAAAGTGCGTATGGGAATTCTGAAGTATAACCTACGCAATGGTGAAATTATTTTTGGATTTTGAAATTTTTTAAATGTTTATTTTAATGCCTGAAGATTAAAAAAGTTAAAATTTCTGGAAAATAAAATGCAGAAAAAGTTGAAAGAAAATGCAAGAAACTGAAAATAAAATGCATTCAGTTTGATGCTATCCTATTCCGACAAAACCGAAGATGTGAGGTTTTCATGCATGCAACCTAACCTATTGGACTTGCAAAACAAGCACAATCCGGATAAGCTAAGTGTTGGCTCCTAGGGTTTTAAATGAGGTTTTCAGATTTAAACATTCACATGAAGCAACCAAGAAAACTTGCATAAAATCCATTTACAAGCCTAAAATCTGAAAAGGGGAAAAATAGACATTTAATCTTGCATGCAGAAAATGACTCCTTCTTTCTTGTCCATAAGATGCAACTTTCTGAAAGTTTCTGTATTAAAAATTTGTCATTTTACAATAACAGAAATTTCTGGTTTTCCCAAACCAGTCCATGGAAGAAAAGCAGCCCAAACAGGTCCAGAATGGCCCTCTTGCCTTCAAATCTGCAACTCTGCTTGCAAAGTTTCCAACCCCTTCAAAACATCCTTGCCTGGCGTATTTAAAACTTTCAGGAAGCTTTTCGTTTCATTTTCCAATGGCTGTTCGTTTCACCTTCCAATGGTTGTTCGTTTCACCTTCCCTTGTGCATGCATGTGTTTTGGTTTCCAAAAAGGCTTTTCGTTTCTATTTTGTGGCCCTTCGTTTCATTTTCTCCACATGGGCTTGCGTCCGTTTCCTTCCGCGTGTAACGACCATCTTAAATGATTTCAAATCATTAAAGATTCCTTATGTAACGTTTTGTCTTATTCATTGGATTTTGTCCTTATGTCCACGTCACTATGCAGTCTTCGATTTCCGTCATCTGGTTTCATCACTAATATCAGACGCACTTTCAACTACTCTGTTCCCTTGGCAAAAATTGGACATGTCACAAAATTACGACACTTCTTGTTTCTCTGCCTGTCTGCCTGCCACTTGCTCTCTTTTGTTGCTTTTAGCCGTGAGAATGTAACATGTCGCGATATCGCGACACTTTTGCCTCCTTGCTCTTTCTCTTCTCTTAGCCGCAAAAATGCAACATGTCGCGATATCGCGACACTTTTCTTTCTTCTCTTTTGGCCACGAAAATGCAACATGTCGCGATATCGCGACACTTTTCTTTCTTCTCTTTTGGCCGTGAAAATGCAACATGTCGCGATATCGCGACACTTTTCTCTTTTGGCCACGAAAATGCAACATGTCGCGATATCGCGACACTTTTCTCTTTTGACCGCGAAAATGCAACATGTCGCGATATCGCGACACTTTTTCTCTTTTGGCCGCGAAAATGCAACATGTCGTGATATCGCGACACTTTTTCTCTTTTGGCCACGACAATGCAACATGTCATGATATCGCGACACTTTTTTCTCTTTTGGCCGCGACAATGCAACATGTCGCGATATCGCGACACTTTTTCTTTTTTGGCCACGACAATGCAACATGTCGCGATATCACAACACTTTTTCTCTTTTGGCCGCGACAATGCAACATGTCGCGATATCGCGACACTTTTTCATCTTTTGGCCGCGACAATGCAACATGTCGCGATATCGTGACACTTTTTCTCTTTGCTCTCTCTCTTTGCTTTGGACCGCGAAAATGCAACATGTCGCGATATCGCGACACTTTTTCCTCCTTGCGGTGTTTTGCTTTTTCTTTGATCTTTAGCATATGGGCCACTTCGGTCTTCTTGGAAAACATGCAAAAAATGTGGGTCCCCAATTTTGGGGTACGTTGTGGAGCAGCCACAACAAAACCCTACCCAAATTATTGTCAACATGGAACTTCAAATTAGATAGCTTATAATTGATAAAACAACATATTATATGGTCATTCAATGATGAAAATTATGAAATATTTGGGTTTGATGCTTGGTTGAAGTCTTATCCTCTTATCTCTAACTCAAAATGGAAATCATTGACTTAGGCATACCTAGCTTGTAAATTTCCAAAGGTCAAACACTATATTAATATGAGCAACAACTTCACATCATGGATTTCTTTTAGTAACCTAGTTAAAGAAAATGATCTCAAATAAATTACAAATAAACTTCAAAAGATACTTCAAGAACTATTATTTACTAGTTTTTATATATAAGGATGAACTAGTTTGGAATATATCAAAAGATGGTCAATACTGAGTCAAGTTAAGATATGAGGATCTAAAGAAATCAAAATTTCCTACTCCCAAATATTTTTTGAAGATTTTTTTGGTAACTTGAGGCTCTCCCTAAGGCCTCAAATTTTCATTCGTTAGCAATTCAAAGCAAAATTCTTATAGGAGAGTTTACAAAGAAGAGGATATCATGGATCTTTTAAATATGCCTTGTGTGAGAAGTATTTAGAAAAATAAAACCATTTACTTATTCATTGTCCCTTTGCTCACACCATTTGGGGTTACTTTTTTTTTAATATGAAAATATATTAGGTAGCTCCATAAATATTCAAAGAGATGATGAAATATTGGGTTAATTATTTCAAAGCTAAGGTATTACATATTCTATGGAGGATTGACCTTATCATTATTTTTAGAACTTATGGCTTGAAAAAAAATAGAATTTATTAAAAAATAAAATCTCAAAAATATACCCAAATTTGGAACTATATTATTATCTCTTTTGCAGAATGTTTACAAATATGGTTCTCATCCTGGGAAGTCTCAAGTGCGTAAAACAAGGTGGTAACAATCTAGTTACAATATTTGAATATACATGGAAGAAATATTTGTGATGATGGCATTAAAAGAAAGTACCTACTTTAATCTAGCATAAAATAGAAATATCTACAAATTGGGTTTATAAAAATTAATTTTGATGATGCTTGTAAAGGAAATTGAGGAAAATCCTATGGAGATGGTATTTTTTTAAATAATAAAGGTAATATTCTCACTCAAAATCATATGGAACTTCAATTAACAACTATATAGAGGCTAGGGCTATTTTTATAGTTATTAAATTTGTAATAGAAAAAGGATGGAAACATATGTCAATTAAGGGGGACTCATCATTAATGTTATCAACAAATATGGATGTGGGGATTGGATAAAAATTAATATTATTGTTTATGGTCATCATCTATTACTAGAGGTAATATCTTGGAAATGTAAGAATATTTATAGAGAAATAAATTGGATAGCAGATAGTTTAGCTAATCATAGTGTCAATCTTCATCTTGGTGAGATTCAAATTTTATAAGGCAACTCGCCAAGTGAGATTTGATTTTAGTCAAAATCATGTCAAGGAGTTGATTGTGGAAACTCAACACTTCAAGGAAGAAGAACATATTTTATAGAAAAAGAAATTAAAAATATTTGTGATAAAAACGCATGTTGGATATAGTTTGATTGACCTAACAACAAATGTAATATTTTGGTATCTTAATGGAAGTGACCCCAATAGGAGCCATATATAACTTATAAAAAAATATAGTTAGAAATAATAATGAATTTTAATCATCTAATTTAACTCCCAATTAATTAACCATTATAATTAAATACTAATAAAACATATTCACCTACTAAAATATCCATTTTCCCATAGTGATAGGTCAAGTGGTTGTGACCTTTATCATAACCTTTTTTAGAGGTTATTACATTTGCCTTTTAAAGGATATTGTGATTCAATGCCTAAGGATAACATATTTGAAATGTAATAAAATGTCTAAAACAATTCCACACCTTATCCAAAATTTTAAAACTTGTCAATAGATTTGATATAATGAATATATACTATTTAATAGATCTAATCTAGTTAGCTACTATATAAATGTTTCTTTATAAATGAATATTATATTTTACACACAACTTTAGTAAGCAAAAATTCAAACTATTTAGATAGCTCTTTACTACTTTTCATGAGAATCACATCTTAGGATCTCAATGATTGTTATAGTACTAGATGTTATTTGGTCTTCTTTATCATAGTACTTTTGTTATATAAATTAAATTTTAAGAGTTACAAGATAGCCAAGTTTATAAACATGTAAAATCATACATGTTTCAAATCATTATCATATTAAATTTTACAAATAAAGTTGTTGCAACACTTATCATAAGCTTCCATATAGGAAATTTTTTTATCTAAGATATTTAACTTAAACATACCCATACTCTTTAAAATCACAATAAAGCTTTACCAAAAAAAAAACTCTTCATGTTATTATATTTAAAATTTATCGTCTTGATTGATGAAAAACATCAACAAGGTTTTTTTTTATTTGGTTAGTGTGAGAAACCCCAATGAGAATATATTATTTAATAGATCTACTCTAGTTAGCTACGATATAATTATTTCTTTAACTAAAATTTATATTTTGCACACAACTTTAGTAAGCAACATGTCATGACCCTCCCTTGGCAGACTTTTCATTGGATGGATTTATGTTTTGTTATGTTGCTTTGTTGATGGAATGATTGATTATTTCATGACTAGTTTTTGTTGACATACATTTTAGTGAAGATATGATGTATCTTGTTAGTAGGACGATTGATTACTTCATGGTATTTCTACAAAATATACATTTTATGAAATAAATTAATGTTTCTAATAGATTTGCACTCTTGTAGGAATAGGTTTTCTCATGGATTGGAAGAAATGATTAATTGTGCTTAAAATGAGATGTTATAAGCAAGAGAAATGTGCAAAGTTTAGATAAAACTAGAATTTGCATGATAATATTACTTTAGATGTGATTTATTTGATGGATTCATTACAATTAGGAATAAGAGTTTGAGTAATTGTTTTTCCCTATTTTGTTTTTTTTTAAATAGAAATGTATCTTTTGAAGGGCATCATTATTTTGGTATTATAAGGAAAGGCTATGTTTCTTTTTGCTTGAGTTTGATAATGAAAAGTATTTTTCATTATTTATTATAGTAGTACTTTTAATGTGTTCTCCATAAATAAGGTAAATAAGGTTTACAAAATAATAAGGGATTTATCTCAAGCTTGGCTCTATTGCTTTGTAATTAGTATAGAGAGATAAATATTAGTAGTTGCTTTGAATCACTAATGATTGTGGTTTCCATAAGTTTTGTAAATAACAATTCTTATTTGCATCAATGTTGGGGAGAAGAGTAGTTATGAGGATCTATGAGAGGGACTTCGTAACTTGGTTTTTGATAAATAATTTGTTATTGTAATCCAAGTGAAGACATTGTTAAGCTAGAAATATAAGGGATCTAGAATATTAGAATATATGGTTGTGACAAAGGTGGGAATCGTGTTGTCCCATCATTAAATATTTTGGTTGGAAATATTTTATCATTATTCTTTTCATTTTGGAAGGAGTGGCACGGTGGTTCATGAGAAAATAAGGTATCACCTATAAAAAATACTCAGTTGAATCAATGATAAAAGAAAGGGGACAAGTATTTTCAAAAAAAAAAAGAGAATGGGAGACAAAGGTAAGATAAAAGTGACGGTGTTATTGGTTTGTTTATTGATGAAACTAGAATTGAATTCATATAAGACCTTTAAGTGTCATTCTTTGTTCATGTATTTAGAAAGAAAAACTAGTTGTAATTTAAATACATTAGTTTTTGTTTGAATATTCAACATAAATGTTTTAGTTCTTATTTTAATGGGTGGGAGAACGATTTCATATCTGAATCATATATTATCATAATAACCTCCAAATTTTTATATGGTGCGATTATTAACTTTATTTGTAGAATTTTAGAACTCTTGTTTACTTTTGTTGCGAATAGCTTTGTTTCCTAGGAGTTTAAATGAAAAAAGGCATTCGAAGATTAATTGTTGCAATGGAAAATGAGTGAAATAGGAAAATTTGGAAATTCCCAAGGAAGGAGCTTGATTTAATCTAAGAGATGGAATTGGAAGTTGTTTCTATGTTTCACAAAATTAGCGCATGTTTACTATAATATCTCTAGTTTATCCTGAAAGCTATGTAAGAATGACATAGTGTTGTATTGTTTGACCTCCTCTTTTACTTATCCAAGAATTTTATTGGGTCAATGGTAATTTTAGAGAAACCTAAAGCCTTTGCATGTTTTGGGCGTAAGAATTTTTGGACGCTCAACCTGATTTAAGTGTTAAAATATTAAACTATGTGGTTGATAGTCAAATAAGTGATTCTGAAATGGAGCTAGGTTTACTTCTTGAGTAGAGGAGACTTTTAGAACTTTTAATAATTTTATACTTATGATATAAGGAATTGCAGTACATTCTTCGTACCATGGATATTAGGGATGTATAATAAAATCTTATATTTATGATAGCTAATAGATGTAGAAAACTAGGGATGTGGACCCCAAAACTAGGTCGAAACTATGGAAATTGTTGTGTGGAAGTGAAAAACCTTTGCATGTGGAATTTACTCTTGTATATATGTGATGTTGAATCATAGTTCTAGAGGAAAAATAGTGAACCTTGTGTGCTTTTTTTGGCTATTAAAATCTTAAAAAAATAGCTATTACTCCTTATTTGTAGCTCGTTGTTGGAACAATATCAAAATATCTTGAATAATTTTGTATTATTTCTAGCGATGAAAAGAAAGGTAGCATGTAAATTGGGACGTTCTCTAGGTTCCATTTCATAGCAACTAGGATTCCGTGATGATAAGTTGAGATTAAATAAATTAAAATTAAACTTTGGGTTATTACTGACATAATTTGTTATAGATGTTAATATGGTCATTGCCTTATGGCATAGCCATTGTTATTTTTTATTTATCATTGTTATGGATCATGAAATGCTATAGAAGATCTTTCCTTTGGATTAGCTTATGCTAAAATATTTATGTGATTCTATGATGTCCTTGAGTTTCAATTGTAGTAGTAACGAAATGAGGATAGAGGGATTTGTAACACTCTCTTCTTTTACTCCCTTGCATCAAGACATTGAAGAAGAATATGGATATTCTTTAGAGACCTCTTAAGTGGCCATAGTTAATGAATTATGTATGCAAGACATGAATTCCTGATGTAATTATGAATTGATTGATTAATACATAATGTAACAACATTGGAATTTGGAATTCATACATGGAAATGCCTTTATTAAATTTTGAAACTCAAATGAGTGTAATGTTGTAGGAGTATTTCATATTGTTTTACATATGAATTTATTAGAGTCCTACGTCGAAGACAAAGGTAGACTGGAATACTTTTGATATTATGTATGTATCCAAACCTTTATGAAATAAAATGAGAAAGAATGATTTCAGGTTGGATTTTTCCATGGGTTTCCCAAGATAAAATTCGATGTTGTTATGTGCAATGTCTCATTACTATGTTACTATATGATTATTTCAAAAATGGAGTCTCATTTTTTTCAAACAAATGGGTAATCCTTTGTGGATTCATAATTTCCATGGTTATGCACTAATTGTTCAACATTAATTCTATTGGATATGTTTTGGCTAAACTTAGTAGACCTAAAAAATATAATTGATATTATTTGAATCATGGTATAAAAGTAATGATGGATAATTATTTTATAGGAAATGGTAAATAAAATTATTATTATTTGAATCATGGTATATAAGGAATGATGGATAATTCTTTTATGAAAAATGGCAAATAAAATTGTGATTATTTGAGTCATGGTTTAGAAAGAATGATGGATATTTAATTTATGGGCAATGACTAAAATTTAGGATTTATTGTTAAATTTTGGAAGGATTTAATACGCACTTGAAATGATGTTTCACTAAGGAAATTTCATATGCTAATACAACTAATGTATTAATGTTAATTAAGTATAATGAATTGATAAGGTATGCTACCTTAGAGAAATACATTCCAAGGAAAACATGGCATGGATAAAGAAGAATTTATGGGTTAGTATTGTAGATTAAAGATACAACGCCAAACAAAAGATAAAGAAATCACGATAAAAAGTAATACAGAACACAGTTGTACAAAAAAAATGATTTTTATTAATCAATGGAGTTTAGAAACTCCTTTTGAGTACAACAGGGCCTATAACCCTTTTCGTGATACAAGATTACAATTTGTGCTAGGGTTCTTCGAAACCCTAGCTGGCACAATATGGTGGCGTCTTCGAAGAATGTATCCTTAACCTCAACAGAATGAGTGGGCTTCGTTGTATCCTTTGGCTCAGACCACTCCAGCTTAAGCAACTACTATCATCCAATCAAATCTGCCATTAAAATATTGCACACATTAAAACTACAAAAAGGTCAAAAACTAGTAAGAGGGCTCCACTGTGTGAGCCCTCAAAAAAAAATAGTCTAAAACCCTAGAAATGAAATAAATAGAATGCAGAATCTAACAGCGGATTAATACATAAAAATATTACTTGCTTTAGAATCTATACCTCTTTTTTCGTTAATGCGGCGAGACCGAGCGGCACCTGGAAGTGATGTAACTGTCAAATCGGCTGCGGAAGGCGCCCTGGTGCGATCGTTGAACACCCGCGTGCTTTTGGATCGGGGTTGCAGACGTCGGTCTGCATCTGTGGCTGTGGGTAAATGCCCGCGGGCACTTGGGACAAGAATGGGGGATTCTGCAGAATGCTGCAGAAGGGATGGCGACGAAGTTGGCGACGGATGCGGCGATGGATGCGACGAAAAAGGGACGGTGATGGATGGGTAGGTTTAGCTGAAGAAGAGATAGATAGCGATAGATAACAAAAGAGAGATAGTAAAATAGATAGGGTTTGAGCCATCAAGGTGACTCAATTTATAATCTACTCTTAGGGCACACTTTAGGGTTTTAATGACACTTTGAACGTGTGGCTAAGATTAAAGTGGATCCAAGGGTAGAGAATAAATCTAGGTTGTGAAACGGATTAAGATGGATGGACGGATGAGATTAAATGAAGGATGGATGGCTCAGATTAAATCACTTAAAGTATCTTTATATATATATATATATTAAAATATATTAAAATATTAAAATATATATATAAATATTAATTTAAATAAATTTGGAAATGAAAAATGGCGGGAAAGGTGAAATTGGGCCAAATAATGGCGGGAAAATGTGAAATTGGGCCAAATAATGGTGGGAAGGTGTGGATTTGGGCCAAATAATGGCGGGAAGGTGGATGACTGACACGTGGCTAACAGGAAGGTATAGATGACTTACAAGTGGCTGAATTTTGGTGTCTACAGATGCCCCTTTTGAGCTGCTTTGTGTGAAGACACAATGCGGCACAAAAACTTAAGACACCTGAAAAGCTGGATCAGACGCAACTCTCTCTCAAGACTAAAGCACAACTTTGAAGACCAAAGAATAAAAGAATATTTAAAATTTTATCAGCTTACCCCCTCAATTGGCTAGCGAGAATGGTTCTTACAAGCCAATTGGAAGAAATTTGAAAGAAAATGAACCTTTTTTGCCCCAACGGTGAAAAAAGGGGTTGGTGTATGAACCATCTATTTATGTCCCAACAGGAAAGGGGTTGGTGTACAAACCAAAAAATAATATGATTGAAGACGATATGAGTGATGTGAAAGATGGACCGTTTTCTGCCCCAACGGTTATAAAGGGATTTTTGCCAAATTGTAAGTTCCATGATCATGTAAGATGAATTCCACTATAGGAAAATTAGAAATTGATAACGGATGCCCCAACTCCTGTGTGTGAGTCCATACTGTTAATGAAATTGCCTTGTTGGCGCCATTGATATGCAAAGATGAAAGATGCATGAAAAGAGTCCAGAACTTAGAGATGCTCCTAGTGACTGTATGGATAATTCCTCGGGTCGAAACCAATCAACCTAGGTAGCATTAATCTCTAGCAAGACTCAAAATAATGATGATATTAAAGATTGTCCATGTTTAAGGCCCCATGAACTAGGCCATCAATGACAACTGTTAAGCAAATTAATCTTGGTATGAGGTCACTTGAAAAGTAGAATATCCAAAATTGATTTCCAATTTTCAAATAGTGAAATAGTTGATTATGATAAATGGTAGGTGTCCTTATGGTGGTTTAATCCTCTTATCGAATTGCATGGATTCAAATCGCTGCAATCGCCAAGGTGATAGAATATACCACTAGATACGAGGTTTACTTTAATTTGATTTGGCAAAAATATGCATGATGAAAGAAGAATGAATGAAATTGATGATAGATCAGAAAAATTGATGAATGTGGTTAATTTTGTGAAGGTTTTGAATATTTTTAACCCAATTTGTAAAACAATGATGAATGATGCGCTTTTTGAGCGAAATGACAAAATTTGTGTCCAAAACTGTTGTAACATTCACAAAATGTTTTATTATGATAAGAAGAATGGATGAATTGAATTTCATAAAATTTGAAGGAGGTAAGCTTCAATTTTGCAAGTTTTGTTCCTTTATTCAATACTGACACCAAACGCTGGTCTGCATTTGTGGTTGGCAGAGACGCCCGTCGGTGTTTAGGCACTCTGCAAATGCAGGACTGCATCTAAATGTGCCATGAAATGCCCCACTATGTTTTAGGGTGCCAAAACCAGCTATTTAAACAGTTTCAGTGAGAATTTCGCTCATTTGTGCGTTCGAGCTTGAGAGAAGTGCGTCTGAGGGAGTGGAGTGAAAGGTTTGTGTGGGAGCTATGGCGGAGATAGGAGCGGATGCGCCAGTGTAGCCAGCTGAGGTATTTGTTCATTTAAGAAAGTACTTATTATGTGTTTTTTTTTTTTTTTTTTTTGGGAAAAATTTGTAACAAATTTTTGTTTTGTTGTTTTGCAGCTTAGGGTGTTAGAGGCACTACATCGGTTCTCCCCTATCATTTCGAGGATGAGGAGGTCGTTGTCCCAGGCAGACTAGGAGATATTGGAGGTAGTGGGGCTAGCGGAGGCAGCCCGGTTGGAGGTAGTTCGGGCGGATGAGGGGTACCTCTCGGCTTTGGCCGAGAGGTGGGATCCAGATCGGGGGACGTTCCGGCTCCCGATTGGAGAGATGACGGTGACGCTTGAGGATGTATACCGTATCCTCAAGGTGCCCGTGGAGGGGGCGCGGGTGGAGGTTGGACGAGATAGAGCCACGGAGATGGCCAAGTTGTTTGGGGATGACTGGAGGGAGATCCGGACGGAGAGCAGGGGGATCCCATACTTGGCCATGTATACGGCCAAGGAGTTGGTAGCGGTGGAGGCTCTGATGATGTTTGTTTTGGTCAACATTGTGGCCCCGAACAGCATCGGGTGCAGGTTCCCATGGAACCTGATGGGTGTAGTGAGCGAGATGCTCACTAATAGGGTAGTGTATGCTTGGGCACCTACTTTATTGGTGTAGGTGTACCGGGAGTTGTATGAGGTTCGGAGACGGGGCCGGAAGGGCCTAGGTTACAGTGTGGTTCTCCAGTGTTGGGGGTGGGAGCACTTCAGAGTGGCTCGACCAGAGGGGTTGCCATGGGCTCACTGGGACATGAGCCAGGCTTATGGTAGGAGATGGCCAGTGGTAGAGGAGAGATAGCCTACCCACCCCGTGAGATCAGGGCAATGGTATAGGAGATTATGGGCAGATTTGATAGATGCCCAAGTCATTTGGAGACCCTGGCAGGAGGTGAGGTGGATCGGGGATGGAGAGCACCTAAGATGGATGCGACAGGCCAGATGGGTAGTGGGGCAGGGCCATAGCAAGGCGGAGTACATACAGATGTCTCGAGTACTCCGCCAGGTCAGATTGAGGCAAGATGTCCCTGGTGAGCCAGTGCACTACCAGAGGCATATATCAGAGGGTGATTTGTTGTGTGTCGAGCCGTGGAGGGAGGCAGCAAAGGATGATGAGGACATGGACATCCCCAACATGGACGACGTCAGGGTGACAGCTGAGTATGCAGCATGGATGGCCACAGAGCCGAGGTGGGAGCCACCATTGGTTCTCCAAAACCCTAGCTGGCACAATATGGTGGTGTCTCCGAAGAATGTATCCTTAACCTCAATAGAATGAGTGGGCTTCGTTGTATCCTTTGGCTCAGACCACTCCAGCTTAAGCAGCTACTATCATCCAATCAAATCTGCCATTAAAATCCTGCACACATTAAAACTACAAAAAGGTTAGAAACTAGTAAGAGGGCTCCACTGTGTGAGCCCTAAAAAAAATAATCTAAAACCCTAGAAATGAAATAAATAGAATGCAGAATCTAACGATGGATTAATACATAAAAATATTACTTGCTTTAGAATCTATACCTCTTTTTCTGTTAACGCAGCGAGACCAGGCAGCACCTGGAAGTGATGTAACTGTCAAATCGGCTGCGAAAGGCGCCCTGGTGCGATCGTTGAATGCCCGCGTGCTTCTGGATCGAGGTTACAGACGTCGGTCTACATCTGTGGCTATGGGTAAATGCCCGCGGGCACTTGCGACAAGAATGGGCGATTCTGCAGAAGGGATGGCGGCGAAGTTGGTGACGGATGCGGCGATGGATGCGACGAAAAAGGGACGATGATGGATGGGTAGGTTTAGCTAAAGAAGAGATAGATAGCGATAGATAACAAAATAGAGATAGTAAAAGAGATAGAGTTTGAGCCATCAAGGTGACTCAATTTATAATCTACTCTTAGGGCACACTTTAGGGTTTTAACGACACTTTGAACGTGTGGCTAATATTAAAGTGGATCCAAGGGTAGAGAATAAATCTAGGTTGTGAAACGGATTAAGATGGATGGACGGATGAGATTAAATGATGGATGGACGGCTCAGATTAAATCACTTAAAGTATCTTTATATATATATTAAAATATATTAAAATATTAATATATATATATATATATATTAATTTAAATAAATTTGGGAATGAAAAATGGCGGGAAAGGTGAAATTGGGCCAAATAATGGCGGGAAAAGGTGAAATTGGGCCAAATAATGGCGGGAAGGTGTGGATTTGGGCCAAATAATGGCGGGAAGGTGGATTAATGACACGTGGCTAACACGAAGGTATAGATGACTTACAAGTGGCTGGATTTTGGTGTCTACAAGTATCCTTAGAGTCCACCACATACAAGAATCTATTTGGGAATGACTAGCTAATCGTGGATATGGGATTGATAGTCTGCACTAGACATGCTTAATACACCTACATATATGGATGTATGTAGGGTGTAGTGATTTATGTGGTTCTTTCGATATACTAGAAGGATTGAGCTAGATCATCGAAAGAGAGATGAGTTTGATAGCTTAATAACTTGCATTTTACTCAGTACACTTACTTAGATAGACATGGGTAAGTTGTAGAGATGGGTATAACTAGGTGGTGGAATAAGGTGGGATGGAGCAAACCCCACAAGAAGTTTAATTGTTCACTTTAAGTAAACTAAGACCTCAAGTAGACTCTATGCCCTGATTGGAAAAAACTCATGGATGAGTTTTCAAATTTTGGGATATGACACGACAATTCAAATTATTTTGATAGTTCTTTACTACTTTTCATGAGAATCACATCTTAGGATATCGTTGATTGTTATAGTACTAGATGTTATTTGGTCTTCTTTATCATAGTACTTTTGTTATATAAATTAAATTTTAAGAGTTACAAGATAACCAAGTTTATAAACATGTAAAATCACACATGTTTCAAATCATTATCATATTAGATTTTACAAAGAAATTTGTCGCAAAAATTATCATAAGGCTCCATATAGGAACTTTATTTATCTAAGATATGTTGATTTAAACATACCCATACTCTTTAAAATTATAATAAAGCTTTACCAAAAAAATTTCTCCATGTTATTATATTTAAATTTTATCATCTTGATTGATGAAAAACATCAACAAGGTTTATTTTGTTTTTTTATTTGGTTAGTGTGAGAAACCTTAATGAATATATATTATTTAATAGATCTAATCTTGTTAGCTACTATATAATTGTTTCTTTTTAAATGAATATTTTATTTTTCACACAACTTTAGTAAGCAACAATTCAAATTATATAGATAGCTCTTTACTACTTTACATGAGAATCACATCTTAGGATATCATTTATTATTATAGTACTAGATGTTATTTGGTATTATTTATAATAGTTCTTTTGTTATATAAATTAAATTTTAAGAGTTACAGGATAACCAAGTTTCTAAACATGTATAATCACACATGTTTCAAATCATTATCATATTAAATTTTACAAAGAAAGTTGTTGCAACACTTATCATAAGGCCCCATATAGGAACTTCCTTTATCTAAGATATGTTGACTTAAACATACCCATAATATTTTAAATCACAATAAAGCTTTACAAAAAAAAACTCTTCATGTTGTTATATTTAAGATTTATTGTCTTGATTGATGAAAAAAATCAACAAGGTTTTTTTTTTGGGTTAGTGTGAGAAACCCTAATGAATATATATTATTTAATAGGAATACTCTAGTTACCTACAATATAATTGGTTATTTTTAAATGAATATTGTATTTTGCACACAACTTTAGAAAGCAACAATTCAAATTATTTAGATAGCTCTTTACTACTTTTCATGAGAATCACATCTTAGGATCTCATTGATAGTTATAGTACTAGATGTTATTTGGTCTTCTTTATCATAGTACTTTTGTTATATAAATTAAATTTGAAAAGTTACAAGATAGCCAAGTTTATAAACATATAAAATCACACATGTTTCAAATCATTATCATATTAAATTTTACAAAGAAATTTGTCACAACACTTATCATAATGTTCCATAAAGGAACTTCCTTTATCTAAGATATGTTTTCTTAAAAATACCCATACTCTTTAAAATCACAATGAAGCTTTACCAAAAAAATACTCTTTGTGTTATTATATTTAAAAATTATTTTCTTGATTGATGAAAAACATCAACAAGGTTTCTTTGCTTTTTTTATTTGGTTAGTTTTATGGTTCAAAAAATAAACTGATATGATTTTATTGATGCATAAATTTATATGCATAGGGAATGCCACAAACAAACTAACAATCTCCCAAATCATGTGAAGCTAACTTGGGAGGATCAAATATTAACAAATAGCTATATGGAAGCTAAACAATAGTTATCTAGAACTATTATTAGCACTAAGAAATCTTCTAACTTAAGATATTCTAGAAACATACATGAGTAAGAACCTCATGTGTACATTTGTGTTATTATGCAACACCCACCTAGTAACTAAATAAATTAATCCTAGAAAATATAAACCAAATCCTAAGGTGAACAAGTAAGATGCCCTCATCATACCTCCCCACTCAAGAAGCATTGGACTCCAATGCTTTTACAATAGGAGTGGAAGGGTGAGTCACCAAATGTTGAATACAAATCTTGAGAAGCCATCTCATAGTCAAGCGAAACAAGGTTGATGATGCCTCAAAATGTTGGTGTAGATAAACAATGTTTGGAACAACTCTCTCGCCAAGTGATGAATGAAATCAACAAGGAGCAATCACCTGGTGTGGAAACTACAAAAACTATTGAATAATTGGAACCTAAAAGGGTGGTAAAGAAGGAGGTCATACAAATATAAGAGGTACAATATGAGGAGCAGAAAAAAAATAGGAGGTACAAATGAAGGAGGAATGACCTCCTAATAAGTTGATAGAGCGACGAAAGCATGAATGTCCTTGGGCTAAAAGACTAATGTAATATTTTGTGAAGACATCAAAAAGTGAAATTTGGGAAGATTGTGAATAAGAAAGGTATTATTTTGATGATGCATGGTGTAGGTTTTGTGAAAAGCATCATATTGATCCCATTTATCATATTGATAGGGTTTTCCCACAATATTCTAGGGGAGTCACATCACAAGTGATGTGATCCACATAATATGGACCTAAGGCTAAGTACACTGTACAACATTCTATCATTGCATAGGTTGCAACCACATCCTTCCATCCAAGGGATAGGGGCAATGATGAGGTTCTATAGGTAATTTAAGCTGATCAACTATAGATTTGGAAATCAATTTTGTTTGTGATTTGTTGTCAAAAATGTAATTGATAGAATAGTTGTGATGGAGGTGTGCTTTGGTGATAAACAAACTATCATGCCCAGGGTTATGCCTAGTGGTGAATATTCACAAATTGGGTAAATATTAGGATTTCCAAAAATAGAAATTGATGAATATGAGGACCCATGACATCAGCCCATTCGACTAAAATTTTCAAGACCAATTTTTCTTAGGGTAAACTCGCCACAATATATATCCAAACATAGGCATATTTATACTTGTTGGAAAGATCTTTTTGAGCCTTATCTAATGGTGGTATTTTTATGAAGTTATAAGATGATTTAATAGGTCAAAATTTACCCCAAATATGACCTTACTTTTTAGGGCTTCAAATATCCCAAATTTTGGTGTGAGGATGATTGATTTGATTTACTTAGGATTCGCTTTGATTCACCTTGATTTCGATTAGGATTCACCATTTTTTACATGTACATTTAGAGTCTAATCCCTTATGCACAACCCTGATCATGGCTACTTTTATGGTACAAAAGAGTTAGATTTTCCAATTGACCCTTAAGTTCTTCATACTCCTTATCCTCACCTACAACCTCAAGTGGCCCATTTTGTGGTGCCTCTTGTTGAGATTTTACAATTAAATTCTTCTTCTTTCTAAAACACTCAAATTCGCTATGCCCTCTTTGGTTACAATGATTACAAAATTTTCTACCATGAAGAAGAAAGGGGGAAGAATAAAATGGATAAGAAGAAGGAGAGGAGGAAAAAGAAGAATTCTACTTTGGTGAAATAGTCTTCTTTAGAGAATAACTTGTTCCTTGTGATGAACTACCAAAATATGGAGGACAAAACCCCTTCGAGTACACCAAAAACTTGTCTTTCGCAAGCTATGCATGATTGAAAGCAAGTTCTAATATTTCCATAGGAACATACATGGTCTCTCTATATAGGTGCTCCAAGATAGGGTTATACACAGTGGCGAATATTTGCCAATTGGATGAATATTCGATTTTTCAAAATTGGAAATTGGTGAAAATGGGGGCCTTGGACGTCGGTCCAATCGCCCAAAATTTTTTTGAGGTCGGTTCGTTGCGCGTTGATAATAATATTATGTTTTTTTTTAATTCTCCAGGTATCCCACCTAAATCGAGGACCTTTTTCACCATAAAATTATAAAAAAAAATAATTATGCCATCAAATTTACCTCTTATACTAGTATATATACCTAACATGACAACTACACCATACAACTAAAACATTCATTCTTATCTAAAAATGTTGCAGAGGAGCAGTGGTTCGACAAAGGAGCAATGGAAGCATTTTCACCCGGCTCCCTTGGATGCAATTTTGCACCCGACCTAGCCCTACCTCGATCGGGTGCATATTTGCACTTGGCTCCTCTAGATGCAATTTTGCAACTGGCTCCCCTGAATGCAGTTTTGCACTCGATCGAGTGTAAAAATGCACTCGGCTTCCTCTGATGCAAAAATGCACCCGATCAGGGGATGGCTAGGCTGGGTGAAAATTTGCACCCGAGGGAGGGTCGGGTGCATTTTTGTATTCGGGGGATTTAGGTGTAGAAATACATTCGAGGGATGCCCAGGTGCAAAACTATATCCGAGGGAGCCTTGTGCAGAAATGCATTTGGGGGAGGGTCGGGTGCATTTTTACGCCCGTCGACCCAAGTGTAATTTTGCACCCGATCCTCCCCCAGATACATATCTGGAGGTAGTCTTTTATTGTTGTTTAATATATTTCAAAATATTAAAAGAAATTTGCCAATTTTTTATAACTTTTGATAAATCTGAGAATAAAAGTTTCCCCCTAAAATCTGAGAATAAAAGTTTCCACTTCATCATCCACATCAACAAGGATGTGATGCCTATTAAATTGAAAGATGTCATCTTGAGTGAAAATATTAGTTTCCTATAAAAAACAAAACCACTTAATAATCAATTCTCTTTGATAGTTGAAGGGATAAAAAATTTGCTTGAGTGCTTTCACAAGATTCTCCCAAGTGGTTAAGGCATCATGACCTTCTTTGCATTCCACTAAAACTTTAGCTAAGCTTGAAAGCTTAAGCTTTGCAAATGGAACTTTATCATCATCTTGAGTGTGAGTGTAGGAAAACCAAGATTCCATGTCTAGAATCCAACTATTCAAGATGTTTGGATTCCTTGACCCATCATACAATGGGACCTCACACCGAGCCTTCAAGCATGGGTTATTATTGTAAATTTTGACATTAGTGGCATTTTGTACACTGATGTCATTAACCTTGTCAACAAGGCTACTGACAACTTGGGCCAAATTTGTTTCATTAACTTTATCTGCAAGTGCATTTACAATTTGGGCCAATTCTACCACTTGGACAACCAAATCCGAGGCCATTTGAAAATGGGTAGAAGCTAGTAGGGCTACCAAATCATCCCAAAAAAGTACCAAAGTTTTCCCTTTTGAGGCAAGTACAATGGTGCTATTTTTCAAGCACTTACAATGAGCCAATTGCTTCACAATTTGTGACCTTTTAGGAAATTACAAGGTTGTACAAGGATTACAAAAATGATATTGTTGTAGATAGTTACGAAGAGATATCTCCTTGGCTAAGATGACCTAGCATTCACAAAAATAATGATTTTTTTAATGTTGTTATCAAGGTAGAAAAAATAAATTTTAGCCATGTACAATAAAATCAGGCTCGTGTGAATTTTGAGGCAAGAAACTGAATTTTGAGGCAAGAAAACTTAAATAATGCTTAAGATAATTTAATTAATTAATTAACGAATGAATTGTTGAGTTAATTAATTAAATTAAAAAATATTAAAATAATATACCTTGGCAAAATCTATTGGGCTCAATCAACCCACACGACTAATTGGTTAAACCAAGAAAACACCATTCTACAATCAACAACAAGAAAAAAACTAAACCAAGAAAACACCATTCTACAATCAACAACAAGAAAAAAACTAAGGTTCCAAGAAAACACCATTCTACAATCATCAACAAGAAGAAAAAAACTAAGGTGCGCCACGTGTCCCCGTAAGTTATACCTCCAACAGGCATGGTGACGCATGGGCGTGGAGCTAAGTGTGACCACCAAGATGTAAATAATTATCTCAGCATTTGTTTATAGTTATGAAATGCTTGTGGCTCATCACATGGTTGATGTGGGATAAAAGTCCCATAGAAAAATCAAATCAAATATTTTTTTCTTGCCTCCGTGCTATAGAACACCGACAATAGCCAATCGAATAGTGTCATGCATCAAAGGTTGGTTGGCAATCAAGATTCACACCGAAGATTTCATCGAGCACCATCTGTTGATCTTTGGTTGGGATAAATGTTTAGGTTTGGAATCTCATTTCTGATTGGCCAATTAAAACCTTAGGTTTTGACATTAATTTTTCTTCTACGAGCACATCTACATTTTTTTCCTGTGGCTATATTGAGCGGCACTGATTCGTTGTTCGACGATAGGCAATGTCCTCCTTCTTAGAGCTAACAATGACCAGACCCTTTGACACATGTAGGTAGATAAAAGAGGAATGATCTCGCAATGCATGTAGGATTCATGGTGAACGAGAAAGAAGGCCGACACACAACCACTCGACCTCGACGCATCCACGTCTATGGTACACGGTCTGGAAAACATATTCACAAGCTTTGAAAACTTGATGAAAATAGGTCGACACACGACCTCTCAGTCCAAAAAAAGGAGGAGACGCCTGCAAGTTAGCATCAAACAAATGGAATGACAAACAAATTCAAACCAAAAAATGTCAATGCAAAAGGTTTTCTAAGGTTGTCATTTGTTTCCAAATACACCATGTGGTTCACGTCCTAATTTGTAGAGCTATGAATATCCATTGAAATCTAGAGTTCTATAGCATAGGCTACTATTAGCACTAATCCTAAAAAATATAAACCTAATATTAAGAATTAAAAACCAACTTTTTGTTCTTTATTCATGTGCAATATAAACATAATATTAAAAATTAAAAACCAACTTTTTGTTTTTTTATTCATGTGTAATATATATGCACTAAGGTGCCAAAAATACAATAACCAAACTCTCAAATCTGGCACGAATATGTTAAATAGAGAGCAAGATAGAATAAGCTATCTTAAAGCTAACTAATCATAATCTAGTCCTAACAACTTAAGCTAACTTAAACTAATTACTAACTTAAGTTTCCACCTAATAGATTTTAGGATTAGTTTCTAGAATCATACGTGAAATGAAAATAACATGAATAATACTAAACTAGGAACTAATTTAATAATAAGCTGAGCCTAGGTAATGTAATAAGATGCCAAACCCTAATGAATATATATTATTTAATACATCTACTTTAGTTAGCTACTATATAATTGTTTTTTAAATGAATATTTTATTTTGAACACAACAACTCAAATTATTTAAAGATTTTTATTTATTTATTTTTAAATTATTATTTTTTTCTTGTTAATGATATAATATAATCTAATTTTTTCTAACTTTTTCTAAAATAATAAATAAATAAAATTACATCTTAAGATCTCATTAATTGTTAGAGTACTAAATGTTATTTGGTCTTCTTTATCATATTAATTTTTTTATATAAATTAAATTTTAAGAGTTACAACATAACCAAGTTTATAAACATGTAAAATCACACATGTTTCAAATCATTATGATATTAAATTTTACAAGAAAAGTTGTTGCAACACTTATCATAAGGCTCCATATAGGAACAACCTTTATCTAAGATGTGTTAACTTGAGAATTAATACATTGCAACACTTATCATAAGGTTTCATATAGGAAATTCCTTTATTTAAGATGTGTTGATTTGAGGATTAACATACAGTCATACACATACATGTCACGATCTAATCCTTGATCCTTGAACCTCTCGAAAAACAACTAACCCCATATAGTTGTTCTGTCCATGTCAACTAATAGATAAAAATGTTGTATAACACCTCTTTGCATTAAGAAATGGACAAATTTTCCAAAGTTAACAAAGCGGAGGGGTGCTTAGAAAGATAACATTCAGTGCAACGTTTCAAAAAAATCAATTATAAATGTTCCTCTTTACATAATGTGAAGTAAGATTTTATACGGTCTTGACTTTAGTTGTGATGGATTGCATTGAATATGAATATAAAATTGTTATTCCTTTAGTGTATTGACCTTTCCCACCAAAAAAAGTGAAAGTAAAAATATATCTTAAATAGAGTAAAGTTAAGCAATTGAGGCCATGATTACATGAAAGTGCAAGAACAAAGAATATCCAAGGATATTGTCCTTTTTGGTGGGTTTCAACTAGCTTTTCAAACTAACACGAGGTGCCTATATGAAGTATGTCCAATGAATAATGATATATTCTCAACAAATCAATTAATAAATTATATAAAAATAAAAATAATATAGTTTTGTAAAGTATATAATATTTTAATTAGTTAGTTTGGATGTTGGTATAGGTAGATCCAGGTTTCATTTTCCTTGCCTCTATACTATAAATATACGACGTAGCTGGAAATGTCCTATGTGTTGGTAGAGGCCGACAAGGTTCCATTCTTCCTACACCCACCTTGTTGATAGGGGTACAGTCTCCTCTAAAAATCTTGTGTTTATCCTAAACCTTTTTTCTATTTTGCATAACGTAGTTGGTGAAATTCTTGGTGCTGGTAGAGGTCGACCGACCTAGATTCCATTCTCTCTACCTTCATACTACAAATATATGATGTAGTTTGGAATGTCCTATGTGCTAGTACAGGCCGAAAAGTCTTCATTCCTCCTACACCTACCTTATTGATAATTGTCTAGGACCCTCTAAACATCTTGTGTTTACCTTAAAATATTTTGTATCTGCTTGTTGTGGTGTAGTGGTAATTGTCCTAGGTGTTGGTATAGGTAAATCCAAGTTCTGTTCCCCCTGCCTCCATCCTGCAGATATATGGTGTAGCTAGGAATATCCTATGTGTTGGTAAAGGTCAAAAAGACTCTACCCAAAATGGGATAGGCTCGATGGTAGCGACCGAGTGACTATCGATTGGCTATCCTAGTTCTATTTCTTGGAGGGTAGGGATCCCGTTGATTGTGATTTACCCGATGGGCTTAAGGTTTATAGAGTCATCTCATTCATGGAGTTACCGATTTTTCTATGAATCAAAAAAATAAATTTTTAATAAAAATATTAAAACTTAACTCATTTTTAAATAAAATATAAATAATTAAATTAATCTGTTAACTTTGTAAATAAAATAATAAAAAATTTAATTTTTTTTAATGTTTTTTAAATTTTAATTTACTTAATAAAATAAAAATACAAATTTTATTGAATATACCAAAATATATAAAATGCTTTTCCATGAGATAATTTTTAATACTTTTTTTAATAAGCTATATATATTAAGGGTCACTTTCATCAAAACACCAAAATATTATATTTTTTGTTAGGTTAATTAAACCATATACAGTATCACTTTTCTCACAACTATTTTTTATTTCTTTTTCCATCAAATATATTTTTCTTCTTTAAAGTGTTATTTTTCCACAATAGATCCTTATCATTTTTATGAAGAGATAAAGTCTCACTCTACTAATTGTCTTCTAAAATTTAAATTTCACCAAGATGAAGATCAACACATGAGGATTAATCAAATTATCTACTACCAAATTTTGTTCTCTATAAATATGCTCACATTTACAAGAGATTACCTCCAATATTAGATATGAACATTAGCATTAATATTATCTTTTATCCAGTTTCACATCCTTTTTTTGTTAATAGCATTAATGATCATTTTTAATCCCCTAAATTAAAATATATTCCCATCATTTTTCAATTGTAATTTTAATCATCTTAAGAAGTTCCCTAGCCTATGCATAGTTGCTAGTTGAAGTTCCATATGATCCTAATTAAGTGAAGAAAAGTTTACCTAAGTTGTTTTGAAAAACATCACCTCCATCAAATTTTATAATTTTCTTTAGAAGCACAGCAAAAATAATTGATAAACCTAGTTTTGACATTTTTATATTACCCTAGATCTAAGTAGATCCTTTGTTTTAATGATATTATCATAGATGAATGTTCCTTGTATGTTTAAATATTATATCAAGTTGTTACCACCTCTTTTTTTTTTTGCTCTAAATGATCATATTATATCCCAACTTGACCAAGAATGAAATTTTGATTGCTCTAAATCATCTTATCTCAACTTGACCATGTATCCACCATCTTTTTTTAAATTCTAAACAAACTCAAAAATCATAAAATAAAACTCTAAATGCATTTGTTGAAGTCCATCTACAAATTCTTTGATTTCCTCTCTTTCAACTAGGTTACTAATATAAATCCATGATCTAGAGTTGTTGCTAACATTAATATATTATTTGACCTTTGGACCTTTACAAGCTAGACATGTGAGAGCCAATGGTTGAAATTTTTAATCAAAGATAAGAGGATAAGGCTTAAACCAATCATAATACCAAAATATTGCATAATTCCCCTTAGAGTGACCATCTAATATGTTTCTTGATCAATTGCAAACTATCTAATATGAAGTTCCATGCTGAAAATATTTTACGTAGGGTTCTTTTCCTAAATTATTTCATTACATAGATATTATCTATATATTTTTGAAGTAAATGTTTTCCTAATTCTCTCCATGATTTCTAAATAATTTCCACCCAAGTTTTACCCCTAAGGCCAAACTCATAAGTCTCTGATTTTGCAAGCTTAGTCCTCCAATATTTTTTCTTTGCAAACCCTATCCCACTCACAAAGAGGAAACCTAAATTTTTCTTTGCATACTTTCCAAATAAAATCTCTCTAAATTTTATCAATTTCTGATGCTATACCTACTAGCAAGTTTGAAAGTGACATCATATAAATTGGGATGGATTGCAATGTATTCTTTATGAGTTATAGCCTTTTTATCATGATTATAAACTTACCTTTCCAACTTACAAAACAAGAGACTCAAAGGTATTTTTTATTTCTGTTATGAATCAAAGGAATACCCAAGTAAGTTGATGGAAATTTTCTAATTTAAAACTTCAATGTTTATGAAAAAACTAGATTTTGTAGTTTTAACCAACTTTCCAATAGAATTCTCATAGCATGATAAAATTGATTTAAAATCCATGGCCTCATTGACTAAGTGATGGTCCAAAATAAAATTGCCATCAAGAAAGTGTAAATGATATTTAAAGGGATCAATTTTACAACTTGAACACCTTTCATTTTTTCTTCCATTTTTATCTTGAATAAAGCTCTCCCTATTACCTTCACAATAATAATGTATAGATAAGGAGAGAGTGGATCACCTTTGTAGAGTCCACGAGATGACTTAAAGTAATTAGTAGGATAACCATTGATCAAAATAGAATAGTATGTAGTGCTATAACAACATTTAATCTATTTACATCAACTCTAATCAAAGCCAAATATTTTGAGAATATCTTGTAGAAAATCCCAGGGAACCCTATCATATGCTTTGTTTATATCTAATTTCATAAGTATATATAGTATTTTCATGGGATAAACAAAATGTATGGCTTGCTTTGCAGTTATTACATCATTAAGAATTTGTTTACATCAAACAAAACTACCTTGTTCCTATGAGATAACACAATCTAGAAATACCTTTCAACCTATCTACCATAATTTTTTAATTGATCTCATAAATCATATTACAAAGGCTTATTGGATAAAAATTATCTAAAAATCATCTCTCCTTTATTGGGGACCAATAAAATAAAAGTGGATATGATCTTACTTATTGTACCATTCCTTTTGTGGGCCTCTTCAATTGCAACCAATATATTAGTCTTCAATAAATCCTAAAAAAATTGAAATAAAATTGTAGGAAATCCATCAAGGACAAGTACCTTGTTAGTATGAAAAGATAAAATAGATTCATGAAGTTCTTCCATAGATATATTCTTCATCAAGATTTCATTTTTCTCTATGTGATAATTGAGTATTTTGTAAAAGCTTATCTTATGCCTATTTATATTACCTAGTATTTGAAAAAATACTTTTAAAATACTTAATTGATTCCTTCCTTATATATTCTATAGCATAAAAATTTGTATTTCTATTTCCTTCCTTGATCCATTTCTCCCTAGATTTTTGGAACTAATATGATTGCTCATTTTGCAATGCTTTATGATAATCATAAAGTAATAGTTTTCTATCACTTAAGACTTCTAGTACATTCATTTCTACTATCTTTTATTATTTTTATATCTTGGATTAAGTTTCCTTCTTTTTAAAAAAAAATTATTAAAATATTTGGCATTCTAAATCTTAATTTATTCCTTTAAATTATTCATATTTTTGAATAAACCTATGTGAGTGTGTATATGATCCTACAAAATTTACTTCATCCTACCATAACATAACCATGTAAAAGAAATCAAGATCTAAGAGTCACATAGACTAGAAGTAATATGGCTATGGATGACCATTATTGGGTAATTCACAAGTCAAAATAATGGGTTTGTGATTCATCCTAATCACAATAAAATATTTGAAGAGATTATATACTCTATTTACAACCATGTATTGGATAACAAAAATCTATTCAATATTTCTACTATATAAGTTTGACCAATGCATCTATTATACCCATGTATATTAAAAAGTTGAAGGACTAACATTTCAAAGGTCATTTGAATTGGCAAATGAAGTAAAATTTTATATTATATTATATCATCTTGAAGTACCTCCCTTATTTTCAATGGATATATAACTATGTTTAAATCACTCCCAAGAATCCATAGATAAAAATTATGAATCATTATTGTGTTTGACAAAAATATGCTAAGGTCCTTCCAACATCTTTCACAAGGAGTAACTATAGTTGGATTGTATACATTTATAACCTCAACTTTGATGTTTTCCTCTTTTCTACAAAATATTCTAACAACCCAATTAGTTTTTGCTTCTAAAAATTTTCCATCCCATTTTTTTTAGTCCCATATTGTTGTAATACCACCTAAAGCTCCTATAGAAGAATTTTCTATACAATCACCCATATTCCAAATCATTTAAAAATCATCCTTACATTCCTCACTACTTAATTTTATTTCTTATATTAAAATAAACTCAAGACTATAACAACCTATTAATTCCTTAATAGCTCCTTTCTTAGGGATCTTACTCATACCTCTAATATTCCATAATATAATGTTTGTCATCACTTTTTATTTTTATTAGTAGGATTAACCCTACTCATTGTTAACCCCTATGATATTTTTATTTAAAATTCCTAAATTGATATCTCTTTGAGCTTATTTTTCTCTTTGTTCATGCTTTGATAGTTTTCCTTTATTTTTTCTATTTCTACCAACACTTCCATTTTCATCGATCTCTTCTATTTTTCATATTGTTCGTAATGAGATTTATCTTCTAAATATTTGTGTTGCCCCAAAGAATATAAAGTGCAAGGAATAACCTCATAAACATTTTCTTATTTATGTCGCCTTAGAAACCATAAAGTGCATGGATGACCCTCCATAGTAATAAATTTCTTATGTTCCTTTGGAAACGCTAAATTTACATGGATATCCTTCATATATATTTCTTTATTATACTACTCTTGAAACACAAAATGCAATGGATACACTCCATACTACATTTATTTTTATTGCAAGGAGAAGAATTCAAGCTACTTAAGGAAAAAGAATATTTACCTAGATTAACCTTGACCTCCTCAAACTCATTTACTTTAAATTTTGCCTTCTCATCTTCCTTCACACCTTTAAATACTTTTATATTTGGACTTGCACATTATTCCTCATCCCTTGTGTCATTTTTTCTTCTAATGGTTGATTCAAGTGAACTATGATATCATTTTCCATTTGACAATGCAAAGGGGTTTTCCTTACCACTTTCCTGGAAGAGGAAAATCCTTGAATTAACCTAGCTTCTACTATGATATGACCTGCTTGGTTTATATTATCTTTTCCTCATGCCCAAAAAAATTTATCCCTTTATGCATTATTTTCACTTTGGAATATCTTGTCATGTATCTGATCTCATGATATTTTAATTATGTGCTTATTTAAATCCTTCTCTTTATTTATATTATCCTAATGGATTGAAAAATATATTTTGAAATATCCATGGCAATATATATTCGAGTGTATAACACATCTTCTATCCTTAGTAGTTATTGGATGAATTGCCCTAGAGTATTGCCAATATTCTTAAAAATATCCTTATTTATGAGTTGATACTAAAGTCCCAAAAATCCTAATCCACGCCAAAATTCTTTTAATCATCTATGTATCCATAGAAAAATTCCCACTCCATGATCTTAAATATAATGCATCTTTGCCCCAATTCAATGGCTAGCATCCATTATTTTATCCCTTATTTCTAAACTAGATAATATAATGAGAAAATATCCTTTCAAAATAAAATTCATGGAGTAATTTGAATTCAATCTCCACTTACACTCGATCCAATTTTGCATCTCAAAAATATGGCAAGTATCCATAGAACTTACATTTTTTTTTAAAAAACCATTATATCATTCTCAATCATCACATCCTTGATAATCACTTTTAATGTAGTATCTAATACCTAGATAGGGTTTGCGATAGATTTTCTCTTTCACTTATTGTTAACTAGGGTATCCATGCTTCTAATTAGGGCATCCTTACTTCCAACTAGGGCATACTTACTTCCAACTAGGGCATCCTTAATGCTAGTAAGGACTTTCAAATATGACTTTCCTATTATGTTATCTTCATTTTTTCTCATAGATTCTTTAGTTTTTTAGTTTCCCCTATGATATGGAACAAGAAGTGGCACACACTCCTTGTTCACAATCATAATTTATAATAAATATAAAATATAATTAAAATATTATTTTAATAAATTAATAGATTATTTATTAAAAATATTTTTGACCTCATACAAGATTTATTTCTTTTTTCTTTTTTTTTAAAGCGAAAAACCCCTTGTGGGGCTGCCTTGGTCTAAGATACCATGAACAGGGGGTTCTACACCATCAAAGTCATCCGGGGTCGCACTCAGCCCTGCCCGCACCAACATTATCAATTGGATTTTGGGTACCCAATTCAACTTTTTGGTAGGGTGGAGATTCGAACCTGGGACCTCCCTTGGAGGATTTCCCTCTCCTCTCCAAATCACCTACAACACCTGGGTTACAAGATTTATTTTTTCAATAAGCTATGTGTATATTTTATTGGGGGGCACTCCCATTACAAAAACTAAACATTACATTTATAACAAGTTAATTAAAGCATATCCTAATTTATATTTCTATAAGAGATATTCTTCATTTACCCTTCTATCAAAGATATTCTTCATATTCCTAGAACTGCTAAGTTTCCACAATTAACTCCTTTTATATCAAATGCCTTTAAAAATTTAAATTATATCAAGATGAAATTCAACACTATAAATGGCTAAAATTTTTGTTGCCTAGCTTCTATATCTAAAAATATCTTATCTATAGCAACCTCACAATTTCTTAATACTTTTTTTAGGGTTCATATTCATTCCCCTAATATTCCAAGATATTATTTTCATTGTTAGATTTTTTTTCTATTTTTTGGTTTAGCCCTACTTCTTGTTAACACTTATGATATTTACTTTTTTTATATCAATATCCCTTTGTATTTCTTTTTCCCTTTTTTTTTCCTTCTTGGGTTTTCCTCTCTTTTTTCATTCTCAACAATACTTTCCTCTTCATCAATCTCTTCAATCTTCTCACACTGCTCATAATAAGACTTATCATCTTTAGGTTTTCCTTGTTTTGAAGGATCTAAAGTGCAAGGAATAACCTCAAAAGCATAATCTTCTTTATGTTTCCTTGGAAACCCTAAAGTGCAAGGATGCTCTTCTATAGCAATTGCCTTCTTATTCTATCCTACATACACTAAATTTTTGTGGGTTTACTCCAACCTCATTTCTATATTATTCTGCTCTTGAAACCTTAAAGTGCAAGGGATAACATCTTCATCACTTTCACTTTTATTACCTAAAGAGGATTCTATACTACTTGAGGAAAATCAAGACGAATTACTTGGAATAAACTTGACCTCTTTTGTTGCATTTGTTTTGGGTTTTATCTCCACACCTCATTTTTTATCTTTAATTCATTCTAAACTTTCCAAATAATATTGTAGATAGTGTTTATTTGCTTCTTATTTTGAAGTGGAATATCCTTGATCTGATCTAGCTTCTATTATTATATGATTTCCTTGCTTTTCCTTGAATTTTATCTCATGGATAGAATTTTTTATCTCTTTCTTCAAAGTTTTTACTTTGCAAACTCTTGTCATATGTCCAATCTCAAAAAAACTATGGCAATGAAATGCAATATTTTCATAATCTACTTGTTTATCCCATTCTCTTTATTCAAATTTAATCTCAATGGACTGTGGCAAAGGTTTTTAAATATCCATAGCAACACATATTTGAGCATATATAGCATGATTTCGCTCCTTAGTTATTGTTCCTCCTTGATAAATTCCCCTAGGGTATTTCTAATATTCTTCAAAACATCCTTATTTATAAGTTGGTATGGAAGTCCAAAAATCCTAACCCACACTAGAAACTTCTTAAAAGTTTGTCTCAACAAAAAAAATTATTCCATGGTCTCAAATAAAGTGCATCTCTTCCCCTAAACCATGGGCCACCAACCATTATTTTATCCCTAATTTCTATAAAATATGATGAGGAAAAAAACTTTAGGAAGAAAAGTCAGAGAATAATTTGAATTCAATCTCCACTTCCACTTGATCCAATTTTGAATCTCCAAAAACCCTGGCCATGATATATGGAATTTACATACTAACCCTCTAAATTTAAGAACCATTATATCATGCTCAATCATCTCATCATTGATACTTACTTCTGGTGTAACATCTGCTACCTGGATTGAACTTATCATATATTCACTCTTCTACTTATCTCCAACTTGGGCCTCCATACTTTCAACTAGGGTGTTTTGATTTCTAGCTAGGGTATCTTTACTTCCCATTAGGGCTTTAAAATATGACTTTCCTTCCACAATATCTAATAGGGATCGCTCTTGGCTTGCACTCCCTACTGGTTCATACTCCCTATCTACTCACACTCATTGCTACTCTTAGATTGTAGTTTCTCTTGCATCACACTTACTCCTAGCTTGCACTCCCTCCTAGCTCACAATTTCCCGTGTCTCTTATTTTTCTATGTGTTCCTTCATTTTAGAAATTTTTGGAAAATAATGTTCCACACAATAGTGGTAAGGATTTGAAGCATTGATGCACTTTGGATGAACCTACTGCTCGTTTGCCATTACTAAATACCAACTCACACTCCCTCTTAGTTTACACTTCCTTTTGGCCCACACTTGCTCTTGGATTGCACTCTCTCCTGTCTTGCACTCACTCCCAGATTGCACTCCCCCTTGGCTCACAATTTCCCTTGTATTTTCTTTTTTTAGCATTTCTTAGCTTCAATAATTATTTGGAAATAATGTTCCATGCATTCATGGTAAGGGTTTGAAACATTTGATGCACTCTAGATGAACCCGCTGCTCTTTTACCATGATTGAATCTTGGCTAGCACTCCCTCTCATATCATTCATTCCCAGCTTACACATTCACTCCTAGCTCATGCTCACACTCATGTTTACACTTACTCTATATCACGCTTGCAGTCACTCACTCACACTTGATTTTGGACTTTAGGTTGCCCTCACTCGCACTCAATTTCAAGATTTTGGTTGTACTCACTTGCACTCACTTTTGGCTTCACTTACTCACACTTGCTTCTGGTTGCACTCACTATTGACTCATGCTTGTACCCACTATTGTACTACTCCTTGCATCGTGTTGACACTTATTGCTGCACTTACTTCCAGCTCACTCATGATTGCACTTACTTTCGTACTTACTCTCGGCTCACACTCAATGCTACACTTACTCTTGGCTTGTGCTCATGCTCTGCTGCACTTACTGCTATATCATGTTCATTGTTGCACTTACTCCTGGCTCATGCTTGCTTCTACATTTACTCCCAACTTTGCTTCCATGGCTGCACTTACTCCCACTCACACTATTGCCTAAAACAACATATTTTTACTTTTCAAAGATGAACTTATTTTAAGAGACAACAATAAAAATATTTTTATATTAAAAAATAATAATTAAGGTTAAAGATTATTTATTGTTCATATGCTTATTTTTATTTAGACAAGAAAACATGGGCTACTCTTCTTTTCTTTCATTCTTATTTTTATTTTATTTTATTTTATTTTTTCTATATTTAAGATGTTTACTTTTAAATAAATATTTTTCTCCTCTCTACAAGTTTTATCATGAAAATATTTTTTAAAGCTCTTTTACCCTATAATTTAAACCATAAGTATGAATTTCTTTAGATATAAAATAAAAAAATTTGAGTTATATATATAAATATATTTAAAACAAAAATATTTTGATATACTTAATGTTCTAAAAATTATTAACTGTTAGAGTGTGTGATTATATGTTACTCATTATTGCTAATAAATATTTAAAATAAAAATAATTCATTTGTATTTATTATTTTATAATTTTTTATTGTTTATTTCATCATTTTGTTCTAATGATCTTGACCATGGAATTTTCTTAGGATGTAATTTTAACCATGATCATGTGATGTACATACAATATTTGACCCTAAATATATGAATGTTGTTGAGATTAAATTTATTTCCCTTACAGATGATACCATAGGTGGAGTAATTAGGGGGTTCTTGATGTAACACCATATCACTCATTCTTGGAAGAGTGATGTTGAGGATTCAATGGTGGGTTAATACCTTTGTGTTGAGCCCTAGTTTTGGTCCATGTTCAATATCTGTTGGGATCCTAAATGGGGTGCAATCATCCTCTCTATCCCAAATACTCATGTTAGTAAGTATAATAGTATCATGTATTTTTGAAGCTCATTATCTAGTTTATAAATTAGGGATTTTTCTATTATAGATGGTGAAACAAAATGGTTATTTTAGCCCATTGATATCTAGGGTTTTGTTTTTGGCAATTATTTTATTGTTTCATTAGGGATGTTTGTATTGGGTTATAAAACCCTAAAGCTTCATGTTAAACATGATAGTTTTAGGTTCCTATTTATTTCATGTTATGATGATGATAGAGCATGATAATTATGCCATAATAGTTCCTAGTGGCAATGGCTAGGGTGAAATTATAACAACAATAACCAACTATTAAGAGAATCAATTTTCAAGGTGCTCATCCATTAGGTCAAGCCCCTAAATTTTTGTTGACTAGCAAGGTTTTATCAAGTATTAGGGATTGTCAAAGTAAGAATGTAGATCCTCTTCTTTTTTAAAGGGTTTTTATGGAACATTAGTTTTACAAATGATCTCATGTAAATTGGGAATGCAGAGGGTGAGATGTAAAATTGATGAGGATTTTAGGATATGATTACATTAATTGTCACTTATGAGTCCATCCAAGCAACTATGACAATTTTTTCCATAATTTTCTTTTTTTTTCTATCTTTTACCATATCTTCTCTCTTCCATTCTACTTTTTAATTTTTCCCTCCTACTTCACCTTTTTTCTATCTCCATCTTCCACATGTGTGACCACTTTGCCTATTAATAACCTTGCAATAAAATAGAAGCACATTCATATAATGTTGCAATAATAATATAAAATGAGCTTAATATTAACAATAGATAAAATGGATATGCAATAGATTATAATATGAAAATCAAGAACACACTATAGAATCGCAGGCCTCTTTGAGGGGGCAACATCCATAGAAGTAGAGCTTTGATACAACAAAATATGAGATGATCCTTCTATTGCCCCCTTGGATCTTTTATAGACTTTGGCTACCCTAACTCAAATTATCAAGGGTTCCCATCCATGTGCAAGTATGGCCCTAACTAGTAACTCTTAAAGAATAATTATTACATATTTTAAATAATGTATTTTTATAATAAATAAAAATTACATCATATTTTCCCATAAATATAAGCACCCAAAGTACCACACTAAACAATTATTAATAATAATAGAATGGGATCTTAACATACCCATCCCATTTAAAAAATATTTGTCCTCAAATCTAGAGATAAAGAAATTATTGTTAAAGTTGATGAAGAGACTCCCAAATGGCATCCTCCTATTATAAACCCCTCCACTAAACCAAGACTTCAATGATGTTGTTGTTATAGAGAGTGTGGGTTTTGCAGTCCAAAATGCTCTCAGGGTCCAATATGACCAAGCCTTCATCATCCAACTCAAGGAGTGTCAACTGGACGTAAATATGATTGTCAAGTACCTTCTTAAGATAAGAGACATGGAAGAATGGGTGGATCTTGCAAGAATGGATGGATCTTGGAAGAGGATTGTAACATGAGCTTATAGACCACTTGTCAAATCCATTGCAAGACCTAGTAAGATCTATAAAACCTTGTGGTAAATTTTTATGAGCATAAAGTTGCGCTTATGGAGTCAAATTAAGATCATATTACCTACATTAAAGTTGTGCTCAAAATAATACTTATCATTATATTATCATATTTATTTTTAATCCATAACCAAGTTCTCCTTCAACTTCTATAAGAGTTGGGTACATTCCTAAAGGGTTGCATCCATCACCAAAACTTTGGAGTTTCTTGGAACATATAAAAAGGGTGATGGGTATGGTACCCATAAATGACCTTAAAAGGAATCATTCTATAGGCTATGTGGAATGAAGTTTTGTATTTTCATTTAGCCAAAGGCAACCACTTAGGCTACTATTAAAAATAAAATAGTGAAGGTAGATTTCAAGCACTTTTTGACAATTTTAGTTTACCCATCAATCTATGGATGGTAGACTAAGCTCATTTGTAGTTGCATTCCCTTCAGTTTAAATAGTTCTTGCTAAAATAAACTAGTGAAAATGTGTTCATGGTTAGACACAATGGATTTGGGTATATTATGGAATTTAGAAATAGATTCCATGTATATGGTGGATGTTAGGACCCTGTGCCTAACATAGCAATTGTTATTTCATTAATTCCCTTTTAAGGACCAACGTGTCCTTTCGTTAACACTATTCCATATGTATTTATAACTATTACAATTCATGTTAGAAATTATCAATCAAATCAATTATAATTCAAGCTATAATATTATGGGATTCCATCAATATTTAAAAAGTGATTTCTTTAAAAAAGTGTGATTCTTTTTTTGTGTGCAACTGTTAAAACTTGTGCATGTGTGTTATCATCAAGAGCTCTACCAAGACCAGAGGTCTCTTCCATCTGGTATCAGAGACTCGATTCAGGATAGCACCTTCTTGACTGCATAATTTTGTGGCTTTTCGTTTTGAAGGTTACCCATATTCAACTCGTTGGAGGCTCCATGGGACACCAGAGTAATCATAGAAAACCTAGTTGTAGTATTCATAGAAAATAAATGATGTCCATGTTCCTAGTCCTATACGATTCATCTTCCATCGTGTGGAGGTAAGATCATCCTCGCAAAAATGATCACCGCGTGGAGGTGATTACACAAATTCAAGATGATAGTAATTCCTGGTGACCTTGTCATCCTCACAAAAATGGTAATTCACTGGCAATAATTCCCAGTGAACACACTCGGCATTTTTCGGTGAAAACAGAAAAAATTGATGAAAAAATTAAAAACACTAAGGTTAGAATTAAATTATTTATCGACGATGGCACTTTTAGAAATTTCTCGACAACGGGACACACTTTTGGCATTTTAAATTTTTTGGGGATAAAAACATTATCCCACATTGCTTGTGGGGAAGAGTCAAAACAAGTTTAATTAAGAAACTAGGCACATAACAAAGTTCCTAGCTTGCTAGGCACACACCCTCTTCTCATGTGTGTCACCCCGTACCTCCGTCAACCCTACTGACAACTGATATCATACCTTCATTGACCCCACTAATAGTTGGCCTCGAAATCATTGACCATTCTTTGTTTTTACACTACCCTGCACTCCTCCTCTCTCGCCATCATCGCTCGGTTTCCTCTGATATTTCGCTCTCACTGCCCACCGCTCATTCTCTTGAGCACAGCCCCTCTACAAAAAAATTGACACCAATTTTTAAACAAAATTTTTAAAAAGTTGCAAAAACTAAAATTGCAATTATTGACAAAAAGTTACAAAAACTGAAATTACAATTATTAACAAAAAAAATGCAAAAAACTAAGTTGAAGACAAAAAAAATTGTAATTATTGACAAAATTTTACAATAAATAATGCAAATTTTGAATATAAAATTATAAATTATTGACAATAAAAAACCCATATTTTTGCAAAAATCCCACCATGGCAGAAGGGAGGAGATTGCAAGATATCACTCTCAATAAAATATACTAGGAACTTTGCCAATGCAAAGATGAGAGCATCGCTACAAGACAATAATTGGAGCAAAGGATATTAGAAATTGACTTAAAAATGGACATAGTCAATCAAAATATGGAACTTGTTCAAACTAACCAAACTACTGGAGGACCAACACACCAGAAAACATCGGTTTGGCCACAAACATCCATCCTGCCTAGGACTACTAAGTTGAACTTTTCAAAATTTGAAGGTGGTGATCCCACTAACTAGATTTATCAAGTAGAGCAGTATTTTTCTTTAAATCAAATCCCTGAAGCACAAAAAGTTCATATTGCATATTTTTATTTATAAAATGAGGTTATACAATGGTACAAGTGGTTCAAGAAAACCAACAACACTCCTTGGTTGAACTTTACACAAAACCTATTAGTATGATTTAGCCCTAGCACGCTCAAAAATTTCATAGGAGCTCTTACCAAATTATGTCAAACCACGTTGGTATGAGAATATAAAGCAGAATTTGAGAAATTGGTAAACCGCACAATAGGACTAGATGCCTCATTTTTTCAATATTGTTTCATCAATGGATTAAAATAAGAAATCAGGTTAGAGGTACAAATGTTTAACCCTACAACCATGATGCAGACTATTGGTTTGGCTAAATTAGCCGAGGACAAAATCAATGCACAACGACGATTAGGGAAACCACCTATGGGGAAATCATCAACCACTTACATCAGACCTAAACCTATGCCTAATGGAAGGGCACAAAGCACCTACACAACCCCTAAACTTAACCCAACCCTACCAATTAAACGTCTCAGTTTTGAAGAAATCAAAGATCGACAAGCCAAAGGCCTCTACTATCATTGCGATGAGAAATTTGAGAGAAATCATAAATGTGCTACATGGAAACTATATATTTTAGATGCAACTGGCCCTGATAAGAGAATTTACAATGAAAACAAAATAGAAGTAGAAGTGGTGTTGAGTGGAGCTGAAGATGGCACTGAAAGTACACCAGAAGTTTCTTTCAACGCCCTTGCAGGATTTTCTTCTCCACAAAATATGAGAGTCAATGGATATTTCAAACACAAAAACCTCATTGTGTTTATCGACTTTGTTAGTACACATAATTTCATTGACCCATGAGTAGCCAAACAAGCTAATTGCTATATACAACCTTGTAATAGTTTTGAAGTTATAGTTGGTAATGGAGGAAAATTGCTTGTAAAGGTAAGTGCCAAAATATCAAGCTCACCATGGGTGATTATAGCATGAAAAATAATATGTATGTACTACCATTAGAGGGATATGATATCGTCCTAGGGGTACAATGGTTACAAAAACTCGGATGAATCCAATGGGATTTTGAGGCATTATGGATGTAGTATATAATAAAATACCAAAAATATACCCTTAAAGGTTTACAATCAGACCCATCCCAAATTGTGAGCTCTCACCGTATGGAGAAAATTGTATGCAAAGGAAGTAAAGGAATGGTTGCACAGTTGTTTTCTATTCAATCACTAGTGGTACAAGAAAAAGAGGTGCCAAAACTACAACTTCTAGAATACCATGACATAATATTTAAAGAACCATAAGGATTACCCCCACAATGAAGTCATGATCATGTCATTCAAATTTTTCCAGGAGACCAACCTCCTAATATTCGGCCTTACTGATATCCATATCTTCAAATAACATAAATAGAAAAACTAGTAAAAGAACTACTTAAAGCAGCAGTTATTAGACCTAGTAAAAGTCCTTACTCTTCTCTTGTGATATTGGTTTGAAAAAAGGATGGATCATGGCACCTATGTGTAGACTTCTACACCCTGAACAAATTAACCATCAAGGATAAATTTCCTATCCCAGTCATCAATGAATTATTGGATGAACTTCATGGGGCAACATACTTCTCCAAACTCGATTTATGATCGGGATACCACCAAATACGAGTTAAAGAAAATGATATTCCCAAAACTACTTTTCGCACTCATGAAGGGCATTATGAATTCATGGTTATGCCTTTTTGCCTTACTAATGATCCTTGCACATTTCAAAGTTTAATGAACCAGGTATTTCACCCCTTCCATTGAAAGTTTAAGTTAGTTTTATATGATGATATTTTGATGTACAGCAAAACATGGGAAGACCACTTGCACCATATAGACCAAGCACTAAAAATCTTGAAGAACAATCAATTATATGCTAACATATCAAAATGTTTTTTCGGAAAACAAGAAATAGAATACCTCAGACACATTATCTCTAAAGGAGTTAAAGTGGATCCCCACAAGATTGAAGATGTGAAAAACTAGTATATCCCAAAAACTTTGAAAGGCTTGCATGGGTTTTTAGGATTAACAGGGTATTACCGCAAATTTATCCCAAATTATGGCAAAATTACAGCCCCTTTAACAACACTACTTAAAAATAACACATTATATTCGGTATCCAAAAGCTACGGATGCCTTCATCACATTAAAGAATGCCATGTGTATCACCCCTGTCTTAGCCAAATAGGATTTTTCCAAACCATTTGTTATTGAGAGCGATGCCTCAGGACTAGGCATAGGCGCAGTACTCATGCAAAATAAAATACCCCCAGCATTTACAAGCAAGGCATTTTTGAAAAATAATATGACCCGTTCTACATACGAAAAATAGATGTTAGCCATTGTACATGCTATTCAATATTGGAGACCTTACCTTATCGGTTAACATTTCATTATTCGCATAGACCATCATAGTCTCAAATACCTTCTCGAGCAAAAAATAACCACTCTCAAGCTATAGAAATGGGTGACAAAACTACTGGGATATGATTATAAAATCATCTATAAAAAAGAGAAACATAATGCGGCTGTTGATGCCCTTTCACAGAAATTTGAAACACTATCTCAATTACAGGCCTTGTCCTCTCCTATTCCTCATTGGATAGACCAAATCAAGTAAGAATGGTGTAATGACCCTACCACTTGTCTAGTGATTCAATAACTTCAACAAGACCCCACTAGTAAACTTCACTATTCATGGAGCACTAACCTACTTAGGTACAAAAAACATATTTTTTTAGCCCACAACTCCACATATTGTACAAAACGCCTCCAAGAGCTCCATGTTTCTCCCACAACTAGACACTTAGGATTTCTTAAAACTTATAAAATATGACTAAATATTTTTATTTAGTAGGGATGAATAATGATATCAAGAAATTTATGAATGAATATGAAACCTGCCAGAGAAACAAAGGCGAGACAGTGGCTACTCCGGGTCTTCTTCAACCCCTTCCAATCCCAACTAGAACATGGACTGATATTTCTATGGATTTTATCAAAGGTCTTCTGAATTCTATAGGAAAAACTACCATTCTAGTTGTGGTGGATCGCTTATCCAAATACACCCATTTTTGTACAACTCACCCATATACAGCTAGTACCATTGCCCAAGTTTTTCTTGATAATATCTTCAAATTACACGGTATGCCATCCACAATAGTTAGTGATCGCGACCCCACTTTCACTAGCAAATTTTTTAAGAATTGTTTAAAAATTAAGGCACTCAAATTTGTGTGAGTTTTTCCTACCATCCCCAAACCGATGACCAGACAAAAGTTAATAATTTTTTGGAAAATTACCTTTGTTGTTTTACTTCTACTCAACCCCTCCATTGGGTTAAATGGCTTCCTTTAGCAAAATGGTGGTATAACACCACATATCATACTACCATTAAGATGACTCCATATGAAGCCTTATATGGCCAATATCTGCCCTCGCTTACATCTTATATCCTAGGGAGTACTAATATACCAGTTGTAGAGCTAAAGCTCTTTACTCGAGATAATATCCTTCACACTCTCAAGGAAAATCTACAATCGACCCAACATCGTATGAAGAAACAAGCTGACCAACATAGAATAGAGCATAGTTTTCAATAGGTGGATATGGTGTTTCTTCACTTACAACCATATCGTCAAACATCTCTAAAAGTAAAAGGCTCTTAGAAGTTGGCTCTCAAATTCTATGGACTATATAAAGTTTTACAATGCATTGGTATAGTTGCGTATAAGTTGGAATTACCTATATCATCTAAATTTCATCCAATATTTCATGTATCATGCCTTAAACCAGTAGTCAACACAAACATTGCCACACAAACTCAACTCCCTAAGTTTACAGAAGATGGAGCACTCATGGTTGAGCCTGAAGCTATCCTAGATCACCATGTTTGCCACCTCCAAAATCATACCATTACTAAAGTTTTGATTCAATGGAAAGGTATATCTTCAAAATATGCCACTTGGGAGACCCTTCATCATATCCACGAGCAATTTCCTCAAGTCCATATTTGATGATAAAGCTTCTTTTAATGGGGGTGGCATGTTAGGACCCTATGCCTAACATAGCAATTGTTATTTCATTAATTCTCTTTTAAGGACCAATCTGTCCTTTCATTCATACTATTCCATATGTATTTATAACTATTACAATTCATGTTAAAAAACATCAATAAAATCAATTATAATTCAAGCTATAATATTTTGGGATTCCATCAATATTTAAAAAGTGATTTCTTTAAAAAATTATGATTTTTTTTTCGTGTGCAACTGTTAGAACATATGTAGGTGTGTTATAGCCAAGAGCACTACCAGGATCAAAGGTCTCTTCTAGTGGAGGCATGGTAAGGATGGATAAGGGAACAAAAATGAGAATAATTTGAGAGAAAATCCTCCACCACAAAAATAACTAATTTTCCCTTGGATTGAGGAAACCCCTCAATAAAATCCATGGAAACATTAGTCCATACATTTTATAGGATTGGTAACATTTGTAGAGTACCTGAAGTATGAACCATTTCTCCCTTCATCCATTAAAAAATTTTACATTTTGCCACAAATATTTGAATACCTTTTTTAATTCCCTCTCGATATAATAAATGTTTAGCTTTCTCATATGTCTTCAAAAATCCCAAATATCCTACAGTATATGAAGCATGCATTTCCTTAATGATGTCCTCATGGAGTGATGAAGTTTTAAGAACCACAATTTTAATATCGGTATCTTAACAAGTGTCCATCCCATGAATATCCAGTGTGTGAATTGGGATATCTTTAGAGCTACTCCTAAAAAGTTTATAAATATAGGTCCCTGGTTAATTCCTCTTGAATTTGAGATACCCATTGAGGAAGTGGAGATGAGAGGGAACACACTATCGTCTCATCCTAAAATTGATGGGAGAGGAAATCTACCATAATATTCTCCTTCTCTTTCTTATACACAATGTCATAATCATACCCCAAAAATTTTGAAACCTATTTTTGTTGTGATAGAATAGTTACCCTCTATTCCAAGAAGTATTTCAAACTTTGATGGTTCCTTTTAATAGAGAAATGCCTCCCAGCGAGATAAGATCATCAATGATTAACAACATGGATGATGGCCATCATTCCTTTTTCATAAGTAGATTTTCCCAAAAAAATCAATAATTCATTACTAGTGAAGTCCAAGGATCACCCTTCTTGCATTAATATGACACAAATTCCATGGCATAAAGCATCACTTTCAATTATAAAGGGTTTGGGAAACTAGGAATGGCTAACATCGGTGTCAAAATCATGGCTTCCTTGAGATCTACAAAAGCTTTTTTTCCTAGAGCTGACCACATAAATGAGTTCTTCTTCAATATGGTTGTTAAGGGGGATGTTATCTTTTCATAACTTTGTACAAATCATTGGTAGTATCCCATGATATCCAAAACTCTATGAAGTGCCTTGAAATTTTATGACTTAGGATAATTTTTTATAGCTTTAATTTTCTTAAGATCAACCTTAACTCCCTCCTATGAAACAATATGCCCAATTATTTGGCCTCTTGCATGCCAAAGTAAAATTTAGATTGTCTGACAAATAACTCATGGTCCTACAATAGTTGCAAATTTTGATTCAAATTTTGTAAATTCTTAGCCCAAGTGTGGTTGTAGAAGAGAATGTCATCAAAGAAGAAAAAAATAAAATTGTAGAAGAATGGGCAGAAGACATTGTTCACGAGGCTCTGGAATGTATTCTTCCTTGGTCCTTATCTAATGATACCCAAAATGGAGATCCAACTTGAAGAAAAATTTAGCACCATGTAACTCCAACAACTCATCAATCATAGGAATAGGGAATTTGTCCTTAATGGTAAGTTTTTTGAGTTCATAAAATTTCATACATAGTTTCCATGATCCATATTTTTTTATTAATAGTACTAGTAAATAATAAGGACTGTTACTATGTTGAGTTACCCATGTTTTCAATAACTCTTGGATCAACTTCTCAAATTTTTTATTTTAGTGCATAGGGATATGTGTAGGGCCAGATTTTAGGTGGTAAGCTTTTTGGTACCAATAGGATTGTATGGTCATGGGCATAGTTGAGAAGATCTGTAAAAAATCCCAATTTGAGCTAATTTTTCCTAATTCACAATTTGGCTAATTATTGCCAAAGAAAATTTAAAAAATTGCAATATGCATGAAAAAAAAAAAAATCAATAAAATTTTACATTTTCTTCAGTTTTTTCAATGAAAAATTATCAATTTTAAGTTTATTTTTTGTGATTCTTTTTCCATGCCAATTCTGATCCAAATCTAATTTTCTCAACTATGGTCATGGGAACAATTTGGAGATAATATCATAGGTTTCACAAACATAATATTATGTTTAGTCAAAATGAGTTGCAAACCCTCTTATGGCTTGGTTGCTTCAGTATTCTAGGGTTGGATTGCAAAAAACTAAGTTACTACCCCATGTGAGGATTTTTTAAACAATTTCTCCATTCAATTTGAACCGATAATCAATGGGAATATCGTGTGTGAACCATGAAGAATGTATGACCTCTGTTATACATGAATTGCATCCATAGTTTGATAAAGTTCTAGGCTATTGTTCCCAATGTACGAAGTCATTATGCCCTCAACACATCATCACATTCTCCTAACATAAGTGTAAATATATCTATTTTGAGTTCATAGTCTTTTATCTTCAACTTAACATTTTAACATTTCCCTTTATAAGGTAATATAATGTTCCTCCATTTGCCACCATGACTTCAAAATAATTCCAATAATGTATATAGAATATGGCTTGCTTACTTATTCGAGGATCAATAAAGTTATGTGTATTGCCTAAATCAACAAGAATTATAATTCTTTACCCCTTGAAATATCTTACTACCTTCATAGTTTAAGTAGTTGATATTCTTGCAAGTGCATGAACTGAAATATCTAGTTATGGTTCTTCTTGTGTTTTATCCTCATCTTGGTGCTCTTTTTTCTATTTTCCTACTTATTCCTATATTTCATTTATGGTAGAATCATCTACATATAGTATATACAATTTCTATTGTATAAATTTATGCCCTAAGGAATACTTATTATTACGATTATAACATAACTCTTATGCTCTTTGAGCATCCATTTCCTCCCTAGTCAATTGCTTCACTGTTGGAGATTTATTTCCTATGTTTGATGTGATCTTGGATGGAAATGAGGGTTTGGCCTATGGAAATTTAGATGATTGTATCTAAGTATAAAAAATTTCCTCTGCTAACCTATCCAATATTATTGCTTGCATCATGACTATGGTCTAAATATTTTTATCTTTTTCTTGATGTCATCCTTCAACACATTAATAAAATAACTCTAAAAAATCCTTCACTCAAACCCCTTGTTCTATTAGCCGGCTTCTCAAACTAAAGTTGATACTCACAAATAGTTAAGGTCTATTTCAATTTTTTTAAATCTCCTATAAAGTCCTCATAGTGACTTGGGCCAAAATGAGTGAGTAATTGGAACTCAAATTATTTTCAAAAAAGGTTAGGAGTCATGTTATGTACCCATTGATACCATGGAAGGGCCTTAGATTCAAATTTAAAGGATTACATTGTGATCCATAAATATTGGGGAAAATTATGGAGTTTAAAAATTGACATGTTCAACACAACCAACCAGCAAGGTCCTTTCTACTAAACTTTGAGAAATTTTAATGTGGGCATTTTAAAAGGGGTATTAGTGTCAAAAAGAGTATTATGTATTTCTTCATATCTATTTCTTAAACTACCAACCATTCCTTTATTTTTAATTTTTTGGTGTAATTATATGGCTCCCTTTAAACACCCCTCAACCTCAAGGATTTTTTTCTCAATACCCATTGACTTTGGTCTGTTCATATTTTATGAGTTACATATGATATTTTAAATGTTTAACTTCTTGTCAAAATTAGTTTTTTTAGGTTACTAAATTGTTGACTTATTAGCCCTATTTGATCCATCAATTTGTTCTTCTCCATCTCCCCCATTGCTCCTCTTGTCCCTCTATCCATGGACTTGTGATTTGGACCATCCTAATTATCTTACTAAAAATTGAAGTGTTGTTTTAGGAGGTACTATTTTTAGTAATGATCCCAAAAAAGTATTTGGTTTCTATATATCAAAATGATTAGTTTGAAAAGACAATCATAATGGACTAGGTCTTAAAGTAACATTTTTTAGCACCCCAATTTTTTTATTCAAGTGTATATTTTTCTTCCAAAGTAATTCTTCACCTAGAAAATTAACTTTCTTCTTTGTTCCTTGAAAATTATCATATATGACAATGTCTTGCCTATCATTGGCATTGCCTTTTCTAACACCGTTATTGACTATTACAAATAATTATTCTGGCAGACTTTGTTTTAAATGTTACTAATAACAACCATATTTAACACTATATTTTATTGTTATCAATAATTCCCTAATAGACATTGTTTTAGCTATTACTAGCATGACCCTATCTAACATTGTTCTTGACTATCATTAACCCTAATAATTTTTTTCTCTAGCCAAGAATTATTATAGTATGATCAATTTCATGATAGGTGTAGTCTCCTTAGTATGCTCAAATTTGTGGTTAGTGTTTTGGAGGTTTGATAGTCAATATTTACATTTGACATATGACTAAAATAAGGTAATTCTAGGCTAAGGTGTGCACACTTTCCATAGCCCTCTATTATACCACATCAATTAACATTAATTCTTAGACCAATATTTTAAGTCACTACTCAAGGAGGGTTCCACACACACACCCTTGAGCGCACTACCTACCTCTCTAGTAGTATGGTAGGGAAATATTGGTAGGGAAATATTCTTGAGTGTTTTTCTTGTTGCACTATGAATAGATATGCAATTAAAATACTTCTTATTGCTAAAGGTCTCTCCTAAACCTAGGGGGTCCCCCTATATACTCAAAAGTACATGGAAGTTCAATACAATTTTTGTTTGAGGCCTGGGTATTGAAGTTTGATCACCCTAGATGCTTTATAGGTAATCTAACTTAGCCAATAACATCAGCTCTATGATTCTTTAAAATCCCCACCATAGGATTTCTAACCTATTAAATTGAAATAAAGGGAAAAATGGTGATGCAGGAGCATCCGGCTGCAGTCGAGCAATCGTGCATCTTCCAAATTTTTTTCAGATTTTCTAGGTACTTTGCATTTTATTTTACTTATTTCCAGCTTGGGGGAGGTTTGGCAAAGCAATTTTTTGGTTTGGAGAAGTTTTATAATGCAAGGGGGGAGGGGTCGCGAAATCGCGACATGTCGCGAAATCGTGGCCCAAAGGACTGCCTTTTGGCTGTGGCGAGTTTTCGTCGTGATATCGCGACGTCGCGATATCGTGACAGTTTCACAAAGCAAAGGTGAGGAGCTTCAGTTGTCATGATATCGCGACATCGCGATATCGTGACATTATTCAGTGATTGGCAGAGGAGGAGGTTCCTGTCGCAATATTGATGAGTGTCGTTAAACACATCATTTAATCATTAAATTGTCAAATCCAGGGTGGTGTCCAAAGGCTGTATACGATAGAAGGCTAAGCAAGTTGAAGATTAGTTTACTTAGGAAATGGCATATTTATTCAGTTTTTTGGGGTTTTAGCTTGCTTATAATCCTATGAACTGAAATGAAACCTAATTACATTTGCTAAATTTAAATTGCAAAAATGAAATGACTTTTAAATGAAACCTATTTACTTTTGCTAAATCTGAAAAATGCATTCAAAAACTGAACTGAAAGGAAAGTTGCAGAAAATCAGAATTGCAGTAAAAATAAACTGTAACTAATTTGCAGAATTAAATGACAGAAATGGAAAACTCAAAAAATAATAATGCAGATAAAACAATAAATTCAGAATCTGGAAATGATTTCAGAAAAGTAAAGTTGTGCATGAAAATGATAAAAACATAACAGGTTTCTTATCTCCCCTGCTGTAGACAGATTTAACAAGAAAAACCTGGTAAAAACCTTCCCCTGTTCCTGGAAGTGGGCCCTTGCTCCCTAGTTCAGAAGAAGGTGAAGAAACAGCTCTGAGTTACTTCTTGATTACTCTTTCAATCATACACCAAAACTGATAAAAACTGCACTTTTTATTGAATTATACACATGCAAAAAAAATTTGCATGTTACAATTACAGAATTTTGAAAATGCTACTTAATAATTCCTAAAAGCTCCTAATACCCTTCCTAATTTCTAATAGCTCAACCAGATTGGGAGCTAATTATTTATACTAAAAATATGCCAAATCAGGTGTAGAACAATTCCAATATTCAGGCATTTCAGGAATGCTGTTAAAACTGCATTCTTGAAATGTAGAATATGGTTACATAAAAATCTGATTTGTTTGTTGCAAGTTTTGGGGGGTCTTTGCATTGAAAAAGGTGTACAATTAATTAATACAATCTGCTCCCACCGTTTTCCCGCCATTACGCCACCTTTTCTGCACGTTTTGGTCAAAACTGGGCTGTTTCGCATATTTCGGAGCAAAACTGTTTTTGTTTCTGTCACTCGGAGCAGTTACCTGTTGTTCCGGAGCAGTCTTCCTGTTATTCCAGAGCAGTTCTGAAATAACAGTTTACAGCACAGTTTGCGAATCCGTTGTTGCTGATTTGGTGGAGTAGACTTATGAAGACCTCAACAAACTTATTTGCATGCTCCTTATGAGTTGTACTTGACAAATTCCAAGCCTTGCTATGTATGCATAGCTGGCTGGAATTTGTATGGGTCAAAAAAATAGCAAATACAGTTTTCAGCCAGTTTGTAATTTTGACCTGTTTTTGGCATTTTTCTTGCATTTGAACATTTCAGAAGGCATGAAATGAACGTTGTGTATCCCAGCACATGATTGCACTATCACATTTTCACAATAAATCATTATTTTCAGATTTATCAACAAAAATAAGTAGAAAATACAGAAAATCAGCAAAACAGAATATAATGCTTCTAAACATTTAAACATGAAAACAGTAGTATATATTGTACTTCATCAGCAAAATTAACATAAAAACACTTCAAAAAGGTTTATTAAAGATGTCAAAGATAAGTAAAAAATGAGGCAATTTTTGGCCTCATCATTCCCCCCAACCTATCTTAATGCATGTCCTCATGCATTCTGTGAAGCTACAATAGAACAAAGATCTCTGTCCATTGTTCTATCTTTGTAGCTGAATTTAGCTCCAGGAACCTTGTAGTATCCTCTGGTCTATTTTATCTGCTGGAGCCACTACTGAAATTGCTCATCTGGTTGTGGGTCACTGTTAAAGAACCAAGGAACAGGGATGATCATTTACCTGTATTCCTTTGTCAGATGTTTCAGCCCTTAATAAATCTGCTTGTGTTTCAATTTTTGCTGTTTTTGCTAAAGGCAAATTAACTTGCACCCCTTTTTCCTCTATTTCTACCAAAGGCAATTCAACTTGAATTCCTATGTCTTATGTTGCTATAAGGGGCAAATCAGGTTCAATACCTGCAGCAGGAATTGGAGAGAACTGTAAATTTTCCTGTTCCTGTTCCTCTTCAACAGCAACTGCAGGTTCCTCTATGACAGGTGAATTTGCTCCAAGTGCAATTATTGCCAATTCTAGCAGAATATCAACTATTTGAATTTCATGCCCTGTTTCATCAGGTTGTGGCTCTAGAGATGCAATTTTGGCCTTTAAATCCTTCACTTTCTGCTGCAAAATTGCATTTAGCTGGTCCTTCTTTGTAATAGAAGCTTCACATGCTTCTATCCAACCTGTTTGTGTTTTAACTACACTCCTTGCTGCATGTAGCTGTAGTTGAATATCTTCTTCCTCTTCATCATTTTCTTCTGCCTCTGACTCTTTTTCAGAATTAGAGTCTATGTATTCAACTAAGGCAATTACAGGGCTGGTTTCTGGTTCTGCTATGTTCTTCTTGCCACCCATTTCTCTTCTGCTCTGTTCACGAAAGTTTTCTGAAGTTCTCTGTTTTTTTTTTTTTGGAATTGCGTTTCTGGGCCGAATTCGTCAATTTCGAAAGGACTGTTTCTTGTGCCGGAACAAAACTTGCACAACAAACCTTTTTTTTTTTTTGATAAAAACTGCCACTTGTCAATTCCTGAATTTTCCTTTTTTTTTTAAAAGAAAAATTGATGCATTCCGAAGCTTATCCTTTCGACGCAACCAAATTTCAAAACAACAAACAACATTATTCATTCTGGAGCTTTTGATGTTTCGAAGCAACTGTCATTCTGAAGCATTTTTGTCATTCTGGAGTATTGTTCATTCTAGTGCTTCTGTCATTCCCCCTTTCTTTGACTAAATAGACATCCTTATCTAAACCTTATGAATGCTTTAAATGCTAATAAGTGAATCTATACACTACATACTTTAACTATTTACAATGTTTAAAATGTAAAGAAACACATACCTGTCTTGATTACTTCTCTGCAACTGTACAATTGAATATACTTGCTGATTTCTATCTGACAAGTGCAGTGCTATAATTCTGAAGACACAGAGACAATGTTGGTGATGACAATGACAATGCTGGTGAATGACAATGGCAAAAAATGAATGACAATGGCGATAAATGAATGACAATGAATGACAATGGTGAGAAATGAATGACAATGAATGACAATGGTGAGAAATGAATGACAATGATGACAAATGGATGACAATGGTAATGGAAGAAAACAAGGCAAACATGCCAGATAACTGGTTTTCATGTAAGCCAACTCAGAAGTGCCTCCTGAGAGGTTTTCACTTTCTGAAATTTTTTTATTTTTATTTTTTTTTTATTTTTTATTTTTTTTCGTTTTTTTTTCATCAGAAGAGGCTGCCATTTCTGGTTTTCAACCAACTTCTGTTTTTTTTTTTCTCTTCTTGCTTGTACCCATGAAGGATATTTACAAACAAGATTATTCTTCTTTTTGCTTTTCGTGTATTTTTTTCTTTTTTTTTCAAAATTTTCAGCATCACCCTGAATCTGATATGGAAGAGAAATTCTCTTCCATCATGTGTACATCCAATGGAATCTGCTTCAAGAACTCCTTCTTAGTTAATGGTGTATGGTATATCTGAAGGTAATATCCATTCACCACTAACTTCCTCCTTAACTTATCAACCAAAGAAAGTTGAACTCCATTCTCAAATTCTTTTAGTTCATCCTTGCTGCTCTTAATGTGATCACCATGCCAAACTTTCCATTTTTGTTGACTGAACTCTGTTTGGTGAAGTGCTTCCAACCAAAGTTCATCAAATGCACTCAACTGCAAAATTTGTTCCTGTACCTGCAATAACTTAATGCCAACTGCTAAAGATGTACAAAGTGTTAGTAAAGCATTAAGATAAATCAATATATCAAACAAATTTACTTCCTGGCTTGTAGTCAGCCAACTATTATTTTTCAAAGGTTGTTTTGGCTGCTTTTCAATTTGTTTCATACCAGGCTGTACTGCATTGATTTTTGGAAAAGTTTGCATTAACAAATTAAGAGAGCAATGGAGTGGTAAAAGAGAATGAAAATTTTGTGAATGTTTATCAAAAACAATTCTTGAAGGAATTAACTTTGATAAATGGAAATGAAAAGATGAGAAAACATGATGACATCCATGTGGTAAATGAAGAAAATTGCTTTGTATTGGAATGTGTGACAAATGTTCAAGTTTTTGTTTTGCATCATTCCATAATAATTGTTTAATAGTAGTTTGTTCATCTTTAAAATCTGAATTTTGAACACTTTTAGCAAAAACAATTTTTTTGGATGAATCAAACTGTTCTTCGTTATCCTTTACAACTATGGAAGCCAAAGTTAAATTGCTATCTTTATTTTCCTTATATGATTTAAGAAACAATGAACTTCCTAGATAGTCACACTGAGGTGGAGTAAATTTTCTTGTAAACAAGTTTACTGATTTTTCACCTACATGTATGTTTTCAGGATACACTTTCTTCTTTTTCCTTCGTTTCTTAAAACACATTTCTTGAACAATCTTATTAATGATTGGCACATCTTTAATAGACTGAAGTAAAGAGATTTTAACAGTTAAATGTGTTAATTCCTTTATCCAATCTGATTTTGAAGATGTCAATTTTGATATTTTAGACTGTTCAAAACATGGTACTTGCTTTGATGAGTTATCTTGTGGGAGATCTTGTTTTAGTGTAGATTTATTTTCAAGTTTATTCCTTTTAACTCCTTTTTCTACACTGATAAGTGGAATAGGTTCAAGTAGTGTTTTACCTGAACACAATTGAGTTTTATCACAATCACTAGCATTCATTATGGTTGTACTTTCTGATTCAGCCATAGATACAGGGGTTACCTGTTTAACAATGTTAGGATTGACCACAGGTTGAAATGAAAACAGAGGTTGGTTTGCTTGTTGGTGTAGTTGTCTATAAGAGAAGTTATGAGTATGAGTAGGCAACAAGTTTAATTTATATTTTTGATAATGTTGTTGCCCTGTGTATAGTTTTTGCTGTTGTACCCATTGATTCCCTTGTAATTTTGGTTGTAACCATGGTGGATGTTGTTGATTCCATTGTTGTTGCACCCAGCCATGTTGAGACCATTCTTGGGAATATGCCCATGATGGTTGACTCCAACATTGTTGAAGTGGACCTGATGCAGACCATGGCATATACCAAGGATTATTTCCCCAATGTGCAGGAAATTGAGAAGCATTCTGATATGGAAACTTAATAAAATTACTCCCTTGTCCTTGTCCTACAAAATTATGTTCTTTCATAGGTTGAGACTGTTTTTCAAAGACACTTTTGAGTTCTGGTAACAAACTACATTGATCTGTGGGGTGTCCTTTTTGACAAATGCTACATGTAGCAGGTATAAATGTTTTGTTTAAAGGACAATTATGTTGCTTATTACTACATTTTGAACAATCTGAAGATTCAGCAGATTTACCTTTTTTATTGATTGTTTTATCAAGATGTACAGAAATATCAGTTTTAGTAAACTCTTTCATGCATTCATTCAAATCATGTTTATCATTACCAATTCTGTGTTTTTTATGCCTTGAATGAGAATATCTTTTGCAAAGTTTAATGATTTCCTGAAATTCAAGTGCATGTACATCTCCTCTTCCCAAAATATCCAATGCATCCCTAAATTCATCTTGCAGTCCTCTTAAGAATATGACTTTGCACATTTTAGGTTCAACATTACCGCATCTCTTATGAACAAAAGAAAATCTATCTATATAGTCTTCTAAAATTTTAGTTTCCTCTTGTTTCATTGTAAGAAATTCATCATGTGGATTATTGACTTGACAATATTCTTGGTATCTCTCCAAAAATATGTTTTCCATCTCATTCCAAGTTCTAATTGAATCAGGTGCTAAGGTGATAAACCATCGTAGAGCTGACTCTTTAAGAGTGGAAGGAAACAGTTTGAGCTTTTGTTTGTCATTAATGTAATCATGAGCCTGACACACAATCTTAAACTCAAATAAAAACATATCAGGGTCTTCAGATGTGACTCCCCTGAAAGTTGGTAACACTGAAGGTGGAATGATATTCATGGGAGCACTTTGATTAAGATCTAATTGAATTGGGTTTTGAAAAGTTCTAGGAGGTGCACTAGTTGCACTAAGGTGGACCACATTACTGGATCTCCTTTGATTCTCTAGTGATTCTTCCATTATAGGCTCCCCAAAACAATTGTAAATCTTATCAATTTGGCCTGATTGTATGAATTTGTCAAGAAAAAGTGGTGTTGAACTACTAATATTTCTTTCTTGTAATGATTTCTCAAATGATCCTGCAGTTCTTGAAGTGGATGATTGAGATTCTATAAACATTCCAACATTTTTGGGAAAAAAAAAAATTGACAACATAGTTTCAACCTTTTGTGAAGTTTTCTTCCTGTGGTTTCTTGCTATGCCTGCTTTCTAAATAAACTAAAATTCAATTTATCCAAAAACTGTTATTTATACCAGTTATTTATCCAGATTTTACTCTGAAGTTCACAACTTAGCACATTTAACAATTATTGGACTGCTTTTACCCTCTAACAACACCGTGTTCCCCGACAACGACGCCAAAAATGATGAGTGTCGTTAAACACATCATTTAATCATTAAATTGTCAAATCCAGGGCGGTGTCCAAAGGCTGTATACGATAGAAGGCTAAGCAAGTTGAAGATTAGTTTACTTAGGAAATGGCATATTTATTCAGTTTTTTGGGGTTTTAGCTTGCTTATAATCCTATGAACTGAAATGAAACCTAATTACATTTGCTAAATTTAAATTGCAGAAATGAAATGACTTTTAAATGAAACCTATTTACTTTTGCTAAATCTGAAAAATGCATTCAAAAACTGAACTGAAAGGAAAGTTGCAGAAAATCAGAATTGCAGTAAAAATAAACTGTAACTAATTTGCAGAATTAAATGACAGAAATGGAAAACTCAAAAAATAATAATGCAGATAAAACAATAAATTCAGAATCTGGAAATGATTTCAGAAAAGTAAAGTTGTGCATGAAAATGATAAAAACATAACAGGTTTCTTATCTCCCCTGCTGCAGACAGATTTAACAAGAAAAACCTGGTAAAAACCTTCCCCTGTTCCTGGAAGTGGGCCCTTGCTCCCTAGTTCAGAAGAAGGTGAAGAAACAGCTCTGAGTTACTTCTTGATTACTCTTTCAATCATACACCAAAACTGATAAAAACTGCACTTTTTATTGAATTATACACATGCAGAAAAATTTTGCATGTTACAATTACAGAATTTTGAAAATGCTACTTAATAATTCCTAAAAGCTCCTAATACCCTTCCTAATTTCTAATAGCTCAACCAGATTGGGAGCTAATTATTTATACTAAAAATATGCCAAATCAGGTGTAGAACAATTCCAATATTCAGGCATTTCAGGAATGCTGTTAAAACTGCATTCCTGAAATGTAGAATATGGTTACATAAAAATCTGATTTGTTTGTTGCAAGTTTTGGGGGGTCTTTGCATTGAAAAAGGTGTACAATTAATTAATACAACTGCTCCCACCGTTTTCCTGCCATTCTGCCACCTTTTCTGCGCGTTTTGGTCAAAACTGGGCTGTTCCGCATATTTCGGAGCAAAACTATTTTTGTTTCTGTCATTCCGGAGCAGTTACTGTTGTTCCGGAGCAGTCTTCCTGTTATTCCGGAGCAGTTCTAAAATAACAGTTTACAGCACAGTTTGCGAATCCGTTGTTGCTGATTTGGTGGAGTAGACTTATGAAGACCTCAACAAACTTATTTGCATGCTCCTTATGAGTTGTACTTGACAAATTCCAAGCCTTGCTATGTATGCATAGCTGGCTGGAATTTGTATGGGTCAAAAAAATAGCAAATACAGTTTTCAGCCAGTTTGTAATTTTGACCTGTTTTTGGCATTTTTCTTGCATTTAAACATTTCAGAAGGCATGAAATGAACGTTGTGTATCCCAACACATGATTGCACTATCACATTTTCACAATAAATCATTATTTTCAGATTTATCAACAAAAATAAGTAGAAAATACGAGAAAATCAAAGCAAAAACGAGAATATAATGCTTCTAAACATTTAAACATGAAAACAGTAGTATATATTGTACTTCATCAGCAAAATTAACATAAAAACACTTCAAAAAGGTTTATTAAAGATGTCAAAGCTAAGTCAAAAATGAGGCAATTTTTGTCCTCATCAGATATCGCGGCCAGTTGGAAGCCGCCACGTGGCATAATCTAAAGCAGCGTCAAAGTAGCAAGGCGGAGGACATTCAAAGGACTTTCATCGCGATATTTAAAAGAAAAGGCAAGGCACAGTGCGGAATAAGGCGAAGAGGTGGTTGGGTAGCGATATCGTGATAGTTTGTTCAAAGTGAGGCAAGACAGTAGTTGGGTCGCGATATTACGACATGTCACGATATCGCGGCCAAAAGAAGGCAGACCAAAGAGAACACGCGGGCAGCCATGCAAGGCCAAATTTGACACATGGCTGCCACGTGTGTCAAAACAACACAGCGGCTACAGGTGATAGACATAAAAGGAGGGGACAGCAATGAAGGAGGACATTCTGACTGAAGCGGCTGGTGCAGAGGCCATTAATACAAGCTCCTTGGTAGATCGGGCAGATGGCCATTTATGACAAAATTTTTGAAAAACCCGGAGAGGGGGAAAATTTGAATTTGAAATTTTTTAGGCGGGGCATTAATTGCCTAGAGGACCGGGACCTCGTTAAAAATAGGAAATTTTGTAATAGTCGGGATGGTGGACCGGAGAACAGGGGAAGCAGTGATAGTGGAAGAACCGAGCCGAGCATCGGTTAATGTATGCCTGCGGGCTGTTTATATTGGGATGCATGTAAATATTTTTTGAAGATTTCAAGGAAAAGGATGAATGTTTTTAACTACGTGAATGCGTGAGATATATCGGTCCACGTCAGTGGTATCAGAGCTAGTGGTTCCTGAGCGTACAGGCAGACCGCCGAAGGAGAGGCAGTTGTACCAGGACTTGTGGGAGGGCTTGAGATCGGGTGAGCAGGATGCCTCCAAGGAGAAACCCCGTTGGTGGAAGAGGCATGGCAGTAGAATATTTTTGGGCTTTACAGCGGTAAGTTCAGGCCCTGCAAGAAGAATTGCGCAGAGGACATGAACCGAGAAGAGATGTAGACAGTGAGGATGAAGTGGAAGAAGAAAATCAGTTTGAAGAAGAAGAAGAAGAAGTTGTGGATCCGGCACAAGCCAGATTGTACAAGGCCATATCCCAGATCGAGAAGATGCCGAAGATGGAAGTTGCTACGTATTTCGGGAACTTGAATCTAGAGGAATTAATAGATTGGATAAATGACCTGGAGGAATATTTTGAATATGAAGAGGTTGAAGATCCCGAGTGGGTCAGATTTGCCAAAACTAAATTAAAAGGTCATGCCAGCATATGGTGGAAGGGAGTACAGCTGGAACGGAATCGAAGAGGAAAGGAGCAGATAACAAGATGGGACAGAATGGTAGACAAATTAAAAAGACAATTCGTCCCCGTAGATTATGAACTAGACCTACTACGTAAAATGCAGAGTTTGAGACAGATGAATAAAACTGTCTAAGAATATACGGAGGAGTTTTATAAAATCTCCATCAGAACCGGTCATTTGGAAGCAAGCAAGGAAAAAGTGGCCCGTTACATTAATAGGTTGAGACCCAGTTTTCAAGAGGAGTTGAGCTTGGTTCGGGTGAGCACCATTGAAGATGCTTACCAGTTTGCTCTGAAGGTGGAAGAAAAACTGAATAGGAAGTTTGAGGGCAAGCAAATAGGAAGAGGGAACGGAGGAAAGACCGGTGGAAGGAAGGATGAAGGAAAAGAAGAAAAGAAAGAAGAGACTAGCAGTAGCCAGAATCAGAAAGAAGACGAAGAACCCAAATCGCAAGTTCATAATGATGGCTACCCGAAAGGAAGAGGTAGATCTGGACGCAAGTATGGAAGAGGAGTGTTCTGAGGAACATGTTTCCACTGCGAAGAAGAGGGGCATCAGGAATATGAGTGTCCCCAGCACCCCGAGAGAGTAAACAAGAAACAAGTAGGTCCTGCCAGAGCAGTTGTGGCAGTTGAAGATGCTGACTCAGAACATTCTAAAGAAGCTGAAAAAGGAGAAGCAATGATTGTGAGGAGGACCGGTTGAGTGAGGAAGACATATCTGAATAGAGGAGAAGCCTGTTTCGCACCCGATGCAAAAGTGCGGGCAAAGTCTGTAATGTTATTATAGACAATGGGAGTATAGATAACTTAGTTTCTGAGGAGATGGTTACTAAGTTGCAGTTGGAAAGGAGGAGACACCCGCACCCGTACCGGATTGCATGGTTGCGAAAGGACCACAGAGCTTGGGTCCGTGAACAGTGCTTAGTTACGTTCAATATTGGGAGGTACCAGGATGAAGTCCTGTGTGATGTTTTCCCCATGGATGCTTGCCATTTGCTGTTAGGAAGGCCATGGCAGTTTGATCGAAGTGCAGTGCATGATGGTCATGCAAATACTTACACCTTGATGAAAGATGGAGTGCGGCACAAGTTGAAGCCATTGCAGACCGAAGATGAGAAAGTGTGTAGTAATGCCAGAATTTGTCTGGTAGAGGGCAAAAAATTTATTGCCAAGAAGTAGGATTTGGTCAGGTTGTAGAGGCAGGTGAATGTCGGGAGGTGTTGCCAAAGGCGGTGACTGAACAGCACCGAAGTGAAGATCACTTCTCCAGGTGTCTAATGCAGGAGCATTCGGCTACAGTCGAGCAATCGTGCATCTTCCAAATTTTTTTCATATTTTCTAGGTACTTTGCATTTTATTTTACTTATTTCCAGCTTGGGAGAGGTTTGGCAAAGCAATTTTTTGATTTGGAGAAGTTTTCTAAGGCAGGGGGGGAGGGGTCGCGAAATCGTGACATGTCACGATTTCATGACATGTCACGAAATCGCAGCCCAAAGGACTGCCTTTTGGCTGTGGCGAGTTTTTGTCGTGATATCGTGATGTCACGATATCACGATGTCATGATATCGTGACTGTTTCACAAAGTAGAGGTGAGGAGCTTCAGTTGTCACGATATCGTGACGTCATGATATTGTGACGTCGTGATATCACGACATTATTCAGTGATTGGCGAAGGAGGTTCCTGTCATGATATCGTGGCTAGTTGGAAGCCGCCACGTGGCATAATCTAAAGCAGCGTCAAAGTAGCAAGGCGGAGGACATTCAAAGGACTTTCGTCATGATTTTTAAAAGAAAAGGCAAGGCACGGTGCGGAATAAGGCGAAGAGGTGGTTGGGTCATGATATCGTGACATCACGATATCATGACGTCTTGATATCGTGACAGTTTGTTCAGAGTGAGGCAAGACAGTAGTTGGGTCGCGATATCACGGCCAAAAGAAGGCAGACCAAAGATAACACGCGGGCGGCCATGCAAGGCCAAATTTGACATGTGGCTGCCATGTGTGTCAAAACAACATAGCGGATATAGGTGATAGACATAAAAGGAGGGGACAGCGATGAAGGAGGACATTCTGACCGAAGCGGCTGGTGCAGAGGCCATTAATACAAGCTCCTTGGTAGATCGGGCAGATGGCCATTTATGACAAAATTTTTGAAAAACCCGGAGAGGGGGAAATTTTGAATTTGAAATTTGTTAGGTGGGGCATTAATGGCCTAGAGGACCGGGACCTCGTTAAAAACGAGAAATTTTGTAATAGTCAGGATGGTGGACCGGAGAATAGGGGAAGCAGTGACAGTGGAAGAACCAAGCCGAGCATCGGTTAATGTATGCCTGCGAGCTATTTATTTTGGGATGCATGTAAATATTTTCTGAAGGTTTCAAGGAAAAGGATGAATGTTTTTAACTGCATGAATGCGTGAGATATCCCGGTCCACGTCAAATGGCTTGATTTTTCTTTATAGGATAATAAGCAAGAAATTATTAAAAAATAAAAATTTATTCTGAATAATTTGAAATGGCTAGACACAAACTATTTGCAGTACAACAAGACATTGCCCTATAAAGTTCTCTGATACCACTTGTTAAGAACCTTAAAATAAAATAAAATCACATCCACAAAATATTGTAATGATAATATAAAATAAGCTTGAAATTAACAATATTACAATATGAAATGGAAATGCAATAGATTATATTACAAAATTGAAAAACACATTATAGAATTACAACCCTCTTTGAGGGGGAAACCTCCTTAGAAGTGAAGCTTCGATACAGCAAAATATGATATGATCCTTCTTGCCCCCTTGGCTCTTTTATAGACTTTGGCTATCCTAAACCTAATGATCAAGGATTCTCATCCATGTGCAAGTGGAAGTCTAACTTTTAAATAATAATTGTTACATCTTTAAATAATATCTTTTTATAATAAATAATGGTTATATCACATGGGTCCATAAACCTAGGCATTTTAAGTACCACATGACTAAAAAATTATTATTAATATTATAATATGATGGCATAGCATTGCTTAATACTACTATGTCATCCTCTACATCCACAATAAGTGAAACGACCTCATCCACCATCACCACAATATTTTTATCTATTAGTCTACATGCCACTTCATCCACCTCTACATCATTAATTTCTACTCTACTTGTATTTATTCTACTTGTAACCACATAGACCACATCCACCATCGTATTTTACATGTTGTCATCTCACACATCTCTGTCTACCACTTTTTCCACCATCCTAGCTCCTGAGAAATAGAAAGTCATGAAAATATTTAGATTTATTTATTAAGGACTTATTATTGTAGCACTAAGGACATATTATTGGAGCACTAAGGACCTATTTGAGAGCACTAGAGGATACTATTTATGATTAAGCTCCAACACAAAAAAATATATACCATAGGGGTCGACACCCAAGCCCAAAAGGAGATCCAATTGGTGTCGATCCAAATAAGAGATTCAAGGACTATTGAGGGATGACTCATCCTTCATACACCATGACCTCCTTCCTATTATAGATTTTTCTTCCTCATAAACAAGTGGTGATGGACTTAGTTGAATATTACATGTAGAGAGCTCAATAGGTGATGTGGGAGCATATTATATTTTACTAAAAAATTATTTAACGATTGGTGAACTATTTGCGTAACTGCAAAATCCTACATATAAAGGAGGGAAGAGGAAGAGGAAAAGATAGGTAATAATAAGAGGTCAAAGGATGGAAAGACTAAGGATAAGATAGAAGGGAGAAAAACCTAGAGATGGTTTACATGAAGGTATCTAAGAATAGAGATGATTGTATAAGTCTAGGTTGGAAGTAGTACAATGTTGTGTGTAACCTTATACCATAAAAGAAATAAAATTTCATATTCCACTCTAATATAGTTTCTATATATATTTAAAATAGTGGGTGCATTGTGTTACTAGATTTGCATGCTATGTAATACAATTGGTGTATGTAGGATCACAAGATTGTAGGAGAAGATAGAGTGTGATTCCAACCCAAGCAAAGGCATCATTTCAATGTACAAAAGATAGTTCAAATATATTTTTCATTCAAAGAAATAACCTAGCCTAATTCCAATAAGAATTAATCCACCATTCGAGTGGGGGAATAAATGGCATTCAAAGGAAAGTGTAAGTCAAATGAAAAGGTGGGCATTAAATTTATTCAAGGAGCATGTGATTACCATTCTTATATATATTAAGATTGTCATCCAAATACAACATCGTTTAGGTAAAGAACTAATCACCATTGGAGTGGAGGTTTAGAGCACCGTTCAATAAAGAAATATTGTCATTCAAAGCAATTGTCATTCAATTTAGCTAGCATTCAAGTAATAATTGTTGTTCAAGTAAGGAAACATTGCTCGTTCAAGTGGTTGCACCAAAACTACCATTCAAGTAAATTATATTACTCCATTCAAGTGAAGACTTCAATGTTATTCAAGTAACGATATTGTGCTATTTAAGTAGGGATGTAGTTCCCTTACTATTGTACATATAGTTTATGGTTGTCTATAAAATGTTTCTACTTTGGAAGGTAGTCATTCAATTGACCTCTTTCTATTATCATTGTATCATTTGGTATCAAAGTTATATTTTTTTTAGAGGTTTGTAATATGCATCAAAGGAGATATGATACAACAAGAAGAACTTGATGTTTGTTGTGTGTTGACCAATAGATATAGCTAAAATACTAAGAGTATGCTTTTCTAGATTAGATGCAATAAATATTACCCAAAAGAGTGGCATTCATCTTGAGGAAGTTAGTGATAATGAAGAGGAGAAAACTAGTCACCTAGAATCTTGAGATGAAGAGGAAGGAGAAGAATCATTGAATTACTTGATTTGGGTAATTTCTAGCATGGGAAGTAAGCCAAAGATGTATACTCCAAATTTTAATGGAAGTTTAAATACTAAGGAGTTGATCGACTAGATAATAGACATGGAGAGATTATTTGACTATGAATCTAAGGAGGATCTGAAATGGGTCAAATTTTTATGTAGAGGGCTAAAATGACATGCTTCAATTTGGTGGAATAATTTCCAAATAGAGAGGTAATAATGATAAAATCCAAGTTGAAATCTAAATTTGTACCTACTGATTATTAGAGTGGGTTATTTAGAAGTATACAAAACCTTAAGCAAAATGAGTTGGGAGTGAAAGAGTATACAAATGAATTCTATAAATTAACCATAAGAATAGGTCATATCAAATATCATGAGGATAAATTTGCAAGATACACAAATTGACTAAGGTCATCCATACAAGGTTAAATTAGTATTATTCTAATTATAATGGTTGAAGAAGCATATCAATATGTACTCAAGGTAGAAGAGAAGTTGAAACATAAGAAAAAACCACTCTAGATGGGGAGGAAAGTATTCAAGAGGAAGAGGAAAATTCCATGGAGGAAGAGTGCAACAAGTTCATGATGCAATAGAAAATTTTACCAAAATAATAGTTTTAGCTAAAGTACCAAATAAAATGGTGAATCACCAAGAGAATGAGGTGGATTTGGTGAGGGTAGAGAATATCGTTCTACTAGAAAGTGTTATAGATGCTTTAAAGGAGGGAATAAATAATATAAATTCCTTCAAGTACAACAAATCAATGGATGAGGGAAGAAAGCCAATAAAGAAATTGCGCAAGTAGGTTAATAAAATATCACTTTAGCGAAGCATATGGAGGAATCAAAATAATGAGAATCCTTATGACGAGAAGGATATTTTTAAAACTAGTGAAGGAGGTGTAGGAACTAGTGCAAAGAAAGAACCTATTTATTTTTAATTCTAGAGGTATATATTGTAAGATAATTGTGGATAGTGCAACATAGACAATGTAGTATCAATCGATATGGTGGAGAAAATTAGCTTGGAGAGAATAGAGCATTTGAATTTTTATAAAATGTCATGGTCGCATAATGGACATAAAATTTGGGTAATTGAACAATGTATGATGAATTTTTATATTGGTTCTTATAAGGATGTAATTCTACGTGACATCATGTTGATGGATGAACACCATATTTTATTGGTTATACCATGGTAGTTTTACAAAAAGGTGATAAAAAAATTAAGAATGAATAATTATTCAATTGTCAAATATGGCATATGTTATACATTGAGTCCATTTAAGGACAAAATATAAGAGGTGGATAGCAGTTCTAAAATTTTCCTACTCTCCAGAAAAAAATTCCTACAAGACTTGAAGAAAGGAGTGTGCTTTTCCTTCACTATCAAATTTATTGAAGATAAAATAGATGATGAAAGGGATGAGATTCCTCATGAAGTAAATAATATTTTCTAAAATCCTCACTAAAGAGTTGTTGAATGAATTACTTCCTATGAGGATCATTAAACATAACATAGAATGCATACCTAGGTCAAGTTTTCCAAACAAGGCAACTTGTAGGATGATACACTTGGAAAATGAAGATATGAAAAGACAAGTTCAAGAACTATTTGAGAAGGGGTTGATTAGGGAGAGCTTGAGCCCATTTTTAGTACCATCCATATTAATACCAAGTAAATATGGATAATGGCATATGTGTATAAACTCCCAAGCTATTAATAAGATTACAATAAAATACCAGTTTCTATTACCTTGTATGGATTATTTGATGGAATGTTTAAGTGAAGTAAAGTACTTCATAAAGATGGATTTGAAGATTAGTTACCATACAATTGAAATAATATAAGTATATGAGTATAAAAGTACATTTAAGAACAAAAAATGCTTGTATGAATGGTTGGTCATGTCCTTTCTATTACCAAATGAACCCAACACTTTTATGTGGTTAATGAATGAAGTCTTGAAATTTTTTATTGGTAAGTTTTTGGTGGTTAAATTGGATGATATTTTGTTGTTTAGCAAGATGAAATAGGAACACCTAATGCATTTGATGTTAGTTTCACAAATATAGGAGGAATACTTGCTAATTAATTTGAAGAAATTTAGTTTTTTGAAGGAAGATTTGGTATAATTAGGTTTTGTTATTTATAAACATAGATTTTAGACGAATCCAATAAATTTAAAAGCTATTGTGCATTAGCCATCACCAAGAAGTATGTTTGATATGAGAAGCTTCCATTCTTTAGCATATTTTCATAGTAAAATTTTGAGAACTTTTAGTGGAATTTGTGCTCTAATGATAGAAACAATGAAGGAGGGTAAGCATGAGTTAAAATTAATGTGTCATTAAAATAATATTTCAAATCTTGAAAGAGAAAGTGATAGAGTAAATGATTCTAACATTTTTGGACTTAAAAAAAGTTTTCCAAGTAGATTGTGACACAAGCATAAAATCTATTTGAGGATTTTTGAGTCAAGACGACAAGCCCATTACTTATTTTAGTAAGAATTTAATTGAGGCAAAGAGAAAAAAAATAGTTTATGATCAATATTGTAATGCTATTGTTCAAGCACTCATGATTTGGAGGCATTACTTATTTCCAAAAGATTTTGTGTTGTTTATGGATCATCCCTTGCAATTCATTAATAGCCAAGGTAAATTGAACCACATATATATGCAATTGGTGAAGTATATTCAAATTTACTTATTTTTAAAGCATAAAAGTGATATTTTAAATTAAGTACTAGATGCCTTAAGTAGAATTTTGTTGGTGAATGCAATAAATATTGAAGTTGTAGATTTTGATGTTATGAAAGAGCTTTATGATGATGATTCATACTTCAAATAAAATTGGGAAGCATGTAAGAACCCTACTATGGGAGATAAAATTCCATGGCTTGACTATTTTATCAAAGATGGATTATTATTCAAGGGACAACAATTATGCATACCATAGAACTCAATGAGAGAAAACTTGATAAGAGAAAACTATAGTGGAGGACTTGTTAGATATTTTGGAGTAGATAAAACCATGGAATATCATTGTGTAAGTTATTATTGGCCAATAATGCATGTGGATGTAAGAATATTTGTGTAGTGTTGACAAGTTTGTCAACATATAAAGGAAAGAAGCCAAAATATTAGGTTGTATCAGCCATTACCAATTCTAAAAATACCATGGTAAGACATATGTATAGACTTTGTCCTTGGATTATCTCAAAAAAAAAGAGGTAATGATTCCATTTTTGTTGTTGTTGATAGATTTTAAAATATGACACGTTTCATGCCCTATAGAAAAATGAATGATGCTACTCATATTGTTGATTTATTCTTTAGAGAATTTGTAAGATTACATGGTTTACCAAAACATATTGTATCAAATAGGGATACTAAATTTGTAGGTCACTTTTGGCACACTTTGTGGAAAAATTTGGACACCATATTGAATTTTAGTTTAGCTTATCATCCACAAATGGATGGACAAACTAAAGTGGTGAATAGAAGCCTTGGAAATTTATTAAGGTGCTTATTTTATAAGAAGCTTAAGTTATGGGATACCATTATAACATAGGTAGAATTTACATATAATAGTTCAATAAAAGCACAACCAAAATTTGATTCCAAATTGTGTATGGAATCTATCCAAGGGGAGTATATGAGTTGTGGAGTACAGTTGATATGCAGAGACCTAGTGCAATAGTAGAAGACTTTTTTTAATAAATGCATGACTTACATTTGGAAATAAAAGTTGATATGGAGAAGAGTTACTATGAGAAAAAATTGATGAGATGATCTCAAATGTCAAACACAATAATTTCAGGTTGGCAATTTCATTTTGGAAAATTTACCAAAGGAAATATTCCCAAAGGGTACTTATAACAAGCTCAATCAGAAGAATATTGAACCTTGTAAGGTCTTGAAGAATTTTTTAGCAAATGCCTATGAAATTGAACTCCCAAAAGGATTGGATACTCACTGATTTTTAATATGGTGGATTTTTATCCATACTATGAAAATCCTATGGAGAATAGCAAATATATCATATTTTATTTCCCAATAGAAGAATGAATAGTGAGTTGTAAAAAAAATAATAGGATAAAATTGAGGCAGTGATAGATTCTAGAGTGGCCAAGAGAAAAAGAGGTAAACTATATTATGATTATTCAATCAAGTGGAAGAACAAGGTAGCTAAAGCAATGACATGGATAAATGCTTCTAATACATATAGAATTTCAATTATGGATTCAAAAAAAAATTATGAGTTTTAGCTCATGAAACATTTCCTCTTACCTGGAAAGTATGATGCAGGAGCATATTAGCTTTTATTTAAAATTTATTAAATGGTTGGTTAACCATTTGGTTAATTATTGAATCTTACATATAAAGGAGGGAAGAGGAAAGGAAAAATACACTTAGGGGAGAATAATAGAAAACAATGTTGGTGAGCTTAAGGAGAAGAGAGAAGGGAGAGACCTAGATATGGTTTGCATGAAGGTGTCTGAGAGTAGGGATTATTGTATGAGTCTAGGTTGGAAGTAGTACATTATTGTGTGTAACATAATACCATAAAAGCAATAAAAAATTATATTCCACTTGAATGTATTTTTTGTATGTCAAATGGTGGGTGCATTATGTTACTAGATTTACATGTTGTGGAATACAATTAGTATGTGCAATATTATAGGACTACAATAGAATATAGACTGTGGTTGTAGCCTGAGAAAAGGCATCATTCCAATGTGTAGAAGATATTTTGAATAGATTTTTCATTTGAAGAAGGAACCTAGACTCGTTCTAGAAAGAACTAATTCATTTTTTAAGTGAGAGAGTGAATATTGTTCAAAGGGAAGTTTAGTTCAAATGGAAATTTAGGCATCAAAGTAATTCAAGTGAGGAATGTGTGATTACAAATGCTATAAATATTAAGATTTCCATTCAAATACAACATCATTCAAGTGAAGAACTAACCACCATTTAAGTGGAGTTTTAGAGCACCATTTAGTGGGGAAATATTTTTTTATTATTATTATACTAGAGAAATCGATAACTCGTTACAATTTTCTACACCTCTTTGTGGGTTCGAAACTCGCTCTTTTTTTGCAAATATAACCTCCAGTCGCATTGGTTAAACCTTTTACGTAGCTAGATACATTGATGCAACACGTCCACTGGTACTACGAAACTCAAGGGATTGGAACCTTGGTCTCCATACTCCTATAGAAGCATTTTGACCATTGAACCAAGCTCTCGAACCCTTTTTAGTGGGAAAACATTATTGTTCAAAGAAATTTTCTTTCAAGTCAACAAATATATAACTATTGTTCAAGGGAACATTTCTCATTCAAGTGATCACACCAAAATTTCCATTCAAGTAAATGATACTACTTTGTTCAAGTGAAGACCACAACGTCATTCAAGTGGGGATATAGTTCCCATATTGTTGTACATATAGTTTACTATTATTTATAAAATTATGTTACTTAGGAAGGTAGTCTTTAAATTTACCTCCTTCTATTAGCACTACATCAATAGGCCATTGAACAAGTCTACATGGATGACTTCATCATGAAGGGTGTCACCCACGAGGATGTAGGTAGATAAAAAATGTAAGAGGATCCTATTCATCAAAGCTAAACCCATTGATCCTAGTTACCTTGTCATGACCTTCAATTACATAGCTAGGTTATCAAGGTTGAACCTATAGCAGGAAGTGCACATTGGACTTGTCTATTTTCTAAATATTCCAACCTATCCATGTTCTATAACTACTTGATGTTGGTTGGTAAGAACTAAATATACGTTAAATAAAATAACAAGTTTACTATTTTCCTAGAACAAGAGAAGGCCAAAATGTGTTAATGGAAGTAAGATGTGAAGAGATTGAAAATATAGGTAGAGGCCATAAAAAGAGAGAGGGATGAGCAAAATCAATTGGTAGATTAAATGAAACAAGAATAGCAAAAATAGCCAAAGGAAATGGATTATACATATAAATAGAAGGATGATAAAATATCTAGGTTGAAATAATTGGAGAAAACTTTAAATCTAAAGATTGAGTCTAAAAATTTTAAAATATTATCCATATATATTATTAATGGTATATGGGATAAGATCTTGGATAATTCTAAGCATGTAAACTTATACTTACAACATATTTGAGCATTTGATGGTCTCCTAACTAAAGATAAGTTTATCTTTGATAGTGTGGAGTTTGGCATGCCCTCAAAAGCAAACTATATATAAATAATGAGGCATATCCATAAGGCTACTACTCAACAACTATAACAACAAGAACTTCTAACAAAATAGGTGGTATAGATATAATTGATGAGCATTCCATTAAAGCAAGAAATATTTACCACCTATAAGGCCTATGATAGATTAAAGGGAGTTGTAGACAAATTGAGAATATATATCATGAAATTGGTCTAAGGAGGGATTTCATACCCTCTTTTAGATTATGATACTATACAATATGATGATGAATATATAAATATAATTGAATAAAATGAGAAAATAGTGTTTCATGTAGATAAGGCTTCACCATCGGATGTAGTAGCCAATACCCCTAACATCATATTCCAACTAGAAAATATTTTTGAGGGAGTGAAGGCAATCACTAAATCTAAGGAAGCACTACCATAGGAAGAATTTGATTATCTAATGGTATCTATGGCATAGATCAAAATAATAAACATTACCTCTAACATAGAATGGTTGACTTTATAAAATTTGCCACCCAAGTAGAGTCTCTAGTCAAAACTTTGAGTATTATTTTCTTTGATTTTATTACCTAAGGAATAAGGTCATCTAGGGTTTTTTACCAACTAATATTTATGTTACTACAAGTCACAAAAATATAGTATGAGGTACTACCTTTAATGCACAAGTGGCTCGATAACATATATTAGGAATGGAAAGCATGAAGCTCTAGGTTGGATAGGGAGAGTCAACAATTTTGTAAGTTTGAGGTAACCTACAATAGAAAACATACTAATTGATGTAGTTGAAGATTCATTGAACTAATGATCGATCGAACCCTGATCCATTAGAATATTGCCCAAGGAAATTTAGATTGAAAGTGATGTTTTTGAAGTTTTTTCTATAATTTGAAAATATAATTTGTTTTTACTCATGGTGAAAAGGAATAAATTTATTACTATAATTAAGATACTAGGAATCACAAAATATCTTTTGGGTACTATTGATCCAAGGAATTGTCTTGACTTCTAATTAAGTTTTGTGCTCCCAAATCTAAGTTTCAATAGGATTGGATAGGTTTTCTAGAGGATTTCTCAATGTATGTATTAAGTTTAACTCCCTAAATTCCTCGTATGGATATCTAATCTAAGCTAAAAACTTGCATGGAAATCACATGCATGAAATGAAATACATAAAATTAAATTGTAGAAAGTAAATTTATGAAATTTAGAGTTTAAAGCATAGTAGTTACACTATAGTAAGGGTAGCATGTGATAAATAAACATACAATAACTCAAATAACATAAATATCCATCCATTAATTTGATTATCAAACTAATAAGTGAATGGAAAGATGGGCTGGAAGGATCATGCCCAACCACTGCACACTTAACAAACCATAAGGATGTTGCCTCTAATAGGATGCACACACACTTGATAATTTCTCACAACCTCATGAATACAAAGCACAATGTGGATTTCATATAATGTAGCTCTAAATTCTCATGGTCAAAATATTATTATAATGGGGGCCCTAGGTCCCTACCCCTAAGTTACCTAAGGTGAAAAACAATTACTCCTAGTGAAATTAAATTGATGAGGCACAAGAATACCTCATTTTTATGACCTCTTACCACCTTTTTGCACCAATAGAATGTTTCTTGTTTTGATTATTTCATTAGTGATGTGATTATATAGGAAAAATAGGTATAAATTTTCACTTAGACAGAGTGTAGTCATTTGCTAAGATAGGTAATATAGGACTAAAATGCTAATTTTTGACAAGTTTATGAAGGTTTATTTAACCTTGTTTACAACAAGGGATTTTTGTAGAGTTTTGGATATTATTTCAAGCTCACTCTTTGCCTAGGACTATAGTTAGACAAGGTGTTTAATTGCATTTGTTAATCTTGCATTGAACCTAACCTTGTTCACTAGGCACTAGATAGAACAGTTATACACTAGTTCCAAACAAGACCATGGCCTATCACTAGAACTTTGGTTAGCTAAAATTAGAGTTATGCATAAGGGGTAGTACTAAAAAAGTAATTATAAAATTGGGGTGAATCAAGGTGAATCGTGTATAAATTTTGGGGTTAATTTTTCAAAATTGTACACATAATTTATCAAAATATGGCAAATTTTCAAAAAAAATTCACATAAATTATCAAAAAAATTAAATGATGACTAGAAAAAGGCAAGTGGCAGAAGGTGAGTGGAAGAATATGACTGGAAGAATATGAATGGTGGAAAGCTACTGGAATAAGTTGAGTGGCAGAAGATGAATGGCACAAGGTGAGTGGAATAAGGTGATTGCAAGGCAAGTGGCAAAAGGCAACTGACATAAGGTGACTGGTAGATGGTGAGTGGTAGAAGATGATTGGTGGAAGGCGAGTGGCAGAATATGACTGGTAGGTGGCGAGTGGCAAAAGGCAAGTGATAGAAGGTGAGTGGTAGAAGGTGATTAGAAGAAGGTAAGTGGTAGAAGGTGAGTGGTAAAAAGGTGACTGATAAAAGGTTATTGGTATAAGGTGAGTGAAAGAAGGTAACTAGCACAAGGTGAGTTGTAGAAGGTGACTATCACAAGGTGAGTGGTAGAAAGTGACTTATAGAATGTGAATAGAAAAATATGAGTGGAAGAAGGTGACTTGTAGATGGTGAGTGGTAGAATGTGACTAGCAGAAGGTGAGTGGTAGAAGACGGCTGGCATATGGTGAGTGGTAGAAGGCAACTAGCAGAAGGTGAGTGGTAGAAGATAATTGGTAGGTGGAAAGTTGTAGAAGGTGACTAGATAAATGTGACTAGCTGATGGAAAGCGGTAGAAGGTGATTGGCACAAGGTTACTGGTATAAGTCAAGTGGTAAAATATGACTCATAGGTGGCGAGTGGTAGAAAGTGACTGGTAGATAGCAACTTGCAGAAGGTGTCTAGTAGAAGGCGACTGGTAGATGGATACTAGTGGATGGTGACTAATAAATGATGATTGCAAAATGTCATCAATAAGATGCTACCATGTTCCCTCTCATATACCATGTGTCACGTATCCGTAGACTTTAGCCCTGCATACTTCTGTAAATAGAAATGCAAGGTCTTTTTTTGCCTTTCCCAGAGCATTTTTAGAGCTTTTTCCAGAGCTTTTTCAGAGTGTTTTCTAGTATTTTTAGAACATTTTCCACAACGGTTTTAGAGCATTTTAAGAGGGTTTTCAGAGTGTTTTCTAACATTTTTAGAGCATTTTCCACAGTGATTTTAAAGCATTTTCAAACGGTTTTTTGAGCATTTTCAAAGGGTTTTCAAAGTATTTTCAGACAATTTTAGAGCATTTTTCATGGTGTTTCTAGAACATTTATAGACTATTTTTAGAGCATTTTTCATATCATTTTCAGTACAAATTCTTGAAAATGGCTAGCTCTTCCTCTATTTTGCCTTCAAAAGTGTCATTCAAGAACTACTTTTGCCCAAAAATTAAGAATATTTTTGGCACTCTTGTAAGAGATTCGAAATGGGTTTACACCTCTGAAGTTGTAAGAGTAATCAAGATGCCATAGTTTAACGTTGAAGTCTCCCGAATGCAAAGGATAGTTAGTTGCTACAACCATGACGAGTCCACTTTTCAGATCAAAGTGGATAACAAGGATATTGTTTTTTCTATGAAACCCTTAGATGTGCAGTGACTAATAGGTTTTCCATTTACGGATGGTCACCTGGTGAACAACCAATATGCCTTGACCAAATATGTCAAACAACTGCTAGAATCCAAATTTAGTGTCCATTCAGACAATTTGAAAGGTATATTTTTAAAACTTAGTTTTTATTTTTCTTCATTTTTGATGTATTGTTGTTTTCATTCTCTAATAACGTTCTCCCTATTGTAATTTCTGTTTTCTAATCATTTTCTCCATTTTTTTAGTTAATTCTTCTAAGTCGAAAATGGATTTAAATATTTCCAATGTTGGAGATAAATTTCTTCATGCTTACATTGAATTTTTCTAGGCAAGACTTATTTTACAAGGGTGACCTACTAAAATACCATTTTGGGTATTGTCCTTAATAATTCTATGTATTTATGGTGGTATATTTTATTGGTCCACGCACATTTCCAACCACCTTAAACAGGATCTTTTGAGTGCCTAGAAAATTCAATCTTCTTATGTAGTAACCAACAACTTTGTTCTTTCTCTTTTTCATGAAGCATATTTCAATCTTCTAAATAGCCCTCCTCCAACTACATTGCACCCAAGCTTGTTGGCTATTGGTATGATGAAGAATGAAATACAGGTAAAATTATTGTTTAGAATAATCTCTATTTTCTTTATTTTCAATCAATTTTGTTATTTTCTAATTTTCTTTTGAAAGCAAAAAAAAACAACTCAATCTTCTAGTAAAATGGATGCCACCTTTAGGATTCAAAAAGTGTCTGCTGATTCTGATACGCAATTGCAATCATCACCAATAACTACCTCTAAACGTGTGAGGTCTCCTGGTGATCATCTTACATGTATATATCTTGTTACTTTTGGACGTGTTGGAATAGACATTGAAAAAGTAACCTTTGACTCATAAGATAACCTTATTATTCAAAAGTACTATATTAAATGATGTATTTTAATGAATTAAAATTATATTTAGTTTGAGAAAATATTTTTAATATTTTCAGAGCAATGGCAAATGGTTACATCATCAACGGGTGCAGAGTTCGATTCTGGTATGTTGGGTTAAAATAATCTCTTTTTATGGCATTGTTTTTTACACTAGTTTTAATTTATATTTTCATGTGAAATTTTGTAGATGCACCAATTACATTCAAAAGACTAAAAAAATAGATGCCTCCATTGTATACACACCCGCAAACATACCAACAGTAAGTTCCATAGTAATTTCATCCATAGTAGGTACCACCAGTGAGGAACCAATCTTGCACGCATGGGAAACAGTTCCTCACACCACCACCTATGGGAATAAAAAATTTTTCCTAGACACACACTATGTCTTAGTCTAATGTTTCAATGTTCCCAATTTTAACCCTTGAGAATTTCTCAAATGTAGAGAGCGCATCTCAAATACCCTCTAGAAATCTCAATGATAATTTTCTTTATCAGGATATGAATCCTAAAAATTTTCTATTAAATGCAAGTGATGTGCTTCAGAGTCTACAAAGCCATTATGAAGCAGAAGATAATGTTTAGGTATATGCCTCCATATTTTCCTCTTCCCCCCCAGCAAGTCGCCACCCATCATCATCTGAATGATGATGATAAAGTTAATTTTTCGTAAACTGTTTTATTAGCCAATAGATGTAAAGCTACAATTAATAATAGTCTACTTGTAGATATTGATAGATTAAAATATTGGGAATATCAGGCTAAGGTTTTTATAAAAGCAATAAATTCTCGATACAAGAATTTTTTAAATAGAAATTAGTTGTTTTCAAAGGTGGAGAATGAGCCACAAAAGCTTGATGCTTTGTTATATAAAGCTGAATCTAACCATTATGAAGTTATGGCCATTATGCTAGATTGATTAAAAATATCAATGCCAAGGCCCAAGCATATTTCAATGAATGGTCACTAGATAAGAAAAAGTAGTAGTTGCAAAAACTGCAAGACTTATCGCTGATGTAAGTTTTACATATAACATAAATCATTTTTTTCTTAAATATATTTTGTTTATAAATATTAACATTTTTTCTTCCATTCTACTGACCTAATTATCAGCACTTAAAGCAGCAATTCAGTGCCATGAAAACGTTGATTAATACTGTAAAAATTAGTGTGACTAATGTTATTGAAGTGAAGAAAATATTACAATACACTATTAGAGAAAACAATTGGTTGAAGAATTTTATCAAAGATAAGGACCTGGATGTGGAGGTTGTATTAAAATAAAAGGAGAAAGAACTGAATGCACCTTTTAGAGAAGATCTAGTGAAGGAAGAAGTTTTATTTCTATTTGGGATAAACACTATAGTTGAAAGTATAAGGGTTGGTGCATTGGAAGCAAAGGATATTGAGCAAGATGCAACTAAAACATCAAGCACCGTGCAGAAATAAAAGTAGAATATTGTTGCTTTTTTAATTGAGGATAAACCAAACATGTTGCATAGCTTTTTTGTAAATTGTAAAAGAATGGTATATTTTTTAAATCAATAAAAAAGACAATTTCCAAAAAATTTGTTTTATCTTTTTGTAATTTTGTTTTAAATATTATGATGTTTTGATTAGTTGTGTGGATGCAATAAATAATTTTGAATCTTGTGGATGCAATAAAATGTTATTTTATATTTTATAAAATAGTTTTAAATGGCTGAAATGTAGCACATATATTTACTTTATCATAAATGGTTTATACAATACAAATCTACTAAAAATTTTGAATATTATAGAATAAGAATCCAATAACAAGGCTTAAATAGTATGATATACAAAATATCCAATAACACGTCTATGATATAAAAAATAATCCAATGTTCCATAATCAACATATCTATAATCAAATAATCCAATTTTATCCAAATATACATAATCAAATCAGAGGGCTATGATATACAAAATATCCAATAGCACGTCTAATCTCATATTATATGATTAATGATATCAAAAAATACATGTCTTAAATTATAATCAAATCTCAATATTCTATTGAAAACTAATAACATAATATGTGAAATCAAATTAGATGAAAGCATCCTTGCATCATAATGTTGCAAACTAGAACAAACTATTTTCAAATTGTACAAAATATTTTGTACTCATACCCAAAAATTTTGTCATCACAGTTTGATCAGTTTTACCATTATCCTCATCATCCTAAGTATTCATGACACCTCTTCTCTCTACCAGAGATTTCCAATATGCCAAAGCTCTTTCATAAGAAAAATTTTCCACCTCATAGGTTGACACATATACTCTCAAATAATTTTCCAAATTTTTGTCCGACCTATTTTGAACTTTAGATTTTACATATAATAATGTTGTGAATACCCTTTCATCTTCCACAAATCCTAGAATAATCATTTGATATAATTCATATAAATGAAAATATTCACTCATAGTATGTTGTAAGATACTACTTGGAGGTAATATTTTCCATAAACGTGAAATAGAACCTGTTTCATGATGATTAGTGAGTTGTAAAATTTGAGCGAGACATTGTTGTTCCAAAATAGTTTGATTGTTTTGTCAAAAGATCTTTGTTGAGAATGTCATTGATTTCAATACCATTGACTACCATACATTTAGTGAAATGGTTAGCAAGAGTACCCATGTATTTAAGAAATAAATCATTTATAGTTTGGTATAAATCATTTATAGTTTAGTATTCATTACAAGGATCCCAAAACATAGGGTTAACCACACCCATAGCCTCAAGCAATTAATCTCTTTGAAAATGGTCTCTTATTTATTTTTTCAATAATTTTGCTATTTGTTTCAATTTAATTTTTGTATCGTGTACAACTATATGAAATATGTTGTATGTTATGGGCATTTTTTCAACTTCATTTGCAGCTAAACTAAAAACTTGCATGGAAATCACATGCATGAAATGAAATACATAAAATTAAAGTGTAGAAAGTAAATTTATGAAATTTAGAGTTTAAAGCATAGTAGTTACACTATAGTAAGGGTAGCATGTGATAAATAAACATAAAATAACTCAAATAACATAAATATCCATCCATTAATTTGATTATCAAACTAATAAGTGAATGGAAAGATGGGCTGGAAGGATCATGCCCAACCACTGCACACTTAACAAACCATAAGGATGTTGCCTCTAATAGGATGCACACACACTTGATAATTTCTCACAACCTCATGAATACAAAGCACAATGTGGATTTCATATAATGTAGCTCTAAATTCTCATGGTCAAAATATTATTATAATGGGGGCCCTAGGTCCCTACCCCTAAGTTACCTAAGGTGAAAAACAATTACTCCTAGTGAAATTAAATTGATGAGGCACAAGAATACCTCATTTTTATGACCTCTTACCACCTTTTTGCACCAATAGAATGTTTCTTGTTTTGATTATTTCATTAGTGATGTGATTATATAGGAAAAATAGGTATAAATTTTCACTTAGACAGAGTGTAGTCATTTGCTAAGATAGGTAATATAGGACTAAAATGCTAATTTTTGACAAGTTTATGAAGGGTTATTTAACCTTGTTTACAACAAGGGATTTTTGTAGAGTTTTGGATATTATTTCAAGCTCACTCTTTGCCTAGGACTATAGTTAGACAAGGTGTTTAATTGCATTTGTTAATCTTGCATTGAACCTAACCTTGTTCACTAGGCACTAGATAGAACAGTTATACACTAGTTCCAAACAAGACCATGGCCTATCACTAGAACTTTGGTTAGCTAAAATTAGAGTTATGCATAAGGGGTAGTACTAAAAAAGTAATTATAAAATTGGGGTGAATCAAGGTGAATCGTGTATAAATTTTGGGGTTAATTTTTCAAAATTGTACACAGAATTTATCAAAATATGGCAAATTTTCAAAAAAAAATCACATAAATTATCAAAAAAATTAAATGATGACTAGAAAAAGGCAAGTGGCAGAAGGTGAGTGGAAGAATATGACTGGCAGAATATGAATGGTGGAAAGCTACTGGAATAAGTTGAGTGGCAGAAGATGAATGGCACAAGGTGAGTGGAATAAGGTGATTGCAAGGCAAGTGGCAAAAGGCAACTGACATAAGGTGACTGGTAGATGGTGAGTGGTAGAAGATGATTGGTGGAAGGCAAGTGGCAGAATATGACTGGTAGGTGGCGAGTGGCAAAAGGCAATTGATAGAAGGTGAGTGGTAGAAGGTGATTAGAAGAAGGTAAGTGGTAGAAGGTGAGTGGTAAAAAGGTGACTGATAAAAGGTTATTGGTATAAGGTGAGTGAAAGAAGGTAACTAGCACAAGGTGAGTTGTAGAAGGTGACTATCACAAGGTGAGTGGTAGAAAGTGACTTATAGAATGTGAATAGAAAAATATGAGTGGAAGAAGGTGACTTGTAGATGGTGAGTGGTAGAATGTGACTAGCAGAAGGTGAGTGGTAGAAGACGACTGGCATATGGTGAGTGGTAGAAGGCAACTAGCAGAAGGTGAGTGGTAGAAGATAATTGGTAGGTGGAAAGTTGTAGAAGGTGACTAGATAAATGTGACTAGCTGATGGAAAGCGGTAGAAGGTGATTGGCACAAGGTTACTGGTATAATTCAAGTGGTAAAATATGACTCATAGGTGGCGAGTGGTAGAAAGTGACTGGTAGATAGCAACTTGCAGAAGGTGTCTAGTAGAAGGCGACTGGTAGATGGATACTAGTGGATGGTGACTAATAAATGATGACTGCAAAATGTCATCAATAAGATGCTACCATGTTCCCTCTCATATACCATGTGTCACGCATCCGTAGACTTTAGCCCTGCATACTTCTGTAAATAGAAATGCAAGGTCTTTTTTTGCCTTTCCCAGAGCATTTTTAGAGCTTTTTCCAGAGCTTTTTCAGAGTGTTTTCTAGTATTTTTAGAACATTTTCCACAACGGTTTTAGAGCATTTTAAGAGGGTTTTCGAGTGTTTTCTAACATTTTTAGAGCATTTTCCACGACGATTTTAAAGCTTTTTCAAACAGTTTTTTGAGCATTTTCAAAGGGTTTTCAAAGTATTTTCGGACAATTTTAGAGCATTTTTCATGGTGTTTCTAGAACATTTATAGACTATTTTTAGAGCATTTTTCATATCATTTTCAGTACAAATTCTTGAAAATGGCTAGCTCTTCCTCTATTTTGCCTTCAAAAGTGTCATTCAAGAACTACTTTTGCCCAAAAATTAAGAATATTTTTGGCACTCTTGTAAGAGATTCGAAATGGGTTTACACCTCTGAAGTTGTAAGAGTAATCAAGATGCCATAGTTTAACGTTGAAGTCTCCCGAATGCAAAGGATAGTTAGTTGCTACAACCATGACGAGTCCACTTTTCAGATCAAAGTGGATAACAAGGATGTTGTTTTTTCTATGAAACCCTTAGATGTGCAGTGACTAATAGGTTTGCCATTTACGGATGGTCACCTGGTGAACAACCAATATGCCTTGACCAAATATGTCAAACAACTGCTAGAATCCAAATTTAGTGTCCATTCAGACAATTTGAAAGGTATATTTTTAAAACTTAGTTTTTATTTTTCTTCATTTTTGATGTATTGTTGTTTTCATTCTCTAATAACGTTCTCCCTATTGTAATTTCTGTTTTCTAATCATTTTCTCCCTTTTTTTAGTTAATTCTTCTAATTCGAAAAGGGGTTTAAATATTTCCAATGTTGGAGATAAATTTCTTCATGCTTACATTGAATTTTTCTAGGCAAGACTTATTTTACAAGGGTGACCTACTAAAATACCATTTTGGGTATTGTCCTTAATAATTCTATGTATTTATGGTGGTATATTTTAATGGTCCACGCACATTTCCAACCACCTTAAACAGGATCTTTTGAGTGCCTAGAAAATTCAATCTTCTTATGTAGTAACCAACAACTTTGTTCTTTCTCTTTTTCATGAAGCATATTTCAATCTTCTAAATAGCCCTCCTCCAACTACATTGCACCCAAGCTTGTTGGCTATTGGTATGATGAAGAATGAAATACAGGTAAAATTATTGTTTAGAATAATCTCTATTTTCTTTATTTTCAATCAATTTTGTTATTTTCTAATTTTCTTTTGAAAGCAAAAAAAAACAACTCAATCTTCTAGTAAAATGGATGCCACCTTTAGGATTCAAAAAGTGTCTGCTGATTCTGATACGCAATTGCAATCATCACCAATAACTACCTCTAAACGTGTGAGGTCTCCTGGTGATCATCTTACATGTATATATCTTGTTACTTTTGGACGTGTTGGAATAGACATTGAAAAAGTAACCTTTGACTCATAAGATAACCTTATTATTCAAAAGTACTATATTAAATGATGTATTTTAATGAATTAAAATTATATTTAGTTTGAGAAAATATTTTTAATATTTTCAGAGCAATGGCAAATGGTTACATCATCAACGGGTGCAGAGTTCGATTCTGGTATGTTGGGTTAAAATAATCTCTTTTTATGGCATTGTTTTTTACACTAGTTTTAATTTATATTTTCATGTGAAATTTTGTAGATGCACCAATTACATTCAAAAGACTAAAAAAATAGATGCCTCCATTGTATACACACCCGCAAACACACCAACAATAAGTTCCATAGTAATTTCATCCATAGTAGGTACCACCGATGAGGAACCAATCTTGCATGCATGGGAAACAGTTCCTCACACCACCACCTTTGGGAAGCAAAAGTCTTTCCTAGACACACACTATGTCTTAGTTTAATGTTTCAATGTTCCCAATTTTAACCCTTGAGAATTTCTCAAATGTAGAGAGCGCATCTCAAATACCCTCTGGAAATCTCGATGATAATTTTCTTTATCAGGATATGAATCCTAAAATTTTTCTATTAAAGGCAAGTGATGTGCTTCAGAGTCTACAAAGCCATTATGAAGCAGAAGATAATGTTTAGGTATATGCCTCCATATTTTCCTCTTCCCCCCAGACAAGTCGCCACCCATCATCATCCGAATGATGATGATAAAGTTAATTTTTCGAAAACTGTTTTATTAACCAATAGATGTAAAGCTACGGTTAATAATAGTCTACTTGTAGATATTGATAGATTAAAATATTGGGAATATCAGGCTAAGGTTTTTATAAAAGCAATAAATTCTCGATACAAGAATTTTTTAAATAGAAATTAGTTGTTTTCAAAGGTGGAGAATGAGCCACAAAAGCTTGATGCTTTGTTATATAAAGCTGAATCTAACCATTATGAAGTTATGGCCATTATGCTAGATTGATTAAAAATATCAATGCCAAGGCCCAAGCATATTTCAATGAATGGTCACTAGATAAGAAAAAGTAGTAGTTGCAAAAACTGCAAGACTTATCGTTGATGTAAGTTTTACATATAACTGAAATCATTTTTTTCTTAAATATATTTTGCTTATAAATATTAACCTTTTTCTCTTATATTTTACAGCCTAATTATCAGCACTTAAAGCAGCAATTCAGTGCCATGAAAACGTTGATTAATACTGTAAAAATTAGTGTGACTAATGTTATTGAAGTGAAGAAAATATTACAATACACTATTAGAGAAAACAATTGGTTGAAGAATTTTATCAAAGATAAGGACCTGGATGTGGAGGTTGTATTAAAATAAAAGGAGAAAGAACTGAATGCACCTTTTAGAGAAGATCTAGTGAAGGAAGAAGTTTTATTTCTATTTGGGATAAACACTATAGTTGAAAGTATAAGGGTTGGTGCATTGGAAGCAAAGGATATTGAGCAAGATGCAACTAAAACTTCAAGCACCGTGCAGAAATAAAAGTAGAATATTGTTGCTTTTTTAATTGAGGATAAACCAAACATGTTGCATAGCTTTTTTGTAAATTGTAAAAGAATGGTATATTTTTTAAATCAATAAAAAAGACAATTTCCAAAAATTTTGTTTTATCTTTTTGTAATTTTGTTTTAAATATTATGATGTTTTGATTAGTTGTGTGGATGCAATAAATAATTTTGAATCTTGTGGATGCAATAAAATGTTATTTTATATTTTATAAAATAGTTTTAAATGGCTGAAATGTAGCACATATATTTACTTTATCATAAATGGTTTATACAATACAAATCTACTAAAAATTTTGAATATTATAGAATAAGAATCCAATAACAAGGCTTAAATAGTATGATATACAAAATATCCAATAACACGTCTATGATATAAAAAATAATCCAATGTTCCATAATCAACATATCTATAATCAAATAATCCAATTTTATCCAAATATACATAATCAAATCAGAGGGCTATGATATACAAAATATCCAATAGCACGTCTAATCTCATATTATATGATTAATGATATCAAAAAATACATGTCTTAAATTATAATCAAATCTCAATATTCTATTGAAAACTAATAACATAATATGTGAAATCAAATTAGATGAAAGCATCCTTGCATCATAATGTTGCAAACTAGAACAAACTCTTTTCAAATTGTACAAAATATTTTGTACTCATACCCAAAAATTTTGTCATCACAGTTTGATCAGTGTTACCATTATCCTCATCATCCTAAGTATTCATGACACCTCTTCTCTCTACCAGAGATTTCCAATATGCCAAAGCTCTTTCATAAGAAAAATTTTCCACCTCATAGGTTGACACATATACTCTCAAATAATTTTCCAAATTTTTGTCCGACCTATTTTGAACTTTAGATTTTACATATAATAATGTTGTGAATACCCTTTCATCTTCCACAAATCCTAGAATAATCATTTGATATAATTCATATAAATGAAAATATTCACTCATAGTATGTTGTAAGATACTACTTGGAGGTAATATTTTCCATAAACGTGAAATAGAACCTGTTTCATGATGATTAGTGAGTTGTAAAATTTGAGCGAGACATTGTTGTTCCAAAATAGTTTGATTGTTTTGTCAAAAGATCTTTGTTGAGAATGTCATTGATTTCAATACCATTGACTACCATACATTTAGTGAAATGGTTAGCAAGAGTACCCATGTATTTAAGAAATAAATCATTTATAGTTTGGTATAAATCATTTATAGTTTAGTATTCATTACAAGGATCCCAAAACATAGGGTTAACCACACCCATAGCCTCAAGCAATTAATCTCTTTGAAAATGGTCTCTTATTTATTTTTTCAATAATTCTGCTATTTGTTTCAATTTAATTTTTGTATCGTGTACAACTATATGAAATATGTTGTATGTTATGGGCATTTTTTCAACTTCATTTGCAGCTAAACTAAAAACTTGCATGGAAATCACATGCATGAAATGAAATACATAAAATTAAAGTGTAGAAAGTAAATTTATGAAATTTAGAGTTTAAAGCATAGTAGTTACACTATAGTAAGGGTAGCATGTGATAAATAAACATACAATAACTCAAATAACATAAATATCCATCCATTAATTTGATTATCAAACTAATAAGTGAATGGAAAGATGGGCTGGAAGGATCATGCCCAACCACTACACACTTAACAAACCATAAGGATGTTGCCTCTAATAGGATGCACACACACTTGATAATTTCTCACAACCTCATGAATACAAAGCACAATGTGGATTTCATATAATGTAGCTCTAAATTCTCATGGTCAAAATATTATTATAATGGGGGCCCTAGGTCCCTACCCCTAAGTTACCTAAGGTGAAAAACAATTACTCCTAGTGAAATTAAATTGATGAGGCACAAGAATACCTCATTTTTATGACCTCTTACCACCTTTTTGCACCAATAGAATGTTTCTTGTTTTGATTATTTCATTAGTGATGTGATTATATAGGAAAAATAGGTATAAATTTTCACTTAGACAGAGTGTAGTCATTTGCTAAGATAGGTAATATAGGACTAAAATGCTAATTTTTGACAAGTTTATGAAGGGTTATTTAACCTTGTTTACAACAAGGGATTTTTGTAGAGTTTTGGATATTATTTCAAGCTCACTCTTTGCCTAGGACTATAGTTAGACAAGGTGTTTAATTGCATTTGTTAATCTTGCATTGAACCTAACCTTGTTCACTAGGCACTAGATAGAACAGTTATACACTAGTTCCAAACAAGACCATGGCCTATCACTAGAACTTTGGTTAGCTAAAATTAGAGTTATGCATAAGGGGTAGTACTAAAAAAGTAATTATAAAATTGGGGTGAATCAAGGTGAATCGTGTATAAATTTTGGGGTTAATTTTTCAAAATTGTACACAGAATTTATCAAAATATGGCAAATTTTCAAAAAAAATTCACATAAATTATCAAAAAAATTAAATGATGACTAGAAAAAGGCAAGTGGCAGAAGGTGAGTGGAAGAATATGACTGGCAGAATATGAATGGTGGAAAGCTACTGGAATAAGTTGAGTGGCAGAAGATGAATGGCACAAGGTGAGTGGAATAAGGTGATTGCAAGGCAAGTGGCAAAAGGCAACTGACATAAGGTGACTGGTAGATGGTGAGTGGTAGAAGATGATTGGTGGAAGGCGAGTGGCAGAATATGACTGGTAGGTGGCGAGTGGCAAAAGGCAAGTGATATAAGGTGAGTGGTAGAAGGTGATTAGAAGAAGGTAAGTGGTAGAAGGTGAGTGGTAAAAAGGTGACTGATAAAAGGTTATTGGTATAAGGTGAGTGAAAGAAGGTAACTAGCACAAGGTGAGTTGTAGAAGGTGACTATCACAAGGTGAGTGGTAGAAAGTGACTTATAGAATGTGAATAGAAAAATATGAGTGGAAGAAGGTGACTTGTAGATGGTGAGTGGTAGAATGTGACTAGCAGAAGGTGAGTGGTAGAAGACGACTGGCATATGGTGAGTGGTAGAAGGCAACTAGCAGAAGGTGAGTGGTAGAAGATAATTGGTAGGTGGAAAGTTGTAGAATGTGACTAGATAAATGTGACAAGCTGATGGAAAGCGGTAGAAGGTGATTGGCACAAGGTTACTGGTATAATTCAAGTGGTAAAATATGACTCATAGGTGGCGAGTGGTAGAAAGTGACTGGTAGATAGCAACTTGCAGAAGGTGTCTAGTAGAAGGCGACTGGTAGATGGATACTAGTGGATGGTGACTAATAAATGATGACTACAAAATGTCATCAATAAGATGCTACCATGTTCCCTCTCATATACCATGTGTCACGCATCCGTAGACTTTAGCCATGCATACTTCTGTAAATAGAAATGCAAGGTCTTTTTTTGCCTTTCCCAGAGCATTTTTAGAGCTTTTTCCAGAGATTTTTCAGAGTGTTTTCTAGTATTTTTAGAACATTTTCCACAACGGTTTTAGAGCATTTTCAGAGGGTTTTCAGAGTGTTTTCTAACATTTTTAGAGCATTTTCCACAGCGATTTTAAAGCATTTTCAAACGGTTTTTTGAGCATTTTCAAAGGGTTTTCAAAGTATTTTCAGACAATTTTAGAGCATTTTTCATGGTGTTTCTATAACATTTATAGACTATTTTTAGAGCATTTTTCATATCATTTTCAGTACAAATTCTTGAAAATGGCTAGCTCTTCCTCTATTTTGCCTTCAAAAGTGTCATTCAAGAACTACTTTTGCCCAAAAATTAAGAATATTTTTGGCACTCTTGTAAGAGATTCGAAATGGGTTTACACCTCTGAAGTTGTAAGAGTAATCAAGATGCCATAGTTTAACGTTGAAGTCTCCCGAATGCAAAGGATAGTTAGTTGCTACAACCATGACGAGTCCACTTTTCAGATCAAAGTGGATAACAAGGATATTGTTTTTTCTATGAAACCCTTAGATGTGCAGTGACTAATAGGTTTGCCATTTACGGATGGTCACCTGGTGAACAACCAATATGCCTTGACCAAATATGTCAAACAACTGCTAGAATCCAAATTTAGTGTCCATTCAGACAATTTGAAAGGTATATTTTTAAAACTTAGTTTTTATTTTTCTTCATTTTTGATGTATTGTTGTTTTCATTCTCTAATAACGTTCTCCCTATTGTAATTTCTGTTTTCTAATCATTTTCTCCCTTTTTTTAGTTAATTCTTCTAAGTCGAAAAGGGGTTTAAATATTTCCAATGTTGGAGATAAATTTCTTCATGCTTACATTGAATTTTTCTAGGCAAGACTTATTTTACAAGGGTGACCTACTAAAATACCATTTTGGGTATTGTCCTTAATAATTCTATGTATTTATGGTGGTATATTTTATTGGTCCACGCACATTTCCAACCACCTTAAACAGGATCTTTTGAGTGCCTAGAAAATTCAATCTTCTTATGTAGTAACCAACAACTTTGTTCTTTCTCTTTTTCATGAAGCATATTTCAATCTTCTAAATAGCCCTCCTCCAACTACATTGCACCCAAGCTTGTTGGCTATTGGTATGATGAAGAATGAAATGCAGGTAAAATTATTGTTTAGAATAATCTCTATTTTCTTTATTTTCAATCAATTTTGTTATTTTCTAATTTTCTTTTGAAAGCAAAAAAAAACAACTCAATCTTCTAGTAAAATGGATGCCACCTTTAGGATTCAAAAAGTGTCTGCTGATTCTGATACGCAATTGCAATCATCACCAATAACTACCTCTAAACGTGTGAGGTCTCCTGGTGATCATCTTACATGTATATATCTTGTTACTTTTGGACGTGTTGGAATAGACATTGAAAAAGTAACCTTTGACTCATAAGATAACCTTATTATTCAAAAGTACTATATTAAATGATGTATTTTAATGAATTAAAATTATATTTAGTTTGAGAAAATATTTTTAATATTTTCAGAGCAATGGCAAATGGTTACATCATCAACGGGTGCAGAGTTCGATTCTGGTATGTTGGGTTAAAATAATCTCTTTTTATGGCATTGTTTTTTACACTAGTTTTAATTTATATTTTCATGTGAAATTTTGTAGATGCACCAATTACATTCAAAAGACTTAAAAAATAGATGCCTCCATTGTATACACACCCGCAAACATACCAACAGTAAGTTCCATAGTAATTTCATCCATAGTAGGTACCACCAGTGAGGAACCAATCTTGCACGCATGGGAAACAGTTCCTCACACCACCACCTATGGGAATAAAAGTCTTTCCTAGACACACACTATGTCTTAGTCTAATGTTTCAATGTTCCCAATTTTAACCCTTGAGAATTTCTCAAATGTAGAGAGCGCATCTCAAATACCCTCTGGAAATCTCGATGATAATTTTCTTTATCAGGATATGAATCCTAAAATTTTTCTATTAAAGGCAAGTGATGTGCTTCAGAGTCTACAAAGCCATTATGAAGCAGAAGATAATGTTTAGGTATATGCCTCCATATTTTCCTCTTCCCCCCCAGCAAGTCGCCACCCATCATCATCTGAATGATGATGATAAAGTTAATTTTTCAAAAACTGTTTTATTAACCAATATATGTAAAGCTACAGTTAATAATAGTCTACTTGTAGATATTGATAGATTAAAATATTGGGAATATCAGGCTAAGGTTTTTATAAAAGCAATAAATTCTCGATACAAGAATTTTTTAAATAGAAATTAGTTGTTTTCAAAGGTGGAGAATGAGCCACAAAAGCTTGATGCTTTGTTATATAAAGCTGAATCTAACCATTATGAAGTTATGGCCATTACGCTAGATTGATTAAAAATATCAATGCCAAGGCCCAAGCATATTTCAATGAATGGTCACTAGATAAGAAAAAGTAGTAGTTGCAAAAACTGCAAGACTTATCGTTGATGTAAGTTTTACATATAACTGAAATCATTTTTTTCTTAAATATATTTTGCTTATAAATATTAACCTTTTTCTCTTATATTTTACAGCCTAATTATCAGCACTTAAAGCAGCAATTCAGTGCCATGAAAACGTTGATTAATACTGTAAAAATTAGTGTGACTAATGTTATTGAAGTGAAGAAAATATTACAATACACTATTAGAGAAAACAATTGGTTGAAGAATTTTATCAAAGATAAGGACCTGGATGTGGAGGTTGTATTAAAATAAAAGGAGAAAGAACTGAATGCACCTTTTAGAGAAGATCTAGTGAAGGAAGAAGTTTTATTTCTATTTGGGATAAACACTATAGTTGAAAGTATAAGGGTTGGTGCATTGGAAGCAAAGGATATTGAGCAAGATGCAACTAAAACTTCAAGCACCGTGCAGAAATAAAAGTAGAATATTGTTGCTTTTTTAATTGAGGATAAACCAAACATGTTGCATAGCTTTTTTGTAAATTGTAAAAGAATGGTATATTTTTTAAATCAATAAAAAAGACAATTTCCAAAAATTTTGTTTTATCTTTTTGTAATTTTGTTTTAAATATTATGATGTTTTGATTAGTTGTGTGGATGCAATAAATAATTTTGAATCTTGTGGATGCAATAAAATGTTATTTTATATTTTATAAAATAGTTTTAAATGGCTGAAATGTAGCACATATATTTACTTTTTCATAAATGGTTTATACAATACAAATCTACTAAAATTTTTGAATATTATAGAATAAGAATCCAATAACAAGGCTTAAATAGTATGATATACAAAATATCCAATAACACGTCTATGATATAAAAAATAATCCAATGTTCCATAATCAACATATCTATAATCAAATAATCCAATTTTATCCAAATATACATAATCAAATCAGAGGGCTATGATATACAAAATATCCAATAGCACGTCTAATCTCATATTATATGATTAATGATATCAAAAAATACATGTCTTAAATTATAATCAAATCTCAATATTCTATTGAAAACTAATAACATAATATGTGAAATCAAATTAGATGAAAGCATCCTTGCATCATAATGTTGCAAACTAGAACAAACTCTTTTCAAATTGTACAAAATATTTTGTACTCATACCCAAAAATTTTGTCATCACAGTTTGATCAGTGTTACCATTATCCTCATCATCCTAAGTATTCATGACACCTCTTCTCTCTACCAGAGATTTCCAATATGCCAAAGCTCTTTCATAAGAAAAATTTTCCACCTCATAGGTTGACACATATACTCTCAAATAATTTTCCAAATTTTTGTCCGACCTATTTTGAACTTTAGATTTTACATATAATAATGTTGTGAATACCCTTTCATCTTCCACAAATCCTAGAATAATCATTTGATATAATTCATATAAATGAAAATATTCACTCATAGTATGTTGTAAGATACTACTTGGAGGTAATATTTTCCATAAACGTGAAATAGAACCTGTTTCATGATGATTAGTGAGTTGTAAAATTTGAGCGAGACATTGTTGTTCCAAAATAGTTTGATTGTTTTGTCAAAAGATCTTTGTTGAGAATGTCATTGATTTCAATACCATTGACTACCATACATTTAGTGAAATGGTTAGCAAGAGTACCCATGTATTTAAGAAATAAATCATTTATAGTTTGGTATAAATCATTTATAGTTTAGTATTCATTACAAGGATCCCAAAACATAGGGTTAACCACACCCATAGCCTCAAGCAATTAATCTCTTTGAAAATGGTCTCTTATTTATTTTTTCAATAATTCTGCTATTTGTTTCAATTTAATTTTTGTATCGTGTACAACTATATGAAATATGTTGTATGTTATGGGCATTTTTTCAACTTCATTTGCAGCTAAACTAAAAACTTGCATGGAAATCACATGCATGAAATGAAATACATAAAATTAAAGTGTAGAAAGTAAATTTATGAAATTTAGAGTTTAAAGCATAGTAGTTACACTATAGTAAGGGTAGCATGTGATAAATAAACATACAATAACTCAAATAACATAAATATCCATCCATTAATTTGATTATCAAACTAATAAGTGAATGGAAAGATGGGCTGGAAGGATCATGCCCAACCACTGCACACTTAACAAACCATAAGGATGTTGCCTCTAATAGGATGCACACACACTTGATAATTTCTCACAACCTCATGAATACAAAGCACAATGTGGATTTCATATAATGTAGCTCTAAATTCTCATGGTCAAAATATTATTATAATGGGGGCCCTAGGTCCCTACCCCTAAGTTACCTAAGGTGAAAAACAATTACTCCTAGTGAAATTAAATTGATGAGGCACAAGAATACCTCATTTTTATGACCTCTTACCACCTTTTTGCACCAATAGAATGTTTCTTGTTTTGATTATTTCATTAGTGATGTGATTATATAGGAAAAATAGGTATAAATTTTCACTTAGAAAGAGTGTAGTCATTTGCTAAGATAGGTAATATAGGACTAAAATGCTAATTTTTGACAAGTTTATGAAGGGTTATTTAACCTTGTTTACAACAAGGGATTTTTGTAGAGTTTTGGATATTATTTCAAGCTCACTCTTTGCCTAGGACTATAGTTAGACAAGGTGTTTAATTGCATTTGTTAATCTTGCATTGAACCTAACCTTGTTCACTAGGCACTAGATAGAACAGTTATACACTAGTTCCAAACAAGACCATGGCCTATCACTAGAACTTTGGTTAGCTAAAATTAGAGTTATGCATAAGGGGTAGTACTAAAAAAGTAATTATAAAATTGGGGTGAATCAAGGTGAATCGTGTATAAATTTTGGGGTTAATTTTTCAAAATTGTACACAGAATTTATCAAAATATGGCAAATTTTCAAAAAAATTCACACAAACTATCAAAAAAATTAAATGATGACTAGAAAAAGGCAAGTGGCGAGAAGGTGAGTGGAAGAATATGATCGGCGAGAATATGAATGGTGGAAAGCTACTGGAATAAGTTGAGTGGCAGAAGATGAATGGCACAAGGTGAGTGGAATAAGGTGATTGCAAGGCAAGTGGCAAAAGGCAACTGACATAAGGTGACTGGTAGATGGTGAGTGGTAGAAGATGATTGGTGGAAGGCGGGTGGCATAATATGACTGGTAGGTGGCGAGTGGCAAAAGGCAAGTGATATAAGGTGAGTGGTAGAAGGTGATTATAAGAAGGTAAGTGGTAGAAGGTGAGTGGTAAAAAGGTGACTGATAAAAGGTTATTGGTATAAGGTGAGTGAAAGAAGGTAACTAGCACAAGGTGAGTTGTAGAAGGTGACTATCACAAGGTGAGTGGTAGAAAGTGACTTATAGAATGTGAATAGAAAAATATGAGTGGAAGAAGGTGACTTGTAGATGGTGAGTGGTAGAATGTGACTAGCAGAAGGTGAGTGGTAGAAGACGGCTGGCATATGGTGAGTGGTAGAAGGCAACTAGCAGAAGGTGAGTGGTAGAAGATAATTGGTAGGTGGAAAGTTGTAGAAGGTGACTAGATAAATGTGACAAGCTGATGGAAAGCGGTAGAAGGTGATTGGCACAAGGTTACTGGTATAATTCAAGTGGTAAAATATGACTCATAGGTGGCGAGTGGTAGAAAGTGACTGGTAGATAGCAACTTGCAGAAGGTGTCTAGTAGAAGGCGACTGGTAGATGGATACTAGTGGATGGTGACTAATAAATGATGACTGCAAAATGTCATCAATAAGATGCTACCATGTTCCCTCTCATATACCATGTGTCACGCATCCGTAGACTTTAGCCATGCATACTTCTGTAAATAGAAATGCAAGGTCTTTTTTTGCCTTTCCCAGAGCATTTTTAGAGCTTTTTCCAGAGCTTTTTCAGAGTGTTTTCTAGTATTTTTAGAACATTTTCCATAACGGTTTTAGAGCATTTTCAGAGGGTTTTCAGAGTGTTTTCTAACATTTTTAGAGCATTTTCCACAGCGATTTTAAAGCATTTTCAAACGGTTTTTTGAGCATTTTCAAAGGGTTTTCAAAGTATTTTCAGACAATTTTAGAGCATTTTTCATGGTGTTTCTAGAACATTTATAGACTATTTTTAGAGCATTTTTCATATCATTTTCAGTACAAATTCTTGAAAATGGCTAGCTCTTCCTCTATTTTGCCTTCAAAAGTGTCATTCAAGAACTACTTTTGCCCAAAAATTAAGAATATTTTTGGCACTCTTGTAAGAGATTCGAAATGGGTTTACACCTCTGAAGTTGTAAGAGTAATCAAGATGCCATAGTTTAATGTTGAAGTCTCCCGAATGCAAAGGATAGTTAGTTGCTACAACCATGACGAGTCCACTTTTCAGATCAAAGTGGATAACAAGGATATTGTTTTTTCTATGAAACCCTTAGATGTGCAGTGACTAATAGGTTTGCCATTTACGGATGGTCACCTGGTGAACAACCAATATGCCTTGACCAAATATGTCAAAAAACTGCTAGAATCCAAATTTAGTGTCCATTCAGACAATTTGAAAGGTATATTTTTAAAACTTAGTTTTTATTTTTCTTCATTTTTGATGTATTGTTGTTTTCATTCTCTAATAACGTTCTCCCTATTGTAATTTCTGTTTTCTAATCATTTTCTCCCTTTTTTTAGTTAATTCTTCTAAGTCGAAAAGGGGTTTAAATATTTCCAATGTTGGAGATAAATTTCTTCATGCTTACATTGAATTTTTCTAGGCAAGACTTATTTTACAAGGGTGACCTACTAAAATACCATTTTGGGTATTGTCCTTAATAATTCTATGTATTTATGGTGGTATATTTTATTGGTCCACGCACATTTCCAACCACCTTAAACAGGATCTTTTGAGTGCCTAGAAAATTCAATCTTCTTATGTAGTAACAACCAACAACTTTGTTCTTTCTCTTTTTCATGAAGCATATTTCAATCTTCTAAATAGCCCTCCTCCAACTACATTGCACCCAAGCTTGTTGGCTATTGGTATGATGAAGAATGAAATGCAGGTAAAATTATTGTTTAGAATAATCTCTATTTTCTTTATTTTCAATCAATTTTGTTATTTTCTAATTTTCTTTTGAAAGCAAAAAAAAACAACTCAATCTTCTAGTAAAATGGATGCCACCTTTAGGATTCAAAAAGTGTCTGCTGATTCTGATACGCAATTGCAATCATCACCAATAACTACCTCTAAACGTGTGAGGTCTCCTGGTGATCATCTTACATGTATATATCTTGTTACTTTTGGACGTGTTGGAATAGACATTGAAAAAGTAACCTTTGACTCATAAGATAACCTTATTATTCAAAAGTACTATATTAAATGATGTATTTTAATGAATTAAAATTATATTTAGTTTGAGAAAATATTTTTAATATTTTCAGAGCAATGGCAAATTGTTACATCATCAACGGGTGCAGAGTTCGATTCTGGTATGTTGGGTTAAAATAATCTCTTTTTATGGCATTGTTTTTTACACTAGTTTTAATTTATATTTTCATGTGAAATTTTGTAGATGCACCAATTACATTCAAAATACTAAAAAAATAGATGCCTCCATTGTATACACACCCGCAAACATACCAACAGTAAGTTCCATAGTAATTTCATCCATAGTAGGTACCACCAGTGAGGAACCAATCTTGCACGCATGGGAAACAGATCCTCACACCACCACCTATGGGAATAAAAAGTTTTTCCTAGACACACACTATGTCTTAGTTTAATGTTTCAATGTTCCCAATTTTAACCCTTGAGAATTTCTCAAATGTAGAGAGCGCATCTCAAATACCCTCTGGAAATCTCGATGATAATTTTCTTTATCAGGATATGAATCCTAAAAATTTTCTATTAAAGGCAAGTGATGTGCTTCAGAGTCTACAAAGCCATTATGAAGCAGAAGATAATGTTTAGGTATATGCCTCCATATTTTCCTCTTCCCCCCCAGCAAGTCGCCACCCATCATCATCTGAATGATGATGATAAAGTTAATTTTTCAAAAACTGTTTTATTAACCAATATATGTAAAGCTACGGTTAATAATAGTCTACTTGTAGATATTGATAGATTAAAATATTGGGAATATCGGGCCAAGGTTTTTATAAAAGCAATAAATTCTCGATACAATAATTTTTTAAATAGAAATTAGTTGTTTTCAAAGGTGGAGAATGAGCCACAAAAGCTTGATGCTTTGTTATATAAAGCTGAATCTAACCATTATGAAGTTATGGCCATTATGCTAGATTGATTAAAAATATCAATGCCAAGGCCCAAGCATATTTCAATGAATGGTCACTAGATAAGAAAAAGTAGTAGTTGCAAAAACTGCAAGACTTATCGTTGATGTAAGTTTTACATATAACTGAAATCATTTTTTTCTTAAATATATTTTGCTTATAAATATTAACCTTTTTCTCTTATATTTTACAGCCTAATTATCAGCACTTAAAGCAGCAATTCAGTGCCATGAAAACGTTGATTAATACTGTAAAAATTAGTGTGACTAATGTTATTGAAGTGAAGAAAATATTACAATACACTATTAGAGAAAACAATTGGTTGAAGAATTTTATCAAAGATAAGGACCTGGATGTGGAGGTTGTATTAAAATAAAAGGAGAAAGAACTGAATGCACCTTTTAGAGAAGATCTAGTGAAGGAAGAAGTTTTATTTCTATTTGGGATAAACACTATAGTTGAAAGTATAAGGGTTGGTGCATTGGAAGCAAAGGATATTGAGCAAGATGCAACTAAAACATCAAGCACCGTGCAGAAATAAAAGTAGAATATTGTTGCTATTTTAATTGAGGATAAACCAAACATGTTGCATAGCTTTTTTGTAAATTGTAAAAGAATGGTATATTTTTTAAATCAATAAAAAAGACAATTTCCAAAAATTTTGTTTTATCTTTTTGTAATTTTGTTTTAAATATTATGATGTTTTGATTAGTTGTGTGGATGCAATAAATAATTTTGAATCTTGTGGATGCAATAAAATGTTATTTTATATTTTATAAAATAGTTTTAAATGGCTGAAATGTAGCACATATATTTACTTTATCATAAATGGTTTATACAATACAAATCTACTAAAAATTTTGAATATTATAGAATAAGAATCCAATAACAAGGCTTAAATAGTATGATATACAAAATATCCAATAACACGTCTATGATATAAAAAATAATCCAATGTTCCATAATCAACATATCTATAATCAAATAATCCAATTTCATCACAATATATATAATCAATTTGGAGGGCTATGATATACAAAATATCCAATAGCACGTCTAATCTCATATTATATGATTAATGATATCAAAAAATACATGTCTTAAATTATAATCAAATCTCAATATTCTATTGAAAACTAATAACATAATATGTGAAATCAAATTAGATGAAAGCATCCTTGCATCATAATGTTGCAAACTAGAACAAACTCTTTTCAAATTGTACAAAATATTTTGTACTCATACCCAAAAATTTTGTCATCACAGTTTGATCAGTGTTACCATTATCCTCATCATCCTAAGTATTCATGACACCTCTTCTCTCTACCAGAGATTTCCAATATGCCAAAGCTCTTTCATAAGAAAAATTTTCCACCTCATAGGTTGACACATATACTCTCAAATAATTTTCCAAATTTTTGTCCGACCTATTTTGAACTTTAGATTTTACATATAATAATGTTGTGAATACCCTTTCATCTTCCACAAATCCTAGAATAATCATTTGATATAATTCATATAAATGAAAATATTCACTCATAGTATGTTGTAAGATACTACTTGGAGGTAATATTTTCCATAAACGTGAAATAGAACATGTTTCATGATGATTAGTGAGTTGTAAAATTTGAGCGAGACATTGTTGTTCCAAAATAGTTTGATTGTTTTGTCAAAAGATCTTTGTTGAGAATGTCATTGATTTCAATACCATTGACTACCATACATTTAGTGAAATGGTTAGCAAGAGTACCCATGTATTTAAGAAATAAATCATTTATAGTTTGGTATAAATCATTTATAGTTTAGTATTCATTACAAGGATCCCAAAACATAGGGTTAACCACACCCATAGCCTCAAGCAATTAATCTCTTTGAAAATGGTCTCTTATTTATTTTTTCAATAATTCTGCTATTTGTTTCAATTTAATTTTTGTATCGTGTACAACTATATGAAATATGTTGTATGTTATGGGCATTTTTTCAACTTCATTTGCAGCTAAACTAAAAACTTGCATGGAAATCACATGCATGAAATGAAATACATAAAATTAAAGTGTAGAAAGTAAATTTATGAAATTTAGAGTTTAAAGCATAGTAGTTACACTATAGTAAGGGTAGCATGTGATAAATAAACATACAATAACTCAAATAACATAAATATCCATCCATTAATTTGATTATCAAACTAATAAGTGAATGGAAAGATGGGCTGGAAGGATCATGCCCAACCACTGCACACTTAACAAACCATAAGGATGTTGCCTCTAATAGGATGCACACACACTTGATAATTTCTCACAACCTCATGAATACAAAGCACAATGTGGATTTCATATAATGTAGCTCTAAATTCTCATGGTCAAAATATTATTATAATGGGGGCCCTAGGTCCCTACCCCTAAGTTACCTAAGGTGAAAAACAATTACTCCTAGTGAAATTAAATTGATGAGGCACAAGAATACCTCATTTTTATGACCTCTTACCACCTTTTTGCACCAATAGAATGTTTCTTGTTTTGATTATTTCATTAGTGATGTGATTATATAGGAAAAATAGGTATAAATTTTCACTTAGACAGAGTGTAGTCATTTGCTAAGATAGGTAATATAGGACTAAAATGCTAATTTTTGACAAGTTTATGAAGGGTTATTTAACCTTGTTTACAACAAGGGATTTTTGTAGAGTTTTGGATATTATTTCAAGCTCACTCTTTGCCTAGGACTATAGTTAGACAAGGTGTTTAATTGCATTTGTTAATCTTGCATTGAACCTAACCTTGTTCACTAGGCACTAGATAGAACAGTTATACACTAGTTCCAAACAAGACCATGGCCTATCACTAGAACTTTGGTTAGCTAAAATTAGAGTTATGCATAAGGGGTAGTACTAAAAAAGTAATTATAAAATTGGGGTGAATCAAGGTGAATCGTGTATAAATTTTGGGGTTAATTTTTCAAAATTGTACACATAATTTATCAAAATATGGCAAATTTTCAAAAAAAATTCACATAAATTATCAAAAAAATTAAATGATGACTAGAAAAAGGCAAGTGGCAGAAGGTGAGTGGAAGAATATGACTGGCAGAATATGAATGGTGGAAAGCTACTGGAATAAGTTGAGTGGCAGAAGATGAATGGCACAAGGTGAGTGGAATAAGGTGATTGCAAGGCAAGTGGCAAAAGGCAACTGACATAAGGTGACTGGTAGATGGTGAGTGGTAGAAGATGATTGGTGGAAGGCGAGTGGCAAAATATGACTGGTAGGTGGCGAGTGGCAAAAGGCAAGTGATAGAAGGTGAGTGGTAGAAGGTGATTAGAAGAAGGTAAGTGGTAGAAGGTGAGTGGTAAAAAGGTGACTGATAAAAGGTTATTGGTATAAGGTGAGTGAAAGAAGGTAACTAGCACAAGGTGAGTTGTAGAAGGTGACTATCACAAGGTGAGTGGTAGAAAGTGACTTATAGAATGTGAATAGAAAAATATGAGTGGAAGAAGGTGACTTGTAGATGGTGAGTGGTAGAATGTGACTAGCAGAAGGTGAGTGGTAGAAGACGACTGGCATATGGTGAGTGGTAGAAGGCAACTAGTAGAAGGTGAGTGGTAGAAGATAATTGGTAGGTGGAAAGTTGTAGAAGGTGACTAGATAAATGTGACTAGATGATGGAAAGCGGTAGAAGGTGATTGGCACAAGGTTACTGGTATAAGTCAAGTGGTAAAATATGACTCATAGGTGGCGAGTGGTAGAAAGTGACTGGTAGATAGCAACTTGCAGAAGGTGTCTAGTAGAAGGTGACTGGTAGATGGATACTAGTGGATGGTGACTAATAAATGATGACTACAAAATGTCATCAATAAGATGCTACCATGTTCCCTCTCATATACCATGTGTCACGCATCCGTAGACTTTAGCCATGCATACTTCTGTAAATAGAAATGCAAGGTCTTTTTTTGCCTTTCCCAGAGCATTTTTAGAGCTTTTTCCAGAGCTTTTTCAGAGTGTTTTCTAGTATTTTTAGAACATTTTCCACAACGGTTTTAGAGCATTTTAAGAGGGTTTTCAGAGTGTTTTCTAACATTTTTAGAGCATTTTCCACAGCGATTTTAAAGCATTTTCAAACGGTTTTTTGAGCATTTTCAAGGGGTTTTCAAAGTATTTTCAGACAATTTTAGAGCATTTTTCATGGTGTTTCTAGAACATTTATAGACTATTTTTAGAGCATTTTTCATATCATTTTCAGTACAAATTCTTGAAAATGGCTAGCTCTTCCTCTATTTTGCCTTCAAAAGTGTCATTCAAGAACTACTTTTGCCCAAAAATTAAGAATATTTTTGGCACTCTTGTAAGAGATTCAAAATGGGTTTACACCTCTGAAGTTGTAAGAGTAATCAAGATGCCATAGTTTAACGTTGAAGTCTCCCGAATGCAAAGGATAGTTAGTTGCTACAACCATGACGAGTCCACTTTTCAGATCAAAGTGGATAACAAGGATATTGTTTTTTCTATGAAACCCTTAGATGTGCAGTGACTAATAGGTTTGCCATTTACGGATGGTCACCTGGTGAACAACCAATATGCCTTGACCAAATATGTCAAACAACTGCTAGAATCCAAATTTAGTGTCCATTCAGACAATTTGAAAGGTATATTTTTAAAACTTAGTTTTTATTTTTCTTCATTTTTGATGTATTGTTGTTTTCATTCTCTAATAACGTTCTCCATATTGTAATTTCTGTTTTCTAATCATTTTCTCCCTTTTTTTAGTTAATTCTTCTAAGTCGAAAAGGGGTTTAAATATTTCCAATGTTGGAGATAAATTTCTTCATGCTTACATTGAATTTTTCTAGGCAAGACTTATTTTACAAGGGTGACCTACTAAAATACCATTTTGGGTATTGTCCTTAATAATTCTATGTATTTATGGTGGTATATTTTATTGGTCCACGCACATTTCCAACCACCTTAAACAGGATCTTTTGAGTGCCTAGAAAATTCAATCTTCTTATGTAGTAACCAACAACTTTGTTCTTTCTCTTTTTCATGAAGCATATTTCAATCTTCTAAATAGCCCTCCTCCAACTACATTGCACCCAAGCTTTTTGGCTATTGGTATGATGAAGAATGAAATACAGGTAAAATTATTGTTTAGAATAATCTCTATTTTCTTTATTTTCAATCAATTTTGTTATTTTCTAATTTTCTTTTGAAAGCAAAAAAAAACAACTCAATCTTCTAGTAAAATGGATGCCACCTTTAGGATTCAAAAAGTGTCTGCTGATTCTGATACGCAATTGCAATCATCACCAATAACTACCTCTAAACGTGTGAGGTCTCCTGGTGATCATCTTACATGTATATATCTTGTTACTTTTGGACGTGTTGGAATAGACATTGAAAAAGTAACCTTTGACTCATAAGATAACCTTATTATTCAAAAGTACTATATTAAATGATGTATTTTAATGAATTAAAATTATATTTAGTTTGAGAAAATATTTTTAATATTTTCAGAGCAATGGCAAATGGTTACATCATCAACGGGTGCAGAGTTCGATTCTGGTATGTTGGGTTAAAATAATCTCTTTTTATGGCATTGTTTGTTACACTAGTTTTAATTTATATTTTCATGTGAAATTTTGTAGATGCACCAATTACATTCAAAAGACTAAAAAAATAGATGCCTCCATTGTATACACACCCGCAAACATACCAACAGTAAGTTCCATAGTAATTTCATCCATAGTAGGTACCACCAGTGAGGAACCAATCTTGCATGCATGGGAAACAGTTCCTCACACCACCACCTATGGGAATAAAAAGTTTTTCCTAGACACACACTATGTCTTAGTTTAATGTTTCAATGTTCCCAATTTTAACCCTTGAGAATTTCTCAAATGTAGAGAGCGCATCTCAAATACCCTCTGGAAATCTCGATGATAATTTTCTTTATCAGGATATGAATCCTAAAATTTTTCTATTAAAGGCAAGTGATGTGCTTCAGAGTCTACAAAGCCATTATGAAGCAGAAGATAATGTTTAGGTATATGCCTCCATATTTTCCTCTTCCCCCCCAGCAAGTCGCCACCCATCATCATCTGAATGATGATGATAAAGTTAATTTTTCAGAAACTGTTTTATTAACCAATAGATGTAAAGCTACAGTTAATAATAGTCTACTTGTAGATATTGATAGATTAAAATATTGGGAATATCAGGCTAAGGTTTTTATAAAAGCAATAAATTCTCGATACAAGAATTTTTTAAATAGAAATTAGTTGTTTTCAAAGGTGGAGAATGAGCCACAAAAGCTTGATGCTTTGTTATATAAAGCTGAATCTAACCATTATGAAGTTATGGCCATTATGCTAGATTGATTAAAAATATCAATGCCAAGGCCCAAGCATATTTCAATGAATGGTCACTAGATAAGAAAAAGTAGTAGTTGCAAAAACTGCAAGACTTATCGTTGATGTAAGTTTTACATATAACTGAAATCATTTTTTTCTTAAATATATTTTGCTTATAAATATTAACCTTTTTCTCTTATATTTTACAGCCTAATTATCAGCACTTAAAGCAGCAATTCAGTGCCATGAAAACGTTGATTAATACTGTAAAAATTAGTGTGACTAATGTTATTGAAGTGAAGAAAATATTAAAATACACTATTAGAGAAAACAATTGGTTGAAGAATTTTATCAAAGATAAGGACCTGGATGTGGAGGTTGTATTAAAATAAAATGAGAAAGAACTGAATGCACCTTTTAGAGAAGATCTAGTGAAGGAAGAAGTTTTATTTCTATTTGGGATAAACACTATAGTTGAAAGTATAAGGGTTGGTGCATTGGAAGCAAAGGATATTGAGCAAGATGCAACTAAAACTTCAAGCACCGTGCAGAAATAAAAGTAGAATATTGTTGCTTTTTTAATTGAGGATAAACCAAACATGTTGCATAGCTTTTTTGTAAATTGTAAAAGAATGGTATATTTTTTAAATCAATAAAAAAGACAATTTCCAAAAATTTTGTTTTATCTTTTTGTAATTTTGTTTTAAATATTATGATGTTTTGATTAGTTGTGTGGATGCAATAAATAATTTTGAATCTTGTGGATGCAATAAAATGTTATTTTATATTTTATAAAATAGTTTTAAATGGCTGAAATGTAGCACATATATTTACTTTATCATAAATGGTTTATACAATACAAATCTACTAAAAATTTTGAATATTATAGAATAAGAATCCAATAACAAGGCTTAAATAGTATGATATACAAAATATCCAATAACACGTCTATGATATAAAAAATAATCCAATGTTCCATAATCAACATATCTATAATCAAATAATCCAATTTTATCCAAATATACATAATCAAATCAGAGGGCTATGATATACAAAATATCCAATAGCCTCAAGCAATTAATCTCTTTGAAAATGGTCTCTTATTTATTTTTTCAATAATTCTGCTATTTGTTTCAATTTAATTTTTGTATCGTGTACAACTATATGAAATATGTTGTATGTTATGGGCATTTTTTCAACTTCATTTGCAGCTAAACTAAAAACTTGCATGGAAATCACATGCATGAAATGAAATACATAAAATTAAAGTGTAGAAAGTAAATTTATGAAATTTAGAGTTTAAAGCATAGTAGTTACACTATAGTTAGGGTAGCATGTGATAAATAAACATACAATAACTCAAATAACATAAATATCCATCCATTAATTTGATTATCAAACTAATAAGTGAATGGAAAGATGGGCTGGAATGATCATGCCCAACCACTGCACACTTAACAAACCATAAGGATGTTGCCTCTAATAGGATGCACACACACTTGATAATTTCTCACAACCTCATGAATACAAAGCACAATGTGGATTTCATATAATGTAGCTCTAAATTCTCATGGTCAAAATATTATTTTAATGGGGGCCCTAGGTCCCTACCCCTAAGTTACCTAAGGTGAAAAACAATTACTCCTAGTGAAATTAAATTGATGAGGCACAAGAATACCTCATTTTTATGACCTCTTACCACCTTTTTGCACCAATAGAATGTTTCTTGTTTTGATTATTTCATTAGTGATGTGATTATATAGGAAAAATAGGTATAAATTTTCACTTAGACAGAGTGTAGTCATTTGCTAAGATAGGTAATATAGGACTAAAATGCTAATTTTTGACAAGTTTATGAAGGGTTATTTAACCTTGTTTACAACAAGGGATTTTTGTAGAGTTTTGGATATTATTTCAAGCTCACTCTTTGCCTAGGACTATAGTTAGACAAGGTGTTTAATTGCATTTGTTAATCTTGCATTGAACCTAACCTTGTTCACTAGGCACTAGATAGAACAGTTATACACTAGTTCCAAACAAGACCATGGCCTATCACTAGAACTTTGGTTAGCTAAAATTAGAGTTATGCATAAGGGGTAGTACCAAAAAAGTAATTATAAAATTGGGGTGAATCAAGGTGAATCGTGTATAAATTTTGGGGTTAATTTTTCAAAATTGTACACATAATTTATCAAAATATGGCAAATTTTCAAAAAAAATTCACATAAATTATCAAAAAAATTAAATGATGACTAGAAAAAGGCAAGTGGTAGAAGGTGAGTGGAAGAATATGACTGGAAGAATATGAATGGTGGAAAGCTACTGGAATAAGTTGAGTGGCAGAAGATGAATGGCACAAGGTGAGTGGAATAAGGTGATTGCAAGGCAAGTGGCAAAAGGCAACTGACATAAGGTGACTGGTAGATGGTGAGTGGTAGAAGATGATTGGTGGAAGGCGAGTGGCAGAATATGACTGGTAGGTGGCGAGTGGCAAAAGGCAAGTGATAGAAGGTGAGTGGTAGAAGGTGATTAGAAGAAGGTAAGTGGTAGAAGGTGAGTGGTAAAAAGGTGACTGATAAAAGGTTATTGGTATAAGGTGAGTGAAAGAAGGTAACTAGCACAAGGTGAGTTGTAGAAGGTGACTATCACAAGGTGAGTGGTAGAAAGTGACTTATAGAATGTGAATAGAAAAATATGAGTGGAAGAAGGTGACTTTTTGATGGTGAGTGGTAGAATGTGACTAGCAGAAGGTGAGTGGTAGAAGACGACTGGCATATGGTGAGTGGTAGAAGGCAACTAGCAGAAGGTGAGTGGTAGAAGATAATTGGTAGGTGGAAAGTTGTAGAAGGTGACTAGATAAATGTGACAAGCTGATGGAAAGCGGTAGAAGGTGATTGGCACAAGGTTACTGGTATAATTCAAGTGGTAAAATATGACTCATAGGTGGCGAGTGGTAGAAAGTGACTGGTAGATAGCAACTTGCAGAAGGTGTCTAGTAGAAGGCGACTGGTAGATGGATACTAGTGGATGGTGACTAATAAATGATGACTGCAAAATGTCATCAATAAGATGCTACCATGTTCCCTCTCATATACCATGTGTCACGCATCCGTAGACTTTAGCCATGCATACTTCTGTAAATAGAAATGCAAGGTCTTTTTTTGCCTTTCCCAGAGCATTTTTAGAGCTTTTTCCAGAGCTTTTTCAGAGTGTTTTCTAGTATTTTTAGAACATTTTCCACAACGGTTTTAGAGCATTTTCAGAGGGTTTTCAGAGTGTTTTCTAACATTTTTAGAGCATTTTCCACAGCGATTTTAAAGCATTTTCAAACGGTTTTTTGAGCATTTTCAAAGGGTTTTCAAAGTATTTTCAGACAATTTTAGAGCATTTTTCATGGTGTTTCTAGAACATTTATAGACTATTTTTAGAGCATTTTTCATATCATTTTCAGTACAAATTCTTGAAAATGGCTAGCTCTTCCTCTATTTTGCCTTCAAAAGTGTCATTCAAGAACTACTTTTGCCCAAAAATTAAGAATATTTTTGGCACTCTTGTAAGAGATTCGAAATGGGTTTACACCTCTGAAGTTGTAAGAGTAATCAAGATGCCATAGTTTAACGTTGAAGTCTCCCGAATGCAAAGGATAGTTAGTTGCTACAACCATGACGAGTCCACTTTTCAGATCAAAGTGGATAACAAGGATATTGTTTTTTCTATGAAACCCTTAGATGTGCAGTGACTAATAGGTTTGACATTTACGGATGGTCACCTGGTGAACAACCAATATGCCTTGACCAAATATGTCAAACAACTGCTAGAATCCAAATTTAGTGTCCATTCAGACAATTTGAAAGGTATATTTTTAAAACTTAGTTTTTATTTTTCTTCATTTTTGATGTATTGTTGTTTTCATTCTCTAATAACGTTCTCCATATTGTAATTTCTGTTTTCTAATCATTTTCTCCCTTTTTTTAGTTAATTATTCTAAGTTGAAAAGGGGTTTAAATATTTCCAATGTTGGAGATAAATTTCTTCATGCTTACATTGAATTTTTCTAGGCAAGACTTATTTTACAAGGGTGACCTACTAAAATACCATTTTGGGTATTGTCCTTAATAATTCTATGTATTTATGGTGGTATATTTTATTGGTCCACGCACATTTCCAACCACCTTAAACAGGATCTTTTGAGTGCCTAGAAAATTCAATCTTCTTATGTAGTAACCAACAACTTTGTTCTTTCTCTTTTTCATGAAGCATATTTCAATCTTCTAAATAGCCCTCCTCCAACTACATTGCACCCAAGCTTGTTGGCTATTGGTATGATGAAGAATGAAATACAGGTAAAATTATTGTTTAGAATAATCTCTATTTTCTTTATTTTCAATCAATTTTGTTATTTTCTAATTTTCTTTTGAAAGCAAAAAAAAACAACTCAATCTTCTAGTAAAATGGATGCCACCTTTAGGATTCAAAAAGTGTCTGCTGATTCTGATACGCAATTGCAATCATCACCAATAACTACCTCTAAACGTGTGAGGTCTCCTGGTGATCATCTTACATGTATATATCTTGTTACTTTTGGACGTGTTGGAATAGACATTGAAAAAGTAACCTTTGACTCATAAGATAACCTTATTATTCAAAAGTACTATATTAAATGATGTATTTTAATGAATTAAAATTATATTTAGTTTGAGAAAATATTTTTAATATTTTCAGAGCAATGGCAAATGGTTACATCATCAACGGGTGCAGAGTTCGATTCTGGTATGTTGGGTTAAAATAATCTCTTTTTATGGCATTGTTTTTTACACTAGTTTTAATTTATATTTTCATGTGAAATTTTGTAGATGCACCAATTACATTCAAAAGACTAAAAAAATAGATGCCTCCATTGTATACACACCCGCAAACATACCAACAGTAAGTTCCATAGTAATTTCATCCATAGTAGGTACCACCAGTGAGGAACCAATCTTGCACGCATGGGAAACAGTTCCTCACACCACCACCTATGGGAATAAAAAGTTTTTCCTAGACACACACTATGTCTTAGTTTAATGTTTCAATGTTCCCAATTTTAACCCTTGAGAATTTCTCAAATGTAGAGAGCGCATCTCAAATACCCTCTGGAAATCTCGATGATAATTTTCTTTATCAGGATATGAATCCTAAAAATTTTCTATTAAAGGCAAGTGATGTGCTTCAGAGTCTACAAAGCCATTATGAAGCAGAAGATAATTTTTAGGTATATGCCTCCATATTTTCCTCTTCCCCCCCAGCAAGTCGCCACCCATCATCATCTGAATGATGATGATAAAGTTAATTTTTCAAAAACTGTTTTATTAACCAATAGATGTAAAGCTACAGTTAATAATAGTCTACTTGTAGATATTGATAGATTAAAATATTGGGAATATCAGGCTAAGGTTTTTATAAAAGCAATAAATTCTCGATACAAGAATTTTTTAAATAGAAATTAGTTGTTTTCAAAGGTGGAGAATGAGCCACAAAAGCTTGATGCTTTGTTATATAAAGCTGAATCTAACCATTATGAAGTTATGGCCATTATGCTAGATTGATTAAAAATATCAATGCCAAGGCCCAAGCATATTTCAATGAATGGTCACTAGATAAGAAAAAGTAGTAGTTGCAAAAACTGCAAGACTTATCGCTGATGTAAGTTTTACATATAACTGAAATCATTTTTTTCTTAAATATATTTTGCTTATAAATATTAACCTTTTTCTCTTATATTTTACAGCCTAATTATCAGCACTTAAAGCAGCAATTCAGTGCCATGAAAACGTTGATTAATACTGTAAAAATTAGTGTGACTAATGTTATTGAAGTGAAGAAAATATTACAATACACTATTAGAGAAAATAATTGGTTGAAGAATTTTATCAAAGATAAGGACCTGGATGTGGAGGTTGTATTAAAATAAAAGGAGAAAGAACTGAATGCACCTTTTAGAGAAGATCTAGTGAAGGAAGAAGTTTTATTTCTATTTGGGATAAACACTATAGTTGAAAGTATAAGGGTTGGTGCATTGGAAGCAAAGGATATTGAGCAAGATGCAACTAAAACATCAAGCACCGTGCAGAAATAAAAGTAGAATATTGTTGCTTTTTTAATTGAGGATAAACCAAACATGTTGCATAGCTTTTTTGTAAATTGTAAAAGAATGGTATATTTTTTAAATCAATAAAAAAGACAATTTCCAAAAAATTTGTTTTATCTTTTTGTAATTTTGTTTTAAATATTATGATGTTTTGATTAGTTGTGTGGATGCAATAAATAATTTTGAATCTTGTGGATGCAATAAAATGTTATTTTATATTTTATAAAATAGTTTTAAATGGCTGAAATGTAGCACATATATTTACTTTATCATAAATGGTTTATACAATACAAATCTACTAAAAATTTTGAATATTATAGAATAAGAATCCAATAACAAGGCTTAAATAGTATGATATACAAAATATCCAATAACACGTCTATGATATAAAAAATAATCCAATGTTCCATAATCAACATATCTATAATCAAATAATCCAATTTTATCCAAATATACATAATCAAATCAGAGGGCTATGATATACAAAATATCCAATAGCACGTCTAATCTCATATTATATGATTAATGATATCAAAAAATACATGTCTTAAATTATAATCAAATCTCAATATTCTATTGAAAACTAATAACATAATATGTGAAATCAAATTAGATGAAAGCATCCTTGCATCATAATGTTGCAAACTAGAACAAACTCTTTTCAAATTGTACAAAATATTTTGTACTCATACCCAAAAATTTTGTCATCACAGTTTGATCAGTGTTACCATTATCCTCATCATCCTAAGTATTCATGACACCTCTTCTCTCTACCAGAGATTTCCAATATGCCAAAGCTCTTTCATAAGAAAAATTTTCCACCTCATAGGTTGACACATATACTCTCAAATAATTTTCCAAATTTTTGTCCGACCTATTTTGAACTTTAGATTTTACATATAATAATGTTGTGAATACCCTTTCATCTTCCACAAATCCTAGAATAATCATTTGATATAATTCATATAAATGAAAATATTCACTCATAGTATGTTGTAAGATACTACTTGGAGGTAATATTTTCCATAAACGTGAAATAGAACCTGTTTCATGATGATTAGTGAGTTGTAAAATTTGAGCAGACATTGTTGTTCCAAAATAGTTTGATTGTTTTGTCAAAAGATCTTTGTTGAGAATGTCATTGATTTCAATACCATTGACTACCATACATTTAGTGAAATGGTTAGCAAGAGTACCCATGTATTTAAGAAATAAATCATTTATAGTTTGGTATAAATCATTTATAGTTTAGTATTCATTACAAGGATCCCAAAACATAGGGTTAACCACACCCATAGCCTCAAGCAATTAATCTCTTTGAAAATGGTCTCTTATTTATTTTTTCAATAATTCTGCTATTTGTTTCAATTTAATTTTTGTATCGTGTACAACTATATGAAATATGTTGTATGTTATGGGCATTTTTTCAACTTCATTTGCAGCTAAACTAAAAACTTGCATGGAAATCACATGCATGAAATGAAATACATAAAATTAAAGTGTAGAAAGTAAATTTATGAAATTTAGAGTTTAAAGCATAGTAGTTACACTATAGTAAGGGTAGCATGTGATAAATAAACATACAATAACTCAAATAACATAAATATCCATCCATTAATTTGATTATCAAACTAATAAGTGAATGGAAAGATGGGCTGGAAGGATCATGCCCAACCACTGCACACTTAACAAACCATAAGGATGTTGCCTCTAATAGGATGCACACACACTTGATAATTTCTCACAACCTCATGAATACAAAGCACAATGTGGATTTCATATAATGTAGCTCTAAATTCTCATGGTCAAAATATTATTATAATGGGGGCCCTAGGTCCCTACCCCTAAGTTACCTAAGGTGAAAAACAATTACTCCTAGTGAAATTAAATTGATGAGGCACAAGAATACCTCATTTTTATGACCTCTTACCACCTTTTTGCACCAATAGAATGTTTCTTGTTTTGATTATTTCATTAGTGATGTGATTATATAGGAAAAATAGGTATAAATTTTCACTTAGACAGAGTGTAGTCATTTGCTAAGATAGGTAATATAGGACTAAAATGCTAATTTTTGACAATTTTATGAAGGGTTATTTAACCTTGTTTACAACAAGGGATTTTTGTAGAGTTTTGGATATTATTTCAAGCTCACTCTTTGCCTAGGACTATAGTTAGACAAGGTGTTTAATTGCATTTGTTAATCTTGCATTGAACCTAACCTTGTTCACTAGGCACTAGATAGAACAGTTATACACTAGTTCCAAACAAGACCATGGCCTATCACTAGAACTTTGGTTAGCTAAAATTAGAGTTATGCATAAGGGGTAGTACTAAAAAAGTAATTATAAAATTGGGGTGAATCAAGGTGAATCGTGTATAAATTTTGGGGTTAATTTTTCAAAATTTTACACGGAATTTATCAAAATATGGCAAATTTTCAAAAAAATTGCATATAAATTATCAAAAAAATTAAATGGTGACTGGCAAAAGGCAAGTGGCAGAAGGTGAGTGGAAGAATATGACTAGCAGAATATGAATGGTGGAAAGCTACTGGAATAAGTTGAGTGGCAGAAGATGAATGGCACAAGGTGAGTGGAATAAGGTGATTGCAAGGCAAGTGGCAAAAGGCAACTGACATAAGGTGACTGGTAGATGGTGAGTGGTAGAAGATGATTGGTGGAAGGCGAGTGGCAGAATATGACTGGTAGGTGGCGAGTGGCAAAAGGCAAGTGATAGAAGGTGAGTGGTAGAAGGTGATTAGAAGAAGGTAAGTGGTAGAAGGTGAGTGGTAAAAAGGTGACTGATAAAAGGTTATTGGTATAAGGTGAGTGAAAGAAGGTAACTAGCACAAGGTGAGTTGTAGAAGGTGACTATCACAAGGTGAGTGGTAGAAAGTGACTTATAGAATGTGAATAGAAAAATATGAGTGGAAGAAGGTGACTTGTAAATGGTGAGTGGTAGAATGTGACTAGCAGAAGGTGAGTGGTAGAAGACGACTGGCATATGGTGAGTGGTAGAAGGCAACTAGCAGAAGGTGAGTGGTAGAAGATAATTGGTAGGTGGAAAGTTGTAGAAGGTGACTAGATAAATGTGACTAGCTGATGGAAAGCGGTAGAAGGTGATTGGCACAAGGTTACTGGTATAAGTCAAGTGGTAAAATATGACTCATAGGTGGCGAGTGGTAGAAAGTGACTGGTAGATAGCAACTTGCAGAAGGTGTCTAGTAGAAGGCGACTGGTAGATGGATACTAGTGGATGGTGACTAATAAATGATGACTGCAAAATTTCATCAATAAGATGCTACCATGTGCCCTCTCCTCTACCATGTGTCATGCATCCATAGACTTTAGCCATGCAGACTTCTATAAATAGAAATGCAAGGTCATTTTTTGCCTTTCCCAGAGCATTTTCTAGAGCATTTTCCGAGCTTTTTCTAGTGTTTTCTAGATTTTTAGACATTTTCCACTTTTAGAGCATTTTCTAGAGCATTTTAGAGTGTTTTCTAGCATTTTTAGAGCATTTTCCACAACGGTTTTAGAGCATTTTCAAACGGTTTTCTGAGCATTTTCAAAGGGTTTTCAAAGTATTTTCAGACGATTTTAGAGCATTTTCCAAGGTGTTTCTAGAGCATTTTTAGACTATTTTTAGAGCATTTTTCAGATCATTTTCAGTGCAAAAATGGCTAGCTCTTCCTCTCCTTTGCCTTCGAAAGTGTCATTCAAGAACTACTTTTGCCCAAACATTAAGAATATTTTTGGCACTCCTGGAAGAGATTCAAAATGGGTTTACACCTCTGGAGTTGTAGGAGTAATCAAGATGCCATAGTTTAACGTCGAAGTCTCCCTAATGCAAAGGATAGTTAGTTGCTACAACCATGACGAGTCCACTATTCAGATCAAAGTGGATAACAAGGATATTGTTTTTTCTATGAAACCCTCAGATGTGCAGTGACTAACAGGGCTGCCATTTATGGATGGTCACCTGGTGAACAACCAATACGCCTTGACCAAAGATGACAAACAAGTGCTAGCATCCAAATTCGGTGTCCATTCAGACAATTTGAAAGGTATATTTTTAAAATTTAGTTTTTATTTTTCTTCATTTTTGATGTATTGTAGTTTTCATTCTCTAATAATGTTCTCCCTATTGTAATTTCTATTTTCTAATAATGTTCTCCCTTTTTTTAGTTAATTCTTCTAAGTCGAAAAGGGGTTTAAACATTTCCAATGTTGGAGATAAATTTCTTCATGCTTGCATTGAATTTTTCTAGGCAAGACTTATTTTGCAAGGGTGACCTACAAAAATACCATTTTGGGCATTGTCCTTATTAATTCGATGTATTGATGGTGGTAGATTTGATTGGTCCATGCACATTTCCAACCACCTTAAATAGGATCTTTTGAGTGCCTAGAAAATTCAATCTTCTTATGTAGTAACAACCAACAACTTTGTTCTTTCTCTTTTTCATGAAGCATATTTCAATCTTCTAAATAGCCCTCCTCCAACTACATTGCACCCAAGCTTGTTGGCTATCGGTATGATGGAGAATGAAATACAGGTAAAATTATTTTTTGGAATAATCTCTATTTTCTTTCTTTTCAATCAATCTTGTTATTTTCTAATTTTCTTTTGAAAGCAAAAAAAAGCAGCTCAATCTTCTAGTAAAAGGGATGCCACCTTTAGGATTCAAGAAGTGTTTGCCGATTCTGACACGCAGTCGCAATCATCACCAGTAACTCCCTCTAAACGTGTGAGGTCTCCTGGTGATCAGCTTACATGTATGACTCTTGTTACTTCTGGACGTGTTGTAGTCGATATTGAAGAAGTAACCTCCAACTCACAAGGTAACCTTATTATTCAAAAGTACTATTTTAAATGATGTATTTTAATGATTTAAAATTATATTTAGTTTGAGGAAATATTTTAAATGTTTTTAGAGCAAGGGCAAATGGTTGCATCATCAATGGGTGCAGAGTTTGAGTTTGGTATGTTTGGTTAAAATTAATCTCTTTTTATGGCATTATTTTTTACACAAGTTTTAATTTATATTTTCATGTGAAATTTTGTAGATGCACCGATTACATTCAAAAGACTAAAAAAATAGATGCCTCCACCGTCTGCACACCCGCAAACGCACCAACAGCAAGTGCCACAGCAAGTCCATCCACAGTAGGTACCACCGGTGAGGAACCAATCTCGCATGCATGGGAAACAGTTCCTCACACCACCACCTTTGGGAACCAAAAGTCTTTCCCAGACACACACTATGTCTCAGTCTAATGTTTTAGTGTTCCCAATTTTAACCCTTGAGAATTTCTCAAATGTAGAGAGCGCATCTCAAATGCCCTCTGGGAATCTCGATGATGATTTTCTTTATCAGGATATGAATCCTGAAAATTTCCCATTAAAGGCAAGTGATGTGCTTCAGGGTCTACAGAGCCATGATGAAGCAGAAGAGAATGTTGAGGCAGATGCCACCAGAGTTTCCTCTTCCCCCCAAGCAAGTCGCCACCCATCATCATCTGAACGATGATGATAAAGTTAATTTTTCAGAAACTATTTTATTAGCCAATAGATGTAAAGCTACAGTTAATAATAGTCTACTTGTAGATATTGATAGATTAAAATATTGGGAATATCAGGCCAAGGTTTTGATAAAAGCAATAAATGCCCGATACAAGAATTTTTCAAATAGAAAGGAGTTGTTTTCAAAGGTGGAGAATGAGCCACAAAAGCTCGATGCTTTGTTACATAAAGCTGAATCTACATACAATGATGAAGTTATGGCCATTATGCTGGATCGATTAGAAAACCTCAATGCCGAGGCCCAGGCATATTTCAATGAATGGGCACTAGATAAGAAAAAAGTAGCAGTTGCAAAAACTGCAAGACTTACCGCTGATGTAAGTTTTACATATAACTGAAAATCATTTTTTTCTTAAATATATTTTGTTTATAAATATTAACCTTTTTCTCTTCTATTTTGCAATCTAATTATCAGCACTTAAAGCAGCAAGTCAGTGCCATGAAAACGTTGATTAAGACTGCAAAAATTAGTGTGACTAATGCTATTGAAGTGAAGAAAATATTACAATACACTATTAGAGAAAACAATTGGCTGAAGAAGTTTATCAAAGATAAGGGCCTGGATGTGGAGGTTGTATTGAAATAAAATGAGAAAGAACTGAATGCACCTTTTAGAGAAGATCCAGTGAAGGAAGAAGGTTTATTGCTATCGGGGATAAACACTACAGCTGAAAGTCTGGTAAGGGTTGGTGCATTGGAAGCAAAGGATATTGAGCAAGATGCAGCTGAAACTTCAGGCACCGTGCAGAAAGAAAAGTAGAAGATTGTTGCTTTTTTATTTGAGGAGAAACCAAACATGTTGCATAGCTTTTTTGTAAATTGTAAAAGAATGGTATCTTTTTGAAATCAATAAAAGAGACAATTTCCAAAAAATTTGTATTATCTTTTTGAAATTTTGTTTTAAATATTGTGATGTTTTGATTAGTTGTGTGGATGCAATAAATAATTTTGAATTATGTGGATGCAATAAAATGTTCTTTTATGTTTTACAAAATAATTTGAAATGACTGAAATGCAGCACAAATATTTACTTTACCATAAATGGTTTATACAATACAAATCTACTAAATAATTTGAATATCATAGACTAATAATCCAATAACAAGGCTTAAATAACATGATATACAAAATATCCAATAACACATCTATGATATAAAAAATAATCCAGTGTTCCATAATCAACATATCTGTAATCAAATAATCCAATTTCATCCAAATATACATAATCAAATCAGAGGGCTATGATATACAAAATATCCAATAGCACGTCTAATCTCATATTATATGATTAATGATATCAAAAAATACATGTCTCAAATTATAATCAAATCTCAATATTCTATTGAAAACTGATAACATAATATGTGAAATCAAATCAAATGAAAGCATCCTTGCATCATAATGTTGGAAGCTGGAACAAACTCTTTTCAGATTGTACAAAATATTTTGTACTCATACCCAAAATTTTTGTCATCATAGTCTGATCAGTGTTACCATTATCCTCATCATCCTGAGTATTCGTGACACCTCTTCTCTCTGCCAGAGATTTCCAATATGCCAAAGCTCTTTCATAAGGAAACTTCTCCACCTCATAGGTCGACACATATACTCTCAAATAATTTTCCAAATTTTTGTCCAACCTATTTTGAACTTTAGATTTTACATATGATAATGCACTAAATACCCTTTCATCTTCCACAGATCCTAAAATCATCGTTTGACATAATTCATATAAATGAAAATATTCACTCATAGTATGTTGTAAGATACTACTTGGATGTAATATTTTCCACAAACGTGAAATAGAACCTGTTTCATGATGGTTAGTGAGTTGTGAAACTTGAGCAGACATTGTTGTTCCAAAATAGTTTGATTGTTTTGTCAAAAGATCTTTGTTGAGAATGCCATTGATTTCAATACCATTGACTACCACACGTTTAGTGAAATGGCTAGCAAGAGTGCCCATGTATTTGAGAAACAAACCATTTATAGTCTGGTATTCATTACAAGGATCCCAAAACATCGGGTTAACCACACCCATAGCCTCAAGCAATTCATCTCTTTGAAAATGGTCTCTTATTTCTTTTTTCAATGATTCTGCTATTTGTTTCAGTTTAATTTTTGTATCGTGTACAACTACATGAAATATGTTGTATGTTATGGGTATTTGTTCAACTTCATTTGTAGCTATATCCATTCATTGACCAAAATAATATAAAGGTATTTCCTTTCCGTGGACATTAATACATAGATGATCGTTTATGTTGAACTTCAAAAAGTTTTGAGGATCATTCATGTTTGTTAATGCTCTCCAACTCTCAAACATGGGATCCATAAAACTTTGACCAGATGCATACATCGTATCAATATGTATGCAAATTTTTTTTCTCACCCTGATGAAATCCACAATATAAATCAATCTTTCTTGTGCAATTTTAATCAAAGTATTCATTTCTTCCAACATTGGAAGAATACCACACAATGTGAGAAGTGTTTCAAAGTCACTCATTCAAAATAGCAAATATTTAGCCTTATCAACTACCCTACGATTTGCATACATAAACCCTACCAAGGATTGATATTCTTTGAAAACTCTATATGTCGGTTGATACATCGAAATCCACCTAGTATCTACATATTTTAAGAGTTTTTTACCTTCAGTAACTCCTAGTGCAAACTTTTGAAACTCTAAAAATATTTTTGGACTATGCAAAAAATAATCATGAATTTCATGGACAAGCTCTTCCACTCTCGCTACATTTGTAAATGTATCCACAATTTTGTATGCAAGATTCATTCTATGAGCCATGCAATGAATAGGGATCAACTATGGGGTAACATATGTTTGTAGTCGAACACAAAGACCATTCTTGTGTCCTTGCATTGTAGCAACACCATCAACTCTGACACATATTAACTTAGTGGCTATTTCCATTTCATTCATTCCTACTATTTCCTTTAAACTAGTTACAACAACATTGTAAATATTTTCTGCATTGCAATTTTCCACCATCTTGCATACTCCAAGTAAATGAGGTTGCCTTAAATGATTTTCCAATGTGTAAACATGCATGCAAATCCAAGATGTGTTGTCAATAATAGTCACCTCATCAATTGAAAGTGAAATGAATTTGGCTTTTTTTACTTTCTCTTTGAGGTCATCCTGCTCAACCAATGAGAGATATTTTACCATTTCCCAACCACTTTGATCTGACCAATGGGTGTTGGGTAAGTTCTGCACATCATCTAGTTGAAATAGAGATTTATAATCAATGAAATCAGACATAGGTCTACCCTTTTTAAGAATAGTGAGTACAATAACAAACTGCAAACTTTTTGAAGCTAAAGTGAACTTATTCATTTTTTAAAATTGGGCTTGAATCGTTGCACCTTTCTCAACCAAAGTTTGCTTTTGTTTCATTTCTTTATCATATTCTTGTGCATATCTCATATGTGCACACTCTGATGCATCCTTCCACCTATAATTTTTTTGTATTGGTCCATCACTTTCTTTTGTTTTTATATAAACCTTTCCACAATGTTTTTCTACTGTATCTTTCTTAACTTGCAATCTATGATCCTTTTCGTGTTTCCAACTACAAATTATGCATCTCAATTCTATTATTTCCTCACTACTATTCTCTGGAAGCACTGGCTCAATAAATGGAAATTCTGATACCCAATCAGGCTGAAATGATCTGTTAATTGTCCACCTAGATAACCTTGCACGTTTATGTTTTTTAGAAGAAGATTCTCTAGAAGTAGGGATTGCATGAGAACTATTATTTTCTTTTCCATTTGGCGTGTTAGTTTCAGGAATCTCTTCATGTTGTTGTTCCATTTCATTAAGAAAATTTTCATCTATGGACTTTTCATTATCGTGGATATGTGGAAGTGGAGGCATACTAGGGTCAATAGTGTTTTTTGTAGAGAAATTTTTTGCATATCATTATTGCATTTAAAAGCATACCTTCTATTAAAAAATATAGATAAACAATGGACAAAGCCATCAACCAAAAAGCACCCTTCTTAATGAATGAAGACATTATATATAAAATTAACAATGTACAAAAATTAATTAGTTAGTAAGTAAAGGTATTCGTACCTTCAATTTGTGTAGATGTTGATGGCTGATTGGATTTCAAAATATTATGAAAGTATTTGAGGATACTCCTTTTATCAAAATATTGGCCTCCCTTATTTCCACTACCAATAGGTGATATTTTACCTGTATAAATAGAAGAGTAACATGAACATCATTTTTAAAAATGAAAATAATTAGTAAAAGAGAACTATTGTTCAAGACAATAGGATGTCTGACCCAAGTAGGCTTGAGATTGGTGCCCAAATAATAGGAAAACCTCCTTATTGAGTGTCCATGAACAAAATATTTAAAAAATGAAAATTAATGGTAAAAGAAACTTATCGATAAATGGTTATCATTGTATGTCAATCACCTTCTACCACTCACCTTCTACCACTCACCTTCTGCCACTCGCCTTCTACCACTCGCATTTTATTAGTTACCTTCTGCCACTCACCTTTTACCACTCATCTTCTACCAGTTTCCTTATCCTAGTCGCCTTATGCAGTCACCTTCTACCAATCACCTTCTGCAAGTCACCTTCTACCAGTCACCTTCTACTAGTCACCTTCTACTAGTCACCTTATGCTAGTCGCCTTGTGCGAGTCACCTTGTGCCAGTCACCTTGTGCCAGTCACCTAATGCGAGTCACCTTCTACCACTCACCTTGTGCCAGTCGCCTGATGCGAGTCACCTTCTGCCAATCACCTTCTGTCAGTCACCTTGTGCCAGTCACCTCATGCCAATCATATTTTTCCAGTCACATTGTGTCAGTCGCCTGCTTTGTATCGCTCGCTATCAAAGAAAATTAATGTTTTAATTGTATGAGTGTCATTGTCATGTTAGCTATATATAATGGGGTACAAGAGGTGAATTTGGTGGGATAATTTTTTTTTAATAATTTGAAGGCAAAAATTAGGCGGGAAACCTTATGATAGCGGGGCGAATTGACCCTAAAAAAATTTGATCCCAAAATTTTTGGGCGAATGGGCCGACCTCTAGGGTCCCCAAATTCATAAAATTAAAATTGTGAAAATCTGAATATTCATGCTAATTTGTGAAATTCGCCCCTGTGCATAACCCTGGAAAAAATTGCCATGTGGATGTAATAGATAGTTGGAGGTTTTGTTTTGATGTTCCAAAGTTGACATGGAATTAAATTACAATAATGTAATTGAATGACAATTAGCAAGACATCAAATTGAGAAGAGAGCTATTTCTTGTTAATTTTGATTAACTTCTTTTGACTAGCTATAATAACCAAAATAAAATATTGTTAATAGCTAGCAACAAGCTAAGAATAAGATAAAACCACAAGATTTTGGGAGGTAGGAATCATTTTTTAATGTAGTTCCTTTATTTTCTTATAATTCCAATGTGGCAATTGAAGTACACTAAGGTTGTTTACTAAGTTGGACTGCCAAGTGTAACTCCCATTTTGTCCTTACCTACTGATTAGGAAATTTAATTTTTAGTTGAATATTTATTGTTGCAACATGTTTAACCATGGAGGTATGAGATGACCTTGTCCTCTCCCTTATATATAGACTAGCATCCTAGGACCTATGAGAGAGAACATAGATGAATAGTATTGTTATGCTACTAGTTTTTATACTATAAGTTGTAAAGTCTATTTGTTGAATTCATTTATAAATTTTTTGTGCTACATATATGTGATTTAAAATGAGTCTTCCCTTATATATTGTTGCAATAAAGGGCCCACTCCTAGAAAAGTGGAATATACTTTATTTGTGTTTTATTTTGTTGTATTTTTATATTAGATTATATTGTTTTTTTCTTGCATTCATAATAGCTAGTTAGTTGCATCATTTATTTCCTAGGAAAAGAAAAGAAAGAGTAACTAGCTACAGTAGTTTTATATTTACTTCATAATACTTTAGTTTAAATTATGATTGGTTTTATGTTGCATTTATTTCTTGCAATTTCATTTACTTTTTTTCTACAATTTTTCCATTCTTGCAAGTGTGTTTGATTAGCTTAAACCTTCTTGTTTTTAGCTATAGTTAGATTTTAATTATGATTTCTAAATTGCTATAGTTTATAAAGCCAAAATTAGACCTGACCTAAATACTTTCTAGAACATATTGACCATATAACACCACCCTTGGTTGATAAATTAAAAGTGACCTTCGGAAAGGGTGGTAATAACAACACCCATCATGTTTTTAGGCCATTACCGAGGAATATGGTATTTCTAGGAATTGTTAGGTTAAATATCCAACATTGCAAAATTTCACTTAGATAGAAATTGATTAGTCAAAGAGATATCACATATCCTTGTTGGTCATTCTAATATAAGTGTTCAACTAGGACAAGACTAAAATCTAATCTTACAACCTAAGGTACCTAGTGTCCTTACTAAGTGCCTTATGCCAATAGGAGACTAGTCAATTGAAGCTAAGTGAAACTAGTGGTGTTGAGTAGGAAAGGTAGAGGTAATTAGAAAAATTTCTTTGAATGCATAGACCTAGAGATAACCAAGGGAGGTTTATCAAAAATAACCCCCAAAATTCCATAGGAGAAAATCAATCACACTTAAATGTTGCAAAAGAATACTCCATACCCGTAATTGAGACTTTAAACAACCTATTGCAATTAGACAAGGAAAACACTAGTGAATAATCATCATCTGCTTTAAGATCTGAAGAATTTCTTGAATTAGAAAAACCCGATAGTGATCTATGCCTTCCATTTAGAACTCTTCAAGAATACAAATGATTTCATAACATTTGGTGGGAGGATAACAGAATGGGAGATAGGCAAGAAGTAAACAACCCTTTTTTTTGTGGAAAACATCCCAAAAGGGATGCCACTTTCGGGTAAGACCCAAGGAGGCAGGGGTATCCATTCCGCCAAAAATGCCCAGGACTCGGACCTGGCCTACCACCTTTGACATACTCAAGGAGCAAACAAACACACAAAACCAATTTAAAAATAAGTAAATAACAACAAAAATAATAAAATAAAATAAAAAACATGCTCCTTGAGTGTGTCAAAAACAAAAGCACAACCAAACACGCACAATAAGATAAAAGAAACCACAACACAAACCACATAGAAAAACACAAGAACCACATAACAAAACACAAACAAGACAAAAACAACAGAACACTACAAAGACATAACCCAAAAAAAACATGAAAAATAAACACAACCAAAACCTAAAAAATTAAAAAATAAAATAAAAATAAAAATAAAAAACAACCAACAACAGACAATAAACAAAAACAAAAAACATAGAAAACACTCACACATAAAAACACGAAATAACACAAACAAAGAGAAACCCAAGAACAAGAACGAAAAAAACACAAGAACAATAACAAAAAACATAAAAAAAAAAACAAAACAACAAAAACACAAGAACAACAAAAAACAACACAAAGAACACAAAAACAAAACAAAATAAAAAAACCCACCCACCTTAAAAAACTAAACAAAAAAAACAAAAAAGAAAAAAGAAATAAAAAATGAACAAAACAATGACCTATCTAGACCAGAAGACTATTAAGGCAAGAATCAACAGAGGAAACAAAATAAAGAATAGAATGAGCTAGGGAACTAAAAAAAACTGAATGAACCAAAGAGAAGCAAAAAAAAAAAAACAAGAAGAAACTAGGTACCTTCAGAAGCTGGAGCCATCCAAAGAAATGATAGAAAGAAGAGCTTCCCTAATTTGAGAAGCCCACCATATAGGAGGGTGGCCATAACAAGTAAGATCACCTTTGTCCAAAGCCCAATTAGCTAAAGCATCAACACTCTTGTTTTGATCTCTGACCACATGATTGTAATCAACTTTCAAAAATCCCATCTGGATTAACTGAATCTTCTCAATAATTCTTTTTATTCTCCAATCCACCTTATGATTCTTAGAAGGATTCTTCAAGAGATTAATCATAAGTTGAGAGTCAGACTCAACTAACACCTTTTCCCATCCAACCTTAGTAGCCTCCTGAAGGCCTCTGAGGATACCATACCCCTCAGCAAGGTTATTGGAAAGAATACCCAAATTCTCAGCAAAAGTAAAAACCAGGGAGCCATCCGAAAGTCTACCAATTCCTCCCACACTGGCTTTTCCAGGGTTCCCTCTAGAGGCTCCATCGGTATTGACTTTTCCAAAATCCTTAGGAGGAGGTTGCCAATTTCTATTCCTATCCATCTTACTAATACTCACATTCCCTTTAAGTTGGTTGCCCTTAGAAGGTTTAATCTTCAATCTTTGCATCACTTGATCCCATCTTTGGTGGGAGTTTTGGGGGTGATTAAGGAGATGATGGACTGATTCAACTAAGTTGGCTATGGTCTTTTGCCAAATATAGTGAATATCCTTCCTATCTTGATTAAAAATTTGGTTGTTCCTTTCATTCCAAATATTCCAAAGAAGAATGGTAGAACCCATCCAAACTAGCTGCCTAATAAAATGATCAACACCCTCTTGATTAGGCCAATCCCTCCAAAGTTGTTCAAAAGTAAAAAAATTGGACCACTTGTAAGCCAAGTAAAGTGGCCATTCTCCTCCATAGCTCGGAGGCTAAAGTACACTCAATAAAAATATGGTTGATATTTTCTACATTCTCTTCACACATTTCACATCTAAAAGGGCCATGAAAACCACGCTTCATAAGTTGCTCACCGGTAAGCACCCTACGATGCAATAAAAGCCAATTAAAGAACCTCACCTTAGGCCAGAGCTTTTGAGCCCACAATCGAGAAAATATGTCAGAAGAATGGTTGGGATTATTATGGCATAAGGTCAAATAACCTTGAGCAACTGAATACTCACCCTTAGTAGTGTTGTTCCATCCAAAACAATCTTTTTCATGGGACCAAGAGAGGGATCTCATATGAAGGATGCCTTGGATATCTTGTCTTTGCCTTTATGGGATTTGAATAGGCCGAGTCCTCAATAGGGATCCAATATCTACCAACCTTTGAATTACCAGTATGGTACCGACAGTAATTAGCCACCTTTATCCAATTAGCTCGGTGAAGCTCCTCCATCCAAGGCCTCCAATCGGGAAACTGAGTTATCAAAGGCTTGTGACCATCCCAAGAATCTATCCAAAAATTTGCATGTTGACCATTATGAATGATCCAAAATAATTTTTTCTTTATCAAATCCTCACGAGTCTTAAGAACTGCTAAAATGGGAGAACCTTTGGTAGGAAGTTGATAGCGAACAAGGTCTTCAGGACTTTTGTTCTCAGCATATTTAGCACGAAGATTATTGGCCCAAAGAGCATTGGGGTTATGCAACATCCTCCAATATAATTTAGCAGCTAAAGCTTTGTTGTTATTAATTGAAGACCGTAATCCTAACCCCCCTTCACTCTTAGGAAGACATAAAGTATCCCATTTCACCAAGGCCCATTTTCTTTTCTCCTTAGTACCACTCCAAAGGAAACGATGACTGATTTGATCCAATTCTCGAAGAACAACCTTTGGGATATTCAAAATGGAAGAAACATAAATAGGAATAGCTTGAAGGACTGATTTTACCAAGGTGATTCTACCCCCAGAAGAAAGCCACTTGTTGGTCCACTTTCCAATTTTCTTCTTGACTTTGTCCAACAACCAATTCCAATATTTATTTTTTTGCCTTTGAATATTTATGGGAATACCTAAATAAGTGATTGGAAGAGAGGTCTTCTTATATCTTAGTTTATCCAAGACCATGGATTCCTGTCTAGCAGAGCGAGTGAAAGAAAATAACTTTAGATTTGTCTTCATTGATCAAGCTGCCTAGTAGCCTTAGAAAAATAGCTAATGATTTGCTTAATATTAGAACCTTCCTTAAACTGTAGCTTTACCTAAAAGAGTAGAGTCATCCACAAATTGAAGATGAGAGATAGGTCTAGCTCCATGAGCAATGGTAACTCCCTCAAGGGTTTTGTTTTCCCTCTTTTTGGTTATAGTCCTACCCAAGCATTCAGCAAGAATGATGAATAAATAAGGGGATAGCGGGTCACCTTGCCTAATACCTCTGGAAGCTGGGAAAGACTGAGAAGGCCTGCCATTGATAAGAACTAAGTAGGAAACTGAAGAGATACATCCCATAATCCAATCCATCCAATCCTTAGAGAAACCAAATTGCCTCAAAACTTTGATAAGGAAGTGCCAATCCACTCTGTCATAAGCTTTGGATAAGTCTAACCGAATGAACATGGAAGGAGAATTTTGCATATCCATGGAATGGATGGCTTCTTGAGCAAGAACTATCTCATCTACTATTTGACGTCCTTCCACATAACCCCCTTGCTCCGGGGAAATAATCTTATGCAAAAGAGGCTTCAACCTTTCTGCCATGATTTTAGTAATGATTTTGAGAAGAACATTACATAAAGCAATAGGTCTAAAAGCTGAGATATGATCAACCTCTTGAGCTTTTGGAACAAGAGTAATATAAGTTTTATTGATAACCTTCAAAATTTCTTTGGCTTTCCTGGCTTCTTCCACCACCTCTAATAAATCAACATGAAGGATATCCCAGAACTCTTGGTAGAACTCAATAGGAAAACCATCAGGACCTGGGGTTTTCCCTTTTTGCATTTTAAAAACTACTTGTTGAAGCTCATTGATAGTAACAGGAGCAGTCAAAATAGAGTTCTCCTCAGAAGTGATAAGAGAAGGGATTGCTTGAAGAACATTATATTGTGAAGTTGAGTCAAGGGGAGTAGCAGCAAAAATATTGGAAAAGTAATCAACAACAATAGAGTTCATGCCATCCCAAGTATAAACAACATCTCCAGAATCTGATTTTAAGGAAGAAATAAAGTTGTGAGATCTTCGAGCTAGAAGAGATTTGTGGAAGAAATTTGTGTTTCGATCTCCTTCTTTGAGCCATTGAATTCTAGATTTTTGCTTCCATAAGATTTCTTCTCTTTTTTCCCATTCCTCAAGCTGAGTTGTGAGTTTAATTTCATCTGCACTTCTCTTCTCTGTGAGGCCATCTAAATGGATTTTCTTATTCAAATTTTCAAGATGAGCAATAACTTCATGTTTTTTTTATGAACATCCCCAAACTCTTTCCAGTTCCAAGTCTTGATTTTGGATTTAATGTATTGCAGTCTTTTGGCAAAACAGAACATCTTAGTCCCATGCCTAGGTTTACCTTCCTTCCACCATTGTTGCACATGAGGTCTGAAGGAAATGTCTCTAAGCCACATTAATTGAAAATGAAAAGGAGAGAAACTCACATTGGTTTTCCACATTTCCACCATGATTGGCCAATGATCCGAACCAGCATTATTAAGAGTCTTCACTTTAGGAATGTGACCATGGATTAAGAAATTTTTAGAGAGCAAAAACCTATCCAATCTCTCCATTATACAAGCTAAGCCTTGCCTTCTGTTAGACCAAGTCATAAGGCCATTATCTAGTTGGATATCCACAAGATGGAGGTTTGCAATATATTCGCTCATGAGGTCGGTGCTTTTGTCCAAATTTCTATTTCCCCCCCTTTTCTCATCCAGAGAGAGGATGGTATTGAAATCTCCTCCGATCAAGATCCAAGCTTTAGGAAAATGAGAGATAATATGAGTAATATCCTTCCACTGTCTTCTTTTTTCCTCCAAAGAAGTCGGAGCATAAATAGTAATGTAGAGCATAATCTGGTTGGAATGTCTACTTTGAATAGCTATAGCCAACAAACCCCAAACTGCCAACCATATGGTGAATAACTACCTCTTTTGGATCCCAAAGACAAGCAATGCCACCCGAAGTCCCTTGGGAACTGAGGGAAACCACTTTTCCAGTTGGCCAAATTTTATTGGCAATTAAGTCCATATCCTCCATTGACATCTTTGTTTCTTGAAGGAAAACAAGATGTGGATGATTTACCTGAATCATTCTTCTAATTTCATTTTGTTTTGAAAGACTCCCTTTGAGTCCTCTAATATTCCAAGTGATGATCTTCATTAATACCAGGGCTAAAAAATTTGGGAAGGGCATTAATCTTACCTTCCTCTACAAGCTTTTCACCTTCTTTTACCATATGATATTGATTGGTCTTGCGACCTACTTTTTGATTAGAATCCATCTTCAATTTTTTTCCCTGTTTCTTGACTTATTCCAATTGAATCTGAGATGGCTTCTAACCTTGAAGAATGCTCGTACACAGCCAAAATTTTACTAGATGGTTCAACGGAGTCTATATTGGGACCTGCATTATTTGAAGTTTTGACATTTGAAATATTGTTTTTCTTGTGTAAATTTTCTCCTTTTTTTTTGTTGAAAACCTTTGATTTGTTGGTTTGTCTCCGAGTTCTTCCCTTCATATTTAAATTGTGTTTCTAAGATTTCAGTTTCCATTATTTCCTCTTCCTCACTTGGGACATCATTTGTGGAAAGGATTTCAAACATATTAGCAGATGACTTTGATTGATCCTTCATAACTGGTTTTTTTTTAGTGTTCTTCTTCTTAGGTATTTGGAAACCTGCTGAGTTTATATCTTCTTTCTTTTGATCAGGAATTTTATTTGGGCAAGCCTTGGCCAAATGACCATATTCATGGCAAATTCTACAATGAAAAGGAATGTTCTCATAGTCCACTACTTGCTCCCAAGTGTCTTCCCCAAATTGTAATGTGATCTTTTTAGGTAGGGGTTTGTCAAAATCCATTAAAACACAAATCCGAGCATAAATAATATGTTCAAAATTTTGAGTACAATCAGCAGTCATCATAAAAGTTCCTAAAGAGTTTCCAATTGAAGAAAAAATAGTAGGATTCCAAAATTCAATAGGGAGGCCAAAGAGTCTAACCCACACGGGAGCTATAGAAGGCATCTCTTCTTCGGCTTTAAATTTAGTATGCCAGGGCTTCATGAAAAGCCCTGCCCTTCCAAAAAACCAAGGACCCCCTTGAAAAGTTTTCTCTCTATCTTCATTATTAGCAAATAAAACAAGAAAATAACCATTTGGATAAATAGAGATTTGTAACTCACCTTTAGTTTTCCAGCTTTTTGCAGCCCAGACTTTGAAAGCAGATAGACTCGGACGAAAACCCACGAACCGACAAATTAGTCCTCTTTTTTCCAAATCTTCAATGCCAGTCTGAATGTTACCCATATCAAGCTTAACAATAGGAGTTCCATCAGCTGCTTTAAGACATCCTGACTCCGTTTTCCTGGGATCAATCTTAGGCATTCTTAGAGGTTTATGGGAAGCCCTAATATTGATATTAGCATTGGGCTGAGGCTGTCCACCATGAAGGGCATCCCTAAAATTCATTTTTGGGACTGAGTCTTCGAAATTCTTACCCTTGATAGGGGTTTTCATAGTAGAATTATTTTGTGGGTGCACCTTAGCACCAGATTCACTTGAGATATGAGCCATTTTTTGATCAACTGCTTGAAACTTGTTTCGTGATCTCTTTAATCCTTGCCCTAGACGTCGTGGAAAGGTATGGTTTTCACTTTTCTTTTGTGCAGCAAATTGGAAGTCGTTGTCACTCAAGTTCATAGTATGATCTATTGAAAGACAAATTTCTAACCCATATTGTATCCCCTGCAACATTTCTTGCTAAAATATTGAGCATAAACCACAAAAATATTGGCCGCTAGGGCCCGAAGGCCCTAAAAACCAACCTCTGGAGCTGCTTGCACTCAACCCGGATGAAACCCTCGCATAGCCGCTTGCCAAATATGTCGTTCACACATAGGGATGCGCTAGGATCTGTGTTGCTCCAAATGATATGAAAATTGGTGGAGACGTTCTAGGGTTTTTCAGGCATCTACCCTCAAAATTTTAGCTCAATCCGAGTCCGGATGAGTGAGATATGGCCGAAACGAGTTCGGCAGTTTGGGCAGTCCTACGAAAAACGTCTCATCTATATTTTTCGGAACCAGTAAACAACCCTAGAGATAGACAAAGTGTTGTACATTAGGAGGAAACCAATAATGGTGTTAGAACCTCTATATATCCCATCTAGTTAGACCCCAATATGTAAACTCAAATAAATAGCATCTCTCTATCAAGCCTACCTATCTTTAGAGAAACTACCTCAGAAGACATAAACCAATTCCTATTTGAACTCAACATCATATGTCAAACCTATGACTATAAAATTGATAATCACAAACTTAAACTATTTTCTTCCATGATCAAATATGTAGCTATGTGTTGGTTCATGGGGTTATCCCTAGAATATATACATATCTAATATGAGATGGAAAATTTATTTCTATAAAATATCAATAATATTATTGTGCCAAGGATCGAAAGGAAGAATTATTTAGGACAAAGCAAAATGAGGATGAGATCCTTGAAGATTACCTAGATAGATTTCTTTTTGTGTAGAAAATATGTGGGAAAGGGATGGACCTAGAACTTGTCAAAGTTATCTTCCTATGGGGATTACAAGATGATTCAAGGGACATCTTAAACCTCATGGGAAAAGGTGATATAAATAAACTAGATTTTTTGACATTATGGAGTTGTGTAGAAACTACTCTAGAACAAGGAAAGGAACATGTAGACACCAAGTAGGAAAGAGTGGTAGCAATGTAGGAGAGCTACTAGAGGAATTTTCCAATTTTAAAATTGATATTCTTTTACATTTGAACACCACATTGGAAAAAATACAAGCTAAAGCTAAAGCCAACAAAATATTGGCTATATATTTTCCAAGGTGAAGGTAAAATCACACCTTACAAGAATGTCCTCTCAATAAGACTGTCATTTGCAGTATTTATGAGAAAATCCACTCTACAAAATCGTGTGACCTCCTATCTAAAATAAAATCCAACTTTAGAAAGAGTCATATTAATGCAGAGGAATTAAATTATGTGGAACAAAGAAACAATTTTCCCCATCAATAGAGAACACCATGGGGATAAAATCCATAGAATATTCCATGGAATATGTCCCCACCACAATAAAAATAAGGTCAATATCCTTTGAATTCATCTCTAGAGTGGGGAAGTCAAAGATAGTTTAACTTTCCATGGACACAACCAATGGCAAACCAATCATGGTCAAACCAAAGGTCAACAATGGTTGGGACCACCCCAATCCAACCAATTTTATGGGGGACAATCATGGTTTCAAAATCAACAACAAGCATTGTTACCAGCACCTATGGGTACTTCCCAGTTGATGTAGTTACAACCACCCAAGAAACCTCTATTATCAATCCAACCTATGGCTAACCCAAATAACAATAGGAAGGCAGACCTTGTCTATAATATAGAATATAGTGACATAGTCAATATTAATGTCATTGACTAATATAGCATGCAGCTTCACTCAAGAAAGGTTTACTAGATTCAAAACATCCTATGATAAAATAACTATAGGAGAAAAGGCAACCAACTTTATTAAACCTTAATCCCATAATTAGAAAAGAAGAATATCTTTCAAAAAGTATGCCTATAAAAACTCAAAAAGCACCATACCCCGAGATATTAAAAAATAAATAAGAACATTCTAAGGGATCCAATCTATTGGAAGAGCTAAAATGCTTAAACATGAATTTCATTTTACTCTAAGCTATCAAGGATGTACCAATATTCAATAAGGTTATCCAGGAAATGCAAATAAATAAGCCAAGGAGAAAACAAAAACTTACCCCAAAACCATACAAGTAGATGGAAAACTAGCTAACCCCTTAGTAGGAAAGCTTATTCCACCAAAATATGGAGATCCTAGAAATCCAATAATAACCATTTTTATTGGTACAACAAGGATACCAAATTTTCTAGTTGATTTAAGAGCATCAATAATTGAAGAACACAAGCTTATACTGAGAGGGGGGTGAACAGTATAAGACCACTTTTTACTTTTCTTTCCCAAACAGTATTAATCAATATAATCAATGGCAATATCAATAGCAATAACCAAAGCAATGCACAAATCATCACACACAATAGAGACACAAATTTAACGTGGTTCACCCAAATATGGCTACCTCCACGGAGAAAATATTTCTTCTAAATATTTCTCAAATAATATCTTGGGAATCCTTCCCAATTACAATGTTTATGGACCTCTGTCCAAAGGAGATGTTGATCCCCTAAATCTAGTTTGTGGATCTCTATCCATAGGAGAACTCCTTCTCCTCTACTCTGGTTGGTGATCCTCTAGAAGACACTGCCTCCACTACACTGACTGTGGATCTCTCTCCACTTGAAGACTCTTGTCCTCACTTAGAAGACCTATCCTCAATGTCCTGGCTGATGGATCTCTATCCACTGGAGACTCTGTCCTCTCTGCTCTGTCACCTCCAAAGCTCTTCTCAATAGGTTCACTCAAAACCTTCTCAAATTGCTCAATAGGTCCACTTCAAATTGCTCAATAGGTCCACTTAGAACCTGCTCAAATCTGCTCAATAGGTCCACTCGAACCTGCTCAAATCTGCTCAATAGGTCCACTCAGAACCTGCTCAAATATGCTCAATAGGTCCACTCAGAACCTGCTCAAATCTGCTCAATAGGTCCACTTAGAACCTGCTCAAATTTGCTCAACAGGTCCACTCAAAACCTGCTCAAATTTGCTCAATAGGTCCACAGAACCTATCTAAATCTAAATAACCATGTACAAAACTTGTCCAAATATGCTCAACAAGCTCACATAGAACTTGTCCAAATCTGCTCAATAAGTCCTCTCTAGGACTTGCTCAAATCTACATTGCAAGCTTCCACAAAATCTCACACAAAAATAGTCCACAAGCCTTCTCAAAGACTTACCTCAAATCAGCTTAACAAGTCCACATAGAACTTGTCCAATCTCATAGAATCATAAAGAGAATTGTTAGAGACTCAATATGTTCTATACTCAATGCTCAATCACTTAATCAACTCAGAAAGCATAAAGAGAATTGTTAGAGACTCAATATGTTCTATACTCAATGCTCAATCTCAACTCAACTCAATCTCATAGAAGCATAAAGAGAATTGTTAGAGACTCAATATGTTCTATACTCAATGCTCAATCACTTTCTCAACTCAATCTCATAGAAGCATAAAGAGAATTGTTAGAGACTCAATATGTTCTATACTCAAAGCTCAATCTCAACTCAATCTCATAGAAGCATAAAGAGAATTGTTAGAGACTCAATATGTTCTATTCTCAAAGCTCAATCTCAACTCAAATCAGAATATAGAATAGTTTGTTTTATGGAACTTGAACAACCACTTCATGCATCCACTTGACTAGGCTTAATCAACTCTACTCAACCAATCACTTCAAGAAACAACCCTTTCTCACAAACCCTAGTCCAAGCATGTATCTACCAACTCAAAATGTTTCCAACAATGCTCAACAACAAATCTCACATAACAATGATACTCATGTTCTTTTCTAACTCAAGTTCAAGTTCTTTGCATAACCCATTGGCTTCAACAACAATGCTAATAAAACAAGGTTTTAATCACAACTCTCAATTCAGAAAACCTTGAAGCATAAACTCAAAGTACTTCACTCAACCAATGGTCTAAACAATAATGCTTATCAAACAAGGTTTAATCACAACTCTCAATCCAGAAAACCTTGAAGCATTAACTCAACCACTTTTGAAAAGGAAACCCTAATCAAATCCTTTTCACTCCAAACTTAATTTTCAATCAAGCCAATCACCTAACTCAACAAAGAAGAATTTTACCCATACCTTTTCTTGAAGAGTAGTTGCCCTTACAAATCTGCCACACTCACAATTACTTCTTTGACAAACTCAATAAGGGTTAGAGGATAATTTTTATATCACAAAAATAATATCACAATTACACCTTATCACTCCAACTTAAACAATAAACAATATCCTCACAATAATCACAAAACCCTTTATTCAAAATAACATACAACCCACAAAGTCTTAACCTTTCAATATTCCACAATAGCAAAATTTAAGACTTGAAAATAAAAATAGAATTCTCCTTATAACTCCTAATGGTATTTCTCAACTACCAACCTTTATCACAATGCAAAGACTTCAACCACCAAATACCTTATACCTCCAACTTAGGCATTAATAAAATAAAACATAAAAATGTACCTTTGCCTTTGGAGAGTTTCGAACTCTCAACGCAGCCCACACAAACGTCTTTGCCCACGGTGCAAACCACCACACGAGCTACAAGCTCGTTGGGAAGGAAGAAGCACCACGTGCTTCAACACCCCTTCCTTGCCTTGCAAAATGTATGCGCCTAATGATTGGCACCTTCAACACGTCCACCAAAAGCTTCCATGGGATTCGAACACTATCCACCATGCACACCAAAATGTAAGCTTGCAGCCCACTTGCCACTAGGCCAAGGTGCCTTGTTGGCTTCCAACTAATCAATGCGCTTGCTTTTGTTTCCTTTCATCATCAAGTCAAACCACGAATTTCACAATTCTATCTCACGAGCTCTGCATTTAATTTGTATGCTTTCTCTTTCCAATTCGAGCAAGGATAATTCGGAAATCAACTTTGGGCATGGTATTTATATGCATTTCCATTAAATCAAAAATGTCGGCGCTTCCCTTTGGCTTCTATGACGTCGACGGAAATAAACTTTGCCTTGTTTAAAACTTTAAATCCAACCTTTGGATTTATTAAAATATTCTTTGGTCTTAAACCTTTAAACCCAACCTTTGGGTTTATTAAGATATTTTTAGACTTTATAAACCCACTTTTGCAATATAAAATATTGTAATGAAAATTACAAATATTTTATTTTGGGTTTTCACCATGGCACTTCTAACCATTATAATATTTCACCTTTGATAAAGTACCTTTTAATATTTATTTATAAAATTTAAATTCATCCTGAATTTAAATAATTTATAAAATAAATATTATAACTCCTTTTAACTTCTATCTTTTGCACTGTTTCACTTGAACTTCTGCCTTCTTGTTGAATATCAAATGACCATATTTGTCGCCTTTATTTCCTACTGAAATCTTTGGTATTAATGATGACTCCATCTGGTGGCATCAATGGTGACATCAATGACAACTTTGACTTAGGGACTCAAAATGTCCAACAATCTCCCCCTTTGTCATTGATGGCAACCCATATCCTTTTACTAAAACCTGACCTTTCTTTTTCTTCTGCTCCCCCTGGGACATTGCTCCCCGGCTCAATGCTCTCTCAAATATCAAATCTCTCCCCATATCAAATCTCTCCCTAATACACAAATATCTCCCCCTTTGACATCAATGGCAAAGGGTCACCTTTGGGGCTCGGGGCTAAGAATGAGCCTCTTAGCTTAGCCCCTCCCCCACCTCCACATGAGGTGGTTAATTCTAGGGTGGGAGTATTTCTACTCCCTAAAAGCACTATTCTTTACCTTTATCTTTTTCTCTTCTTTTCTGAGTTTTCTGAATCCTCTGACTATTTCTTTCCAAGTCATCATCCTTGTTCCTATCATCATTCCTATTCTTGTTCCTGTTCTTGTTCCTGTTCTCATTCATATTCATGTTCCTCTGTTCATGTTCCTATTCTTGTTCATGCCTATTTTTGGAATATTTGCTCTACACCATCTTGTTGTGTGACCATCATTATTGCACTTATAACACTTAATGTTATTATTCCTTGGAGGTGCAAATGTCTTAGGATTTCTCCTAGTGAAGCCATATCCTCTTCTATCATGAATCTTGCAATTCATTGCCTTGTGACCAAACTCATTACATGAGTAGCAATACCCATGGAAAAGTTATCCTTTCCCATATTCATGTCTTTCATGTGTCCTGCATTATGAAGCCATGTGCCCAAACCTGTGACATGAAAAACATCTTCCATTGAAGAAACCTTGCCTAGACCCCATTGGTCTCTTAGTCTCTTCTACTTGTTTCCTGTTCCATCTGTTCCTTACTTGTGCATTGTTCCTTTCCTTGTTGAACTTTCTATTGTCCAACTTATCCTTAGAAGTCTCACTCTCTCTTTTACTTACTTCTTTTGACTCTTCTTCTTTTCTGGTGTTTGAGCTTGACTCTCCTTTTTTGCTTCCTGTTTCCCTTGTTCTTCTTTAGAACTAAGTCCTGTTATGGTGATTGATGACCTTTGTGCATTGATAGTCCTTTCCAAGGTCTTTGAATTTTCCTCAAACTTGTGTAGCTTGTCCTTAGAACCTTTTACTTCCATCCTTAGTGAAACTATCTCATGCTCTAATCTTTCACACTCTAGATCTTTTGTTTTTAATTTTTTGGCCATACCTTCTTCAATTTTTCTTGTCTCTTCAACTTTGATTTTGAAGTTAGTGAGTTCCTGTAGAAACCTTGCTTTTGCTTTCTCATCTTCTTGAGCTTGAACCCTTAATCCTGAGTTCTCCCTTTTTAATTCTTCAAGAGTAATCATAAGCCTTTCACATTCTATCTCTTTTACCTTTGACTTGTTTAATCATACCTTCTTCAACTCTTCTTGCTTTTTCAACCTTATCTCTCAAGTCAGAGATATCCTGTAGAAGCTTTGTCTTACATTTCTCATCTTCTTGTATTTGAGCCTTCAATTCTAAATTCTCTCTTTTCAATTCAATAAGCTCCTTAAGAGTGGCTTCCTCCTTTTCTTTTTCTGAATCATCTCTCTTTTTCTTCTATTACTCAAAGTAGAGTTTCTTCTTCATACCTATTTTGATTATCCCTGTTATCCTTTCTTGAACCAATCTCTAGAATTTCATTTCTAAGAATATCATCTTCATCTTCACTACTACTAAACCCATTACAATATCTTGCATCATGGCCAAGTTGACCACAAACAAAATATTCTTGTGGACAATAAGTTGCATGGTGACCTGTGTTCCCACATCTAGTACAAAACTTTATCAGTCTAGATATTTCTCCATTACTTGATTCATCTCTTGAATCTATTTCCATTTGTCCTCCCAACACAACAATATTAAACTCATCTTCCTTTTCTTTCATGACCATAGGTGTTCTTTTCTTCTTGTGTCTCATGCTTCTACTCTTGCCTTTCTTTGCCATTTGTGTTCTTGTAGGATCTTCCTTCAAGTTGTTAAACTCTTTCTGAAGGAACCGACTCTGATACCAATTGAAGAACACAAGCTTATACTGAGAGGGGGGTGAACAGTATAAGACCACTTTTTACTTTTCTTTCCCAAATAGTATTAATCAATATAATCAATGGCAATATCAATAGCAATAACCAAAGCAATGCACAAATCATCACACACAATAGAGACACCAATTTAACGTGGTTCACCCAAATATGGGTTACCTCCATGGAGAAAATATTTCTTCTAAATATTTCTCAAATAATATCATGGGAATCCTTCCCAATTACAATGTTTATGGACCTCTATCCAAAGGAGATGTTGATCCCCTAAATCTGGTTTGTGGATCTCTATCCATAGGAGAACTCCTTCTCCTCTGCTCTGGCTGGTGATCCTCTAGAAGACACTACCTCCACTACACTGACTATGGATCTCTCTCCACTTGAAGACTCTTGTCCTCACTCAGAAGACCTATCCTCAATGTCCTAGCTGATGGATCTCTATCCACTAGAGACTCTGTCCTCTCTGCTCTATCACCTCCAAATCTCTACTCAATAGGTTCACTCAGAACCTTCTCAAATATGCTCAATAGGTCCACTCAAAACCTGCTCAAATATGCTCAATAGGTCCACTCTCAAATCTGCTCAATAGGTTCACTTAGAACCTGCTCAAATCTGCTCAATAGGTCCACTCAAAACCTGCTCAAATTGTCTCAATAGGTCCACTCAACTTCTCAAATCTGCTCAATAGGTCCACTCAGAACCTACTCAAATATGCTCAATAAGTCCACTCAGAACTTGCTCAAATCTGCTCAATAGGTCCACTAAACTTTAAATTCTCAATGTCCAATAAATTCTCACTCTAGAACCTGTCCAAATCTGCTCAACAAGCTCACACAGAACTTGTCCAAATATTCTCAATAAGTCCTCTCTAGGACTTGCTCAAATCTGCATTGCAAGCTTCCACAAAAGCTCACACAAAAATAGTCCACAAGCCTTCTCAAAGACTTACCTCAAATCAGCTTAACAAGTCCACATAAAACTTGTCCAATCTCATAGAATCATAAAGAGAATTGTTAGAGACTCAATATGTTCTATACTCAATGCTCAATCACTTTCTCAACTCAATCTCATAGAAGCATAAAGAGAATTGTTTAGAGACTCAATATGTTCTATACTCAATGCTCAATCACTTCTCAACTCAATCTCATAGAAGCATAAAGAGAATTGTTAGAGACTCAATATGTTCTATACTCAAAGCTCAATCTCAACTCAATCTCATAGAAGCATAAAGAGAATTGTTAGAGACTCAATATGTTCTATTCTCAATGCTCAATCTCAACTCAATCTCATAGAATCATAAAGAGAATTGTTAGAGACTCAATATGTTCTATTCTCAAAGCTCAATCTCAACTCAAATCAGAATATAGAATAGTTTGTTTTATGGAACTTGAACAACCACTTCATGCATCCACTTGACTAGGCTTAATCAACTCTACTCAACCAATCACTTCAAGAAACAACTCTTTCTCACAAACCCTAGTCCAAGCATGTATCTCCCAACTCAAAATATTTCCAACAATGCTCAACAACAAATCTCACATAACAATGATACTCATGTTCTTTTCTAACTCAAGTTCAAGTTCTTTGCATAACCCATTGGCTTCAACAACAATGCTAATAAAACAAGGTTTTAATCACAACTCTCAATTCAGAAAACCTTGAAGCATTAACTCAATGTACTTCACTCAACCAATGGTCTAAACAACAATGCTTATCAAACAAGGTTTAATCACAACTCTCAATCCAGAAAACCTTGAAGCATTAACTCAACCACTTTTGAAAAGGAAACCCTAATCAAATCCTTTTCACTCCAAACTTAATTTTCAATCAAGCCAATCACCTAACTCAACAAAGAAGAATTTTACCCATACCTTTTCTTGAAGAGTAGTTGCCCTTACAAATCTGCCACACTCACAATTACTTCTTTGACAAACTCAATAAGGGTTAGAGGATAATTTTTATATCACAAAAATAATATCACAATTACACCTTATCACTCCAACTTAAACAATAAGCAATATCCTCACAATAATCACAAAACCCTTTATTCAAAATAACATACAACCCACAAAGTCTTAACCTTTCAATATTCCACAATAGCAAAATTTAAGACTTGAAAATAAAAATAGAATTCTCCTTATAACTCCTAATGGTATTTCTCAACTACCAACCTTTATCACAATGCAAAGACTTCAACCACCAAATACCTTATACCTCCAACTTAGGCATTAATAAAATAAAACATTAAAAATGTACCTTTGCCTTTGGAGAGTTTCGAACTCTCAACGCAGCCCACACAAACGTCTTTGCCCATGGCGCAAACCACCACACGAGCTACAAGCTCGTTGGGAAGGAAGAAGCACCACATGCTTCAACACCCCTTCCTTGCCTTGCAAAATGTATGCACCTAACGATTGGCACCTTCAACACGTCCACCAAAAGCTTCCACGGGATTCGAACACTATCCACCATGCACACCAAAACGTAAGCTTGCAGCCCACTTGCCACTAGGCCAAGGTGCCTTGTTGGCTTCCAACTAATCAATGCGCTTGCTTTTGTTTCCTTTCTCCATCAAGTCAAACATGAATTTCACAATTCTATCTCATGAGCTCTGCATTTAATTCGTATGCTTTCTCTTTCCAATTCGAGCAAGGATAATTCGGAAATCAACTTTGGGCATGGTATTTATATGCATTTCCACTAAATCAAAAACATCGATGCTTCCCTTTGGCTTCTATGACGTCGGTGGAAATAAACTTTGCCTTGTTTAAAACTTTAAATCCAACCTTTGGATTTATTAAAATATTCTTTGGTCTTAAACCTTTAAACCCAACCTTTGGGTTTTATTAAGATATTTTTAGACTTTATAAACCCACTTTTGCAATATAAAATATTGTAATGAAAATTACAAATATTTTATTTTGGGTTTTCACCATGGCACTTCTAACCATTATAATATTTCACCTTTGATAAAGTACCTTTTAATATTTATTTATAAAATTTAAATTCATCCTGAATTTAAATAATTTATAAAATAAATATTATAACTCCTTTTTAACTTTTGTCTTTTGCACTGTTTCACTCGAACTTCTGCCTTCTTGCTGAATATCAAATGACCATATTTGTCACCTTTATTTCCTGCTGAAATATTTGGTATTAATGATGACTCCATCTGGTGGCATCAATGGTGACATCAATGACAACTTTGACTTAGGGACTCAAAATGTCCAACAATAATGTCATGACCATAAAAACCATGGATATATTATCTTTGATAAATATGCATTCCAATTCTACTATTTGTTAGCTTTTGATGGTGTATGCCAAGGGAGAATGCAATCACAGGATGTAAAATATGCAAAAATGTAAGATGCTGAAATATGCTATTAATGGAAAGTGACAAAAATGATACAATGCATTATGGAGGAAATGAACACTCCAAAACTGATGCTAAAGAACTACATTGTATCCATCACCAATCTATATGGTGATCTACCCAATATACCTACTACTACCTACAATGATATATAATCACTCACTATGAGGTCCTTTATATAGAAATATGGATTGCTTGGCCAACACTCTACCTAGCTATACAAGGGGACACCTTGCACATTTACAACTTGCACATAGACACTTGTGCATTTATTATATTACTTGAAGTAACTAGCTAACTACCCCCTAAAGTAATCTACTACTCTAGTTATGTACCAAGGGTGGTACATTTACATGACCCAAATGATGTAATATACTCTAACACCCCCTTGTATTACATTATTTGGGTATTGAAGACTTTAGTATTCAATATGGATCTTCTTCTCTTGAATAGTCTTTGGCTTCAACTGGTTCTTCTTCTTTTGCAGTAGTCTTCATGTTATATCCATTGTTCCTTGTTGTCAAGCATCTTTGATGAACTAGAGATCTCATAATTTTACATGTTGCAAGTGGATCAGGGTAGCTCTATATTTCCTCCTTTGATTCTTTGTATAACATGCTTCTTTGATCTTCACAAATGTTAATCTTGAACTTATTGTTAGTGGATGCTTCTAAAATGAGATCTTGAAAGAAGCAATCTATTATGTGTAGTAATATTTCTTCATGAATTCTATAGTACTTATATTTATAGTAATAGAAGAAAGATAAATGGTTCTTTCCTCCACAATATTTACAAGGATGGAGGCTCTAAAATTTCACCTTTTCATGACCAAATTGGTTGCAATAAGTGCATAGTAAAGATATTCCAACTGCTTTGTTATCTATTTTAGGAATATCATGTTTATCTATCTCCTTGATGAGATACTTAAACCATATGTGGATAATTGAAGCAATTTCATTCTTACTTTGTTCATACATTTGTATGATATCTTTTTGTTCAATACTCTTTTCTTCTCCTATATCTTCATTAGTGCAGTTATCACCAATTTCTTTTGTTGTCTCATTTGAATATGTAACTGATGGATCTATATTTCCATTATTAGAAATCCTTTTATACTCTATTGATTATTTCCTTATATCTATATCTTTCTCATTATTATCCATTGAATCATCAATCATGCTTCTAATCCAGATTGGTACTTTTCTTAAGCCTTTTCTGATAGCATTATTCAATATGTTAGTAGACATCCTTATGGCTCCCTAGATAAGAGTATATGAATTAATTTGATAAAACTATTCTTTTTTATCGAATAATTTGATAAAACCTTTCTTGGAATTAGGTTTTGTAGGCTTCCTTATATCTCCCTAATAATTAGAATATGCTTAGTTCACCTTCTAAGTTGATTTTGTAATGTTTTGAGAATAATCAACCTTTTAATTTTACCTTATCTTTCCCAATGAAGTATGCTTTAATGGTTGGATTTCTTTTTGTCTCCTTAGAATGAGTATGAGATAATTTTTACCAATTAATTCCAACTCTATATGTAGGCAATTGATTTGCTTCTCTTTCCAATAGATTAATTTTCTAAATTCCAATTATATGTATATAGTTTGAAGTAGTATGCCTTATATCTCCCTACTTTTTGGAATATTAGAAAATAATGGTATTTGCAATTTAATAATTATTTAATCAAGGTTGACAACCTTATATCTCCTACTTGGTTAATTGCAAATATGAATATTCAATACCTTGAAATAAGCTTGCTTGATAATTACTAATGCTTGATAAGTTTATTCCAATGTAATAGTCTATATCACCTTATAACTCCAATTTTAATTAAAGCAAGCAAATTTAATCTTTACCTTAGTAAGGCTTGATGCTCTACGTATCCTTGAGTAGCTCCATGTACTTTGATGGTTGGTTGGTATGTATCTCCAATGTTGTATTAATGTTGCTTTGACCTTGTTGTCCAATGAAGGGCCTGCGTGCTCTTTCTTCGAACTCTATGCTTCCACAATGCTTATTTTGGCTTGGTCTCCTCCTTAATGGGCACTTATCACCATGAGAATTTAATGTTGGTTTATGATAGTCCTCGTTGCCTCCTTTGACTCTGATTTTAGCGTGCTCTTACTCACTCAAACATTGTAATTTTGCTCCAATTTCACTTCACTTTTTTACCTTGGAGTTGAATGCTTATATAGCTACATGGCATGTGCGCCTTGAGTAACGTCTGAGGTGGTTTTTAATTCTTCTTTGAGAGATATCCAAGTGGATTTTGAGCTTCAACATGTATGGGACTTCTTTACATAATGCTTGAGGCTGGTTTCAATGCCTTCTTGAGTAACGCTCATGGCTAGAATTAATGCTTTCTCCAAGTGGCTTATGAGCTCCGATCGTAGGTGAAACTATTGTAATGCTCCTTCCTATCAAAGATGCTTTGTAACCTTCTAACATTTGAGCATTTGCTTATGAGATGAGTGTTTCTTTTCAGTGGTGACAAGTGGCAGATTGCATGTATTTTCCCTCCAATGCTTTCTCTTCTTCTATATACTCCCCTTGCCAATGTAAATCTAGTTGTTTCTTGTTCTTCAATGCTTCTTCCAAGCAAGCGTAGGTTGGCTCTTGATTTGATGGAGGTCTTAGGAGCTTAGAGATGGTTCTATGGTGGTCCAAGGGTTGGTTTGAATGTTGCTTCTTGATGGACATCTTCTCCAAGCAAGAGCTTGGGTATTGCTTCTTTTGCTCTATGCTTTTGCTTTCAATATGCTGGTTCGAATGCTCCCTTTGCAATGTACAATAGATGATGGCCAACGTAGATGGACAATGACCCTTTTGTGATATCTTGTGCTTTAGGTTGATTGCTGAGACTGCCTACTTTCGTGGTTGTAAGGGTGTTTTTAGACACCATAATGAGAGCTCTTTGTTAGCTCTTCTCTCTTGCTTCGGATAGTGCTCCTCTACGATCACTTGTATGATGTTCCTCACTTGTGGAGGATGTGTCCTTAAGACACTCAAATTCTGTCCTCTTTCCTATGTAGGACAAGATGTTATGGTGTAGAATAATGTAAATAGATTTGTAATACAATACCTTGATTTTATACCTTCTCTTTTGCAAGCTTCTTTTGTTGGTTTTAATGGTGGCTTCTTTGTACTATTTCTTGTAGGCAAGGGCTGATTGATGTTGTCTTCTCTTCTAGAAAACTCTCTCCTTCACTTGGTTAATATAGTAATGAACCCAAGCTAATAATCATGTAGATAATATGCCCTTGAAGGAGTAATTTCTGCACTAATATTTTACTTGTAATGAGATCTTAGTGCACCTTGAATATGAGACTCACCAAGTCTCGATTTTTGGCTTCTTTTCAAGGATATTAATGGGGATTCTTCTTCTCCACTCCTTGGAGGAATATGATCCTATTTGGTGGCTTCTATAGGCCACAATACCTTGCAAGTATTGAGTTTTGAATAGTGTCTTTAGACACTTTGATATTTGCAGATTTTTGTGTCCTTGATCTTAACAATCAATACACAAAATAACCCTTTGAGAGTAACTAGTTTAATGAACAACTAGTATAGTGCAATGAACCAATAATATTTCTAACTTAATGCACTTTAATAATCTCACCTTATTTCTCCTGTTAATAAGCTCTCAAAGTAGTTTCAAATGCACTAATGATCACTGCAAATTCCTTAATGTAGTCCTCTTCTCAATAATTAGATAATAGGAAGAATGTATCTAACTCCTATTAATGTGTAGGTAATGAACCTTAATAGAAACTATCTTCTGCACTTTCTTTGAGGACTTAAAATGCAACCTTCTATTTTGCAACTTTCAAATTCTAATAAGGTGCTTAATGAAGTTAAGTAGTAATCTGAATTAAGTGTTCAAGTAATGAACCTTTTGCACCTAAGTTGCTTACCTTTGATGATGAATATCTTGATGAGTTGATTCACCAAATTTCTTGTCTAGAATGGTGGTTGCTCACAGCTATGAATGCTTCTAGTCTACTGCTCTAAAATTGTAGTAGATGATTTCAACTTCTCCTTCAAGATCTAGCCTGGAACTCCAAAGTCTTGTAGCTAGTAATACTATCTTGATTGATGCCCTTTAGCAATCAATCTATTCACTAAAATGTTGTCCTTCAAGAACCCTTTCAATATTTTGCTATGAATCCAAAAAATATCTATCTTTGAAATGTGCCTTCTTTAGCTATGAAGGGCAATCTCCAAATCTTCTTGGATTTGGTAGGTTTCTTCTATCTGAGTTCTGACTTCAACATAGGACTTTCTTCTCAAGAATCTGAAGGTCTTGAGGTCTTCACAAATCTTCTCTCTAAAGTTTGACAAATTGTTTGCCAAATATTTCTCCTTTGGGCTTATTTTCGGATGGCGACAATTGTCCCAAGTTCTTCCACTATCTTTTGTAGTGAATTTCTCCAATGAGTTCTCCTAGGAACTTCTTTTATAAAATCTCCAAGGTCTTTAGTCTTGCAGCTTCTCTGGTCTTCTTGATGAGACCTTTCCTTCAACCTTCAACTATGAAAGTGTTGGCAATGAGATCTTCTTCATGGATCTCTAGAACAGAACTTTTGATAGTCCTTCTCTATCTCTTCCAAGGATGGAAGTTCTTCAATGAGATCTTTGATGGATCTCTTCAACTTCTTCTAGAGGAAGTCTTCAATCAACAAAGGAGATCACCAATCTCCTATCTTTCACGGACTCTTCTCTGGAGTCTTCTTCAGGTTCAAGGCTTCTATGGCCTTTTCTTCTAGATCAAGGCTTTTGTGGCATTTTCTTTTGGATCAAGGCTTCTGTGGCCTTTTCATCTATAATGTGTTGGTCTGCAATAGGGCTTCCCTTAGTTTCCTTTTCCTACAAGAAAGTATTAGTAAGTTGATTCTAAATCTTGTCAATGATGAATCTTCACTAGTTGATTTGTCAATCTAGTGGAATGAATGTTGAGTCCTAGTCTTCACGAGTTTTTCTACAACTTTGTGGAAAGACTCTAGCCAAATGTAATCTCAGAAATTTTGGAACTAAGATTTGCTTCTCCTCTCAATCTTTCTTGTGACTTTCCTATTCCTAGTGACCTATTGTGGCTCTCCCTATTCCTATTGATCTACCGTGGCTCTGATACCACTGTTAGCTTTTGATGGTGTATGCCAAGGGAGAATGCAATCACAGGATGTAAAATATGTAGAAATGTAAGATGCTAAAATATGCTATTAATGGAAAGTGATGAAAATGATACAATGCAGAATGGAGGAAATGAACACTCCAAAACTGATGCTAAAGAACTACATTGTATCCATCACCAATCTATATGGTGATCTACCCAGTATACCTACTACTACCTACAATGATATCTTATCACTCACTATGAGGCCCTTTATATAGAAATATGGATTGCTTGACCAACACTCTACCTAGCTGTACAAGGGGACACCTTGCACATTTACAACTTGCACATAGACACTTGTGCATTTATTATATTACTTGAAGTAACTAGCTAACTACCCCTAAAGTAATCTACTACTCTAGTTATGTACCAAGGGTGGTACATTTACATGACCCAAATGATGTAATATACTCTAACACTATCCTTCAACTAATCGATCAATGAATAGCCTAGCCTAAGGGAATAGTAGATGATTTTCCTATAACTATGGAATCTTGTAAATATCCCATTGATTTCATGATTCTCCATCCAAGAGCCAATATGAATGGTTATCCATTTATTCTTGGATGAAATTGGTTGGCTATGGACATAGCCTTCATAGATTATCATTTAGGAGACATGACAATCTCTAATGGATTAAACTCCAAGAAAATTTCTCTTTACCCCTAGCTAGACCTTATATGGATTTCTCTAGAAATCTATGGATGGATGAACCTAGGGAACAAAATAATCTTGCTTGATTAGTATTGGTCACCGTAAAAGAGCATGTTGAAGAGCTAGACCCATGGGAAGAAGCCCTCTTTGAAGATGAAACCATTTTGAGGGATTCTTCAAGCAAGCCTTGCTTAGATGAGGAAGGGACTATAGTTCATAGGTTTTTGTGGAAGGATGAGGAATAAATAATTGAGCCTTTCTCATTTTTATCATTATGTAAAATTCCATTCACATTGTCACATAGAAAAAAAAATCACCTCCTTACATCCTTCAAGTGTCCATTAAACAATCTTACCCTTGCAAGGTTTACCTTAAATGAAAATAATAAAATTCTTCATTTCTTGCTACCCCATCATTGTCATATAAACTCATGGATAAGAAAATGAGTCAATTTGGTGTTTCCAAACACCAAGTAAATTGATTTAGAACTAAAAAAAATTGTTAACATTAACAGTTGGTTATTAAAATCAAAAAAGGCTAAATTATTTGATGTATATGTTGACATATGAATGATTTTGCATGAGAATACAATGATATGAATGGGATCCATCTTGACATATGCACTCTTTGGATTTATAAAATCAAGAAGAAACCATTCCAATAATCCTAAATATGGATAAATCCTACTTTAAGGGACATGATGAAAATATAAATTGATAAGTTGTTAGAGGTTGGATTCTTCTATCCAATTTTTTATAGCCAATGGACCTCACCATTGGTCATTATTCCCAAAAATAATGAGAAAATGTGTGTGTTTATTATAGAGAACTCAAAAAATCCACTCGAAAAGACCATTTCTCATTATCATTTATAGATCGAGTACTTGATACCCTCTCTAGAAAAAGTACTACTCCTTTTTGGATGGTTTTAGTGGGTACCACCAAATACAGGTAGCACATGAGGATCAAGACAAAACTACCTTCACATACCCCTTAGGAATATTTTTCTACAAAGTTTTATCTTTTGGGTTATGCAATGCTCCCATAACTTTCCAATGGGTAGTCCTTTCTATTTTTGTGGATCTTACCAATGAATATATTGAGGTGTACATGGATGACTTCACAATTTATGGATAAACCTTTGATGAGACCCTCCATAATCTAGATTGAGTCCTTACTCTATGTGAAGCTCATAATCTATCCTTAAGCAACAAAAAGTGCTTAATGATGATGGATGAAGGTATCATATTGGGACATCATATCTCATCAGCAAGAATAAATGTAGATCCTAAAAATATAGAAGCCATAAATAAATTTCCCTCACATAATACTAAAATAGATGTCAGAACCTTATTGGGATATGTCAGTTACTATAGATGCTTCATCAAAAAAATTATAAAACTAGCAACTTCATTATTTACGCTTTTTACCAAAGAAGTTGAATTCAAATGGACCCCATAATGCCAAGTAGCATTTGAAGCTATTAAATAAAAGTTGATCATTGTGCCTATACTAAGATGATTCGATTGGAAGCTTCCATTTCATATACACAGATGCTTTCAACACCATGATTGGTGCAATTCTTGGCCAACAAGATAAGGAAAATAGAAAAACTATGTTATTTACTATATTAGTAAAAATTTAACGGGAGTCAAAAATAACTACACCACAATTGAAAGAGAATTTTTGGTAGTAGTCTATTCCATCAATAAATTTCATCATTTCATTACAGGTTACCTTGAATATGTACATACATATCACTCTACAGTTAAATATTTGATGAATAAACCAATGGTGAGTGGACAAGTGGTCAAATGGTTTTTATTACTTTAGGAATTTTATATCACTATTGTAGATAGACTCGATAGGACAAATGTAGTTGTCGATTTTCTATCCAGATTAAATATTACTAGAAAATAAGAACTAGTGGATGATTCCTTCCCTAATGAATATTTTTTTGCAATACCAACACACTCTCCATGGTTTGCATATATTTCTTACTACCTTGTAACTAGGAATATCCCTTCCCATATTGCTCCAAATGAGAGACACCAACTAGTTTGGCAAATTTCATCCTTCTAATGGATAAAAGGATTAGTATTCAAATGAAGACCTAACAATATTTTATGAATATGTGTAAGGGAGGATGAATTTTGTGATATCCTCTGTGAATGTCATGATGAACCCTCCAAGGGCATTATTTTGTAAAACAAACTACATAAAGGTACTATTGGTCTTCACTTCACAACGATGTGAAAAATTATGTCTTCCATTATGATAAATGCCAATGAATGGAAAAATCTATGACATAGAACAAGATTCCTCTACAACCTCAAATAGTTCTATAACCCTTTGATAAGTAGGATACCAATTTTATAGGATCAATTAATCCTCTATCACAAGGAAAATATCACATCCTAGTGTGCACAAACTATGTAACTAACTGGTTTGAGGTAGTGACTCTCCTATATGTGGAAGAGAAAAAAGTAGCTGGTTTTTTATATGAGCATATTTTTTAGAACTTTGGAACCCCTTGCAATATTGTATCATATTAGGAACCCATTTTAGATAAAATGTTATCCATTCATTCATGGAACACTACCAAGTGAAACATAGAAAATCCTCACCATATCACCCACAAGCCAATGGCCAAGTAGAGGTTACCAACAGGGAATTAGAGAACGTCTTGATAAAAAATAATAGCTTTACATAGAAAATATTGGGCTGATAGGTTATAGGAATCTATGTGGGATTATAATATTACTTGGAAATCCACCAATGAACTCACCCTTTATGAGCTAGTTTATGGAAAGAAACCCATTTTACTAATTGAGTTTGAATTACAAACTTTACACATTGCACTTGATGTGGATATTGAGTTATGGAAAGTACAATAGGAAAGGATCCTACAATTGAATGCACTTGATGAATTACAAAGGGATGCCCTTCACCAAATGGATGTTATTCAATAGCAAAAAAAATATGGTATGATAAGCACATCAAAACTAATAAATACAATCCAGGTGATTGGGCACTCTTTTTTTACTCACATTACCTTTATTTCATGGGAAAACTTCAGACTAGATAGTTCATACCATATGAGGTTAAACAAGCTTTTGATAATGATGTTGTATGTTGATACATGTGGGTGTATCAAGAAGAAATATGGTTGTAAATGCATACCAGCTCAAATTATATCAAAAATCGATGACAAAAGAAGATATTTCTACCTATTTACTTTCACAATCTAACAAGTATGTAGTTTTGGAGACTTCCTCTCCCATTATGAAGGATAATTGATTATGTCCTATTGTGCTTAAAAAAAGAGATCCAATATAGCTGAAGAACCATTGCCTAAGGATTTTGAAGCTTCGTCTGCTCCTTATAAACCCTATGACCTACCTAATTCACATGAAATAGAAACAATAGTAGGGGTGCTTAAGCCTTATGAAGTAGAGATAGCAAAGACATGGAAAATACATGAAGTGCATATAACAAACAATGAAGAGAAATTAATAGAGTACGATATTCTAGTAACTTCAAAATATAAAAGTCATAAGAAGACCAAGAGGGTGACCCCTAAGGAATTGAAAGCCCGTAGAGAGCTATAATTTTCTAACCAGAGGTTCAAGAGAAGGACCCAAGCATTAATTTCTAAGTTGTAGGAACAAAAACATTTCATTCACACCCTGCAAGATAAAATAGAGATCATTTATAGTAGCAAGAAACAATTTCCAACTACACAATTTCAAGAAGAATAGGGGTATAAGGAAGATGCCCCACAAGATATAATAGATTTGGGAGAATATGAAGATGATCCATTAGACACAGTAGCCATGAAAGAGTGAGAAAATGTACCCTTAGACATAGTAGCCATGGAAGAACAAGGAGATGCACCATCAATTATAGCAGCAATGGAGGAACAAGAAGAAGCATCCCAAGATACAATAGTTGTGGAAGAGCCACCACAATCTACACTATTTGAGGTGGAACCACCTTCATACCTAGGGTATATCTTTAGAGATATACCTATTTCACCTCCCCTATTTAGCCCAAGAATATGGTAGCTTATTCAACCAAATGAATACAATGAAAACTTGGAGAACCTGGATCTAAAGGGATCAAAAATGGTCGTCTAGGAACTACAGACTAGGCTAAAGGTAACTAAAATTCTAATATATAACATAAATAGAAATTGAGTAGCTTCAAGACTAGTTGGTTGAAGCCAAAATCAGGTGGAAGGTAGTCCAAATCATGTCCCTAAAGGTGCACCAATTATAATAGGAAAACCACCTAAGGATATCCCTTTATAGACCCTGGCAAGAGCAGCAAAGGATGCAAGGCAAAAAAATAGATAGGGGATGAGTCTTAGGAGGGGATTTTATTAGAGGACCCATTGAGGCATGAGTACATACCTCTAGTTAGGTTGGGGGGAGTGATGAGGCACAATAATACCTCATTTTTACTACCTCTTACCACCTTTTTGTACCAATAGAATATGTCTTGTTTTGATTATTGTATTAGTAATGTGATTAGATAGGGTAAATAGGAGGAATTAGTTAGTTGTAGTCATTTTCTAAGATAGGTAATAGAGGATTGAAATATTGATTTTTGGTAAATTTATGAAGGGTTATTTAGCCTTGTTCACAACAAGGTAATTTGATAGGATTTTAGATCTTGTTTTAGGCTCACTCTTTACCAAGGACTATAGTTATATGACATGATTAAATGTTTCTATTCATATTTAACTAAACCTGACCTTGTTCACTAGGCACCAGATAGAATAACAGCCTACAGGATGTAACAGTTATACACCAATATTAAACAAGATTGTGGCTTATCACTAGAATATGAGCTAGACAAAATTACCATGTGGATACAATAGATAGTTGGAGATATTGTTGTGATTCTCTAAATATGACATGGCACTAAAGGATAATAATATAATTCGTTGACAATCAACAAGAATCCAAATTGATAAGAGAGCAATTTTTTATTAATTTTGATCAATTGCTTTTGACTAGCTGTAATAGCCAAAATAAAATGTTGTTAACAGATAGCAACAAGCTAAGAAAGAAAAAACCACTAGATTTTTGGAGTTAGGAATCATTTTCTAATGTATTTCCTTTATTTTCTAATCATTCCAATGTGGTAACTAAAGTACACTAAGGTTTTTTACTAAGTTGTACTGCCAAGTGTAACTCCCATTTTATCTCTACCTACTAATTAGTAAATTGAATTGTTAGCTAAATTTTTATTGTTGTAACATGTTTAACCATGAAGGTATGATAGGGCCTTATCCTCTACCTTATATTAGACTAGTAGCCTAGGACCTGGGAGAGATGGAGGAGATGAATAGTACTGTTATGTTGCTAGTTTTTATACTATAATTTGTAAGAGCTACTGGTTGAATTCATTTTACAATAAAATTATGTTATAAGTTTGTTGTGCTACATATATGTGATCTAAAGTGGTCCATATTATTATTAGAAAGGATCCACTCCTAGCAAGGTGGAAGGTACTTTATTTATTTTTTATTTTGCTACATTCTTAGATTAGATTTTTTTGTCAAATACCTGCGTTAAAATAACTAGTTAGTTGCATCATTTATTTCCCAAGAAAAGAAAAGAAAAAGAGTAATTAGCTGCACTATTTTTAGATTTATGACATCATACTTTATCTTTAATTCTGATTGGTTTTATGTTGCATTTATTTCCTACAATTTTATTTACTTTTTTACTATAATTTTTCTATTCTTTCAAGTGTGTTTGATTAGCTTAAACCTTTTTGTTTTCAGTTAGAGTTTAATTCTGATTTTTTAATTACTGTAGTTTAGAAAGCCAAAACCAAACCTGTCCTACATACTTTCTAGCACATAGTTCCCATAGGACACCACCCCTAGTTGATAAATTAGAAGTGACCTTGATAAAGTATGGTAATAATGAAACCCATCATAAACATTTAATGGAAACTTTAGAAAAAATTTGCACCTCCAAATATGACATGCCCTTACTTATGTCATTAATATGCTTAGATGGCTTCAAAATATCTTAGTAGACCAAAAAAAATCCAAAAATATCCCCTTTTAGAATATTTTCCTTGAAATTTAAACTAAATTTCACCTTGTCCAAGTGATTCACTCAGTCTTGTTGAGTGATTTGCTTGCTTTTACAAGTGATTTGCTTGTGTTAGCAAGTAAACTAAATATATTTGTTGAGTGAATTTCCCCTAGGAAAATTGATAGCTTTGTTGAGTGAATCACTCCTTTGAGCCAATCCATAGGTTTTGCAAGAAAATTACTACACCAAAAATGAATAAACTTTTGGGCTTTTTGGGAATTTTCCTACCATATAGCCTTCTAATACTATTTTTGCCTCCCAAAATGACCAAAATTTGGAAAAGGTAGTGTTGAATTACTACATTTATTGTAAATTCATGGGATGATAAAATTTATTTGCATAGAATCCCATATCCTACCTTTATTCTTGGGTGTAGAGTCTACAAAATTTGGATGCATGCTTGTAAAATTGGTAAAACTAATATCTCCCCTTTATGTTCTTAGTCCCCTAGCCTATATTTTGTGGTAGAAGTTCTAGAAAATTATTCCATTCACTATCATAAATAAACTACACTATCCTAAGGTATTCACCTTCCCCTACCAAGTATTCAAAAGTATTTTCAGATATCTCTTCTCCCTTGGACACTAGATCCTTTAGTTTGGAATGAGTTGGCTTTAAATTTTCACACATTTTAGAGGTATTCCATTCATTGGCTTTATATTTCCCTTCTTCAATAATGGTAGAGATGACATCATCATCTATGATATATTGCCTATCACTAAATATGTCTAGCATCCTAATAACAATTAACCCTTGAATTTCATTTCTTGGAATTGTGTTTCTAAAGATGCTAGGTTGTCTTGTAGTTTTGTAAGTTCCTCTAGACATTTAGGATATTTTTGATATTCTTCATCATGTATTTATAATCTATCCCATGTTGTCATGATTTTTCTAGTGTCATCAATGCAAGGAGTTTTAAGACCTTTTGGTGTTCACCTCTTGTAGAAAGTTGCGCTTCTACTTGTTTTATAATTCTCTCGACTATCTCTAAGCTTTCTCTTGTAAAGGATGTTAACTTGAAGTATTAAAATACATTCTTCATATCCCTTATTTTGTCCCATAAATTTATGGTCATCTATATATTTTGTACCAATTTAGGGTCCACCTCAATTTTAATAGATTTTGAGGCTTCCATCTCCTTGATTTGCTAGTCTTATTTTTCTAGGTACTCTCGTAGTCTACCTTGTTTCTAGATCATATCTTGCATGAGTTATTCAAACTTGGAAATTTAGGCTTTGAGGTCTTCCATGTGTTTCTTCAACTGATCCTTTCTAACAACATCTTTCTTAAGCCCTTTGTTCTCTTATTAGAGTTGGTATCTTTAAGCCTTAACCTTCACTAATTTTACCTCTAGCCTCATATTCCTAAGTTGTATTGCTTCATCCTTGAATTATAGTTGGTCATATTTTATTTTTATTTCCAATGGTGAGTTGGTTTGCCAATTTTATTATTTGGTATGAATCCAATTTGTCTAGATCTAGTTGCAATAGTAGCTAAGTCAATAGGAGTTGATGCTAACTTGTAAGGGTCTACTTTAGTTGCCTTGGAAAAGCACACTTTATCTCTCTCTTAAGATATTTATGATTGAAAGAGTATTTAGGACTTGGATATATTCCCAAAAATTTACTTGTACTCTTTTTTCCACCCTTTATATTTAGCTAGGAGGATATATAGTGCATTTTTTACCTTGGATTCTCTACCCTAGTATGCATAACCTGGCCTAGTTACTTGAGAGGTACTTTCTTATGGGGGAGCTCTTGTAGACCTATCTCCTAAAGCAAGGATAGTGGACATCATTACCTATAGTAGAATTTGTGTTTCATGGGATAGAGGGAATGTGGAGATGGTAGACAAGGTGAGAGGTGTGTACTAGTGGTGATAACTAGAAATATAGTGGAATTCGAGGAGTGGGCTATGAAATAAATCCAACCAGGGTGGTAAAAAGATACAACATGGTTTGTGGAATTATGGAGTATTATTAAAGGACTTACATGAGTGGATATGGAAATGAGGTAATAGGAGAAGTCTCTAATATGATGGTGATAGTGGGAGGCAAACAAGTAGCACCTAGGAAAAATGTGGAAAATGTTGAGTGGATGATGGAAGAAATGAAATAGAAGAATGAGCAAGAGGAGTGGTATAGAATAAGAAGGAGAAGCATGAAGATATAGAGAAGTAAAAGTAGAAGAAAAAAGTGGTAGAGTTAGAATGTGGGTGGGTAGATTGTGAGTACATAAACAATGGAGGGAAAGTAGTTTTGGCTACTAGACTAGCCATTCCCTAGTCTATAAGATGGCTTACTTGAGGTATTTCTCCCTCTTCAACCTAGGTTTCCTACCTTTTTTTTTTCTCTATCACTACATCTAACTCATCAAACATTGATCCATACCTTTTGAACCTATTTTTCGCTTTGATTACCATTTACTAAACTACTACCTTTACTACTACTAGAGTTAATGGTGTAGGTGATATGTTAATCTCTAGCACTATCTATTTATTGGAATTCAATTTGTGTGGGTTGAGGTGCCTATTGTCATTACTACTTCTAATTTCACCCTTTTTTTTCCCTTGGAATTTTTCTTATCTTAGGTGATAGAGAACTTAGCGTCAAATTGGTCATATTATATATTTGGTCATTGTATCTATCTCATACCTCACCATCTACCATGCTAGTATTTTCTTTTCTGAATATCCCATTTTTTTAAGATCCCTTAGTCTTTGATGGTTTGGTTTTATATCAGGGTCAAAGTTATTTTTAGACTTAGGGTAGAAGGTATATTGGGGGTAGTCATACTAGATTTAGATCTCATATTTATATCCTCTATTTCTACCTAGAGTGTCAATGGTTGTTTCCCCATCTAGGTTGGCCTACTATTGGACATTGTACCTCTTATCATAGGCAAAAAGGGTATTTAATTTCTTATCTTTGAGTATTTTTTTAAATATCTCCTTTCAATCATATGACCATTGATCTCTTAGTTGCTTGAGACTCATTTTCCTCAATTTTACCTCTATTACCATGTTGTATCCCCACATCTTAAAAGTTATATCATGACTCAATGTTTCAATGGATATAAAGTGGTTTTATTTTACCCTTTGAAGTATTTTAGATCAAAATAATCAAGTTTTCTAATAGACCCAAGGTTGAATATATAGGTAGGTACCCTCATAAGCAACTCAAAGGCATAGCTAAAAATCAACAGAGGTAGATAAAGGACCTAGTCCTCCATTACTAGAAATCTCCCTAGGGCCATTTTCCCTTAGTCATTTTCATACCTCATTTATTAATATTGGTGCTTTACCCATAAACATCTCCATTATCATCATATTAACCTAATTATAGAAGTGATATGAATATCTTCTTACTTATTTATAGAGTATATCTATGCACTCTACGATCCTTAAGGGTTTCCCATTTTTTCCCACCTAATCTAGCTAGAGAGTAGTGAACCAAATTTTCTTCTAGTACAAGATCATTTAGATCAAGTAAGAAGTATATATGAACTTCTTCTCATCCTTGAATCCCATTAGTTAACTATCCATTTGGTTTAAAATGTATTTAGCACAATAAATCATCTAGGAGTACGTAGGGTAGGTTTGTACCACATAAAACAAGGTGATAATGTGATGAACCTCTTCTTCTTATGCAAATATTTCACCTTGAGATAATAAATTTAGTTTCAAAGATAATTATAACTAGATTACATAGAGTATTAACAAAAGTAGCACTAATAATGTGTATTTAATAACATATGCATTCAATAAATGAAACATAGAAATATGAATAATATTAATTGTAGAAATTTGGGATAATTAATATTACTATTGTTGGCCTATTTGAGGGAGAAACCTCCTTACAAAATATGTAAATTTTTCATTAGCACTGTAAGGGTTGCATTCTTCCTTTTTTATAATATTTACAAGCATAATTCCTAATATATTATGATGATTTTCTACAAAAATCTGCTATGATAGTATTCAATGACAATATTCTTGAGTACATGTTCCATCACCATTACATTTATGATTCTAAAGTTTTTAAATACATGATTTTATGTCACACACTCCTACCTACATCCAAATTACCACATGACCCACTTCTAACGTAATGCATTGTTCACTTTACATACAATATCATATGCCACAATGAGTTGCAATTGTGGGGTACATAACATATAATCCCCTTGGAGAAGATTTATCCTCAAAGCTAAAATGTTGGAAACTACCAATAATACTCCTACAATGGCTCTCATGTGGCATATTTTGGTTGTAATCCCTACCACTACATAATTACTTTGTGATATCTTGAGAATGAAGATGTTGAGTCCTTTGATATAGAATGGCTATAGGTTGTAAAATAAGAGATCCTTCATCTAATTTAGGCAAGACCCTCTATACTTTGGCATGCATTCCCATCACCTTCTTTAAGCAAGATACATGAAAAATTGGGTGGATCTCAGATGCAGTCGGTAGCTCCAACTTGTAAGCAACATCCCCTATCTATTGAAGTACCTTGTAGGTTCCATAGAATTTAGATGCTTGCTTGTGTCAACCATTTTGTTTACTAAAATTTGGTTGTAGGGTTGAAGACAAATAAAGACCAAGTCATATTTTGCAAATTTCCTCTCGGTTTTGTGCTTATCTTATTTTTGTTTCATATAGTTTTGGGTGGTTTCTAAATTCTATTTTAAAGTAGCTAAGACTTATTGCCTATGATTGAGTATTGTGTTAATTGCTTTAATATTTGAGATACTTGGAAGGTAAGAAGTAAGTTTTAGAAGCAATTAACCATATGTTGTTGATGAAATTTCAAGCCTTAATACTACTACAAATATCACAGGTTAAATATCATATGATTGAATATAATATAGCCATAATACAATAAGGTCAAGATAATTATATGAATAGAATAATATGAGCAAATTAATATGTAAATCAAGGTTGATAATATCTCAAATAACATCCAATAATAAGCAACAATATGAATGTAAATGGCCTAAATCATACATGTACTATGCATGTAACAACTTATAATATTAATTACTCAAAATATATGTAATATTTATTAGTCCTCTTTCTCTTACAAAAGTATATGATAGTTATGATCATGACTAATTGTGATATATCCATATGAAGTATTACCTCCATAATGTAGCAATAGTAATACGACTCTTTGTATACTTGACTATTCCTTTCCATATGCCAAGTCTCATGACTCTTGGCTTCTCTACTTGACACATGCATACTTGATGAACACTTAACTCTACAATGTATGCACACTTATACATTACTCTTGCACACTCTAACCTAAGACACTTGTGCACATATTTACTTTACATATTTGCACTCTGACATATAAGACACCTGTGCACATAGACTCAACTTACACTTGCACACTAACTCACATGACATTTTTGCATTTCATGCACATTACAACTTTACATGACACTTGTGCATAGCCTTCACATTCACACTTACATAAAATGTAAATATTACTCACACTCTAAACTATGAATTAACCCTAATATATTATTTATAAATGTACCATGAAGGTACCATGGGGTACATTAGCATATACTCCAACACCCCCTATAATATATTATTTGATTATTGAATACTTTATTCTTCAATCATAGTCTTCGTCTTTGTCTTAATTCTTCAAATAACCTTGCAATTCATGTGATATTCCACTTGAGCTTCATCAAGTTCATCCTCTTGCTTGACTTCTACTTTGATTTCATCTTCATCTTCTTTGAATTCATCTTCATGTTCTTCAATATTTGTAGCTTCAATATTACAAGCTTCTTGAACTCTCTCATTGTCATCATATTCTTGCATAAGAATATTTCTATTTCCTTTTTCCTTAGAATCATATGAATTTTTCTTTTCCTATATAGTGATTTCTAAAAAGTCAATTAGTGCATCATTATAGATTCTTGAGTTATATGAACTTGGAATATCAATATTGCATGAAGAATGAAATATCCTTTCAAGAAATCATTCATCTACTTCCACTTTATTCTTAAGGATTTCAATCAAATATTTTTGTTTCAATATCTCATATTTACAAAGCTTAAGTGAAAGTAATGCCATGTACATTATGCTACCTATATCTATAGGTATCATAATATTATCCTTTTCATCATCAATTGCTTCAATGAGTCTTGCATGTAAATAGTATTCAAATATTTCAAAATTTTCATCTATGGATTCACTATATATTAACTTTGAAACTATATCTATCTTTCCTCCAAATTTTTCAATCGAATTTTTTTTTTTAGAGGAAAATATTTATTTACTTAACAAAATGATACAAAATTATCTAATTAGAGATATCAAAGTGAACAGAGCATTCTATAAAATAGAACATGAAGACAAAAAAGGACCATATTATTGGATTCCTCATCATCCTCGCATACCACCCCTACCCTTTTGCTTCTTTATGATTTGGTGGTAATAACCAAGGGCTATATTTATAGCCTGATTTTCTAGTTTGTAGGCCTCTTTAATGAATTCTTACCTTATGTGTTGATAGGATATTTTACCAATTATCTTGTCTAGTTTTCTAATCCTATCTTGAATAATATTTAGTTGTAAGTATCTAAAATCTTTATTTCTGGCAAGAGTTGTTATTATTATATTAGAATCCTTGAAAACTGTGACTTGAGTGATTCCTTGCTTTACCACCAATTTTAAGCTGATTTCGCATCCAATAGCCTCTACCACAATGTTTCAATAAAATTCTTAATCCCAAAATTTATGACATCTCCTTTTTCTTTTCTAATCATAGGCTCCATATTTTTATCCATATAATTTGTGGATTTTGATCCCTTGAAGTAGAAAACCTTATAACTCTTAGGTTTAGATAAAACAATTTTTCTAGTTTAATTCCTATAGAGTAGTAAACCTTGTCTCCCTAATTTTAGAAACCAACAATAAATTTTTACAAATTTATGTTTTCCTAAAATTTTATGTTAAAATCCTTTTGTCTCCCAAATAGATAAATATGCAAATATTAAAAAAAAAAAATTGTTTTCAATTTTCTCAATATACAAAATCAAATCAAACTTCAAAAAAATTCAAATTTGAAAAACTTTATAAAATTAAATAACCTAGTTGAAAACCTTATTACTCCAACCTTATGAAAATATTTTTTTTTAATAACTAACTCATATTTTAACTTTCCTATAAAATTAAATAACCATAACAATCCTTATTACTCCAAATAAATAACTTTAATTTTAACTTATTACTCCTAAAAATAAATAACTTCAATCAAACCTTATCTCTCCTATATTTAAAAATTAAATTATAAACTTTAACTAAATACCTTATCTCTCCTATAATAAACTTTAAACTAAATCAAGCCCAAAAATTAAATCAACTTCTCACCAAAGATTATTGCATGACCTTGTTACTTGCTATCTCGAATACATGTTGTCCTAACTACACATTGCTCTGCCTTGCTCATGTGAATCCTTCAATGTTATTTATTAAGAGTGTTAAATACTATTCTCCATGTGTATCCATGCATGGTATCATTTCTTCTCCTTGAACATTAAAAAATGCTCTAATTTCACACTCTTCAATGGTCAAACTTACTTAGAACTTGCCCTATGACATTTATCAATGCTCAAAATCATTCTTGGACATTATTGTTTGCCTAGAACTTACCCTATGGAACTTATCAATGCTCAAAATGTTACAATTTGATCAAAACTTACCCTATTTCAGTTAGATTCTTTCTTGGTCATTTCACTACATTATTATGGTTCATAGATCCTCCCTTTTATGTTAGACACCTTCCCTTGGTGCTTAGAATACCTCTTAGACAATTAGGTTTACCCTTTGACATTCAATTTATTCTTTCAAGCTCTGGTTTGCACTTGGATGTTTGTCGTTGCTCTAGTTTGCATTCCTCCTTTGGTTGTTGCATTCAACATCATTTCATTTCAATATTCATTGGTTTCTTAGATGTTGTGCTCTTCTCAAATGCTTAGACATTGCATTCCTTGAATGCTTAAAACTCTGCACTTAGATATATTGTAGTTTCTTATTCAGTGCCTCTATAAATGCTTAGATGCTATGCAAACTTTGCTTGTTAACTTCTTTACGCTGGTAGCTTTGCTTGGACCTTATCCTCATAAGTTGGCCTCTTATTTTCTCTATGTTCACTTACCAGTATTTACTTTTGTACTTTATATATCTTAGCCTTTGCGCTACATGATAAATAGTAATAATGTATTTTGTTGGCTCACTTAGACCTTTGTTTCTTATTTCTAATGATAATCAAGTGACTTGCTTTAATCTACATTGCAGGTGATAACCATATGATGTGCTTTAATATTTTTTGTAGGTGATGACTGTTGGCTAGAATTGAAGAAATAAATGGGATTTTCTTCTTCATTTCTTTTGTATATTAGACAAATAAACTTTATCTCCTAGCTCATACTACCTTCTATTATTTCCATTATGCTTCTTTCTTGAATCTTGAATCCTTCTACTTTGATTTTCTACTTATCCTCTCATGAAAACTTTTATCATAGGCTTCTTTTCCTTTCTCTATTAGACTCCTTTAATTCAAGCCTCTTTTTCTAAAAGGCTTTTCCTTTTCTCTGTAATACCTATTTAATATTTTTATCTCTTGAACCACTATCTTCTCTATATTTGATTCTTCTTTAGATTCAATGCTTACCTTATATTACTTCAAGAATGATATAATACCTATCTCAAGATCTAATATGTATTTCTTCTTCTTCTGCTATCTATTTCTTCTTAGGAAGCTTTATATGAATCTCAATCCATTGTTATCTATTATTTTTGCACTTATAAGCTAAAACTCTTCTCTATATTTTATAGGAAGCTTCTCACACTTTTGCTACAACTCTTTCTTTTTTCATCTATACTAGCTTAAGTATGTCAAGGTCAATTTATTTGAGACCTGAATATTCTTTCTCTCGCTTAATATTTATCAATGTCAAGGTGACTTAGATTTTCCTGATTCCTTCAATCTTTCTTAATATCAATGGCTAGCAATGACCTTGAATTCTCTCTTAATGTCAAGGTGAATCTGAATGTCCATATAGCTTCTATCAACTTTCTATGTAAAGGGATATCTATGTCCCTAAATCTACTATCAATATCAAGGGTTGACTATGTCCCTAAATGATCAATTATCTTAAATTTGATTTACCTTCAACCTTCAATGTCAAGGTTTGGCTATGACCCTGAATGATAGACTATCTTAAAATTAATACACCTTCAGCCTTAAATTTCAAGGGTTGGCTATAATCCTAAATTATCAACTATATTAAAGTTGATATACCTTTCAATATAGTTGAGTCCTAGTCTTCACTAGTTATTCTTCAATCATGGAAAGACTCTAGCCTTTCTACTCAATATGACCTTAAAATAGATTTTGAGTCTTATTGCCTTAAAAGTAGACAAACTCCTAATCAACTTTATCAAACTAGACAAAATTGATTTTTTTAAGTGGCTAAAATAACCCTATCAACCTAGATAAATTCTGGTTGTATCTTGGATACCATTGATAGCTTTTTAAGCCTTAATTCTACCACAAATATTAGAGGTTAAATATCATAGTTTAAATATCATAGGATCAAATATAGTATAGCCATAATACAATAAGGTCAAGATAATGATGAGTAGAATAATATGATAAAATTAATATGTAAAATAAGGCTAATAATATCTCAAATAACATTCAATAATAAACAACAATATGAATGTAAATAGCCTGAATCATACATGTACTACACATGTAGAACAACTTATGATATTAATTGCTCAAAATTTTTGAAATCTTTATTACTTCTCTTTCTCTTACAAAAGTATATGATAGTCATGATTGTGACCAATTGTGATATATCCTTATGGATTATTACCTCCATAATTGGGATACTTGACTATTCCTTTCCATATGCCAAGGCTCATGACTCTTGGCTTCTCTACTTGATATTTGCATACTTTATGAACACTTGACTCTATAATGTATGCACACTTATACATGACTATTGCACTTCTATAACTTGCACACTCTAACTTAAGACACTTGTACACATATACTCAACTTGCACTTGCACATCAAATCACATCACACTTGTTCATTTCTTGCACATTACAACTTTACATGACACTTGTGCATATCATGCACATTCAAACTTACATAAAAGAAAAATATTACTCACTAAACTATGACTCAACCCTAATATATTATTTACAAATGTACCATGAAGGTACCATGGGGGTACATTAACATGTAACAAATAATACAATATACTCCAACATCTACCTCATATGATTTCAACCTTATGGTTGTATGAAAAATGGTATTGTGTCACCATTCTACAAGGGAAATACATTTACACCACTTGGATTGGTTATCAGAGACAAAAAATCAAAGATATTTCTTAAGACATAATTTACCACCTCTATATAGCCATAAATTTATGGGTGGAATGATGTCCTATGATTTAATTGTGTTCCTTGGATGCAATAGAGATCCTCCTACAATTTAATAGTGAACACCTTATTGTGATCACTAGCTATGGAATGTAGGATATTGTGGAACTGAAAGATTTGATTCATGAAAAGTTGTGCCACTATCTGTATAGTATAGGGATGACCTATAGAGCAAAAGTGGGCATATTTAGTCAATCTATCCACGATCACCATGAAAATGAATTTTCCACTAGATATAGAAAGCTTTTTAATGAAGCCCATGGAAATATCTATTGACAATGACTCTAGAATTGGTAAATGTTGAAGTAACCCTAGTATATTGATTGTTTTCTCTTTTTGGTATTCATATGTATCACAAGAATCCACAAAGTGTTTTACATTAGACTTTAACCTAGTCCAATCAAAGTTATATTTTACCCATTCATAGTTTCACAAGAAGCCTATGTATCCCTTATTGGAGAAGAGTGAAGCTCTGCTAAAATCTAGAATTTGAGTTATGAAGTGGATGCAATAATAACCCAATGCTTGTAGTGTAATTCCCTCTTTTTCCATGAATAATTTATATGGTCCCTTACTATTTTATGAAGGTGTTGAATTATTTCTTAAGTGTGAGTTCAGCCTATCATTCTAACTTAAGTGCCTCTATCCAATCAACCCTAAGAATAGATACTACATAAAGGGTCTCATATTTTTAACAATCTAGAAAGGGCATTGACAGTCATATTTTATTTTCCCTTGTGATAGATAATCTCATAGTCATATCGTAAGAGCTTAGTAGCCCATTTTTTACTTATGGAAATACATCCTCTTCTCTAGAAGATACATGAGGCTATGACAACCAATATTGATGATGATGTGCCAACCTAACAAGTATGATCGTCAATGGAGGACTACAAATATGACCATAATATTCTTGTCATAATTTTATTTATGATATTTCACCATAGTAGGGCCTTTCTTATGAATGCAAGAGGTCAAAATTCTTGCATGACTATATCCCCCAACCCTACTCTTGAGGAATCACTTTCTATTATAAATAGTTTGAAAAAATTAGGGATTTCTAATACTAGTGTGTCCTAATTATTCCACCTCAGTTGCTCCAAAGATACACTTAAATTTTTTGACATACAATTAATTTTATTGTATAAGTTCCAACACCTATTCCACTTTTTTTAGGTGCTCTTTCCATGTTATGGTGTATACTAGTATGTCATAAAAAAAGACCAATGTAAACTCTCATATATGTGTTTTTTGAACCCTATTCATCAATCCTTAAAATATTGATGGTGCATTGTTGATACCAAAGGGCATAACCAGGAACTCATAGTGCCCACATGAGTTTTAAAAGTTTTTTTGGCTATGCCCTTATGGATACAAATCTGATTGTACCACAACCTAAGGTCCAATTTGGTAAATTATTGAGCACATGTAGTTCATACAACAAGTCATCAATCACAATCATGAGGAATTTATCCTTGATGGTGATACTATTGAGTTGACAAAGTCCACACACATTCTCATGATCCATCCTTCTTTCGAACTAGTAAGACTAGGTCTAAAAAAGAACTCAAGCTTGGATGTATTAGTCCTACTTTAAATAGTTCCTTCACCATGTACTCAATATCATTCTTTTGGTGATAGAGGTACCTATATAGCCAAATGTTTGGAGGCCAACTATTGGGTATAAAGTTTATTCTATGGTCTTTTGGTCGACTAGGAAGTAACTATTTAGGCTTATTTAAGACCCTCTAGTTCCTGGTTAAAATGGTTGACAAGTCTTAAGGTATATTTTCATCCTATATTGCACAAAACTACATTTGACAAAATCTATCCACTACTACTCTATGACCTTTCTTAATTAGTATTTGCATTTGATGGAATGTTATTACTTTAGTTTTTCCATCTTTTACTCCCTAAATGGTGTGTGATTTATAATTGATAGTGAGCTACATCTAAAATTTTGAGAAGTCTCATAGCACTAGTTCCAAAGTTATTACCTAAGGGTAGTCCAACATGATATTCACTCCTCTTAATGGGACTACATAGATATAAATCTAATCGTTTATAGTCACCTATGTATAGGTGGGCTTCCCATCACGTCCCATTACAAGTCATGATATCCCTATTAGAAATTTTTAGTTTGATTTGATCCCAACCATAGATCAAATTATCTACTTTTTCTATTATGTTGGGGTCAATAAATTTATTTGTGCTACCAAAGTCCAATAGTATCAAAACCTTATGCTCTCTAATAAATTCATGGACTATCATGCACTAAGGTATTGATATTCTTACAATAATATTCAACAAAAAAGTAAGAGTTTCTTCTACAAGACTATCAGTTTGAGGTTCTACATCCATTGATTCAGGTTGCTTTTCTACTGAATCCATAAATTCATCTTTTTTTTCTATAGAAGAAGATAAAGTACTACACATATTTATAAGGAAGATGTGTTTTTTTTCACTCGTGACCCATGGCCTATTTTTTATCATAATTATAATAGAGTCCTTGGGATCTATATTTTTTCATCTTTATAGGTGTTAGCCTCTTGACTATGGGAGCCTTTGAAGCATTATTGTGTGTGGATGTAAAAGTTATATTTTAGAATTTCAAGGATCTATAAGCCTTCTATCGAATATTTTATTTTCTCTTTGTAAGTTTAGCCAACTTTGTGTAAATCACGTAGGTGGTCAGCTTGAGCATTTGGATCTTGGTTCTTATTTCTTCCTTAAGGCCACTAATAAAATAAATCTTGAAGAATTTATTTGGGTTAGCTTTATGTTGGTGATATTCTCAAAATTAGTAATATACTTAGGTACAATACTTTTTTGATGAATATTAATGAGGGCATCAATAAAATATTCAAACTCTAATGGCCCAAATCAACTAAGGAGTTATCTCTTGAATTGTGTTCACCCAATGTAGTGCTTCTAGATTAAGATGAAAAATGGCTATAAATATCCATTGGTCGAAGAGAGTTTCATGTAGTTCATACTATTGCTCATCCTTATCAATCAAATCTATGGATTGGTCTCATCAAATATTGAAAGAAATATTTTAGAAATTTTAGGATTCATGCCTTTGTTGTCTCCTATCTACCAGTTATTTTTCTCAATAAATACCCTAGATAAATCTGGCCAGACAATAGTTTTCACCCTTTGATATTTTAGGTTATTTTAGGAGACCCATCAAAACTTAGATTTTTAATCTTAAGATCTTCAATGTCCTGGCCTATTTTGTCCTACTTATGTTGGTAGTCTGCTATCATGGTGGAGAGAGAAAATATGTAACTCTGGAGACCAATTATGGTATTCTTTTTAGCGATTTATTCCTTCATCCTCTATATTATAACCTCCATTGCATGATAGCAGGTCTTTTATGGAATTTACTATATTTAGAATTACTATTTTTTGTAAGGGTCCCAAAAAAATGTATGGGTGTTATATACCAAAATGGTCAGCTTGAAAAGACAATCAAAATGGGCTATACCACAAAATAATGATTTTTAGCTTTCAAAAAAAGTGTATGAGTGTTGTATACCAAAATGATAAACTTAAAAATATTATTGAAATGAGCTAAACCCTAAAATTATAATTGTTTTGTACTCTTATATAGATATTTCTTTAACCCTTTGTACTCTATAACTAAGCTATGTAGTCCTTTGAACTTTTATTTTTTGTCTTGTGAGCACTACTCCTAATAAGGCAAATAGAAATGAAGATATTCTAGGTTAAGATGTGTGTATTCTATATACCCCTCTAATACTACAATAAAAATCAATAATATTTGGACTAATATTTTAGACCACTACCTAAGGAGGATATAACCAATATCCTTGGATGTACTACCTACCTCTTTGATCAGTATAGAAGGGTAATCTTCCTAAGTGTTATGCTTAGTGCACTATGGATATTACATGGCCAAATGGATTGCTATATATGAAGGTTTGGCTTAGGGTTCTTAAAGGTGTCTCTTGATATACACAAGGTATGTGAGAGCTCAAATATATGTATGGATACTATCTAAGGCCTAGGTATTAAATCTCGATTGTCCCTCATTTCACTAGATGCTTTATGATCAATATAGCTTAGCCAATAATGACAATTCCTCCACATAATTTTAAAATATCTAGAACACAATTTCTAACCTAGGAACCTAAAGTTAAAAAGAAATAATTGTTCACAACAAAATCTTACCATCCCCTAGAAAGAGCTCTAAAATCACATGCAATGAAACTCTTCTTCTCATGTGAATATTTCACCTCAAAATTATTAGTTCTAAGCTATACTGAGATAAGAAATCTAGTACCAAAGATAATTCTATCTATGATTACAAATAATATTAAAAAAAGTAGCACTAATATCGTATATCTAATAATATATGGATTCATTACATGAAACATGGAAATGTGAAAAAATAGTAATTGTAAGAATTCAAGAAAAGTAATATTACTATCATTGACCACTTTGACAAGGCAACCTCCTTACAAAATATGAAAAGACCTCACTAGCCCCATGAGGATTACATCCTTATTTTTTTATAATATTTACAAGCATAATTCTTAATATTCTATGATAATCTGCTATGACAATATTCTATGATAATATTCCTATTGGTCATCAAATCTGCCTAGGAAAGGATTTTGGGTAAATGTATGCGCCCTAGACCTGGACCAACATTGAAAGGCCGAAGGGAAGAGATGCCCCTCGTGCCAATCTCCGGAGAAAGGCCGGCTCCTATGCTAATCTACTTTGGTGTTTTGAGATAAGGGTGCAGGAAAGAGATAAAAGGAGTTAGGGTTAGAGAAAGAAATAAAAAGGGGTAAGGGAAGAGAGATCGGTGATTTAAGGTGGGAAAGAACAGGAAGCACGATCACTAACTGACAACTTGAATAGCAGCAAGGAACACCAAGAATAAATGAAAGAAACGCAACATTAACCTTCCTATGTATCCTCTGGGCGAGCTCACAGGGATTCTCCTTCTCCCTTTCATCAAAATTTAGGGTTCAGAGTAAAGACGATTAGGACAAGTGAATGTAATAGAAACCACAACCCACCAGGCAACATAAAAGAAAACCAATATTACATTTTTCCTCTCCTATGTATCCTTCAGACGAGTTTCAGGGAACAGTCCCCAATCGCACACCGGATTCAAGATTCAGAGTCTCAGTATACAAATGAAGAAAGACAAAAGAATCAAGCACAAAGGCAGCATAAAAGAGAGAAATTGAGCCCAAAGCTCTTTAGTATTAATCGCAGGACATCAAGTTACAGCAGCTTTCTAGCAGATAGTTCCCCCCCTTCTTCATTACAATGCCTGGGTTTTTATAGAGGACCCGACCCTCTGAGTCATAATTACACAACAAGGAGAAGTACGCCCTCGAGCCCTGAGAATTTGGCTCCCCGAGGCTCTCGTGATCGAGCTCTCAAATCCGTTACCGAAACTGGCAACTGTGACCGGGTCAACCATGGAAAGATGCATTGATGAGCCGTCTGGACGTCCTTGGTCTCCGGGTGCGGTGCTCGAGTGGCCGCCATGCTCGTCGGGCTCTTCATCATGGCTTGATACTTCATTTTCAATTGCCAAAAATGAGCAGCGAGCTTATCGGGCACGAAAAAATGCATTTATGAGGCACTTGATCGCCTCGGGAAAATACCCGGCTTGGAGCGCGTGCCTTTGAGGTGCTTCGCTACCTTTTCAACTTTGCTTCGCAACGGACCTGTGCCGAAGCAGATTCTCCTTGATTTGCACTTCGCATGGTGAAGCTTCGCAAGACAACTTCGGGGGTGATGGAGGCCGAAGCATATCTCCTTCGCAAAATGGGGTCTTCACTTCTCGTTGCTTCGCTGTGTCAAAACTGCTTCAACGTGGTCCTTTGCCCGAAGTAGATACTTCGCTAATGAGTCGTTGAGATGCTTCGCCATGATCCTTCATCAAAACTATGGTTCGGGGCATTTCGGCCGAAGTGTATCCCTGCCTTCAAAATGCATCTTCTACCTCGGGTGAAAGTACTTCGCACGAAAGTTTGCCGAGAGATGCTTCGCAATGATTTTCTGAAGTAGAAATGGTTCTTGTCGCAGGACTCGAGGTAGATGCTTCACCAGCTTTTCGGTGAAGTGTTTTTAGTACTGCGTTCTTTCAAATTCTGCTTCGCAAAACTTTTGGCTGAAGTAGCCTTTTGAAATGCTTCAGGTGTGAAGCAGTTTCATTCTTCCTCCTTTGTATTTTACTTCGAACAGCTCAAAATCTCCGAAGTGGCTGGAAATGCTTCGGGCGAAGTAGTTTTCTTGCCTTAGCCAATTTGGACTGTGGTCTGGACCTTCCTTCTTCGGTGAAGTTGTTCTTTTGAATGCCGCTTCGCTCAACTTTCTCCCGAAGTAGTGGTTTGAAGCGCTTCGGGCCCGAAGTTCTTTTTATCGCTATCCTTGTATTCTTCTTCGGCAATACTACTTCGCAAAAATTTCACCCGAAGTAGTGCTGGAAATGCCTCGGGTGCGAAGCTCTTCTCGTTTTCTTTCGATGAAGCTCTTTTCTCTAGCCTGCTCGGTAGCGAAGCTCTTTCTTTTTTATTTTCTATACAAAGGGGTGGCGTTGAAAGCCAAAATTGCTGCAGCTTTTCAAATAACAAAACAACAAAGAAAAAACTTTACAAAACACTGTACAAAATTTTGATTTCCTTTTCTACCCCTTGAGAAATGTGACAAAATTGTCAACATTCTTGGCGGCTCGTGGGGCAACGAGCTCGTCTCGATGGGAGAACCCCTAGCTTTGATCCATTGGGCCAGAGTCCCCTCCAGATCCTTCTCCTCCTTCTCCCTCTGGGAGTGTTTCCATAGCTGGTTCTCCTTCTTCTTCTGCTTCTTCTTCCTCCTCTGCTCCTTCTTCTTCCTCTTCTGCTCCTTCTGCTGGCGTGGCCTCCTACTGCGGTGATGGGACAAGACGATCATGGATTTTCTTCATGGTTCGACGAACGTGAGCCCAGACCCCTTTCTGAAATGGTTCTTGGTCTTCGAGTGCCTTGACCAAAACATGGAACCGATCAATCTGCCCTATATCGACATGTTTGATTCTTACACTTAGGTCATTCAGGCAAGCCATGATTTTGTAGTGTCTCAGGATGAAGTCGGTGACTTGTCCTTCTGTGACTGGCTCTTCCCACTCATCTATTTTTGAGACGTCACTTTCGAAATGGAGCCACGCCGGCTTAAGTTCTTCTCGGGTGAGAAGGTTCCCATCATCGTCTGTGAAACTCGGGAAACCTAAGGAAGAAAGGTCCTCGAAGTAACCCATTGATGTGCGCTGCTCCTGCTCAAATATATCTAGGAGGTCCTTCACCTTCTGTGCTTTCTTCACCTTGGAGAAGAAGGCACGAACAGTGGCTTGGGCAATAGACCAATCCCTAGCCGTTCGACTCATAGCAGCAACCTGTAGGTCCTGATATCTAATACTTTGGACTTCAAAAGCAAGCTTGAGTCACCTTTTGATTTTTTGGATAACTTCATCTACTATTGGCCCTTTCTTAGCAATGGCATGCTGGGCTTCGGTGACATAGATTAAAGTTGATAGGGCACTGGAGGCCCGCGATCTGAAACCTTTGAGCAAGTGTGAGCGAATTTCCTTGATTCTGCCTCTGTCGAATAGCTCTAGGTTTGCTTTTTCAAACAATTGTTGTTGAGCTTGCAAGATCTTGTTCTCGAGCTCTTTGGCTTTTAGCTCATTTTTGGCCTATTTCTGTGCTTGGTGCTCAGCCGAAGACTACAATTGTAGTATCTATTATTTTAGGGCATGTGTTTCTTTCTTCATTAGTTTACACTGCCCTTGTGAATCCTCCAGCTCAGAGCGGATTCTAGCCAACTCTTCCTCCAACTTGATGTTGGCACTCTCTGCTTCAATCCTGCGCTGATTGGCAATATTTGCATGCGCTCGAAAAGTCTCGATCCCGACATGCATGGATGCAGATTCATCATCTATATCCAAATGCTCCAGGTCCTTGGTCTTCTCCTGGTAATCATAGTCAGCTGGAGTCATTTCATCCAGAGGCTTCTGGACCTTAGGGACCTTCTTAACCTTATGTAACTTTCCGCCCTTCAAGTCGAAGACAGCGCATTTTTCAACCTGGGCCAGAGATCGCCCTCTTTTCTTCCTTGCCTCCTTCAACATTTTCTCTGTGTTTTGTCGAGCTAAGAGTAGCTTCTCGGCTAGGGGGCATTCCTTTATTAAAGATAAATCTATTTCAGAAAATGCTAGATCTCCAGCCAAAGGTGTGAACAAATATAAAGAATTAATGGGGAATGATTCCCCAGACGGTTCGGAGACGGGTGTAGCAGGGGCTTTGGCAAGCGGGACTATGCTTTGAGCGATGGGAGAGTGGGCTACGGGGCTTGGCGTTGGGACACTGCCTTCACCTTGACTTAGGATTGAAGGAATGGCGACGTGGGTGGGCGAAGTGGTTTCAACGGGCTTGTCCTGGTCAGACGACTCGGGTGGAGTGGAGCTATGCAGGGTTGGACTGGCAATGGGCAGTATCTGAGTGGGTGATTGACCTTGTAGGGGATGGAGAGATTGATGAGGACCTTCAATCGGGACCACAGTGGACGTGTCAGAGACCAAGGCGAAAGGAAGAGAGTGCATACCTACGTGCCCTCCTGGCAGAGCGGCCGTGGTGACATCCTGGGTGATTGGCTCTTGTTCCTTTTGGGCTTCAACACTCCCGACCTCCACAACTTCTACTTCGGGGTCTCCTTCTTGTTGGAGGAGCTCCTCCACATCAATGACGTCTATATCAGGGACCGTCTCAGCACTTGGTGGCCCCGCATCTTTGACCTTTGCTTCAGCCGGGCCTGATGTAGGTGATTCGGTAGGAGTACTTGCAGGCTTCGTGCGAGGTCACTTTGGGTGGCTCGGAGGCACTTGAATTTGCTCTTGCCTCTTTCTTTTCTTTCTCTCCAATGGTTGCTCTGCCTCTTCGGCGCTTGTGTCATGGATCTCCGATGGTCCCTGTGGTAGTGCTGCTGGCGTAGCTTCGGCCCCTACTTCTTCTTCTTCTTTCGAGGCATCTTTAGCTCCTCCTGGGCTTTCGCCTGATCTTGGGGTAGCTGGGGGAACAAAATCTGCAAAGGATATAGACTTCCAAGTTTCAACATTGGTTTCGTAAAGAATCGTGAAGTCTTTATCTGATGCCAAGAGTCCATAAGAGTTCATTTTTTGGTGATGGACTCTCATTATCCACCACTCCCGAAGCTTTTCCTCACTCCAATCCTTCAATTCCTCCTTTAAATCATCTTTTGCCTTTCTCCAAAATGTGGAGCTTGGAGTTGGGAGGGGGTACTGATCAGGGTCGAACTCGACCTCCATGGGGTAGAACTCATGCCAGGGAGGCAATGTCCTCATCCTCTCCAAATGCCACTCCAGATCTTTCCCATTGGGATTATTCCTTTGTTCCACAATTTTGGGGTGGGGGCAGATGTGGAAATTCTTGAATTTTAAGTGATCCCTCATCACTCCCAAAGGATCATAGAGCCATTGTTGAGGAATCTGGAGTAGGCCAAAATCGGCAAGCTTTTCCTCCAGGAAAACGTTCTATTTTAGGGCAAAGACTTCGATTACGCCCATCCTGAAGGGGAAGTCACAGGTATGTGCCCACTTTCGGCCATGGCCGTATACTGAATTTGTAGAGTCACTCTATCGAGCGACTTCCAATGCGAACTGATATTCGGAGGGGTAGACTGGTAACAGGAAGGGCTTCCCTATGAAACCGAATAGGCGAATCACCAGTCCCTGTGTCAATTGGAAAACATCTCCTCTTTTTTCCTGCACCACTCTATCTCTCAAACTGAGGGGCACCCGAGGACAAGAACCTTTCAACAGATGCATGGCGGGTCCCAAAAATTGTTGATTAAAAGAATAATAGGACTCTGTCCTCAATAGGAGGGGAGTCCATTGATACACTGGTAGAGGATTTCCATCCTCGCCGCTTGGAGAAATGGCGATATGGGGGAATCGCTTATGAACCTGGTAGAAATACAACCAGACAAGAAAAGAACAGGGTGCGAAGTACTGGCCCGTTGCCGAATTCTTCATGTTGGTGAGCCTTGTATGCAAGGTTCGGGCCACCCATTCCGCCTAGTCAAAGAAAACTGGGTTGGTGTTTGGCCTTGAAGCGTCAGGGGCATAAAATTCCCCTCTCAAAATACATTCGGCCAAAGACACCTGCCAGGGCTGCACTGAAGCATCTGTTGACAAGCCCGCCACCCATGCAATGATGGAGAAAATATCGATGTTTTTGAAGGCCGCCAAGGGTAAAGGCATCTGGGGCAGCTTGTTTGAAGGTAGCCCGCTCTTGAGATTCTCATGCAAGAATTTCAATATGTAGCTATTAGAGGTGAACCTCTCCATTTGTTCGCTTAAGATGACATTGCGAATAGAATAGCCCTTGGGCGGACCTTGCTGTGGTGCGAAGGCTGCTTGTACATCTTCCTTCAGGATGGAAAACAATTTGTGACCCGAAGCATCCAACACTTGCCTGGATGCAGGCTGGTAATTTTGTGCGATAGCATAAATTAGCTCAGGACAATGGTGAGCAGGAGGGGTTAAAAACTAGTAAATCTGAGAGTAATATGCAGCAGCTCTCTTATTTTCTGGGGTGAGTCTGCTTGTCATAAACTCTATGGTGCATCGGAGGTCGGATACACCCTTAGAGAGTTGTGTGTCTCTAATCTTCTCCCACCCATCAATTGGTGGTTCTACAAGCTGCTCCTCCTCCGAGTCATCCCCTTCTTCTATTGGCTGCTTTTCGGGGTGAGGGGGGAGACTTAGCTTCTTTGGAGCACGCTTTTTCTCTTCCTTGCCCTTCTTTGTTTTTTGGGGCCTGCAACTTCGGGCTCTTTCCCCTTCTCCTTGGAGTTTTTCTTTCCCATGTTGAAAATGATGGCGGCAGAGTCCTTGATACAGAGAGCTTCAATGCGAACGGCTAGATGCAAAGGGCAGGGGAATTGCAGAGTAACTGAAGGCTCTTAGTCTAGCTTGAACTGATGGATAAATAACCTCCTTCTTGCTAGGACTTCACATTTTATAACCTAAAAAGGCAACCACCTGAATTTATGGCACCTACTAAAATTAAATTTACACCTCGGACGGAGGAGGTTACCGTATCCTTTAATTGGTTCTGCATCGACGTGGTACACAGGGCCACATGCTTTGATGATTACGCTTTGTATTGGAGAAGCAACCTGCTGCCACTTCGTACCTGAGCGCGAGCTTTTTTTCTTTTTTAACTAAATCACCTCGGGAAGTGCTCCACCACCTTTTGCCTTAAATTCACCCACTTCGAACCCTTTTTGTGGTTGTTGATTGCACGTTCTTTAAGGCACATTTTAAATTCTCCCAACTCGCGTGTTATTGGTTCGACGAAGTTAAAAACAACATTGAAAATGCTTCACGGTGAACCTTTGATGCGGGCTGCTTTTTGACACTTCGGGCCTGAAGTATTCCTCCTTCGCCATGCTTTACAAGGGCCGCCTATCGAAGCTTGTGTTATTGAAAACTGCTTCGCAAAAGCCCCTTTTAAAATCTACTTCGCAAAACTTCTGCCCGAAGTAGCTGCTGGAAATGCTTCGGGTGCGAAGCTCTTTTCGTGCCTTTGTTTGAACTTTGGTTCGGCCCTTTTGAGGGTAAAGTGCTTCGCGGTGAACCTCCTTGCAACTGCTACTTCGCATTTAAAATCCTCGAAGGAGATTTTGGAGTGTAGTTCTTGGCTTTTGCATCTCGGAACAGGTCGTATATACGCAACTGAAGAGAAATATATATACAAAAGTCTATATACACACATTTTTTTTTTTTAAAGAGAGAAATTGTTTCACCTCAGCGATGAAAAGTCTTCAGATGAAGACCATTGATAGAGATCGGTAAAACCTGGCCCTCTGCATCTTTGAGGATGAAAGAGTTAGCCGAGTTCACCTTCATAATTTTGAATGGCCCATCCCAGAAGGCGTCCAGCTTGTCATGATTTCCAGGCTTGGCTTTCCAGGAATCCCATTTCCATACCAGATTTCCCACATTGAATGCGCGATTGGATGATTTTTTCTTGAACCAATCTTGGGTGACCTGAGCATGCTTAGCGAAGTTCTGGTAAGCTTCCTCATGATCTTCCTCTAACTGCAATAGCTGAGCTAATCTATTTTCCATTGGGCTAACTTCATCTTCTTCTTCTAGCAGCTGCAGTGCAGGGATCTCTACATGAGTGGGTAAGATAGCCTCCTTGCCATAGACCAAGGCATAAGGCGAAGTCTTGATCGACTTCTTGATAGAAATTCGATCGGCCCACAAGGCCCGATCTAGAAGAAGATGCCAAGTCCTTTTGTTTTGCTCTATAAGCTTCCTTAACACCCTCAACAAGGTTTTGTTGGTGGATTCTGCCAAGTCGTTGCCTTGTGGATAATAATTGGAGGATACTTTATGATATATCCCATATCTGTAGAGGAATTCATTGATTTTGGCGCTTGTGAAGCTAGGACCATTGTCCATGATGATTGCTTCGGGGAGGCCGAACCTGGTGATCAAACCTTCTAGGAAGGCTATGACAGTCTCTTGATCTACGTGTGCTTCGTAGGGATCGCTTCGGCCCACCTGGTGAAGTAGTCAGTCGCAGTCAGTATGAACTTATGTCCAGCGGAGGAGTTCGACGATATGACCCCTATGAAATCCAGCCCCCATTGCTGAAAGGGCATCTCTACTTGTATCGGTTGAAGAGGCATCGAAGCATTTCTGCTTCGATCGACGAACTTCTGACACTGCTCGCACCTACGACAAACTACGAAGGCATCGACAAAGAGTGTGGGCCAATAATAACCTGCCTTGATGATCTTCAGCATCGTTGTTCTCCCTGCGAAGTGACCTCCAGATAGTCTTGAATGAAATTCTCCCAAGACTCTCCTTTTATCATCATCTTTTATGCACTTAAGAAGAACGCCATCAATGTTTCTGAAAAATAGGCCTTCGGGTGCAGAGTGTATCGGGAGGATCGCATCCTGAAATGCCTTCATTGTGATGCATTTAGATGCGAAGGACATATGCCGATGTTGAAGTACTTGATTATCTCATTGACCCAGTCCTTTTCATCCGCTTCCTGGTTTGTGAAGCATCCTTCGGCTGGCGAGTCATCCCATTGAGGTTCTGTTGCTTCGGCCACTGCGCTCTTCGCCAGTTCTTGACATAATGCGTGATCATGAACCAGTTTTGTGGGCTTGATCTCAATGTCAAATTCTTGTATCTTGTTCACCCAACCGGCTCTCTTGCTTCCCAATTCTCCTTGGATGATGAAATTGCGCACGTCGGGGTGAATGACAAAGATCGTAACCCGACTCTGGGAGATGAACTGCTTGAACTTCCTAAGAGACTTCATTACTGCATGCACCTGACGCTCTATGAAATTGTATTTCTCTTCATGGGGATTGATCACCTGGCTCAGAAACGTGATGGGACGCTCTTCACCATCTTCCCCCTTTTGTGTCAGGACCGTAGCATAGCTTTCGGGTTCCCCTATGGCATACAGGATAAAATCTCGACTGTAGTCAGGGTTGACCAGGACTGGCGCCTGAGCGATTCGGGCCTTAATCTCTTCGAATGCTTCCCTTCTTTCTTCCGTCCAGATGAATTCGGTGCCCTTCTTCAAAAGATCAGACATTGGCTTGATAACTTGGGCGAAATCGGGGACAAACTTCCTCACGAAGTTGATCTGGTCGAAGAAATATTGAAGTCCTTTCTTGTCTGCTGGGAGTGGGAGCTTCGTTAGAGCCTCGGCTCTGTCGGGATCTACAGTGAGACCCTTTTTTGATATTGCATGTCCCAACAATTTTCCTTCGTTGACTACGAATATGGACTTCTTCGGATTGATTGATATGCCAAATTCTCGACATTTTTCAAAAATTTGTTGTAGGTGTATGGGGTGATCCTCCCTTTTTCGGGAGAAAATGGTCATGTCATCTAGGTAGATGACGATAACCTTATTCAGAAGCTGACCAAAAGCTAGATCCATCACCCTCTGGAAAGTGGCACCGGCATTCGAAAGGCCAAATGGCATTCACTGATAAGCAAATGTTCCCCACTTGGTGGTGAATGTTGTTTTATGCTGGTCTTCGTCCCTGACCCAGATCTGATTGTATCCAGAGAAGCCATCGAGCAGGGAGAAGCGTTGAGCTCCAGCCACTGAGTGCAAAATCTGATCGATTTGTGAAAGAGGATAGTGATCTTTGAGAGAGGCCTGGTTCAGGTTGCGAAAGTCCACACATAACCGTATATCTCCATTCTTTTTTCTGACAGGGACTAGGTTCGCTACCCAAGAAGAATGCTTGATGGGATAAATTATCTTTGCTTCGAGCATTTTTAGAAGTTCGGCCTTCATCAGGACTTCGATCTTCGGGTTAACCGGCCTTTGCTTTTGTCGAAAGGGTTTGACCCCCTCCTGCAATTCAATTGTGTGCTGGATCAGCCACCGATCGTATCCTCTGAGGTCTTGGTAGGACCAAGCAATTATGTCGAGAAACTTTTTGCACAGAGTCTGGATCTGTTCTATCTCTTTCGAAGTGCAGTCGGTTCCAACTTTTATTGCTTTTCCAGGTTCAAGCTCTAAATCTTGGTACTGCTTTTCATTGACTTTGATCATATGAGAGAGTGCTCGATCATTCTGATCAAAGAGGCTTTCAAGGGTGATCAGTCCCTTGGGAACGTGGTTATTCTTCAATTGAACCAGCGCTTCATCTTCTTCTTCGTCAGAGCTTCTGTCTTCGACTGTGGCGGCTTCTTGAATCATGAAATTTACAATCTGCTCATCATTGTCAAAGACTTGCCAGTGTAGGTCTCTGTCCGGGATGGAGGGTCTATAGATTAACCTCACTGCTTTGGGCTTGTGCACCATGTCTTCTGCTGGAGAGTACTTGGCTGCGATGGATGCCAGAACATCAGCATGTCGATTCTTTTCTCGTGGGATGGATTGCAGATTGAGAGACTCGAACTGGTCAAACAAGTCCCATACCCTATTGTGGTATGACTTTAAATAATGCTTTTTTGAAGAGCATCTGTTTGTGACCTGGTTGCATACCAGTTCAGAATCTCTAAAGATTTGGAGGTGCTTTATGCCTAACTTGTCAACTTTCTTGAGTCCTAGGCACAATGCTTCATATTCTGCTGCATTGTTGGTGCAGCTCCATGTCAACCGGTAGCAATACTCCTTTTGCTCTCCGGATGGTGATACTAGAAGAATCCCTACCCCAACACCATTTTTACATCGGGCACCATCGAAGAACAACTTCCATAGTCCTTCTTGGGCACTTGTTCTATTCTCTGGTTGGGTGTGTTTCTCAGGCTTGGCGATCGCATAACATCCTATCTCGGTTTCTACCATGGCATTAAAGTCTGCCAATGAGAACTCATCTTCATAACTTAGTTGCACAAGAGATTCCTCGTCCAGGTCCACCTGCTCTACTCCCTCCATTATTGCATTCACTGGATCGCTGCTTTCTTCTTCGAAAATCTTCTGCACAAGGAAAGAAGAAGGCTTTTCATTGTAGATCTTCACCTTCTTTCCTTTGAATGGAATTTCTAGATGAGAGTAATCCATGGACAGGTATCCACCCAGCTTTGCTATGAATTCCCTTGACAAACACATACTGAAGTATGGTTCCAGTTCGACGACCACTACCTCTTGTATGACCGTGATCTGAGGCATCTTATGTAGTCGAATAGGAATGTCTTTGATCACTCCTATAGTCTTCACTGGGGAACCATCCAACTGGAGTACGCCATGGCTGCTTCACGTATATTCCATTCCTATTTCTTCGTAGATTGCTCTTGGCATGACTGTTGTCGTAGCCCCAGAGTCGATCATACAGTTATGTACAATATACCCTTCCATCTGTAGAGATAGGTAGAATGGAGGTGGTCTGTTCTTCCCCGTAATGGATGTGGATAGGGTCTGCACAAGAGCAAGTGGTGCTACCTTTTTTGCTTTAATCATCTTCAATGATTCTTGCAGTAGGTCTACTTGCCCAGGTAGTTGCAGTGCATCGTACAAGCTAATCTTGGCTGGGATCCTCTTTAACTCCTCTACAATGTTGTAAGACAGGGAACTGAGCACCTCGGGTTCCTTTCTCGGCTCATATCTAGTGCGATACTACTCTGTAGCTTCAACTCTTTGTCACTTAGTTAGTGAAGGAAACTTGAGCTTTTCCTTAGCCTGCTCTTTAGTTTCTGCCTGAGGTGGTTCGGCAGAGGCCTTTTGAGCTTTTTCTTTGATTGGTGCAGGCGGAGGAGCTTCGTTCGGGGCCGAAGAAGATGATTGTCCCTTCTCGGGTCGAGCATGCACTTTTAAGGGAGCCATCTGAGTAGCATCCACTTCTATCACCTTCTTTCCTCCTCTGGTAAGCACTGCGATCGGCTCTTCTTCGCCAATCGCCAAGTTCTGACTCATTTTCCTGATGACGTTGACTTGACCGCCATGACTATTGCTTGCCAACGTTTGTACATAGTGTTGGTGCAACATGCAGTATTCTCTTCATGCGGATCATTGCACGTAGAGCACCAATATACATAATCGAAAGTGCTCGGAGCTTCATCGATCGTAACATTTCTCATCGAAGCCTTCCCTTGCTGGACTGCTTGATCTTTGGTAAGCGTAGGTGTAGGATAAGATCTTCTTGGTAGGAATTCTTGTTGCGCTTGCTTCTTCTTCACAATGGTCATGTCGTTGGACAACGTCTGAACTGTGGAGTTCAGAGACTGCATCTCTTGAAGAATTTTAGCTTGTATATCATCGACTTTTGGAATGAGTGGTAATGAAGCCATTGTTGGTATTGGAGGTAAGGCAGGGGGTTGAAGTGGTGCTGGCAGTATAGGGAATGCCGAAGTGACAGTAGGCTATGGAGCTAAAAATGTGGGAAAGTGAATTTGTGGAGCAGTAATTTGAGACACAATAGGATTCGGGTTCCAAGATGAGATCGGGAGTGTAGGGGTTACAGAGATCTATGAAGCGGTTGCGCTCGCATACGGGGATTGAGGGAATTCGGGAAGTATGGGCATCGACATCCTTTGGGGAAGCTTGCCCATAGCTATCAAATCTGTTTTCGCCTTCTTGGCTAACCCATACAACTCGAGAAAAGTATTAATGTTGGAATATCTTACCATGATACTGATATCAAGGTTGAAAGCTCGAAGGAAATAGTATGTTGCAGCCTCGTCGGTTGGCCAAAGTCCAATTGGTACTCTCTACCAGGTTCGAGCGAACCTAACATTGAAGTCTATGATCTCTTCTTGTGGATGTCTCTGGATTGAAGTGAACTGATGCAGGAGAGAGGTAGGATCGGAGGACTCATTGAAACCTTGCATCAATTGCCCGGCTAATTGGTCCCATCCCGTAATAGTATCGGGTGGTAAAGATCTATACTAAGTAGAGGAGTTTTCCTCTAAGGGAAAGAACCAGAAGCTTTACCATCACTTGCTCTTCTGTGATATCATGGATCGCTGCTAGAGAGATTATGTCCTGGATGTGCTCCAGAGCAGTCTTTCCAGTTCCATCGAACATTGGGATCTTCTTGATAGCAGCGGGTGGCACTTGCCCTTGTCCCGCTAGATTTAGTGGTGACAAAGAATCCCATGATGGGAACCACCTGGGTGGCGGTTGCTGCTGCATTTGTTGTTGTTGTTGTTGTTGTTGTTGTGCCATACTTGCTCCTAGATTTTGAGAAATAGGAATCCCCGAAGCTCCTCCTTGATTGCTAATAGGACGACTAATAGGAATGGAGGCACTAGGATGCTTCGGTGAGTTGGGAGGATTAAGAGGAAAGTTAGCCGTTGTGCTATCAGAAATTAAGCCTTGCTCATCAACAGCGGCCTCTCGCGAGGATGTTCCACGTAATAGTGACTCGGGGGTGACTAACCTTGATCGTTCCCCAAAGGCATCAATATCTAGCTCAAAGAACTCAGTTTCCTCTCCTCTATTCCTAACTCTCCATCTTGTTTGCATGAAGACACAGACTTTGGTACTGGTCTTTTCGACTTAAATATTCTCGGGTAAACAGAGTCGCCAGATGCTAAGAGTCTTTCGGTAATGAGAGCATCGGTTCTCACTACCACTAGTCAGGTGAGACTGACCGGGTCACACCGAGAACTGGTTAGAACTAGTGGCCCCAGTGAAGACGGGTTTGAGATTTGCGCTTAAAATATGGGACCTTGGTCCCATCGGGCGTGCCAAAAACTGTTGGTCATCAAATCTGCCTAGGAAAGGATTTTGGGTAAATGTATGCGCCCTAGACCTGGACCAACATTGAAAGGCCGAAGGGAAGAGATGCCCCTCGTGCCAATCTCCGGAGAAAGGCCGGCTCCTATGCTAATCTACTTTGGTGTTTTGAGATAAGGGTGCAGGAAAGAGATAAAAGGAGTTAGGGTTAGAGAAAGAAATAAAAAGGGGTAAGGGAAGAGAGATCGGTGATTTAAGGTGGGAAAGAACAGGAAGCACGATCACTAACTGACAACTTGAATAGCAGCAAGGAACACCAAGAATAAATGAAAGAAACGCAACATTAACCTTCCTATGTATCCTCTGGGCGAGCTCACAAGGATTCTCCTTCTCCCTTTCATCGAAATTCAGGGTTCAGAGTAAAGACGATTAGGACAAGTGAATGTAACAGAAACCACAACCCACCAGGCAGCATAAAAGAAAACCAATATTACGTTTTTCCTCTCCTATGTATCCTTCAGACGAGTTTCAGGGTACAGTCCCCAATCGCACACCGGATTCAAGATTCAGAGTCTCAGTATACAAATGAAGAAAGACAAAAGAATCAAGCACAGAAGGCAACATAAAAGAGAGAAATTGAGCCCAAAGCTCTTTAGTATTAATCGTAGGACATCAAGTTACAACAACTTTCTAGCAGATAGTTCCCCCCCTTCTTCATTACAATGCCTAGGTTTTTATAGAGGACCCGACCCTCTGAGTCATAATTACACAGCAAGGAGAAGTACGCCCTCGAGCCTTGAGAATTTGGCTCCCCGAGGCTCTCGTGATCGAGCTCTCAAATCCATTATCGAAACTGGCAACTGTGATCGGGTCAACCATGGAAAGATGCATTGATGAGCCGTCTGGACGTCCTTGGTCTCCGGGTGCGGTGCTCGAGTGGCCGCCATGCTCGTCGGGCTCTTCATCATGGCTTGATACTTCGTTTTCAATTGCCAAAAATGAGCAGCGAGCTTACCGGGCACGAAAAAATGCATTTATGAGGCACTTGATCACCTCGAGAAAATACCCGGCTTGGAGCGCGTGCCTTTGAGGTGCTTCGCTACCTTTTCAACTTTGCTTCGCAATGGACTTGTGCCGAAGCAGATTCTCCTTGATTTGCACTTCGCATGGTGAAGCTTCGCAAGACAGCTTCGGGGTGATGGAGGCCGAAGCATATCTCCTTCGCAAAATGGGGTCTTCACTTCTCGTTGCTTCGCTGTGTCAAAACTGCTTCGGCGTGGTCCTTTGCCCGAAGTAGATACTTCGCTAATGAGTCGTTGAGATGCTTCACCACGATCCTTCATCAAAACTGTGGTTCGGGGCATTTCGGCCGAAGTGTATCCCTGCCTTCAAAATGCATCTTCTACCTCGGGTGAAAGTACTTCGCACGAAAGTTTGCCGAAGCAGATGCTTCGCAATGATTTTCGGCGAAGTAGAAATGGTTCGCTGTCACAGGACCCGAGGTAGATGCTTCGACGGCTTTTCGACGAAGTGTTTTCAGTACTGCGTTCTTTCAAATTCCGCTTCGCAAAACTTTTGGCCGAAGTAGCCTTTTGAAATGCTTCGGGTGTGAAGCAATTTCATTCTTCCTCCTTTGTATTTTACTTCGGCAACACCGCTTCGCAAAAATCTCACCCGAAGTGGCTGCTGGAAATGCTTCGGGCCCGAAGTAGTTTTCTTGCCTTAGCCAATTTGGACTGCGGTCTGGACCTTCCTTCTTCGGCGAAGTTGTTCTTTTGAATGCCGCTTCGCTCAACTTTCTCCCGAAGTAGTGGTTTGAAGCGCTTCGGGCCCGAAGTTCTTTTTATCGCTATCCTTGTATTCTTCTTCGGCAATACTACTTCACAAAAATTTCACCCGAAGTAGTGCTGGAAACGCCTCGGGTGCGAAGCTCTTCTCGTTTTCTTTCGACGAAGCTCTTTTCTCTAGCCTGCTCGGCAGCGAAGCTCTTTCTTTTTTATTTTCTATACAAAGGGGTGGCGTTGAAAGCCAAAATTGCTGCAGCTTTTCAAATAACAAAACAACAAAGAAAAAACTTTACAAAACACTGTACAAAATTTTGATTTCCTTTTCTACCCCTTGAGAAATGTGACAAAATTGTCAACAATTCCTAACTACATATTCTATGATAGTTAAATTTATGATTCAAATGTGGTTACATACATGATTCTATGACACACACTCTTACCTATATCTAACTTAATACATAGCCTAGTTCTACCTTAATACATGGTCCACTGTTATCATATGCCACTATGAGTTATAATTGTGGAGTATGTAAAAGATATGTTCTTCATAGATATTTTTATTGCTCTTTTTCTCAAGTATGGAAATAATCCCTGGCATTACTATTTATTTATCCTCTTTGAATTGGTCTTTGGGACATTGAAATCAAAAGGAAAGTTAGGATTTTTAAGGCAAGGGAATTGAAAACTCTAATAATAGGTATTGGTCTACCTATAATAAAAATCCCTTTGTGTTTTGGCGACTATAATATATACACATTGTAGATTTGCCACTAGCCTTCAACATGCTCCTTATGACTCTTATCCTTGTATAAAATGCATCCTCTAACCATTGGAAAAGTCTAAATCTCCTAGATATGGATCCATACATCTCAATTACTATCTCTATAAGCTCAATATAATCCCACATATATGGTACTATGTTCATTGCCAAGCTAGATTTCTAGGCCTAGTTTATGCTCCAGGATTCTATTTGAGGACCTAGGATGAATCTCTTTAATGCCTCCCTCCTAACATTTCTTGTGGAATATGTATAGGTTTCTTTTGCTATCTTTCAATATGGATCCTCAAGTTGCTCCTTTGGCCTCTTCAAAGATTTTTCTTCTTGTCTCTTCCTCTTTCCCCTTTTTTATGGTCATGCTCCTTTGAAGGCCCTACCTTTATGGTGGTGACTATTACAAACATTAATAAAATAATTATGGATGGGGTAGAAGAAGAGGAAGGTGGTGAATCTATCAAATATTATAGCAGTAAAGGGTTGGAAAATGTGGATGAGGTTTCCATGATGAGAATCTATGAGAAAATGAAAGAAAGGAAAATTTGGAAAAAATGAGTGAAATTTGGCTTTTTGTAGCTAGGAGCAAACCACCCATGATTTTGAGCAAATTCACTTGAAAATATGATAAATTCACTTGTTGGGAATGGGATTAGATTACTTGAAATTACAAGTAATTATCTTGTAAAAGAGAGATATATGTTGGGTTAATAAGGCAAGTGATTCGATCAATAAGGCAAGTAATTCATATAAAAAGTGAGCAATTTACCTAGTTTTGGGTGAAGAGTAATTCCCTTGGTGGATCAACGGATTCATTTGTTATTCAATATTTGGTAATTTTTATAGTTATTATATTATGTGAGTGGTTTGCTTGATCATTCGTTATTCAAGGAGCTTCTATGGATCCATGACTTGATCGAGCTTTGGCTAGTGATATGCTATTTTTTATGCAATTTGTTCTATAGATTTATGCTTTGCTCTAGTGTATTATAGGGGTAAATTGTAAAGTGAGGCCCACTTAGGCCTGCCAATATTTTATAAGCCTTGAGAATCTTGTAAGGCATGCGTTATTTTGAAAGGTCATTTATCTTGTTAAAGTTTAGTTTGCTTGCACTTGCAGTTAGTGTGGGGCTAGCAACCAAAGTGGGTGGGTCACTTGTTAAAGCAAGTGGATTGCTTGCTTAATCAAGTGAATAATTCACTTTATTAAGAAAATAATTATTTTTTCTTAGAATCAATTTATGTTTCCTATAATAAACCCAATGTGGCACCATTTTAGGTGGGAGAAGAAGAAATAATCTTGAAGAGAATAAGAAAATTGGAAGAAAAATATGAGGAAATTGGGAACAAAAAAGGGTAAACACTTGCCACACTAATATCCAATACTATGTACATACATGTCATTTAGTCCAAGATTATTTTTTACATTAGGTGGAGGTTTTGATCATTCATGGATATATGTATCATTACTCCTTCTATGGAGGCAACTTTATAGATATTTGTGCCTACAAATTTAGTGATTTGGTAAGGTTTGCTCCATAATAAATTAAACTTCTATTGAGTGGCTAGTTTTAAACTATTTTTATCCCACTTGAGAAAAGGTTCTCCTTATTTATATTCCACTTCATCAAACCATTTCTTAGTGGCCTTTTATCATTGAGCAATTTTCTTAAAGATCTTTTCTCTCTCCTCCTTTAGGTCTAGTAATGTGTTCAATATTTACTTGTATGGACTTGATGCTAGTGTCTTCTATCTCTAGCTATTATATATTTGGAGGGAAATAATATTGAGGTTCATCGATAGCACTACCTATTTTCCATATAACAACTTGTGTGGAAATGTTCCTATGGATGCTCTTGGTTTTACTCTATCTATGTATAATGCATGGTGCAACTTTGAATGCTAGTCTCTTTGGGATTCTAAAATGGTCCTTTTAAAAATTATTATGATGTTATTTTTGGTTTATTCAACCATTCCATTTCCCTAAGTATAATAATAAAATAAAATTTTGAGTATAAATTGAAAGCACGAGATTCCGGGCAAAGGAAACACTAGCTATGCAACATAAAACGAAAATGTAACGCTTTGATCCTATGCACTAAAACAGAGAAAGGAGACAACTTGGAAATGAAAGACAAGATGCAAAGAAATCACAGCCCTCTTTATTAAAATATCTTATCCTCGGTTACATAGACGTCTCCTCCCCTTTTGGGGGCTAGGAGTGTTAAATTTGTCTTCATTACAAATGTGTGACCTAGTCTTCCTCTTCCCGCGTGCCCACGATTGCAATGGGCGGGCCAAGATGCTGCCGTCGCTGATGTGGATAAGTTCTTCACCTCTGATTGCTTTTCCTGCAGTCAAAGAAACAATGAAAATGTCAGTAGCACCTGCTGCAAATGAAAGGGGTTCGTTCTCTTAAAATCAACAAAATATGCATGTAAACATCTGCCTGAAACAGTAAATATAGTAAGTCCAAATGGCTTGAAAACTTGACAGAAGACGGGAAATGTTACCAAAATGCCATTGCCCCTGAGACAGCCGGCCAATCTACGTTTACCTGGTAATCGTCCCTCGGAAGGACGATTGCTGCTATTAATCGTCCCCTGGAAGGACGATTGCTGTCATTAATCATCCCTGCAGGGACAATTGATACTGTGTTGAAGAAGCCGACCTGCCGCTGCTCCAATGTCGATTCCCGAGACTTGCAAAACGCCTGCAAACAAGGGGGTTATGTAATTGGGGCCATTTTGGGGCGACCCAGATGGTCGGATTCTCCCAATTTGGCCTCCATCACCGATAAATTGGACGTTGTTACCTGCAAGTCAGTGGGACAACCAAAATAACAAAAGCATGATAATATTCGATGAAAACCTTTTGAAATCAAGATTCAAGATTCTGAACTATTGAACAATGAGAGAATAACATGGAATATGAACAAATGACAGAAAATGAACTACAACTAAATCCAAAAGGTGCGGGGTGCCCAAGTGGGCAGCCCACCGATGGAACTTGATTTTGGCACCAATCCACTTGGGATGGGCCCAAAATCTCTTAGGAGTGGGGGGTCGGCGAATTGGTTGGTTCAGGTGTCCATGTGTTGGATTTGGGTCAAGTTCGAGCTTCCAAACAACCTCCCTTGCAAAAGAGATTGGTGGATGTGGGAAGATGACTAAAAGGGGATGCAAGTGAGTCTCCAATTCGGTAGCACTTCGTTGCTTGAAAACTCCTTCAACCTCTCCCTTGGGTGAGAAAAGTCCCACCTTTTATAGACCCAAGGGGTCTCTTTTGGGAGGGAAGCACAAATGCCATGTGTTGGTCATAGGCGCCATGTGGCAGTCTTGTCTCCTCATGAGGGAGGGGAGTCCTCCATTGACTTGTGTTTTCATAATTGCTTCTTGTGATAGTCCTCTAACGGCCCTTCTATCCACCTACACACGCGTGCAAGGCAGGAGTCATCAACTGACTGTTCTGGGCTGCCACTTGGCATCGTTTGTCATTTTGCCCATTAAACTTGGTAATCGTCCCTGGGTGGGATGATTAAAACAATCGTCCCTGGGTGGGACGATTGCAAGTTAGTAATCGTCCCTGGGTGAGACGAGTACTGGGCAAAGTGTCTAAATGTACCAAATTGCTTCCTGACCTTACAAAATTGCTATGGAAGTGGTTAGGACCACTGTTTGACCTCTGAGGGCTGCCCTGGGTGCTGTGTTTGTCAAAGCGATCAGTGTTTGCAGTCACATAATTGGGTTGGTGCTATTTTGGTGTCTACAGATGCCCCTTTTTGGGAAGCGCTGCGAGTGACGCAGTCGTTGAGCAAAAATAGATAACCAAAGCACTAATGATTAGGGTTTCTTGGTAACCTAACCAACTTTTGATGCCCCAAATATGGAAAGGGCATGCATTCTTGAATCCTTGCTTCTGACGAGCTAAGGAATTTGATTTCAAGTGTTAACCTGTTTTGGTGAGGTGTGGCTTGAACTTAGACATTGATCAATCATGAATAGGCGAAGGGCGTTTTTACCTCAGGGGAACCTTGTATTCATGATTCATGAAATGCCAAGTGTTTGATTGATTTGATTGTTGCTTGTTTACTGCCCAAGCAGGAGCGTGATTGTCTTTGTCAATGATTCTTTGAATGCATGTCGTTTTCCTTAATTAGGTGTGTGATTGTTGGTTGGTGACTAAGTGTGACTACCCCCTCAAGCGACGAATCGATGAGGGATTGACCTTTGTGAGAGAAGCGACGAGTCGCTTGACCCAAGATGACTTGTGCAAGGGTGCATTTAGAGGGTTTTTCCGTTAAGCGTGTGCAATTTTTCCAACATTTGGACCTGTTTTTGGTGGGTGTTAACCCTTTTGGTGATGTCATAATGAGGTGAAATCGTCGAAAACCTATTTCCTATGGAGCGGTCCGGCTATGATAGCCTTCTTGGGGAATTAGGAGAGTGATAATTTGAACCTCGACATCTAGTTTTCTATGCTATGAAGTTAAGTGCAAAAGCACTTGTTTCCGGCAATGTTTATTGCTTTGTTTTTATGTTGCATGTTTTTGTTTTTTTTTTTTTTTTTTTTTTTTGTGACATCATTTGGGGATTAAATTTTTGAAAATTCGTCTCCCGTGGAGCGGTCCGGTTATGGTAGCCTTCTTAGGGAGTAGGATAGTGACAATGTAGACCCTGACATCAGTTTCTCTATGCCAATAGGTTAAGTGCAGGAGCACTTGTGTCTGGCAATGTTTATTGCTTTTTGTTTTTGTGTTGCATTTATTTGTTGTTTTTGTTGTTTTGATTTTCTTTGATCTTGTGCATGATGGTTGATGAATATGGATGTTGCATGTTGATTTATTTTGATGGATGCATATGCTATGATGAATGCAAACGGTTTTGATTTATATGTGATATGCAGATATGAAATGGATGAATGGGGTTTGTGATGTTTGGCTATGGCACCATAGACTGTTTAGAGCTCTGTTATTTTGTTTTTAGGTGATTGCTGTGATGTATGCCTCTACATGTATACATGGTTTTTCTGTTTTTGTATTTTTTGATGGTATTTGCAAAGATGAAAAGTAGCGCAGTTGGTTTAGAAATGTAGCTAAGGTTTTCTGAGACTCAGACGATTTTAGCTCACTAGCCACGACTGTACTTTATCTTACAAGACTTTTGACCAAGGTATGAATCGGACTTGTTTTTGACCAAGTTATTTCACATCCCTATGTGTGCAATTGATTTCATTTATGTGGTATTTGTCAGGATACCGCCAGTGCCAGATGGGCTTTCAACCGAACCTGTACTGAGGATCACCTAATTAGCTCCACGAATTCCTTTGTTGTATGTGCTAAGATTAATCTGCAGTGTAATCCAGGATGCCATAAGCTAGCTCATCCACATGCAAACATTGATCTATACGCAATTTAATGTGACAGATATATCGTCATGCGGGAGGTTTACTTCTGTTACCGATTGGCTATCAACCAAATTGGTACTGAAGCTTGCCTTATGACCGATAGAATGCTGAGAGTTCCAGGGATTCAAGGTCAACTCCCTTCTTTTCTTCAATTGTATTGGGATACTTGCTCATTGTAGTGATGAGATCATTGTTTATTTTGATTTGTTTTTCTTTCGAGCAAGGGATTGGGGATATGGAGTGACGAAAATCATTGTTGTTTGTGCCTTTTGATGTGTGCACTATAGTTTGTCAAATTTGGAGTTTTGACATTTTGCTTTTGTGTTTTGCAACTTTTGAGAACTTTAGGGATTCTTAGGAAATTGGGTAGGGAGGATGCTTGTCCTTTTGCCAACTCTCAGCATTCTAGGGGTCATTCGCACGAGGGGATGAGCAAGATAACCGTTTCGCTTTTGGTGACCTAGATTATTTTGCAGGTTTCGTCTTTCGTTCACACAATTTGGGAATTTTAGTGTTTTGATTTGTGTTGGGATGTTACGTAACAAGGTGTATTTCAAGTATGACTCTACATTCATAAAATCTGTTCGACTTGATACACTACATGGCTAAAGATGAACATGATGACTGAATCACTGAAACTCTTGGTACATTCCCAGACCACTGATTGTAGTGTGGTAAAAGTTATACTTGGTGTTTTTGTTGTTTTTTGATGAATTTGAGTATGCCTAGAACTGAGATGCAAATATTTGTTGTTTTTGATGATATTTGTTGTTTTTTTTTTTTTTTTTTTTTTTTGACCAAGAGACTGCGATAATCTTTGGAGGTTTTTGTATTGACCAAGAGATTGCGATAATCCTTGGAGCTTTTTGGGTTGACCAAGAATTTGTGATAATCCTTGGAGCTTTTTAGGTGACCAAGAGATTGCGATAATCCTTGGAGCTTTTTGGGTTGACCAAGAGATTGCGATAATCCTTGGAGCTTTTTGGGTTGACCAAGAGATTGCGATAATCCTTGGAGCTTTTTGTTTTTTTTTTTTTTTTTTTTTTGGTATATGGCTTTCTTAGATATGAAATGGTCGCAAATGACTGATATTCAAGGGTTATGTTTCCTTGATACCGTCAAGAGAAGCTAGCCTGTACGTTCCTGGTCCTATTTTGCTATCAATGACATAAGGACCTAATCAATTTGCCGTGAATTTGTCTCTCATATGGGACGGCAAATTAGAGTTTTGTTGGTTTTCCTTCAAGAACCAAATCACCAACCCGAAAGTCTCTTAGGTGAACTTTCATGTTGTAAGCTCTCTTAAGCCGCTCTTGATAGATATGTAAGTGCTCGAGAGCATTAACGCGTCGTTCGTCAAGCAACGTAAGTTGGTCTAATCGGGCCTACCGCGCAGTGTTATCATCGATGAACTCTTGCATTGATATGCGCAGGGAAGGAATTTCCAACTCGAGAGGCATTACTGCCTCTGAGCCATACACTAGTGAAAATGGAGTTGCCCCAGTGGGCGTCCGAATGCTAGTGCGATAAGCCCAAAGGGCAAGTGGGATTTGTATGTGCCAATCCTTATGACTGTCTACAACGATCTTTTTAAGGATGGCGACTAGCGTTTTGTTTGACACCTCTGCTTGCCCATTTGCTTGCGGATAATAGGGTGTTGAAAAGCTGTGCTGAATTTTGTACTTTGTGGTTAAAGCACGCACGTATTTTTTCTTGAATGATGGCCCATTATCCGAGATTATTTTGGATGGAATACCAAAATGACATATGATGTAATGCAAAATGAACTCCGCAATGCGGGGTCCTGTTGTAGAGGTTAACGGAATTGCTTCCACCCATTTGGTAAAATATTACGTGGCCGTTATGATAAACATGTGACGGCCTGACGATGCAGGGGAGATATTTCCAATTAGATCGAGGCCCCACTGCGAAAATGGCCAAGAAGACTGGACTGTCTGTAGGGCCTGGGAAGGTACGTGCATCAAATTAGCATGATGTTGACACTTTACACACTTCTTGACATACTCGCAACAATCTCACTCTAAATATGGCCAATAATAGCCCATGCGAAGAATGCGCTTTGCGATGGCTATACCGCTAAAGTGGCCACCACATGTACCGTCATGCGCTTGGGCGACTGCCCAAGTGGACTCTTGTTGGTCCAAGCAACGAAGAAGAATTCCGTCATAGCTGCGACGATACAAAATGTCTCCTATCAAGACATATTTTGTCGCTTTCTGTTTGAATGTTCGTTTTGCGGCGTGCGTCAATCCAAAGGGTAGATTACCTAACTTAAGGTAGTCTCTTATGGGTAAATACCAGTCCCGTTGATCGGATACCTTGACAGTTTGAATAGTCAATCCCTTTTGGAGTTCTTCTTTAACAAATGCTGATTGGGATAGAACTTGTAAGAATAGCGTTGTGTTGCTATTAATGGGAGTGGGGGAGAACAAAGACCCCCAGTTGGCATGTTTCAAATAGTCTCGGATTCGAAAGAACTTATCCGAAGATGGTTCGATCTGGATCATGTGGACTCCTGGCGTCAAATCTGAGCTTGCGCGCTTCATCGCGGGTTGCGATAAGGTTTTGACCTGAATGGTTATTATATCACCGGAAAGGTCTTGCGGGATTAGTGACCCCAAGGAGGCCATAGTGTCTGCAAAATGATTCGATGATCGAGGGAGTGCCTCGATGTCATACCACTCAAGTTTAACCAGGAATTTGTCCACGAGGGCTTTATAGGCCTTTATAACTGGGCATTTGCATGGATATACCCCTTTGACTTGATTGACGATTAACAGCGAATCGCCAAATATGTTCAGTATTTTGATATTCATGGCGATTGCTGTTTGAAGACCTAGGAGCAAGGCTTCATATTCTACATTGTTGTTGGTGCACTGGAAATTTAATTTAAATGACGAGGGCATTGGAGCGCTCTGCGGTGTGAAGAATACAATTCCTACGCCACCACCTTGCTCGCATTTAGAACCATCAAAAAATAAGGTTATGTCGGCTCGAGACTCGGGCTCTTCGAATTTGGCGATTCTGAGACATGGAAGACCTCATCATCAGGTAGTTCTATGACTAGAGGCTGATCGTCTTCAAGAGGAGCCTCTGCTAGTTGATCGGCTATGACTTGTCCTTTTATAGATTTTTGCCAATAAACTCAATGTCAAATTCCGTCAACAACATGATCCATTTCACCGTGCGACTACTATGATAAGTACGACTCATCATGTATCGCAATGGATTCTCCTTAGACACAACATACGTCGTGTTGCTCAGCATGTAATGGCATAGCCTCTTGGTAGCAAACACCACCGCCAGCGAGTTTCTCAATGTATGCATAGTTAAGTTCGTAACTGACCAGGGTGCGGCTAAGATAGTAAGTAGCTTGTTCTTTGTGAAGTTCATTCTTTTGGGCTAGCATTGCGCCCAGTGCCACCTCAGTAGCTGAGATGTATAAGTAGAACGGCACACTTGGTCTAGGTGGTGCCAATACTGGCGGCGAAGCCAAGTATTGTTTGATTTCATCAAAGGCTGACTGGCACTTGTCATCCCAATGAAATGTGACCCCCTTGTGCAATAATTTGTTCATTGGTCAGCATTTGTCAGATAATTGCGCTATGAAGCGTTTAATCGACGTGACCTTTCCTTGCAGACTTCTGAGTTGCTTGATAGTGGTTGGGGGAGCCATTTTAAGGATTGCCTTGACTTTGTTTGGGTCCACTTCGATGCCTCTCTTGGAGACTATAAAACCCAAGAGTTTTCCAGATGTGACGCCGAACACGCACTTCTTGGGATTCAATCTGACCTTATGCTCTATGAGGCGATCGAGAATCTTGCTTAATTCACCGAGATGATCTGAGCACAAGAGAGACTTGGCTAACAAATCATCCATGTAATCTTCCAAAGTTTTGTGCATGTAATCATGGAAGATATACGTCATAGCACGTTGGTATGTAGTGCCAACGTTTTTAAGGCCAAAAGGCATGACCTTATAACAAAATGTCCCCCAAGGCGTTGTGAATGCCGTTTTGAGTTGGTCTTCAGGATTGATACGAATTTGATTGTATCCTGAGAAACCGTCCATTAGGGAGAGCATTTCGTGACCTGTCATAGCGTCTACCAATGCATCGATGCTTGGCAAGGGGAAATCATCCTTAGGACTCACTTTGTTTAGGTCTCGAAAGTCGATGCATATGCGAATCCTCCCGTCGAGGCTTCTTGACGGGAACCATGTTGGAAAACCATGGCGGATAATCCACGCAAATGACAAATTGTGCATCCAACAACTTTTGCAATTCATCTTTGACCATCAAGGCCACTGTTGGGTGCATCTTTCTTAGTTTTTGCTTTACAGGCTTGATTTTCGGATCAAGCGTTAAGTTGTGCATGACTAGCTGCGGGTCTAGTCCTGGCATATCTTTGTATGACCATGCAAAAACTTCCTTCTTCTCTTTGAGAAGGGCAATATATTCGGCTTGCTCTTCGGGGGAAAGGCTTACCCCCAGCTTGAGAATCCATGGATTCATTGGATCTGTGTCGATGTCTACGTCAGTCGTCTCTTCGACTGACATGTGGGATCCGTCCTCCAACTGATGTGGAGTTGGGATTAAATGAATATCATCAGCTGAGTTAAGATCTACGTTTGGAACCTCGGGTCCCTCTTCAGCTTGAAAGATATCCTGAGTTGTTCTTTGGGTAAAATGAAGCATTTCATCGAAAGGCCAGTACTCTGATGGTGACAATGGTGAATTGACGTGATCCCAGTCGATGGCATCCATGTCTAGATGCAATGACCATGATGGATCGGTCATATTGCGGATGGGTGCGATCAAATCAATGGAGATCATGTGGATGGCATGAATTTGGTCTCTAGAACCGTGGGTGTGATAACTTGATTCTTTTAGCTGTTCCCTATACTCTGGATCTGGCTCTACGGGAACAGGCACGAATGGATCCTCTTTAGGTGCAAATTCATCTCTATGTGTGAAAAGGAAGGCGGGGTCTTCCCTTGGCACTGCTGTCATGATGGGATATCGAGGTGGACGATGCTCATCTTGAATTTGGAGCCATAGGTCTAACACTTGGTCCCACCTCGCTGGGTCTACGTGCCATTCATGTCCTAACCGTATAACCATTTTTCCCATTAGATCTTCATGAGTTAGAGCGTGGTGATGTCGTCGTGCGTGTCTGAGATAGTCCATCTCAGTCTCATCTTCTGAATCACTTTCATAGATCCAAACTTGTTCATCCTCTTTAGCATCTGTTGCTTGTGATGTTGAGGACTCTTCCTGTTCCAGTGAATTAATTTGGTCCCATTGCGGTTGTTCCACTCTTAGTGGAGGGACCTGATTCTTTTGAGACTATGTTATTTCGTCTGGAACCTCTAAGGGGAACAGTTTCAAAAAAATGTCTGGCAGCCATTGATGTTCTCTTTGAGTATTTATCTCTGAACTTTCGCCTCTCTCTAGCAAAGGAGAGGGATTATTGTTGTTTCCAGGGGTGTTTGTTGACCATGGGAGATAGTCCCCCAATGTGTATTCTGTGTTTGGATTGGCGTACGGGTCTTGTGTCAATCCCCCCTTGTTGCCTATTTCTAGGCCTTGCATATTTTCAACCAAGATGTCTAATGGCAGGGGATGGTTGAACCCTACCCCTGACTTGTCATATGGCATCTGATATCTTGGTTGGCAAAGGATCGGCATCCCTTGCTCATATCTGCCTAGCCCATACCCATGCCAATTGCATTGGTCGAGATATTTTAGGGCAAATTCTGGGTTTGACAGATAATTGATGTTTTTGACAAAAGGCTCTTCATCTGTTTCCTTTTGTTTGCATGGTTCAGAACCATGATCAAGGCCCCCATACACAAAATTCGTCTGGTTGGGAGGGTAGCCTAGTGGAACAATTGTCCCTATGGGAAGGCGAGGTCTTCCCATGTCCTGCACTGACTCCAATGTGGGGGTTGCCACAACATTTTGCACTAAGTATTCCCCCAGGCCTGTACTGGCCATTTCAACAGTGATTGTTGATGATTGGGTAGGAGGAAATGGTAGTCCTTCCTGAGTCCATTCCATGTTTGGTTGTTCAGGAGTCTTGGTTTGTGTTGTGTTGGGTGTTTCCTCTGTTGATATCATTGAAATCGTGGGCAACCCCTCTTCTAGAGGCTTAACCTCTTCCATGATTTGATTTCCCTTGTCCTTCTGTTGGGCCGTTATAGGTGGCATTGATGATGAAGGAGCCGATGATGAAGTCTCACCTGGCTGGGATTTTGCTTTATTGGCCACTAGTGGTGCCTACGGTATCGGACCCTGTTTAGATGGATTTAATTGAAAATCTAAATGCGTTTATGGGAGGGTCGATTGAGGTATGAATTGTATTGCATTGCAATACTTGAAGGGCTCTAAGTCCATTGGGACTACATGTATTTGCCCTTCATAGGCATACTTCAAGCACTGGTGTGCGATCGAGGGGACACACTTCATGTCCCACGATCCAAGGCCGCCCTAGCAGTATATTATAAGCCATTTTGCCTTCCAGCACATGGCATAGTGTGGGTATTGACTTTTGTCCTACCTGGATAGGCAGAACAACTGTGTCGACTGTCGAGCAAATTGCATCGTTAAAAGCTCACAATGTGTACGTGGAAGCGGTGATGTGAGAGGCTGGCAGTTTTAAATGTTTTAACACTGCAGTGGTTATAATGTTACTGGACGAGCCAGTATCTATCAGCACTCTCTTGTACGGGATCCTGTTGACCCGTGCAATAACGTGCAGGGGTGGATGCGGCATGTCATTTGATATCGTTTTGACCTCGTCTTCTCTAAATGTGATGACAGGCTCCGTACATTGTTTCACATGTCCCACGAAGGCATTGAAAGAATTTGCTTCGTGGGGTTGTACTTCAATGGATTTTAAAATGTCCATAAGAGTTTCTCTATGGGGAGCTGATAGATGGACAGCCTAGCCGATGTGGTCCGCAGACTCTGCGTGAGTTTGGTCCGTATTGTGACCTCGGGTCTAGGCGGAGGCAACTGCGTTGGGCGTTGTTGAGGCTGCGATGTCGACGGAACTTCCATTGCAGCTACCTCGAGGGCAACTGCTGGGTATCTTCTATTCCTTGTTACAATGCTAATCATTCCCACAAATCCTTGCATGGGAAGATCTTGTTGCACCTCGTTAATCTGGAGTGGTTTTGTCTGTGCCTCGTGGGCAGGCAAGGGGTCATTGAATACCCCCATTTTTTGGTTGTTTGGTGCGATGGGGTTTTTCACGACCAATGTTATGTTATCGATCAAATCCTGGACTAGTTCTTTGAATTTCCAGCACCCATTTAGGTCATGTCCTCTGCGCCTATGGAATCTACAATACAATTCCTCCCTATACCCCCTAGGCTTGGGAATGTTAGGGTCAAAAATTTGGATCTCTGGCAGAGTAACTAAATTTTCCGCTGACAAGCGATCAAATAAGGAGTCCCTAGACTCCGCATATGGGGTGAATTGTCACCTAGGGCGACGTCGCTGATCATCGCTCCGTCTTCTGTTATCTCTTTCGTAAGCAGGAGGCACTGCCTGGTAGTTAGCCTTTTGAGGCTACGTTTCTTGCACATGCGCGGGAACATTTATCGCAACTTGATTGACTGCAGCGTGTTGTGGTTGCGTTGTCCCGGTTTTAGTGGTTTTGTTCCACTCTTTCTTCTTAGGCTTGGCAATTGCGCCTTCGCCTATCTTAATCTCTTCTATAAGTCTGGCTTGGGCCAAAGCTTCTTCTAGGGTCGTCGTATTGTCGCAACAACAATAGACCGGAGATTGATTTTAAGCAACTTTTTGCGAACATTTGCGTGAGGTCCGACATGGGAGGACGGTAGGGTAACTTAGAAAGAAAATCTCTCCATCGGTTCCCATACGCTGCCATTGTTTCCTCCTCAAACTGTTTAATTCTAGCAAGATCACTAAGTGATGCCTTCTTCCTTGTGTTGAAGGCGAAGCGTTCAAGAAACGCATCTACTAGCTGATCTAAGTCGCTTATGCTTGTGTTTGGGCGAGTTGTGTGAACCAATCCGAGGCGGGGCTCGAGAATGTGGTTATGAATGTTCTAAGCAACAACATGTCATTATCTTGGATTGCGAAGCATCGGCTTAGAAATCTTGTAACGTGCTCTTGTGCGTCTTCCTCACCTTTAAAAGCGCCAATTGAGGCAACTTGAAGTGTTCGGGGTAAAGAGGCACGAGCATCGAAGGATGCACCAGATTATTGCGGAGTTGATGTAATGTGGGTTTTTGATGCCTAGCAGCTTTTGTTTCCACAGACTCCAAACGCTCCAATAGCGCTTGGTATGCATCGGAAGATTTTATTTCTTCCTCTCTTGTTCGCTCTTGTTGCAAGTTACGGTAAACTGGAGGCCTATGGAGGGGTGGCCGAATGGCATCCTTCCTGCCTTGATGGGGAGTTTCAACATATTCTATCTCTGGTTCGTACTCCTCATAAAATTCTTGAGGAGTTTCTGGGCGAAACCTCTGACCCTGATCAAGCTCTTGCTGAAGGTACCTATCATTGTTTCGAGGAGTTGCTTCCCTCTCGAATCTATGAGGTCTTGGCGGCAGAGCTTGACGAGGTCGTGGAGACCTGTCCTACGTTAAAGGGTTATGCCTCTCATGTTGTTCGGCTCTTTGGACGCGAGGGGTTGGCCCTCTCTCAAGTATTTCATATTGTAACTCATATGCTTCACGTTGCATGCGTTCTTTATCTAAGCGGTATTGATACTCTATCTCTTGCTGACTTTGTTTAAGCCGCATGATTTGGGCTTGACGAGTGGTATATCTGGCGACAGCCGGATCAATTTGATCTACCCTATTTTATTCAGAAGGTTCAAATGTTCCTCCTATGGGTTTACCTCAGTTTTGATGCTCTAAAATCTCAAGGGGTCGCTTCCCTCTATCAAGGTAGGCTGTATGTGCTTGAGGTTCTGGCCTCAAGGGGTGATCATGATATCCGGCTGGTGCAGAAGCATAAGGTTCCCGCATTGTATGTTGTTGTCCTTGAGGAATGCGATGATCTTCCTCATGTTCTCTCTCATAGGTGCGTAAGGGGCAGGCGGAGTTAGGTCACCCTGTGTAAGGAGCCCTACGCTCTGGATTTGGTCTCTCTGTTCTGATGAGAGGTAAAGAAGGGACGCCATATCCACGTTGTCCCTCCAAATGGACAGTGTGCCCCATTAGCGCTTTATCACGCTGTGGCCACTCATGTCTAGCTTGAGAGGGCGATTCTCTATTTACATTAAGGTCTGCATGTAGGGCGTCTTTTCAAGAGGGGCTGCTTTGAATGGGCATATCCCACTGAGGATTTTGAATTGGATACTTTTGTAGGTTAGACCGATAAGGCGGTATGACCAAATCCTCAGGACTGAAGCGAAGGCGACTTGTGCCTGCTTCTTGTGTACCTTTCGGAGCTGCTACCCTTGATTGGGCTTGACTGTGGGTGTACACCATTGCGGTTCGTCCACACTACCTAAGTAGATTTTTATCTTATTTTTAATGATTTTTTTTTTTTTTTTGTCTATACTAAACAAAATTAAACACACACATTCACAAAACCGTGATTATCTCTTTTAAGGATTCTTGGTGTGCCCTAGACTGGTTTAGTGTATTTTGGTGTTTTGTTTTGTTTTTGTAGGTTTGGTAGAACATTTAAATGCATCATGTAGGCTCTTATAACTCCCAAAAGGTCTCCCCTTCAATATACCAGCCAGGACGATATACCAACCTCTCTATATACCCGCCGTTACGAGAGAGAGACTATAGGTACATGAGAGCAGAAGGTACGTGGTACGTAGGTGGTACGGAAGGGGGATTGTCCTGTTAATGGCACCTACCATAGAAAACTTATCCTCGCACGCATGGGAATCACCCCAGCTACGCTCGGTCTGTCTTCGTCAGGATTTACGCCTAACAACAGTTGACAATCAGGAAATGTATGCAAATCAAGCCAAGGTGGTGATTAAATCCACCAATGGTCTTGATCAAGGGCTGGGGTCTTACGACCAGCTCCTTGGTTTAAAATTGTTTCGTGGAGTGTGTGAGGTTCATTTTATCCAACGAAAATGAAACATGCATGAATGACTTTTCCTAAGCAATGCAAGCTAAAATGAAAATAGTCAAAGAAATAGAAACAGAAACAAAAAATTTCAACAGAGATGATGAAAATCCCTACCTCTTCTCTGCCTGCTCCAGTTGCCTCTGAATTTTTGCTCTGAAAAGTTGCAAACAAAAAATCGTCCCTTGGTGAGACGATTAACAGAACCAAAATCGTCCCTCGTAGAGACGATTTTACAATCGTCCCAGGGTAAGACGATTTCCAGAATAGAAATCATCCCTCGCAAAGACAATTTTACGATCGTCCCAGGGTGAGACGATTTCCAGAACAGAAATCGTCCCTTGCAGAGACGATTAACAGTATGCAAGAAGAAAAATGTACCTGTTAAGCACAAACACAAAAAAAAATTCAATCAGTTTTTGTGATTTTAAAAATAGGGGACAGGGTCCCACCGTGATCACCACTGAAAGCACGAGATTCCGGGCAAAGGAAACACTAGCTATGCAACATAAAACAAAAATGTAACGCTTTGATCCTATGCACTAAAACAGAGAAAGGAGACAACTTGGAAATGAAATACAAGATGCAAAGAAATCACAACCCTCTTTATTAAAATATCTTATCCTCGGTTACATAGACGTCTCCCCCCCTTTTGGGGGCTAGGAGCGTTAAATTTGTCTTCATTACAAATGTGTGACCTAGTCTTCCTCTTCCCGCGTGCCCACGATTGCAATGGGCGGGCCAAGATGCTGCCGCCGCTGATGTGGATAAGTTCTTCACCTCTGATTACTTTTCCTGCAGTCAAAGAAACAATGAAAATTTTAGTAGCACCTACTGCAAATGAAAGGGGTTCGTTCTCTTAAAATCAACGAAATACGCATGTAAACATCTGCCTGAAACAGTAAATACAGTAAGTCCAAATGGCTTGAAAACTTGACAGAAGACGGGAAATGTTACCAAAAGGCCATTGCCCCTGAGACAGCTAGCCAATCTACGTTTACCTAGTAATCATCCCTTGGAAGGACGATTGCTGCTATTAATCGTCCCCTGGAAGGACGATTGCTGCTGTTAATCGTCCCCTGCAGGGACGATTGATACTGTGTTGAAGAAGCCGACTCGCTGCTGCTCCAATGTCGATTCCTGAGACCCGCAAAATGCCTGCAAACAAGGGGGTTATGTAATTGGGGCCATTTTGGGACGACCCAGATGGTCGGATTCTCCCAATTTGGCCTCCATCACCGATAAATTGGACGTTGTTACCTGCAAGTCAGTGGGACAACCAAAATAACAAAAGCATGATAATATTCAATGAAAACCTTTTGAAATCAATATTCAAGATTCTGAACTATTGAACAGTAGAGAATAACATGGAATATGAACAAATGACATAAAATGAACTACAACTAAATCCAAAAGGTGCGGGGTGCCCAAGTGGGCAGCCCACCAATGGAACTTGATTTTGGCACCAATCCACTTGGGATGGGCCCAAAATCTCTTAGGAGTGGGGGTCGGCGAATTGGTTGGTTCAGGTGTCCATGTGTTGGATTTGGGTCAAGTTCGAGCTTCCAAAGGCCACCCAACAACCTCCCTTGCAAAAGAGATTGGTGGATGTGGGAAGATGACTAAAAGGGGATGCAAGTGAGTCTCCAATTCGACAGCACTTCGTTGCTTGAAAACTCCTTCAACCTCTCCCTTGGGTGAGAAAAGTCTCACATTTTATAGACCCAAGGGGTCTCTTTTTGGGAGGGAAGCACAAATGCCATGTGTTGGTCATAGGCGCCATGTGGCAGTCTTGTCTCCTCATGAGGGAGGGGAGTCCTCCATTGACTTGTGTTTTCATAATTGCTTCTTGTGACAGTCCTCTAATGGCCCTTCTGTCCACCTACACACGCGTGCAAGGCAGGAGTCATCAACTGACTGTTCTGGGCTGCCACTTGGCGTATTTTGTCATTTTGCCCGTTAAACTTGGTAATCGTCCCTAGGTGGGACGATTAAAACAATCGTCCCTGGGTGGGACGATTGCAAGTTAGTAATCGTCCCTGGGTGAGACGAGTACTGGGCAAAGTGTCTAAATGTACCAAATTTCTTCCTGACCTTACAAAATTGCTATGGAAGTGGTTAGGACCACTGTTTGACCTCTGAGGGCTGCCCTGGGGGCTGTTTTTGTCAAAGCGATCAGTGTGTGTAGTCACATAATCGGGTTGGTGCTGTTTTGGTGTCTACATAAATACATGCTCAAGAAAAAAAATTGTCACTTTAGCCCCTTTGAAATAGGTGGCATTATTTATGAAACTGGTAGTATGGATTCTAAACCTAGTGATAAAATCTTCAAGTAGTTGCACAACTATTTTTTTATTGATTTCTTTGGTTGGGATCACTTCAACCCATTTGGTGAAGTAATATACTATGGTGAGGTTCCATCCATGACTAGTTTTTTCCAATGAGTTGATTTTGCCTATGAAAGTGAGACCCCATTGTTGAAATGGTTTGGTCATGACAATTGGTTTTAATGACATCGAAGCTCTCCTCTTCTTTCCCTATAACATGTAGCAAGATTTGCACTCCTTCACCCATTTATAGTTTTTAGTGAACAATGTGGTCCAATAGTATCCAGTCCTCAAATTTCTATAGGATATTATAGGTGCAAAGAAATGCCCTCCTTCATCATTATACTATTTTATCATGTAACATTGTCTATTTATCTCTACACACCAGAGTAGATTACCATCATATCCCTTCATAAATAAGATATTGTCTAGCCATTGGTAGTGTTTCACCTTTAGCCTAGACCTAGCTCTTTATTTTATGGATAACCCATTGAATACCCATCCTATAGTCATATACCTACACAAATCACTAATCCATCCAATGTCCTAATTTTTCTCTATTTATTTGACTAGAGCAACCTATTCTTTTGATACTATCTTTGTCAGTCTTTCACACATATTTATATCTTTGATTAGTTTAGTAGGATTGTCTTTAATATCAAATTCTTGTATCTTATTAATCCATTAATCTTCCTTCTCTCCCAAATCTATGTGTAATACATTGGACTGAACATCAGACTATACCATACATTTAATAGATTTTTTAAATGAAAGATAGTACGTAGACTTATTTAGGTATTTTATGAATGAAAACATCTATTTCTCAATAAAGGTATACCTCTCCTAGTTGTGAAGGGCTTGACTCATGAATGATATAGGGTGTTCTTAATCTTGATCATTTTTTTTAGTTAGGACAATTACAATACTTTCTTCTATTTCAAACACATGCATCCTACATTATCTAAATAAAACATGGTTTATTTAAACAAGGGCCTCAATGATGGAATATTTTACCTCTTGGAATTCCCTCTTCTCCTCTTTAGTCCAGTCTAAGGAGGTATTTTTCTTAAGCATTTTAGTTATGGATTTGTCCATTTGTGTGAAGTTGGTAATGAATTTGGCTATAAATTAAATCTATCCTTAGAAAGACCTGGTTCATTTAACTAATGAGGATAATGGTAGGTCTTGAATGGATTTTATCCCATCAAGATCTATGGATACACCTCCTTTTGATACTACATGAACCAACAATTTTTTCTCTTAGACCATGAAGATAGATTTGTTAGGGTTTATAGAAATACTAAACTCCCTATACCTCTAGATGATTGACTTTAAATGTTCAATATGATTATTTTTTATTTTTTTAAATATTGTTATATCATCAAGATATATAAGGATGATCTCTCCCACAATCCCTAAAAAATCTATCTATAGCTCTCTGGAAAGTTGCTCTAGTGTTTGATAGACCAAAGAGCATTTGTTGATATGTAAAAGCCCTCCACTTGGTGGTGAAGGCCATCTTATGTTGGTCTTCATCCTTTATCTTAATCTAAAAATACCTAGAAAATTTATCTAAAAGTGATAACATTTATGAGCCTACCACCTTTTGTAATATTTGTAATTTTTCTTGCATATTGGGACAATATTAGTGACCCACATGGAATGCTTGATCAAAAATATAATTTGATCATGTAGGAACTTAAGCAACTCTTTCTTCATTACTACTTCTATCTTTAGGTTGATAGACCTCTACTTTTGAAAGAAGGATTTTGCATAAGGTTGTCCTCTACAACATCACAGTTATATACATTTAGATCTTTGTATGACCAGGCAATTATACCCCTATAACTATCACATATTTATATGAAAAAGACCCTATTATTCCTTATTGTAATCCTTCCTAAGCAAAAAACTCATCCCTTTGGCTACCTTGACTAGGCGATATGAGGAAAATTCTACTTTGAGGCTACTTTTCCTTAAGCTATTTAAACAAGCTTTCAAGTGTAATTAACCCTTTGGGTAGCTAATTTATTTTTATTTGTATGACCCCATATTGGATATCATCTCCATATTCATTTTGCTCTTTAGTATGTTGGCCTCAATGACCAAGAACTCTATGATTTGCTCAGCACTATTGAATACCTACTAGTGATCATAGTTATCCAAGACTAATGGCCTAAAAATAACCTCTAGTTCCTTTGGTTTATCCCATGTGTCATTTATAGGTTAAAATAATGCTAATATATGGGCCAACTTGTCTACTTTTGCATTTAGCTCTTTGGGTATTGCTTTGATTCCAAAGGAATTGAAGCTTTCAAGAAGATCCTAGATTTGATGTTTATAGGATTTTAGATGTTTGTTCTTGGTGGAACAATGGAAATTAACCTAATTCACTATTAATTTGAATTTTCCATATATTCTCAGGTCATTAATTTCCATATTTTTTACTTTTCATAAACTTGTGTAAAGTGTTTCATGCTTATCTACATTTTTCATACAATCTAGCAATAGCCTACAGGTGTAATGGACTTGCATCCCTTGAGGTTCAATGAAATATACCCTCGCACTTATCTCATTTCTAGTTCTAGTCCCATCGAAGTATATTGTCCATGTTTGTTTGGCTTCATGGGTTATCAAGATGGGTATCTTAGGAGGAGTCTATTATTAGGTAGTTCACAAAAAAATGTATCCATACTTGAATTTGGAATATCATCCATCCCATAGCACACCAATTATTAGTCTTCCTAATATCCATCATCTTCAATGTATTTTAGGAGTTCATTCTAGTTTATTGTGCCATCATCCTCTGACTTTTGTAAGAGGTAATTACAATGTGGATCATTCTTGACCCTTATGATGTATCTATCCCTAAGCACCTTCATGTGTATATATTCCATTTATAGATAAGCATACTTTGATAGTTTTCTCGACCATTCCCTAGACAACAACATCTTGAAATATGAGGTTAGGTCTACAACTATCACCTCTTGAACTACCATGAACTCTAGGAATTGAGATATGGTCATAACCAATTTTTTGAGAATTCCCACTATATTGACTCTAGTTCTATCCATATATAGCAAATTTCTAGTTTTCATAGTATACAAAAGACCCATTTCTTCTCATATAGCCTTGGGTATGAGTTAGGACCCTATCTTAACACAACTATTACTATATACTTGTCTAGTGTTATTGATATGTTTACACCATGGAAAACTAGTATGCATGGACTCATTATGATGTAACCTTTGCATTTATTATGAGTAGGAGTTAGTGGCTCAGGTCCCCTCTTTCATTGGTCCAACCCTTGAGCATTAGGGTTAGGGTAAATAAGAGTTTATATAACGACATAGGTTTGGATTAGAAGGCATGTCATATTTTTTCATTTTGTATCAAAACTCTACTTTTAAGGAGGTTATCCCTTCAAAGAGGCCTACAATATCTATTATTCTTGATTAATATAAGTTTTTTGTTGTTTCCATTTAGTTATTTTTATGAACACTTCTTCTTATTTTATTTTATGATCATATAGTTAGTTTCAATTCATGAGCATTTTCATTAATTCGTGTATTGCTACTTTGGTTATGCTTATTTTTATATGAAGGTTCCTAACAAGTGGTATCAGAGCTCTGTCCAAGTCTATGTTCCACAACAATAGCAACAATTCTTGTCCTTTTGTCTTTTTTTTATCATGCAATTTCTCATTTTGTTTATTTTCCAATAAAGTATCTTTAAAAGAAACACAATGCTTTTTCTATTTTTTGATGGAGTAGGGTATAAAATCTACTTCAAGGGTTCTAAAATCACGCGGATTTGTCATTTTTGGTTGATCAGATTTTCTTGTAAAGTGGTGTGTGGAGGTATGATAAAAGTGTACTAACATCCAAGTCTTAGAATGCACCACAAATTTGGAATTCCACATATCATGAGGTATATCGAAAGAGAATCTTAGGTTAAACTAAAATGACAACCTTAGGAAGCCTTTGGTTGTTTGATTGATAAGTGATTAGCCTTGGGAAGTTACGCTAACAGTACCTTTAGATATGGATAGTGTGACTATAATATGGTGGAACTCTTGTTAATTAGAGCTCTAAACTATCAAGATGACAACTAATCATTAACAAGATCGTATATCAAAGAGACCATGAAATCATACATACCTTGACTTAGGTTGTCACTATTGAAACATTATTTCAAACCTTTCCTATTTAAAAATAAAATTAGATCTGAGTATACTATAGAATAGGATACTATAGTCATAGATAATATATGCTATGAAAGCACATCTAAACACACTAGGTAGCTTTAATAGAGGTAGTATAAACACTCTAAAGCTACACAATGATTATCTAGACTGATAGTACTAAGAATATCCAATCTAATATCCAGTGTAATAGTACAAATAATATTCTATTTGATAATGTAGAGGATATCTAGTTTGATGATGCAAAGAATATCTAGTGTAATAGTGCAAAGAATATCTAGTCTAACATTAAAAGTAGTTAGTTGTTAATAGTTTGCCAATGAGAAAACGAAAAGAAAGAACAAACATTAAAAAAACAAAAAAATAAATATTTTGAGAGATAGTCCACTACAATCCTCTTTTCAAGCTAATCATTTAGATACCTAACTTTGGTAACCCATTTTTGAAGTCCTACCTTCTAAAATCCATTATTTTGTGGTATAGTCCCTTTCCATCCTCTCTTTAAGCTAATTGTTTGACATACAACTCTAATAAGCCTTTTTGGAGACTCTAAAGAGACTAAAATGGCTAGTGATACTAAAACTAAAGAGCTAGAACAAGTGGGCAAACAAGTGAAATAAATTGAAGCTTTTTATTCAACAATCCTCATTGCATTATCCAAATTAGAAAAATTAGATAAAATTTATGACATTAAAAGTCAGTTAATAGGCCTACATGCAAAATATGATACTTTGGTAGGGCAATCATAAAGGAGTCAAGGTTCTAGTTTTGGTGGAGGAGCATAAAATAGCTTGTCTCTAAATATAAATTAGAGAATATCCAAGCTAGAATTTCTAAAAAGTGATGGTGATGATCTAACCAATTAGTTGTATTGGGCTAAACGATATTTTCCTCTTCATGCCACTCCCTATGATCAGGAGCTAACAAGTGCATGTTTCAACCTAGAACATGAAGTAGTCAAATGGTTTCAATGGTTAGAGAATATGAATCCAAAGCCCACTTAGCTTGAATTTGAACAAGAATGACTCACCCATTTGGACCCAATGAGTATGAGGATTTTATGGGAGCTCTCATTAAGTTAAGATAAACCACATTTATCCATGATTATCATACACAATTTAAAAAGTTGTTAAATCACACTAGTGGATTGAGTGTCAAGCTTTTTCAAAGTTGTTTTATTAGTGGATTAAAGAAATATATTCATGCAAAGGTAAAAATTTTCAAGACAAATAGCATGATAGAAACAATAGGATTGGCTAGGCTCATTGAGAATAATTCGTAGAATAAAACATACCTTTAAACTACCACAAGCTCAATCATTGTTTCCATATTGGACATCACCAAACTTAGGAAACAAACCACCCAAGGTTAAATGTCTCACTCATGAAGAAAAAGAGGCACATTGGGCATAGGTTCTATGTTACAACTATGATAATAAATATTCTTCAAGCCATAAGTATGTATAGCAGAAACTATATTTACTAGATGTGGGAGAACCTTCCACTAGGGAACCTATTTAAGGCAATCAAATGGCTTATTTTTTGGTGTAGATAACCTATATAGGGCAAAGTGAAGTCTTGGCTAAGCTGGTAAACCATAGTGCTCTTTTCTTTTAATGAGATAGGGCTAAATATGAAGATATATTTGAATTTATCCTCTTGATGCACCCATGCAGTGGTTTGTTCTTTTCTCTTCCATTTTGCATTCCTTTGATGGTATGCAATGATGTCTATCTATTAATGCTCTTTTCCTATTTTTTGAGCTTTAGACCATGTATTCATATGCTTATACCTATGTGGCCATAATGTTGGGGTTAAAATTTTCAACATTCAAAAAATTCAAAAGTTTGTTTATCTAAGTGATTTGCTTGCAAATTGGAATGATTTACTTGTAACTTTAGGTGATTCGCTTCCAAAATGTACTTTTTAGTAAACTAACAATTCAATCAATTCACTTGTAAATCAAAATGATTCACTTAAAAATCAGAGTGATTTGCTTGCAATTTTGGGCGATTCACTTGGTGAGTGTAGATTTTTAGCAAACTAAAAAACTAGACAATTTGTTCAAAAAATTAAGTGTTTCAATAGCTTTATCAAACAATTCGCTCATCACTTGATAAATCAAGTGAATAACTTATTATTTTGGGCTTATGTAATAGAATCAATCTATATTAAGTCCTTCTACCTATAGCAGATACACATATGAGGTGATGTTTAAGTTCATTTATATCACTTGGATGCTATTGAAGTTGTCTTAGTGAAAATTTTTATTTTTTGAATTTCAAGTCGAAGCCACTATTTGTAAAGTTCCTACAAAATTTAAGCACAAAAATAAATAAAAAATAGGTAAAATTTTGATACAAATCAAGCAAATTGCTTCATTTTCAACATGTTTAAGGTGCAACCAAATCCAAGTGATTTGCTTGTTAAATTAAATGAATCACTCACTTCTTGCAAAATCTTAAACTTACCTAAAATCAAGTGAATCACTCACTTTAACAAGTGAATTACTTGGTAAAAAATTTGATTTTTATCCAATAACTCTATCCATGGCGAATGTGTTTTTGGCATGAAAATAAAGAAAATAGGTAAAAATAAAGTTTTCCTACTAGGCATTGCCAAAAACTATGTTGACTTGTGGAATTGTATTTACTTCTAATTAAGTGTTACACCTCCAAATCCAAGTTTCAACAAGATTGGACGGGTTTACCAAAGGTTTCCCCCAACCTTAGGATTAAGGTCAGGTCCCTACTTTTCTCATATGAATCTCTAATCTAAACTAACTACTTTAATGGAAATCAAATGCATGAAATGAAATGAAGAAAATTAAAGTGCAAAATTGAAATACGAAATTAAAGCATGGAAAGTAAATTCATAAAGTTTAGAGTGCAAGAAATGAAAGAAAATACAACTATTACACCAAAATGAGGATAGCATGCACTCAATCAATACACAAGAACTCAAATAACATTAATGTCCATCCATTCATTTGATTATAAAATTGATAAGTGAATGACAATATGGGCTAGAAGGGTTGTATCCAACCATCGCACACTTGATAAACCATGAGGATGGTGCTTCTAATGGGATGCACAAGGACTTTCCAATTTCTTACAATCTCATGAGTATAAATCACAATGTGTGTTTCACAAAGTGTAGCTCTAGATTCTCATGGCCAAAAGATGATTACAATGGGGTACCTAGGCCCCTATTTATAGTAAAATTTTATCCTTAAGTTACTTGGGGTGAAAAACAATTACTCCTAGTGAAAGTAAAGATTTAGGGGAAACTTTAGCAAAATGTTGCACTTCCAAATGTTATGTCTCTAATTGTGCCTCTAACAAGCTTAGAAGGCTCAAAAAATGTTTAGTATGCCACAAAATGCCACAAATGTCATTTTTTGAAATATTTCCATTGAAATTCATGTTGATTTTCACTTGTGTGCCCTATTTGAGTGATTTTCTCAGTCTTGTCAAGCAATTCATTCACTTTTGCAAGCAATTTGCTTGTGTTAGCAAGTAAACTATACAATTTGTCAAGCAAATTGCTCCTTGAGTAAATTGAAACCTTTTTAAGCAAATTGCTCCTTTGATCCAATTAGTAGATTTTGTAAGCGAATTACTACTTCACTAAAAAAGAGAAAAATTTTAGGTTTTAAGGAATTTTCCTACCATCTGACCTCCTACTACTATTTTTGCCTCCCAAAATAAGAAAATTTTGGCAAATTTAGTGCCAAGCTACTAAAAGTACTTTGGGAAAGGCTAGGGTTATGCTCTTGGAATTTACTCTCATACTCTTCAATTAATGAAAAATTGTAGATAGCCTTTATACAACACTATGTCCTATTCTGACCTCTCCTTGTGTGTATGTGTGAGTGGTGATACCCTATATGTGCTTATTAGTCATCTTTTCCAGTTATGCTTGTATTTGATATTGATTCTAAATGTTGTTATTTGGTCTTCCTAATATACCATAATTTCTCACACACTATCCTTGCTATGGTCTTTGGCTATATTTACTATTTTTGTTATTGCTTTCAATATTTTGCATACTTACCTTAAACCATTTATTTTCTTGCATTTAATTTATGTATTAGAATAGGATTAGATTTAGTGTAGGATAGTGGGGAGTTAACCTAAATTCAAAGGTTGAGAAGATTGAAAATTCCCTTTCCCTAGGTGTTGGACACAAGGATCAAATGCAATTGAAAGATCAATAAGTTATGTGGATCAATAGTAGTGAACATAAATGATATTAACAAGGGAATGCTCATGTTTCTTAGGATAAAAATGTTATTAGTATGCTAGTGTTTATAAGTGTTATGGTATGCTTATATTCCATTCCTTTGGATAATAATAAAATAAATGAGTGTGCATGCTAAAGTTCTTTCAATAGCAAACTATGTTCATTTTTATATAGTAAATGCATGTTTCACCTTTTATAAATATAATTGTGAACTTAATAATTGTAACATAGTTGTTAGATTTAATTATCACCTTAAGAATTTGTGTATGCATATATAATATAACATTGAAATTATAATATATTGATTAGTAGTTTATGATAAAATTTATTAAGATTGATTAAATATAACACAATAATGTTGATTGATAGTTTAAAATAAAATTAATTATATATTTGTAAGAGAAGTATATGATATGATAATATGTGGTATTAAATCAAGATTTATTTTTGGTGACAATATTTTTATCTTGGACCTTTAAAAATAAACAATTGACAGGTATGATCATTTTACCTTGCAAATCAAATATTTTTTAATTATTATAAAAAATCATTGATTCTGCAAATTAAAACAAGATCTCGTCTTTTTTAAAGAAAATTCATGCACTTGGGATCTTATCTTTTATATATGCTAGTTGAGATAAAATATAGTTCTCTACTTCTACTTTGTAGGACTAATAAGGCTAAAATGAAGCTTATAATACCAATATATTGAATATTTTGATGCTAGTGTACGCCATTAAAAGAAAATATAGACCATCCATATAACTTTTGAAAATAAGGCTAAGATGTAATAAAACAATTTTTAAAAATAACAATAACAGTAGTAAATATTAAAAATGCATGAAAAGAAAAAACATTTACAAGAACAAAATACAAACTCCACAACAATAAATCATAGTAATAAGTAAAAAAATTCAGATTCCAATTCACAAATAATCCTAGCCACTAAGAGGGAAAAGCCTATTAGCAAGTTAGTGAGGATGAAGTACACCAAAGGCAACAAAATTTTATAAGAAATAATGATGGAACAACTATCACATGAATCATCTATTTATAGTCTAATATAATAAACAAATACTAAATCTAATGCCCAAGGATTGGCTGACCTAACCTAGGGCAAGAGCTATCTATAATAAAGAAATTCAACTTGGTTATATTGGAGTCCCTGAGACAACTTTGTCCTCAATGCTAGAAAATACTGGAAAATGTTTGTTGGCTCCCATGTTGCATCTTCATATGGAAGATCCTATCACTTGACAATGAAATCATATACCTAGCAAGACCTGCAAGATTGCATTTAAATAAAGGTTGATCCGTCCTACTTCATCTAGTACTAAGGATGATTACAAGCAACAAGGTCCCAACTTTGGGCCAATTCAATTTATCATGTCATGCTTCAGTAGACCTCACATATATTCGATCGAAAGGAGTTTGGTCAAACTCATGTGTTTGATCTAACCAATTTATTACTATATATTTTTCTATATTACTATATGTTACTAAAATATGATTGACAACAAATGGACATTAGTTTGGCCAAATATACATTGATTGCAACACTCCCATGACACCAACATCCCTTTGCAAGTTATTTTTAAAATAAATTAAAAATAAATAAATAAAAACCCAAGGCCTTACCACCAGAGTATCCCTCACACATAAATTATATATATATATATAGAGAGAGAGAGAGAGTGTAGATGCCCTAAGGTTATGACTATTTCATTAGTCAAAATTTATAGTCTAGCTTTTAAAATTATAATTTTTAATAATTTGATACATTTAAGTACTTTTTAATATTTTTATTTTTAAATGCTTTTTTTTCAAACAAACCTTTTCAAGTTAAATATTTAAAGAAAAATTAATTATATTAGGAGACCAAGGAACTAGTGCACAAACTTGGGTTTGTCACAATAGCCTTTAATTCTCTTCCTATGCCATTTCTTATTTTGATTCTACTTTACTATGCACAAAATAATGTTGTTCCAATCCCGAGCCCCTTTGGGGTCCCCCTCACTTGGAGTAAAAGTTAATCAAGGTGGGGCAAGGGTTATAGTGGTAGCTTTCCAGATTTGAACCATACCCGCAAGGATAATATGATGGAAACCGTTGCCAATTCTCTTGTGTAGAAAAAACAAAATCATCAAATAATGTTATTTGGTAGTCTTTTGAATTGAAAATTTACAAGCCATAGATTCTCAGTTCAATTGTTTCAATTGTTGTTAGAAGCAATGCTCGAATTAGAAGTGAAAAACAAGTCTTAAGAAATAAATATACTTTAAAGTTAAAAATCTATACTTTCAAGAATGATATACCTCTAATCAATTAATAGTTGAGCAAGGAAAAAAAAGAAAAACAAAAAAGCAAAAACAAAAAAAAAAGTAGTGTTGATTAAATTAAACAAATCAAGGTCAAACTTTAAGCAAATGTACTACATTTTTATTCAAAGGTGAAACCAAAGAATACTGGTTTTGGATACAACAAAGATGCATCTAATTATGGCACATGATTGTTTAAATTTAATGCTTATTATCATGAAAGGCACAAAATAAATAAATATTACCATTCAAGGTTGTTAATCAAGTGTGTATAAACATATACAATATAAAAATTATGAACCAAAGCAAAAGAATACCTAAATATACATATAAATAATGTATGCAAAAAATGAAATATATCGAACACAAAATAGAAACAAAAATTATATGTGACAATAATTTTGAATTAACATTCAACAAATGATCAAATTTGAAAACAATGAGTTCAAACCTAAAGTGGTCAACTATTTATGTATATCATGTGTTTTGACGATGAAGCAATGTTAAGGGATTGTTGGGATCCTATTACAATTAATAATATAGACCCAAGAATAGGCTTAAGAAGGATTGAGAAAAATTATTAAAAGATTATTTATTGAGATTAATCATCCTACAACGAGGAATATATATATATATATATATTATATGTATATATATGTATGCATGCAAGCACTTTTCTATTTCTTATCTCTTCTACTTAATTAGATATTTGCAGGTGAAGAACACTTTTAAAAAAGCAATGTGCTTCTAAGACTCTCTTTTTGAGGCTATACTTTTCATTTTTTACATGGAACAATTCTCCATTCATAATTGAAATATTCATTTTATTATATTTCTACAAACATTTAAGGTTATGCTAATTAAGTTATATTAATAATTTTACATCATATAAATAAAAATAAAAATATGTTTCTTTAAATGTAATAAATTTCTAGCAAAAAAAAATCTTTATAAATAACATAACAAAAACAAATACAAAGATTACTGAATGAAAGTTAAATAAATAAATAAAATCTTCAAATTATTTAGTATATATTCCTTTTAAATATCTTCAATATATCAAAAGCATTGTGTAGTGATACTTTTCTATTCATATCTATCCATCTATCCTCGCAAAATAAATGATTATCAATATGTGAAAGAATATATAGTTTGTATATAGATAGATAAATGCTAAGTCAACTAAAAACAATATAAGAATATAACCAAATTTGTTAGGACAATTATTTCGTAATTTAAAATCTGTTAAAATGTCCAAAACTTTTGAAATCTTAAAAGGTATAACTTCCATTCAGTAAATCTGAGAAACAATGATGAAGAGTAATTTCTGCGTTCCAATGTTACTAAGCAACAAACATAAAAATGCTTTTCTATTAAGTCCCATATTCCTTGATCAAAAAAGTAGATGTTATAATAGTTTCATTGCAAAGTCAAGCACTAAAGCTTTGGAGTCCTCGTAAAAAGACTCAATCTCAATAGTGTGCACATGGTATTATGTACCCTTTTTGGACTCTCACCAAAACAAAACTTCTTTGATCTTTTCCAACCCCACTAAAATGACAGTGCCTTGTTCACAACCAACCACAAAAATTTGTTTAACATAGACGTTTAAAAATTAGGGACAGATGTCAGAACTGCTTCATTTAATGAGGTTCTTTAAAGGTATTCTCCCTCAGATTATACCTAGGTAAGGATGAAAAATCGCATGATAAAAAGATATCCACACAGTAGAGTGGAAGTAAGGACATATATTGACATAGCTCTTTTCAAAAGATAAAAAAATTCAAAACTGCCCTTCCTTATTGTCTTGAAGTACAAGACGTCATAATACATCAAAAGCTACTCAATTGGATATTTAAGGCTGGAGAACTTCAAAACATACCTAAATATGATTATCTATGCAATGGGCTCTTGTAAACACACCCACTGCAAGGACACAAAGACTAAAGCTTTGGAGTCCTAAAAAGACTCAAAGTCAATAATGTGAACATGGTATTATGTACCCTTTTTGGATTCCTACCAAAACTAAACTTCTTTTATATTTTCCAACCCCGCTAAAATGGCAGTGCCTTGTTCACAACCAACCACAAAAATTTGTTTAAGATGGATATTTAAAAAATTGGGGACAGATGTCATAACTGCTTCATTTGATGAGGTTCTTTAAAGGTATTCTCCCTCAGTTTCTACTTAGGTAAGGATGGAAAATTGCATGATAAAAGGATATCCACACACTGGAAGTAAGGACATATATTTACATAGCTCTTTTCAAAAGATAAAAAAAAAAATCCAAACTGCCCTTTCTTATTGTCTTGAAGTACAAGACGTCATAATACATCAAAAGCCACTCAATTGGATATTAAAGGCTGGAGGATTCCAAAACATACCTAAATATGATTTTCTATGCAATGGGCTCTTGTAAGCACACCCACTGCAAGGACACAAGGACATGAAGCATTGAGATGTTTAAACAATGCTATGATGTAAGAAAGATCATATGATCCAATCAAAGGGGTGGAAAAGAATTACAACAGATTAAACTATAAGATTGGACTTTTTCAGTAGTTCATTTAAAATGCTCATTTCTAATTCAACTAAAACAATTTCTAGAAATAGTTAGGGTGTCATCACTAAAATTTAAGAACAGTATCACCCCTTGTTACCAATTGAAGAAGACAAAAGGATTTATGACGAGGACTCCAAATCTCAGAATATTTGCAACATGAACAAGGATCAGTTCACTGCTCACTTCCTCTTTGTCCCCTGAGTTTACGGTCGCTGTCTTCTTTGACCCGTAGGCTTATCAGCAGCTTGCTTACCTGCATCTTTCAATGGGAACTGACGAGCTCTTTTGTTTTTAGATTTACCTGTATGCCAAATACAGCAATCAGATCAGAGTATCCATTTTGACATCAAGTTAACATGATCAAACATGGCTTTGCTATATAGTTACTTAAGTGATGGACAACTTACCTTTTGCTGTTCCTTGTTTATATACTGGTAAGGTAGGTGAATTCTGTATCCCATTTCCTTCACTAGAATTATTCATCATGTTATTGGCAAGGTTTTCTCCAGTACAAAAAACTTCACTCCCAGCAACATTGCACTTCTCAACAACCGACTTAGATTGCATTTGTGAATGTGAGTTAAGAATCCATTTGCCATCTTCTGTACCAGCTACAGCAAGCCATTGTGAAGATCCACCTCTTAAATGGTCTTCAGAAGATTGTTGCTTTGATATCATAAAACTGTTCTCTAAAAACTGTAATTCATTCTTTAGTTTCTGGAGTTGATCAAATTCCTTTAGGGACTCCTCTCTCTCTTTTTGCAGCAGTTCCCGCTGCTCCTGCAACTTCTCCGTCTGGTCCTTAAGTTCTCTAATATCAGCCTGTATCTGTGTCCATGCCATATCTGTTTCTTTGCGTGTCTTGGCAATCTCTTTTCTTATTTTCTCATGCATTTCCTTTCCTAAACTCAGTTCCTCCATTTCTTTGCAAACCAGCTGTCTTTGAAATAAAATATCCTGCATGTCTCTCTGTTTCTTTTTTTCCAATTCCAACTTCCTCTCTTGCAAGTCCTTTTCCATCTCTTTACTTCTCTTTTCTATGTTTGTTTCCAATTTTCTTTTCCTCTGATTAAATTCTTGAATAAGCTCGCTGTACTTTCTGTCATATTGAACAAACCATTCTGCTTGTTTCTGCAGTAAGTCGTTAATAAAGGCCTCTTTTGTAACACGAAGTACTTCTGCATCCGTTTTAAGTTTTTTCATGTAGGAATATGCTTCTTTCTTTATCCTTGCTTGTTCATCGTGATGCCACTTTATTATTCTCTTTCTCTCTGCACTTACCTGTTGTGATTCCTTGCTGGCTTGCTCCTTTCTTTCCTTAAGTAATTCATATTCTTTAAGTAATCTTTCCTTTTCTAACACGAGCTGATTTGCTTCGTTTTCAATATTTTCCTCTTTCACTAAAAAAACATCAATCTCTTCTTTTATCTTTTCTTTCAAGTTTTGTAACCCATTATACTGTTCTTTTATGTTGATAAGCTTTTCTTGCTCATTTCGAACCTGTTGTTTTCCTTCAGCAATTTGTATCTTGCAACTTCCCAGGTCTTCTCTTTCCTGCTTTACAATTGATCTTCCTTCTTCAATATTTTGCTTTTGCATTGTGATTTTACGGGTATTACTGTCACATGAATGCTCTCTTTTTTTCAAGGACATCAACCTTTCCTTTAAGTCCTCATCTAGTTTGTTTAATTTCTCAGTTTTTTTCATTACTATTTTTTCCCTCTCCAACAATTTGCCCTCTTTATCTTGGTTACTATCAGCCCTCATGTTAGCTATATGCTTCTTTTTTCCCAATTCATCCTCTAGACGCCTCTTATGCTGTTCCATATCCACTAGCAATGCAGCCTTCTCTGCTTCACATTCCTCTTTCTGTTTGAGAATGAGATCTTGAATTTCAACCTAACATTCCAATATGTCATGCATACTTCAAAATGTACAGCTGAAATTCCATACACTATATGGTAGTAATGTAACAGACCATCTAAATTCTGTTCTTCCAGCATCCAAAGAGCAATAAAGAGAAGGACAGAGTGACATAATTCATTATAATGCTATAACATTCTTCAATCAACTAAGGAGATTGCGCAGATATGCATGCATTGTGTCTTGGTCATACCCATACCTTTACGAAAGGTGTAATGACCATCTCAAACCTTCTATAGCAAATATTCATCATATGGTCAGTGCTATTGATGATAATTACTACTACATTTATTTGGATAGTAGCTGTCAAGCAACTACACCTATGCCATAATAATATAACATTAAATGTTCATGTTTAATGATTTAAAGTGTCTTACAATGCCAAAAAGAAGTGGGGGCCAACAAAAGCATGAATAGCAATAATAAAAGATAGAAAAGGTAGGTCTAATTGAATGTATGTACTCAATTTAAAAGCAATACATGTGTAGTACAAGTAACAATATAACCAATAGTGATTTTTGATGATCTCAAGGATTGTTTATGACAGCCTCTATGCAAGCTGTCTAACTGTCAATGTTGATGATGTCTATACTAATGCATGACAATAAGTGTCCTAGCAACACATAAAGTGCCAACCATGCTGTATCTTACACTCTAAAATTGACGAGTATCTCTTACCCTTCCTCCTGGTGCATAAAGCACTAAAATTATGATGCATACAAATAAGACAAAAGAAACCTAGTGAAATATGTAAAAGGAAACCAAAGAAAATTGGATGGTGATGGTACTGCAATTTCCAATGACAATGTGAAAGAGTTGGTACAAGTGTGTGGAAGAAATTTTTATGGGTGAAAATATGCTTCATATTTCAATGGACAAGAACTCCAGTGAGAGCTCAAAAGTAGAAAAAGTTGCTAGTAGGGAAAAAAAAGAAAACAAAATGGTGTCACCTACAAGGGATGGAACTCAAATTAAACCAAAAACTATATTAACCATAGTCACAAGGTTCAGTCCAATCCAAACTTTTCAGATGGGCAGAACTGGTCCGGTTTAGTTTGACCTCTTTTTTTAATCTTATAGCATATACATATAAAACAAATTAATAATTTTAAACTTAATATATTTTTATAATTTACTGATTATATTTTATAAATTTAAAAGAAATGCTACTTTTTGAATTAGTTATATAAGGTTGAGACGGACTCCACGTATTTACAACATGAACATATTATGATCTTTCAATGGACCGCATTATTATGGTATTGCAAGCAGCCGTACTATCAAGGTGAAGGATGTGCTGGTAGGAGAGAAGGTAACTGTTTCCAACTAAAGCTGTTCAAAACTTTGTTTTGATCATCTGGCAGAAGGCAAGCCTACAACATGTTATTGGGTTGAAGCTGGTCAAGGATGGAAATAGTCATAACCAGTAAAAAAAACAGTCTAACCTTCAGGAAAGCACACTAGAAATACATTATCAACTTGAAGACATAGTCGATCAATGAAGATATTGCCTTCTCAAACAAGTCAAATTTCTCTAAGTTTGACAATGAAGCTAACACAAAGACTGATATGGAACCAGGTGAGGACAATGTCCTAGACTTGAGGAATGTCCATACTCCGGCAAACAAGCATAACTCCAACAACAGTGTCCATTGGCAGATGGAAAATGATGAAGTACTCTTTCCAAAATGCCTCTGCTAGTAACTGAAGATTATGACAATTGCAAATAGGACAAATGGTAGGTGAAAGTGTTAGATAAGGTAATATAAGCTAGTTCTATTAATATACACGGATGACCAAAGTAGGCCAATGCGACTTGTTGAAAAGAGTTGTTGCAATGAATTATAATAACTAGAAAAGTACTACAAACATAAGCTAGAGTCAAGAAACTAAGGTAAACTATAATAAAGTAGAACAATTGTATGTACCACAGTGGTGAGATTCTCAACAATGGAGAAGTGGAATGACAAGTTTAGGAATAAGGTCATGCCCATAGTCGTACAACATACTGTCCTATACAACTGTCACAAGACAGCACAATGTGATTTGTACAACATAATCTTCTACTTGTATCACACAGTCTTATGACTCTTATCAATTGTATGACACAATGCATGAGACGATACAGTGTGCAACAATCCAATTCCTTAGGTTTGTGCATCAACAATTGTATGGTAATCACACATACAATGCTCAAAGTCTTTCCAAACAATAAAATGGCGACCTATCGAGTCTACAGTATGGAGTTGTATGAAAATACCCTCGTACGGTCCTGCAACAACTAACTCACAATTCCCCTTCGATGGCTATCATTCCATCGAACATGCAACTACAGTAAACAAGAACTGCAATACAATAAATAACCATACCAATAGATACAATGCAAGTATGACACAGTAAGGATCAATATATTGGCATTAAATTGGAATTCACATTACAGATTCATGGTAGATGACAATGTCTACTGTTAGTTAAATTCTTGATTTTATACCTGCAAGCAGAAAGCACAATGACAGAGAACAAAACAGCAAAACAAGTAACACAGAGATTTTACATGGAAACCTGCAATAGGAAAACCACAGGGCAATGGCAACTTCTTCTTTTTATTTATTTCAGCAAACTTTACATTCTCTCAACATCATCATATGCAAGGGATCATTCCCCTTTTATAGAGCAGAGAAGGAAGACTCCGAAACTGTTCGTTTCCTCTCCTAAAAGAAGCCTCCAAAAACTGTTCATTTCCACTCCCAAGGAAAAGTGCCTGAACCTGTTCGTCTTCCGCATCTAGACGTCTGCTACCTAGACGTCTAGCAGCCCAAACGTTTGGCCTAGACGTATGCAGCCTAGATGTCTAGCAATCCAGACGTCTGGCCTAGACGTCTAGCAGCCCAGACGTCTGTCCTAGACATCTAGCAGCCGCCTCTACTACCTCAACTTTCCTGACTAAAACTTTTGTATAGTGACTTCACCTCCTAACACAAACAACATATACACACATAGGAATTGCTCTATACTATGCGTTCTCCACAATAGTCATACACATCTCATTTGCATTTCTCTAATATTTTCTAATTTCATTTGTACTTTAATTTACTTTTCATGCTAATTGCCTTTAATTTGATGCGAATTTCATTTTGCATTTTGCTTTACAAACCTTTAAAACGTGTACAAAACCATACAAAATTTATCAGAATTGCAATTTGTACAAGAATTTACTTTCTCTTCTTTCAAGAGGCAGATTTACCACCTACATCTGCCTTTCCCTTTAAACCAGTCAGCGTGCTCGCCAACGCTTACTGCTTTCCTGTACTTGGCTGTTGTTGCTGCTATGATCCAACCTCAAGTGCTCCACCCATGCTAGCTATCTGAACTCGTAGAGCTTCTCGTTCATCCTTTAATAGTGCTACATACTAAGTTCCACAGCTTTTAAGCCGTACTTGTTTGTTTTCTCCTAGGCTGTGGCTAAGGCCTGTAACAACTACTCCCATTCTGAGGTTCCTTTCTAAATTTTTTATTTTAACTCAGCCTTGGTTCTTGCTGCAATGGCCAGTTCTTCATTCTTTTCAATAATCACCTAATCCCGTTGTTCTAGATTTGTTTTATAAGCCTGTTATTGCTCTTCTCTAATCTAAAGCATGGCCTTATGTTCCATAATCATTTTATTGTATCTATCTGCATCTTTCGTCATTTCAGCCATCTTCTGATCCTTGAGTTGTAACTGTCCATCCTTCATTTTTAATTGCTCCTCTTGATTCTTTAGTTGCTCATCCTTATTTTTTAATTGTTCCTCTTGGTTCTTTAGTTGCTCACCATTAGTTTTCAGTTGCTCCTCTTGTTGTTTCAATTGTTCTGCATATTTTTTCAGCAACTCTTCTTTCTCCTTCAACTGTTTGCCTTGTTCTTCTACTTGGTCCTTTGTGATTTTCCATTGTTCTTCTTGGATCTTCAATTGGTGTTCAAAATCCTGTTTCATGCCATTCATTTCAATTTTTGTCTCTTTTTGCCTTGCTTCAACCTCTTTCTTAATTCCTTCAATTTCTTCTTCCATAGCAGCCATTTCTCTTCTTGCTGCTTTTGTTTCTCCTTTTTGTGCTTCCTTGGCTTGATGGATCTGCTCCAATCCTGTGGTAAGCCACTCTATCCAATGTGTCAAAAAAATAAAATCTTTCTAAACAAAAATGCTAGCTCAAGTGGTCCTCTCCTATAGTCCACTTCAGCTGTGTCTAATGGATAGTGTTGAGAATGACTAGTATCCACATACACTCTTGGAGGCACTTTATAATTAGTCTTCATTCCCTCTGGTAACTCTTCTATCTCAATCATACTTGTTACCTCTTTAGTTGGGGATGCCCAAGGTTGTTTTGCATAAATTTTTGTGAGCTTCCTTATCCTGTCCTTTTTCACCCATTTCATTGTTGTATCTATTTCCTTATAGGCTCTGGCCTTCCACTGTGTCAACTGTCCGATGCAGCCTAGTCGAAACTGCATTCTCGTATGATTGAAAATATCCAATCCTCCCAAAGGACTCGTCTACCCAATCATCACTTTCTTCTTCTTCGTCGATTAGCCCGAAAGTGTATATTTCAATCATAAAATGTGTCTACAGCCCCTGACTGGTCCCATATGCTTGCTCTTCCTCCTCTACTTCCTCCTGGTTGGGAGATGCATCTCTGTTGTCATTCAACTATGTATCTTCAATTCCTCTCTACTGATTAATTTTTCCTGCAATCCTTTCCTATTGTTTTGTTTGTTCTACAGTAATCCCTAGCTGATCTACTTGTCTTGTTGCAGTCTCTGGTCGATCTATTTGTTTTGTAGTAATCTCTTGTTCATTCCTTGGTTGTTTTTGTTGCTCACCACTTTGTGCTTGTGACCCGTCCAATGGATCACGCTGCTATATATTCTAATCCTATGATCCTACCACTAGATCACATTGTTCATCCTTATGTCCACCTTCCACATTCCCCTTGCTAACTGATTTTCGGTTGTTGTCGCCTCTCATTACAATTCTGATTTGTGGTTGTTGTTTCTCTTTCCGTGGAGCAACCACTACCTCCTTATTCTTTTTTGGACTTTCCACCCTAGCTCTTGGTGGTGTTCCTACCTCCTTCAACCATTGTTTTGCTTCTTCCAACAATTCAAATTCATTTATATCTACCAGAGTAGGTGACCCACAAGTTTTCTTTGGTTGAGGTTCCTCTATTGGTATATCTATCTCCATTATGTCCATTTCCTCCAATCCTATTCAAACCTCCTCAATTGGCTCTGTGGGCAATATTTTTTGTTGCTCAATAGGTGTTTGAAGTTGTTCTTGTAGCATCATTTTTTCTTGCTCTTGTTGTCTCCTTGTTCGAATAGGACTTGTTGATGGTCCTTCTTCTTCCCTTGTTTGATGCATTGACTACTCTTGCAACAATTTCTCAAGAATTGTTTCATCCTGTTCTTGATCCAAATTCAACTTCCTTCTTCTTTTACACCTATGGTGTATCTCTTCCTCAGAAGCCTCACTTTCTTCAATTATAACTGCTTCCGCTTTCTTTGTATTTTTCTTGGTCTTTGGCTTTTCTGGAGTAGGCTTCTTCACTGGTATTGTTTTTACCCATCTTAAAATTGAAGGTTGGTCCTTTGGCACATCCCTTGGAGTTGTCAATCCATAAAATGGCATGCTAGCCTGAGAAACTGCATCTAACATGACTCCAATTGCATGTAATGTCATGGAGAAGTTCTTTGTTGTTCGCTGCAATAATATTTGGATTCTGTGTGATAAGTACGTTCCCCAATCGTATTGCACACCTTCCATTATGCCCTCTACATATTGCACCAACCATATCTCGTGACAGTTGTGCCATCACAATGTTCATGACACATTAGAGTTCCTTAGTCTTCAATTGACTTTGCTTAATTCCAAGTGATGATGATCATGTCGTTCCAGTTGTGTGATTGGCAATTCGAGTGATAGTGTCATTCCAAGTGGTGCGGAACACTTGCAGTGCTAGCAAAACTTGATCTTGTCAATGCAACTCTTGTTGATCTAGTGGAACTATCTTTCCAAGTATGTTGTTCCAAGTGCATGTCAGTCCACACTTGTCATTCCAAGTATGTGATCACTGGGAGGAGCAGAAACGCTCCATTTAGGGGCTCTAAGACATATACATTGTGATTTTCGGCTTAAAGGGTACTCAAAAATAAAGGATATATGCTGAAGAAGTCTGTACTTTGGATTTTATGATCAAAATCTGAGGATTTCTGTATGCTAATGAACATTTCCAGACTTGTATCAGACTTCATTTTATCCGGGTATTTTCAATATCTCGCAATTTCCTCTATTGGGTTTGTTTATTTTAATATAAAGAAGCTTGTGTCTGAATTTCATTGTACTTGGATTTGTAGTGGAAAAGTTAGAAGCTATTTTCATTTTCAGCAGTGTGTTATTTATATTCAGAAAAAAATACATAAAAAAATATATATATATATTGAAAAACACAAAAACAATCACAAACCGAAACTCTTAAACCAAGGGCAGAAATTTAGTGTTCAGAAGAGGGTAGCACACTACAGTGGTATCAGAGCGCAGAGTATCTTGCCATCCTGTGATAGATGAGCGGGCACCAATATTACACAAGGAGAAACAGGGGTTTCATTGAAGGAGAACAGGAAAACCCACAGCAGGGGGTAGAAATGGGAGACGGAAGGGAAAATAGACCTCCCATTGATCCAGACAGGGAAATGTTCCAGATGTTCATGCAGGGGCAGCAACAATTACAGCAGGTTATGGCACAGCTAGTTGGTCTTATGACTCAGCAGGTGAATATAAATCAACAGAATAACAATGGGCATGACAGGAACCACAGGGAAAATGGTAATGGTGATGGTTCAGTGAATAATGTTAGAGGAATTAATCAGGCACAACAAGAAAGAACACAGAGTACTAGGCCTTTGATGCCTACTTTCGCACCCAGGGCACCACAGGAGGATCCAGAGCCTACTATACAGGAGATGCAGGCAACGTTCACAGATGAGTGGAACCAGGCTAGTGAGGAATTCCGTGTAGGCATGTCTTTCCGGGATTACATAGATATGAGGATGAGACAGGTCTCCGGTAGGGGCAGGAGGAATCATGACAGAGGACATGATTTACAGAGGAAGGTTGGGAAGATTACTATTTCTAACTTTGATGGCTCCGGTAAGACCACAGCTAGAGCTTGGGTTCAGAAATTGGATACATACTTCCAGTTAAACAGCATGGCCGAAGATGAAGCAATCAAGTATGCTGCATTACACCTGGATGGGGTAGCACACGAGTGGTGGCACCATGGATTGGTGACTTTGGGGCATGATCAGATTACTACATATGCCGAGTTCACAGAACGTCTGATTGACAGGTTCGACAGGCGAGATCCAAAGTTAGATTTTAAAGAACTGGCATAGATCAAACAGACGGGCTCAGTGGATGGCTACATCTCAGAGTTTCAGAAGACTTCAGCTCATGTCACAGATGTGTCGGAGAGGAGACTGATCGTCCTCTTCATTGATGGGTTAGCTGATCCGTTGAGGGGGTTGGTGAAAGCCTTTGATCCACCTTCACTACACGAAGCCATTAAGAAGGCTCGTGATATGGAGTCCACAGCCTCACGAGGCAAATTTCAGCCTAAGGGAGGAGATTACAGGAAATTTAAAGATAATAAGCCATTTTTCAAGAGTAAGGAACAGCAAAGAGATAACTTCAAGAAAGAACACAATGATAGCACCAATGAGTTGAGAAAGAAGAATCTTTGTTTCAGATGCAAGGAACCTTGGACCCCAGGTCACAAGTGTGCTGACAAAGCTAAAATTAAGCAGATGGAACCCTACACCAGTGAGGAGTCCGAATACGAGGACGCGGACCAGCAAAGAAGTAGTGACAGTAGTGATTCAGAGAGTGAGCAGGAACAACATCCAGAGTCAGGAACTGAGGAGCCGGTAGCTCAGTTATACAGTTTCCAGCGAGTGGCAGCCTTTAAGGTACGAGGAGTAGTTAATGGGCAGCGTGTTACCTCTCTCATTGACACGGGAGCGACACATAATTTTATTGATGAGAATTTAGCCATCAAGCGAGGAATTCCCATGGAGACATTTGAGGGATTTAGAGTGATGGTTGCTAGTGGTACTACCATCAGATGCACTAAGAGAATTCCTAACCTGCGAATGAGACTTGGCGAGTATGAGTTGCAGGATGATTTCTATTGCGTCAGCATAGGTGACACGGATGCGATGTTGGGCATGCATTGGATGAGTTCGTTAGGGGAGTTCACTATGAACCTGAACAAATTGGAAATGAAGTTTGAGGTCGGTGGCAGAAAGGTTGTACTTAGAGGAGTTTCAGACGGCAGCATCAGGACAGTATCATTCAGGAGGATGGAGAGATTATTTAGACATGATCAGGTTGATTGGGCCGCAGAGTGTGTGTTGATGCCTTCTACAGATGAGCCGCAGGGGAAAGAATACCAACCTAACATCCGGGTTCTCTTGGACAAACATCGCAAGGTGTTTGAAGACATACCTCCAGGCATACCACCAGATAGGGGAGCTAAGCATATTATAGAGTTAGAGGAGGGCACTAAACCAGTTATCACCACTCCTTACAGGCACCCAAAGCGTCTTAAAGATGAAATTGAGAAAACTATTAAGGAACTCTTGGCTATGGGACACATCAGGCCGAGTAAAAGCCCATTTGCATCATCTGTGGTTTTAGTGAAAAAGAAAGATGGCACCATGAGGATGTGTGTAGACTATCGAGCCCTAAATAAGAAGACCATTAAAAATAAGTATCCAATTCCCAGGATCGATGAGCTCATTGATGAGTTGCACGGGGCACGATTTTTTACGAAGATTGATCTTCGATCTGGGTATCATCAGATACGCATGAGGGGAAGTGATGTGGAGAAGACAGCTTTCAGATGTCACTATGGACACTTTGAATATTTAGTGATGCCATTTGGATTGTCTAATGCCCCCGCCACATTTCAGTCATTGATGAATAGGGTATTCAGAAATCAGCTGCGTAGATATGTTTTAGTATTTTTTGATGACATCTTGATCTATAGCAGGACTTGGGAGGAGCATCTTCAGCATATTGATGAGATCCTGGACATCTTAGAGCGTGAATCCCTTTATGCAAAAGAGTCCAAGTGTGATTTTGGTATGACAGAGTTGTCTTATTTGGGTCACATAATCAGTGCAGGAGAGGTGCGTATGGATCCCGAGAAGATTAAGGCAATCATGGATTGGCCTACCCCTACAAATCTGACTCAGCTCAAAGGATTTTTTGGCCTATGTGGGTTCTACCGCAGATTTGTTAAGGGATTTTCTCAGGTAGCAGCGCCACTTACTGATCTGACAAAGAAAGGGGCGTTTAATTGGACAGAGGCAGCACAGGAATGTTTTGATAAGTTCAAGCATTTAGTTTGCTCCAGCCCTGTACTCGCTATTCCAGATTTCAGCAGACCTTTCGAGTTGGAGTGTGATGCTTCAGGAGATGGTATTGGTGCAGTGTTGATGCAGGATAAACACCCTATCGCATTTGAGAGCAGGAAGCTGAGAGGGGCTGAAAGGACTTATTCTATATACGACAAGGAGATGCTTGCCATTATGCATGCCCTTGTCAAGTTCCGACAGTATTTAGTGGGAGGTAAGTTTACTGTTAAAACCGACCACAACAGCTTGAAGTACTTTATGGGCCAAAAAGACCTGAATGAAAGACAGCAGAAATGGGTAAGTAAACTTCAAGCATTTGATTTTGACATTGTTTATGTCAAAGGGAAAAAGAACGTAGTTGCTGATGCACTCTCCAGGAGACCACATTTATGTGCAGTAGGCATTATTTCAGAGGACTGGAAAGAGTTGATTTTGGCTGATTATGCCAAGGATGAGTGGGCAACTAGTATCCTTGAGGGTACTCAACGGGATGACAGATACAGTGTGATTAATGGGCTGATTATGTACAAAGACAGGATCTATCTTGTACCTCATTCACAATTCAAGGACATAGTTTTGAAAGCTCTTCACGACTCACCACTAGCAGGGCATCCAGGGTTCTTTAAGACCTACAAGCAGGTGAGAGAGCGTTTCACATGGAAGGGGCTTAAGGATGATGTCCTTAAGTATGTGAGGGAGTGTGCCATATGCCAGCAGAATAAGGACGAGCATATTAGCCCAGCGGGATTGTTACAGCCATTACCCATTCCGGATAGGAAGTGGGAGAGTATATCTATGGACTTCATCACAGGGCTGCCTACAGTGCAGGGGAGAGATTGCATTTATGTGGTGGTTGACAGGTTGACCAAGTTTGCACATTTTTATGCTATCGCAGCAACTTATTCAGCAGTACAGGTAGCAGATTTGTTTTTTCGTGAGGTGTTCAGAGTTGCATGGATTGCCTAAGTTTATAGTCGATGACAGGGACAGCCGCTTTATGAGTCATTTCTGGCAGGAGTTGTTTAGATTGAGTGGGACTCGGCTTGACCCCCAGCACCAGCTTATCACCCACAAACTGATGGACAGACTGAGATTGTGAACAAGTGGGTTGAGGGCTACTTGCGTAACTACATTTCAGCGCAGCAGAAGGCGTGGGTCAAGTGGTTGCACCTGTGTGAGTACTGTTATAACACCACACACCACATGTCTATCAGGATGACTCCTTTCATGGCCTTGTATGGGTATGATGCCCCCGAGTTTATTGATCTACTTATTCAGGATTGCAGGGTGCCTAAGGCACAGGAGTTGTTACAGGACAACCAGGATATCTTGCGGACATTGAAAGATAATATACATCATGCGCAAAACCAGCAGAAGCAGTATGCGGATAGACACAGGACTGAGCGTAGCTTTGAGGTTGGAGACTTGGTGTACCTACGCTTACAACCATATAGACAGTCCACTCTTAAGAAAAGTGGTAAGGAGAAACTGAAACCTCGCTTCTATGGGCCATTCAGAGTAACTAGAAGGATAGGTGAGGTTGCTTATGAGTTGGAGCTACCTGCAGATAGTAGGGTGCATAATGTATTTCATGTGTCTCGCCTTAAGAAGGCGATAGGACAGCACATCATTCCTTCCGCTGAGCTTCCGCCACTTGATGATGAGGGGCGGCTTATTTTGGTTCCAGAGGTGATTTTAGAGACTAGAGAGCGGAAATTGAGGAGCAGGACTATCACAGAGTATTTGGTTAAGTGGCAGGGATTACCCATAGAGGACGCTACTTGGGAGGACGAGCACATTCTGCAGCACCCTGCGCTCCAATTGCTTGAGGACAAGCAATTTTGGGGAGGGAGGACTGTAATGTCCCCACTCTAGTTGCTCATTGAGCAATACATAGACTTGCCTATTCATGCGGTTCCGTAGGCAAAGTCAGGTGATTAGGAACCAACAGTAGTTTCTATTTTTGAGCAGAGGATGTGGATTTGCTATTTATAGTAAATCAATTTTGGATGTCATGACCAGGAGACAGTGGATTCAGGTCCATAGCATTGGGGTCTCAGATATCGGTTTCGAGCTCATTTGGATGATCAAGCAAGGAAACTTACTATTTTTAGTAAGTCACTATTCTTGGCAGGGGGCTGGAAAAGGATTTCACGACCGGATAGTTTGGCGAAATGGGTATCCGGATCTATCTTCGGATCTCCGGTCCGATATGTGGAAGGCAATTATTTTAATGCCTGAAGTTAATTAAGCGTTAAAATTAAATTATTTAACGTATTCAAGTGTTTGGCATTAAAATAAACTAAAAGAGCATTATATAGTTATTTTATTTAAAAAAAAAAGAGGGAAATATGTTTTATCCCACATTTGCAAGAAAGAAGGCAAGCTCACCGGAAGAATAGAATATAAAGCAACACAATGCTTTGGGGAGGGGGGATTATCTTCTACTATCTTATTATTTGCGAATGAAGTCTTGCAGTTTGCAGGAATTTGAAGCTTAAGCTTGTTTGTGACGAAATCCACAAACAAGGTCATTGATCTCGGGGTTGAGAGACACCCTCAGATTGATTAAAACACAAATCGATTTTCAGGCGGCACTATTCATCTGCACTGTTCACGTGGTACTGTTCACATGGCACTATTCATCGGCACTATTCATCTGCATACCCAGTTGAAGACGGGAAGTATTGGTGGAGTTTGAAGCTAAATTACATTTCCTGATTTTACATTCTCTCAGCTTGGCTGTACAATCTCAAGAGGGACGTGATCGCCGGGAGGAGCAGAAACGCTCCATTTGGGGGCTCTAAGTCATATACATTGTGATTTTCGGCTTAAAGGGTACTCAAAAATAAAGGATATATGCTGAAGAAGTCTGTACTTTGGATTTTATGATCAAAATATGAGGATTTCTGTATGCTAATGAACATTTCCAGACTTGTATCAGACTTCATTTTATCCGGGTATTTTCAATATCTCGCAATTTCCTCTATTGGGTTTGTTTATTTTAATATAAAGAAGCTTGTGTCCGAATTTCATTGTATTTGGATTTGTAGTGGAAAAGTTAGAAGCTATTTTCATTTCCAGCAGTGTGTTATTTATATTCAGAAAAAAATACACAAAAAAATATATATATATATATATTGAAAAACACAAAAACAATCACAAACCGAAACTCTTAAACCAAGGGCAGAAATTTGGTGTTCAGAAGAGGGTAGCACACTACATTTTCTATGGCAGGATTGGGGTATTGATCCTTCTTTTCTTGTCTCCTTATGACCACAAGTACATCCTCCTGTTTCTTTTCCATAGGAGGCTCCCCAATATCAAGAAAATTAACATTTTGCGATTTGCTTGTACTTGTTTTCTTCATACAATTCACCTTCTTATGAATGCTCGGACCACACCATTGACACACTTGTGGTACATTATTTCCTGTTGCTCCTCCTACCTAAGGAGTGGGACAATTCTTTGCAAAATATCCCAATTCTTGACAATTTTTTCATTGAATGATCGGTCTTCCGTACGAATCATATTGTAATCAACTTTGACCTCCTTGTTGATTGCCTTGTTGGTACTTCCTACCTCCTCGGTGGTTATTCTTGTAACCACTGTTGGTTGGGCCTTGTCCATTCCTGGAGGTATGTGGTTTTTCTTCCTCTTCACCGTACACCACCTTCATTTGGTGCCTTGCACCTCTTAATTTGAAAAGACATTTGCTAATCGCATGTCCCATTACCTCACATATATTACAATATGCACTCTTACATTCCGAGCACCATATGTTCCTTTTCTCTTTGTTCACTTCACCCTTAACCTCTCTAATCATTCTATCAATCTCCTTCTTCATGGATTGAATGGCATTATGAAATTCCTTATTTTCACTATCAGAATCGTCACTTCTAATATGTCCCCCGATTCCATCCTTTGTCTACTTAGCCTCACTCTAAAATTTTCTTGCCTTTTCATAGGCTTCTGCATACTAGTGCATACATATAGGTGTCATGGGAAAAAATAAATGGCAAGCAATGTTCCATCTACTACCAAAAGGCTAACTATCAAATACAAGAAACATAAATTAAAACCCATAACACATTACATGATATTTGTTTCAAACACATATCATCATTACGACAAATGTGACAATGTGATGACAAAATACATACAAAAAATTCTATCTACACAACACTAGCTGAAGATGACTTAGTGTTGTGTTGGAGCTTGAGGTGACACCTCATCACCAAGCCTGCCTACGTAGAGAAGCATCTTGGATGAAGAAAAATGCATTGCATTGCTCACAAAATTCCAACCCTTGGATGAAGAAATAAACAATGTGTTTGAGCGTAACCATCCTTATAAAAGGAACATACAAAGGTCCTTTGTAACACTAGTCTATTTTTTTCAAATGGAGGTTGGTGATAAGGTATACTCCTAAAACAAACTTCGAAAAGAAGGAAAAAATCATGGATAATTGGTTTGGCCTTATTATAATCATTGAAGACTTGCAGATGGATGCCTATTGTCTTGTCACCTTTGAAGGTCACCAGCTTCTGAACCCAATCAATGGGTTTGCCTAAAGGCATATCATGTGTGAAGGCATGAGCAAAAGAATTTATATAGGTCTGAGTTATCCTCTAGAGGTCACTGTTGCCATATTTTGCACGGGGTGCCATGTCTTCGGATTTTTTGTAAGGATGTTGCTTTCCCTTCCCTCTTCCTTCTCTCCCTTTCTCCACTATCCCCTATCTTCCCTGCCATCAGTTTCATTCTCTCCATTCCCCCCCCCATACTTCTAGCTGTTTCTCTGAGAGGGCAAAAGGCCCAAAATTTTCTAAGTGTTGCCGCAACCCGACTTCGCAGCGAAGTCGGGCTGCGCTCTTAATTTCGTGCGCACTTGGGGAGCTGATGTGTGGAGCTGAGCCCAAAATTTTACTAAGTCTTGAGCCGCCCGACTTCGCAGCGAAGTCGGGCTGCGCCCTCAAGCTTGTGCGCAGTTGGGCAGCTCACTTGAAGATAGCAGGAATTTCCCTAAGTGCTGGGACTGCCCGACTTCGCAGCGAAGTCGGGCTTCGCCCTGGAGGAAGTGCGCAGCCGGGCGACTTATCATGGTGACTCCAGAAAATCGGCTAAGTGCTGAGCCGCCCAACTTCGCAGCGAAGTCGGGCTTCGCTCACTGACCTGTGCGCACTCGGGCAAAGAACGTTGAAACCTGCCCAGAAATTTTCTAAGGCACGAAGGCCTTCCCAACTGCGCTACTTCCCCCTTGCGCTGCTCGGTTGCGCTCCAATTTTGGGCGAAGTCGGGCAAGAGAGAAAGTATGAGCTTCAAAGGCAGATTTTTTCCCTTATCAGATTCCGACAGGTGTCCAGCCTCGAGATTCGAGTCAGAGATGCGACGGGAGGTGTGCGAGCGTGAACTGACTTATTGTACCTCAACTGCCCTCAGTCAAGCCGACTCGAAGCGTCATCCACCGCACTGCCACGTAGCTGCTAAGTTTTCAGGTGGACCTTGCTGCAAGTACGTTCCATGCCGGCAGAGGTCAACATCAGCCGCTTTTTGCCGCTTTTGTCAGCTTTGTCAGCTATTGTCAGGTCTGGGATCCTGTGCCCAAAGTTGTAATGGGGGGAAAATTACGCTATAAATAGCTCCGCCATATCATTGTAAAAGGGTGGAAGGGGGATATATTGCTAGGGAACTGTTGTAGCTGTGCGTTTGCTTCTGAATACAAAATATACTTGGCTCTATTGATTGTCTTTATCTTGTATGCCGCCTTTACTGAGTATTTCTGCCTCATGTTGCTTATGTTATTGCTTACTGTTATTCTGCTTTCTGGATATCGGTATTTGATAGTTAAGTATTCCTGGAATGCAAAAGTAGAGGATACATAGGATGAATGGTGTTGATAGTTTCTGCAACATATTTTGTGTTTAATTGTTGTTAGTAGTGGTGATTGGCTGTTGCTGTGTGTTGCTTATCCTCCCCACCCGGAACAATCACATTTATATTTCTTTCTGCATTTCTAATTTCTTTCCTGCACTCTGAGCTTAAACCAAATTGAGAAAACATAGGAAGCCGGCCTCCTCCGGAGATTGGCACGGAAGGCATTCCTTCCTTCCGGCCTTTCAATCTGTTGGGCGAATCTAGGGCGCATTACACTAAATCCTATCCTAGTGGCAGATTCGTAACCAACAGTTTCTCTGGCACGCCCGGTGGGACACGGGAGTTTCCCACCCCAAAACAGAATCGAAGCATCGGTGTTCGCTTCATTGTTGTCAAATCAGAACACCTGGCGACTCTGCAGTACCTGAATATTCTCTGAGTCCGTGAGACTGGTCCAATATCAAAAGCGCCTTCATGCATACAAGAAGGTGGAGAGCAAGGAACCCAGGACAGCAGCCTGATCTCTACGAAATCGACATCAACGCTCCTGGAGAGCGCGTAAGGCTGGCTGACTACCAAGCTCACCAAAACGAACTCGAAGCTGAAGCTGAGGTAGAAGAAGCTGAGATTGAAGAAGCTGAAGTTGGAGAGGCCGAAATTGAAGAACAACCTACAACTTCGGACAGCACTGATACTGATTATACGACTGAAGAGGAAGAAGACATGGCTGCCCAACAAAATGATGACGACCTCTTCCCAACAGTTGATTCCACAGGGCCCTTGGCTCTAGTTGGACAAGAAGTTGTACCCCCTGCTGCCTTGAAATCCATTCCTACTTACGATGGCTCCGGGAAAACAACATACGAGCACATCCAAGATATTCTGGCCTTGGCTGCACTGCACTCTATCACTAGTGAGAGTGTTAAGACCCGTCTATTAGCCCTTTCTCTGAGAGGGAAGCTTCTCTACTGGTGGAGATCTTTGCCAGAAGGAGCTATCACGGGATGGCCCCAGTTAGCGAGCAGGCTAGTGAAGGGATGCAACGAGTCCGCTGATCCCTCTTCATTGCTGCATCAGTTTCAAAGTATTCAACGCCATCCGCAAGAGGAGATATCGGACTTCAACGTGAGGTTTGCGAGGTCCTGGAAGAGAGTACCTCGCGAGCTGCGACCTCCGACGGGACAAGCTGCGCACTATTACCTGAGGTCTTTCAATTCAGACATTTGTCTGCTTCTCAAGATAGCCCGGGTCGACACTTTTCCTGCCTTATATGAAGCTGCCCAGCAAGCAGAATTAGACATAATTTCTATAGGCAGACTTCCTCATAGAATGCAGCCTCCCATCTACCCTGATTTCCCTCAGTCACAATACCCACCCGCGTCTGGTGTGATGCCATCCTCGTCAAATCAGTACCCCCAGCAGCCATGGAATCCAACGCCAGTTATAAACCCGTATGGTCAGCCCCAGATCCATTATCCTAATCCACCACCTCCACCTCCGCAATATCCCGCACTCCCAGCTCCCCCTCATTACGCGGCGTATTCTGCACCTCCACCATTAGCTGCAATACCTCCTCCGGTCCGGCCGGCGCCATGCTGATAATGATATTCAGAATAAGATCCTTCAGGAGGTCCGGGCTCTGGCCTCTGGTTACCATACTATTTCCAACGATATGACAATCATGAAGAAGAAGCAAGCCCAGATGGAGTTTCTTCCGAGGAGACCATATCCTCCCCCTGCGCTGACAAAAGATCAAGCTGCTCAAGCGCAAAGGCCCCCGGCGAGGAATGCTGCCAATGAGGTTCAACCAGGCACTTCTGACCATGTTAACTGGTGCTCTACATGCAACGATCCACATGGAGAGGAGGGTTGCATGTTGCATCGGCATTATATTCAGACCCTTGCGGGCGGCGCCATGGAGGACGAAGCATACATGATCCTTGACGATGAAGGTAACTTTGCAGTCCCAGAAGAAGATCCCGTGTCTCTCTTGACCAAGGAGGGCAAAAGGCCCATTGAGGCCCCCACGGCCCAGATGAAGCCGTTGAAAGTATACGCCAGAAGGGAGAGGGCGCAGCCTGCTGTGCTAGCACCTGACAAGTCACCTTTACCTCCTACAGCCAAAGAAAGGTTCCCGACGCTCAAGGCTCCCACGGTAAAGGCTCCCGTGGCCCAACCTCTAGCCGAAACAAAAGAACAAGCTCAAGAAAAGCTGAGGTATCCATCGCTGACGAAGAGACAGAGAGTTGAAGCCACGCAGCAATACCGAACCAGGTACGAGCCAGCGAAAGAGATAGAGGGAGCCGACACTTCAACTTACAATATAGTTGATGAGCTCAAGAAGACTCCGGCGAAGATAAGCATGTATGAGGCTCTTCTGCTCCCAGGACAAGTAGACCTGTTGCAAGAATCCTTGAAGAGCGTGAAAGATGGAAAGCCGACGCAGCCTGCTGTGTTAGCTCAGCCCTTGACAGTATCTGCTACTGGGAAAAACAGGCCGCCACCTTTCTATCTGTCTTTGCGAATGGAGGGCCATATAGTACACAATTGCATGGTGGACTCTGGTGCCTCCACTACTGTCATGCCGAGGGCTGTCTGCGAAGAGATTGGTATGGAATACACAAGGAGCAGCCAAGGTGTGTTGCAGCTAGACGGTACTCCTGTCAAGACAGTTGGTGTCATCAAAGACATCCCAATCCGATTGCATAAAGCGCTCGACATAGTGGTCATCCAAGAGGTCGTGGTGGTTGACTTGGAACCCTACTTCGGCATGTGTCTCTCTAGGGAGTTCACTGCGAAGCTGGGTGGATATCTGTCGCTAGATTATTCACATATGGAAGTGCCTTTTAAAGGAAGGAGATTGAAGATCTATAATGAAAAGCCTTCCACGTTTTTGGTCGAGAAGATACCTAGGGAAGAACAACAGAGCGACATGGTTCATCTGACGACCGAAGAACTGGTAGAGGTAGATTTGGCAGAAGAGGCCCTCGAGCTGTTACAAGTGGAGGATGAGTTCTCCTTACTAGACTTCAATGCCATGATTGAGACCGAACAAGGTTGTTACTCTGTCACCCAGCCTGAAAGACTTGATCAGTCTGCAAAGAAAGATGTTGGACCTGCCCCAGAAAAGCTATGGAAGTTGTACTTTGATGGCGCCCGATGTAAGAATGGCGCCGGTGCAGGTGTACTTCTGGTTTCCCCATCCGGGATCCAAAAGGACTACACTTATAGGCTGGCTTGGAGTTGCACTAACAATGCGGCGGAGTATGAAGCTTTGTGTTTGGGTTTGAGAAAGGCAGAGAGACTTGGGATAAAGCATTTGCAGATCTTTGGCGACTCAGAGCTGGTGTGCAACCAGATTACGAATAAGTGCGCCTCCAAGAAGCATTATCTCAAGGCGTACCGCAACCGTGTCTGGGATCTGATGGAGTCATTTGACTCTTTGAATGTCAAAGCCATATCTCGTGAAAAGAATAAGCATGCTGACATTCTGGCGTCTGTCGGAGCCAGGTACGTCCCGGCTGATGACATCGTCCAGAAGCCGAAGCCGGTTCGTACCATTTACAGGCCTTCTGTGCCTGACAAGGACACCCTGCGGCAGGTGTTCGACTGTGACGAAGATATCGTCACCTTTTTGATAAATGAAGCTAGTACAATCGAAGGTAGAGACCCTGATGACGAGCAATACGAGGGGTTGATACAGTTAAAAAATAATCATGTCCCGAAAGGACTGATTACTCTGGAGAGCCTCTTTGATCAGAACGATAGAGCCATATCCCACAGGATCAAAGTGGACCCCAAGCAGTACATGGACCTGGAACTGGAACCTGGAAAAGTGATTAAGGTCGGGACGGATTGTACTGATGAGGAGCTAGAGCAGATCCGATCTCTATGCGAAGAGTTCCCAGATATTGTGGCCTGGTGCTACCAAGACCTGAAGGGGTACGACAGAGAGATGATCCAGCATACTATAGAACTGGAAGATAATGCAAAGCCTTTCCGACAGAAGCAAAGGGCGGTGAACCCAAAAATTGAAGCCATGATGAAAGCTGAACTCTTGAAGATGTTGGAGGCCAAGATCATCTACCCCATCAAGCACTCTTCTTGGGTCGCAAATCTGGTCCCTGTGAGGAAAAAGAATGGAGACATCCGCCTCTGCGTGGATTTCAGAAACCTCAATCAGGCTTCATTGAAGGATCATTATCCGCTCCCCCAAATTGATCAAATCCTCCACGTAGTTGTTGGAGCTCAGAGATTCTCTCTCTTGGACGGGTTCTCCGGCTATAACCAAATATGGGTGAAAGACGAAGATCAGCACAAGACAACGTTCACCACCAAATGGGGAACGTTTGCATATCAGCGCATGCCCTTCGGCCTTTCTAACGCCGGGGCTACATTTCAAAGGGCTATGGACTTGGCGTTCCGAGAGCTGCTCAACAAGGTCATTGTCATCTACTTGGATGACATGACTGTGTTTTCACATAAAAGAGAGGACCATGCCTCCCACTTGCGGCAAGTATTTGAGAGATGTCGTGAATTCGGCATTTCCATCAACCCGAAGAAGTCAGTCTTCGCGGTGAAGGAAGGCAAGCTGCTAGGACACGTTATTTCTGAGAAGGGCCTTGCAGTCGATCCTGACAGAGCAGAAGCTCTTCTTCGCTTGTCCATCCCAGTTGACAAAAAGGGGCTACAATCGTTTTTTGGCCAAATCAACTTCGTGAGGAAGTTTGTCCCAGACTTTGCACAAGTAATCAAGCCCATGGCTGAGCTCCTAAAAAAGAATGCTGAATTCGTATGGACTGACGAAAGGAAGCAAGCCTTTGAAGAAATCAAGGCCAGAATTGCGCAAGCTCCAGTGTTAATAAATCCAGACTACTCCAAGGATTTCATCCTGTACGCGGTGGGAGAGCCCGAAAGCTACGCTGCAGTCCTGACTCAGAAGGGAGATGATGGCGAGGAGCGCCCCATAGCATTCCTAAGCCAGGTGATTCAGCCGCACGAAGAAAGATACAATTTTATTGAGCGGCAAGTGCACGCAGTCATGAGATCTCTCAGAAAGTTCAAGCACTTTGTCTCCCGAGTCGGATAACTGTCTTCGTGATACATCCGGATGTCAGAAATTTCATCATCCAAGGGGAGCCAGGTCACAAGAGGGCAGGATGGATAGCCAAGATACAAGAGTTTGACATAGAGGTACGGCCAACAAAGCTAATCCGAGGTCGGGCTCTATGCCAAGAGTTGGCCGGAGTGCTGGCGGCCGAAATCTCTGCTGCCCGGTGGGAGGATCCGATGATGAGAGGCCAACCTTTCCAACTCCTTATCAGAAGAGGATGATTGGACACATGATCTAGTGTGGTACTTCAACACAGGGAGATGTCCAGATCATCTCAACACCTCACGAGAGAAGGAGGTTTAGGCTGAACGCCTTGAAGTATGTATTGCGCCCCGAGGGGCTGTATTTTAGAAATATTGACGGCATCCTGTTGCGGTGCGTCAAGGAATCAGACAAGCCAAAGGTTCTCGGAGAGTTCCACTGCGGGATGCCCGGAGGACATCATTCGGGAAGGCCTACAGCCTTAAAAATTATCAGAGCCGGCTATTATTGGCCCACCCTCTTCACAGACGCACATGCAATCTGTGTAAAATGCGAAAAATGCCAGAGGTTCGCCGGCAGAAATAGGAAGGCACCCTTGCCCCTCCAGCCAATTCAAGCCGAGACTCCGTTTCAGCAGTGGGGTCTGGACTTCGTCGGGACAATAACGCCCAACTCTTCGGCGGGACACAAGTTTATCCTAACCGCCACAGATTACTTTACCCGATGGGTTGAGGCTTTGCCTACAAAGCATGTTGACCAAGAGACGGTCATTGGGTTCCTTGAGAGCCTCATTACCCGTTTCGGGATTCCAGAGGCAATTGTCACAGATAATGGTCCAGGATTTGCAGGCGCGGTACTCACTGAGTTTACCAGCAAGTATGGCATTTACCACAAGATGTCTTCAAATTACTATCCGCAGGGAAATGGCCTGGCCGAATCCACCAATAAAAACCTCTTGAAAATCATAAAGAAAACTGTGGAGAAGAATAAGAGGTCGTGGCACCTACTTCTGGACCGAGCGTTATGGGCGGATCGCATATCTTTCAAAAAATCCATCAAGACGTCCCCCTACGCGCTTGTATACGGCAAGGAGGCGGTCCTGCCTACCCACATAGAAATGCCCGCACTCTGGTTGTTAGAAGAAGAGAAAGGCGACGGGGATCCAGTGGATGCCAGACTTTGTCAACTGTTGCAGCTAGAAGAGGAAAGGGAGAAGGCATATCAGGCCTTTACCAAACACGCCGAGGCAACTCAGAGCTGGTTTGCAAAAGGGACCACCACCCGAGTTTTCAAAATCGGGGACTTAGTGCTCAAATGGGATTCACTCAAAGCGAAGCCGGGCAATCATGACAAATTTGATGCCTTCTGGGAAGGCCCCTATCAGATCGCTCGGGTAAACCAATTCAACGCGTTCGTGCTCAGGGACATGGAGGGACAGCTTCTCCCGATCCCTGTTAATGGCTTCCACCTGAAGGCCTATCATCATTGAAGGTTGCCAAGAGGTCCTTCCTTGTACATATTTTTCTTATTTATTTCCTGCAGTTCAGTTTATTTCAGAATGTAAATATTTCTTTCAGTTATTCAGTTTTCAGCTTTTGAGTCCAAAGAGGGCTAAGTATGAAAAAAGAAGCAAAATTTTGCGTTGCTAACTCAAGTCTGACCAAGGCGGAAAATCGCCCGACTTCGCAGCGAAGTCGGGCTTCGCTCTTTGCATTGTGCGATGTCGGGAGCTTAAGAAGAGAAAAAGCAACCAAGAGAAATCCGAGAAATTTCTAAGTGTTGGGCGCGCAACCCGACTTCGCAGCGAAGTCGGGCTGCGCACCCTTTTGGGAGCGCAGTCGGGCAGAAAAGATAAGGAAATGGAAAAAAATATCTAAGTGTCCTAGCCCGACTGCGCAAATTTTCCGAGCGAAGCCCGACTGCGCAAATTTTTCGAGCGAAGCCCGGTTGCGCACTCAAATTTTTGCGCACTTCGACCGACGCATCATGGAGAGCAAGGTGCATGACGAAATATTTCTAAGTATGGGTCCCCGAGGGCGCACCGTGCATAGCGCGAAGTTGGACCGCGCTCCTTTTTGAGCCCACTTGGTCAGAGTCTTCCTCAAGTTTGGTACCTCGAAGCGTGTGCCCAGATGGCGGCGGTGACGTCATTGAAAGCACGAAGTTCAAAGATTTTAAGGAATGATTGCGCGGATTTCAAAGCAGATGTCATTAAGAAGTGAGCGCATTGGGGCCAACCGCGTACGAGGTGCGCTTTCCAATAGAAGATCCCACGCGCGGCCGTCGAGGAATAACGACGCTTTCTACCTACTTCGGGCAAATCACTTTAAATCCCTCCTCGCGCCATTAATGCTGTGTTTCCATTCCTAGAAAAGGGCCCTTGCTTACTCAGAACACCAGAATTACCAGTGTAAATCAGAGCTGCGCAGTAAAAAGGAAGAGAAGTGCGAAATTAAGGTCTGCAGCGACTGTAATTCCTATCTCTGGCACCATGAGTGAAGGACAGAGAATGGACAAGGGGAAGGCGCCAATGCAGCCGCAGTCCAGTGATACAGAGCAAGAGGCTGAGGAACGCACGGAGTCTAGCGCTCATGAGAGCGAGGCACCACAAGAGCAGAGAGGGAAATCCAGGTCGAGGCGAAGTAAAAAGCAAGGTCCTCCGCCGCCGCCCATCAATCGCCTGGCCGAATACAAAGATGGCGAGTACTCCATTAGTCTCACCAAGCTGCGGCCCAATATCGCGAAGTGGGCAGGCAAAGTCTCACCCTCGCACCACGTTGGGGCCGCATATAAATCGAACCTGTACTGGTTCTTGTGCCCTCCCGTCCACCACTGCCCGGAGCTGGTTGAGTCAATTGTGACATATTACAAACCAGCCACCCGGCAAGTCTGCGACTACCAAGGAAGGGTGTTGTTCACCCTCTTCAAAGAAAGCGTACAACCAGCCTTCGCCCCGGGGCTCCAGTACGACCCCGATGCCATCGTCAGAAAAATTAATTTGGAAGAGCAGGCGGGCAGATTCAGTCAGAGCAGAAGGATGAGGGAATTTCTCAATTCAGAGCTGAAGTGCCCACTACCAGCTGGACAATGGCCATCAGGTCCCATACCCCTGGAAAGGTTCGAAAACAAATATATTTATATTATCCTTGCATGGGTCCTTGGCTGCGGCACGGACAGGGTGGTGCATCCGTATCAGCTGGCACTCGCAGAGTGTATTTTGCATGGAGAATTTTATGACCCTACTGCGCAGAGAAGCGGAAGGCGCCCGATCTTTTTTGATTGGGCAGACTGGGTGGCGTATGCCATACATTCAAACCTGGTCAGGATACAGCAGAAGCAGACAACTGAATTCCGGCACTGCTCATTCCTCACATGGTTGTGCCTTTACCATACGCATTACCGAATAAGGGTGCCTGATCTTAAGAGGGTAGATGAGAAGGGAGCACCGCTGCCGGTATACGAGTGGACGGAAGCCCTGTATAGAAGGGGGTCTTATTATGATTTCAATTTCAAATTTTTGGGTATGACCCTGGCACTGTTCGACGGCAAGGCGTCTCGCCCTCCCCTGGCCATGACGAACTACCTGAGGAAATACAAATACGGGGATACTTTCCGGTTGACCCAGGGCGTCGTTATCAGAATCTACGGATTCAAAGGGAAGCCGTTCTTGCTGCCCTATTTTTGCACTGAGCATCAATTCGGCATGGAGACAGCGCGGCAGATGGACTACGTCGAGGAGGAATTTGGCCAGGGAAAGAAGAGGGGCCATATTTTCAAATATCCTATTACCTGGGCGAACATTCAAGTCCATGAAATTGGGCAGCACATCTACCTAGAGCAGGCACTCCTCAACATGGGCCTGATACAATTACCACAGCGCTAGAAATACGAGACCCGATTGGGGTCAGGGGAAAATTCGTGCATATTTGCCCCCGAGCAGACTCAATCTCAGCTGAAGGAGAAGGCGTCCCAGGCGGCTGCCTTTTCAAAAGACAAGATCAAGGAGATGCGGGCTAGTTTGCTGCAGGGCTGCAGGACTAATGTGGTCAGGTCCCTGTTCGTCCTAGATTTCGCATCCAGAATTCAAGGAGTATCTACCCAGGGAAAGCCTATAGTAGAGGAGGTTGAACGCCAAGCGAGGCAGTGGCTGGACTTGGCAATAAAAATTGAAGAATTTGCGTGCAAGGGCCTCCGATTTCCTCCTGTGTCCCAGATTGCCCTAGATTGGGCGGATGCGAGGGTAAACTTGCACAATTATTTTGAAAAAAATGAGAATATCAGGGCCGCCAGGAAGATGCTGGATGTGCTGAACCATGAAATTAATATCTTCCTGGCCCCCTTCAACACTCTTTCTACGCTCGGATTTTCGATCTTTGTCAAGGATGAGGAATTTCTACCCCTAGAATAGGTAAAGCAAGACTGGCTGTCTTTTGAGGCAGACACATCAGAGATTGATGGCTGGACTGAACCAGTCCAAGAGGCATAGGTGACCCAAATGGTGTCGAGATTTTGCAAGATTAACACCTCCCTCCAGGAGCTGGGAGAGAGATATGACACCATTGATGTGCACATGGTTGCGGCATTCAAAGCAGCGCTGAAAGATGTCAGCGATTTAGAGCCCTTCCAGGCAGCAGCTTGGGATCAGGCCAAGACCGCATACAAGCACGTCCGCGAGCGGGAGCAGCCTGCCGAACAAGAGGGCGATGGTGGTGCTGAGCATTCAGATTCAGAAAGAGAAGAAGAGGAAGGGTCAGAAGAAGAGACTGCTGAAAGCGAGCCCAAAGAAGAACAGTTACCCAAAAAAGGGACTCAGCAGCAGCAGGATGCAAGGGAAGGGAGTTCCTCTACGCCCAAAGGATAAAGGCCTGGTTCGTTGCATCGAGGCGAGCTCGACACCCCGTGAGCCGCCAAGAATGTTGCCATATTTTGCACGGGGTGCCATGTCTTCAAATTTTTTGTAAGGATGCTGCTTTCCCTTCCCTCTTCCTTCTCTCCCTTTCTCCACTATCCCCTATCTTCCCTGCCATCAGTTTCATTCTCTTCATTTCCCCCTACCTTTCTTCTGGATGTTTCTCTAAGAGGGCGAAAGGACCAAAATTTTCTAAGTGTTTCCGCAACCCGACTTCGCAGCGAAGTCGGGCTGCGCTCTTAATTTTGTGCGCACTTGGGGAGTTGATGTGTGGAGCTGAGCCCAAAATTTTACTAAGTCTTGAGCCGCCCGACTTCGCAGCGAAGTCGGACTGCACTCTCAAACTTGTGCACAGTTGGGCAGCTCACTTGAAGATAGCAGCTAAGTGCTGGGACTACCCGACTTCGCAGCAAAGTCGGGCTTTGCCCTGGAAGAAGTGCACAGTTGGACAACCTATCATGGTGACTCACGACTAAGTGCTGAGCCGCCCGACTTCGCAGCGGAGTCGGGCTTCGCTCACTGACCTGCGCGCAGACGGGCAAAGAACGTTGAAACCTACCCAAAAATTTTCTAAGGCACGAAGGCCTTCCCAACTACGCTACTTCCCCCTTGCGCTGCTCGGTTGCGCTCCAATTTTGGGCGAAGTCGGGCAGGAGAGAAAGTATGAGCTTCTAAGGCAGATTTTTCCCCTTATCAGATTCCGACAGGTGTCTAGCCTCGAGATTCGAGTCAGAGATGTGACGGGAGGTGTGCGAGCATGAACTGACTTATTGTACCTCAACTGCCCTCAGTCAAGCCAACTCAAAGCGTCATCCACCGCACTGCCACGTAGCTGCTAAGTTTTCAGGTGGACCTTGCTGCAAGTACGTTCCATGCCGACAGAGGTCAACATCAGCCGCTTTTGTCAGCTTTGTCAGCTATTGTCAGGTCTGGGATTTTGTGCCCAAAGTTGTAATGGGAGGAAAATTACGCTATAAATAGCTCCGCCATATCATTGTAAAAGGGTGGAAGGGGGATATATTGCTAGGGAACTGCTGTAGCTGTGCGTTTGCTTCTGAATACAAAATATACTTGGCTCTATTGATTGTATTTATCTTCTATGCCACATTTACTGAGTATTTCTGCCTCATGTTGCTTATGTTATTGCTTACTGTTATTCTGCTTTCTGGATATCGGTATTTGATAGTTAAGTATTCCTGGAATGCAAAAGTAGAGGATACATAGGATGAATGGTGTTGATAGTTTCTGCAACATGTTTTGTGTTTAATTGTTGTTAGTAGTGGTGATTGGTTGTTGTTGTGCTGCTTATCCTCCCCACCCGGAACAATCACATTTATATTTCTTTCTGCATTTCTAATTTCTTTCCTGCACTCTGAGCTTAAACCAAATTGAGAAAACATAGGATGTCGGCCTCCTCCGGAGATTGGCACGGAAGGTATTCCTTCCTTACGGCCTTTCAATCTGTTGGGTGAATCTAGGGCACATTACACTAAATCCTATCCTAGTGGCAGATTCGTATAAAATTACCACAGCACTGGAAATACGACCCGATTGGGGTCAGGGGAAAATTCGTGCATATTTGCCCGCGAGCAAAAATCATGGAGGAGAGATGCAACAAGACAGGCGCAGACCTGGAGTGGCACATCGAACAGATGCAGTCATGGCAACCATACCATGACTTCTACTGTGTGGAGGTGGATTACGATTAGAGCGTAATCCAGATCACAAGTTATACTCGGCAGGTTTCAGAAAGTTCCTCACGAAGGTGGCACCCCTCAGCTGGGAAAAGGACAAAATCATTGAATGTTGGAAGATGAGGTGTCGCACGCAACACTTTAAATATAACAGGAATACATTGGCCATAGATGATGAGTTTTCGGCCTTATATGATAAATACGCCGGCAAATGGGAGTCGTTCGCATTTCGAGAATGCGTCCCCCTAGGTGCCAGGAAGAGATATAAAAGGAAACCCCCACCACAGCATTTGTCCATTCGAAAGCCACCCAGTAAGGCGCCAACAAGCAGTCAGGTGGGCCCAATGTTGTTTCCAGCTCCCGAAATGTCGCCTCAAAAGGAGGAGCCAAAAATGTCAACCTGTGAGCCAGTGCCTCAAAAAGAGAAAGAGCCAGAGAGGTCAACCGGTGGGCCAGCAGTAGCGGGCATCCCTCCGTCAAAGCCCAAGTACAAGTTCACCGTGGGAGCCTCATTACCCGCTGCACCAACCGCCTCTGCCTCCACCGAGCAAACTGCCGCTCTAGGAGAAAAGAAAAGAAAAAGGGGCGAGAAGATTAAGATAAAGCAGCCGAAAAAGGAGACTGCACAATAAGTAGTAGCGGCCCCACGGGCAGAAGCAGTTGCGCCCGAAGTCATCTCTCTAGATAGTCCAGAGAAGGAAGCAGAGGTCTGGGCAGCAGGCGTTATCCAAGCACCAGCTCAGGCAGAGCACGCAGGTACATCCTCTTCCCCTGTTACACAAACCCCAGTTGGCCCTGTCGTAACGCCTTCCTCCTCTGCATCAGGGCACGCCTTAGTCACATCATCCCTGTTGCCTATTTCCTAGTCCCTCTGCAGTCCCCATTCCTTTGAACATTTTTCCTAGGACCCGAACATTTTCCAAACCCTGGGTCTGTTGAGCACGGTGCAGCAAAAGTATTGTCATTTTTGTCAAGACAGACAGATTGATGCAGTTGATGCAGTGGACAGGAGTTCAGAGGTCAGTCAGAACATGTACAGAGTGAATTTCCAAGAAGACAGAAGTGGCCCAGATTTAGAAAATCAAAGAGAAAGACAAGTAAGAAAACTGTCGCGATATCGCGACATGTTTTCTGTCGCGATTTCGCGACATCTCGGAGGAGAGAGAAAATGCTATCAAAAATGTCGCGATATCGCGACATAACGGAGGAGAGAGAAGGCGTCGTCAAAATTGTCGCGATTTCGCGACATGCTGGAAGAAAAGAAGCCAAGTAGAGAAACTGTCGCGATTTCGCGACATGCTGGAAGAAAAGAAGCCAAGTAGAGAAACTGTCGCGATTTCGCGACATGCTGGAAGAAAAGAGGCCAAGTGGAAAAACTATCGCGATTTCGTGACATGCTGGAAGAAAAGAAGCCAAGTAGAAAAACTATCGCAATTTCGCGACATGTTCGAAGAAGAAGCACTCGCAAGGAAGACTGTCGCGATTTCGCGACATGCTTAGAAAATGCAAAGAAGACTGTCGCGATTTCGCGACATGCTTAGAAAATGCAAAGAAGACTGTCGCGATTTCGCGACATGCTTAGAAAGTGCAAAGAAGACTGTCGCAATTTCGTGACATGTTTAGAAAAGTGCAAGGAAGACTGTCGCGATTTCGCGACATGTTCGGAATGAAGGTGCAAGCAAAGAAAACTGTCACGATTTCGCGACATGTTCGGAGAAGAAGCGCTTGCAAGGAAAACTGTCGCGATTTCGCGACATGTTCGGAGAAGAAGCGCTTGCAAGGAAAACTGTCGCGATTTCATGACATGTTCGGAGAAGAAGCGCTTGTAAGGAAAACTGTCATGATTTCGTGACAAGTTCGGAGAAGAAGCGCTAAGGAGAAAAGATGTCGCGATTTCATGACAAGTTCGGAGAAGAAGCGCTAAGGAGAAAAGATGTCGCGATTTCGCGACAAGTTGCAAGAAGAAGCGCAAAGGAGAAAAAGCATCGCGATTTCGCGACAGCAGCAGAGAGGAAGGCTCCAAAGGATGAAGTGTCGCAATTTCGCGACAGAAGCAAAACGAAAGAGCAAGGAAGCGGAAGCGTCGCGATTTTGCAACAAAGTCAAGGTGGAAGTGCAAGGCAGCGAAAGTGTCGCGATTTCGCTACATGTTCCGATTTCGCTGGTGCATGCCGAAAAAGAGCTTGAGGCAGCGAATGCGTCGCGATTTCGCGACATGTTCCGTTTTCGCGGGCAAGAGACAGAAAAGAGCTCGAGGCAGCGAATGCGTCGCGATTTTGCGACATGTTCCATTTTCGCGAGCAAGAGACAGAAAAGAGCTCGAGGCAGCGAATGCGTCGCGATTTCGCGACATGTCCTGTTTTCGCGGTTGCATGCCGAAAAGAGAACAAGGAGGCGAAGAATGTCGCGATTTCGCGACATGTCAGGTTTTCGCTGTTGCATGCCAAGAAGAGAACAAGGAGGCGGAGAATGTCGCGATATAGTGACATGTCTTGTTTTCGCGGTCAACTATCATGAAAGAGTCAAAGGGGCAGAAATGTCGCGATATCGCGACATGTAATAGTTTCGCAGGTAAAAGCCGAGAAGCATGCACAGTGACAGTTGTCGGGAGAAGTTGCAGAGGAAAATCATACAGCCAAACAAGTGAGAGTTAACTGGAGTCAGAACTGCAATTACAGGGGGCAGTTACAGAACAAGTGCATTAAATACAAAACAGCTGTTACAGGGCCGTAACGTTGTGAGACTGTCAGAGGGGTGGATATTTCGAGAATCTCGATTAAAGAGAAATTCATTAACAGGTTGCGTGTACCAAGAAATCAGAGTTGCGCAGAAGTGAAAAGGTAGCTCAAGATTCGAAAAGGTAGCACAAAATTCAAAAGAGAGAAGATAAGAATAACAGAGCGCCGAGATACGCAAAAAGGCTGTCAGGATACGCAGAAAAGGCTGTCAGAGTGAGCAGAGAAGACTGTCAGAATGAGTCAGAAAGAAAGCGGCTAAAAGACAGAGCGCGTCAGAGAGGGTGTGACAGATTGAACGTAGCTGAGAATGCATGGAAAAATGGAGGGAAAAGTAGAGCCGTTTTTGAAAGAGCCGTTCAAGTGAGCCAAGTATAAAGAACTAAAAAAGGCGCAGTAAGGAGGTTACTGCAACCTTGTTTATCTTGAAAAACTAAAAAGTGAGGTTGGGTAAGAGTGCTGTAAGAAGCACAAAAAGAGTGCTGTAGGAAAAACTGCAACAGAACTGAAACCTGGTTTTATTCTTGAAAAATTGAAAGAGAGGTTTTAGTAAGCTATAGAAGATATTGAGTTTCTAAAAATTCTCCTTATGCTTCTATGAGATTGATTTGAATGAGCAATAGACCAGTGAGGGTCTTGTAAAAGAGAAGGCATTTTTATGTCAATCTACTATTCAAAATAGAAATCCAAGTTGGTGCTTGGTATAAGGGGTTGGTGCTCCTATCTGTTGTTGCAAATAAATCAGGGGTTGGTGCTCCTTCCAGTGGGTGCTGGTAAATTATTTGTAAAGATTGAATCCTTGCAAAGGCTGGATTTGGATCGTAGTCCAAACAGTTATTATTTGAGGAGTAGCCAAATCGGTGAACCTCGTTAAATCTTGTGTTGTGTGATGCTCTTTTGTTATGCTTGCTATATCTATTTTTAAGCTTGCATATTTAAGCATTAAGAGTTGCAGATTCAAGTTTTAAATAGTTACACTGATTCACCCCCCCCTCTCAGTGTCATTGTGAGAATATCAGGGTCAAACCCTAAACCCGTCACCAGCGGCAAGCACTGAAGCTGTATCTACATCGCCGCGCACCTCACCCGCCGCATTCAAAACCCCATCTCCACCTCCTACGCAGCCACCCATTTCCCCTAGGACCTAGTCGCCCTTAAAAGTGGCTTTATCTTCTGGAATATCTCCTGCTTCATTGTTTTCAGGAAGGATGCCCTAGCAGGATTTGGCCTCAGCATACCCTATGCTGGCAGAGCTAGACCTCATGGGAGAACAGCTGCAAATTACAAACAATCAGCCTCTAGCAAGCGAAGGCCGCAGGATGTTCTGCCTCTTTCCTCCAAGGCGTCAAAAAGAGAAGAGTCGAGGAAATAGCCACCCCTGTGAAGCGCACCAAGTTTGACTTGGACAGGAGGGTGCTGCGAACAGAGAAGTTAATCCCGAAAGTTAAGAAGCCTCTCCGAGAGATGACTGAGGCAGATTATGAGCACCGGACCAAGGAGAAGAGTTTTAACGATATAAACAAAGAATACGAAATCAATGGTATTCGTCGCAGGACTGATAATCTCCTTGTTAAGTGGCTCGAGAATCAGGAAAAGTTTTTTTAGCTTCAGAACAATTCGAGACAGCTGGAAGAGGATCTGGCCAAGGCCACCACGCGGCTGGAGTCTGCTCAGAAAGAAATCGAATACTTGAAAGCTCAGCTCGCCGCGTCCCAGCAGGAGGCAACAACACAGAGGAAGATAGCCAAACAGCTGTCAGAAGAAAAGAAAGCAACACTGGAACATGTTTCCCAGCTGCAAGATTCGAAGCAGACTCAATCTCAGCTGAAGGAGAAGGCATCCCAGGTGGCGGCCTTTTCAAAAGAGAAGATCAAGGATATGCGGGCTAGTTTGCTGCAGGGCTGCAGGACTAATGTGGTCAGGTCCCTATCCGTCCTGGATTTCGCATCCAAGATTCAAGAAGTATCTGCCCAGGGAAAGCCTACGGTAGAGGAGGCTGAACACCAAGCAAGGCAATGGCTGGACTTGGCAATAAAACTTGAAGAATTTGCGCGCAAGGGCCTCCGATTTCCTCCTATGTCCCAGATTGCCCTAGATTGGGCGGATGCGAGGGTAACCTTGCACAATTATTTTGAAAAAAACTGAGAAGATCAGGGCCGCCAGGAAGATGCTGGATGTGCTGAACCACGAAATGAATATCTGCCTGGCCCCCTTCAACACTCTTTCTGCGCTCGGATTTTCGAGCTTTGTCAAGGATGGGGAATTTCTGCCCCTAGAACAGGTAAAGCAAGACTGGCTGTCTTTTGAAGCAGACACATCATAAATTGATGGCTGGACTGAACCAGTCCAAGAAGCACAGGTGACCCAAATGGTGTCGAGATTTTGCAATATTAACACCTCCCTCTAGGAGCTGGAGAGAGATATGACACCATTGATGTGCACATGGTTGCGGCATTCAAAGCGGCGCTGAAAGATGTCAGTAATTTAGAGCCCTTCCAGGCAGCAGCTTGGGATCAGGCCAAGACCGCATACAAGCACGTCCGCGAGCGGAAGCAACCTGCCGAACAAGAGGGCGATGGTGGTGTTGAGCATTCAGATTCAGAAAGAGAAGAAGAGGAAGGATCAGAAGAAGAGACTGCTGAAAGCGAGCCCGAAGAAGAACAGTTACCCAAAAAGGGGACTCAGCAGCAGCAGGAGCAGCAAGATGCAGGGGAAGGGAGTTCCCTTGCGCCCAAAGGATAAAGGCCTGGTTCGTTGCATCGAGGCGAGCTTGAGAACTGCCAGGAATGTTGCCATATTTTGCACGGGGTGCCATGTCTTCGGATTTTTTGTAAAGATGCTGCTTTCCCTTCCCTCTTCCTTCTCTCCCTTTCTCCACTATCCCCTATCTTCCCTGCCATCAGTTTCATTCTCTTCATTTCCCCCCCTTTCTTCTGGTTGTTTCTCTAAGAGGGCAAAAGGCCCAAAATTTTCTAAGTGTTTTCTAAGTGTTGCCGCAACCCGACTTCGCAGCGAAGTCGGGCTGCGCTCTTAATTTTGTGCGCAATTGGAGAGCTAATGTGAGGTGCTGAGCCCAAAATTTTACTAAGTCTTGAGCCACCCGACTTCGCAGTGAAGTCGGGCTGCGCTCTCAATTTTGTGCGCACTTGGGAAATGTCAATGAGGGAGGTCCAAAAAATGCCTAAGTGTTGGTACTACTCGACTTCACATCGAAGTCGGGCTGTGCCCTCAAACTTGTGCGCAGTTGGGCAGCTCACTTGAAGACAGCAGGTAAGTGCTGGGCTTGCCCGACTTCGCAGCGAAGCCGGGCTTCGCCCTAGAAGAAATGTGCAGTTGGACAGCCTATCATGGTGACTCCAGAAAAACGACTAAGTGCTGAGCCACCCGACTTCGCAGCGAAGTCGGGCTTCGCTCACTGACCTGTGCGCACTCGGGCAAAGAACGTTGAAACCTGCCCAGAAATTTTCTAAGGCACGGAGGCCTTCCCAACTGCGCTACTTCCCCCTTGCGCTGCCCGGTTGCGCTCCAATTTTGGGCTAAGTCGGGCAAGAGAGAAAGTATGAGCTCCTAAGGCAAATTTTTCCCCTTATCAGATTCCGACAGGTGTCCAGCCTCGAGATTCGAGTCAGATATGTGACGGGAGGTGTGCGAGCGTGAACTGACTTATTGTACCTCAACTGCCCTCAGTCAAGCCGACTCGAAGCGTCATCCACCGCACTGCCACATAGCTGCTAAGTTTTCAGGTGGACCTTGCTGCAAGTACGTTCCATGCCGAAAGAGGTCAACATCAGCCGCTTTTGTCAGCTTTGTCAGCTATTGTCAGGTCTAGGATCCTGTGCCCAAAGTTGTAATGGGGGGAAAATTACGCTATAAATAGCTCCGCCATATCATTGTAAAAGGGTGGAAGGGGGATATATTGCTAGGGAACTGTTGTAGCTGTGCGTTTGCTTCTGAATACAAAATATACTTGGCTCTATTGATTGTCTTTATCTTGTATGCCGCCTTTACTGAGTATTTCTGCCTCATGTTGCTTATGTTATTGCTTACTGTTATTCTGCTTTCTGGATATCGGTATTTGATATTCCTGGAATGCAAAAGTGGAGGATACATAGGATGAATGGTGTTGATAGTTTATGCAACATGTTTTGTGTTTAATTGTTGTTAGTAGTGGTGATTGGCTGTTGTTGTGCTGCTTATCCTCCCCACTCGGAACAATCACATTTATATTTCTTTCTGCATTTCTAATTTCTTTTCTGCACTCTGAGCTTAAACCAAATTGAGAAAACATAGGAAGCCAGCCTCCTCCAGAAATTGGCACAGAAGGCATTCCTTCCTTCCAGCCTTTCAATCTGTTGGGCGAATCTAGGGCGCATTACACTAAATCCTATCCTAGTGACAGATTCGTAACCAACAGTCACATAGGAGTAAACTATTACCAAAAATCCAAAAGATAATGACATAACTATGCAAATGCCCCTTTATTGTAAACAGAATTGTCACATGTCTCCTATTGTGAATCAGTCCTATATGAAGATAAGAATCAATTGAAAAAACATGTAAAACGATGAAATAAAACTAAACTTTATTCATTAGAGATTGTCCCTTGAATAGTTATCTATGTAAATGTCTCAAGATCGAGGAAGCTGCAGACTAGAGGTTGTTCCAATTATTAATAAATGGAGAAAATAGGCAGATAGACATCATGTATCCATGCTGATAAATTGTGCAACAAATTTATTGTTGAAGTTTTTCCTTGTGAGCCCAAGATAAGTAATTCTCAGAAAATGTTACTGCTTTTTTTCTTGAAGATGGTCTTTGTTACAAATATACATTGTGTTTTCACTTAGGAACTATTACTAATTTGTTTTTCATGAGGATAATTTCTTTTTATAGGTTATCATATGAGATTGCAAGCAATTATTTTATCAATCAATATTTACTTTCCTAATTGAAAAGATACTTTATATTTTCAGAAGACACAAGAAGTTGAATGGCATGGTTACACAGTTTATGTTGGGAAAGGCTCCTTTATAACATTTTTTAATATCGTAGGCTCTAACAGGCTACAGTAAATAGCTTGTCATTTTGGAACATGATATATAACAATTCTAAAATGTAATGTACATCTATGTTTTTGATCTACAAATCATGATTTGGAGGATGGGGTAGCGTGGCAAATACAGCATGACGATAACAACACTTACATGTTTCTTATGCACAAGATTTTCTTGTAAAGCAAGCAACTCTTCTCTCTTCCTGATATTTGTGTCTCTTTGGTTTGATTTCTGCACATAATAGAAACAATGTGCTTCGATATAAATACATCAGAAAACATGTCTATGTATTTTTATTTTAAATGCAACCTTTACATAATTCAGTAAAGACAATAACATACTTCATCTTGAATTTGCATTTCATTCAACTCTACACAAAGGTCAGTCCACTGTTTATGCAAATTTGCTCGGTTCTCCTCTATTTTCTTCCTTGCAATCATCGACTCTATTTCTCTCTGATTTATACCTCCATCCCTTTGTTCAGCAAGATTTTCTCTCTCATTTAAAAGTATTTTCTCTTCAACTAACCTTTCATGAATTTGTTCCAATCTTTTCCTCTTGTCATGCAAAATTTCCCTTACATGAATAATGTGGACATTGTAGGATTTGCACCTTTACATAAATATAGTCCATTAAAACCATAAAAGAAGCATTACAATTTAAACAACTTTTTATATCTTAGATCCTACCATGGTAGTGTTTATACAAAATGCATCAAATTGCCTTCCATCTAAATCCATGTGCACTGAATAGAGAAAGCTCATAAGATTTTGAGATAAAATCAAATTACAAACAGCCCATGCTTAGTAGCAAATGAAAATAACAGATTTCAATCTCAAAGGACATGTTTAAATAAGAACCATAGATGATTGAATTCTTTCTTTTTCAATTAAGAAAATGGCCTTAGTCCCATCAAATACACCAACTTAGCCAATTGGAGAGGGCGAAGTCTTATATGCGCAGTAGATACGACTAGGATTGTCTTCAAAGTAATGTTGAATGACCTCTTTTGCCCTATCCATGGCCTCATATAAATACCCCATTGTCACTTTCTCCCCATCTATGAGACGAAGAACCATAACCAAGGGTTTTCTCACCTTCAATTGAACAGTAAATATTAATCATTGTAAATTACTAAATATATTTAATTAAAAATTACACATGTTTTTTTTAATTAACAAATTAATGGAAAATATTAAAATAAAAATGTATATTTTAAATTGAGACAGCTATATAATTACCTTGAATACTTCCTACATGCTCACCAAAAATGGGTCGTGAAAGATGTGCCTCTAGACCCTTTGCCCCTCCTTTGAATGATATGGCGAGGCATATTATTCCCTACAAATATTCTCTTTAGAGTAGGCAACACAACTAGAAGGCTTTGTAGGGCAATGAAGTTGGAGGCAAATTGGGTGACACCTAGGCAAAGAAATCCCTCCCCTCTTTGTGCTCTCACATCAAGCTAAACACCCATGTATGGTTGTATATGAATCTTATAATGTTCTTCGCCTCTTCAACCATGGTCTTCACCCATGACAATTTTCCAATGTCATCAAGGATGAGATCAATGCAATGGGCAGCACATGGGCTCTAAAAACTAGAGGGGTACTTCTCCTCAAGAAGTCTAACCCTAGATACATAGGCAGAGATTGTGTTCCTTTGTAGGTGGGATAAGTGATGAAAGACATCAGCATCAATTGATCTATGTCCAAATTTGTTGGGTGTTTAGTACTATAGATTCCAGCAAAAGTGGAACGTATGGCCTAAAACATTCTACATAAAAAATCTGAAGTATTCCTAAGAAATGTGACAAGGCAAGAACAAAGGCATTCTTACCTGTTGCACATAGTGTAGTTGAAGGAACATAGCATAGGGTTTGATCTTTGAGTGGATCAAAGAACCACTCCTTATGATGGAGTCAAACCTAGTCTCCAACTTGATTACTATAAGTGTAATGTTGATCAAGGCACTCCTTATGCTTAATTTGTTGAAGCTTAAGTGTCTATTAGACTTGGTAATGAACATTTTAAATGTGTTGCAAGAAGCCTTCAATTTTTCCACTTCCTCAACGACAGAAACATGAAAGGCAACATTCAAGGCTGAATTCAATTTCTTGTCCATTACACATCTTAGCAATACTTCATACAGCCCAATCTTGTACACTAAACCAACTATCAACTGAAACAGTGCTGATTGGGTGATGATCTTCTTTTTTGCTCTTGTCAACTCCTTTGGAAGCTCACCTACCGACAAGTATTCTCTCGCATACTTGTATGACAATGGTAGCACAATGATTGAAAATAAATGAGCATTTGGAAATTCATCCAATACTCCTCCCTCTATAGATTCTCAATGGTAAATTCTCTCGCGTACTTGTATTGCAATGGTAGCACAATGATTGAAAATAAATGAGCATTTAGAAATTCATCCGATACTTCTCCCTCTATAGATTCTCGAAAGCAAATCCTCGAAAACCGATCCGCTATTATGTGCTTCATTCCTGGTTTGACTACCACTCGAAATATTAACTTCTACAATGTTACGAGCCACCTTCTATCTTGTCCATGAATAATCGGCTTGTTGATTAGGTACAACAATTATTGACGATCCACATAGAAAGCGAAAGGGTTGGTGAGTAGGTAGTGTCTGAGATTTTGGACTACATATGCTATCTCTAAGGCTTCCCGCTCGACAATGCTATATTTTTCTCTGTAGGAGACAACAACCGACTACAAAAATATATAGGTTGATCCAACCCATACTGCCCCTTTTGGGGCAGTCTGCATCCAATTGCAAAATTGGATGTATCTAGGTGGACATGAAACTCCTTTTCCCAATTTGGAAACAACAAAATGGATGCACAAACCAACTTCACCTTTAGCTGCTCAAAGGTCTTTTTGGTGCTCCTTCGTCTACCTGAAAGGAACACCTTTGCGCATTAACACATCCAAAGGATGTGATACTTGTGCAAAGTTTTTGATGAAATGCCAATGGTACCCAAATGCCCCAAAAAGGACTTCAATAAACTCATGTTGTATGGCTCTTCCATGCTTATCATGACTCGTATTTTGTTATGATCGGTCTTAAAAACCTCTTTACACACCTTGTGTTCTAGAGAATTTCCATATGGCACTAGCAACTTACACTTTCAAATTCAAGGACACTCAGGATTCATACATAGTTGCATACACTTTTCCAATGCGTTCAAATACTTGTCCTTCCTTCCATACAATGGCCAATCATCCAAGAACACTTTGTAATCCCATGTGAAGTGAAGGATTTGCTATAGTATGCAAATATTGTCAAACAAATGGATTGCCACTGATAAGGAGTATTAGTCATCACATAGATTTCATTCTTGGGTCAAGTTTACCCAATAAGGAAGCATACAGAATGATGGCAATGGAAAATGAGGAAATAAAGAGACAAGTCCAAGAGCTATTGGACAAGGGGTTGATTAGGGGAAGTTTGAGCTCGTGTGCAGTACTAGTTGCACTTGCACCAAAGAAAGGTGGAGAATGGCGCATGTATACGGATTCAAGGGCTATTAATAAGATAACCATAAAATATAGATTTCCATTGCCACACATGGATGATTTTATGGATTGCTTGAGTGGAGCAAAGTACTTCACGAAGATAGATTTGAAGAGTGGCTATCATTAGATACGGATTAGGGAAGGAGATGAGTAGAAGATTGATTGGAGAATATTACATTATTTGGTACTATGAAAATGTACCCCCATGGTACCATTGTACATTTGTAAATATTAGACTAGGGTGTGAGTTATTAGATTAGGGTGTGTGATTTATATTTTCCCTAAAGTATGTGTTAATGTGTAGGATGAGTCCAAGTATCATGTAATAAGGTGTGCAAGTGTGTAGAGTGTGAGAGTGTGCAAGTGTCATGTAATTAAGTGTGCAAGTATGTGATATGTGTCATATAGGTCAGTCAAGAGTTATGTGTGTAAGTGTTAGTTATGAAAGTGAAGAGTCACATGTATGTGGCAAGATGTAAAATGAAGAGACATGAGATGTTTTTCTTATGTGTGGAATAGGGAAGGTTGCATCTCCCATATATGTGAGTAGAGAAATAGACAAAGTATTGAAGAGTCACCTTCTAAGGTTATATTATGGAGACAAAGCTCCAAGTATTGTATGAAGGAAAAAATTGTCAAAGAGATCTTGTATATTTGATTCATCAATAATACAATGAGTTTGTTTATTGTGTTATATTATTATTGTTATTTCATGAATGTTATGTTCATTGATATTGATCAGAGATATTGAATGCTCTAATATTTGAGTTTGTTTAAGATCCTAGATATTGGGACCTGTGATTAAATCTGGCTAAAAAGCCATTAGTGGTATCAGAGCGACATTGAGTAGACTCTATTAGAGCCACATATCCTCACTCTATGAAAAGTTTTTTTAAGGCATAAAGTTTAAGCTTTCAGAAAGATGAGCCTTATTGGCTAAAAGCTAGCACTAGATTTTTTTTGGTGTTAATTTTTGAAGAATATTGGAGAGATAAGTTTCAGATTGAAAAGCTAGCATCAAAGTTGCATTCTGGTGTGAACTTGAATTAGTTTGAATATTGATAGAAGGAGAATTGGCAGAATTGAATATTGAATGTTTGGTGCCAGATATATTGAGAAGGAAGTTGAATGATAGCTGCTTGATATGTTGTTGAAGGAGATTAAGCAGATTGTTGTTTAAGGTAGAAAGCAATATTGATATATTGAAGAAATAAAGACTAATAAGAACGTCATTGAAAAGACAATTTAAAGAATAGAAGATTGTGCTGAAGGCACTATTATTGATTTGAAGAAGCTGCTAAAGATTGCTAAGATTGCTGAATATTGTGAAGCGCCCGAGAAGATATTTTCGAACAGTGTCTGAAGACTTTTGAAGTCAGTTGAAACCGTTTGCATTCACCATTTGAGTTGCCTAAGAAAATATTCAAGAACATATACTATTCGGACAGCGTCTGAGGAGCACAAATTTGTGAGCAAAGCACTGAACGCGATGAACCTATGAATGCTGGACATCTCTGTGAAGAAGGAAGAACAATAGTGCGAAGGTATGCTGGAGAACAAGGAATGAATGTCCTCTCAAGTTAGCCTATAGATGTCACAATGAATCGGATACACCAGGACATTAATGTCTCTAGAAACACACTCATTTTCTAACGTCCAAAGGCAGACTTGCATGTGAAACATTGCATGATATTGATGAGACATAGATATGAGATAAAAGCCGTGAAAGACTTGGTGTATACAACGAATTTGGCAAGAGCTTAAGGTAAGACCTTGATTATTTTACAAAGCCTTTTTGAAGAAAGAATAAATAGGGCACATATATTTATTATTGAATTTATTAAATCTTTTGAAAAAATATTTAGCGTGCATAATCTTATTTTTGGAGTTATAAAGCATTATTGAAATTTAAGCTTTTACTAACTAATTTGGAGTGATAATAAGTAAATGAATCATTGCTTCATTATTGATTGATTGATAAATAAATTTGAAAATTGAAATTTGAATTTGGAGAGATAAGAAGAAAATTAATATTAGATTAATTTGGAGAGATAAAGATTGAATAATTTGATGAATGAAAAATTGATTTGATACAAAATTGATTGATTAATTTTGTAAATTGAAATTTGAAAATTGAAAAAGAATTTGTGGGAGTTATAAGAAGATTGAATTTAAAGAATTCTTGATTGAAAGATTGTTGTTTGATAAATTTTGAACAAATAAGGATTTCCACTCCAAACGAATTAATTTGAATAAATCATGGATAGAAGACAAAGAAGAATGAATACATCAAGACAATCATATGAATTCAAAAGACCAAATTTTATGAGAGGAAATTTCAGAATCAAATATTTTCTCAAAGATACAAAACAAGATCAATTGAATCTCATCAAAACATAAAAAATGAAAAAGGCACATGGTATATAGATTCAGGTGCCAGTCATCATATGACTGGAAATTTGTATTGGTTTGAATCAATAGAAGTTAGACCTAACATTCCACTAAAAATTGCAAATGATAAGATTTATCATGTCCAAGGAGCTAGAAAAGTTATACCTAGCATGCCATTTTCAGATTTTATGCTAGATGATGTATTATATGTTCCAAGATTATCAAATAATATTATCTCAGTAGCCCAATTGGTTGAAAGAGGTAGAATAGTGGAATTCAAATACATAAATGGAAACAAAAAATGTGTTATCAAGAATCAAAACAAAACTGAAGCTATAGGTTCCATCAAGGATGGAATATTTGCTCTAGACACAATGGGTTTTTCACAAGAAATATTAGACCCTCTTTTGTCTCAATAACAAATTATTTATGAAATGTTTGATTTTTTCAAAAGACAAAAAACAGGATGATGGATCAGGAACAATGAAAGATTATCAAGCAAGGTCAACGAACACAAGGTAGAATACAAATGATGAAGTTTGAAGACTAAAGTCTTAAAAAACCAAATAATGTAATACAAGGGGGTGTTGAAGAATATTACATTATTTGGTACTAGGCTAATGTTGTTAGATTGATATCACAATAATAATGGTCAATTAGCTTTGAGACATAGGTATTAATAAATTCATTGTGACTTTAGGTTACTTTATGCTTTTAAGTAGTATTTGCCTATAGTGTGTATCATGGTCTATCCCACATTCATAAAGTGGATTGACTCGACTTATAGTAATCCTTTTTAAGGAAGATTTCGCTCCTCACTTTTAATGATGATATATGCATTATAGAAAACTCTCACGAGTAATCTTGGTTTCTTTTATGCGTTTCGTGTTATCGTGATATGGTATCAGAGCCATGGAGTTTGTGCAAGTGTGAAGACCTAGGGACTGTTGCTAGCAAAGATGTATTGAGGGATCACCAGCATGACACATAAAAGAGTCAAAAGGGTTTCGGATCAGTCAAATCCAGGATCGATTTGATTTTTGGGTTTGCGGTTTTAAAGCCAGGAGTTTTTTTTAAAGAGGAAGTCGCTTTGATTAAAAAAAAAGACCATACGACCCCCCCCATATGGCCCCCATCAAGTTGCCATAGCTCAAATCGAGCCACCAGACACTAAATCGGCCATTGCCAAAGATTTTTTAGTCTGCACATGAGCCGCCAAGGAGATTTGTACGGATGTACAAGACCATACAACGTTAGGAATTGATCGGTTCAGCAAAATTTGATTTGTATGGCTTGTTTAGATAGACAATTAGAAGAATTTATGAGTTTTATTGACAGTACAGAAGATTTGGAATTAAATTGAAGTTGTTCTTCCCTGTATTGCGGCCCAGATTTGCAGATCTGGAAGAGTTGGTTGCTGAATTGGTGATTTCCAGCAGATCCAAGGAGAAATTGACAGTGTTCTAAACTTCTAAGTGTTTTGCTGCTGATTTTGGACAAATTTTTCAAAAATATGTGTTCTCTGTTACTTGGAGCTGTTTTTGAGTAGATTTATTAAAAATATTTGTGTTTTTCAGCGATACATGGCTGCCACAGGTGTTTAGAGCCAGTATCTAGGTGTTCTTACTCCAGTATTGTGGATTGAGGGAGGGAAGAACAGGTATTTCAAGCATTTTCCTCTGTTTCAATATATATTTCTGCACATTTGTAGCTATGGCCTCTTTACCCAATATCATGTTGGAAAGCAGCCAGAGATTCTTTGGGAAGAACTACAATACGTGGAAGCAGTGTATGTTGCCCATATTTGAGTACAAATGCTTGGATAATATCATCCTAGGCAAAGACACCTGACCCACAAGTGGAAGTAAAGACCAGGACAAGTTTGATGGATGAGATAGAGAAGCAGTAATGTTGCTTAAGTTTTCTATAACTAATAAGATGCTTCCTGAAGTTCAGAAAGGGAAGACTTCAACATCGATATGGAAGCATTTGAGAGAGTTGCATGAGACTTCGGACACGGGCATAGCCTTCTTCCTGAAGAATATGTTGTTTTCAATCACGATGGATGAGCCTGCATTATTGCAAAAGCATTTACTCAAGATCAAGGATATAAGAGAATAGTTTTTGGCCATTGGTCAAAAAATGGAAGAAGAGGACATGGTGGTAATAAATTTAAAAAGCTTACCACATGCTTATGAGCACTTCAACCCTGAACATCACCACTATGAATGTTAACTTGAAGTTTGAAGAGTTGTGCAATAAGCTCTTACGATAGGACAAATGGAAGAAATAGTTCAGTAGCAGCAATGAGACAGAGGGTTTAGAATAGGCCTCTGCAACCAATGTCAAGGGCAAAGGCAAGTGGGCAAAGAAGAAAGAACAAGACAACGATCAGGATACAACCAAGAGTCTAAAGACCATCGTATGTCATTACTATGGCAAGGTGGGTCATATGAAGAAGCATTGCAGAAAGAGGTTGGCAAATCAAAAAACCAACCAGGGAGGCTCTCAGCAGAAAGCTCAAGTCTTAGAGCATACAGAGGAGAAGGATTCAGCCTTCTACAAATTCATGGCCAAGAAACAAGCATATCAGCCCAGATCATCTGCTTGGTACATAGATTCAGGTGCATCATGACACTTCACCAACAGGAAGGATTGGTTCTTGGAGTACAACGCTTGTCAATTTTCCAAGGATTCAGTGACCTTTGGAGGTGGGGAGGATTTCACGATAGTGGGCATAGGGAATGTGCAGATTTCCTTTGGAGGAAAATTGTTAATTTTCCTAAATTTGTATTATGTGCCAAGAATGGATCTTAATTTACTCTCAATTAGTCATATTATGAGGCATTACCCCCATCTAGACATCATCTTTAGCAATCACAAATGCTACATAGTTGACAAAGAGACCAAGAAGACTATTGCTCTTGGTGTGGAGGATCATGGACTGTTTAGACTGGTTGACATCGAACAAGTTAGGGAGCATGCATTAGCAGCCAAGAGTAGATCGGACATCTAAATACTTTGGCATCAGCTGTATGGGCACCTAAATCTGACCTATCTCTCTCAGTTGGCACGAGAGAAATTGGTAGATGGACTTCTTGACATCCAACAACAGATACAAGGTGTTTGTGGAGCTTGCCAGGTAGGGAAGCAACACAGAATGCCATTTGATGAAGGACAAGCTTGGAGAGCAAACAAAGTCCTTCAACTGGTTCATGCAAATGTTTGTGGATCAATGAAATGAAATAAAAAGAAATGAAATATTATTAATGTCCGCGGTGGGCTAAAATAAGACCCAAGGGACTATAAGAAAGACAATAATGACTGTCAGCTAGCAGGCTTAAAATCCCAACAAAGAAAATAACTAAGATAAATACAAGATGAAACCCGACAAACGGTCCAAAGAAAAAGGGAAAAGAAAAGAAAAGGGAGAGCAGAGGGGGGGAGGGCTACAGTCCAACAGATAGGAGTGCACGCCAAGAAGAATAGAGAGAGAGGAGGGAGGAGGGAGCAGCCCAGGAGGAGGAAGCTCCGAGAACCCCCCAAAAACTAATCTCTCCTAATAGTCGAGGCCAAAGTACCGGAGCTGAAGAAGTCCATGATATGTCTCTGCCCATTGCTAATTTGAAACCCTGACAAACTGTTGGTGCACTATCAAGTGACCCTGCTTTTGTTTGAACTGGATGATGTGGGGCGTTTCCGATCGAAGTCACCTGGTCCGTTGGAGTTGGTGAAGTATGTTGTGATGAGCCAATGATGAGGAGGGTGAGATCCATTTGGAGAACTTTTTTGTCATCGAAGATGAGTTATCTCCCTAAGAAAGAGTGCGAGACAATGTTGGTCCGGGTATATGAAGAAGGTAGAAATAGATCGAGAGTTGTCCCTAAAAAGGCAATGAAACCTACCCCGGATCTCATAATAAATGGGACAACAAAAAATAAAGTGATGAAGGGTTTCAACTTCACCCATGGAGCAAAACAAGCAAATTCGCTCCTCTGTCGAAATATGGTGATCTGACTCAATCCGGAGTTGGTGAGAACACACCCTGAGTTGCCCAATAGTGATTCGAAGACTATGCATTGTGTGTTGCTGAAGGTATTGTGGAGGAACTATTCTGCCCTCCTGTATTTGTAAGAAATGCTCATGGTAGAAAGACAACTTGGGGGAAAGAGGGGCAATAGGAGAGATCCATGTGCATCTGGTGTACTAGAGACTAACATCCTTCCGAATCTCATGGAGCATCTTCTCCTTACTAAGCCGAGAGGGGGAAGAACCCCAAAATAATAAGGGGGGAGCCTATCTATCCGTATCTGAATGCTGGCCAGGAGAGCAGAAATCTGAAAATACTAGCTCCTCCAAGCTCCTGGAGAATTTTGAGAGAGAATGAACACGACATCCATCCAAGGTGCCAAGTATTTCCTTCTTTTTTTTGATGACTACAGTAGGAAATTATGGGTGTATTTTATGAAACTGAAATTTGATGTGTTTAATGAATTTCATAAGTTAAAAGCATTAGTAGAGAAAATGCTCACGTACTTTGTCTTTTCAAGTACCAGTCTATCGCCATGCCTCACAATGTGGCTGGGAACAGTTGCAACCATTGTGTATCTTGTATGACCCCATTTGCTCCCCAAATGGTAATGCAAGTTCCCACATGTCGAGATGGGTCCTCCTTTCCTTCACCTGAAAAAGGTGGGCATTTCTACTATATTGTTCTATTGGTTGTATTTGTTGCCATGCTATGTGTTCTATTATTCTGACTTCCTGGTGTTGGTAGTTGTGGAGTTCGATTCGGTTGTCTGTCTACTGTTGGTGGTGCAAAATTGTACTCAAATAACCTTCTACCCGACTCCAATTGGTCTCTGCTTTGCGACCTTCTCCGCGAATATACCAAACATGGCTCCGGCCTTCCTCCCCACGAACCTCCGCGTAGGTGCCCTGATACAAGGTTCTCTCCTTCAGTATCCTCTGGCCACCCCTCCCTCGTTGGTTCTGGTGTTGTCGTCCAGTTCTCAATGATGGGCTCTTCCTCAGCTATTTGTTCTTCCTCATTTTCTGCAGTCACCAACAATGTTTCAATGCTCGAATTATCCTCATCTTCTAGGTTCCAGACTCTCTCCACTTCTGGGTGAGAGATTTCCGTTGCCTCTTGTGTCTTTAAGTTTGCCATTCATGCACTTCTTCTTACCAGTATTTGATTTTTGCTTTGTGACCTGAAATCAGTCATTCACCTTTTTACACCTATCACTTATGTCGCTAGACTCTGAGTTCACTTAGGCAACGGCGCCAAATGTAGACAGGGGTGAGTACATTCCTAGAATAAGGTGATGACAATCGGATCAGTAGTCTTCAGGCTTAGGCAATAGATACTTCAATGGACTGGTTATAGGGTACACAGATCAACTATCCAACTGGTAAGGGTAGACGTCTAAGACCAGACGTCATAGGTCTAGACGTCACGACTAAAGGTCTAGATGTCACAACTGTTGAGCTAGACGTCATGGATCCAGACGTCAAGGTGGCTGAGTTTGGACGTCACAGGGTAGACGTCAATGCTTGTTGAGTTCAGACGTCACAGGTGTAGACGTCCAAGCTGCTGGTTTAGACGTCACAGCTATAGACGTCAATGTTGTTGGCTTAGATGGTTAGCCATTTGATGGCTTCCCAGACATCAAGGGCTAGGCGTCTATAGCTCTTCGACGTCTCCTCCGTGTACCTGCAATAACATCAACAGTTCCTGTCCCTGCTGCAACAATTGATCTTCAATACTCATCAATGTGGAAAACCTGCAACTTACAGTTAGTGCAACACAACCTGCAATCAATGGAACATGCACAAGATCACCAAACACACAGAATACGCAATCCGCACAAGAGCATTAGCATTATAGCAGAATGATCCTCTACAATGTTTGAAAGGGGGGTATAAATAGGGGGGCGAAGTAGTTTCTCCAACTACTTCGTCCTCAACCACCCCAACCATAAGCCTTAACACTTGCTAACTAACCCTGCTGTTAGACGTCTAACAACTGAACGTCTACCCTTAGACGTCTAACTAGACATCTAACTAGGCGTCTAATACATTAATCAGACTATTAAAATGACGACTGTTTTTCTCACCTTGTGCCTTGTGCGTTTACAATTCAACCTTCTTCTCATTGGCTGATTTTACAATCAAATGCAAATATAAACATTACCAAAATTGCTATGTACAATTCAAAATTGGACACAATGTTTCAGCTAGTTCTAGGGTTTAGAACTGCTGTCTACAAGCACTGCTTTGATGAGAAGGATCCCAAGAAGAGACCAAAGTAGTGGCACAACACCATTGGAGATGTACAGATGGGTGAAATGATCAAGGGACGATCATCGATGAACAAGAGCAAGAAACCTATTACGGTCAACTTTGCTCTAATGGCCAATGTTCATGAAGTTTATGCGCCACAAGTGTTTGAGGAGGCAAAAGGGAGACCTGAATAGGAGAAGGCCATCACAGCCGACCATGAGAGTCTGATGAAAAATCAAACCTGGGACCTCACAACTCTCCCACTAGGGAAGAAACCCATTGGCTGCAAATAGGTGTACAAGGTCAAATACAAAGCGAATGGCACACTTGACAAGTATAAAGCACGGTTGGTTGCAAAAAGGTTCTCTTAGTGAGAGGGCATCGACTACGAGGAGACATTTGCTCCTATAGCAAATATGAGCACCATCCTATTAGTCCTAGACATGGCAGCTCAAAATGGCTAGAAGGTCCATCAGATGGATGTGAAGAATGCCTTCCTCAATGGATATTTGGAGGAAGAAGTCTACATGTTCCAACCACAGGGTTTTCAGGTTTCAAGGAAGGAGCACTTTGTTTGTAGACTGAAGAAGCTCTATATGGCCTGAAGCAGTCACCTAGGGCATGGTAATTTAAAATTGATAAGTATTTAGGTCAATAGGGGTTCCAGCGGAGTCCTTCAAATCCAAATATGTACATCAAAACCATAGGTAATGAGATCATCCTTTTGGTTATCTATGTGGATGACATCAACATTACAAATAGTGAGGCAAAGTATATGTGAGGAGGGCAACAGACAAAGTACTGAAGAGTCATCTTCTAAGGTTATATTATGGAGACAAAGCTCCATGTATTATATGAAGGAAAAATTGTAAAATAAATCCTGTATATTTGATTCATCAATAATACAATGAGTTTGTTCATTGTGTTATATTATAATTGTTATTTGATGAATGTTATGTTCATTGATATTGATCTGAGATATTGAATGCTCTAACAATTGAGTTTCTTTAAGATCATGGATATTGAAACCTGTGATTAAATCTAACTAAAAATCCATCAAGACAACGTTCAAGACAAAGGACGAATTGTATGAGTGGCTAGTTATACCATTTGTATTGACAAATGCACCTAATATCTTTATGTGGTTGATTAACGAAGTGTTGAAACCATTTCCTGGAAAGTTTTTGGTTGTCTATTTGGATGATATTTTGATATTTAGTAAAAGTAAATAAGACCATTTGATACATTTGAGATTTCTCTTACAAAGACTAAAGGAAGAAAAGTTGCTAGTCAACTTGAAGAAATGTAGTTTTATGAAAGAGGAATTGGTGTACTTGGTTTTGTAATTTCACAAGAGGGGTTACAGATGGACCCTGAGAAGGCCAAGGCCACTGTAAATTGGCCATCACCAAGAAGTATGTTTGAGGCCAGGAGTATCCATGCTCTAGCAAGTTTTTATAGGAAATTTATCAAAAATTTCAATGGGATTTGTGCACCGATTATGGAGACCCTGAAAAGAGGAAAACACAAATTTAAGTGGACGACTGTAGCATAAAGAAATTTTCGAATCCTGAGGGAAAAGATAACAGAACAACCAGTTCTAGATTTGCTAGATTCAACAAGGTCTTTCAAGTGGATTGTGATGCAAGTGGGACAGCGATGGAGGATTCTTGAGCCATGAAGGCAAGCCCATTGCCTATTTTAGTGAGAAGCTAAATGAGGCAAAGAGGCAATACTGGGTCTATGACCAAGAGTTTTATGCCATTATTCAAGCCCTAAAGAAATGGAGACATTATTTGCTTCCAAAAGAGTTTGTCTTGATCACAGATAATCAAGCTTTGCAGTTCATTAACAACCAAAGTAAGTTGAATCAAAGGCATAAGTGGGTGGAATTTCTGCAAGGATATTCATTTTTTTTAAAGCAAAAAAGTGGTAGTTCAAATCGCATAGTTGATGCCCTAAGTAGAAGGAGCTTTTTGGTGAATAAGTTGAGGATAGAAGTTGTTGGTTTTGATGCCATGAAGGAGCTTTATAAGGATGATGTAAATTTTAAGGAAGCTTGGGTAGCATGCAGTAATCCTACTATAGGAGACAGGACACCATGGCTTGATTATTTCATCCAAGAAGGAATGTTATTCAAGGGACATCGATTGTGCATACCACAAAGTTCAATGAGAGAAAATTTGATAAGAGAAAAACATAGTGGAGAACTTGCAAGACATTTCCGAATAGATAAAACCCTAAGGCAACTTGAGTTACTATTGGCCTGGAATGAGTACGAATGTAAGAAGATATGTCTAAGGTTGCCAAGTATGTCAACATGCAAAAGGGAAAATTCAAAACACTAGACTATATAAGCCATTACCAATTCCAAAGCAACCATGGGAAGATATATGCATGGATTTTGTTCTTGGATTGCTGAGGACACAAAAGGGTAATGACTCTATTTTTGTTGTGGTCAATCGATTCTTGAAGATGGCACATTTCATAACTTGCAAGAAAAGGAACGATGCTACTCATATTGCTACATTATTCTTCAATGAAGTAGTAAGATTGCATGGATTACCGACAAGTACTGTTTCAGATAAAGACACAAAATTTGTGGGCCATTTGGCGAACAATGTGGAAGAAATTGGGTACTAAATTGGCATTCAATTTAGCTTATCATCCACAAACCAATGGGCAAACCGAGGTTGTGAATAGGAGTCTTGGGAATTTGCTAAGATGCTTTGTTGGCAAGAAGCTAAAGCTTTGGGATATTGTTTTACAACAAGAAGAATTTGCATACAACTCTGTAAATCGAAGTACAGGTAAAAGCCCTTTTCAGATTGTATATAGAGTACACCCAAGAGGAGTAGATGAATTGCAAAAGACAACTGATTTATAGAGTCCAAGTGCTATAGTGGAAGACTTTGCTGACTACATTCATGATTTGCATCAAGAGATGAGATGTGATTTATAAAAGAATGCCACGACATACAAATAGTGTGTTGATCTCAAGCGAAGAGCATAAGAATTAGGTTGGAGATTTGGTTTTGGCATATTTGCAAAAGGAGCGGTTCCCAAAAGGCAATTACAATAAGTTAAATTGGAAGAAGATTGGACCTTGTAGGGTCTTGAAGAAGTTTGCTACTAATGCTTATGAAATAGAACTACCTAAAGGAGTGGATATATCTCCCATCTTCAATATAGCAAATCTATACCCTTATTATGAGGGATCAACTAGTGAGCAAGATAGTGCAAGTTCAAATCCTCCAAAGGTAGATTGGGTTCGACAGTTGCCAAAGAAGGAAAGAGATGAAATTGAGACAATCATAGATTTTGGAATAGGCAAGAGGATGGGACGCAAGGAATATCATGAATATTTGGTCAAATGGATGTATTGGGTACCTAAGGACGCAACATGGATGAATGCATCCGAGATTGCCAACTGTGGAGTTCAAATTGATGGTTTGCAAAATGTTAATGAAACATTTTCTTCTTACTCGATGAGTACAATGCAGAAGCATCCATTATTACAACCTTCAACAAACTATTTGTAACTCATCCATTATTACAATATCTAGTGAACCGTTTTTACAATTGTCTAAATCTTTTATGAAAAAGGAAATGGAAATGGTAAGGAAGGTGGCCGAGAAAATAAACAAAAGAGAAGCAGAAGCGGAATGGATGCTAAGGGAAATGCAAGGTGGATAAAAGCGTGAAAAAAAGAAAGAAGACTGTGATGGTGAATTTGGAGAAAAGAAAAGAAGTTGGCCAAGATCTAGAGAGGAATAGGTAGGAAGGAATAAAAAAACTGAGTTTAAACTATATGTATTTTTCCTTAACCGCTCAGGCGAATAAATAAAAAGCTTTCAAAATATCTTTCCAAACCCACTCACTGTGTCATGTGAAAGGCAATCTTGTTATATTTTTAAGTTGCATTGACATAATGTAATATGTAGTATTGTAGATTACTGATTGGTGTTACAGGAGAAGCGACTGAGTGAAGCACCCAAATGGAGGCTTAAGATCATCATGCTCTGTTGCCCAGTATCTAGCTTTCATTGTGGACGTGCAATATCCATCCCAATGGACTATGATCTAATCAATATACAATGTCAAGCATATATCAACGCCATTCAATGAAAAAAGGTGAGCCCTAAGGAATTGTTGACTTCGAAAAAAGACCATCAAATAAAAAATTTATCATACAAAGTATCATCCTACAAACCTGACACCCTACAATTGAACGGTTCACTATAAATCGTAAAAATAAAATAAGTTGCCCTCCAAAGTGTTGTACGATTGTACACTTGAGTTTCCATAAAAAGGAGTGATTGTACAAGGGTTATGGTCGTATAGTTCGGTTGTTGATCAAGAGACTTCGTCATACAACAAGGAAGATATTAGAGTCATAAAAATACCCTCTTGTATCATCTGCATCACCAGGAACCAACAGAATCCTATGCATGCACAACTCAAGTGGAATCCTTTATAAATACGTGTACATCCATGTGAAGACCTTGTACTGCATAAAGATTTTAAAAGTTGTTGCTTTTAAAACTGGATCCCACTCGTCCCTGCAATGGATCATCTTCTCCTCCTCTCCTTTTCCAAGGTTCACCTATACCATCCTTGGTCCTTCATACTTTATGGTGTCAAGTTTTGTTGCCATTTTTGCCACATCAAAAGGATGTGCTGGATTTTCATCGGTCTGTGCATCGCCAACACTATACTCTGCAAAGTTTTGTAGAAACATCTACTTCTCTTCTTCGAATTTCACTGTTGGCTTGGCATTGTGACTGCATTCATCAACCTCATACACACTTCTTGATGCTTCATCTCGAATATCTTCTTCTACAATGATGCACATGCAAGTTGGATGGAAAAATTCATAATCTTCAACTGCAAATATAGAAGTCTGCTATCTGAGAGCCCTTCATCATTTGTTCACTCTTCCAACTCCAACACTCCTTCATTCGACTCTCATATGTTTGCACGATCTTGTTACTCCAACGATGAACTTCTAGATTGTTCAGATTTTTCCAACTCCTCCCTCACAAACAAGGGAAAGCCAAATACTCTCCAAAGGCTATTTGGGAAAAATGACACTCGAAATTCCTTGTCACCAAGCATTACTCTACTTTCCTCTCAGCATCATAAGTCTACAACATTTCCAATAGGTACGACTTGAATTGTCAAATTTAGGACCCTATGGATAAATTGCACTCTTGCACTTCAAAATGCGGTCTTCAAATGATGATCCTTTGGGTGATCCAATCACCATGTCATGCAAAACTTGCCCATAGGTGTTGTCCAAGTGATTTCTTGTTAGGGGATCTGCATCCACTCCTTCCTCTTACTCTTTGATTGTGGTGAAACTACTGGTTCTTTTCCTCGCACTTGTATTTCATTTTATGTGCTAGTTCTTGACCTTGACTACCCTCAATGTCGTCACATTCTCCCTCATTTAGCATCCATCTCGTGCTCCCTCTCTCTACCATGCATATGTTCTTCCTAGACTCTCCTGAGCCAGCTCCGATGCTTCTTCAATAGGTATGAGGTACTTCCCACAACATAGCTTCAGGTGAAAATCTTCTCTATGACTCCAGCCATTCGGTCCTTTTGGAAATCAATTGCCTCTTTGACATTCTTCTAGAAATCAACTTCTTTAGCTTCGGATTTTAAAAATTCTCAACAGTAGTTACTTTCAGCTGCTCTAACCATTTTTTGGATGATTTGGCTTCCAATCATAGCTCCATGTGGTATGGTCATACTTCTCTTCATTTCTCGTGCCTCTACTTGCAATCGATTGTATGGCCTTGACTATCCATACACTTCTCTTCTAGATGAACCGACTCCAAATGGTAGTCTTTGATGACCTAGTACCAAACAACCCAGCCTCACAAGGCCCAACTTCAAACAACCTGACTTTAAATGGTCTAGTCCTAGACAACTGTCTTCCATCGACCAAATCTAGATTGTGTTTTCTTTGCAATCTTCTAGTGTTCATAAAACAGTGTCTTCCACAACTCAGACAGCCTAAATTCCTACTTCCTATTGCATTTTCTCTATTTAGACAGTAGTTCGTACAGCTTGTACAACTTCTGAAAAAATTTGCAGCATTAGTTGTCCAGTTTCTTCCATGCACTTTGCTTCCCTCATTTCATCCTCTATCCTCATCAACTTCGAATTTTTGCTGCAGTCTTTCTGCCTGCACAACAAAAACAGCTTTTGCTGCAACGTGAAGGTATTTTCAGGAAAACCCCTTCTGGCTCAATATCTGCTTCTTCAAGGCAGTTTCAAATTTCTTCACCATGGCTTTGTCTTATTGCAACGCAACTCTTATCTTCCTCAGGGAATCCTCCTTTTGTACTACAAGTATAACTTGCTTTTGCACAATTGCTGTCACCTAGAACACCTTCATCCATACAGCCTGTGTTCTACTCTTCCTTCAACGTTCTGCCATTGCTCTTCTTTGCTTGTCTCCATTATTGAGCATTTTAATGCATAATTTCCTGTAATGTCCCTTTCCAGGCTTGTCTTTTGTGAGAATGCTCTCAGAGGATGTTGGGATTTCGCCAGATGGTTGTATGCCTTTGGATGCCAATTTTTTGGGGACATTATGAGATTTGAGGGAGGACTTACTATTTATAGTAAGTCGGTGATTCAGGTTTCTGGCCGAATTGACTGCAGAATGTTGTTCTTCGCCGAATTGGGTATCTAGATATATCTTCAGTTGATTGACTAGACTCATTTGGTTATCAGTGCAGGGAACTTACTATTTTTAGTAAGTTGGTTTTGGCGGATCGGAAGTCCTACGAGTGGCTAGTTTGGCCAAATGGATACTCATTTCTATCTTCGGATGTGAGTTTGGATGAGCGGTCATGGAGTTTTTAATCGTCGAAGTTATTATTATTATAAAGTCATTAAATTATTATATTATTCTCCTAAGTATGACTTTATAATTTGTTAGGGGGCTTATGAGTACTCATTTTGAAGGAAATAATGTATATTTTAATGTGGTTTTATTAATGCCTAGCTTGGACGCCACTTTGGGAGATTATAATATGATTAAGTGATATTGTGGAGTTAAGTCATTATATGTGCTCATTAGTAAATGAATTATTGACATAAAGCAAGTAAAAAAAGAAAGAAGTTTAATCCCACATTCTACCCACATTGGGTCGACCAGCTCGAGAAAAGAATAAATAGAGGTTGTGAGAGCATTTGAAGACATTTTTGGTTATTACATTTCATGTTTGGAGAAAGGAGCTTGCTTGCAGCAGAGTTTGTAGGAAGATATCCAACTTGTTTGTGACGAAAAACCATAGGCAAGGGCAGATTTGGCTTGTTTGGAGACGAAAACCTCCAGCAGGAACATCACTTTTGGGATTGCAAGATATCCTTGGAGTGAATGTGGCATTTCCGTGACGGGGAATGATTTGAGCTTCAAAGTGGCAAGTTGTTGATGAGTTTTGGGGTGCACTTGGTGCCATTTTTAGAGTTACTTCAGATTGCAGATGTTTCCAGTGAGGCCAAACCATTAGAGGCTATTTTGAATTAGATTGCTTGGGTTTTGAAGAAGTTTGTATTGCTGATTATTCATAGTTTTTGATCAGCTTATCAGCCGTACACTTCAGCAGTTTGGAAGGGATCTATGTCATTTGTGAAGGGTTTTTAACAGGCCGTACCAGTTGCAGTGAAGGGCGTGCACTTATTGAGGCCAAACGCCTCCCATTTGGAGTATTCATTGTGTTGTATGAGGTCTTCTCTTTGTTGGACAGCCAAACAACAATTAGTATGTTGGAGAAATTGTATTACAAGCATATTTAATGAATATATAAGTTTGTTGTTGCTGGTGTTAACTTCCAGAATTATATCAGGCCTTTAGAACTCCGGGTACACTTATTCTTGTACAATTTCCTTCATTGGGTTTGCTCAATATCATTAGAAGAAGTTTGTGCTTAAATTTCGTAGTCATTGGAGGAGTAGTTTTTAAGATACAAGAATTTCTAGTTTGCTGCTATTTTTTATATCCAGAATTTGTATTATTGCAAAAAGTATAAAAAAATTCATATTTGCATAAATCATGTGATATCAAAGCAATCAGCAAACAAGACATTCAAGTTTTCAGTTTGGAACCCAAGATCGGAACCTGGCTCTTTGGGTGGCAAATTTATTTGCCTTCGAAAGGGGTAGGACATTACATTTCTAGCTCTTAGCATCTATTTGTAAGATAAAGGTAGTAAAGGGACACTTGGCTTGCATGCGGCAACTTCCCCTTAACTACGACGTCACCTTAATTGTTTTCCATGCAACTGGACATTCTGCATGTTTTGTCTTATTCACTTTTTTTCTGCTACCTTACCCATAGCAGATTCCTTCTTTTACCATATGACAACGCATTGTCCTTTTCCTTTTCCTAGGCCAGACTGCCCAAGTGGCTAAACTACCTGCTTGACTATCCAAACGACTCTTCGTCCTGTTCTACTAGGCGGCTCACTTACCTAGACGACCTTCTCTACTGACCTAGATAGCATGTTCTGATTGACTCTGTCTTGGTCTAACAAATTGTTTACTCATATGGCCCACCTTCCCATTTTGACTATCTTCTCCATTATTGACTCCTTCACGACAGCCTTTTGGGCTCCAATTCAAATCCTTTAGTGTTCTGCTCTTCCAGCAACTCAATTTCTCCTTCAAACAGCCCGACTTCTCTCTCTTCTGTTTCTCTTCTACCAAATGACCTTGCTATCACTACTGGTCAAACTAGTTGGTGGTGTGTTTGAGCAAAGTCAGCTTCATTCGGATAGAGTGATTCCCAGTCGGTGTAGTTGTGTTCACATGCGTCCATGACTATCAACAATGCTGGGATTGGAGGTCAATTAAGGCAATCATCTATTGGTTCTCCCTGTCCTTATGATGCTTCATCACAAGGTGGAAATATTGTAGACATGTCATCCATTTCATATGGCACACATATTCTTACTCTTACTATGCAAAAAAAATAGAAGTTATAAAAATATGAAAGAAGATGAAGAAAAACAACAATTTACTTGCAACTGATATGACATTAGACCTACAAAAGGTATTTTATAAAAATATGAATAATAGGGTGCTTCTAATAGAGTTGCAACCCTTCATTGCAATCCATCAAAACAAACAAGTTTACTAATGTGTACAAAACACACAAAACAACCATTAAGGCTAAACAACTATATTCGTAAACTTGTGATAAATGGGTTGCAAACAATGATGGTTGTATGTATAAGATTTTGTACTTTTTCTATCAATTTGTAATACAATCATTTTTTTCAATTTCCTTTAGTGCATTATTTTAGTAGTGGTTTCAAAAGAAATGTTCACATTGTTTGTGAACAGGCTTGTAGACTTGCAAATTGGGGCTACATTTGAAATAACTTACAAAACATTATATGCTCTCATATGCTTAATGGCATCATACAATGTTTCTTTCAGGGAGAAACAACGTTAATTTCTCACCTTAAATTATACATTAGCATCAAGAAAGGTCAAGTTACTGAAGATTATGATGATTCTAAGAAGTGGATAGTCATATTAGTCAGCCTCATCATCTATTATAATATTAATGTGTTTATAAAATACAATCTTAATTTGTGCTATAGTTTTTCCCCAATAACTTAATAAGACTTCTCGAAAACAAAGAAAATGTGAATCCTTTGATACTTAGGTGCTTGCTGTAGGAGCTAGTTCTGACCAGCCTCAAAAGAAATAATGTAAATAATGAAATAAGTGCAAATGTGCACAAATGTACATGAGAATGAAATGTAAATGAAATGAAATGCAATTTTGTAGTTTGACATCAAGGGTGATGATGTCAGCATTTGATAATTTGAATTTGTAATGTACAACAAACATAGGAATTAAGCATATGCGAATGGAGGGTAGTTAGTGATGAGGTGTCCCGGTGGTAGTTGCTGTTAACTACCAGCCCTCAAGGATAAAAAGGGACCCCCCCATTCATTTGAGAGTACCATGTAGAGTCTGTATCATCTAGTCCATGTACTATATATTGCCCAATGCAAATAGGTCTATAATGTCAATTATGTACAAACAATATTAATGCAATGACCATTCATCCTTCATCTATGTGTTGTAGGTATTCTGTGTGATGCTATTTCTGAAGTAGAGTAGAATTGTGGGTTGTCATTCCAGATTCTATTTGTAGGTACAAATCCAGAGTTGCAGTCTAGAAAGCACCAAAACCCTACTAACCACTCTCTTATGCAAACAAGGGTGCATAGATTAACACTAACAGTTTGGACAGTTGTAGCTTCAAAACATGTGTCCATTTTCATGATCATAGGTTGTAAATCTTGGAACTAGAGTCAACAAGATGTAAATGATATGTGGCTTAAGAAACATTTACTGTTCAACATCAAAAAATAGATCTATGGGTTTTAATTTTTCCATTTGTCTGCTAAATTTTATAGTTCCATCCTGGAAATTAGATTGACTTCAAAACAAATTTAAGGTGTTTTTTAGCTTTGTTTTAAACCAAATAAGAGGTTTCTATTGTTTTCAAATATGTCCAATATATTCGAGTTGTCCAAGATGCTCAAGGAAAGTAACAGACTAGCCTAAAGAGGATAAAATGAAAAGCAGATCAGAAACATCACTAGGTAATGGAGAAAACACTAGCAACATAAGAGGCATTATTGCCCCCTATGTGCTTTACAGACTCGATGACAATTATTAAGAGAATGTATTACAAATATTTCAACCCAAGCCCACTCTAGAAAATTACCAGTTTGCTCAGATTGTTAAACTGGTTCAACTTCTTTCCACTTTTCCCATAATATGTTGCACTTGTGTGTGCACATATATGAACATAAGCAAACATTTATAAATGACATTCCTTTCTGATGTTATCTACAACAAAATACCTTAGATATATTCAAAGTGCAGATCACATGCAAACGACAAATTCAGGTGGAACAAGATTGGACAAAGGAAATTTATTTACCCTCTCTCATTAGCTACTTAGCAATATTTCAGTGTTGAGACATACTCGGAATCAAAATATTGATGTTCTTTCTGCAGTGCATCTTCAATATATTCAAGATCTTTTAACCTTCTTTGTGCATCTATATGATTGTTTATTTGTTCTACTGAAAATGTATTGGCTTCCTCCAAAGCTGATTCTGTGGCAAGAGCTTTTTGCTCATTATCAGCTACGATCTCCTGGGATTGAGCAATCTTATCATTGGACTCAAAATTGACTTCTTTCAATTTAGAATGTAGAGCACGAAAAGCCTTCTCAAGCTGCAAATGAAGAAAGTGCCAAGGCCTGAATATTACAACCATTGCAAAAAGGAAAAGAGGAACCCAAAGAAACATTGAATAAATTCCAAATGATTCAGATGTACTGACAATGCACAATGAATATCACTAGTTACTATTGATCATTCATTGTGTTATATATTAATAACAATGCATTTACATGGACAAATAAACCTCATAAGTTGTGCAAGTCCATGACTGTTTCAAGAACCCTTTTTTCATTTACTACTACATGCTAATATCTACTAATCATCTTTTAAAGATACACGACCACAAAATTTTAACTTGAATTACTAACAGTTTCTCAAATCCAAACACATTGTATTAGAGTCATCATGATAATAACAATCTTATCACATACAGCCAATTATATGCAAGATTCCTTCATTAAAGGAAAAGTGGAATATGCAGCATTAAATACTAATCAGAACAGTGGTTCAAACATTGCGATGATGTGCTCCATTCATATATTAAAGTGATTTCAACATGCATATCCAGGTGATTGAAGCTCCTGAATACAAGCAAGAGAACCAAAAAAAAAAAAGTTAAGTGTCGATGTTAGCAGGACTGTGTTGCTAATTATGATCAGGAATACTCGTTTGCTTTGTATATATCCCACATGGTACCCCTATTGTCTTCAATATAATTTAGTAAAATCCTATAAGCATGCCATTTCTTCATGGAAAGTCAACACAACACTGGCCTATGTATACATGCATAAAAGTTGTCAGTTGAGTGGCATTTGCACCTCCCTTCCTTGATGGTCTCTCACCTCAGTCTTGATAGCAGCATTAAAAATCTTGAAGAGTAATAGTTTCCCATGGTTCTGAATTTTGACTAGTAGCTTAAGGTGCTTAGATGTGTGTATGTGTATATATTTGTTTTCCCTTTCATTTTAATGATATTGAGGACAGAAGGGAAATGCAATTTTAGTGCATTTTAGAAAATGGCCTGAAATGAACTCAACCTGTTCAGTAGGCTTAAAATTGGTGGTTCAAACCAAGCTGAACGTGGTAACTATGAAGGATATCTATCATCGCATATGGCTTGGTGTGGTCTCTACTCATGCCAGATCTAATGTATTTTATTTTTGTCTCTTTTTGACATACTCTATATTGTTTAACCATGGAGTCTATAATGCCTCCTTAATTGTGATCAATTTCAATAAAAAAATTTAAATTTTTCATCTTGTAAAATAAATTTGTAGTTTTAAATGATTACAAAAAGAGAACTGTTAGAAAAAGTCACCTATGCTCACAAGGAATTCCACAAAAAGGTCAGCAGCTCAAAAACTAAACTTTACACACAACACATTTGGGATCTTCCTTCCCTAATGATCATTGAATATGACAACCATTTTTGCAACAAGATGCAATTACAGTATAGAACAATCATTTAATGCGAGCAACACATAGGAGAAACTGTGTGATAAAGAATATTTTTAATATCAAGAATGATTTATGAATATTACTATCAGCATATACCATTTACATGTGTGTGTGTTTGTGTGTGTGTGTGTGTGTGTGTGTGAGAGAGAGAGAGAGAGAGATGACAAACAATTACCCATGAAAAGAAATGTAAAATAAATGGCATGCCTACAAGAAGGAAACAATTTTCTCTTTTCAATGCAAAAGACTTAAATATTCCCAGCAGAAATTATCTTTCATACCCATCTCAATTGTAGTTAATCATGCAAAGAACATACAAAATTGTGAAGAAAGCAGAGAAGGAATAAATGCATGCACCAAAATATTTTACATGGACTACAAAGAAATCATACATCATAGACACAATGTTTCTCAACCGCCAAGGAACTCTTTAAACTTTCCTCATGCTTTGCAGATTCGTTTAAGGCAATCAGATGTGCAGCTTGCTGTTGTGTCAATCGGCTTTGTGCTTCAGTTAGTGAAGTCTGCAACCATTTACAATTAGTTGTCCAATCATTACGCTCAATCAAAAGGAGACCCATGTTATGTTGATAACCATGGAGCTGCAAAATCAACATGAAAGCAACAATTAGTTTCAATGGAAAAAAATCTCTCTGCTATGACAAATTAACAGTATTATATATATATATATATATATATATATATATATATATATATATATATATATATATCATAAAGTATGATTCTATCCAATAACCCCAGCAACCTGGAATATAATAACATACACATGTGGAAATGCCTGCTCTTTGGATGTTAGATGACGAAAGAGGGGAATTAGATCCCGTGGAGGCCAGGCTAGCTCAATTGCTGCAGCTTGAAGAAGACAGGGAAAAGGCCTATGAAGTTTTCATGAAACACATGGAGACCACCCGAAACTGGTTTATGAAGAAAGCCACTGTCCATAATTTCCGAGTCGGAGATCTAGTATGGAAATGGGATGCATGGAAGGCCAAGATGGGAAATCACGATAAGTTCAACGCCTTCTGGGAAGGTTTATTCGAAATTTCCAAGGTTAATTAGGCGAATTCCTTTATCCTAAAGGATATGATTGGTCAAATTCTGCCCATCCCGGTCAATGGCCTTCACCTGAAGGACTATCGCCGTTAAAAGAGGTACCGAAAAGTTTCACCCTTGTACATAGCTTTTGTTTCCTGTTTTTGTTAGTTTGCGTGTACATATTTATTCCAAGTCCTTTTAGAGTCAGAAGCAGAATCGGGACAGGTTCGTAGCTTTGGCTGCAAGGCAGATAGGTTTCGGTTTGAAAAGGTTGAGCTTCACCAAATGCCTAAGCACAACAGTGCGCTTCGCAAATTTTCGGGCAAAGCAGCCGTTATCGGCAGGAACGCTGTGAAATACCTTAATGCCTGACAAGGCAGGTCAAGTATAAAGGTGCCCGGAATCAAGAAGTCCCTCTTACCAGGCCAGCTCTAAAAATCATATAAGGATCACAACAGGATGAGCTTCGCATCATGGAGGCAGCGCTTCACCGATTCTCAAACACAGGAAGAAGGTTCGCACAACCCAAAGTCAAGGAAAGAAACAAAAGGACGCTTCGCCAAGTCACTAAGGGAAATAGAAGCTTCGCCCATTTTCGTGCCGAAGTGGCGCTTCGGCCAAGTGCTCCGCAAAACAGCAAGCGTGAGGAGAATGACACAAAGTATACCTAACAAACAACATTTATGAATGCCCGCTTCGCTCACTCTCGATGTTGGAAAGCCTACTTCGGGCCAAGGGGACGCCGAACCTCCGATTCGTTCCAAAATCCAGCGAAGCGGCATCTTCCTTGCAAACCTGTGACTGAAAAACGCAAAGAAAGTTCAAAAGGGTAGGTTCGGAGAAGTCCCACTTCGCTATTTTTTATGTTTAAAGCCCGCTTCGGGCGTAAGGCCAGCCGAACCTCTGGTTTGCCCCAAATTCTAGCGAAGTAACGAAATCCTTGCAAAAGCTCCGAGAAACATATAAAGGCCCGCTTCAGGCACCTTAGGGGCCAAAGTAGAGCTTCGCCCAAATTTTGGCTGAAGCGCCCGATTCAAGTCGTTAGAGAACAAACGACACGTTTGAAAATGTGCCTCGGGGCACGTGCGAGGATGGCAGCCACTGTTAAAGTTCCAAGGAGCGCGAAGTAAATGCGAGGGGGCAGCATACGTCCCAAGAGAATTCAGTTAAGGTAGAAACTTGTGCCTTGGGGAATTATGACGAGGATTTGAGGCTTCGAGACAGGGTCGGATCCCACAGGTACCTTGGTCTGCATAGATGGTGCTGAACCACCAATCAAAAGGCAATGCGATCCCCTCCAAGCAGATTTGGGCATTTTTTTCTAGTAGGTGCCATTAATAGGGTGACTTCGGTGTTTGCTTATAAAAGGGACGCATCTCCAACATAGAGTTTCATCATCCAGGGGGAAATGGGTAGTAAAAGGGCCGGCTGGGTCAATAAAATACAAGAATTTGATATTGAAATTCGACCCACCAAACTGGTTTGCGGCCACGCATTGTGCCAGGAATTAGCAAAGAGTATAGTTGCCGAAGTGACAGCATGCCAATGGGACGACCCAGTGGCGGAAGACAGCCTCACTGATCAATCTACGAGTGAGGAATACTGGAAATATGAGATCATTAGATACTTCAACACTGGGAGATGTCCCAAGCATTTAAACGCCTCATAGTGAAGAAGATTCAGGATGCAATCTCGTCGATATGTCTTACACCCTGAAGGGTTGTTCTTTAGATATATTGATGGTGTCCTTCTGAGATGCATCAGGGGAGCTGAAAAAGAAAAAATCCTCAATGAATTTCATTCTGGGATATCAGGAGGCCACTTCGCCGGAAGGCCAATGACTTTAAAAGTAATCAGGGTAGGCTATTATTGGCCCACTATCTTTGCCGATGCTTTTGCAGTCTACCGAAGGTGTGAGCAATGTCAAAGGTTCGCTGACCGGAATAAAAATGCATCGATGCCCCCCTCCAACCGATACAAGTCGAAGCACCCTTCCAGCAATGGGGGTTGGATTTTGTTGGGGTAATATCTCCAAATTCCTCAGTGGGACACAAGTTCTTTTTTACCGCGATGGATTATTTTACCAGGTGGGCCGAAGCAGTGCCCAGGAAACATGCGGATCAAGAAACAATCATCACATTTTTGGAAGGTTTAATAACTCGTTTTGGGGTCCCAGAAGCAATAGTGACAGATAACGGACCAGGGTTCATAGGCACCAAGATCAACGAGTTTGCCTACAAGTATGGGATCTATCTCAAGGCCACTTCAAACTACTATCCGCAAGGTAATGGGTTAGCAGGATCAACAAACAAAAATTTGTTGAAGATCCTGAAGAAGCTTCTGGGAACAAACAAAAGAACCTGGTACTTGCTCTTGAATCAAGCTCTGTGGGCTGATCGGATCTCCATCCAAAAATCAGTTAAAACTTCGTCGTACGCGCTGGTCTATGGAAAGGAGGTTGTTTTGCCTACAAATGTGGAAATGCCTGCTCTTTGGATGTTAGATGACGAAAGAGGGGAATTAGATCCCGTGGAGGCCATAATAGCTTAATTGCTACAACTTGAAGAAGACAGGGAAAAGGCCTATGAAGTTTTCATGAAACACACGGAGACCACCCGAAACTGGTTTATGAAGAAAGCCACTGCCCGTAATTTTCGATTCGAAGACCTAGTATGGAAATGGGATGCATGGAAGGCCAAGATGGGAAATCACGATAAGTTCGACGCCTTCTGGGAAGGTCTATTCAAAATTTCCAAGGTTAATTAGGCGAATTCCTTTATCTTGAAGGATATGACTGGTCAAATTCTGCCCATCCTGGTCAATGTCCTTCACCTAAAGGCCTATTGCCGTTAAAAGAGGTACCGAAAAGTTTCACCCCTGTACATAGCTTTTGTTTTCTGTTTTTGTTATTTTGCATGTACATATTTATTCCAAGTCCTTTTAGAGTCAGAAGCAGAATCGGGACAGGTTCGCGGCTTTGGCTACAAGGCAGATAGGTTTCGGTTTGAAAAGGAGGAGCTTCGCCAAATGCCTAAGCACAACAGTGCACTTCGCAAATTTTTGGCCGAAGCAACCGTTATCAACAGGAACGTTGTGAAATACCTTAATGCCCGACAAGGCAGGTCAAGTATAAATATGCCCGGAATCAAGAAGTCCCTATTACCAGGCCAACTCTAAAAATCATATAAGGATCGCGTCAGGATGAGCTTCGCGTCATGGAGGTAGCGCTTCACCGATTCTCAAACATAGGAAGAAGGTTCGCACAGCCCAAAGTCAAGGAAAGAAACAGAAGGACGCTTCGCCAAGTCACTAAGGGAAATAGAAGCTTCGCCCATTTTCGTGCCGAAGTGGCGCTTCGGCCAAGTGCTCCGCAAAACAGCAAGCGTGAAGAGAATGACATGAAGTACACCTAACAAACAACATCTACGAATGCCTGCTTCGCTCACTCTCGATGTTGGAAAGCCTACTTCGGGCCAAGGGGATGCCAAACCTCCGGTTCGTTCTAAAATCCAGCGAAGCGGCATCTTCCTTGCGAAGCTGTGAGGGAAAAACGCAAAGAAAGTCCGAAAGGGTAGGTTTGAAGAAGTTCCACTTCGCTATTTTTATGTTTAAAGCCCGCTTTGGGCTTAAGGCCAGTCGAACCTCCGGTTCGCCCCAAATTCTAGCGAAGTAACGAAATCCTTGCAAAAGGGCCGAGAAACATATAAAGGCCCGCTTCGGGCACCTTAGGGGCCGAAGTAGAGCTTCGCTCAAATTTTGGCCGAAGCGCCTGATTCAAGCCGTTAGAGAACAAAAGACACGTTTGAAAATGTGCCTCGGGGCACGTGCGAGGATGGCGGCCACTGTTAAAGTTCCAAGGCGCGTGAAGTAAATGCGAGGCGACGACACACGTCCCAAGAGAATTTAGTTAAGGTAGAAACTTGTGCCTTGGGGAATTATGACGAGGATTTGAGGCTTCGAGACAGGGTCGGATCCCACAGGTACCTTGGTCTGCGTAGACGGCGCTGAACCACCAATCAAAAGGCAATGCGATCCCCTCCAGGACGATTTGGGCATTTATTTCTTGTAGGTGCCATTAATAGGGTGACTTCGGCGCTTGCTTGTAAAAGGGACGCATCTCCAACGTAGAGTTTCATCATCCAGGGAGAAATGGGTAGTAAAAAGGCCGGCTGGGTCAATAAAATACAAGAATTTGATATTGAAATTCGACCCACCAAACTGGTTCGCAGCCGCGCATTGTGCCAGGAATTAGCAAAGAGTATAGCTGCCGAAGTGACAGCATGCCAATGGGACGACCCAGTGGCGGAAGACAGCCTCGCCGATCAATCTACGGGCGAGGAAGACTGGACTGATGAGATCATTAGATACTTCAACACTGGGAGATGTCCCGAGCATTTAAATGCCTCACAGCGAAGGAGATTCAGGATGCAATCTCGCCGATATGTCCTGCGCCCCGAAGGGTTGTTCTTTAGAAACATTGATGGTGTCCTTCTGAGATGCATCAGGGGAGCTGAAAAGGAAAAAATCCTCAATGAATTTCATTCTGGGATATCAGGAGGCCACTTCGCCGGAAGGCCAATGACTTTAAAAGTAATCAGGGTAGGCTATTATTGGCCCACTATCTTTGCCGATGCTTTTGCAGTCTACCAAAGGTGTGAGCAATGTCAAAGGTTCGCTGGCCGGAATAAAAATGCGTCGATGCCCCTCCAACCGATACAAGTCGAAGCACCCTTCCAGCAATGGGGGTTGGATTTTGTAGGGGTAATATCGCCAAATTCCTCAGCGGGACACAAGTTCATTTTGATCGCGACGGATTATTTTACCAGGTGGGCCGAAGCAGTGCCCACGAAACATGCAGATCAAGAAACAGTCATCACATTTTTGGAAGGTTTAATAACCCGCTTCGGGGTCCCAGAAGCAATAGTGACAGATAACGGCCCGGGGTTCATAGGCGCCAAGATCAACGAGTTTGCCTGCAAGTATGGGATCTATCTCAAGGCCACTTCAAACTACTATCCGCAAGGTAATGGGTTAGCAGAATCAACAAACAAAAATCTGTTGAATATCCTGAAGAAGCTTCTGGAAACAAACAAAAGAACCTGGCACTTGCTCTTGGATCAAGCTCTGTGGGCCGATCGGATCTCCATCAAAAAATCAATTAAAACTTCGCCGTACGCGCTGGTCTATGGAAAGGAGGTTGTTTTGCCTACACATGTGGAGATGCCTGCTCTTTGGATGTTAGATGACGAAAGAGGGGAATTAGATCCCGTGGAGGCCAGGCTAGCTCAATTGCTGCAGCTTGAAGAAGACAGGGAAAAGGCCTATGAAGTTTTCATGAAACACACGGAGACCACCCGAAACTGGTTTATGAAGAAAGCCACTGCCCATAATTTTCGAGTCGGAGACCTAGTATGGAAATGGGATGCATGGAAGGCCAAGCCGGGAAATCACGATAAGTTTGACACCTTCTGGGAAGGTCCATTCGAAATTTCCCAGGTTAATCAGGCGAATTCCTTTATCCTGAAGGATATGACTGGTCAAATTCTGCCCATCCCGGTCAACGGCCTTCACCTGAAGGCCTATCACCGTTAAAGAGGTACCGAAAAGTTTCACCCCTGTACATAGCTTTTGTTTCCTGTTTTTCGTTGTTTTGCTTGTACATATTTATTCCAAGTCCTTTTAGAGTCAGAAGCAGAATCGGGACAGGTTCGCAGCTTTGGCTGCAAGGCAGATAGGTTTCGGTTTGAAAAGGTTGAGCTTCGCCAAATGCCTAAGCACAACAGTGCACTTCGCAAATTTTCGGGCGAAGCAGCCATTATCAGCAGGAACGTTGCGAAATACCTTAATGCCCGACAAGGTAGGTCAAGTATAAAGGCGCCCGGAATCAAGAAGTCCCTCTTACCGGGCCAACTCTAAAAATCACATAAGGATCGCGTCAGGATGAGCTTCGCGTCATGGAGGCAGCGCTTCACCGATTCTCAAACACAGGAAGAAGGTTCGCACAGCCCAGAGTCAAGGAAAGAAACAGAAGGACGCTTCGCCAAGTCACTAAGGGAAATAGAAGCTTCGCCCATTTTCGTGCCGAAGTGGCGCTTCGGCCAAGTGCTCAGCGAAGTAGCAAGTGTGAAGAGAATGATGCGAAGTATACCTAAGGAACAACATCTACAAATCCCCGCTTCGCTCATTCTCGATGTTGGAAAGCCTACTTCGGGCCAAGGGGACGCCGAACCTCCGGTTCGCTCCAAAATCCAACGAAGCGGCATCTTCCTTGCGAAGCCATGAGGGAAAAACGCAAAGAAAGTCTGAAGGGGTAGGTTCGGCGAAGTCCCACTTCGCTATTTTTTATGTTTAAAACCCGCTTTGGGCGTAAGGCCCCCAAATTCTAGCGAAGTAATGAAATCCTTGCAAAAGCGCCGAGAAACATATAAAGGCCCGCTTCGGGCACCTTAGGGGCCGAAGTAGAGCTTCGCTCAAATTTTGGCCGAAGCACCCGATTCAAGCCTCTGGGCGCGTGCGAGGATGGCGGCCACTGTTAAAGTTCCAAGGCGTGCGAAGTAAATGCAAGGGGGTGGCACACGTCCCAAGAGAATTTAGTTAAGGTAAAAACTCGTGCCTTGGGGAATTATGACGAGGATTTGAGGCTTCGAGACAGGGTCAGATCCCAAAGGTACCTTGGTCTGCGTAGACGGCGCTGAACCACCAATCAAAAGGCAATGCGATCCCCTCCAGCCCGATTTGGGCATTTATTTCTAGTAGGTGCCATTAATGGGGTGACTTCGGCGCTTGCTTATAAAAGGGACGCATCTCCAACGTAGAGTTATTTATCCTCTGGTTAATGGTTTGCGAAGAGCTTAGAAAGTTGGCAAAGCCCTGCCAAGACTCTGCTACAATTCTGCTAGCCAACCTGTTGAGCTGTTTCCACCAGAACACTGTACTTGTCCGTAAGCTGTGATGTGGAAGAAAGCTATTGAAAAAGAAAAGACGCCGAGGGACGGGGGCGCAGAGAGGACAAAGAAGTCTAAAGAAGAAAAGAAGCACAGGCCAAAGAAGGCCGAGCCCTACGTCCTGGCCGAGAAACAGATTATGGAGGATGAAGAGTCAGAGGAAGAAGGGCCAGTAGACCCGCCCATCGACAGGTGGGAGGGCATTAAGGATACTGAGCTTTCCAAGGGCGTTCTTGAGCTTCGGCAAACAATTGATGATATGCGGGGCCGACTGTCCACGGAGCATAGGAGGACCGTCGCCTATTACTCGCAATTGTACTGGTACTTATGTACCCCGGTGCACAATTGCCCTGAGCTAATCTATGCAATTGCCCAGAACTACCAGCCTCTAACCAGGCAAGTCTGCGACGCTGCTGGAAATAATCTCTTCTCAATTTATCGCGGTGATATACAGGAGGCCTTCGCTCCTCGGCAGGGGCCACCCCAGGGATACACAGTCAGGAATGTTAACATAAATGAGCAAACGGGCAGGTATGTCCCCGCTCCTTATATGACGCAGTTCATGGAGGGACAATTGAAAGAGGGGCTCCCAGCCGGCAAACTACCCAAGATGTCGTTGCCCCTAGAGAAATTCAAGTACCCAGATATCTTCTCCATTCTAGCTTGGGTGGCGGGCCTATCCTCGGACGCCGCAGTATACCCCTGGCAAGTCTCCCTTGCCGAATACGTTTCTCACGGGGAATTCTATGCTCCAGACCCAGCAAGGCCGAACACCAACCCAGTATTTTTTGACTGGGCAGAATGGGTAGCCCGAACCCTGCATACCAGGCTGGCGAATTTGAAGAATGCAGGAGCGGACCAGTACTTCGGGCCATGCTCTTTTCTAGTCTAGCTATTCTTTTATTATACTTACAACCAGTTTCCCCATATTGTTGTCAACTGTGTTGACAAGAATGGAGTCCCGCTACCGGTCTACCAATGGACTTCGGTTCTAGCGAAGACTGAGTCTTATTATGTCTTCAATCAACAGTTTTTGGGACGCGCCCTAGAGCTTATGAACAACTCGTCCTCGAGTACTCGCATTGCTCAGAGATACCGTCATTCACAGAAGGCTGGGCGATGTTTTCCAGTTGATGCAGGGGTTGGTGGTTCGCATATTTGGGTTTATTGGTAAACCCTTTCTCCTTCCATATTACACTTCTGAATACTTGTTTTCATTAGAAGTCGCTCGTCAGAGCGACTATACAGATCAGATTTATGGTCACGGCAGAAAATGGGGACACATTTGTGATTTCCCTTTCAAGATGGGCGTCATTGAAGTCTTCATCACCTCGCAACATGCTTATCTAGCGATGAAGCTCGCTGACTTCGGTTTGCTGGAAATTCCCCAACGTTGGTTGTACGACCCCTTGGGAGTGATAAGGGATTTTCTCAGGTTTAAAAATTTTCATAACTGCCCACATCCCGAAATCGTGGAACAGCGTAACAATCCGACGGGGAGGGATCTAGAGTGGCACATCGAGCGCATGCAGGCTCTGCCCCCGTGGCACGATTTTTACCCAATTGAAGCAGAATACGTTCCAGCTCGGCATCCATTCCCAGACCCTGATTCGGCGTTCTGGAAGAAAATGACAAAGAATTTGAAAGGATGGTCCGAAGAGAAGTTGACGGAGTGGTGGATAATGAGGGTTCACCATCGAAAGCAGAAATCCGACACCTTTCTCCTCATCGACGGGGATTTTAGTAAAAAATATGACGCCAACTACAATTCCTGGCAGCCCATCTCCTTCGCGGACTTTGTACCCCCTAGTGCCCCAGGCTCTGGCGAGAGCCCAAAGAGGATTGAAGAAGCGTCTGAGCATTCAGATGAAGAAGAACGTGGGGAGACACAACAAGTGCAACGGGTTGAACCGATGGCGGAATCTAGTCAGGCTGCCGAGGAGGATGTGCAGCAGTTGGAAAAGAAAAAGAAGAAAAGAAAAAAGGTTGCGGAAGTACAAATGCCCCCTCCACACCCGAAGCGGCCCCGAACCAAACCTTCTGGTTCTGTCAGCGAGCATCCTTCTGAAGGTCCCACTAATACAAGCGTTGGCGATGCTGCACTCGAGCCCCTGCTGCAGAAGGAGAAAGAGGTTATCAATGTTGAAAGCGAGATCGTCAACGTGGAAGATGACACCCAGGAGGAGGAGGACGTCAATGAGCAAGGAGTAGGAGATGGCGGAAAACCAGAGGAAGAGACCAGTCAGGGTCCAAACACGCAGGACTTCGCCTCCACCGCTCTTATTGAAGAGCACGAAGGTACGCGCCCTCCCTCCCCTTCTCTCTCTTCTGAAATTCTTTCTGTAGTAGCCCCGACCGATAGGCCTTCAATGTCTACCCTGTCTCCTGGCAGCAACCCCCAATCAACCGGTTCTCTTGATGTTTCGCGACCATTGGTTGAAGAAGTTTCACTTTCCATTGCCCCCAATTTACGCAAGCCGCATTCGGCACTTACGCTGCTGCCCCCAATGCCTTCACGTCTTTTGTACTACTTGGTCGGGGCACCACTAGCCAACCACCATCTGTCTGTTCCGACCTCGCAGTTTTCGAACCGCCTGGGGGCGATTCTTCGCTCCCAGCCCCTAATAGCCCAATCATGGCAGTGCAGCCCGTCACCTCGCCCTTAGCCGCAGAAGTGCCCACTACCCCTGTCACCAATCCGTCTAGTGGGGACTATCCCCATCAAGCTCTGTACCTGTACACTCCCATGGTTGGAGATCCAACATCTTTGGATTCTGAGTTGACAATGATTGAAGAGCGCTCTCTAGCGGAGAGCTTGCTTCGGGCCCGACGAAGCACAGACAAGTACCTCAAGGATGCCAGAAAGAGAAGAGCCCGAGCCCCAGCCACAGTTGAGAAATGCGCTGTATTTGACCAGCAGGGGATGAAACTCCACAAAGTGAAGAAGGTGTCGAAGGTCCAAAAACCTGTAGAAGAGATGACACCTTCGGATTACTCATATTATGAGACCGTGAAGGATCTGGAAAAGTTGGATGTAGGGCATGAGACAGGGTCCATGCACGTGAAAATTGACTCAATGTACCTCCACGCCAAGCATCTCAATGAGCGCCGCTACGAAATAGAGAACACCAACATGCAGCTGGAAGAAAAGCTGGCGAGGGCTCACGCCCAACTAGAAGAACCTCAGAAGGAGTCCAAACAGATGAAGCAGGAGGTGACGGTCCTCAAACAGCAGATAGCCGAGCTCCAAAACGCTGCCGAGCATCACCAAAAAGCACACCAAGAAGCAGAGGAGAGGGCGAAGAAGCTTGAAGCCCGAATCAGTGAGATGCGGCAGCAGTTGGATGAAAAGGAGACAAGTGTGGAGCTCTTCAACAGAGACAGAATCAAGAGCATACGTGCTCATTTGCTAAGAAACTTCAGGTCTCGGGCCTCCAGTGCCCTGTCTATTCTTTTGTATATCACCGAAGCCCAGCACGCTTCTTTGCAGGATGGGCCAATTGTTGATGAAATAATGAAAGAAATACGGCGCCGGCTAAGTCTAGCCTTTGAGGCGCAAAACATTAAATACCAAGATTTACAGGTCCCTGCCATGAGCCGGACCGCGAGAGACTGGTCCACTGTTCAATCTACCGTCCGCGCCTTTTTCTCGAAATTGAAAAAAGCTCAAAAGGCCAAAAGGTTGATGGACGCGTTTGAGCAGGAGCAACGCACTTCCCTGACATATTTTCAGAATCTCTCGCGATTAGGCTTTCCCGGATTCACAGATGATGATGGGAACCTTTTATCAAAGGAGGAGCTCAAGCCAGTATGGCTTGCTTTTGAAAGTGACACCTCGGAGATAGATAGTTGGGTGGACCCAATAACGGAGGCACAAGTGACAGACTTCATCTTCAGGTATTGCCAGATTGAAGCCTGCTTAGCTGATTTGGGCGAGCGAGCCAAACACGCCGATATTGACCAGATCCAGCGATTCCACGTGTTGGTTAAGTCGCTTCAAGACCGTGAACCCTTTCAGGAGGGGGCCTGGGCCCACATCCGCCGAACTGTAGAACGCATCCGCGATCGTCTTCCCCAGCAGCCAGAGCATGAGCAGGAGCAAGGCGAGAGAGAGGGAGAAGAAGGAGAAGTATCAGGAGAAAAACCCCTTGAGGTCGAGGAGCAACAAGAAGGGAGAGGAGGTGACTCCGAACCCAATGGATGAAGGCTAGGGGTCCGTGCATCGAGGCGAGCTCGATACCCCGCGAGCCGCCAGGAATGTTGACCATTTTGTCACATTTCATTCAAGGGGTAAAATTTTGAAATACTATTTATATTTAGACTTTCCTTCTCCTCCACGTCTTGTTTTTTCTGCTTTTCTGTTGTTTTCATGATGTCTCGGCACAACCAGTTCCCACATTTTGGCGGCCACATATCAATTTTTGTCATAGGAGCAGCTTCGCTAACAGAGCAGGCGGAAAAGGGAAGCTTCGCTGAGGAAAGATAGTCAAAAGCCCATTTTGAGCAGAAAAGGTTCTAAGGCATGAGGGGCACTTCGCCCACAAGACTGCCGAAGCTGCTACTTCGGGCGATATGATTGCGAAGCTCCAGTTTTGGTTTGATCGCAAAGTGTAAGGCAGACGGGCCGCTTCGCTAGAAACGATGTCGAAGTGCCACTTCGGCCCACTACCCCGGCGAACCATCTCTTAGAAGCTGTTACTTCGGGCCTTAGCTCAACGAAGCATCTACTTCGGATGCTTGACCAGCGAACCTCCCACTTCGGTCACCCCATTGCCGAAGCTCTACTTGGGAAGTGGGAAAAACTTCTAAGGCAAAAGGGGAGCTTCGGCCAAAGCTTCCCCGAACTGTCACTTCGGGACCCGATCGCTGCGAAGTACCCATCCGAGGCGAAGGAAGAAGATTTTGTTGCACCCCGCCAACAGTAGCCAGCCACTTCGGGCAAACTCCTTGCCGAAGTAGCACTTCGGCCCCCTTCTTTGGCGAAGCACCTATTTTCCGGCGAAGCAGCAGAACAGGGAGTTGGGTCGCCCCGTCTTCTATGGCGAAGCTGGCTACTTCGGCCAGAATCAGGTTAAGTGCCTACTTCGGCTGGTTCTTCTTGCGAAGCTTCTTCCATGGCCAGATTTCAGCGAACCACCCCCTCATGAGGCCATTTTGACTTAGTAGATTTTGTCTCCCCTCCTGGCCTTCATTTCGAGCCTTAACCCAGCGAAGCAGATACTTCGGATGTAAACTGGGCGAACCTCCCCCTTTTGTTGCGATTCAGGCCGTATTCTAGCGAAGCTCCCCCAAAGCCGCTTCTGACAACGGTGCTACTCCCGAGGGGCACACATCCAAAGGCGGGGTATGAATCCTAGGCACGTTCGCGGCGCATAAATGCAAATTTCCCCGCCTAATGCGGCCCTGCAACTAATTGTAGTAATAGGATGGGAAGTTTCAATTGTAGAAGTAAGGCGAGCATCATTTTCGGAGCCGCCCTAGCGTCCTTGTAGATCTGGTTCATTAATGGCTCAGAGGGAGGGTCCTCTATAAAAACCCAGTCATTGTAATGAAAAAAAGGGGGGGAACATATTGCTAAAGAGCTGTTGTAGCTAAACGTTTTGCATCAATATAGAGGATCTTTGGCTCTGAATCTGCGTCTTCTTTGTATGCTGCCTCTGGCAAGTATTTCTGTTTTTCATTTATTTTTCTGATTGCTGTAATTCTGAAAGCTGGATTTTAGCATTGGACCCCCTTAAAGTTGGTAAATTGCTAGAAGATAAGTGTGTTTGGAATTCTTTTAGAGGATACATAGAGAAGCATATGCAGTTTCAGTTTCTGTTACATTTTCTGTATTGATTGTTGTTGGTTTAGATACGGACTAGTTATTGTGTTGCTTGTTCTTTCCCACTGCAATATCAAGCTATTTACATCTCTTTCTGTACTTTTTAATCTCTTTCCTGTACCCTTATCTTAAAACCCCAGTAGTTTAGAATAGGAGCCGGCCTTCTCCGGAGATTGGCACGGGGGCATCTCTTCCCTCCGACCTTTCAAGGTTGGTCTAGGTCTAGGGCGCGTAGACATACAAAATCCTTTCCTGTGGCGGATTTGTGACCAACAGGTGCCAGTTAAAATTAACTGTTGTTCAGGTAGGATATGTGTCAAATTTAACTTGTGAGATGTATATTTGTAGTGGTTGATGGTAATACTCTCCGGAAGCTCCATTTTCACCTCTTCTGGTAGCTCCTTTATTCCAATCATACTTGTCACACCCCCAACTTGCATATCCCATGGCTGTTTTTTATAAATTTCAGCGAGCTTCTTTGTCCTCTCTCCATCTTGAGCCCACTATACTGCTTTCTCCATTTCATTATAAACCATGGACCACCATTGCCTTAGCTGTCCTACACAGCCCATCCTAAACTGTAGTCATGCAGAATCAAAAACCTGCATCATCTTCCCAAAGAATTCATCAACTTGATCATCTGTTTGAGTTCCTTCTTCAGCAGACAACCCAAAATTAGGCACTTCAATAATAAAATGCTTGCCTGGTACTTGAAGTGTCTCCTCCTCTTCCTATTCCATGCTTAGATCTTCCCTATTTTCTTCCCACTGAATAGGTTGTACTATAGTTTGTTCTTGCAGCTCTGGCTGATTTTCAACACTAAGTGACTTTTGGCCACTACCACCTCTCCTAATAATTCGGTATTTTTCCTTCTTCTTCTGAGGCTCTTGTGTAATTTCAACCTCCTTGCCCCTTTCTAGATCTTCAGCTTCTTCTAGCACCTCTATATCCTTCAATAGGCCTTGGGCTGCCATTGATAACTTGAACTGCCTCACATTTGGTGTAGGTGGTGACACACTAAAATCTACTTGTTGCACCCATTCAACAAGTTCTAGCAGTTCTTCCTCCACATTGCCTATTACATTCATTTCTTCCTCCTCAACCACCATAGTTTCTTGTACTAATTGTGCCAATTCTTCTTCCTATTGCACAGTCTCTACTAAGGGTTGTTGTTCCTGCATCATCATTCTTTCTTGTTCTCTTTGCCTCCTCGTCCTTATAGGACTGGTTTGCTGCCCTTCTTCCTCCCTTCTTTCTTCTATCCTCTCTTCTCTTCTCTCTTCCACATGTTGCTCTTGCAACAACTCCTCCATTTGTTGTTGTTGGGTTACTTCCTCAATTTCTTGCTGCAATTCAGTCTCTATCCTCTTCTGCCTCTTCTTGTGTCGTGGTGCCAACTCCTCTTTCGACTCCTCACTATCATCTTCTTCAATCAAGTTTGATCTTTGTAGCATTCTTTTGGTTCTTACTTTGATTGGAGTCGTCTTAGTTATTGCACTGCATTTGTCCATCTAAGTATCATAGGTTTGTCTTCTGGCAATTTCCTTGGAGCAATCAACCTTAGAAATTCCATTTTTGTGAAAGACACCACATTAAGCATTATTCCAATGGCGTGGAATACCATCTAAAACATTCTTAGTCTGTCGCCTTAAGAAATTCCTAATACGATATGAAAATATGATGCCCAATCATATTGTACTCCTTCCACAATGCCCTGTACGTATTGAGCTAGCCATACAGGCATTTCAGACGACCTTGTTTCTCTTGATAACTTGGACATCACGATGTTCATGGCACATCACAATTCATCATTCTTTAAGTGGCTCTACTTTATCTCACGACTTCCATCATCGAAAGTCTTACTGACTTCTGCAGGAGTAATAGTTGTGATCTCATGGATTATTTTATTCCACTCCTTTGCATTTGGATGTTCCTTCCATACTGGTATTCCATGCTTCAACAATCCAAACATCCGCCCAAAATTATTTGCTAAGAACATGACTCTAAATTCTCGATCTCCAATATTCACTATACTCACATTCTATTCTGAGTCATAGGAATCAAGCATCTGCAAAAAATAATCTTTAAAGAAGTCCTTATCAAACATTGGAACTTGTGCAATGCAACTCACTCCTACTTTTGTCAATGTAGCTTTCAACCGATGATTTGGTGGGTTATCTTGCCACCATTTCTGGGAGAATTCCCTAGTTGGCTGAATCCATGTTATCTCATTGAGGGGTATCCTCTTTTCCTTCCCTTTCTCAGGTGAATCTCCATGCCTTCTTTAAGATTGAGTCTCCTCCATTTCATGACCGTGTCTTCTTCCTCTTACATGTTCTTCTGGTCCTTGTCTTTCACCTAGTCTATTCTCCTCCTCTAGCCCTCGATGTTCTCTTCTATGTAACGGGTTGGGTGATTATCTGTTCTTCTCTTCTTGTATCTTTGTCCACCATTTCCGAAAACTAATTCTCCCACTCATGCTTCGCTCATCATTCCTCTTTGCTCTCTGTTGTACACTGATTATAATTGTTTAGTTAGTTTATCGTCTTCTATACACCTAGTTTCTTCCTCTTGTACGACAATTCCTTTGATTGTACGATAGTCTTTTTTGCTTGTACAATAGCCTACCTTTAGTCGTACGACAACCTTCTTGTAGTCATATGACAACCTTCCTACATTCGTACGACAGTTTCCACAATAGTCATCCTGCCTTTGTAGTACATTTTTCTCCCTTCAAGTACAAGTATCTTTCTTGTAGTCCTTCCTTCCTAGCACACTTGTATGACTTCCTTATTGAGCCATCTTTCTCCTTGGCTCACTTGTTTGTACGAAAACTTCCTCTACCCTTCCTTGGGCACCCTTCAAAACCCTAGATTGCAACCTGGTCCAAAGCTCTTCAAACAACAGTTGCCCTTCTATGCCAAACATAATATGGGGATTTTTGAAAAATTTAGCCGTCTTTCCCAATTTTTGTATAACATTTCCTTCATCTGTCTAGGTCTTCATTCTTTTCTTCTCCGCACAGGCTTCTCTTCCTTAGCTTTGTTTTCTCTATCTTTTTTGTATTTTCGTATGGTTGTATGGTCAGTTCGTACACCTACAAAACCTTCCTTCATTAGCAGTTAGGGCACTTTTCGATACCCTATTGCAATGCCTGGTAATTTGCTATGGCTTCACTTTTAATTTTCAGCTGCAACTTCTACTATTCACAACATCTCTTCTTGATGTAGACAACAGTGTGTACCTTCCCAAGATGAGGGAATGACAGGTTTCAAAAGAGGGAGGAATGGCAAACTTGACTGGTAAACATAGTGCTAAACTGTGTTGTATATTGCCCAGACGGATATATCAGTCTGCCTAGATGGCTAACTACTATGACTGATTGGCCTTAGACGGATACTAGCAACAGTCACTAATGATTAATCAATGAATGATTGATGACAGGTTAGCCAGACGGCTCAGGCATGATGGATAGGTCTAGACTGATGATGGATACATCTGATGGATAGGTCTAGACTGATGATGGATACATCTGATGGATAGGTCTAAATGGATTGCATCTGACGAATAGGTCTAGACTGATGACGAATACATCTAACGGATAGGTCTAAATGGATTGCACTTGATGGGTGGGTCTAGAAAGATTGCATCTGACGGATGGGTCTAGATAGATTGGTGAAGGCTTCAATTGGATAAGCCAGACAGATGGCTTATGTCGGATAAGCCAGATGGATGGCTTATTTCGGCTTCTACTCATCAATACCTACAACAAATCCCCTGCAAATCTTGGGTCTTCTCCTAGGCAAGTATTCCTGCAAACCTGCATAACATGTTTAACACAAGCCTGATACAAGACTACTCCATAGCATTCATCACAAAGTTAACTGCAACACAGGATGATGTCTTCTCTACAAAATGAGTCTGCACAATAGTTGATCGTTTCTCATTCATGTATGGATGATTACAAAAATTAATGGGGGTGTATTTATAGGGTGGCCTTGGTGGTTACTGTAACCAACCAGGCCCTAATGTCCCCAAATATCCATTTTGTTACAACACTAACTAATCCGCCCAGAACTAACCAGTCTATAACTAATCAGTCTGGAGCGTTACAATTAGTCTACATATTAACTAATTCAGTCATCAACGTAACTAATTAGTCTTATGAATTGATTAATCAGTCCATGATGGTTGATTTGCACAAATTGTCATTATATTCATTATTATTAATCAGTCTGTAACTAAATTGTGACGACTGACTATACATACGTCAAAACATATTACAAAGCATTATATTAAACATTTTATCAAGTCAATATTTATACAAGATGCCAAAACAATATGTAGACATTCTATTGAACACTTCTGAATTTTCATTTCTTGTTGTCTACTTCTATCCTCCCCTTTGAAGTAGTCAATGTCCTCAGTGACTTCCTGCGTTGCCATGTGGGAGTTTCAGCATCCTTTGTCTTAGTAGCCTGGAGTCCTTCCAATTCCTGCACCCGGAGCTTGAAGGCTTCTTGTTCATCGCGAACTCTCTTGGCATAATTGAAATACTTGGCCCATTCAACTCCCATATTGTTGGCCCTATCTTCCATTTCTTGGAGTTTTGACAACAACTCCGATTCGCACTGAATGAAGATTTCCTTCATTTGCTGCGGTGTCAGGGTTGAGGAAGATGGTTTCCTTTGTTCCAGCTCCTCCTTGAGAGCTACTTCGCGCTGTTGTGATTAAAGCAGTTCGCTATGCAATGCCTCCAGTTCATTCTTCCAGGTATTCTCACTCTAATTTTTCTAGGCCAGTAATTCTGTATTCTGTTGTAGAAGCAATTCCTTAGCTGATTTTTGGCACAACATTTCTTCCTCCAAGGACACAATCACTTGCTTCCTTTCACTAAGCTGAATATGAAGGTTCAAAAGTTCCTGCTGTTTCTCCCATTGCAGTTTCCTCCTTGTGAACGCTTCATGCTACGATGCAACAATGAGCGCTCTCCTCCCTAGCCGTCTAATTTATAGCCTCCTCCTCTGACTATTGTCGCCCATGCAACTGCTCTATAACTGCCACTTCTCGCCCTGACTGTTGCCGCCCATGCAACTGCTCTATAACTGCCACTTCTCGCCCTGACTGCTGCATGCACGCCACCTCGTCACCTTGCATGCGATTGTCGTCCCTTCCTTATTTTGTCTTTTTGCTTATTGTCTTTTTATAAATATTTTTTGAACTTCTTCTTTCACAGGCATCTCGTGAAGCGCATGGCAATACCAATCCATACTTCCAATGTTTCAGGTGACATTTCCTCCTGTGGATGACTGAGTTTCTTGACTACTAAAGTCATCATTGCCATATACTGATTTAGTTTGTTGGTGATTTTGACGATTTCCTCGGCTTCGAGGGTTTTCCATCTATGGTTGTTCCTCCCTCCTATCGTTCGCAGTCCTCACAATACACCAGTCTGATCTATCTTGAACTTTTGGACGACTTCTTATTTCTGGACGGGTTCCCTGTCTAAAGTCATCTTGACTGATCCTATCAGTTTGTACCTCTTCATGGCTGATTTCATCAGTCCTGCCACCTCCCTGACTGATTTCGCTAGATCTGCCATTGTCAGGATGGCTCAGTCCTGTTCTACCATCTGCAGGACGAATTTTATCATCATCAGGATGGGTTCTACCATCTCCTTGACTAATTATATCAGTCCTCCCATCCTTAGGACGGATTCTGCCACCTTCATGACTGATTCGATCAGTCTTTCCATCCTCATGAAGGATTATTATACTATCATCAATGTAGCAGAATTTAGTCCTGTTTTGCATTTGATGACTATCTATCCTTCCATCTGCATGGCAGTTTCCTTACCCTTCATCATTCTGATGAATCCTTCATGTGGCTTGTCCTCTGCCTTGAAGTCCACCCTCCTACCTTATATCATCTACCCTTTATTGGCATATCAGATTATGAGCTGTATTTCTTGGAGGTGCTTGATCCCTATTTGGAACCCATTTCTCCCCCAAACCTACTCAAATCGTCCTCCCTCTTTCCAATCGAATCTCCCTTATGTTGGGCTATTGTACTCCCAGCTGCTCAAGATTTGGCTGGTCCCTCGGTCGCTTGTGACAATGTCTTCGGTTTCTACGAGCTCGCTAAGGTAAACTTGATGGTCTATCCTCATGAATTTGTAGTTGTTGGTTGGTTTGGACAATGTTTGCAAATAGCCCTTGTGGTCCATCATGCGGACTAGTCAACCTATGGGTAGCAGGAGGGGAATTTCTTCCTCTCGAGCTACCGGGAAGGAGACCAACTGAAATCCCCCCTTGGTTAGGCACACTTGGGTTGCCCAGAAGTCCTGACGAACTTCCTGGGTTACCCAAGTTGCCTCTATTTCTAGCCTGGTCAATGAGTTCCACTCTAGTGCTTGTTTCTGCACGATCTTGGGTTTTAGGGGTCAATTGCCTTAGAATCCTCAACATTCTATCTGCCCTTATCAATCTTCTTCTCCACCTCACTTCTTCAAAGCATCTTTGAGGTGCACATTGAGCTAAGGCTTCCCTATACTGGTCTGAGAAGGCAGAATCCATGCTTGAATCATTCCCTTCTCCTATAGTATTCATTGGCCAATTTGATGTTTCCTGAACCCTTCTTTGCAATCACCTCACTTCTCTCCTTTGTCTTTGCAATTGATACATAGCAAGCCCTGTAGACAGGAAAATTGATGTCTTTATTTACTGAATCAGTTTTGGTATTATGTGTTATTTTGTAATTGTACGCAAAGTGTTTAACGAAATGTGCGTGCATATATTTTAATTATGTTATAAAGTGAAATTTAATATTGTACATAATAATAAAGTGATGTAAGTCAATTATGTCGGCTAGATTACAAGTTATAAACTATTTTGTCCTGTAGTGGGAAATGACAAGTAAATGCAAGTCAAATGCGTATGAAATGTAATTTGGGGAAGTTATGAGGTAGTTGGAGGGTAACTACTTTTTCGTGTATAAATAATCCCTCCCCTCGTTCATTCAGATTGTTCATTCATTCATTCAGCCAGGGCATTGAGGAGAGTCATGAAAGTTGGGGGATTAATGGAACAACATTGGTACGTGTGAGAGTTGATGCATATGTGCGTAGGGCATGATGCAGTCCAGTCTTGTATGCAGCCATGAAGGATATTTGCCTAGAGTTCGCAGACTGCAGATTGTAATGCCGAAACTATAATGCTGTAATGTAAATGCCATTGTTAATATACAATTGCCTGTATTTACTGTTATCTACCGTTGCTAATGCTATTGCCATTGCTGCTTCTATTGCTGTTATTGCTGCTGATATTAATTGTTATTGCAAATTTTGTGCATTATTATTGTTGTACTACAATGATTGCAGAATTATTTAAGTAGAAATGGAATTGTGTGTAAGCATGTAAAATTTCATTTCTACATTCTGGCGCCATTGCTTGTACGAAGTTGGGTCCAATTTGGTGACATGGAGTTCTGAGAAGTAAAACCCTTGGGGAGATGCACAACGAAAACAATGGAGTGCAACCATAGACGTAGGTGAAGACACACCGGATTTGTTTGTTGATGCAGATGAAGGGCTGTCTAAAGGGACGTGCACACCAACGGGATGAAAAAATGCAAGTGAAGATTTTGCAGACCGAGGATTCGCAGAGGCCTGCAACACTAGTCTAGACGTCTACAGTCTAGCCGTCTACAGAAGCAGTCTAGCCATCTGCAGAAGCAGTCTAGACGTCTGCAATCTAGATGTCTGCAGCACCAGTCTGGATATCGACAAGACTGATGGCAAAAATGCAATTAGACGTTGGGATGACGATAGAAGCATAGTTAACCATCAAAATGACAGTAGAATAGGTAGACTAGTCAACTGTTTGGAAGACGAGAGTCCAAGAGCAAAGCAAGAAATTTGGGAAACATTGCTGATAGGAACGAGTACAAGGACCACCAAGAGTCAAGGAAAATTTTGATGTAAGGGAAGACATTGATGCAGAAATTGTGCGAGAATATGGTGAGTGGATGGTAACACCTGAACAAGTAGCAGGAAGGTTGCAAAGGAGTGCAAAGGATGCGAGTTAGGCACATTAGACACAGTGCGCGAGGTCTCAGGAAGAAAGGCCAGGCCCACAACCAACATTCCAGTGAAGGAGGTCGCGGAGTGAGGACGCACAGGAAGTTGAGAGATGAATGTTTGGTGAGAATATGGTTCGTAGGATAGAAACATCCGACGAGTAGCAACATAGCAGACCTAGAAGGAATCAATCAAGGATTCCAGAGGGTACTGTTGGCCACGGATCTGCCACCTGGGAAGGACTTGGTGTGTCAATGCGCCCTAGACCCATAGACCAACATTGAAAGGACGGGAGGAAAGGATGCCCCCCATGCTGATCTCCGGAGAAGGTCGGCTCCTTTCCTAACCTACTTGGGGGTTTTTAGATAAGAGTGCAGGAAAGAGATTGAAAAAGGGGGTAAAGGGAACTGGAAAGAGATTGAAAAATATAAGGGAACAGGAAAGAGATGTAAATATCATGCGTTTTGGGTGGGGGAGAACAAGTAGCACGATCGCAAATTTGCATTCGAACCAACAACAATTAAAACAAAGCATGTAACAGAAACTACAGTTGTTATTCTACCCTATGTATCCTTCTGTTTAGTATTCCAGATCCAAATAATCACGAATGCCTAAATCTAGAATTCAGAATTCAGACAGACAGATATATAAATGGACATGAAGCAAAAATACTAGCAGAAGGCAGCATAAAAGACGGAGACAAGAAGCAGAGCCAAGGATGCTTTGAATTAATTAGAAGGTGATCTGTCACAGCAGAGTCCTCTAGCAATATGTCCCCCCTCCACCCTTGTACAATGAAATGAGGCTGCTATTTATAGCGCAATTTCCCCCGATTACATTTTAGGCATAGAATCCCAGACCTGACAAAAGCTGCAAAAGCTGACAAAAACGGCTGATGTTGACCTCTGCGGGTAAAGAATGTACATGCAGCAAGGTCCTCCTGAAAACGTGGCAGCTCCGTGGAAATTCGGTAGGTGGGAAGTTGAGTCAGTTTGAATGTGGGTAGATGCGGTACAATCTGTCAGTTCACGCTCATCTGTCCGGTACCCTGGTGGCACACCTTCTGTCACATCTTTGACTCGAATCTCGAGGCTGGACACCTATCAGCATCTGATGGAGGGGGAAGAAATCATCTTTAAGCTCAGCCTTTGTATGAGCGCAGTCAAGCGGATGAGCGCAGTCGGGAAGGCCTCCATGCCTTAGAAACTTTTTGGGCAGGTTTCAACGTTCTTTGCCCGAGTGTGCACAGGTCAATGAGCGAAGCCCGACTTCGCTGCGATGTCGGGCAACTCAACACTTAGTCGTTTTTCTGGAGATACCATGAGGGGCTGCCCAACTGCGCTCTTCTTCTAAGGCGCAGCCCGACTTCGCTGCGAAGTCGGGAAGTCCTAGCACTTAGCCGTTTTCTTCAAGTGAGCTGCCCAATTGCGCACGAATTTGAGGGCGCAGCCCGACTTCGCCGCGAAGTCGGGTTGCGCACCCAACACTTAGACTTTTTGGGATGTCCTTCACTGACAAAGCCCAGATGCGCACAAAACTGAGAGCACAACCCGACTTCGCAGCGAAGTCGAGGTTCGCTCAATACTTAGTCAAATTTTGGGCTCAGCTCTCTGCACGTAAGCTCCTCAAGTGCGCACAAAATTAAGGGCGCAGCCCGACTTCGCTGCGAAGTCGGGCTGCAGCAACACTAACACTTAGAAAATTTTGAGCCTTTCTATGAGCGCAGTCGGGAGGATGAGCGCAGTCAGGGGGGCCCGACACTTAGTCAATTTTTTGGCCCAAAATTGAGCTTCCTGGTCCTGCTTCCCGGGGCCATAACTTTTGATCCGCTGACCCAATCACTTATTATAATATATCGTCGGAAAGCTAGCGAGAAGATTTGCAATGATAAAATATCCAAAGCTCCTTTCATCCATTTTATTGCCCCCATTTATGGCCCGCGAAAACCCGAACACCTCCGCATGCTCTTTGCCACTTTAAAGCTCCATACTTAGGTCAAAGTTATCAAAAAATTTAATGTGGCAAAATTGCCAACATTTCTCGCGGCTTGCGGGTCATTGAGCTCGCCTCAATGTGAGGACCCAGGCCTTTATCCATTGGGCAACAGAGTCACCCTCGCCATCCTCTTGATACTCACTGCCGGCAGCAACCTCTTTCTCAAACCCTTGGCACCCATGGCCCTCTTAGAACACTAAAAAAAAAACACTGCACAAACTAAACTAAGAAAATAACTAATACTTTGCATACTAGCCGGATTATTTATATTATTTACACAAAAGTTTGCAGCATGATCAAATCTAGCTTTGGTTGCCTATCCGGTGAACCTGCAGTGTCCGGACCAAATCTGATTGTACTTCAGTTGATCTTTGAATTTCGGCTGGCCTCCCAAAGTTTGCCAGGTCGCGAACATGGTGCAACGCGGCAGGTTATCATTCATTCCGGTACCCATACAATTGATGAACAATGTGGCAAGGAGATTTACCATACAAAAGCCCTCTTCGGGTACCGGTTGCAGTGATGGTTGGAGCCAATACCACCACTCTAGAGAGTCCACCACTTGTGGGCTCTCGAGCATGAGTTCCTCCAATTCCTTGATGCGATAGCAGGAGCTTTCCGGCAATAGGCCTTTTGCCGGGGTCTCCTCAGGATCAGCCTCCTGGTGAGGCATGCTTATTGGGCTTTGGCTGAATGCTTGCGTACTATGCCCTGGGACACAAAAAGGGTGCAAAAATGTGCCCTCTTTGTGTTCAGAATTTGCCACTGGATTTTGTTCCTCCTCTTGGCCCGTCTCCCGATAGAAACTGCAAGCAACCAAATTATTCATCGCTTGGGCGGTGTTTGCATATTCCCATTGTTGACTTTGGACGAGATCTTCCTCTCGAGCTCCACACAGCTACATTCTAGGTCTTTGCATAGTATGAGGGATTTGCCTTGGTGATTTTGCCAGATGAAGGCAAGCCAGAGATTCACCAACTCGGGCTTCCATATTTTAGCTCAGTCAGAGTCTCCAGGTGATTTTGCCGGATGAAGGCAAGCCAGAGATTCACCAAACTCGGGCTTCCTGAAAATATGGAGACTGTAGGTGAACATTCATTTCTCCGCTTATGAGGTCAAGGCTGCTCACCAAAGCTTGATTCCTCCGGGGTGTCTACTATTAGCTTAAAAAAAAATGCGCCTGCGATCAAGAAATCTGGATCTTTAGCTCAATCAGAGTCGCCAGGTGATTTTGCTAGATAAAGGCAAGCCGGAGATTCACCAAACTTGGGCTTCCTGAAAATATGGAGACTGTTCGTCCCACCGGGCGTGCCAGAGCTGTTGGCCATGGATCCGCCACCTAGGAAGGACTTGGTGTGTCAATGCGCCCTAGACCCGCAGACCAACATTGAAAGTCCGGGATGAAGGGATGCCCCCCGTGTCGATCTTTGGAGAAGGCTGGCTCCTTTCCTAACCTACTTGGGGGTTTTTAGATAAGAGTGCAGGAAAGAGATTAAAAAAGGGGGTAAAGGGAACTGGAAAGAGATTGAAAAAGATAAGGGAACAGGGGATGTAAATATCATGCGTTTCGGGTGGGGGGCGAACAAGCGACACGATCGCAAATTTGCATCCGAACCAACAACAATTAAAACAAAGCATGTAACAGAAATTGCAACTATGATTCTATCCTATGTATCCTTCCGTTTTGTATTCCGGATCCAAATAATCACCAATGCTCAAATCTAGGATTCAGAATTCAAGCAGACAGAAATATAAATTGACATGAAGAAGAAATACTAGCGGAAGCAGCATAAAAGACAGAGACAAGAAGCAGAGCCAAGGATGCTTTGAATTAATTAGAAGGTGATTTGTCACAACAGAGTCCTCTAGCAATATGTCCCCCCTCCACCCTTGTACAATGAAATGAGGCTGCTATTTATAGCGCAATTTTCCCCCTCCACTACATTTTTGGCACATAATCCCAGACCTGAAAAAAGCTGCAAAAGCTGACAAAAGCGGCTGATGTTGACCTCTGCGGGTAAAGAATGTACTTGCAGCAAGGTCCTCCTGAAAACGTGGCAGCTTCGTGGAAATCCGGTAGGTGGGAAGTTGAGTAAGTTTGAATGGGGGCAGATGCGGTACAATCTATCAGTTCACGCTTATCTGTCCGGTACCCTGGCGGCACACCTTCTATCACATCTTGACTCTGATTCCAATACCGAACACCTGTCAGCATTTGATGGAGGGGGGAAGAACCGAGCTCAGACGCTCAACCTTTCTCTCTTGCCCGACTTTGCCCAAAATTGGAGCGCAATCGGGCAGCACAAAGGGGGAAGTAGCGCAATTGGGAAGGCCTCCATGCCTTAGAAAATTTCTAGGCAGGATTCAACGTTCTTTGCTCGAGTGCGAGCAGGTAAGTGAGCGAACCCCGACTTCGCTGCGAAGTCGGGTTGCTCAACACTTAGACATTTTTTTGAAGGTACCATGATGGGCTGCCCAACTGTGCTCTTCTTCCAGGGCAAAGCCAAGCTTCGCTGCGAAGTCGGGCAGTCCCAGCACTTAGCCGTTTTCTTCAAGTGAGTCGTCCAACTGCGCACGAATTTGAGGGTGCAGCCCGACTTCGCTGCGAAGTCGGGTTGCGCACCCAACACTTAGAATTTTTTGGGATGTCCTTCACTGACAATACCCAGGTGCGCACAAAACTGATAGCGCAACCCGAATTCGCTGTGAAGTTGGGATTCGCTCAATATTAGTCAAATTTTTGGCTCAGCTCTCTGCACGTCAGCTCCCCAAGTGCGCACAAAATTAAGGGCGCAGCCCGACTTTGCTGCGAAGTTGGGTTGCGGCAACACTAACACTTAGAAAATTTTGGGCCTTTGTATGAGCGCAGTCGGGCGGATGAGCGCAGTCGGGAGGATGAGCGCAGTCGGGCGGGGCCCGACACTTAGTCAATTTTTTGGCTCGAAATTGAGCTTCCTGGTCCTGCTTCCCAGGGCCATAACTTTTGATCCGCCGACCCGATCACCTATTATAATATATCGTCGGAAAGCTAGTGAGAAGATATGCAATGATAAAATATCCAAAGCTCATTTCATCCATTTTATCACCTCTATTTATGGCCCGCGAAAACCTAACACCTCCGCATGCTCCTTGCCGCTTTAAAGCTCCATACTTAGGCCAAAGTTATCAAAAAAATTAATGTGGCAAAATTGCCAACGGGTACTTCATCAAGTGACGACGTAGGAACCCCACCAATGGCTAACCTAGCCACCAAAGCAAGGAAACTAAGGTGTCCAATTTTCACAGGAGAAGGGAAGGAAGACCTGATTAGGCGTTGGAGAATTTGCTGCATGGTGTGGAAAGCGACAGGGAAGAACAACGAAGTAGACTAGAGACAGTTATTTCCTGCAACGTTTCGAAAATTTGCAATAGGCTAGTGTATAGACTTACCATTGTAGAAAGGGTTTTTACATATCCCAACAGTTCCCTTTCCACGTAAGTAATCTACAGATCTGCAAGCATTGTAGTATAGCAATAATAATACGCAGAAATTCTGCAACAGCATTAAATAACAGCAGTAATGGCAGAAAATACAGCAATAACAGTTAACAGTAATTACAGCAGTTTGTATTAATAATGGTAGGTGTGATACAACATTACAGTTTCATCAATACAATCTACAGCCATCATATCCATGGCTGTACACAGGACTGGACTGCACTTTGCCATCAATCTGCCTGACTTCCCTGCAATACTTCTTCCACGTATCAACCATTCAACCCTAGGCTGAACATCCCTCATGGTTGCACATCATGCTAGACTGCATTCTGCCCATAGACTTCAATCTGCTCACGTACCAATCTTCAGCAACTCTAATGAATGAGGGGGGTTTATTTATACACCCACCAAGTAGTTACTTTCTCCAACTACCTTGCAACTACCCTCAAATTACATTTTATGTGCATTTGCTTTGCATTTACATTTCATTTGCACTACAGGACGAAATAGCTTATTTAGCCGACTTACATGATTTAATATGACTTTACATGACTTTATTCTTTACGTACAATATTAAATTGCACTTACAACATTAAAATATATGCACGGGCGTTTCGTCAAACACTTTGCGTGCATTTACAATAAAACACATAATATCAAAACTGGTTCTGCAATTAAGGATATCTCAATATGCCCGTCTACATCTATCCCCTCCTCTAAACTGGTCGTTGTCCTCAACGACACGAGCTAAACACTAGGAATAGAAGTACTGAGCAATGGAATAGGATCTCTTGTCACGCTCCTTCCTCTTGTTCCTGTTCCATACATCTTTGGCAATAAACTTTACTTGGGGCTGCTCACAACATCTGATTCTCTGATTGTGCACTTCTACTGCTACAAGTATGTGTAGCATCAGCATGATCAACATTCTCTGAATAGGCACTTCACTTTTTGCAATAAGCCATATCATCAGCATGAGCAATGCCATCAACATCATGAACATAATCGGTAATGCCCTCCGCCATCTGTGTCGGGGGTCAAGGGGGCGGGAGTCCCCTTGCAGGGTCAAGGGACAGCGTCCCTTGCGGGGTCGAGGGGCAGCGCCCTTCGCGTGCTCCTCAACAGCAAAACCCTTGAAAGCCTCAATGTCCAAACTAATTTATTCTTCTCATCAACCATCTGGAAGCTTTCCTTCAACTCATTCAAACTGCTTTCTTTTAGCTCTACTTCACTGCTTTCTTGATCCAACTGACTGCTTATCATCCTCTGACAGACCTCTCCCTTGTCGGATTGTGCTTCTGACGGCAACTCCTCTGACTGCACTGCCTCAGACGTCAACATTTCTGACGACAATCCCTGACAGCTTAGTCTCTGACGGATTAGACCAGACGGATTGAGAAGTCTGACGGGTACAATGTCTAGACGTCTAGGACAACGGGTTAGACGGCTCAGATGGATAGACGTCTCGGACGGATTGCACACAGGTAGACGTCTCAGACGGGTAAGGGTAGACGTCGCAAATAGATGGGCTAGACGTCTGGACAGGTTGCTAGACGTCTGGGACGAGTGGCCAGACGGACGACCAACCAGATAGCCAGACGTCTGGGTCCGACGGCTAGACGTCTGGACTGACGGATTGCCAGACGTCTGGGCCAGATGGCTAGACGTCTGAGTCGATCGTGCCAGACGTACGGGCTGGACGGCCGGATGTCTGGTCGGACGGCCGAACGTCGGGTTGACTGGCCGAACGTCTGGTTGACTGGCCGGACGTCCGGGTTGACTAGTTGCGACGTTTGGCTGACTGCGCGACGTCGATCGGCTGCCAGACGTCTAGTCTGACTGCCGACGTTTAACTCCTTCAGACGGGTAGATTTCAGACAACTCCACTTCAGACGGGTTCTCTTCAGACGGCTCCTCCTCCGACAGATGCACTGCAGACTTCACCTCGGCCGTCTCCACCTCAGACGAATCCTGTTCAGACGTCTGCACCTCAGATGTCTTCTTCTCAGACGGCTCTTGCTCAGATGTCTGTACCTTAGACATCTCCACATCAGACGGCTCTTGCTCAGACGTCTGCACCTCAGACGTCTCCTTCGTCGCCATCTGACTGCATTCTCTAGTTGTCTGAGTCTCCTTCATCGGTGAGGTTTTTGCATCTCTTTCCCAAGTCAAGGCATAATCCAAAGCCTCTTGGTATGATCTTGGAGGAAATATCTTCATCTTCCTTTCATACATAGGGAGAAGTCCATCTATGAACCACATGGTCTTCAATTCCTCTGAGTGGCCTTTCTCCACATAGTCAAACAACCTACTCACCCTTCGATTGTAATAACAAATAGGCTCCTTCTCTCCTTGAATGTTATAATTTTTGTTAGTGTCGTATGATCGGAATTCTTCCACAAATGCATCACGTAACTCTCCCCATGTCTGGAACTTGACTTGCGGTAAGTACATGTACCAGTCTATTGCAGATTCTCGGAACGTTGCAGGAAACCACCTCCTCCAATCTTCTTCATTGTTCCGCCCAATCGCTTTCCACTCCATACGGCAAATTCTCCAATGCCTAATCGGGTCTTCCTTCCCTCCTGTGAAAAGTGGCAAATTCTCCAATGCTTGGGTGTCTATGTTATCCATTGGTGGGGTTTCTACTATGCTGCTCCTCGTCGGGTATTCTTCGTCTTGACTCTCACCAAACAGTCTTCTTTCAACTTCCTTACTTTGCGACTTCCTTCGCTGGGATATCGATTGTGGCCTTGGTCTTCCTTCCTGAGCCTTCGCGTGTTGTTGCTCTGGTGCCTGACTCCCGTCCTTTGCACTCCTCTGCAACCTTCCTGCCGCTTGTTCAGGTGTTACCATCCACTCAACATATCTCTGCATCAATCAACATTTTCCTTGACTTTTGGTGATCCTTGTACCCGTTCTTTCGTTCCTATCAGCAATGTGTCGTTCCACTGCAGATGTCTTAGCCGGCAGACGTCAGGCCTGCAGACGTCAAGTCTGCAGACGTCAAGCCTGCAGACGTCAGGTCTCAAGACGTCAGGCCTGCAGACGTCTGGTCTGGAGACGTCGGGCCTCGGACGTCGAGCCTGCGGACGTCGGTGCCGAGACGTCGGCTGCGGACGTCGGGCCTCGGACGTCGAGCTCGAGACGTCAAGTCTGCAAACTTACGCAACTTCCCACCTGCAAAATCTCACTCAGATTTTTCCTCCGCTTGGCGTGCACGTCTTTTAATCTGCAACCACAAAAAAATTCTGGTACGTCTTCTCCTCCGTCTTTGCACTGGGTTGATCTTCGTTTGCCCGTCTTCCCAAGGGTTTCACTTCTTCAAACCCTATGTCACCAATTTAGACCCAATTTCGTAAAGCAACGGCGCCAGAATGTAGAAAGGGTTTTTACATATCCCAACAGTTCCCTTTCCACGTAAGTAATCTAGAGATCTGCAAGCATTGTAGTATAGCAATAATAATACGCAGAAATTCTGCAACAACATTAAATAACAGCAGTAATGGCAGAAAATACAGCAATAACAGTTAACAGTAATTACAGCAGTTTGTATTAATAATGGTAGGTGTGATACAACATTACAGTTTCATCAATACAATCTACAGCCATCATATCCATGGCTGTACACAGGACTGGACTGCACTTTGCCATCAATCTGCCTGACTGCCCTGCAATACTTCTTCCACGTATCAACCATTCAACCCTAGGCTGAACATCCCTCATGGTTGCACATCATGCTAGACTGCATTCTGCCCATAGACTTCAATCTGCTCACGTACCAATCTTCAACAACTCTAATGAATGAGGGGGGGTTTATTTATACACCCACCAAGTAGTTACTTTCTCCAACTACCTTGCAACTACCCTCAAATTACATTTTATGTGCATTTGCTTTGCATTTACATTTCATTTGCACTACAGGATGAAATAGCTTATTTAGCCGACTTACATGATTTAATATGACTTTACATGACTTTATTCTTTACGTACAATATTAAATTGCACTTACAACATTAAAATATATGCACGGGCGTTTCGTCAAACACTTTGCGTGCATTTACAATAAAACACATAATATCAAAAATGGTTCTGCAATTAAGGATATCTCAATATGCCTGTCTACAACCGCAAGATAAGTTCCAGACATGGGAAGCATTGTGTGATGCATTTGTGGAAGAATTTCGATAATACGATACTAACGAAAATTATAGAATACAAGGAGAGAACGAGTTTGTTCGTTCTTACAATCGACGGTTGAGTGGGTTGTTTGACCATGTGGAGAAAGACCACTCAAAGGAATCAAAGAGTATGTGGTTCATAGATGGACTTCTTCCTATGTATCAAAGGAAGATGAAGACATTTCCTCCAAGATCATACCAATTGACTTGGGAAATTGATGCAAAAACCTCATCGATGATTGGGCATCATGTTAATGCATATGAGAATAACTGTGTAAAGGGATGTAAGAAAAGGACTTGTCAAAGTACCGCAGAGCAAGCTGAACCCTTGATTCGAGAGTTTAAAAATTTGGAGGAGAGTGATAGCCCTTGCTAGGAAGCAGAGGTTGTGAAGCCAATTGCATTGGAGGGAGTGAACCTGTTTGAGATGGTTAAAATTGAGCAAGTAAATCTGATTTCCATTGATGACGGAGACCTTTTGCAAGAAGACCAGACGACAAAGTGTAGTCAGGAAGAAAGCCAAACGACAGGGCTTTGTCAGGAGATTGGTCAGAAGGATGAGACTAGGACAGCTAGAGAATGCAATCAGATGGTGAAGGAGGAGACGTCTAAGATGAAGACATCTAAGGTGAAGTCATCTGAGGAGGACCCATCTGAGGAGAACCCGTCTGAGGTTAAGCCGTCTGAAAAGGAGCCATCTGGAGGGTACACATCTGAAGGCTACCCGTCTGGTGGCTACACATTTGAGGCGTACACATCTGGACCCTACACGTATGAAGGCTACCCATCTAGAGGATACACGTCTGAGGCGTACTCGTTTAGAACCTACCCTTCTGGCAAGTACACGTCTGGTAGCTACACGTCTGAGGAAGTTAGACGTTTGGCAAGCTACCCGTCTGAGGCATACATGTCTAGCAACTACATGTTTAAGGAAGTTAGACATTTGGCAAGCTACCCATCTGAGGCATACACGTCTGGCAGTTACACGTTTGAGGAAGTTAGACGTTTGGCAAGCTACCCATCTGAGGCATACATGTCTAGCAACTACATGTTTTAGGAAGTTAGACGTTTGGCAAGCTACCCTTCTGAGGCATACATGTGTAGCAACTACATGTTTGAGGAAGTTAGACGTTTGGCAAGCTACCCGTCTGAGGCATACACGTCTGGCAGTTACACGTTTGAGGAAGTTAGATGTTTGGCAAGCTACCCGTCTGAGGAACCTACACATTTTACAAATTACCTGCTGAGGAAGTCTACTCGTCTGAAACGTCTAGCCGGCTGCAGCAACCCGTCGGTGACGTTTGCACTTACTCGTCTGATACGTCTATACTTACCCGTCTAGACCTGTGTGCAACCCATCTGAGACGTCCACCTTTGTGCAACCCGTCCGAGACGTCTACCCTGTCGTCCTAGACGTCTACTATCTAGACATCTACCTTATCGTTCTAGACATCTACTATCTAGACGTCTACCCTATTGTCCTAGACATCTATTGTCTAGACGTCTACTTAGTTGTCCTAGACATCTACTGTCTAGATGTCTACCTTGTTGTTCGAGATGTCTACTGTCTAGATGTCTACTTGTTTGTCCTAGATGTCTACTGTCTAAACTTCTACTTATTTGTCCTAGACATCTACCTTGTCATCCTAGACGTCTCCACTATTGTCCTAGATGTCTACTGTCCAGACATCTACCTTGTTGTCCTAGACGTCTACTGTCCAGACATTTACCCTGTTGTCTTAGACGTCTACCTGTTCGTCAGAGACTAAGTCGTTAAGGATTGTCGTCATGGACATTTTCATCAGAAATGTTGTCATCTGAGGCAGAGCAGTCCAAGCAGTTGTCGTTAGAAGTACAATCCGGCAAGGAAGATGTCTGTCAGAGGTTCCTCAAAAGTCAGTTGGATCACGAAAGCAGTGAATTGGAGTTGAGGGGAAGCAATTTCAATAGGTTGAGTGAAAGCTTCCAAATAGTTGACAAGGAGCAAAATTTAGTTCAGACAGTGATGGTTTCAATGGTTTTGCTGTTGAGGTTTCGGGGCTCCGCCCCGAACCCCGCGAGGGGCGCTGCCGCAGGAGCGCGACAAGAGACTTTGTTACCTTGTTCAGTACTTCTATTCCTAGTGTTTAGCTTGTGTCATCGAGGATGCCGACCAATTTAGAGGAGGGGATAGATATAGATAGGCAAATTGATGTCTTTATTTGTTGAATCAGTTTTGGTATTATGTGTTATTTTATAATTGTATGCAAAGTGTTTGACGAAATGTGCATGCATATATTTAATTATGTTATAAAGTGCAATTTAATATTGTACATAATAATAAAGTGATGTAAGTCAATTATGTCGGCTAATTACAAGTTATAAACTATTTTGTCCTGTAGTGGGAAATGACAAGTAAATGCAAGTCAAATGCATATGAAATGTAATTTGGGGAAGTTAAGAGGTAGTTGAAGGGTAACTACTTTTTGGTGTATAAATAAACCCTGCCCTCAGTCATTCAGATTGTTCATTCATTCATTCAGCCAAGGCATTAAGGAGAGTCATGCAGGTTGGGGGATTAAGGGAACAACATTGGTATGTGTCAGAGTTAACGCATATGTGTGTAGGGCATGATGCAGTCCAGTCTTGTATGCAGCCATGAAGGATATCTAGGGTTTTTAGGCTGCAGATTGTAATGCTGAAACTGTAATGCTGTAATGTAAATGCCATAGTTAATATACAACTGTCTGTATTTACAGTTATCTACCGTTGCTGCTGCTATTGCCATTGTTGCTTCTATTGTTGTTATTGCTGTTGTTAATATTGCTGTTGCAGACTCTGTGCATTATTATTGCTATCCTACAATGACTGCAGAATTATTTAAGTAGAAATGGAATTGTGTGTAAGCATGTAAAATTCCATGTCTACAAGCCCATACTCTGCCACCTCCCGACGTTTTGTCGGCCTTCTGATTGATTCATCTTCGCTACTTGAATGATTTCTCATTCTTCCTTCCTCTTCCTCCTGAGGTATTAGTGGTTCCTCATTTTCAATCACTTGGACCATTTCGAGGAATCGAACCCCTACTTGCCGACTTTGGACTTCGTCCCTTTGTCTTCTTCATTCCAGATTGGGACTTGGGTAGGGCGTGTTAGGGTCCCTAGGAAGATTTTCATCACTGCTTGATTCTTCCAACCATCCTCCATTCCTAGGTTGTTTGGGTACTTCTCTAACATCCCTCCACAAAATGGCAGTTGTTTGTTCCCTGCTTATCTGATGTCCTGTATTGTCAGCAAGACCTTGATGTGGTTCCCTTATCCTATCTTGTTTTGGTGGTCTTATGGTTCGTTGTCTTCTAGAACATCTTGTCAATGGTGAAGTAGTACTCGAAGAGTCTTCGGTATTCAAAAGGATCCTCAGTGTTGTTGAAGATGAACTACCGGAGTCCAAGGAAAATAGGTTGCTTTCCGAAGGTACTTCCTCATTGCCTTTTGTGCTTCCCCTTAACTCCCCTTGTTGCCTCTCTAGTTGTTCAAATTCATCCAATTTGGCTCTTCGTACTTCTTCTTGTTCCTGCATTCGTTGCATGGTTTCATCCAACTCTTGAACCACTTGTTCTCGCAGTCGCGCATTGTGCATCCTTAAAGTTTCGTATTCCTCCTACAACCTATGTGTTTCCCTAATCATCTGTTGCAGAACTCTTGATTCCTCATTTCCCTCTTCTTCCACTTCTGGTTCTTGCTCTTGCAATGCGACATTCGTGAGGGTCCAAAGTCGTTCTTCTCCTTCATTACTTGGAAATCTGACATGAACTTGTAATCGCCTCTGTTCTCCCTCGTGAGGTTCCAACTCTCTCTGCTCGATTATAGGTTCTCTTTCCGCTCCAAACAACCACTCCAGGTTTGTTGGTTCTTCATCTCTAACAATCCCACTTGGTTCTCCATGTTCGTAGGATCGTATCCCTGGTCGTGATTCCTCTATTGTTCTTCCAAAAGTGTCTCCCGATGTTTCTAAGTTGATCACATTCACCTGTGCTTGTGCCTTGTATACTTTCAACTTAGAACCATTTACAGTTTTGGGGCAAATTGTGCCATCCAATTTCTTTAACCGAACAACCCCGTTGTCCAGTACTTCTTCCACCTGGAAGGGTCCAAGCCATAAAGTTTTTAACTTTCCTGGCTTGATTTCTCGTTTTCCATTGTATTTGAGCACTAAATCACCGGTCTTCAAATCCATCTTCCTAAGATGCTTATCATGCCAGTACTTGCATCTTTGTTGAGCAATCTTTGTCGCCCATTGTGCCATCACCCTCTTTTCTCCTAATTGTACTAGTGTTGTGAGCCTCTCTTCCATGCTCTCTTCATCATTTAGGCAGTGCTCTACTGCTATTCTTAAACTTGGTACCAAAAACTCGACTGGTACCACCGCCTCCTGCCCGTACATTAACTGAAAGGGTGTATGGTTTGTGGTTGGTTTGAAGGTGGTCCTGTATGCCCACAGAACTACCGGCAAGCGCTCCTCCCAATCGGTACCTTCTACGCCACATGTTTTGTACATAATCAAAACCAAGACCTTATTCGTTGCCTCTACTTGCCCATTTGCCCTGGGGTAATATGGGCTTGACAAGGAATGGAAGATCCTGAATTCCTTTGTCAAATTTTGAATAATTTCATTAATGAAATGGCCTCCTCGATCGCTTGTCAATTGAAGAGGAATTCCAAACTGTGTGATAACTTGCTCATACAAAAATTGAGTCATGCTCCTTGCAGAGTTATCAGGTAAGGCTCTCGCTTCTACCCATTTCGTTAAGTATTCTGTTGCTACTACAATGTATCGACATTTTCTCTTATGGCTGGTTTGCAATGGTCCCACAAAATCTAAACCCCATCTTTCAAAGAGTTCTTGAGGTTGCGATGGGTGTAATGGCATGAAGTCTCTTCTTAACGGCTTCCCTTTCTTTGACACGTATCACATGCCTTGACATACTCCTTGGCATCATGATAAAGGGTAGGCCACCATAGCCCTACCAACAACACCTTCCTAGTTGTTGCATCTAGCCCCATATGGCCTCCTGCTAGTCCCTCGTGTGCCTCCTTCAATGTCTGTTGTACTTCATCTTCCATTACGCATCTTCTCAGAATGTGGTCCTCCCCCATTTTATATAGCAAACCTGCAATCAATGTGAAAGGTGCCGATTTTGTAATAATTTTTCTTTGATCGATTGTCATCATCTCCTTTGGCAGCTCTCTTGTCGATAAATATTCCCCGATATGCTTATACCATGCAGGTATCGTACTTATCATGAATAATTGTGTGTCAGGGAATTCATCTTGTATTCCTCCTTCTGTAGGTTCTCCTGAGCGAATCCTCGATAGCTGGTCCGCTATCACGTGCTTCTTCCTTGGTCTCACTACCACCCGAAACACAAATTCCTGCAGAGTGACAAGCCATCTACTTACTCGTCCATAAATTGTCGGTTTATTGATCAGATACAACAGTGCCTGGTGATCTACATAAAAAGCAAATGGGTTAGCCAACAAATAGTGCCTGTACTTATGTACTGCATACACCATTCCCAGTGCTTCTCGTTTTGTTGTACTGTAGTTCTTCTCTGCTCTAGACAATAACCGACTCACAAAATATATGGGCTGGTCTAGTCCGAACTGTCCTTCTTGAGCCAATGCACAACCAATTGCAAAATTTGAGGCATCCACGTGAACATGGAATTCTTTTTCCCAGTTTGGATAAACTAGGATAGGCGCCTTCACCAAATGCGCCTTCAAGCCCTCAAAAGCCTCCTGGTGTTCCTCCGCCCATTTGAAAGGAACATTTTTGTGCATAAGAGCATCTAGTGGATGAGAGGTTTGTGCATAGTTTCTGATAAACCTCCTATAATAACCAATTGTTCCTAAGAAGGTCTTCACAGAACTTACATCATGCGGCTCTTCCATCAACAATATCACTCGTATTTGTCTGGGTCTGGCTTCAAACCTTCCTGACATACAATATGCCCTAACAACTTCCCATATGGCACCATTAATACGCACTTGCCTGGATTTAATGATATTCGAGCTTTCCTGCACAAGCTCATACATTCCTCCAGTGCCTTCAAATGCTCCTGCATCTTGCCGTATAGGGACCAATCATCTAGAAAGGCCTTGAAGTTACCTGTGGATATTTTATCAAAAATGTATAATATGATTCTTTGAAAAGTAGTTGGTGCATTACATAATCCAAACGACATGCGGTTATAAGCATATATTCCATTTTCCACTATAAAAGTGGTTTTCAGCTTATCTTCCTCCGCAATACTTATTTGGTTATAACCTGAGAATCCGTCTAAAAATGAATAAATCTCGTGACCGGCTACCTCCTCCAAAATGGAATCCGTGAAGGGGATTGGGAAGGGATCTTTTATAGTTACGACATTGAGGCTTCGAAAATCCACACAAATCCGAATTTTATTTGCCTCTCTCTTCAAGGTAATCACAATCGGTGACACCCATTCGCTCGTCGTAACTTTGAATATTATGCCTGCATCCAACATTTTCTCGATTTTGGCATTCACCAAGGCTGCGTATTTTGGATTCATTCTATATGGTCGCCTTCTTACTGGTTGTGCGCCTTCGATTAAAGGAATCTTATGTACACACAGCTCCGGTGGTACTCCCTTCAGATCCTTATATGTCCAAGCAAAGACATCCTTGTACTCCACAAAAATCTTGAATGTTGCTGCTTTCAGTACAGGATCCCAATCATCCCCGCATTTAATCATTTTCTCTTCACCTTCTTCTCCAAGATTAACCTGAACCATTCTTGGTCCTTCATACTTAATGGACTCAGGTTCTTCTACCGCTTTCAGGACATCAATAGGATGGGTTGGCTTATCCTCAATTACTGCATCTCCCATCGTATATTCTACGAAGTTCTTTGGAAATGTCCACTTTTCCCATTCTTGGTCCTTCTCTACTGCTGATTTCTTTTTGCTACTTTCTCCTCTCTCGGGCTCTTTCTTTCCATTCTCTTGAATTTCATCTTCTGCATTAATGCATAAACATTATGGAGAAAATACTTCATAATCCTCCATCTGCCAGTGGAGTAAGCCTTTATCCTCATCATTTTCATCTTTAGTACATTCTTCTAGTTGCAATACTCCTTCGTCTGGTTCATACCCTGTTTCACCATCGGATGAGGAACTCTCCAATTCATCTGAAGTTGCAATATCTTGGCTTACTGCCTGGTTCTTTAGGTTAATCATATACTTGTGTTGGCCTTTTTTGAAGGTGAGGTGTTCCTTCTCCCAGTTGTGGTTCACCTTTGTTGTTCTTAGCCACCCACGTCCGAGTAATGCATCATATGCAGGTTTTTGCATAGCAATTACAATGAAATCCAGAATGAAATCTTGTTCCACTATGCGCACTTTTTGGCTCATCAACACTCCTCTTGTTTCAATACCATATTGGTCAGCTCCATATAACCTAAAATTTGGAGATCTTAATGTTGGTTGGCCAATACTCTGCCATGTTTTCTCTGGCATCACGTTTACACTTGATCCTCCATCCACGATTACTTGATTTAGCTTATGGTCCAATATCTCCATGTGAACCAAAGCTAGCTTTTTCCCTGCTTCAATCATTAGTATCGTAGGATCGATAAATTGCTCTTGCTTGATATTAGCTACTTGTCGGACTTCCTCCCTCTTCTTTGCTTTTATCACTTCACCGACTGTAGCGTATAATTCAGGTACTGCACCAAATAGACTTGATACTTTTACTTCCAAAGTCGTATTGAGTACTTGTGTTACCAAGCGTTCAATTGATGCTTGCTTTTCTGTTACGATCTCCATCTTCTTCAAGGCTTTCTCTTGGAATAGCCTTTCCTACTTTTCTTTGTCCAATTCCATCTTAATCATTTCTTGAGCTTCTTGCCATCGCTCTTTCTCCTTGGCAGGATTCAGATATTGCTCCATTTTCCTAGCGTGAGCTCTGGTTACCGCTAGGACTTCTTTTCCTTTTTCCATCTCATTACTAACTTCCCCAATGTCAATCCAATTGATATTTTGTGTACCACTCGTACTTGCTTTATTTGGGCAGTTTATCTCTTTATGGTTTCCTGGCCCACACCATCGACACATTTGGGTAGCATTGCTACCATTGGTATTGCCTGCATTCTGAGGTTTGGGGCAATTTTTTGCAAAATGTCCCCATTCTTGACAATTTCGGCATTGGATGATTGGTCTTCCCTCGGAGTCATATTGTAGATGACTTTGTCCACCCTATCTTCCACCTCGACGATTATTCCTAAATCCACCGCTTGTTGCACCTTGCCCATTTCTTGAGGTGTTTGGTTGTTCTTCCTGTTGTACTATCATAATTTGATGCCTTGCTCCTTTTAGATTGAATGGACAATCTACCACAGGATGCCCTGCTATGTCGCATATATTGCAATATGCATTCTTTGGGCAATTGACATTTGTATGTCCTTCTAATTTATAGTCTGAACACCAAATATCCTTTCGATCCTTCCTCACTTCTCCTTTAACTTCTTTCATGATTTTATCGAATTCTCTTCTAAAGGAGTGTATGGCACTTTGGACTTTATCTTCCGTATCACTATCGGAATCATCATTCCTTGAATGTCCTTCGATTCCTGTTGCTGTTTGTTTGGCTTCGCTCTCAAAATTTTTTGCTTTTTTGAGAGCCTCCTCGTACGTGGAGGATGGTACTGCTTTCATTTTCTTTCTATATTTTGGTAGAAGTCCGTCTAAAAACCAACGTTTCACCATTCCATCTATTGGTGGCATTTGCATTTTATCAGCCAGTTGTTTCAATCTCCTATTATAACTTTTGACATCTTTGTCTGGCTTTTGTTTAGTTGCAAAAATTTCAGTAATGATCTCCGTATCATCCCTTAGTGGCCAAAATTCCTCTATAAATGCATCTCTTAAGATATTCCATTGCGTAAATTGTTGGGTACTCTCTCTCTTTAGGTACCAATCCATAGCCATACCTCGTAAGGTGGCCGGAAACAGTTGCAACCATTCTGTTGGTTGTGATACTCCATTTGCCCCCCAAATTGTAATGCAAGTACCTATATGGCGTGTTGGGTCTTCTTTCCCTTCCCCAGTGAAGGGTGGGCATTTTTGTTTGCCCACTCTGTTGGCAACATTTGCCATTGGAACTCTTCCAATATCCGTGTCACTTGATGACGACTCTTGTGGAGTTCTATTCCACTCCCTCTCCATTGTAGGTGGTTCAAAATCTCGTTCAAGTACGTGTTCAAATAGCCTTCTTCCTGATTCACGTACGTCACTACTTCACGACCTTCTTCACGAGTACACGAGATGCGGTTCTGGTCTTCCTCCCCAAGAACCCACGCGTGGTTGCTCCGGTACAAAACTTTGATCTTCTGCACCCATTGGCCAACTCCTCTCCATTGGATCAGGTGTTACCATCCGCTCCTCGCTTCCAATGTTAGGTACATCCTCTCTATTTGATTTTGTACTTCATTCTCTGTTGTCAACAATAATGTTTCCCACCTTTCTCGCTCTGCTCTTGGACTCTCATCGTCCAAGGGATTCCACACTCGTTCCACCTCCGGTTGTGAAACTTCATCTTGAACTTGTGTTCTCTAGTTTGCCAGTCTCGCACTTCTCCTAAGTGGTATCCGATTCCTTCCTCGTTGGCCTTGTAGCCTGGAATCTGTCATTCACCTCCTTGCCTTGTCACGTTCAGTTCTTCCTTGACCCGAAGCTGATCTAGGCAACGACGCCAAATGTAGACAGTGATGAGTACCTTCCCGAGATGAGGGAATGACAGGTTTTAAGAGAGGGAGGAATGGCAAACTTGACTAATGATCATAGTGCTAAAGTTGTGTTGTATATCACCCAGACGGATATATTAGTCTGCTTAGATGGCTAACTGCTATGATTGATTGGCCTTAGACAGATACTAGCAACAGTCACTAATGACTGATCAACGAATGATTGATGACGGGTTAGCCAGACGGCTCAGGCATGGCAAATAGGATACTGACGAATAGGTCAAGACGGATGACGTATACATCTAACAGATAGGTCTAGATGGTTTGCATCTGATGGATAGGTCTAGACTGATGACAGATACATCTGACGGATAGGTCTAGACGGATTGCACCTGACAGATGGGTCTAGACGGATTGCACCTAATGGTTGGGTCTAGACGGATTGGTGAAGGCTTCAGTTGCATAAGCCGGATGGATGGATTTTATCGGCTTCTACTCGTCAATGCCTACAATAAATCCCCTGCAAATATCGGGTCTTCTCCTGGGCAAGTATCCCTGCAAACCTGCACAACATATACAACACAAGCCTGATACAAGACTACTCCATAGCATTCATCACGAAGTTAACTGCAACACAGGATGATGTCTTCTCTACGCAATGAGTCTGCACAACAGTGGATCATTTCTCATTCATGTATGGATGATTACAAAAATGAATGGGGGTGTATTTATAGGGTGGCCTTGGTGGTTACTGTAACCAACCAGGCCCCAACGTCCCCAACTGTCCATTTTGTTACAACACTAACTAATCTGCCCAGAACTAACCAGTCTATAACTAATTAGTCTGGAGCGTTACAATCAGTCTGCATCTTAACTAATTCAGTCATCAACGTAACTAATCAGTCTTATGACTTGACTAATCAGTCTATGATGGCTGATTTGCACAAATTGTCATTACATTCATTATTATTAATCAGTCTGTAACTAAATTGTGACGGCTGACTATACATACATCAAAACATATTACAAAACTTTATATTAAACATTTTATCAAGTCAATATTTATACAAGACGCCAAAACAATATATAGACATTATGTTGAACACTTCTGAATTTTCATTTCTTGCTGTCTACACTTGACAGAGTCTCCCCTTTCTAGTTGCTCTTCTGTTCAACTACACCTTCAGATATTTTTAACTTTTCATTAACCCCCTCCCACCCCTATTTATAATTTTAAGTTTTGGGGGGGATAAATTATAGCCACCGTATGGGCTGCCATGTCCCCCACTCTACATACGCTTTGCATTTCTATTTTTAATTTTTAATTTTATTTGTTTTTTTCTTTACATATCAGCATGTGTTGCTTTTTCGGATTGATGCCTTAAGGTTGTCATACAAGTCATATGGCCACACTGACTTGTACTTGTATGATGTCCTCTACTGATGTGTCATTCCCTTCATCTTGCCATCTTGTTGGTTTTGCCATTGTACGGTTTGTATGGTCGTCATCAATTTGTTTAGTCATACGGTTCCCTACCATACCATCGTCCTGGCTTGTATGTCGTCCTGCCATATAGTCCTCTTCTATCTAACTTGTATGATGCCCTATCGTACGATCCCCTTCTTGCACGTGATATGTATGACACCATGCCATACAATCTCCTTCTTAAGCTTGTCTTGTACGACATTCTTCCATACCATTTCTTGTCGTTCCATTATCTTGACAGTCCTCTATACGACAGTCTCTCGTACATCATTCTTCATTTGTACGGCTTCGAATTAAGTTCCTTTGAACTACTTCCCCTTCCAGACTTGGTGATCAAGTTCGTCTTCTTATTCCTTCGTGAACTTGTTGAACTCGTTCTTGCCTTGTTCTTCCACATATCTTCTTTAATATCTTCCTCTACCATGCATCAATGCGATAATCCTTCCCTTTATCATTGGGCAAACCTCTCTATCTTGGGAATGCCTTCTCCCAACTTTGGGCTTTTCAAGATCCGTTAAATTTCTCAGTCGTTCATGATGATGTCTTCAATTTTTTCATGGCCCTCAAGGTGGTCCTGATGGCCCAACCTGATGGTCACGTACTAGTTGATTGTTTTGTGTTGGATCAACGAATGGTCCTTGTGGCCCACCACGTTGATCCTATATCGTAAGGGTAGCAAAAGGGAAATTTATTACCCTCGAGTCACAGGGAGGAAGACCAACCAAACTCCACCCTTAGCTAGGCAACCTTAGGCCTCCAAGAAGACTTGATTGTCCTCCCAAGTTGCCTAAGTTGCCTCTTTGTTCCTGTTCTTGCAGCATGTTGGGTTCTCTTTCTTCCTGAATCCTTATAGGTGTATCCATCAAACATCTCCTTTGTCTTCTAACTTCATCCATTTGTCTTCTAAGTTGCTTGTTTGCATTTAGATATCTTTGTACCTCGGGACGGATTTGCGACTCTATATATTCTCTATATTTGAATTTATGTTGCGCTGGGGTGGATTTTTGCTGCGCTCGGGGTGGATTTCTGTTGCGCTCGAGTGCATTTCTACTGCGCTCGAGGTGGATTTTTGTTGCGCTGGGGTGGATTTCTGCTACGTTCGTGGATTTTTGCTGCACTCAGGGGGATTTTTGCTGCGTTCGAGGTGGATTTCTGCTGTGCTCGGGTTTCTGCTACGCTCGGGTGGATTTCTGCTACGCTCGAGGTTTCGACTGTGCTCAAGGTTGATTTCTGCTACACTCGAGGTGGATTTTTGCTGTGCTCGGGTGAATTTTTGTTGCGCGTGAGGTGGATTTCTGTTGCGCTCAGGTGGATTTTTGTTGCATTGATGTGGGTTTCTGCACATGCCCTAGCATAGCCTCAACCATGCCCTTGCATGTCCTAGTTGTCCTCACTGCAAATCATTTAGCAACTAGATGTTCCTGGTGTTATGGGTATACTTGATGAAGGAGGAATGGAGGAGACGCGGGCTTCTCCTCTTAAATATCCAACACCTTCACACAACAGTTTCATAGCAGCGCTTGTCTAAACTGGTTAATTCTATCCAAAAACATCTAGACACACAAGCTAGTATTATAATCTTCTTGCAAGACCAAGTGAAATACAGCAGCTGCATTATCACAGATCTCCAAATTAAACTTCAATATTAGCAAGCCATCATTCCTCAATTGCAAACTGCACATACCGAACAACCTCCTCAAAATTTTGTGAATTTACACTTTGAAATTTTAAAAATTTGAGATGAACAGGTTGTTCTTCTTGCTGAGCAGGAACATCTCAAGGAAGCATCAACTGCACAGCCAAAAATTAGCCGACCAACAATCTTGGGTTCAGGTTGTATCCGGAAAGAATAACCCCGCCCCCCATAGTTGAGTTGGCTGTCCAAGCTAAATTTGAAGAAGAAAGGATCCGTAATGCGAAAGCACTCAATCTCAAGGTTTGTGGGGTGCCCAAACCTACTGATCTGCTTCAAGCTAGAAAATGCCTTCTTTCACAACACTCTTAAGTTAACATATGTTACTCTCGAGAGAGCATGGTTCTCTCCTGACTCCACATTGGTCATACGCTTTAAAAATGTGAAAGAGTATATGAAGGTGTTGAGGGCCAAATGGAAATTATTTACTCTTCAGGACAAGATCTACCTTGATGAGGACCTTACATGACTCTAGGTTGAAGAATTGAAGAAAGCCAGGGAACAAGTAGCCGCAGCCAGGAAAGCCAACAAATGGGCAGTGATTAGAGACTCTCCCCCACTTGGGTAGTCCAAACCCTTGCCTAACAAATGATTCCATCAACACGGAAGGGGGATGGCAGATAATCTAGCTATAGCTTGTTGGAACTAGAATGGTATGATATGGTCTTCCCCAGGGTCCCTTCTTGATGTGATTGGTAGACATGACATCATTCTTATTTGTGAGACACACGAGAGTCTTGAGTGGGCCCTTCCAGTTATCTTTGGTTACTTTTGGTGGTCCAGATGTCGGCAACTCACTTGGCACTCTAGAGGGGTTCGAGGATCAGGAGGTGTTGCTTCTCTTATCAAGGATAGGCTCCAACATTTGGTATCCCTGGTTTCGACTGACCTCCACTCCAGGTTTTTATGGATTGAAATTCATTGTCACCCACCTCTTTGGGATATCTACATTGCCACCTATTACTTTCCTCCCACCACATCCAATTTTGCTATTCACAAGGACAGAGACCCTTTCCAGGATCTCTATGAGGACATTACTAGATACTCGACTTTAGGGGAGATACTTCTACTAGGATATTTCAATGCTCGGACTGTATCTATGTAGGTTTCTCTTCATGACCTCACAACCAATGAGATGCAGACTCGAGAATTGGATCTTGAGGACCTTGGCTTTGCTCGAACCTCCAGTGACACACAGGTGACTGCTTACAATAAGCATCTTATTGAGTTGGGTGAATCCAACGGGCTAGTTCTTCTCAATGGTATATCTTGTTTTTCAGATTTTGGTGGGTTTACTTGCTTTCCTCATAGTGGTGGAGATAGTGTTGTTGACTATGCTATTTCCTCTACCACCCTCATTCCATTCATTTCCCGGTTCAACATCTCTGTTCATCCTCCTCCCCTTACCGATCATTCATTTCTTTCTCTTACGTTATCCATTGTTTTCCTTTCTTGTTACTCGCCCCCCTCCTACCTCCCCTTTAGCCCCTCAAATCATTATAGACTTTGACTAATATTATTCCTTTACCTACATGGACCGGTTGTGTCATATTCTCCCCAGGGTGTCTTCTCTTCCCTATGTTTCCAATCGTTTTGCTTGCTTGGTCCTAACTATTTGGAAGGCTGCTTTGGCCTCGTACCCCCACACTATTCATCCTCCCCCTTGTCCTCATCCCCCTAGTCATTGTCCCATGAACATCTGGTATGATGAGGAATGTAAGTCTGTGCACCGAAGGTTGAAATATAACATTCGGAATCCTTCCCACTCTATGCCATTTCTCACAAAGACTACAGGATGCTTCTTCGAAAGAAGCACCTCTTCCTCTCTCGACATCGACTTGATATTATCCACTCCCTTCAGCAGTCTCCTAAATCCTTCTAGCGCCTTATCCTCCCCCGTGATCGGATTACTCATGGGATCAATATTTCCTATTGGACCATTCATGCCTCTTCCCGCTATACCATCCCAAATCAGCCTCCTATTATTGTTCCCTCTCCCCCCTCTTCGTGCCACCCCTTTTCTACTAGTCTTGTCAAGCAGGCTATCAGGAAACTCTGTACGAGCAAAGCAGCAGATTTGGATGGGTTACAGGAGGAATTTTTGAAACATGGTATTAACCCTCTTGTTGGGCCCCTCACTGATCTCTTTAATCTCTCTGTCTGTTCTGGGTTTCCTTATTCCTGGACTCAACATATCATTCACCCCATTCATAAGGTAGGTGATCCCCATGAACCAAATAACTACAAGACTATCATGATTGGGCATATTTTTGCCAAGCTCTATGCCACAACATTGGATGTGCTTCTCTCTCGAAGGTTGGAGGAGGGGGGTTTCAAGGCTCTTGGCCAAGCTGGTTTTCAACAAGATCACTAGACCACAAATCACATTCTAGTCCTTAGATCTATTATTGAGGAGGCACGTTGCAGGTCCTCAAAGGTTTATTGTTGTTATGTAGACTTCAGGAAAGCTTTCGACATGGTGCTGCGATATTTACTTCTTGAGAGGCTTCAGTTATTTGGTATCTTTGGGAAAATTTCGATAGTGGTTACACAGTTATATGAGACTGTGAAAGGTCGATTTTGCTCCCCTCAAGGGCTTTTAGCCAGTATTCTTAGCACCATAGGAGTGAAACAAGGATGCCCCCTTTCCCTGACACTTTTTGGGATCTTTATCGATGAGCTTGAGACTTTTATTAGGGAGAACGCTCACCCAGAGGATGGTGCCTTCTTCACTATTTGTTGATTTCTATTCTCTTATTTGCTGATGATGTTGTTCTTTTGGCCTCATCCCTTGAGGAGATTCAGCATCATCTAAACACTCTTGCCACTTTTTGTGACTCCAAACAGTTGACGGTGAATCTTTATAAGACCAAGGTTATGGTATTCAATACTACCAAAGAGGTTCTATCCCATCTCCACTTCCTTTTACAGGGTTAGGAGGTCAAGTTCACCACCTCTTATGTGTACTTGGGGATTCTTTTCATTGGTCCCACTTTTGGTATGAAACCCGCCGCCCAGGCCCGAGTGTGTATTAAGAACCTACTATTAAAATAAAGCTCACTAACACAAAATATTGTAAAATAACTAAAATACATCAAATGACATAATAATACTATTCAGAAATCCGCCCATGTAGAGGAGTTGGAGAGCAAGTGGGTAGTTAAACCTCTCTAGTTGCTGAGAGGCCCAGGTTCTAATCTCTCGCCTTACATGTTGCGGATATGTTATGTAATGGTTCCCTCGTGGTCACAGTTTGTTTACCCCTTGTGGCCACCACCAAAAAAAAATAAAATAATACTATTCAGAAAGTAATTGCAAAATTGAAACAATCTCACAAATAACTCAGAATTGCAGGACTCTTCGAGGGGACAACCTCCTTCAATATTTCATTAAATTACAAAAAGATACATTCGTACATGGCTCCATGTCTTTTAAAGAGAAACTCCATGCAACCCTATCTTAAGGCTCAAGAGTTGGCTTACATGCAAAATGCCACTCGAGCTAGAATTTTCTACCAAACATCGGTTACAATCTTGATAACGGTTACATGAAATGGCCCCACTTGGCTAGGTGCCTTACTTGCCACATATATTACAAAATAACATTATAAATGGAATCCCTCACATTGGAAGTGGGTCATTACATAAGCAAATGAGAATTACAAAATAATGTTAGGATGGGATCCTAACATGTCCTTCCCCTTCAAAAAGATTTGTCCTAAAAGCTGAAGATGAGGAAACTGGTGTTGGAGCTATTGGAGAGACTCCCATGTAGCATATTCTAGCTGAAGTCCACACCATTGAACAAGGACCTTGGTAATGGTGTGGTTGCGAAGAGTGCGAGTCCGATAATCCAACAATTGTTTGGGCTCAAGCAAGATAGAACCTTCTTCATCCAATTCTGGGAGTGCTGATTAAACCTATACTTGAGTGCCCCCAACCTTTTTGAGAGAGGAGAAATGAAAAACAAGATGGAGCTTGGATGTAGGTGGGAGAGCCAATTTGTAAACTGTGGCACCAATCCGCTGTAAAACCTGGTAGGGCCCATAGTATTTCGCAGCAAGTTTCTAGCACCTGCAAAGTTGTAGGGACAATTGTTTGTATGGTTGCAAGCAAAGGAAAACCATATCACCCACATCAAAGCTACACTCGGAATGGTGTTGGTCAGCTTGTTGGCGCATCCGGTTTTGGGCCGCATCCAAATTCATCTTCAGTTGGCGGAGCACATCGGCATGTTGACTGAGAGTAGTGTCGAATGCATGGACCCTGGAGCTACCCAGAATGTAAGAAGAAAGCGTGAGTGGAGGACACCCATAAACTGCCTCGAAAGGAGTAACCTTGGTTGCTGTGTGATAGGAAGTGTTGTACCACCACTCGGCCAAAGGAAGCCACTTCGTCCATTGAGTAGGATGATTAGAGGTAAAGCAACAAAGATAGGTCTCTAAACATTTGTTGACAATCTCCATCTGGCCATCCATTTGCGGATGATAAGCTGAACTCATTTTGAGCTGAGTTCCCTGCAACTTAAACAATTCTTGCCAGAAATGACTAGTAAAGGTTGGGTCACGGTCGGACAAGATGGAGGTGGGCATACCATGAAAGCGGAAGATAGAATCGAGGAAAATTTGGGCACTGGTGGAGGCTATGTAAGGATGGGAAAGGGAAAAAAGTGAGCATACTTCGAAAGTTGATCCACTACCATGAAAATAACAGATATGCCTCCGGACTTTGGTAACCCTTCAATAAAATTCATGGAAATACCGGTCCAAACCTGGTTAGGAATGGGCAAGGGTTGGAGAGTTCCTGGAGAATGCATCGTTTTGCCTTTCATCCATTGACATGTATCACAAGCCACCACAAAATTATGAATGTCCTTTTTCATACCCTTCCAAAAAAAAGTGTGCTTAAGCCATTCATATGTTTTGAGAAATTCTGAATGGCTTGCAGATGGGGCAGCATGCAGTTCCTTCATGAGAAGTTCTCGAAGGGGAGATGTGTGGGGAACAACAAGGCATTGGTGGTAACGCAAATCATGGCCATCCCAAGTGTAGCCAGGGCATGAAGTAGAGTCGGCGTGTAGGGAGGCAACCAAATTTTGCAAGCCCGAATCCTGAAGTACCTCTTGTCATAAGGAATCAATCCACTGTGGAATGGGCGACAAAATGGCGCATAGCATACTATGAGCCTCAAATTGGCGAGAGAGAGCATCGGCCACAATGTTCTCCTTTCCCTTCTTATAAGTGATATCATAATCATAGCCCATGAGCTTAGAAACACATTTTTGTTGTTCAGGGGTGGCAACTTGTTGCTCCAGAAAGTATTTGAGACTTTGATGGTTAGTTTTAATGGAGAAATGATTCCCAATGAGATACGGTTGCCAATGGGTTACCGCATGCAGAATTGCTAGCATTTCCTTAGCATAAGTGGATTTTCCTAGATTACAACTAGAGAGTGCTTTACTAGTGAAAGCCAAGGGTCGCCCTTCTTGCATCAACACTACGCCAATACCACGACCAGAAGCGTCGCTTTCAATGACAAAAGGTTTGTAAAAATCCGACATCGCTAGAACTAGCATGGTGGTCATAGCATGCTTCAACTCTAGGAAAGCCTGTTCAACAGTTCCCGTCCAAGTAAAATATTCCTTTAACATGGAAGTGAGGGGAGCTACAATTTTACCATAATTATGAACAAATTTGGGGTAATAACCGGTAAGTCCTAAAAATCCTCGAAGACCTTTGAAAGTGCGAGGTTTTGGCCATTCCTGAACCACCTAGATCTTCTTGGGGTCAACTTTGACGCCATATTTGGTGACAATATGTCCCAAATACTCCACTTCGGTCAACCCAAACGAACACTTGGACCGCTTAGGATAAAGCTGATGTTGTGCCAACAGCTGTAAAGTCTGATCCACATGGACGAGGTGCTCTTCCCATGAGCGGCTATAAACCAACATGTCATCAAAGAAAACTAGGATGAATTTTTGAAGGAATGGGCGAAAGATGTTCATGAGGCTTTGAAATGTGGAAGGAGCATTAGTCAAGCCAAATGGCATCACCAAAAACTCATAGTGACCTTCATGAGTACGAAAAGCAGTCTTGGGAATATCTTCATCCTTGAGCCTGATCTGATGGTACCCAGAGCGAAGGTCTAATTTGGAGTACATAGTCACAATTCGTCCAATAATTCATCCACCACCGGAATAGAAACTTATCCTTGAAGGTGAGTTTATTGAGCTCCCAATAATTGATACACAACCTCCAAGACCCATATTTCTTGCATACCAATAAGATTGGAGAAGAGTAAGGACTGTTACTTGGCTTAATGACGCCAGCTTTTAACAATTCTTGTACTAACTTCTCGATTTCTGACTTAAGAGCATGAGGATACCGGTACGAACTAATGTTGGGCGGTGCATTGTCAGGTAACAATGGAATAGCATGGTCATGGGAGCAACTAATAACTGAAATACCAGTATTTTAGAGAGGATTATGATGCCTCCAAAAACCACTTGGAAGAACTACTTGTAGATGTTGAGTCCAAATTGCAAGGTGGTCCTAGCAGGTCTGAATACTCACATAAAATACTGTAAATAACTTAAATACATCAAATAACATAATAACACTATGCAGAAAGTAATTGCAGAATTGAAACAATCTCACAAATAACTCAGAATCACAGGCCTCTTTGAGGGGGCAACCTCCTTCAATATTTCATTAACTTGCAAAAAGATACATTTGTACATGGCTCCATGTATTTTAAAGAGAAACTCCATGCAACCCTATCCTAAGGCTCAAGAGTTGGCTTACATGCAAAATTCCACTCGAGCTAGAATCTTCTACCAAATATCGGTTACAATCTTGATAACGGTTACATGAAATGGCCCCACTTGGCTAGGTGCCTTACTTGCCACATACATTACAAAATATTACAAAATAACATTATAGATGGAATCGCCCACATTGGAAGTGGTCATTACATAAGAAAATGAGAATTACAAAATAACTGTTAGGATGGGATCCTAACAGTGTGTAAGGGGTATGCAAATCTATCTTTGCTAGAAAGCAATTTCTTCAAAGCACATTTTCAGGATATACCTGTGAATATGAGGATCTTTGATGCCTTGGTCAAGACAACTATTACTTATGGGTCAGTGGTTTGGGGTCCTAGTCTTGGCTTGACTGAGTGGTCACTGGTTGAACGAGTCCAGACACTCTTTCTTCGACGATTCATTCATTGGAAGGGCACAATCCCCTGCTCTATTATTCTTGCAAATTTTAGGACTTCTCTCTAGCTTGAGATTATATTCTTGACTATCGGTTATCTTCACAGGGTCCATACTTTAGGGGATACCCCTGCGGGTTGCAGGCGGTACCCTTACCTCGCCCTTCACTCCTCGATGGAACTCTCTCCGAGTTCTCGGGGAGGCTAGAGGAGCTAGTATTTTTAGGTTTCTACCCTCCTGACCAGCATTCAAATACGGATAGACATGCTCCCCCCTTATTCTTTGGGGGTTCTCTCCCCCTATCGGCTTAGTAAGGAGAAGATGCTCCACGAGGTTCGGAAGGATGTTAGTCTCCAGTACATCAGATGCACATGGATCTATCCAGTTGCCCCTCTTTCCCCCAAGCTATCTTTCTACCATGAGCACTTCTTACAGATACAGGAGGGCAAAATAGTTCCTCCACAATACCTTCAACAACACACAATGTGGATTTGCTTGTTTCGCTTCTTGGGTGAAGTTGAAATCCTTCATCACTTTATTTTTTATTGTCCCATTTATTATGAGATCCGGGGTAGATTCCATTGCCTTTTCAGGGGCAACTCTCCATCTGTTTCTACCTTCTTCAGATACCCGGACCAGCAGTGTCTTGCACTCTTTCTTAGGGAGATAATTTAGCTTCGATGACATAAAATTTCTCCAAATGGATCTCACCCTCCTCAACATCTACTCATCACAACATACTTCACCAACTCCAACGGACCAGGTGATTCCGGTTGAAAATGCCCCACATAATCCAGTTCGGATGAAAGCAAGGTCACTAAAAAGCACACCCACAGTTTGTCAAGGTTTTGAACTAGCAATGGGCAGAGACATATCATGGACTTCTTCAGCTCTGGTACTTCAGCCTTGAATGTTAGTAGAGATTAGTTTCTAGGGGGTTCTTGGAGCTTTGCCCCTCCTAAGCTGCTCCCTCCCCCTTTCTTCTCTCTCTCCGTTCTTGGCGTGCACTCTTCTCTTTTGGACTGCAACCCTCCCCCTCTCTACTCTCCCTTTTATTTTCCCTTTCTCTTTGGCCCGGTTGTCAGGTTTAATCTTGTATTTATCTTAGTTCTTTTATTTGTTGGGCTTTTTAACCTGCTAGATGGCAGTCATTATTGTCCTTCTTATATTCCCTTGGGTCTTATTTTGGCCCACCACAGACATTAATAGTATTTCATTTCATTTCATTTCTCAAGAGATCAGATTTAGAACTTGAACTATCTCTTTCAATATTGGTTGAAGGAAGGCTATCACTGCTTGTGTTAGTCATGTAATTCCTTCCTTCATCTTCCAGAGATGTTGGTGGAACCAATAGAAAGAAGGGTGGAAGATCCTGAAAAGGGCAAGGAGGTTGAAATTGCACCACCTAGAACTCAAAAAACGATACCAAAGATTAGAGTAATCAAGAGAGGTAGCAACAGCCAAAGATCAACTAGTGAGGAGAGTTTTCCAGATATGAAAAATACTGAGCAATGTGATCAGCTAGAAGGATCATAGGAACAAAATGTAGGCAGCCATATCAATCGAAAGGAAACAAAGAAGTACAGATGGGAGAGATTAGACAAATGCATCAGGACCAACAAGAAGAAAGTGGAGAAGAACAAAATACGAAGCAAGAATAAGGAACTTATCATGGATTAGATGAGCATTTTATTATTAAAGTGCCTGGTTTTGGGTTAACTAATGAAGGAGCCCAAACCGATGATCAGGTTGATGAGTTATTCGACAAAATAATACAGGGCCTAAGTAATGCACTATTACAGTTTCGAATAGGCTATGCAAGATAGCTACAACAATGGAAATCCATGGCATATAGTTAAATGGAAAAGGTAATGAAGTGGGTTCAGGATGAAGGAAGAGTAAAGAAACTCGCTGAAATCCACAAAAGCAGCCATGTGGGACACCAATTGGGGGAATGGCTAGCAGGCAAAGGGAATGATTCAAGCACTGACTCTACCTTCTTATATCAGTATAGGAGTGCACTAGCACAATGTGAACCACAGAGACACTTTGAAGAGGCAAGGTGGTGTAGACGACTACTGCGGGCAGATCGGAGGTTGAGAATTCTAAGGCAATTGTCACCAGGAACCCAAAATCGCAAAGGACAACCTACGAGAGCAGAATCAATTGATCAAGCAAGAAATAGAGGTAACTTGAGTAATCCAAAGAGTTCAACAGGACTTTTGGGTAACCTGAGTATACCTAACCAAGGGGAGAGTCTGGTTGATCTCCTTTGCAGTAGCTCGAGGGCGAGAAATGCTCTTCTTGCTACCCATAGGTCGGTTGGTCAGCAAAATAGGCTACAAGGACTATTTGTAGATGCAGTACAAAACAACCAACAACCATGAGTTCATGGGGATGGGCCACCATGCCTACCTTGTCGAGCCCATGGAAACCGAGGATGTCGTCTCAAACGACTGAGAAAACGGACGAATCCCAAACAACTGGGGGAGTTCCATAGTCAAACACAAGGAAAATTTGGCTGGAAATAAGGGGAGGACATTTCAAACAATTTCGAGAAAGACAAGGATCCCAAAATAGAGACCAAGCACCTCCAAGGACTCCAATTCCAAGTTCGATATGCCAAGAAAAAGCAAAATTCAAAAGGCATAACAAAAATTTCAGAGGAAGGAGACAACCTACAAACAGGAAGACACTTTGTCGTCAGAATGACAGCATATAGGCCAACCGTCATCATGATGTTAGGGCAGGTAGTTGTCATGCAAACAATAGGGCAAAAGATTTGTCATGATAATCGCTAACAGGGCATCCGTCATGATGACAACAGACAGGGCATCCATCATGATGACAATAGACAGGGCATCCATAAAGATGTCGAAAAACAAGATATTTGCCATGATGACAACAAAAAAGATATCCATCATGATGTCTGTAGTGGAACTGATCATCGGTCCTTTTGTCGTTTGCCGATGGACACAAGATGCCGATAGCTAGAAGAGGACAGGAAATATTGGTGTATTGTGAGGATGGATATAATCAATAAGAGGAACAACAGCCAAAAACACCTCAAAGTCGAGGAAATCATCAAAATCGACAATAGGCAGAATCAATCTATGACGATGATGACCCAGCAAGTGAGGATAACCGCAGCCATCGACAGGAGGAAGCATCGGCAAAGACATTGGAGGTTCACATAGGAATCGCTATGCGCTTCACACGACACCAATGACGTGTGGAAAAAGCAAAAAAAAAACGAAAAAGACAAAATAAGTAAACACAAAAACAGAAAATGGATGACGATTGCATGTAAGGTGGCAAGGTGGTGCACATATGGCAGTTTGAGCAAGCAATGGCGGTTGTTGGATGGTTGCATGGGCAACAACGGTAGTAGGTGAGGGATTATAAATAGGAAATTCAAGGAGAGGAATGTTCATTATAGGCAGCATAGAGGAAGCATTCGCAGAAGTGAGAGTTGGAGGTTCGTTAGCAGAAACTTATCTATGCATCAACAATTTTCACACCAGATGGAGAATACCATTAAAGCCTTAGAAAACTGATAGATAGTAAGGCTTCATGAAGATCTACAAACAATTATCCATGCATTTGAAAAATATTTCTACTAACACATTCGTAGTTGGATGCATTAGAGGAGGATTACAAACAAACAAAAGAGCGTAGCCTGTAGGAGACAAAAACAAGGGATATATGGGCTACTAAAACAACTTGGCAAAAGTCCGTGATTGCAAAGAATCACCAATCACTTTCCAAATAACAACCTTGTCGTCAGAGAAGTTGGCAGCAACATATCACCGGTTGATAGGTCGACTGGGGGACTACCTTTAGGAAGGATGAACTACCATCAGATAGGTCGACAAGGCAAGTGTCGCCAAGAAGGACATATTGCCATCAAATAGGTTGATAGGGCAAATGTTGTTAGGAAGGACAAACTACCATAAGATATATAGACAAGGAGCATGTTTTCATTCAAGTCGACTGTGGACGTAGTGCCATCAGGCGAGTCAACTGTAGAGAGGTTGTCATCATTCAAGTGGGTTGAGAGACATTTTGTCATTCGACGAGTTGGTTGAGAAGGATTGCCATCAGTTTGAGGAGGTTGTTGTCATAAATAGTGTCATTACACATTGGAGGAAGTAGCAAACTGGAATTGTCACCATGATTGGAAGAAGAAGACCGATGAAATTGAGTAGAAGTCATCCAATTCAAACCATATTGACCGATGCAGAACAATCTGGGAGAGATAAAGGGCATGACGCACCGTGACAAGAAGTACCACTGGAGTCGATATCTGAAAATGACTCCACCATCACCAGGAAAATTCCCACACTAGTGAAGAAGCACATGCACAAGTAACAAATCCTAAGCAAGAGCAGACTCAAGGGAAGTAGATGCGCTCAAAAATAATTGTTCCAGATCCAAAAGAAAAGGAGGTTCGACAACCAGAGCGAGAACAGATACTGCTTAAGGATATTACTTGGATCCATGCTATTGGAGATTATTGTAGGTAGTGGTGGGAGTAAACGCCACTAAAACATGCAATCAAGAAAAATATCAAAGAGGTAGGTGTACATTTTATCCTGCAAGTACCTAACTTTGACAAGGAGTTCTATAAGGAATACCTGTTGCAAATGTTGCTAACATATGATACTTCCAAGCATACCAGCATGGTCCAGGTGGGAAAAAGGGAGATACATGTGGTATTCACAGCCGAAATTTTTAGAAGGACGTTCAAGCTACCTAGAGGAGGAAATCCAATGGTGAATGAAATAGTCGATTCCAAGAAGAGCCAACAATTGATTCAAAGTGTCATGGCTTTGAAGAAGGACAAGATTGATGCCCTAATGTCACATGGAAGTCACGGGGTCAAACCGACTCAATTGTTGGATAAGGGACTCCAATGTATTATGAATGTACTGATGGCCATATTGTCTGGAGAGCAATGAGCCTCAAAATTGCCTATTTGGTTGATATCCAATTTGCAAGGCATCTAGAAGGGTGTAGCTTATGATTGGGCAACCTACTTGGCAACACGAATCTAGAATTTTATGATGCATTCAACCAAGAAGTTCTCCATGGTATTCCATGCAATTGGATTGTTTTTGGATGTGGTTTACAAGGCAGGCGTGGAGATTCCAGGATTGGACCCCTCTTAAGCTTTACCAAATTTAGCACCAACAATTTTGAGGTGGATGGATGCCAAACCACAACTGAAGAAGAATACTCCAAATAAAAATCAAAGAGTGAAACAACGTTCAATAAAGCCTCACGTGCAAAATGGCCAGTTGAGGAATCAAAAGGGAAGGAAGATGCACCAATAATGGAAGTTGCACCATCAGCAAGGAAGAGGAGGAAGTTTGTGCCACCAGTACCATCGCCATCACAGTCACCAGATTCCGTTCAAAGGATGACAGCGGAAAATATTGCCAAAAGTCAAGTTGTGGTGCGCAAGATTGAGCAAACATTGCAGCAAGCACAGACAATACCACTGCAAAAGGTGATGGGGATACAAGAAGAGGATTTCGATATTCCGAAACCTCTTACGGAAACACCACTAGAAGGAACCAGTAGTGCTATTCATATTGGGCCTTCGGAATTTTTGGCAGAAGCACAAGTTCATGAATCCTTGGCATCACCTGTTGTACCCCTAGAGTTCCGATATGAGAAGACCTCAGTTACATAGACATTACGAGCTCATTCATTTGAAGAAATGCTTGTTGCTGCAGAAGTGGAGGAGATGGGAAAAACCATAAACCCAGACAGGGAAAAGGGGGCAAAGCAAGAGGAGTGAAAAATTAGCACCACTAGAAAAAGTAGCAGAAGGCCAGTTAGTGGGAACTCAGCTGAATCCTATTATAGTGGAAGAATGATTAAGCGATGAGCAGCATGAAGTGATAGTGAAACAGAAAAAAGGTTCACGGCATAGAATGTTTCAAAGGGAATCGATACCAACTATAGTGGTAGCCATTCATATTTACCCTTGGATCAGCAATTGATCATAGAAGGGAAAGCAACTAAGAAGCCAATTGACCTCTTAGGCAAAGGGAAAGAAGCAAAGATAATTTCAGAAGAAGATGAATTTGAAATAGAAGATGAAGACTTGTTTGACCACATAATACTAGAAGTGCCTAATTTTCAAGATCCACCGAAATTAGGAGCACACATTAATCAGCAAGTGGTTGCTTGTTTCATCAAGCTAACCCAAGTGATGGATAGAATGAGGCTGGAATTTGAAGTAGGTTGTATCGGACAGTGGAAACAGTGGCAGTTGATGGCAAGAGAAGAGCTGGTCAAATTGGTACAATGGGCTGGAAAAGGAAATTGGTGGTCGGATACATTTACCAAAAACAACCATGGGAATTTTCTACTGGAAATATTAAGACTATGGAAGGAGTGGAGAAACTGCCTAATGGAACACCAACACTTTACTTAAAGCCTATTCAGGTGTATGTAGTGGGTCATGGCACTCATACGTCTTCTAACAACAGGACAAGAAGAAGGTCGCAAGTAGAACTGGTACCTAAGTTATTTCCGATGTATAGTCAAATTAACTTTGTAGCACATTCGATATATTGGCTAGCTGAGGGGATTAAGCAACTCCACTTGGTTAAACAAAACCGTGTGCAGAAGTTGCAGGAAACAGAAGATATACTGCAGGGAATAGAAGAAACATTATTTGAAATGGAAGAGATGTTAATGACTGATTTGGCAGAACTAAATGCAACCATGGCACGAATTCAGGCAGCGCAGAAAAAACTGCATGATGTTCATGAGCAACTCAGGAATAGAGAAAGGATCATTGTGGACATGGAAGAGAAAATGCTACAACAGATCGGAAGAATGCAGATTTAGTTGCCTAGAAGAATCAGTGCAAAAGTGCCTTGCGAAAGGAGTTGGAACAGGCCAAATAGAAGGAGGAAGCATACTCAAAGAATTGACTCAAACACAACAACAAGAAGCAACTCTAAAGAAGGAGTTGGAACAAAAGAAACCAACATCCTCTAATCTGACACAACAACGAATTAAAGAACTTTTTGTCCAAAGGGAAGAGGAGATCCTGAAGCAACTACAAGCTATGGAGGACAAAGCCAATGCTTTTGGAATTAAATGGGCCAAGTATTACAACTATGCTAAGAAGCTCTGTGATGAACGGGAAGCTTGTAAACTCTGTGTCCAGGAATTGGAAGGTCTACAAGCATCGGAGCCAAAGGAGGCCGAAACCCTAGAAAAACAACGCAGGAAGTCGTTGAGGACATCGACTAATGTAAAGGGGAGGATAGATGTAGACAACAATTCTAAGAAGAAATAAAGTGTTTGTCAAAATGTCTACGTATTGTAAATTGTTTTACGTATACATGGCATGCAATATAGTCAAAAGATGTAATTTGGTCAAATGTAATGTCATAATACAAATTAATGTAATTTGCAATACAATGTAATCAAACATATGTAAACAACCGTCATTGCAAGTGGTTAACGGTTGTGTTAATCGCATTGTTAAGGCTGTGTTTAGAAGGAAGTTTTAGTAGTTGGGCCTGGTTGGTTACAGTAACTACCAGAGCCACAAGTATATATAGACCCCCCTTTCATTCAATTGATATCCATTGCATGAGGAGAGCAACCATTGTAAGGGAGAGATGTCAAACTGGTAGTGTTGTATGTGAGATTGCTATAGTCATACGACTAGAATGTATTCATATTCATGATAATACAAGAATACCATTTTGTGCCAACTATGTATCTATGAATGCTTGTATTGTGTTAGATTTTGTCTGTGTTTCAAATTGTTGCAGGTGGAATTGCGTAGGCAGAACAAGATGGTTTAGTTTGTTACAATAGCTGACATTGACCGACTCTGTAACAACCCACCCTATTCTGGATTGTTTCCTATCTATTTTGACTAGTAAAAGAAAAACACAAATTTTTGCTCTTTTTATTCAAATATATGCTCTTTTTTTTTAGGTATTTTTATGGGATTTAAACATACAAGATAATCGCTGAAAGAAAGCTTCACAAACTGGAACAACTTAATTGCAAGGGAAATTACAATGATGAACAACACTGAAAATACCCGATTTTCCTCAAGTCTGAAAACAAATCGCAGCAATCCACGTTCTGGAAATAGTTTGTGAATAGTGCCGTGAATAGTAATTTGCTACAGTGCCGCGTGAATAGTAATTTGCTACAGTGCCGCATGAATAGTAAACTGCTACAGTACCGCGTGAATAGTAAACTGCTACAGTGCCGCATGAATAGTAAACTGCTACAGTGCCGCTTGAATAGTAAACTGCTACAGTGCCGCGTGAATAGTAAACTGCTACAGCCTCCAAATAAGTACCGTCTACAGGTCTAAATCGCTGCTATCTCCCAACACACACAAGATATCAATGACGAACCAGAAATTCTCTTTGATCTCCAATTTGCCCTCTGAATGAAGACAATCAAAATCCAATAGAGCTGATCTTTCACAGCCGTAGTGGATGTCCTTGCCGAGAGTTTCCGTTCTCAACAAGCTCGAATCTGCAAGCAAATTCTCCAAAATGCATCAAGCAATATATTCAATGTTCAAGGATGCTGGAATGAGAGCCCGACCACTTTATTTATTATTGACTCGGCCTGGCTGTATCATAACATAACCAATGTGGGATAAAAAACCCCCTTTTTAATAAATCCTTATGTCTCCCTAAGTCACTTTATCAAATAATTAATAATTCACTTAAGTGACTTATGTGCACACATAATATAAAGTCTATTTAATTAAATACGACTTTATAATTAAATAATTACGAGTATTAAAATAATTGCACCAGAAGACCCAAGCCAACATCTGATAGCATTTTTGGATACCCTTTTGGTCGAACTGTCCAAATATAGAAACTGTTTTGAAAAAAGCACGGCCCTAAAAAATAGGAAACTGCTCCAACCGACTTCCAAGATCCTTAAACTGCTCCCATAGCCTACAGGATCGCGTGAATAGGCTATGCACTGTGCCAATGCTGACGAGCTCAGAAAGGGGACATGACAGTCCTCCCTCCCAAAAATTGCTTGTCCCCAAGCAATCTTAGTGCCGGATGCTGTAGAATGTCTTCATGTTCCCAGGTAGCATCATCAACAGGTAAGTTCTTCCATTTAATCAAATATTCCTTAATTACCTTCCGCCTCAACACCTTCTCCCTGTAATCAATAATAGCTTCAGGAACCAAAATGAGTTTACCCTCCTCATCCCATGGAGGCAACTCAGTAGAAGGAACAATGCGTGCACCAATCGCCTTTTTGAGGCGTGAAACATGGAAGACATTATGTATTTTGCTGTCACCAGGTAGCTCCAACTCATAAGCTACCTCACCAATCCGCCTGATTACCCGAAAGGGTCCATAAAATCTGGGCTTCAACTTCTCCTTCCCACTCTTCTTGAGAGTAGATTGTCTATAAGGCTGCAACCTAAGATAGACCAGATCATCCACCTCAAAACCGCGCTCAACTCCGTGCTGATTGGCATAAAGCTTCTGCCCATTCTGAGCCCGAAGGGTATTATCCTTGAGGGACCTCAACAAGTCCTGGCTGTCCTGCAAATAATCCTTAGCTCCCGGAGCTCGACTGTCACCCAATAGAAGATCAATGAAGCTTGGAGCCTCATAACCATACAAAGCCATGAAAGGTGTCATACCAATAGTCATGTGGTGAGTTGTGTTGTAGCAGAATTCCCCAAGATGAAGCCACTTCACCCAAGCTTTCTGCTGCCCCGAAACATAATTCCTCGTGTAACCCTCTATCCACTTATTAACTATCTCTCGTCCGCCCATCGGTCCGAGGGTGGTAGCTAGTTGCTGGGAGTGAGCTCGGTTCCTCCTAACCTGAATATCTCCTGCCAAAAAATGCTCATGAACCGTGTCTCCCTGTCGCTCACAATAGTCTTGGGTATTCCATGCAAATAGAACACCTCTTTGAAAAATAAATCAGCCACCTGAGCAGCCGTAAAAGTAGCTGAAATAGCAAAGAAATGTGCAAACTTAGTGAGTCTATCCACCACAACATAAATGCAATCCTTGCCCTGCACTGTGGGTAACCCAGTAATGAAATCCATAGATATACCTTCCCATTTCTGGTTCGGTATTGGAAGGGGTTGCAATAAACCTGCTGGGTGTGTATGTTCATCCTTATTTTGCTGACAGATAGAACACTCACGAACATACTGAAGAACCTCATTCTTAAGCCCTTTCCAAGAAAATCTCTCCCGAATGCTCCTGTAAGTCTTAAAGAAACCTGAATGACCTGCAGTCGGATCATCATGAAAATACTGGATAACTCTCTTTCTAAACTGTGACCCATATAGAAGAAAAACGCGACCCTTATAAAGGATCAAACCCTGTGAAATCATATAACGGTCATCCTGCACTTTGCCCTCTAGCAAACTGGATGCCCACTCATCCTCGGCATATTCTGCAATAATAACATCTCGCCATTCTGCTAAAATACCAGTCACTGAACAAATGTGAGGCCTTCGAGATAAAGCATCAGCAACCACATTCGACTTTCCCTTAACATAAACTATGTCAAAATCATAAGCTTGTAGCTTGTTGACCCACTTTTGCTCTCTCATTTAGATCCTTCTGAGCCAAGAAGTATCTAAGACTGTTATGATCCGTGCTGACAGTGAATCTACCTCCAACCAGATACTGCCGGAATTTGGCGAGAGCATGCATTATCGCCAACATCTCCTTATCATAAATAGAATAACTCCTTTCTGCCCCCTGGAGCTTCCGACTCTCATAAGCCACTGGGTGTCTGTTCTGCATCAGAACTGCACCAATCCCTTCACCGGAAGCATCACACTGTAAAACGAAAGGCTGTGAAAAATCTGGCATAGCAAGCACCGGGCAAGAACACATAACCTGTTTGAAGTGTTCGAAACACTTTTGAGCTTCATCAGACCATTTGAAGGCACCCTTCTTGGTAAAATTTGTGAGTGGGGCTTCCAACTGCAAAAATCCCTTCACAAACCTTTTGTAAAAACCACAAAGTCCAAAGAATCCCTTAAGCCGAGATAGATTTGTTGGAGCTGGCCAATCCCGGATAGCTTTGATTTTATCCGGGTCCATACGTACTCCATCTACACTGATAATGTGCCCAAGATACAAGAGCTCTGTCAACCCAAAATCACATTTTGTTTCCTTAGCATAAAAGGATTCCTGTTCGAGGATACGGAGGACCTCCTCAAGATGTCGTAGGTGCTCCTCCCATGATCGATCGTAAACCGTAATATCATCAAAGAATATCAAAACATACCTCCTCAATCGCTCGCTAAAAATCTTGTTCATACAAGACTCGGAAAGTCGTCGGGGCATTGGTCAACCCAAAAGGCATAACCGTAAACTCAAAGTGCCCACAATGACAGCTAAAAGCTGTTTTCTCTATATCCTGCTCTCTCATTCTGATCTGATGGTAACCACTGCGCAGGTCTATTTTTGAGAAGAGTTGAGCTCCATGTAGCTCATCAATCAATTCGTCGATGCGTGGAATAGGGTACCTGTTCTTAATTGTTTTCTTATTTAGCTCCCTATAGTCAACACACATACGCCAAGTCCCATCTTTTTTCTTTACCAAAACCACAGCCGAAGCAAAAGGACTCTTGCTTGGTCGGATATGTCCCATGTCAAGCAATTCCTGAATTGTTTTCTCAATCTCATCCTTATGTCGCCTAGGGTGCCTATAGGGTGTAGTGATAACTGTCTTAGCACTCTCCTCCAACTCAATAATGTGCTCCATTCCTCTCTCCGGAGGTCTCCCCGGAGGAATATTACTAAACACCTTGGAGTGTTTAGTCAAGATGTCCCGAATCTCCGGTCGGTAAGTGGACTTAACCCGTACATCCCCCGCTGAAGTAATGAGACACTCGCTGCCCACTCAACCTCATCATGTCTGAAAAGCCTCTCCATTCGCTTAATGGAGACAACTCGGGGTCCGCCGTCTGACATGCCTCTCAACGTCACCTTCTTGCCACCTGTCATGAAACTCATCTCCATAGCCCTCAGGTTCATAGTGAATTCGCCCAAGGATTCTAACCACTGCATTCCCATAATCATATGAGTATCCCCAATATTAACCACATAAAAATCATTAGTAAGATCAAAGCCTCCTAACTTCATCTCGTAGTTTAGGGATCCCGCGGTTACACCGTATGGCTGTCCCATCTCGCTACCATTACTCCGAATCCCGGAAATTCTTCCGTCTCGCAACCCTCTCTTATCAACCAACCCAGCGTCAATAAAGTTATGAGTTTCCCTCGTATCAATCAGTGTCACCACCCGCTGCCCCTGAAGGACTCCTCGGACCTTGAAAGAAGATCCCTTTTTAAAACTATACAATTGTGCAATCTGTACCTCGCTCTCTTCTTCTCGTCTCCCCCGCTCCACAATTCTCCTCATCCTCCCGTTGATCTCGAATGCTCGAACCGGATTCATCAACTTCAAAATATTCTCTAGCCTCTAGTTGCTTCACCTTAACTGAACACTTGTGGCCCAACTCCCATGGTTCTCTACATCTGAAGCATAATTTCCTTTTTCTTAATTCATTGAGCTCATTATCTAATAGTTTCTTAGTTTCAGTTTTAGGTGCGTTCTGGACAAACCCCTTCTTATCTTTGTTATTCTGAAAAGGTTTGAAGGCTGGTTTTTGTTTCGGAACAACGAACTCCATGCTTCTCGCCTTTTTCATGGCATCCTGTAAAGTGACTGGATCAAATGCCTTTACCCAACCACGTAGCGGCTCAGACAATCCCTCATAGAAGAGTATGATTAGACGCCTCTCTGAGATATCATCCACTTTGACAGAAATGGACTGGAATTTTGTGATGTAGGCCTCTACTGAACTGTTCTGCCTCAACTGTGCCATATCTCGAAAATACAACTCAGGATCCTTCTTATCGAATCGATCGATAAGTAGCCGTGTGAACTCCTCATAGGATGTAATCAAATTATGACCCAAAGTGATCAACCCATGAAACCACCAATCGTGTGCAGCTCCTTCAAGATGTAATGTGGCGAATTTTATAGCTTCTTCTTCCAACATAGGTCGAAGTGAGAGGAAATTATCAAGTTTATCCACCCATGTCCTGGCTGTACATTTGCCACTACCATCAAACTGAGGTAAAGAAACCTTGTTCAGTGCTTGGTTGAATTCTTTCTGTGCTGGTCTAGCCTGATCAGTACGGTGACCACCTCCCTGTCCCATACTCCTCTCGCTTCGAGTGACGTATTGGTCAAATGACCAATGGGCCCTAAGGCCTTCCGGAAGAGCACTATACCGCTGATACCACTCCTCAAACTGATCCTCTATAGGCCCTTGAGCTGTGTGCATCTCAGGTGCTGGAACTTCAGCTCTAGATAAGAACGTAGGCTGAGTCGGTCGAGAAGTAACAACTGTATGTTGCCTCTGATCAGTCATGCCCTGGATGCCCTTGCTCGGAATATGCCTGTTTGATGAGCTAGGCCCACCATCCCGATTAGTCCCCGTCTCGTAGCCCCCGCAAAGTATTAGTCATAGCCATAATAGCATCTCGCTAATGCTTCCCGTCCCCGTATCATCCGATCCTCGCATATCCATCTCGTGCCTTTGACAAAGCATTAAGAGCCCCAAATATACTAGGGTTCTCCCGATGCTGATCATCACCCATATTGTCTAGTAATTCAGTAGATCTCTTATGTCGCTCGTACTGAAGATGAAAATCTTTCTCTTTCCCTTTACCAACTGGTTCACTCATTAATTAAACCCACAAGTCGGCAGATATAACTCGCTCTGATACCACTGTAACAACCCACCCTATTCTGGATTGTTTCCTATCTATTTTGACTAGTAAAAAAAAACACAAATTTTTGCTCTTTTTATTCAAATATATGCTCTTTTTTTTGGTATTTTTATGGGATTTAAACATACAATATACTGCTAAAAGAAAGCTTCACAAACCGGAACAACTTAATTGCAAGGGAAATTACAATGATGAACAACACTGAAAATACCCGATTTTCCTCAAGTCTGAAAACAAATCGCAGCAATCCACGTTCTGGAAATAGTTTGTGAATAGTGCCGTGAATAGTAATTTGCTACAGTGCCGCGTGAATAGTAATTTGCTACAGTGCGCATGAATAGTAACTGCTAGTCGTGAATAGTAAACTGCTACAGTGCCGCATGAATAGTAAACTGCTACAGTGCCGCGTGAATAGTAAACTGCTACAGTGCCGCGTGAATAGTAAACTGCTACAGCCTCCAAATAAGTACCGTCTACAGGTCTAAATCGCTGCTATCTCCCAACACACACAAGATATCAATGACGAACCAGAAATTCTCTTTGATCTCCAATTTGCCCTCTGAATGAAGACAATCAAAATCCAATAGAGCTGATCTTTCACAGCCGTAGTGGATGTCCTTGCCGAGAGTTTCCGTTCTCAACAAGCTCGAATCCGCAAGCAAATTCTCCAAAATGCATCAAGCAATATATTCAATGTTCAAGGATGCTGGAATGAGAGCCCGACCACTTTATTTATTATTGACTCGGCCTGGCTGTATCATAACATAACCAATGTGGGATAAAAAACCCCCTTTTTAATAAATCCTTATGTCTCCCTAAGTCACTTTATCAAATAATTAATAATTCACTTAAGTGACTTATGTGCACACATAATATAAAGTCTATTTAATTAAATACGACTTTATAATTAAATAATTACGAGTATTAAAATAATTGCACCATAAGACCCAAGCCAACATCTGATAGCATTTTTGGATACCCTTTTGGTCGAACCGTCCAAATATAGAAACTGTTCTGAAAAAAGCACGGCCCTAAAAAATAGGAAACTGCTCCAACTGACTTCCAAGATCCTTAAACTGCTCCCATAGCCTACAGGATCGCATGAATAGGCTATGCACTGTGCCAATGCTGACGAGCTCAAAAAGGGGACATGAAAAATACCATTTTGTACCAACTATGTATCTATGAATGCTTGTATTGTGTTAGATTCTGTCTATGTTTCAGCTTGTTGCAGGTGGAATTGCGTAGGCAGAACAAGATGGTTTAGTTTGTTACAGTAGCTGACATTGACCGACTGCCGACATAACTGAAGTCGACACATGTTAGTGCCGACAACACCGACACTGTTGTTGGAAGGAGCCGACATGGAACTTGTTGTCACACTAGGTGCCAACATGGGACATGACATCAAGCCGTCATGCTAGTATTATCACATGAGATCCAACATGCCATCATGATCCAACCGACATCAGCAGTTATCGTCACAAGAGTGTCATCTTGGAGAAAGTCATTAGGTCTAAGCTGTCATTGAGTTGTGTCATCCTAACCTGGCTTACATAACACTTGTCTGTGTTGCACAACTAATAGGAAGACCAGAGTCGACATCAAGGTGTTCTTTACCATGTATTGCCTATTTCCCTCCCACTAGACTATTATTCCCTCGTCTTGGGAAGTCCTCACTGCTATCTACAATTGTCGTACAAAGGCATGGGGAGCAAGATTGTGATGGAGAAAACTTATGAAATTGACAAAGTATTGAACCAGGGTTTGTTGTGACAACGTTGTACAAAGGGGAGAATGGCTGTCGTACGACATAGGGAAGTCATTGTACGATGCAATGAAGCATTGTACGACCAGAGCAAAACAATGTTTTTCATATTTCACCTTCTTTTGTACCATTAGTGTCTAATGCCTCATGCTTCGTAAGTTAAATGGGCAATCCACAGCAGCATGTCCTACAACTTCGCAAATATTGCAATATGCCTTCTTTGGATAGTTAACATTGGTGTGTCCTGATTTACAATCAAAACATCAAATGTCCTTTTTCTCCTCTACCTTCATGTCGTTGATCATACACTCTAGATCCTTCCCCCTGGACTGGATTATGGCACTTAGGTCATCATAGTAACTATCTAAATCGTTGTCTTAATCATGACTCATACTTCTTCCTTCGGTTGTTGTCTTCATCTCGCTTTCTAAATTCAGCTCTCTACCAAAAGCTTCTTGATTACTTGTTGGTGGAACCACCTTCATCTTCTTCTTGTATCATGGTAGCAGTCAATCCAAGAACCATCGCTTCTATAGCCCATCCATCGGCTTGGCCTCCACCTTGTTGATTAATTCCTTTAAAATATGATTGTACGATTTAATGTTCTCATCCTTCTTCTGCTTCGTTGAGTAGATCTTGCCAATGATCCTAGTATCATCACAAAGCAGTCTAAATTCCTTATTGAATTCAGTCTTCAACTCTATCCAATTCGCGAAGGGCTCTTCTCTCTTCAGATGCCAATCAATTGCTACTCCCAATAATATTGTTGGGAATAATCTTAGCCATGTATCATCATCAGTAACACCATTCACTTTCCATATTGTTTTACACGTTCCGATATGGCGTTCACAATCTTCTCTCCCATCTCCCATAAACTTAAAGCATTTCTGCTTGCATGTAGTTGCAACAATGTTTGCCATTGGTGGCTATTTGTCTCCACTCAACAAACTTTCAGTTGACGATTGGTCGTTTGCAAACAATATTAACTGCTTGTTTGTGCACCTAGACTTCGCAGTCTCCTTTGCAAGTACATGACCATTGGTCTTGGTATTTCAAGCACACTCTTCCATGGTTGCCCTTGTGCTTGACTCCCATCCTCTACACGTCTAGGCACTCTCCCCTATACTTGTGTTGGAGTCACTAGTTGCTTTTACTCGTCTTCCACATAATCCACGTTGGCGCTTCCTTCACCACTCACATGAACATTCTCCTCAGCCTGATCTTCATTTACACACTTCCTTCACCACTCACACGAACATTCTCCTTGTTGAGCAAGGTGCAGCGACAGTATTGTCATTGTTGTCAACACACTCAGATGGACAGGTTGATGCAGTGGACAGTTGTTCGAAGTATGTACAGTGATTTTCAATGCTTATGAGGATGTTTTTGATGTTCAGGTGAAGTTGTTACAGTTTGTTCGTGCAAATTTGCAAAAGTTGAAAAAAACATCAGGAAGTTGTCAAAAAATTGCAAAAGTCGTCATGGGCGCAGTTGGATAGGATGGATCAGTTTGGAACATGCCAGCATGTCAGGAAATAATCTATAACAAGTGTTGGAGGTGTCAGCACAGTGTTTGGATTGATCGGTGACGTTTTTGGTATCTTGGTGGATGATTTGGCAAGTGGTTGTACAGGCCGAAAAAGGGCAGTTTTGTCAGAAGCATTGCGAGCAAACCGAGAAGAATTTGATAGCGAAATTCGAACTAGAGGTGTTCGTTATCTTCAAAAACATGTGTTCCAAATTTCCACCAAAACAGAGAAACGAGGCGAATGTTACAAGCGTTGCAAAACTGTCACAAAAACGCTCTTTTTGGAAAAAGTGTGTTAGCAGCAGTTTTTGTGGAGGTGGTACAGGCGAACCGTAAGGATTTATGCAGCGAGATTTGGACTGGATGTAGTCAGCATTGCAAATATTAAACATTTCAAATTTCAGAGAAAACAGAGTTACGAGGTGAGAGTTATGATTGTTGCAAAAACAGTACAGGTCACTTTTATGTCAATTTGTTCCACTTGTGCAAAATCCTTCAGGCCGTTTTGACCTTGCAGAGTCGCTAGAGTTTCGGTTTCAGTGTTGTTACACCTTCAAGGCATCAAATAGAGCATATTTTGTTTTTTGTTTGAGGTGTCACGTGGCTCCGAAGTAAGAGAACGAGTAAGGTGTCAATTCTTTGCATGTGACGTGTTTGACGAAATGCCTTCTCAAAATAAAAAAAGGAAGTTATATTGTTTTAAGAAGCTTCATTAAAGATTTTCTTTTTTAAATTGAAAAGGGAAAAAGAATGCAAGTGTGTGCTTTTTAAGTGACAAAGGATTTTATTGAAAAGAGGGGACTTTATTTTGTGAAGAGAGAAGTGTGTGTGGAGAAAAATAAAGAGTGAAAATCCATGATTTTTGGAGAGTGGTGAAAAACGTCACTTCAGTATTTTGGGCATAAATTTCTCATATGATATCCATTTTGGCTAAAATTTTGAGAGGAGTTCGCAGACAAAGTGCTGCACAATACCCAGAAAGCGTTTAGCAATTGGCAAAACGAGCTAAGAGAACAATCAGTTTTTTTTTTTTGTGAGAAGAGAAGATTCAAATTCTGAGTAATGCAGAGAGAGGGATGTTATACTGGGTGAAATAGAAAGTTTTAAATTTTGAGCTTACAAACCATAGAGGGTTCTGGTTTCAGTGAAGACATTCATATATGTCATTTTATTATCAATATCAAAATCAAGTGGGTGCTTGGTAGAGGGGTTGGTGCTCCTTTCTCGTTGGTGCGAGATAAATCAGGGGTTGGTGCTCCTTTTCGTTGGTGCAAATAAATCAGGGGTTGGTGCTCCTTCTAGTGGGTGCTGGTAAATTGATTGTAAAGTTGGTGCTTTGCAAAGGCTGGATTTGGATGGGAGTCCAAACAGTCATTTTCGGGGATGTAGCCAAATCGGTGAACCTCGGTACATCTTGTGTTGTGTGATGTTCTCTTGTTATACTTGCTTTATTTGGTTTTATGTTTTCATTGTTTTGGCTTTGAGTGTTGAAGATTTAAGTTTTAAAGAGCTACACCGATTCACCCCCCCTCTCAGTGTCATTGTGAGACTAACACTCCTTAGCCCAGTCTTCGTTTACCCACTGACTCTACTTGAAATTTGTCCTTGTAAAAAAAAACATTTGCCACCTTCCACATTCTTTGTCCAAACTTCCCTCCTCCTAAGGGTTCCACACTTGCTCTACCTTTGGTGCTTTTATCTCCTTGCTAGCAAGCTCCGTCAGCATGCAAGTCTTCCTCACTAACATGCAAGTCATCCTCAAGCTCGATACGACCACACTTTCCTCGCTTTTGCCATTGTGCAATCTACAACCTTCGTCTTGTCAGTTCTTCTTTCGTCCTTCTACACCCATGTCTACCACATACTTGCGTCAGGTTATCTGTTATCCATGTCTCCCATCTCCAAGCTCCACGTGGTCACTAGTTCAAACTTAAGACAACAACAATGCCAAATGTAGCATGGTGGTGGTATTTAGCAATTGGAGGCACAAAGAATAAATGACAGGGTATGCTGACAAGGTATATCTGCAAATGTAGTCCTGATAGCCTACAACACAATGCACTTGATGTAATTGCACAACATAATAATACACAATGACAATGCTTGAATGGTGTTATTGCTATTAACAAGAATACATGTCTACAACACAGTTATATCAAGCATACACCTCTTTACCTATATGGATGTGTGTATATGCACATCTTGTGTCTATGTGTGTATTTGCTCAAATGAATGAGGGGGCTATTTAAACTTGTGGGAAGGTAGTTATTTCCAACTACCAACTTGACAACTCACCATATTTACATTACATTTGTCATTCATTTACATTTTATTTCATTTTCAACTATATAACAACTACAGGAAGGGCTAGGTGGATTGGTAAAGGCTTGAATGGCCAAGTACTTGCCAAGAAGAGACCTAGGTTCAAACCTCGAGGGCACGCTGCCAACTTTAGCAAAGGTAGTAGTCTGTGCTGAATCCTCTAAGTGCGCGCCAAACCGATGATGACGGTACAAACCTCAAGCGACCAGGTGGTCTCCATCTCACGTTGGGTCAACAACAACGAGACGAATAAGCTGTTGGGAGCAGTCCCTGTGGTTTGAACCCTGCGCTTGCCAGTTACTAAAAATAGTGGTTGTAACCAACTCCCTTATATAACCAAAAAAAAAAACTTTACTCAACCGCTACGTTAACTAACACTTCACTCAACATTACAACTATTACATTAAAATTACTTCATCAAAACTATGTTTTGCACGTACTTACTTCCAACACACCTATTCTGCCTAGAAGGTGGTACATGAGAACTAGCATCTAGAGTCCAAGGTTTAAATGTGAAGAGGGGTAAAGATATGTATACCCCATGGGCAAATAGTACAACTTAAGTCCATCCAACACATAATGGATCGAAAGGAATACAGCTTGTGAACCTTAAAAAGTTACTTAACACAATTATTTATAGCACTCTTCATTTTGCTAGGAGATGGGACTTTTATCATGTGAAGACACTTTTGAACCACCCAAAATAGGTAAAGTAAAAACGATTAGTATAGTCCAGATATCGAACACCCGACCTAATTTCCATCCTAACCAATCTCCCCATATGACCTTCATTCTATGACCCAAATAGTTTACCTAAAAAATTGCAGAACAGGAGACAAATGAAAGCAAAATTTAAAACCAGGCCATTTGACAAATATGGCGGGAAGGTAATTACAAAATTCAATTCTCAAATGGGTGCAATCAAAGTTGGATTTCAGGTACCTTGAATTTAATGAGCAAAAGTCCCAAGAAAAGCTGGTAAGATTTATGGGGCTATCTTTAGACATCAATTAAATTTAATCAAAATTTATTCGAGGGAATTCAAGGGAGAATGGACCTCGGATTCCAATTGCCTGCATCGTTGAAGCAAGGCAGCTTTCTCCTTCTGCTCGAGATAATCCTCGTTGAAGGCTCCAGCCTCCTTGAATCGCTTCCAGACTCCCTCCTCCTCCTTTATTTTCTCAGGTGAAACATTTTCATTATAGTCGAAAGTTGATAAACCTCCTTCAATAATGGAGTCAGAATTCATATTTCTGTTTTTTGTTTTGGACCCTTATCTTACAGATTTTATACTTTCTGACAGATGAAAACTTGATCGGCATTCTCTATTCTGCTTCTTTTGGAGGGCGCCACCTTCCTTCGTCAAAAGTGTACCTTCGAGAACGACTTTGAGATTTCGGTACACTTGCATGTTGCAGTTATTTAACAAAACATTCGTCGTCCCAAGATCACCAATTGTTTATCGTATTGATGTGTATACTAATAATGGATTTGTCTACATCTAAATGTTAATTTCAAATTAAAGATTCTTTTACCATAACAAAACTATAAAACAATTTTCGGACTTCAGGGAAGTCCAATCATCCTAGAAATGATCTCTGATAAGTGGAAAGTGGGGGCTCTTCTTACCAACGGTTTAAGGACTTGAGTCTTGTCTCCACAATACCTTTCATGTTGTAAACTCTTGTATATATTTATTTATTTGATAAATAACATTTTATTTTATTTTATATATTTATTTTTAAATTTACTTATAGTTGATTTATTTTTTATTTTTTAATTAGGTGGAAAAGGGGTTTTAAAAGGATCTCACAACTTTTTACAAAGGGTTTTCGAACCTTTAACAACAGAAACAAATCTTAAAAAGACGATCCTAAGAGAAACAAAAATAAGGATTTGAAGAAGATACAAAAAGATCTGATCACACAGGAACAACAATCTCCATGAGAAAGATCGAGATCTTCCAAGATCCAAAAAAACCTATCAACAGAAACTAGCAAGACAAGGAGCCAAACACCAACACAGAGATCCGAAATTCCCACAATCCGGATTAAACTTTTAGCAAAGAAAAACAAAAGAGAGCACGAATATCGAGAAGAGATTCAACAATCATTCTTACAACCATAAGCATGATTTAAAATTTGAAAATCTTACAAAACCTGCTCAAAATTTAAAACCAAAATTTTAAAGCACCTTCCCACCCAACCAAACAAGATCACACATGAACCCAACTGACAACCACTATCCATCAAGATCCTACTCAAATTGGAGTCCAAAAATGGAAAATTTCCCGCTTGGGCATACATCCAGCTAACAAGACAATCGGGCTGACATTTTAAAACCAAAATTTTAAAGCACCTTCCTGCCTAGCCAAACAGGATCACACGTGAACCCACCTAACAGCCACTATCCATCAAGATCTTGCTCAAATTTGAGTCCAAGAAGGGAAACTTTCCTGCTTGGGCATGCATCCAGCTAACATGGACAATCAGGCTAGCTAGTCCAAAGACCCTAGCACCAAAAGCTCCCAATAACATAAGGATCTAGACCTTCAAAATCCATGCTTAGAATAAGGCAAGGATCTCTTGAGAGAGCATCCCAAGATCTAAAAAAACCTTTGGAATCGGTTCCACCCCAACAACAACTGGAAACAAATCTTAGAGTCCTCCTCCCTTTCAACATAAAGATATCTTGAAGAGACCCCAATACCAAAATCTCCCATCAAACATAAGGATCTAGACCTTCAAAATCCAGAAATAACTAGCATTAAGCTCAGAATAAGGCAGGGATATCTCCTAAGAGGGCATCCCAGGATCCAAAAAAACTTTGGAATCGGTTCCACCTCAACAACAGCCGAAATCAAATATTAGAGTCCCCTCCCTTTCAACATAAATATCTCTTGAATAAAATTTGTAGGACCCAAAAAAATCAGATCTATGAACTTTGCCAAGATGCCTCCACGCACATAGCAAGAACCCTGCACATAATAGCTTTAAGAATTTGCATCCTTCTCCCTTTCAACACACCGAATATGAGGGAGATAGCCTACAAGAACCTCAAAGGATCCATAGAAGGATCCATGTTCTCAAGCAAAGTAGTTCTAGGACCAGAAAATAAGAAATAAAATCACCTGGAAACCTATTAACATAAGCAAAGGAAAAATGCAATAATTTCCCATCCAACCCCAAGGTTGTTAAAAGGAAGACAGTAAGAACAATTGTGGATACACAAATATAAGATCCATATTCTTTGGGCAAGCAGATCTAGGATCCACAAGACCCTGTGCACAACTAAACAGTGTATCCAGGAGACACCCTTGCAAACAAACTTGCTACCAAAAATCAAAGGCTAACCCATAAACTCGACCAAGAGACGAACGTCAATCCTGCCCAAGATAAACATCAAAGCCTGCAAGGACCTCTAAGGACCCAAGATTGAATTCATGCTCACAAGCAAAGTAGATCTAGGACATCCGAGATCCTTTGCACAACAAAACTATGCAAACTGGAGACACCCCCTGCAACCAACAAACTTGTTGCCAAAAGACAAAGGCCAACCCAAAGACTTGACCAAGATCCAAACATTAAATCTGTCCTAGACGGACCTCAAAGCTGGGAGAACCACATGAACCTTCCCAAAGAACACTAGAACAATTGGAAGCAAAGCCATACCAATCCCTGTGGGCTCCAAGCCCACTCCCATGCCAAATTTAACTTTATACTATAACATCAACATTCAAAATATAGGCTACAACTATAGTTTTTTTGTCAATATTAGCTTCTATTTTTATGTATATTCAGTTATGGATGCTTTACTCTTGATCCACCTCATTTTGTTTTTTAGCTGGTGGACAATGCTAACACTAGAATATTGTAATGTTTTGGTTGATGAATAAATATAAAATATTATTATTGTGATATTTAATGTAATTTTTTTTTTTTTGTTAGTGTGAGATATTTAATGTAAAATTTATTGTTATTTATTTTATATTTATTTATGAAATAATAAATTTTAGGGGATAATTACTTGCTAGCTTACAAAGAATTAATATTATGAGGTGTTTATAAACATTGTTGTTTGCAGTATCATCTATTTGTATAATAAAAAATATATTATATAATAGTAGTTATTACATTTTGTTTAGATTAAGTATGGTCTTCATGTTTTGTAACCACTTTTGCTTTTTTACACATGTTTTTATGAGGGGTCATGGTCCCCTCATACCGAGTGGGGTTTGAACCTTGGACCTCTCAAAGAGAGGCCAAAGTCCTTACCACTGCAGTAAATTGTTAAGCTATTTTTAAAATGGTTGTAGATTTTTTTTTGTATTGGAAATGCATTCTTAAATATGTATCAATGGTTAATGTGTTTATTTATATCAATTATAGACTTCATATTTTATAAATATTTTTTATTATGAAGTTGTTTTCATAATTTGTGGTTATTTTTTTTTTTCTTCATATAGTTTATGATTTGCAACAAAAGATAATTTTATGGTTATTTTTTTTTTTTTTGTAAAATTAAGGGAAGAGGGTTTTGAAAGGGCCCCAAAACCTTTTACAACCGAAAGAAGACAACAAACCAAAACAATGCACTTCAACACTTAAATAGAAGAGTACAAAAATTGTACTACAACACTAACAAAAAAAAAACAGTAATCGTATAAACCGACACCACAAACCATAGGATCCAAAGGGCTGGGAGATCCGAGAAGACCTGAGAGAGAGTCGAGGTAGTTCTACAACACAACATCTAACTCCGATATAATCCCAACTTAACTATATAAAAACTATTATTAATCTAATATCTATTATAATAATGTTGAAGTCTTTTCAATTTTGCCAAGTTTAATTCAAAACTAGAAATGTATATTTTGTTTTAAAGTACAATCTACTAGTTGAAGAGAATTTTTTTTTATTTTTTTAGCACAATAAATTTACCTTTATTTTTTTACTGATTAATAGTATATGACTTTCTTATAGAAACAATAATGTATGGATGAGGAGGTGTCGACGCGGGAAATAATTCGAAAGGAAATGGAAGTTTTTCACCAAGACAGAGCGAAAGCGAGGGTTTGGAGAAAAACATACAGAGCATGCTAAAGAATGCAGAGTGCATACTTGAAGCGTTGATTGACAGTTATTTTAATTGCCTTACTGGTGTGGCTGCTGCCAATTTTGGAAGTAAAACAGGGAATATTGTCTTTGTGGTTTTTGGGAATGAAAGAGTTAAAAAACACCCATTTATCATGATGAAGACCACTATTCCACCATCTATTTTTTGGGATGGGGTTTATACGTCCGTTGATGTAAGGGTCATAATTGAACAAAATCAGGCTTTGTTTTTTTGGATGAAATTAGGGTTTATTTGATTCCTGATGGAGGGTTTCAAAAAAGATGCATGCATTGAACCAAAAATGAATTTTAAAGAAGCAATCCATGGAGGACCACTTCAAACAAGAGGGGAACACAATCAACGATTGCCAAGGAAACCATTGAGGATGCCAAAGGTCGATTCAAGGAAAACAGAGATGGGTTGCATGAAAGCAACTAATGGATCCCCAGTAGTGAAGTTGGAAATAATGAATGTCTAGGAAGGAATAGATGTGATAGAGATGACAGGCCTAATTTGTCGATTCATGGGATTTTGATCGACTCTTGCTACCTTCAAGCAATGGGCTACGAAAAAATGTAGCACTAAAGCTTAGTTCAATACTTTTTACTTACCTTAATGGCTACTTTATTATTTGTTTTTGAATGAAAAAGATAGGAAGAACATTTTCAATGGGGCCATGGTTTTTTGGTAGGGCAGGGCTCTTCATGAAGCCGTGGCATACCAAGTTCAAAGCTGAGGAAGAAATGCCATCAATTGCCCCTGTTTGGGTTCGTTTATTTGGTCTTCCGATAGAATACTGACATCAAAAGATATTCCCAACAATTGGAAATTCTTTAGGAGTTTACATGATGACTTCTGATAGCACACAACACTTAGAGCATATGATTTATGCAAGGATTTGTGTTTTGATTGATTTTGACAAACCATTTCCAGAGAATATTACTTTATAATAAGGGGAAGAAATATGGAAGCAAGTAGTGGATTATGAAAATATTTCATTTAGATGCAAAATTTGTCAAATATGGCCATCTAGACAAGGATTCTCCACATAAGGTCCCTAACAAAGAGAAAGAGGATGGGGACTTGGCAGGGTTTCAAATCCCTAAACAAAAAAATACAAAGAAAAAAATAGCAACAAAAGAGAAAACAGTAATTTCACCTAACACCTTTGAAATTCTCTCCACGATGAGCAGATGATGAGGATGGTCAAATTGAAACAGTTATTATGAAAACACAGTTTGATGAAGAGAGGCAACAAGAAAGATTGCATGATGAGAAATCACTAAAAGAGCTTGCCTTAAGAAAAAGAAAAAAGTACAATGTAGAAAACCAACCCAAGTGCAAAACAAAAGGGCAGATTCAAACTCCAAATAAAATGGATCCTCAAAAGACCATACAAATTCCAATAGTAGTGTTGTGGCTCCAAGTAACCAACCTATAGTCCCAACTAGAATGAAGCAAGATACGAATAAAAGGATAAGGATGTCATAATCCTAAGGTTTATAGTCAGTCTCTTTATGGCAATGTTGGAAGCTTTGGCTATTTTGCTAAGCAATTTTTGATATTTTTGGTAATTTGTTAAGCTTTGGTTTATTTTTAGTGTTACCATTTTTTGTTTGATTTGTCTTTAGCTTTGTTGGCTTAGTTTTTGTTGTATTTGTTTTTCTTGATTGCGTTTGTGGTGTTGTTGATTCTTTTTGTTGTTTTTGTTTTGGATTTGTTTTGTTTTGTTGTTTTTGTGGTTTTTTCTGTGTTCGTGTTCTGTGGTTTTTTGTTTGTGGTGTATTTATTTCTTTTTGTTGTTTTTGTTTTGGTAGTGTTTTGTTATGTTGTGTTTGTGGTTTTTTCTGTGTTTCGTGTTTTTTTTTTCATTTTATTTTTTTATGTATTTTTTTTGTGTTTTGCTATGTTGTTTTTGTGTTTGTTTTGTGTGGTTCGTGTTTTTTTTTGTTTTCTTTTTGTGTGTGTGTTTGGTTGTGCTTTTTCTTGTCGACACACTCAAGGAGTATGCTTTTTTGTTTTAGATTTTTGTGTGTTCTTGTTTTGTGTTGTTTCAAGCATGCTCCTTGTGTGTGTCAAAGGTGGTAGGCCAAGTGTGAGCCCTGGACATTTTTGGCAGAAGAGATACCCCTGCCTCCTTGCGTCTTACCCAAAAGTGGTATCCCTTCTGGGACGTTTTCCACAAACAAAAGATAATAATAATAATAATAATATGGATGAAAAAATATAATCTAACTGTACAAAACTATTATTAATCTAATATCTATTATAATATTGTTTGATGTCTTTACAATTTTGCTAGTCTAATTCAAGATTATAAATGAATATTGTATTTTAAATTGCAATCTAATACTTTATAATTTTTTATATTTTTAGCACAATAAATTTACTTGTAATATTTGTTCACTTTATAATCTCAATTAAGGTTTGATTGGGATTAAGATGAATTCAGAAACTATAGGTGGGATACACTTCTTGTTTTCTAATTTTTCAAATAATATCACATAATTGGTATGTTTGATTATTATGGTAAAGCATAAGGCATAACATATGGTAATCCCTATGGGTGAAACACGTTAATATCCTAGAAAAACTCACCTTCAAGTTAAAAATAACATTTTAATTTTTTAATGTTTAATATCATTCATTTGAAATGTCATCATGGTAATGATGATTTACATTAACATTTAACCTTAGGATTTGAATTGATGTATGAAAGATGATATGTTTTATTTTTTAATTTGAAGATACTCATGCACATAAGGACCTTTGGCCAAAAATGGACTAGAAACCTAGACTTCATCACAATAAGGTTTTGGTAATAAAGAAACATGATGTTAAGTGATAATTATATCAGTCATATTTATTTTGTATGAATGGTTTAGGTTGATTGGTGTTAAACATTAATTTAAATTGATATTTGAATCATAGACACAAAAAAAATATTTAACGATGGTCAAAAAAGAGATCTCTCCTCTTGTCCTAAAAAACAGGGAACGATTCCTGCCAAACCAAAAAAGAAAAAATAACAATAACCCCAAAAAGCCAAAAAAAAAAAAAAAAGCTTTCTATCTATAATGTAAGGAGGCAAATCAATACTTCTCTATATGAATCTCTCTATATATAAATATATTTTTTTATAAAAAAATAGTGTATATTAAATAATTTCTCTTATTGCATATATATCATAGATATATATGATAACGACTTAAAACTACTTTCTAACAATATATTTGGATGAGAAAAATATATTCTCTATATCATAGATATATGATAATAATAATATATATTTTTTAATTTGGTGGAATGGTTACGGTACTTCACACTGTCCACCCCAAAAGCCGTCATAAAACTCTGCACAATCCACCTCATAACGGACTCTGCACAATCCACCTCATAACGGACAAGTGTTCAACCCAACGAAAATTAATATAATATTACATGCCATTTAAAAAATATATATTTATATTATAATGGTTGTTTCAATTTTGTATAACGTATGAGATATATTTTATAATCATGATGTAACAACTTAAAACTATAACTTAATGAGAATACTATTTAATTTATTACCAAAATGTATGTTAATAATCCTACATGGACCCAGATATAGGACTTGAGTGATTTATGAGCCCCAATACTTGCCAAACTCTTTTCCAATGGGGTAGCACGCTTAAAGGTGGAAGCCCATGGTCCTGCCTCTTTTAACATGGAGTTGTAGCATGTGTGTGGGGTAGCTGGCCCTTTTGTTTTTTAATCAGTTTATGTGATGTTGTTTTCATACAAATTGTTTATGTTTCTACACATTATTTATTTAAGTGACATATTCCTAGGTTGAAATTTGGTTTCGTTTCACTTTAATACCTCTTATTATTCTCTTATTGCATATATGATAAAAAATAATTAATTCTTCTTCTCTTAGATCTATGATAAAAATAATTAAAAAAAATAAGATTTATATTATAATAATTGTTTCAATTTTATAATGATGTATCAACTTAAAACTAGAACTTAATGCTAATACATATTATTGTTTACTAATTAATAGTATATGGCATTCTTATAAAAACAATAATGTATTGATGAGAAAAATATATTTTAACTATACAAAAACTATTATTAATCTAATATTTATTATAATAATGTTGATGTCTTTACAAATTTTCTAGTCTAGTTCAAGACTAGAAATGAATATTTTATTTTAAATTACAATATATTAGTTTAAGAAAATAGTTTTTTATTTTTTTAACACAATAAATTTTATTTTGTTTTTTAGTATATGATTTTTTTATAGAAACATTATGTATGGATGAGAAAAATATATTCTACCTATACAAAAACTATTATTAGTCTAATATCTATTATAATAATGTTGATGTCTTTACAATTTTGCTAATCTAATTCAAACTAGAAATGAATATTTTGTTTTAAATTACAATCTACTAGTTTAAGAGAATAATTTTTTATTTTTTTAGCACAATAAATTTATTTGCATTGTTTGTTCCCTTTATAATATGTATTAGAAACTATAGGTGGGATACTTGTTGAGTGGTAATTTTGTCCAATTGCAAAACCACACTCATAGTTAGGATTTTGATTAGAAAACCCTCTCTTGCAAAGAAATAGAAATTTCTCCAAGGTTCTTTTTACTTAATGTGTGCATTTATGCTTGTATAAATGTGTCAAATAAGTATTTGGAATACCTTAGTGCTCTGTAAAATAACTGTTAACAATGGGCCTGTGCATGTTACTTTATTATGCTATGCTATTATTGTTCATAAAACTAAAAAGAAGAGAAAATGTGATTGGCCCTCATATGACCATGATGTAGAAGCGAAATTCATTTTATCTTGAAGTGTTTTAGATAGATTTTATCTTTCTTTGTTAAGCAAGTTTTAACCAATTTTATCCTTTTATTAAACCTTGCTTTAAGCATGAAATAAAAGATTAAAATCTACCTCTAAAATGTGAATCTGAAAATGATGAGTGGATTCATTTTATGTTGCTTTGAGCATGAAAGAAAGTAAATGTGCATGAGTGAATTTTCAAATGTGATGGCCTTTGAAATGCCATATAAGTTATTCCCTTTTCATGAAATTGAGATTTTCATAAAGGGAAGGTAACTTTTTGTTTAAAATGCCTTATAAATCATTCCTCTTTAATGAAATTGAGATTTTCATAAAGGAGAAATAATTTATTGCTTGAAAATAAAACGTAAAGCTTGAAATCCAAATCTTATTTCGAAATGTGAAAACATGTAAAACTGGAAATTACAAATTCCTTTTAAAAAATTCAATCTTTATAAATTTTTAGAATTTTGAATTTCTGTTAAAACAAAAACGTCTTTGCTTTAAAGGGAACATTAAAGCTTATTCTTTCAAACCATGCAACTGTTTTTGGGTTTGTTATATTTTTTTATTTCATTTTGAAAACTTTAAAAAAAAGTAAAAAGATAGGGTTAAAAAAATAGAAATAAAATAAAGCGCTGCAACTCAGAACTCCATAAACCCACATTAAGGTGATCCATATTCATGCAATCAAACCTTCAAACAGGTGTGATATTCTAAGGGAAAATACAATATATTGCAAAATAACAAATAGATTAACCATAAGCATGCATAAAATCTGCAGAAATTTCAATATATTGACAGATAACAGATTTTCAATTAGCTCAACAAATGCAGAATACAAACTTCCATTTAACGTTAATAATGAAGCTACAGTCCAGCGAGGTGGAAGGAAAATATTCAAAGCAAGTCCAATGCCCACATCTCTCTTTATTTCTGCAACCCTTGAAAAAGTTTCCAACCCCTTTGTCTTTTTTCCATAGGATATTTAAGATTTTCGAAGAATTCGAATAAAATACTGTTCTTTCTTCCTTTCTTGGTTTTCCTTCCGTTTTTTTCCCTGCATTCAATCTTCCTAATGCTTTTCAAAATGTTCTGGCTCTCCACTTACGTTACGTATTTCAAATGAGCGCACATGCTTGGGAGGAAAGACTCTTTTCTCCCTCCATAGGGTACTTACATCCTCATCCTTAAAACCATATCCGCCTCCAAATACTACTTGCGTAACACTCTTTTAATAAATCTCATGCGTCCTTAAAACTTCTCTTTTCATAAAATATTTTGGTCTGAGATATGACATGAGGAACCCTAGACGTTACTTTGTATGACATTCCTGACCACCTAATCAAATATTCAGACAACCACACCTAAATAACGGCTTCTCGTGAGACAAATTGTTGGCGCTGTCCCCACATCTATGCTTTGGGAAACGTGATGATTTCTCCTCGGGGTAACCGTTCTTATGATTTATTTCCCTCATGCTGCATTCCTAACTTGGCTGCATTCCTAACTTGTAACCATCGAGTCTCACTCTATAGCCGCAAGCTTTCACACCAGACCTGTATATATCACATTGCAACGATTATCCCCTACAGATATCATACCATCGCCTTCCGAGATAAAATGTTAAAATGATGATCCCCACGTTTACTTCTGATGACCTGCTCATTACACCCGCAAGCTGAAGGCGTGTAGATTATAGTTATCACCATCCTCTATGCAATATCTGAAACTAAATGCTTGCCGATCCTTCCAACGATGGTGGTCTCGCTCGTTTCATGCTTCTCTGGATAATCCTTATGCATTGTCTTAATCAAATATCTATTTGTAGCGGTTACACAACATTCGGAAACAAATTTTATATTTCACAATTGAATCCATCCAATCATCAAGTCCTACGTCCCTTTTGAGAGCCTTCTTCGTTCGCATGGTAATCGTAGGTTCATCAGTATTGCTCATCTGTGTTTGTTTGATTTGTCAGCGTCGACATCCCATTTCAAATGCCATCTGGTGGCTATCCTATCCTATTTCAAATGCCATATACGATGCATTTTCACCCTATCGATTTGTCACTCTCACCAGCATTAGCCTACGTAGCCAGTGCTTTCCTTTTCAATCAGTTTACACACTGTTGAGCTCCATTACTTCGTATTGGGCTTTGTGAAATATTGCCCCTTTAATACTCTGTTGCTCGTGCACCCACCTACGTAAAGCCGACGCAGGGATTTCTTGTATGCGGACAATACTAGCTTGTCATCATTGCTAAACACTCTGTGAGCAATGTCAATGTATCCGGGTTCATGTCTGTGCTAGTTTGTGGTCACTGCCATCCACAATAAAATCTTGGATACCAGGGATCCACATTCCTATTTAACAATGAATGAAATTCCCATAAATTAACATATACATCCGCTTCTGTCCCATTATCCATAACGACATCAAAAATATCGTCATGATGGGCGTTAATCCTTTACGGCCATATTCGACGAATGGGCTACATTTCCCATGTCAAATAAACCAACAATGAAATAATTAAACTTAACATTATAAAATAAACTAATCTAAACAAACCCTATGAAAAAGAAGAAAAAGCTTCATTTTACTTTATATATATATATATATATATATATATATATATATAATTTGTGAAAAACATCCTAAAAGGGATGCCACTTTCGGGTAAGACCCAAGGAAGCAGGGGTATTCGTTCCGCCAAAAATGCCCAGGACTCAGACCTGGCCTACCACCTTTGACATACTCAAGGAGCAAACAAACACACAAAACCAAATTAAAAATAAATAAATAACAACAAAAATAATAAAATAAAATAAAAACCTGCTCCTTGAGTGTGTCAAAAACAAAAACACAACCAAACATGCACAATAAGATAAAAGAAACCACAACACGAACCACATAAAAAAACACAAGAACCACATAACAAAACACAAACAAGACAAAAACAAAATAACACTACAAAGACATAACCAAAAAAAAAACATGAAAAATAAACACAACCAAAACCTAAAAAAAATAAAAATAAAAATAAAAAACAACCAACAAAAGACAATAAACAAAAACAAAAAACATAGAAAACACTCACACATAAAAACACGAATTAACACAAACAAAGAGAAACCCAAGAACAAGAACAATAACAAAAAACATAAAAAAAAAAAAACACAAAACAAAAAAAACATAAGAACAACAAAAAACAACACAAAGAACACAAAAACAAAACAAAACAAAAGAACCCACCCACCTTAAAAACTAAACAAAAAAGAAAAAAGAAAAAAAAATTGAACATAACAATGACCTATCTATACCAGAAGACTATTAAGGCAAGAATCAACAGAGGAAACAAAAGAAAGAATAGAAAGAGCTAGAGAACTAAAAAAAACTGAATGAACCAAAGAGAAAAAAAAAAAAAAAACAAGAAACTATGTACCTTTAGAACTGGAGCCATCCAAAGAAATGATAGAAAGAAAAGCTTCCCTAATTTGAGAAGCCCACCATCTAGGAGGGTGGCCATAACAAGTAAGATCACCTTTGTCAAAAGACCAATTAGCTAAAGCATCAACACTCTTGTTTTGATCTCTGACCACATGATTGTAATCAACTTTCAAAAATCTCATCTGGATTAATTGAATCTTCTCAATAATTCTTTTTATTCTCCAATCCACCTTATGATTCTTAGAAGGAGACTTCAAGAGATTAATCATAAGTTGAGAGTGAGACTCAACTAACACCTTTTCCCATCCAACCTTAGTAGCCTCCTGAAGGCCTCTGGATACCATACTCCTCAGCAAGGTTATTGGAAATAATACCCAAATTCTCAGCAGAAGTAAAAACCAAGGAGCCATATGAAAGTCTACCAATTCCTCCCACACCTGCTTTTCTAGGGTTCCCTCTAGAGGCACCATCAGTATTGACTTTTCCAAAATCCTTAGGAGGAGGTTGTCAATTTCTTGTCCTATCCATCTTACTAATACTCACATTCCCATTAAGTTGGTTGCCCTTAGAAGATTTAATCTTCAATATTTTCATCACTTGATCCCATCTTTGGTGGGAGTTTTGGGGGTGATTAAGGAGTTGATGGACTGATTCAACTATTGCCAAATATAGTGAATATCCTTCCTATCTTGATTAAAAATTTAGTTGTTCCTTTCATTCCAAATATTCCTAAGAAGAATGGTAGAACCCATCCAAACTAACTGCCTAATAAAATGATCAAAACCCTCTTGATTAGGCCAATCCCTCCAAAGTTGTTCAAATGTAAAAAAAATTGGACCACTGTAAGCCAAGTAAAGTGGCCATTCTCCTCCATAGCTCGGAGGCTAAAGTACACTCAATAAAAATATGCTTAAGAGTTTCTACATTCTCTTCACACATTTCACATCTAAAAGGGCCATGAAAACCATATTTCATAAGTTGCTCACCAGTAAGCACCCTACGATGCAATAAAAGCCAGTTAAAGAACCTCACCTTAGGCCAGAGCTTTTGAGCACACAATCAAGAAAATATGTCAGAAGAATGGTTGGGATTATTATGGCATAAGGTCAAATAACCTTGAGCAACTGAATACTCACCCTTAGTAGTGTTGTTCCATCCAAAACAATCTTTTTCATGGGACCAAGATAGGGATATCATATGAAGGATGCCTTGGATATCTTGTCTTTACCTTTCTAGGATTTAAGGATCCAATATCTACCAACATTTGAATTACCAGTATGGTACCGACAGTAATTAGCCACCTTTATCCAGTTAGCTCGGTGAAGCTCCTCCATTTAAGGCCTTCAATTGGGAAACTGAGTTATGAAAGGCTTGTGACCATCCCAAGAATATGTCCAAATTTTTTTCTGTTGACCATTATGAATGATCCAAAATAATTTTTTCTTTATTAAATCCTCACCAGTCTTAAGAACTGCTAAAATGGGAGAACCTTTGGTAGGAATATGATAGCGAACAAGGTCTTCAGGACTTTTGTTCTCAACATATTTAGCACGAATATTATTGGCCCAAAGAGCATTGGGATTATGCAACATCCTCCAATATAATTTAGTAGCTAAAGCTTTGTTGTTATTAATAGAAGACCGGAATCCTAACCCCCCTTTATTCTTAGGAAGACATAAAGTATCCCATTTCACCAAGGCCCATTTTCTTTTCTCCTTAGTACCACTCCAAAGGAAACGATGACTTATTTGATCCAATTCTCGAAGAACAACCTTTGGGATATTCAAAATGGAAGAAACATAAATAGGAATAGCTTGAAGGACTGATTTACCAAGGCGATTCTACCCCCAAAAGAAATCCACCTGTTGGTCCACTTTCCAATTTTCTTCTTGACTTTGTCCAACAACCAATTCCAATATTTATTTTTATGCCTTTGAATATTTATGGGAATACCTAAATAAGTGATTGGAATGGAGGTCTTCTTATATCTTAATTTATCCAAGACCATGGATTCCTGTCTAGTAGAGCAGTGAAAGAAAATAACTTTAGATTTGTCTTCATTGATCAACTACCCAAGAGGCCTTAGAAAAATAGCTAATGATTTGCTTAATATTAGAAGCTTCCTTAATTGTAGCTTTACCTAAAAGAGTAGAGTCATCCACAAATTGAAGATGAGAGATAGGTCTAGCTCCATGAGCAATGATAACTCCCTCAAGATTTTTGTTTTCCCTCTTTTTGGTTATAGTTCTACCCAAGCATTCAACAAGAATGATGAATAGTTCTGAATTATGAGAGGGGGATGACGATGGGCGGGAAGTCCTCTGTGGGAGAGCACGGGGGTGGCAGCGGTTCGAACCAGGGGCACAACAAAGCAGGCGGAGGGCACCTGGGTCTGGAGATTCGGAGGCGTCCTTGGCAGACGAAGGAGACGACGGTTTCATTTGGGGTAAGGACCCACCAGACAAATGGGGGGTGGGCCTCAGAAGTCGTATGCCCTAGCAACGGCTTCAGAAACCCTAAGCAATTTTTTTACCAAGGAGCTATTCTCGACTGGGGATGAGCTGGACATCCCGACGGAAGTACTCTCAAGCTTCATGGAGTAAGAGAAGTATACCCTCATAGGTAAGTTAATTGGTGGTCGTCCCGACATGGAGACAATTCGTAAGTGGGCGACAAGAAAATGGAGGACCTCTGGGCATATGGAGTTGGCGGCCCTATCCCGAGGTTTTTTTGCTTTTAGACTGAACAACAAGGAGGACTACTATAAAATCCTAGCTGGTGGGCCATGGTTTCTGGGCCGTAGAAGTCTGTTTCTTAGGAAGTGGGGCATGGACTTCAATCCTGACACCCAGAACATCAATATTGCCCCAATATGGGTTAGGCTCCCGAGTCTTCCCCTCTTCGGATGGCATGAAAATGTAATAAGAGGTATTGGTTGCTCCATAGGGGAGTTGGTCACCATTGACCCCCCCACCCAAGCTCGAACAAGGTTCGTCCAAGCCCGTTTTTGCGTGTTGACGAATTTGGAGGCGGAGCTCCCATCCTCCATCACTCTTCGGTCTAGAGGCACCATTCTTCACAAACAAGCTATTGTCTATGAGAATAGGCCAGGTTTCTGCCCCCAGTGTCGTTCTCAAGGGCACCTCCAGTCCAATTGTCCTCTTCAAAAATTGGGTAAGCAGAAGCGTGAAACCTGTAACCCCCTGGAACATGGCGAAGGACCGACAAAGAAGTCAAATCTTCCAAATGTGATGGGCCATGAATCTCCAGGCCCCTCCAAAGACCGTGGTGATTTCTCCCAGCCTGTTGAGAATTTCACCCACCAAACAGACCCTGTACAGTTTGGAGCAAAAACCCAGCTAGGAGCAGACTCCCGCCTGGAAATCCATTCATAGGAGGAGAAGGATTGGACTCCCTCCCAAAACATCACTCAATCTGATTCACCCAAGCTCCAGGACCAGGGCCACCCCAATTTCAATTTACAAACATTGCTAGAAGATTACCTCCTAGGTAGGAGGGGTGATCAGCCCGGTCACATTAGCCTTCGAAATACGAGGAGCCAAAAGCAAAGTGTGGATTTTGGTAGTAAGAGGAAGCAGGGCCGTCCTCCTAACAAAGATAGGCGAGACAAAGAGACATCGACAGATGTTGCAAATGGAACCCAACGTCTACTGGTTCTGGATGACTTCGATACTCAGACGGATGAAGTGCATGGACCAAAACCTCCCCCCAACAAGGAAGGGGAGGCAAGAGGAACCTCAAACTGTCCAGATGAAATTTCTCATTGAATGTGAGAGGACTGAACGGAACAGCCAAACAAAGTATTGGGCGTCTGAAGAAAGGAGAAGGACGTCCTTTCGCAGTGATAGGGAGATTCCTCCTGGTAAATCCCTTCTGGAACTGGCTTCAACTATTCTCACTACCGTTAATTCCATGATTAAAATTTTGAAGCAGGACCAGAAGCGTCAGAATTCAAAGGATCAAAAGGACCAGGATTAGCGGTTTCTGGTGTTTTACTGTTGTGCTTCCGATTTCCATGTTCCAGCTTCTTCGGCTTTTACTTGTTGTTTTCCCGGTTTTTTTCCATTTCGTTATATGGTTAATCAGGCTTAATTGCCCTTTTTGTAGCCTCATGGCAATTAGTCTAGGGTTTGCTTTTCTTGCAATTAGGCTTATATTTCCAGCTAGGAGGCATGATACATCATTAGAAGTATGGCTAATTTTGTACATAAGGTTTTGGGATCCTCTATAAAAACCCACTATTAATCTATTAAAATAATTACCAAAAAAAAGAATGATGAATAAATAAGGGGATAGCGGGTCACCTTTCCTAATATCTCTGGAAGTTGGGAATGATTGAGAAGGCCTGCCATTGATAAGAACCAAGTAGGAAACTGAAGAGATAAATCCCATAATACAATCCATCCAATCCTTAGAGAAACCAAATTGCCTCAAAACTTTTATAAGGAAGTGCCAATCCACTCTATCATAAGCTTTGGATAAGTCTAACCGAATGAACATGGAAGGAGATTTTTGCATATCCATGGAATGGATGGCTTCTTGAGAAATAACTATCTCATCTACTATTTGATGTCCTTCCACATAACCCCCTTGCTCTGGGGAAATAATCTTATGCAAAAGAGGCTTCAACCTTTCTGCCATGATTTTAGTAATGATTTTGAGAAGAACATTACATAAAGCAATAGGTCTAAAAGCTGAGATATGATCAACCTCTTGAGATTTTGGAACAAGAGTAATATAAGTTTTATTGAGAACCTTCAAAATTTCTTTGGCTTTCCCGGCTTCTTCCACCACCTCTAATAAATCAACATGAAGGATATCCCATAACTCTTGGTAGAACTCAATGGGAAAACCATCAGGACCTAGGGTTTTCCATTTTTGCATTTTAAAAACTACTTGTTGAAGCTCATTGATAGTAATAGGAGCAGTCAATATAGAGTTCTCCTCAAAAGTGATAAGAGAAGGGATTGCTTGAAGAACATTTTGTTGTGAAGCTGAGTCAAGAGGAGTAGCAGCAAAAATATTGGAAAAGTAATAAAAAAAATAGAGTTCATGCCATCCCAAGTATAAACAACATCTCCAGAATATGATTTTAAGGAAGAAATAAAGTTGTGAGATCTTTGAGCTAGAAGATATTTGTGGAAGAAATTAGTGTTTCGGTCTCCTTCTTTGAGCCATTGAATTCTAGATTTTTGCTTCCATAAGATTTCTTCTCTTTTTTCCCATTCCTCTAAATGAGTTGTGAGTTTAATTTCATCTCTACTTCTCTTCTCTGTGAGGCCATCTAAACGGATTTTCTTATTCAAATTTTCAATATGAGCAATAACTTCATGTTTTTTTTATGAACATCCCCAAACTACTTCTAGTTCCAAGTATTAATTTTGGATTTAATGTATTGCAGTATTTTGGCAAAACAAAACATCTTAGTCCCATGCCTAGGTTTACCTTCCTTCCACCATTGTTGCACACGAGGTCTGAAGGAAATGTCTCTAAGCCACATTAATTGAAAACAAAAAGGAGAGAAACTCACATTGGTTGTCCACATTTCCACCATGACTAGCCAATGATCCGAACCAACATTATTAAGAGTCTTCACTTTAGGAATGTGACCATGGATTAAAAAATTTTTAGAGAGCAAAAACCTATCCAATCTCTCCATTATACAAGCTAAGCCTTGCCTTCTGTTAGACCAAGTCATAATGCCATTATCTCGGTTGGATATCCACAAGATGGAGGTTTGCAATATATTCGCTCAAGAGGTCAGTGCTTTTGTCCAAATTTCTATTTCCCCCCTTTTCTCATCCAGAGAGAGGATGGTATTGAAATCTCCTCCGATCAAGATCCAAGCTTCAGGAAAATGAGAGATAATATGAGTAATATCCTTCCACTATCTTCTTTTTTCCTCCAATGAAGTCAGAGCATAAATAGTAATGCAGAGCATAATTTGGTTGGAATGTCTACTTTGAATAGCTATAGCCAATAGACCCCAACTGCCAACCATATGGTGAATAACTACCTCTTTTGGGTCCCAAAGACAAGCAATGCCACCAAAAGTCCCTTGGGAACTAAGGGAAACCACTTTTCCAGTAGGCCAAATTTTATTGGCAATTGAGTCCATATCCTCCATTGGCATCTAAGTTTCTTGAAGGAAAAAAAGATGTGGATGATTTATCTGAATCATTCTTCTAATTTCATTTTGTTTTGAAAGACTCCCTTTGAGTCCTCTAATATTCCAAGTGATGATCTTAATTAATACTAGGGCTAAAAAATTTGGGAAGGGCATTAATCTTACCTTCCTCTACAAGCTTTTCACCTTCTTTTACCATATGATATTGATTGGTCTTGCGACCTGCTTTTTTATTAGAATCCATATTCAATTTTTTTTTCCCTATTTCTTGACTTATTCCAATTGAATCTGAGATGGATTCTAACCTTGAAGAATGCTTGTACACAACCAAAATTTTACTATATGGTTCAATGGAGTCTATATTGGGACCTGCATTATTTGAAGTTTTGACATTTGAAAGATTGTTTTTCTTGTGTAAATTTTCTCCCATTTTTTCTGTTGAAAACCTTTGACTTGTTGGTTTGTCTTTGAGTTCTTCCCTTCATATTTAAATTGTGTTTCTAGGATTTCAGTTTCCATTATTTCCTCTTCTTCACTTGGGACATCATTTGTGGAAAGGATTTCAAAAATATTAGCAGATGACTTTGATTGATCCTTCATAACTGGTTTTTTCTAAGTGTTCTTCTTCTTAGGTATTTGGAAACCTGCTGAGTTTATATCTTCTTTCTTTTGATCAGGAATTTTATTCGGACAAGCATTGGCCAAATGACCATATTCATGGCAAATTCTACAACGAAAAGGAATATTCTCATAGTCCACTACTTGCTCCCAAGTGTCTTCCCAAAATTTTAATGTGATATTTTTAGGTAGGGGTTTGTCAAAATATATTAAAACACAAATTCGAGCATAAATAATATGTTCAAAATTTTGAGTACAATCAGCAGTCATCATAAAAGTTCCTAAAGAGTTTCCAATTGAAGAAAAAATAGTAGGATTCCAAAATTCAATAGGGAGGCCAAAGAGTCTGACCCACACGGGAGTTATAGAAGGCATCTCTTCTTCAACTTTAAATTTAGTATGCCAGGGCTTCATGAAAAGCCTTGCCATTCCAAAACCTAAGGACCCCCTTGAAAAGTTTTCTCTCTATCTTCATTATTAGCAAATAAAACAAGAAATTAACCATTTGGATAAATAGAGATTTGTAACTCACCTTTAGTTTTCTAGCTTTTTACAGCCTAGACTTTGAAAGCAGATAGACTCGGACGAAAACCCACGAACCGACAAATTAGTCCTTTTTTTTCCAAATCTTCAATGTCAGTCTGAATTTTACCCATATCAAGCTTAACAATAGGAGTTCCATCAACGGCTTTAAGACATCCTGACTCCGTTTTCCTGGGATCAATATTAGGCATTCTTAGACGTTTATGGGAAGCCCTAAGATTGATATTAGCATTGGGCTGAGGCTGTCGTCCACAGAGGGCATCCCTAAAATTTATTTTTGGGGTTGAGTCTTCAAAATTATTACCTTTGACAGGGGTTTTCACAGTAGAATTATTTTGTGGGTGCACCTTAGCACCAGATTCACTTGAGATATGAGCCATTTTTGGATCAACTGCTTGAAACTTGTTTTGTGATCTCTTTAGTCCTTGCCCTAGACACCGTGGAAATGTATGGTTTTCACTTTTCTTTTGTGCAACAAATTGGAAGCCATTGTCACTCAAGTTCACAGTATGATCTGTTGAAAGACAAATTTCTAACCCATATTGGATCCCCTACAATATTTCCTGCTAAAATATTAAGCATAAACCACAAAAATATTGGCCGCTAGGGCCCAAAGGCCCTAAAAACCAACCTCTAGAGCTGCTTGCACTTAACCCATATGAAACCCTCGCATAGCCGCTTGCCAAATATCTCGTTCACACATAGGGATGCGCTAGGATCTGTGTTGCTCCAAATGATATGAAAATTGGTCTATATATATATAAAATAAATTTTTATTTTATTCTATTATTATATATATATATATATTTATTATTATTATTTTTTTATCATTTTTTTATATTCTTTATTTGAACTTGCTTTAATTCAAAAATTTAAAACTAACCATAACACACAAAACACTGCTAACCTAAAACACTAATAAGGTAAACATTGAAATGTAAATTCACATATTAATCTAACCCCACACCCTAATATTGACAATGGAAAAAAAATTGAAAAGACACATTTAACGAGCATCCCAATCATGTGTCAACATTCAAGGATAAGAACCTACAAAATTAACACTCAAAGAACCAAAAACTCCCAAAAGCAATAAAATTAAAGGTGGGTCCCCAAGTTTTGGGGCTAGTTGTGGAATGGCCACAACAATACTCTTTTTTTTTTCTAATTTCTCAAACATTATCACATAATTGGTATGCCTAGTTATTATCATAAAGCATAAGGCATAACATATGGTAATTCCTATGGGTGAAAGACATTAATGTCCTAGAAAAACTCACCTTCAAGTAAAAAATAATATTTTAATTTTTTTGGAGGGTTGGAGTGAAAAACAACATAGGAATGATTGGTAGCAGATCGAATGGCAAAGGATTTGAATGATAAGCAAATATTATCCTTCCAAGAGGTACTCATGGGCTCCGACCCGTCTTCTTTAAGGTATACATTTGGAGAAAAATTGTCAAGCCCAGTTGGCGCTGTTTCAGCTAGGGTTTTCAAAGCTACAAAAGTGAGTGGTTATCTTGAACAGACTCTAGATAGGTCGTTCTTGGTGATTCAACCAAATTCAATTGCAGAGGATGTTGAATATTTGGCTAATCATGCCTTAATTTGCAATTTTTTAGGAATTTGGGTCCCTCTCATTTCGTTGGAATCTTGGGCTCAAAAAGTATGGAACCCGGTTGGAGATATGGAGATCATGTTGGGGGCAAATAATTTTTTCATGGTTGTTTTCTCTTGCATGGAGGATCGACATAAAGTTTTTGAAGGAGGGCCTTATTTTTATAACCAGGTTGGCTTGTTCATTAAGCCTTAGCATGTGGGTTTTAACCCTGCGAAGGAAATTCTGTTATGGGTGCTAATTTTGGGTTCAGATCCCTTGGTTACCTCTGGAGTTCTGGCAGAATGATATTCTTCACATGATTGCACTGTTGTTGGGGAATATGGTGGGTCCTTATCAACAAATTATGGATAAAAAAGTAGTTTCTTTTGCTCGTGTTTGTATTGAGATAAATTTGAATAATCCTTTGCCATATTCTATGGAAATTTATGTTGGATCTTCTTCTTGGATTCAATAGTTGGACTATGAAACCCTTCTGTTTCGATGCCATTGGTGTCATGTATATGGACACCTTCAGAGAAAATATCCAAAATTACCAAGGAATTTGTCATCTAAACCTCATCATCCTAAGCAAGATAGTGGGATAGATAAAGGAAAAGCTCCTAAGCAGGTTAATGGGTCTGTTGAGGGGAAAGCTCCAATGCAGGATAGTGGGACTAATAAGGAGGGTTTCATTCCTATTAAGTCCCACAATAAAGGCAGGGGTGTAAAGAGATCCTTTAATGAGAGGCCAAATGATGGATTACATAATAGATTTGATGCTTTGTATGACTTGGGCCAGCTTGCTAGGGTTAATATGCAAGGGGATCTATCTGTTGCTCAGATGGACATTGATCAGGCTCTGGGTAACTTGATTGTTCTAGTTTTAATGAATAGTGCAGCATAGACTATTGATGGGAATCGATTTCTATTCCTTCTGAGGAAAATATGGTTGTTTAGGAGGATGGTGTGGCGGTATATGATCTATTTCTAGCTGATTTGGTGGGTTTTGGTCATGGAAAAGTTTCTAAGGTGAGTTCTATGCTTGGATTGCATCAAATAAATTTTAAAAAGGGGGTACCTGAAAAGTCTTCTAAGGTGGGCAGGAAGAAATTTGTGGAGAAAATTAAACTTGAGGGGGAGTCCTTGGTTGAGTCAGGGTTGGTTAGGCCTCTTGAATCTCACTTTTCCACTTCTCATAAATGATTGTTTTATCTTGGAATGTGAGGGGATTGAATAACACCCCTCAGTAAAAATCTATTCGTGAGTTGATTAATTTGCCTAAGCCTGATATTGTTTTTCTGTAGTAGTCAAAATTATCATTTGATGGTTTGTTTAGTATTGCTTCCAAATTGTAGTATCGTGGGCAATGTTAGTGTATTGGTGCCCAAGGCAGTGTTGGTGGTATTATTAGCTTTTGGAATCCTCAGAAGCTCTCTCCTATATGGTGGGTTTTTGATAAATTTTATCTCTATGGTTTCTTCTTGTAATGAGTATGATGAAGTGGTCTTATTAACTAATGTTTATGCTCCCTTTGATCTTGCTAGGAAAATTTGTCTTTGGAATCATATTTGGGTGGTGCGGTTAATGGCTTCTCACTATCCTTGGATTGTTGCTGGAGACTTTAATGCTATCACCAGTTTGGAGGAGAAAAGAGGTGGTGTGGGTTCTCTTGGGCAGACATCTATGGCTCTTAATGATAATATCCTTTTGTAAACCTTGTGGATATTAAACTTGGTAATGGTATGTTTACTTGGAGCAATAGGAGATGTGGTACTGAGGCTATTTTCAAGATATTGGATTGTTATCTAGTTTTTCCTTATGAGATCAATAATAATTGGCAAATAAACTAGAATTTTTTGGAATGGAGAGGTTCTGATCATTGGCCTATTAAGCTAAACACCATTCACAAGGGAGTTTATAGGAAACCCTACTTTAAATTCTAGTTAATGTGGCTTCAGGAGCCTTCTCTACATGATTTAATGAGAGTATGGTGGTTACATGGTAGGCCTGCTCATGGAACTGCTATGTTCTCCTTTGTTAAGAGGCTCCAGTATGTGAAATATAAACATAAGAAGTGGAATAGGTAGAGTTTTGGTAATATTTTTGGGGTTAAGTTGGCTGCTCAATAGAAGTTAGATGCTATTATAAGATAGATTAAGGATTATGGCCTCACAAAAAGGAATATCAAAGAAAAATACGATGCTCTTAAGGAGGAAGTTGAGTGGGAATTGAGGGAGGAAATTTATTGGAAACAAAAGGCTCGGATTGATTGGTTGCAGGAAGGAGACAGAAATACTGCTTTCTTTTTCAATTCAATTAAAGCTAGAAGGTATGGTAATGTGATTCCTTCTCTTATTTCTTCTCTTGGGGTCCAGTTGATTGCTGCTCGAGATATTTCAAGGGAGGCTGTAAGGTTTTTTTCCTCTTTGTATTTCGAGGTTTCTCCCTTGTAGTTGTTGAAGAAAATGGTATTTTAGATTGTATTCCTTCAGTTGTCATTGTCAAGATGAAATATTTGCTCATGAGACCACTTTCAATCGAAGAGTTGGAGGGTATTTTTTTCCAGATGAATAAAGGGAAAGCCCCGAGGCCTAATGGCTTTCTTGTGAATTTTTTCCAAGAATTATTGGAGATTATCAAACTAGATATTTTATCTATTGTGTAGGAGTCTTCCAGAACTAAACAGATGTTGAGAGCTATGAATTATACCTTCTTGGTGCTAATTCCCAAGTAGCAAGGAGCTAATTCTCTAGATATTTTCAGACCTATTGCACTATGTAATGTGGTGTACAAATTATCTCCAAGTTGATTGTTGAGAGACTTAAGCATTGGTTCACTAAGGTTATTTTTGATGAATAGGGAGGTTTTACGGTGGGTAGAAAAATACTTGATGGTGTGGCTATTGCTGCTGAGGCCATTCATTCTATGGAAATTTCTAAAGAAAACACTTTTTTTATAGAATTGGATATGGATAAGGCTTATGATAGGGTTAAATGGTCTTTCTTAAGTAAAATTCTCCTTGTTTTTGGTTTTGACTCCAACTGGATTAGTTGGGTGATGAGATGTATTACGTCTCCATATTATTTTATCCTTATCAATGGTGAGCCTTCTACTTTGTTTCAGGTTTTGAGATGTCTTTGTCAAGGGGATCCTTTGTCTCCTTATTTATTTATTATTATGGTTGAGGGCTTGGGTAGACTTATCAAATCACATGTCAGTCAGGGGTTGATTCATGGTTGGAGGTGGGGTAATAGTTTACTTGCATCTTCTCATCTTCAATTTGTGGATGATACTACTTTGATGGGTATTGCCTCTATTAGGGAAGCAACTAATTTTAGAAGATCTCTAGATATTTATTTGGCTACTTTGGGGTAGAAGATAAATAAGGGGAAATCCTCCATATTATTTTTCAATACTGATCCCCTTATACAGGCCATAATTGCTCAGATTATTCGGTTTCAAATTGAAGCTCTCCCTTTAACTTATTTGGAAATTCCTCTTTCTGTGGACCCTTTGCATCGAGGTATCTGGAATAATATTTTGGATAAATTTAGGGCTAAAGTCTCTCATTGGACTGTTAAGTGGCTTTCTTTTTTTGATAGAGTGTTTCTTCTTAAGTCAGTGGTTCAAGCTTCATATATTTATCAGTGCATGATTTAGGTTGCTCTCGCTAGTTTTATTCATGAGCTTGAATCTATCTAAAGAAAATTTTTATGGGATGGAAATTTGGAGTCTTCAAAATGGATTCTAGTTAAGTGGGAGACTTTTTGTAGACCGAAACAAGATGGTGGTTTGGGTCTTCGCTTGACTTCTCTTTCTGGTTAGGCATTGGTGGCCAAGCTTGATTAGAGATGGTGCATTTCTCAAGACCATTCTTAGGCTAAAATTATTTCCTTAAAGTATCTTAATGGGGTTGCGAAATCTGAGATACCTAGACACAGTTTGTTTGGTAAAGATTCTTTGATCTGGAACACCCTTAAGAAGGGGGCATCTCTTGTTAAGCAAGGTTTGTTCTGGTTTTGTCTCAAAGGCTCGAAGTATCTATTCTAGCATGATTCTTGGTAGGGTTATGCACAATGGTGAATATTTGCCAATATGATGAATATTTGTATTTTCAAAAATTCAAATTGGCGAGCTTGGGGGACCCTAGACATCGGTACTTTCACCCAAAATTTTTGGATTTTTTTTTAGGTGTCGGTTCACCATTCGTTGATAATAGTATAAAGTTTTTTTTTTAAAACTCGTCAACACTCCTACCTAAATTGTGGACCATTTTCACCTTACATTACTAAATTTTTTAATTTATCCCACCCAAATCACCAACTATAACACTATAAATAACTAACACGCCAGTGATACTTTTTTACAATTGAACCAAAGAGTACATTTGATCTATTGCAAAATTCTATCGAAGTTCAGCCGGGTCCAAAAACCCATCGATCTAGGTTAAAACTCCACTCAGACCAAAATGAAAGCCATACCTACACCCGTAATGATAGATAGACACATTTATGTACCCGAACTGACATTCAGGTTTTATTATGCACCCGGGCTGAAAGTCATCCACTTGACATAGTTCTGCACATAGACCGACAGATAAAACAATTGCATAGATGTACACCCAAACCGACATCCCAATTTGATTATGTACTCAAACCACCATATGAAAACTAATTTGTAGTCGTTCCAGTATTCATATGGCCTGACAAAGTTTTGATTCCAGATCGACAACCTGTTCCTGTTCTATACCTGGGTTGACATCCAATATCTGTTCTATACACGGATCGACATTCGATCATTGTGTAATCACCAAACCAACATTTGGGCCTTATTCTGTACCCAAACCACCATTTGGTACTAACCTGTACACATACCAACATTTACACAAACTACAAATGACCTGACACAGGACTGCAACTGACACTTTTCTTAAACCAAGCTGACTATTGATCTTTTTTCCAATCGCATCTACCTTTGGACCTTTTTCTACACTAGGTACTCTATTTCTTAAAACATTATGAATATGTGATGTGTTTTTTTATTTTTTTAGAGAATATGAATTGAAGCAGTTGTAGAAATAAGAGAAGTCAATGCTCTGTTTTTAGAGAATATGAGTTGTATAAATAAGATAAGTCAATGTTCTCCATGTTTTCTCGTATTTTCTCTCTTTCTATTAACACTTTGATTCTTTATTTCTATTGAGATATGCTTTTTTGTTACAAGATTATTAGTAGTAATTGCTTTGGTTCTCTAAGGATATTGTGATGCTCTGTTTCGCATACACAATTTTATTTCTTACATTGATTTGAATTTGTATATTACTTAGTTTTATGCTCTTCTTAGTTAAAAATGCTAGCTCCAGTGTAGTGGCAAAAAGAACACAATAAATCATATCTGGAAACATGTATGTATTTTCTACCAAACCACCATCTATTTGTTCTAATTACTACATTATCTTGAGCCCTCACAAAATTAAAATCTCTTCATTTTATTACTTTTCTAAATTGAAAAATATTTTCTTTACAAGTAAAATATCACCTACTGGCAATGCAAAGAAGGGGGCCAAATATTCTTCTAAAAAGAATATCCTGAATTATTTTAGCAATATATAAAAATCCAATGAGCCATCGACATCGAAGCAAATTAAAGGTACCAATGATTTTTGACTTCTGAGCAATTAGTTGTATATTCAATGATTATTTTAAATAAATATTTCTTTCTCAAATAGTTAACTCATAGTATGTGCCTCTGTCCATATTTTATGATGATATGAATCATATTCTTGTTTGTAAGTTCTTTTTGTTAAATCCAAAAATTATAAAGAATATTATTGTATGCTACTATGCAAAATACCCTGTTGACCCTGATATACCTCCACTTGAAGATATTCCTCTCCAAGAGATGCCTCCTAATGAAAATTCTCTTAACAATGACATCCAAAAAATACTTGAAGATATTCCTCAAGCGAACATGCTAGCTGAAAATGAAAGCGATAAATCAAATACATTAAAATATTCTTTCGAAAAACATCTAATTGGGCTATTGGAAGGGCATTTAAAGATGAATGGGTAGAAAAATTTCTGTGGATAAAGCCTATCCCTTCGAAGGACAACCAATTCGAACAAAAATAATGTATATGCAAAATTTGTAGTTGGAAACTAGGTAAGGATCACAGGCTGTAAAATAAGAAAGATACAATAGAAAAACATGCTGGCAAAGTTTATGTAAAATTTTGAGGAAGTGATGGTAAAATTAAAAAAGAAGTTAAGTGGAAGGATGCATCAGAATGTATGAATGTGAGATACACAATAGAATATGAAAATAACTTAAGGCAACTACAATCTCTTGTGGGGAAAGGTGGAATGATTAAATCCCAATTTCAAAAAATACATAAGATCATTTTAGCTTCAAAAAGTTTGCAGATGGCTATTGTATATAATATTCTCAAAAAGGGTAGACCCATGTCTGATTTTAGTGATTATAAGCACCTGTTTGAAATAGCTGATGTGCAAAACCGTCCTAGTTCCCATTGGTTAGATCGAAGTGGTTGGGAAATGGCAAAATGTCTATTATTAGTTGCGAAGGAGGACCTGAGGGAGAAAGTAAAACATGCCAAATTCATATCACTTTCTATTGATGAGGTGATGGTTGTGAACAACACATCATGGATTTGCATGCATGTGTATACATTTCAAAATCATGTAAGGTAGCCTAGTTTGCTAGCATTACATAAGATGGTGGAAAGTTCAAATGTAGAAAACATATATAATGTTTTTGTGAGTAGTTTAAAGGATATTGCAGGAATGAATGATATAGAGATAGCCACAAAGTTAATATGCGTAAGAGATGATGGTGTTGCTATAATGCAAGGGCACAGGAATGGTCTTTTTTTTTATCTCCAAACATCAGTTACCCCATATATGATACCCATTCATTACATGGCTCATAGATTAAATCTAGAATATAAAATCGTGAGATCTTTTAAAAATGTTGCAAGAGTAGAAGACCTTATTCGTGAAATACATTTTTATTTTTATTGCAATCCAAAAAGGTTCGCAAATTTTCAAAAGTTTGCACTAGGAGTTACAAAAGAAAACAAATTGTTAAAAGATGTGGATACAAGGTGGATTTCAATGTATCAACCTGCACACAGAGTTTTTAAAGAATATCAATCATTAACAGGTTCGATATATGCAAATTGTAGGGCTATTGATAAGGCAAAATATCTGTTGTTCCATTTGACTGACTTTAAAAACCCTTTTAACGTTATGTGGTATTCTTCCAATGTTACATGAAATGAATAGGTTGATTAAATTTACACGAGAGAGATCCATCTACATCGTTGATTTCATAAGTATGAGAAAGCAAATATGTGTTATTATTGACAGGTTATATGCTTCCAGAAAATATTTTGAAGATCCCTTGTTTGATAGTTGGAATACATTGACAAAGGTAAACAATCCAAAAGGCTTTTTGAAGTTTGACATTAGTGACCATATTTGTATTAATGTTCATGGAAAGATGATACCTTTGTATTATTTTGAAAGGTAGACAAGTATAGTTTTTGATGATGTCGAACAAGTTCCTGTGACACACAATATATTTGAAGTAGTTTTACACAAAATAAAGATAATTTTTTTTAAAATAGCAAAATAATTGACAAAAGAGATAAGAGAACTATTTCAAATAGATGAGTTTCTTGAGGCAATGGGTGTGGTTAAACCCATGTTTTGGGGTCCTTGTACTAAATACAATTCTGCACATGAGTTGTTTGTTAAATATATGTTCAAAATTATCAATAATTTTAGTAAAAGTGTGGAAGTCAATGGTGTTGAAATCAAAGGTATACTCAAAAAATATCTCTTAAAACAACAATCATCACATTTTTGTGGAACAATGGTTGAAAAAATGTCACTTTTGAGTAACATCCATGAGACTGGTTCCATTGCACGTTTGTGGTAAAAATTGTATCCAAGTAGTGTCTTGCAAGATACTATTAGTGAATACTTTTGTTTGTATGAATTATGTCAAACAATGATATTGGGATATGTGGAAGATGAAAGGGTTTTTAGTGCACTCTCTTTCATTAAATCTAAACTCTGCAATAGGCTAGAAAAAAATTAGAAAATTGTTTGAGAATTTATGTGTCATTGTATTAGTTAAACACATTTCCTTATGACAGGGCATTGGCATATTGGAATTCCCTTGTAGGCAGAAGGGGTACCGGGAATACAAATGATAATGATGATTTCAGTGATCATATTATGAGGACACATATAACTTCTATGCAAAGTAGTGCTTTTGGAAAAGTTGAGAAGTGTTTGTTTCAGCTACCTGATTTGTGAATTTTCCAGTATTGTGATTTTTCCAATATTTCAAAACATTAATAAATTTGAATTTATTTGATATCAGATTTCACAATAGTGATTCTAGACAAGCTGAGAATGTTTGTTTCAGTTAACTGGTTTGGGATTCTGGACAAGCCAAGAATGTTTGTTTATGGATCCAGTGTTATTTTTTAAATAGTTTTAATTGCATTTATATCATAGTATTTGTTTGTTTGTTTTAATTTTTACAAGATTTTACAACCTTGTTCACTATGAATGTGTTTATTTGTCATTACAATATTGTTTCATCTATTTGAATTGTAACTTTATTTTTTATCACACAGTACTGTCTTTCAAATTATATGTTTTATGAAGTAAAAGATAGAATTCTCTTTCATAATAGATTTACAACATAATTTTAAAAAATAGTGTATCGATATTAATGTATGTGATAACTGATTTGAATGGTGAATATAGTTTAATTGTTCATTTCTTTTCAGATTGTAATTATGAATATAGTTGAATCATTACAAATTTAAAAAACAACACATGAATATAAATGGAAACAACCAATGAGTGATAGAATTTGCATAATATTTGAAGGTTGATTTCAAATTATTCTTGATCAGTTGTGGTAAATTGATTAAGTGCATTTTATTGAGAGTATATTGGAGTGATAAGGTGTAAATTTTTAGTGCATTAAAAAGTAGAATTTGTTAGATTCATTTGCACTATTATTACTCTCAAAATAAATTAGTTTTGTGCATTGAAGAAAATGTACAAAATCTAGTTTGCATCAAGTTTCTAAAGACACTCTTAAAACACAAAAACCTGCAACTCTTAGTGAATATAGTTGAATCATTACAAATTTAAAAAATAACACATGAATATAAATAGAAATAACCAACGAGTGATAGAATTCAAATTAACAAAAGCGTTATTCATTAATTGCATAGAAAATATACAGTAAAAAATTGTTTATACAACCACCATCCAAAAATTTATTTCCACAATGAAACATATTACAACAAAGCATATTTTTCAAGGGTGAGCAAGGGCAGATTTAGATCCTCCTTGTGCACATGGATCACCTAGGCCTTGAGATTTAGTATTTCCTTGTATATCTGCATCTCCTTGAGTTTGAGATGCTCCATATATATCTACATCTCCTTTACTTTGAGATGCTTCCAAAGTTGCAGATTCTTTTCCCTTATCTCCTGTACCAATAACATGCTCAGGACGGTTCAGTGCTCCCATTCTTATGAGGCCTTCCTCTACCTTTTGTAATCTCCCCAACAACAATCTATCATCTTTGGTTGTATCCTCAAGGGATACATGTTCGTTTTGTTTAATATTCTTAAGCAAGATATTTAGATCCATTTTGTGCTTAAGGATAATTGATTTTAAATAATTATTATCCCTGACCTTAGCCTGTAAGACCTCCTTCATTGTTATCACATTTAAGATTGATTTATTTGCAACCTCAAGATTAACAGCCAAGAAATTAACTTGTTTATGTAAATTCTAGAAATTTTCCTACATAAAAATTAAAGAAATTAGTTAGTCGAGAGTAAAAGATAATGAAAAATTTGATTGTATTTAAAGCCTCACATCCACAACATCTCTTGCAGCATAAACAATTAAAACTTTCTTCTTATCAGTAGGTTGTAATACGCCTGGGCTTCAACATTTAGGTTCTCTAACTTCATCAGCATAGTCTTTAAAATTTTATCATCATAAGAAACATAAGGGTTCACCAATACTGATTGGGCTTGATGTAGCAACCCAACAAGATTCTCAATTGGTTTCTGATAGGGGTACATATTTCTTCCCTTTTATCATAGTTTTTATAGTGGGCATTTATTTCCTTGATAAGGATCTTTACCCACAATTCCCAATCCTTCAATTCGTTCATATTTTCAAGAAAAAACGTCTTGAATCAGTGAATAACAACTATCAAAAACCAACTTATCTTCAAAAAATGTAACTTATTCATCCTTAGGATCAGAATTAGAGGTGTCAGAAGGCGATGATGAAATTATCTAAGCTTCTGGTTCTTGTTGTAAATTTACCATATCTAACACTTTTAACCCTTCAATGTTCCCTTGTAGAAGATAATCCTGATCAAATTTTGGTACATCTAAACCGGAGGTCGAAACATCTTTCAAAGAAACACTAGTTGTTGAAAATGACAACATTGGAAATGCAGATGCCTATCCTTGTGTGTTCTATTGTGTGGGTCCTACCCGTGATCTCGATCCATCAAGATTTTTTCTAGCAATTTGACCTCGCATAAATTGTTGTTATTTTTGAGATTATCGTGCTGGTGGTGATGGACCTAGTGGTGGTGGTGGACCTGGTGGTGTTGGACCTGGTGGTGGTGGTGGACCTGGTGGTGTTGGACCTAGTGGTGTTGGACCTGGTGGTGGTGGCGGTGGTATCATTTTCTTCCTTATTTCATGAAATTATGGGGAGGGACCTAAATATATTATAATAAGATATTATCAAATAAAATTAAAGGAAATAAAATTTATAATTAATAATTAAAAACTTACATACCTGATGAATAGATCTCGTGTTGCCCTTCAACCTGTGGAGACAACTAGGTGCAAGTGTTTATGGTGGTTTTGCGTAAAACTGAAAAACATACCAAAAATGAAAAATAGATATAATTTCAACTAAATTGAAATGGTAATGAATCAACAAAAAATTGAAACAATAAACTTACCCGTCATTGGTGCAACATAATTGGATTCACCTTCCATGGCATTTGATTGCACATGTTGACGAGAAGCGGGAGAAGAAGCTAGCTTATGTCGTTTATGAGGTCCCTATGGTTGAAAGTCAATCATTATCCCTTATGAATCACCATTGTCCTTTGGCATGTGACTTTTAACACCAGCATCCTTATTTGCCCATGTGATGTCTCTCTTACTCTGCATTTAGATGCAAAAAAAAAAAGTTAAAACATAAATTAAAAAAATTTTAAAATATAAAAATTATTATTGGTGAAAAATAGAATAATTACCTTCAACTCTTTGGCAGTCATAGCAATGCTTTGTAATTTAGTGTGCAAAATAGTTGGTGAACTAGTATCCTGCAAATTATGAAAACTTTCATAATAAAGAGATAAAATGTAATTTATCGAGGCAACCGTGAGAGGTTTGTCTGATTAGTCTGAACAATATAGAGTTATGATATGATTCGATCAGAAATATATGCACACTAGTCGAATCTCTCATGGTATTATAAACAATGAATAATATAAGCCAATGACCAGAATGGAATATCCGATCTTCCAAGTAGAAATAGTCTTGCTTGGAAAAATTCAAGAATTTTAGCTTGTTTGAAACAAAGTTATTGGTTAACCCTCTCTTGGACTTCGTCTCAGAGGTTGCAAAAAAATAATTAGGTAACAAAAAATTTTAAATTATAAAAGTTAAGATAATCAACTGAAGGAAATTATACCTGACAACAATTCCTAAGAGATGTCAAAATTCTCCGTCAAGAAAGCCTTGTCATTCTTTGAGAGAAGAAGCTTCTGTGATACTGCAATGAGATATTTATGTGGAAGTCCAGTAAATATCTGGATATCAAAGGGTTTGACTATAAAATATATTTTTTGATTGTGTGTCGACACAGTAATAGCCCCAAGATCATTGTCATAAGCATCAATTATATTGTGTAGAATAAATTTATCTATTCTAAATTGGGGCATAGAAGCCAAACCCCAAAAACCTGCATCCTGAATCCATATATGGTCTATGCCATTTATCCCAGCTAAGTACTATGAAAAAGTGACACAACTTCAATTTTTGAATGCTATTTTCTGTGCCATCATGGTCGCCATTGCTCTAGAAATATGTGGGATAATGGTCTCTTAGGGAAGGTAAGTGATAGTAGCTTTGCTCTGATATCGTGTAGCGGAAAAAAATCTATAAAAATAACTCTTGATGCATTTTTATAAATGAGACTGAGTGGGGTGGACACGGGGCAACGTGTTACTTGATATGCATGTGGGGTGGACACATGGCTGTATGTTAGTGGACATGCGTGTGGCACTATCCATCTACATTATTACACCTAGACCATATGCATCACTACACCTGATCTATTTGCATTAATGCAACCGATCCGTTTGTATTTTGTGTAATCGAACCATATACATTTTTGCACCTAACCCGTCTGCATTGCTGTGCTCGGTCCGTCTATTATACTTCACCTAGTCCATCTACATTTCTACACCTGGTCTGTCTACAATGTTGCACCCAATCCATCTACAATACTTCACCTAGTCCATATGCAATGCTGGACTCGGTCTGCCTTCAATCCTTCACCCACTCCATTTGCATTTATGCACCTGGTCCATCTTCAATCCTTCAATCGGTCCGTCTACATTTTTGCACCCTAAACCATTTGAATTTTGCACCCGATCCGAGCCTAGATCATGTTTTGCATCTGGTCCTAGCTCGAATCTTGTTTTGCACCCGGTCCAAGCCTGGATCTTGTTTTACACCTGATCCGATCCCGAATCGTGTTTTGCACCCGACTCGACAAAACAAAATAACATTCAACTCACCAATTTTTTATAATTTTTATTAGAATATAAGTTAATTCATCATTGCCTTCGACGTGAGGTTGGCCAGGATTCGTCATGGTTTCAAAACATATTCACCAATTTTCTACAAGTACATTTCGAGTCTGACCCCTTATGCATAACCTTGACTCTTGTGATGGTTTCCCTATAATTTTATCTATGTTTCCTCAATTTTAGGAGCTATGTAATTATTTCTTGGCTACTGGTTGGTACAGGATGATGGATTATAAAGTTGCCAAAAGAGTTGGGCAGGTGGAGGTAGTTCAGTGGAAATATCCTAGAGATTGGCCGACAGGTGGTTCTGTTTAGGATAGAGAAGAGTTGGCTCATATTTTGGCTACTAGGGAGTGCTCTTCTTTATAGGATGATGATGTCTTGGCTTGGGATCCGGATCCTAGAGGGGTTTTCTCGGTGGCTTCTGGTTACCATGTTTTAGATAGGCAGTATTTTGGGGATGAGGAGGTTCCTTGGTGGAAACAGGTTTGGAATAAGGATTCCTGGCCCAAATACAATTTCTATTTTTGGCTGGCTACTTGGAAAAAATGTCCTACCTGGGATAATCTCAAAAAGAGAGGTTTTCAAGGTCCTTAATTTTGTTTCCTTTGTGAGAATAGTGACAAATTTGTAGGGCATTTGCTCTTACAATGTTCATTTGCACGGGAAATTTGGCATCTTTGGTGGAGGGTGTGGAAACAGTCTTGTTCTCATGCCTCTTCTCTTGTTGAGTTTTGGAGGAGTTTAGGAAGATCTCATGCTAAGGATTTCTTTCTTCAAGTTGCATGGAGTATTGGGCCCTCATGTATTATATGGTAAATTTGGCTTGAAATAAATCGAAGAATTTTTCAAGGTAGGAATTTAACTGTTCATCAGAATTGGCAAAGGATTATTGGTATGATCCAAGAAACTGTTTCTTCTAAATGTTATATCAATTTTCCTTTGGAGCAATCTGAGATTTTGATGATGCAGGACCTAGGTTTAGTGGAGAATGGCCCTCGTCCTTATTTATCGGTTAGGAGGAGAGGCCTCAATCAAAAAGTGCAGAGAGATGGCAGATGACATCCTCTTCCTCGAGAGGTGTTTAAGATTAATATTGATGGCTCTTCCAGAGATAATCTTGTGCGTACAGGTATTGGTGGTGTTGGGAGATATAGTAGTGGTGCAACTCTTTTCATTTTTTCCTGTTATAAGGGAAAGCAGAATAATAATTATATGGAGGCCCTTGCTATTTGTTTTTCTTTGGAAAAAAGTTATGCTCTAGGATGGTGGAATATAATTGTGAGTCAGACTCTCAATTTATTATTAATTTATTGAAGACTAATAATATTTCTAATGTTCAGCTGGCATTAGTGGCTCGGTAGATATTTCAAATTTATCGACATCTAGAGTTTATTTCCTTTGCTCATATTCCTAGGGAATGGAATGGTGTGGTTGATTTCTTGGCAAAATGGGCTTATGAGTTTTAGGAAGACTGGAATGTTAGGGAATGGGATCAACTTCCATTAGATTGTTCTTGTCATCTTCCTAATTTTCTTGTTGCAGATATGCCTGATTGAGGTTGTTGTTTATTGGGTGTCTTTTGTTCGGGTGCTCGGTGGTATTAGGGGTCTCTTTATTCTGGTCCTTGTAAGGGTTATTGTTATGGGATTATTTGTTTCTTGTAAGGTTTATTGATTCAATAAATTTTTACCAACAAAAAAAAATATTTTAATTTTTTTAATGTTTAATATCATTCATTTGAAATATCATCATGATAATGATGATTTACATTAAAATTTAACCTTACGATTTGAATTGATGTATGAAAGAAGATATTTTTTCTTTTTTAATTTTAATATTCTCGTGCACATAAGGACCTTTGTGGCCAGAAAGGGACTAGAAACCTAGACCTCATCACAATGAGGTTTTGGTGACGAGGAAACACGATGTTAAGTGATACTTATATCATTCATATTTATATTATGTCAATGGTTTAGGTTGATTGGTGTTAAGCAATAAATTAATCTAATATTTGAATCACACACACAAAACACATATTTAAATAGTGTTATTGATGAGGTCCATGTTGTTTCTTTCATGCTGATGCAGATTTCCATGTAGACCAACAAAATGGTAATGAAGTTGACCCATTTGTAGGAATTGATTGAACATTGGAGAATATTTCATGCAATGTTTTCTTGTACTGGCCATTTCTCGGGCTAGATACACAATGTTTGAGACGAAATCGGGTAGTTCGGTCCACTAAGGTGATTTATCCCCTATGTCAAGTGGAAACATGTATTGCAGACAAGAAGTGATGACTGGAAACAATCTGCCAAAGATAAGCCACCACAATATTGGTAGATGTGATAAAAACAATCAATAATAACTAAATTTACACAAGTATTTATCAAAATTTGAATAAGTAATAACTAAATACAATTATAAAAAATAATTTAAACTATATACAAACAATTACATAAAAGTATAATATACCATTCATAAACACAAAAAGAATTGAATAGCAAAAACATTATTAAAATTTTGACATAAGGAAAAATAAATATATTTTAGATTTTATTGTAATTGTACCTAATTAACATATAACTAAATTACTCTAGGATAAAATACTATAATTTTATATGTGTATGCATAAATAATACCAATAAATATAACATAAAAAATAATAATATGCCTATAGTTCCCGGGGAATTTTTTCATATTAATAATTGTAACATATTACATATACTAAAACAATAATAATAAAGTAACAAAACATCTTATATTTAAAAAACAAGTGATACTTTTGGTGATGTCCTGGTTGTATGCAAATTTTGATGGTTGATATTTTAATATATTTAATGTAAGGAGGCAAATGAATCCTTCTCTATATGAATCTCTATATATAAATAGAATATAAATAAAAATTTTAATAAAAAATTATATATATAATAATTAATAAAATATTAACATGTAATTTTAGAAAATATGATTTATATTATAATAATTGTTTTAGTTTTGTATATGAGATATATTCTATAATCATGATGTAACAAATTTTTTTTGGTAGGTAAAATTGCTTAAGTACACTATTTAAATGGCCCCAAACCAAGGTACATAATCTGATAGCTAAAACAATAGCATAAAATGAAACAAGTCTACATAGTGGCCAACAACAACCAGAGCAAAGAGGACTAAACAACAACTGAGATGGCTGAATGGTCGCCTGGAGACATAAACACAAGGATACAAGACGAGAAATACCCACACAGGGGTTGCTTAAAAGATATTACTATTTGAAAAACCTGCAAAGGAACCAAAAAAAAATACCCACGCATGGGATGCTAGAAAAATGCCACGTAGGGGCATTATAGAACTCAAAATAACTTAAAACTACTTCCTTATTAGAATTCTCTTTTATTACATATATCAGGTATATGATAATATTAATATATATTGAGAAGTCCTAGTAACCCTTCGAAACCTCCTGTGAGAAGCCCTAGCCACGTCACAATTACCATCAAGTAACCTAATGAGGAGGATGATCTCGATTTTATGTCCCCTAAACCTAATTCCAGAACCCGTAGTTCTATCAAACATGAGTCTGACAGTTTAGGGTTCGAATTGAGGCGTCATTCGCTGAGTAAAATCAAGCAAAAAGAAAATACCAACAAGTCTCGTAGTTTTGGAAGGTCCAAAAGGAAAATATTTATGGGGACCCATCAAAGTTGACCCTTAACCACATTTTAGATTATGACAACCCTCCAAAATCAAAGCCTGATATTGTGCTGCAAAAGCATATTCTAACTTTGGTTTCAAACACCACCATCAACCTTTCTACAACTGCCAACGCTGCTAGAGCTGCGTGCACAATTTACAATCAAGCTACTAAAACCATGGAGGAGCTCCACGTGTAGCTTAATCAGCCCTTCAAAATTCAAGATGGCATCCCTGGTGATCATGCAAAAAATATTGATAATTGATATCCTTTGTGGGCATACCCAAATCTCTATTTTTTCTTAATTTTCGTGGTTTTTCGTTTGGTTTAGTGTTTGTTGGGTGCATCCCTATAGGAATGTCCCTCTTTTTCTTCTAGCCAGTGGGTTGTAATGCTGCACTTGTTGTAACTTTTGGGTTCATCACAAGAAAGGTGGCCCCTAATGCGCCCCTAACGTTTATCCCGACATGGACACCACAATGGCAAAAGGTATTGGACTTTCCTAATGAAAACCCAAGTTCAATTCATGGGAAAGGTGGCCCTAATATGCCCCCAAATTTTCAACCTATTAAAAAAAAACAATAATAATATAAGAGTATATTTTAACTATTATAATACACTCATATACATGGGATTGAAAGTTTAGTTAGTGAGAATGTTTGGCTCTCAAAAATTCCATTAGGATTCAATTGTCGTGAATGCCATGATAAGTTGGTTTGTTGTAATAACACTATATCTCATTTAAATACCAAGATAAAATAATCATAATATAGTATAGGTTGAGAATATTTTAATTCCATTTAACATTAAAAAACTGTTATAATACACTCATGCTTATGATTCATATTAACTATTACTTGTTTATATTTAGTGAATGCACATTTTTATGTGAGTAGGGAATGCGTGCAAGCAAGGAACAAAAATCATTCTTAGTGTTCTTGCTCAAAATTTTTGAAATTTTTTAAAGAAGTAAGGAACAAAACTAATTTTTAGTGTTTTTACTCCAAATTTTTGAGAAAATTCAAATGAACAAAGGTTATGTAATGGGAAGGAAAACCATATATGGAAGCCTTAATTGGAAGTAAGAATGCTTTATTTGATAAAAATGAAAGAACAAATCTATGAAAATCCTTATCCAAACAATAAATGTTTCACTAAAAATGATAATCAAGAATGATATGTTAAAGAATAATATAATTGTCCTTAAAAATAAAGGGCTTAATATCCAATTTCAATGGATATTGGATATTTTTGGAGGGCATTCAAAGTGGGTTAAATGGAATTGGGGATTGGATTCAATTATTTAACCACTTTCATGTAAAAGTATTTTTTGTATTGTCTTCTCTAGTTCAAAAGTCATGGATAAAATATAGATGGTGCTCAATGGTTTAAGGAACTATCTTGTATTTAAAACTATAGAGTGAGAACCATTTTGTGAATATGAAAACTCCTAGAAATATTTCACTGGATTGCCATATCAACTTATCAATAAGGTCATTTTGGATAATATTGGTAATATTATGAGGTGTTTGGCTAGGAGGGGCAATTATTGAGAAACAAAAGCATATTTTTTATATCCAAATATGCATTAGCATGGATATTTCAAAATATTTTCCAAAATCCATTAACATCAAATCTAAATCAAGAGAATGGGATCAACAAGTGGATTATGACAATATTGTAATTTGATGCTACAAATATTTGAGACTAGATATAGCAAGGAACATAATATTTGAGGAAGTTCTTATGACCAGTATTAATGTAGCCTATGGGCATTAATCAATTGTGTAATCCTACAAGCATGTTCTTGTAAGCCTAAGGGTCCCTTTAATATTTCACCCATAGTGGTATTGGTTAATCCACATTTATAGATAACCTTGCTTAAAGGGTAATTTATTATTATTTCATTATAATGTTAATCTCAAGGTTAAGTTTATGGCCTGAGGTTATTCTCTCATTGGGGGTTTGGTATCATTATAAATACCCTTCAAGGAGGATCCATTTGTATCATAAGTATGAATAAACGTGGTATATTAGGGTGTCCATGGGTACCCACCTTTTACTTCTCCTTGTCATCTCTCTTCACCTCTTTATTTCATTTACCATTGCTATATTTTAATAACTTCTTATTTTCCATATATGATTATGGTAAATGCATGATTTAGAATGTTTCTAAAAAATATTGTGAATTCAAATATGGTATCAAAGCAAGGTCCAAAGTTCCATCACTCAACAACAGAGGAGAATATTGCAAAGTGATCAAAGGTCATGGGTTATTGATTTTTTGTGTGCTTTAAAAATTCAAATTTAAATTCTATTTTCCACCATATATTTGGCATAAAAAATAGACAACAGTTGTTTCATGTGCTAGTTCTATGACCTCATCATTTCACATCTACAAATTCTAGCACATACGTAAACATGCTAACATAGATAGTATGGTGGTAAGGGCACACATTTAGAGCTAGGAGGATGCATTTTTGACACTCAAGTATATTTTTTATCGCATACTTTATTAAGGAAGCCTTTAGCTCTTGCTTATATCAAAAGGGAGTGGTACAACAACAAGGGTAGTTCGTTGGAGCTTGAAGGTTGTTAGTTCAACTCTTGATAAAATTTTAGAGTGCACTAGAATTCTTTACAAGGAACATCAGTAGGACCCTCCTCTCTTGGTAATATCCATCTCCTTGGTACAGTGGTTAGGTTGCATCCTTGCATTGCTTAGGTTAGCAGTTTGATCCCCATCAAACTTTATAAGGACTCCCCTTTTTCATTTTGATTGATGACATATTCCATATGGAGAAGGTTGGTTCTTGGATCCAATTGACTATGTGACATAGTGGCTAGAAAACTTGCTTGCAAATGTGAGATACTAAGTTTGAGACTCAATGCAAATATTTACTTTTGGTTGTAAGGTATAATAGCTCAAGGCACATTCAAATAAGTTTTTATCTCATTGGATCTCAACTAGTGCACATGGCACACTGGTTCACCCTCTTTCTTACATGCAGGCTATCTTGGCTTAAATCCCAATTAGCTCCAAATCCATTAAAACAAATATATATACATGAGGAGTCTAGCCAATCACATAAATCAACTTGTAAAACTTGGATTCATTGGTTAATAGCTCATCATACAATCCAATGGCAATTGTTAATTTAGCATAAAAAGTATCTAAGATTTGGCATTAGATTTTTTAGTGCTAATATAGCCAATCTTCCAAAGGCCATAAATTTTACATATAAAAGCATTTGGATCCCAAATTTTCTAGCTCTAAATAGTGGTGGCCTTAGTTTACAAATATGTTACAAATTTTCTTAGGATTTTTGTGTAAAATAGATTCCTTAGCATATGTTACATGTCTCAATGGATGAAAATATAACACTTCTTTAGTTCAAATAGCAATATTACTCAGAATTAATAATATCTAGTTCATCTTTGAGAATGAATCAAAAGAAGGTCTCAGTGATCTTGAACTTGATAGAAGGAATATCTTAGACTATTCTTCAAGTTAGTGGAACTAGATGTACTTTTCCATATCGTAGAGAAAACTGATCCTATTGAGGTATGGTGTCTTTTGAAAGATCTATATGGAAAGGTAAGTGCCAGGTAAATTAAAAGGATAGAGATAGAGCTCTCTAATATTTAAATTCTAGATTTTAGGACTATATATCTCACTTAAAAGCTCTAAAAGTTTATCTAGATAAAACAAGAGACAAGGTAAAGAGCAATGAAGAGTGATTCTAAACTATTACTTCCAATATTTCTCCTCCATTTTAAACAATTGGCTTGGTTTTTTATGTGAATTCTATAACTATCAAATAGCCACATCCTATCTCTCTTGAAGGAATTTTAAAGCTTTTAATCTATTATGAAGTATCAATGAAAAATTATGGAGCTCTTTCTCATACAAAAGATCATCCAAAAGATTTCAAATTAATGTAATTTAAGGATCAATTGCCTAGGGCCAAGTCTAATTTTCAAAGAAGTTAAATACTTACAAATTTGTAAAAGGGAGGACACTCCATCAAAAATTGTATTACAAGGCTAATTAAGACAGAAAAAATTCTTGAGGATTGGACACAAACATTCTAATGATGAAGATGTAACAATGGAGACCCACTAGAGCATATATTTGTTGGATATTTTGAGTAGATAAGTTGTCATTGATGTCAAGAGTAAGTGGTCATTGATATCAAGCTTTCAACACTATTGAGTGGCAATTTCAGTGGGCAACAACAGTTTCAGGTTCTCCAATCAATGCAAAAAAAATAGTCCGATTTCAGTTGATCAAATCCATTCTAGGAGGTCAAGATAAGGTCCAAGGTGAAAAGAAAAAGCCCAAGTAAATAATATTATAATAATTATTTATTATATTATACAAGGAAGATTAAATTAATTATAAATTAATTAATATAATTTTATTAAATTAATTTATTAATTAATTTACTTAACTTTATGTTATTTAAATTAATTTTAATATTAATTATATATTAATTTATGTTAATTTTAAATAACCCTAAGGTGGGTTATTAATTCAAATTTCAAATTTGAATTCGAGTGTCGATGTGGGAGAAAATTAATCAAAGTATATATAAAGGGGACTCCTCCACCTTAGCAAATGATATTAATGCATTTAAATTTAACCTCCATGTTATTGCGAATTGTGTGAATCGTTCGGTGAGAAAGAGAAAGGTTAATTGGTGTTTAAAGGACCAAGCGATAGGCAAGTATTGATTACCCACTATTCAAGGCACCTTGGTCACCAAGTGTTGGTAGCACAGTTGGCAACTTTGGCTAAGGCAAGACGCTGTGGCAGCGTGAGGTGGAGGTTTGAATCTGCGGTGTGGCCTTTTGATTTAAAGGTATTGATAGCGATCGAAGGAACCAAGAGGAAGGAAGCCTTACTTCCTTCACATGGGTGCCTATAGCCCACGTGGTGGGCACCAAAGCGCTAAGCTGCTTGGTTCTTGTGGAGACGACAGTTCGAATCACACCGAAATCCTTTTAGGGAGAAAACAAAGGTATGCATTAGTTGAGCGTCAAAATTTTTAGAGGAATTAGTTGAGCTATTAAAAATTAATTTTTGCATAATTTATTTGGCTTGTAAGGTTTTAAGGGGTGTTATAAGGTTGATGCAAAATAATTTTTTGGTGTTATTTGCTTTAGTATTTGAAAAGAGCAACAAGGTGTTTTGGGAAGATTGTTTGAGTTTTTGTGGTGTTGGATATTATTTTAAGTTGAATATTATAAGGTGTATCTAAATAATTATTTTAATGTATGATTTGATGGATGCTAATTTCAAGAAGGAGCAATAAGGTGTATTTGAGCTTTGATTATTTTTGTGTCTAAGGAATATTTAAGAAAGTGTTAAGAGTGATATTTTGTCATCTAACCAATGAAATTGGAAAGAAGAAAATTGTGATTGAGACAATTTTTCTAAAGGCACTTCTACAAAAAACAAAAAGGTATGGGCACATATTCTGAGTGAGTGATTGTTGAATGTTGTGAATGCAAATTTGGAGTTAAAAGGATTGTTTGGTAAGCATTGTTGAGTGTGTTTTGAATTAATACTTCATTTTTTTTTGGAATAAAGAGTTGTTGATAAAACCTTGTTTGATAAGCATTGTTGTTGAAGTGATTAGTTGAGTGAACTTGATATAGGGTTTGCAAAGATCATGAGTATTATTGTTATGTGAATATTGTTTTATAAGAATTTTTGTTGAAGTGAGTGATTGAGTGAAGAACTTGAACTAGGGTTTGCAAAGATCATGAGTATCATTATTATGTGAGATTGGTTGATAAGCATTGTTGGAAACATTTGAGTGAGTGTTCATATGCTTGGACTAGGGTTTGTAAGTAAGGATTAAATCATTGAGTGATTGGTTGAGTAGAGTTGGTTAAGCCTAGTCAAGTGGATGTGTTGAAATGATAGTTCAAGTTCTATGAAACAAATTGTTCTATATTATGAATTGATTTGAGAAAAAAATTGAGTATTGATGAAGGTGAAACATATTAAGTCTCTAAAAATTCTCTATATGTTTCTATGATAAAAGAGAGATTGAAATTGATTGAGAGTTTGTGAGTGTGAAGCATATTGAGTCTCTAAAAATTCTCTATATGTTTCTATGGTAAAAGAGTGATAGAAAGTGATTGAGCATTGTGGTGAATGTGAAGCATATTGAGTCTCTAACAATTATCTTTATGTTTCTATAATATTGGACAAGTTCTAGTGTGGACTTGTTGAGTAGATTTGAGGCAAGTCTTAGAGAAGACTTATGGACATATTTGTGTGAGATTTTGTGGAAGCTTACAATATAGAGTTTGAGGACAAATATTGTTGAGCAAATTGGACAAGTTCTAGTGAGGACTTGTTGAGCATATTGGACAAGTTCTAGAGAGGAATTATGGATAGATTAGTGTGAGCTTATGTGAAAGCTTACATGGTAGATTTGAGACAAGTCTTTGAGAAGACTTGAGGGCAGAGTTGATTGATTGATTTGTTCAAACCTTGATTTAAGGTTTGGGGTATATCTAACAAAGTTGATTTGTGATTGGATCAAGCTTTGTGTTAAGGCTTGAGGACAAAGATTGAGGATAGATTTGTGCTAGACCAAAGGAATGTGTTTAGTGCAGATCAGAGGACAAATATTGAGGACAAATTTGTGCTAGACCGAAGGACTATGTTTAGTGCAAATTTAAAGATAGAGTTTGGTGCAAATTTGAGGACAGGTTTGTTCCAGACCAGAGACAGAGATTGAACATATTTGTGCTAGACCGAAGGACTATATTTAGTGCATATTTGAGATAAAGGTTGTTGCAGATTTAATGATAGGTTTGTGTCAGACCAGATATAGAGATTGAGCAGATTTGTGCTAAATCGAAGGATATTGTTTAGTGCAGATTTGAGAAAGAGAAAATAACAAGCTTTGGAAGTGATAGAGTATAGAGGATGATAGTCTCTAGTGGATAAGGTCCATTAGACAGGGTAGTGAGGACATGAGTCTTTAGTGGATAGAGATCCATTAGCCAGTGCAATGGAGGCATCAATTCTTCTAGAATATCACCAACCAGAGCTAAGGAGAAAGGAGTTCTCCTGTGGATAGATATCCATGAACTTGATTAGGGGATTGGTGTCTCCTTTGGACAGAGATCCATAAACATTGTAATAGGGAAAGGATTCCCAAGAGATTTATTGAGAAAATATTAGTGAAATATTTTCTCCATGGAGTAGCCTACATTGGGTGAACCATGTTAAATTTGTGTCTCTATTGTGTGTGATTATTTGTGTATTTCTTTGGTTATTGCTATTGATATTGACATTTATTATATTGGATAATACTATTTGGGAAAGAAAAGTAAAAAGTGGTCTTATACTGTTCACCCTCCCTCTCAGTATAAGCTTGTGTTCTTCACTATTATGGGGGAGGTGTTACATTTAATGCCTTCTTTCCTTATCCCTGGAGGGTGTTGAAATATTTCTAATATGATCTTTAGTTCAAGGTCAAAAATATTAAGTGCTTATGCACACTATTAATGTAGCCTATGAGAATGTATTATGTAAGCCTATAGACATTCGTCGATTATCTAAGCCTATGGGTATGTTCTTGTAATTATAAGGGCCCTTTTCATATTTCATCCTTGTTGGTATTCATTAATCCACCATTATGAATAACCATGCTTAAAGGGTAATTTATTTAATTTTAATTGTAAGGGTAACCACAAGGTTAATTTTATGTTGGCCTAAGGTTAACATCTCATTGGGGTTTTGGTATCATTATAAATACCCTTCCATGATGATCCATTCATATCATTAGTGTGAATAAAAGTGATATATTGGGGTGCCATGGGAACCCACTTTCTTTTTCTCCATATCGTCTACCTTAATCTCTTTGTTTCATTTACTATTGTTATATTTTAATTGCTTCTTATTCTTCTTAACATAAAATTATGGTGAATGAATGATTTAGAATATTTTTGAAAAACATTATGAATTTAAACAAAAATGATAGAGGAAATTTTTAGAACTCAATGCTTTGAATTATGAAATTATGAGTATTCATATACAAGCATTTGCCAGTTATGGCGTAACCACCATTGATGTGAGGATGGTAACTACTTGGACTTAAGGTTTTTGTGAGTGGTGGTTTATAACTATATTCACTCTTATTTTCCTTGTAATGGGTAGCTGATAGCTCCCCTAACTATCTTGTCATCTAGTGAGGGATAGTTGGTTACTACCTTAAACATAATGTTTCCTAACTATGATGGAATAATTCCTAAAATTTTCCAACTTATTATATCATACTTGAGAATTCTTTGGAGAAATTTTTTTGAATGCTTTCAAATTTGATTTTTCCATGTGGCTTGATGAAGATATCTTATTCTTGCTTTATTTTATTGCTTTGACTCCTGGTTCAGTCTCTATGTTTTTAGAATAAGGAAAATTACCCGCTTAATCAACTTTATACAAATATGGTTTTGGTACAATATTGAACATTTAAAAAAATTAGTCTTCCTTCTCCCCCTTAATGTGAATTATGCTCAAATTTAAGGAGTGTTGGGCACTATCGATACTGCACTCCAAAAGCACCCTTATTATAAATAATTTCAATGCATATAATATGAGCCTCCTTTAAAGTCTTCATATGGAGGATATTTGTCAAGTAAATTAAATATATCAATTGATGATGAGACCAAATACTTTCGAGCCATGTAGGTCTATTTCCAAATCTTATCTTGAGCAATGCCTTCTATTGTGATGAGATAAATCACTTCTCATATTTTCTTTTGCATTTTGGCCTTATTCATTTGATTAAGTCGTTGCTTAGGATAGCCAATATATTCGTGCCTATTTTTATGTGTTGCTAATAAATGTAGTTTGAGTCCCTTATGCAAGTATTCTTGATCCTTCATGCTAGCCTCAATTTCTAAATCATTTTTATTGAAAGTTATAGATGAGGAAGAATCACATTTTGAATGTATCTCTTGAATTACAAAATGGTTTTTTGGGCTTGTTTAATTGATTTATTATTTTATAGGTTCTCTAGTGATTTGAAATGGGTGGTTGATCTAGATTTGATAATGGTATTGTTTTGACTATCACCTATAAGATTTAGAAAAGTTTTATCTCTAGTATCTATGCCTATTGCCTATGTAGTCATTGTTGAGTGTTCAATATGTCTTCATGGAAGAAAATAATTGGTTCTTCATCCATTACTATTGTTCCTTCTTTTACTTTCCTTTGATGAATCATATAGTGTATGGATATAGGTGTCATTTTGTTTGTGATTCTAATTTATATAGCGGGTATTGCCATGGTGAACTGTGTGAAGTTCAATTTTTTTTTTGTTTCTTTACTGAATACAATAAAATTTGATTTTCTAGTTTTGTCATGGATGAGACATACTTTGGCTCCCTATTGTTTATTAAATTCAACCTTCAAATTATAGTTGAGTAATTAACTGAAGGAAAGCAAATTCTTCATGAGTCCTAGGACATACATAACTCGTATTAACTTGCATGTGTGAGATCCAAGTCATAATTTGATATCTCCTTTACCTTTGATATCATAGGAAGTTTCATCACCTAGAGAGACCCTTCCTATATGACTGAAATAGTCTAGAGTATGAAACCAGTATTTCCAACTACTCATATGATTGATTTCTTTAGAATCAATAAACCATACATCATTATGTTGACTTAATTGAGCATAAGTGATAAACATGTATTCTTCTTCTTCTAGATGATGTTTTTCTTCACCTCTTGGAATTTTATGTTCTACGATATTGTTGTGTTGTTGGTGTATGGTATCCTACTTAGATATTTATCCATTAGAGGTTTCTCTTGTCGAGAATATATAACTTGCAAAGAAGTCCTATTGAGGAATGAATTATGCCAACATATCTTCATTATGTGGCCAATTTTATTACATAACTTGAAATTTATTTGCATGCATGAGTTATTCTTCTATTTTTGGAAGTGAGGACTTGCATCTCTCCTAAATGCTTTTTCTTTTGGGATAAGTACTTGCTCTTCATTTTGAGTAGTATGGGAGATCTCTAATTTTTAATGGAGATTCACCAACATTTCAAACATCGATGTATATTCTATGATATTAAATGTAATCACAAATACTTTTTACTATGAAGATAAAGATCTCAAAATTATGGCAACTAATATGCCATCTAACACTATTTGTCTCAATGTCTGAAATGAAGCTAGTAGATCAAAAAATCACCTTAGAAATGGTTCAATTTATTCTCCATTTTTCATCTTCAAATAATGAAGCTAGCTTTATAGGAACAAGATCTTATTTTTGTTTTTTGTTTAAAAAATTATTTGTAGTTTCTCCTATGCATATTTGGATGGAGTTGTATCTCTAATGTATTGTTGGACTTTATCTGCTATGCCAAACATGACAATTAACTTTGCTTTTCTATTTGCCTTATAAAATTATTTTTATTCATCTTCACCTTCTTCCAAAGAGGTAATGGTCTTGTTCACAATATTCTAAATTTCTTCGAATTCCAATTTAGTTTTGAGTTTGGTCTTCTAGGTAGAATAGTTGTATCCTTGCAACAATTGGGAGTCATGCAATAGGAATTTTAGTCCACTACTAACCATTGTAAACTTATAAAAAGGTGGAATATTTTTGTTCCATTGGATTCTTCTCAAAATAATATTTTCAATGAGTATATATATGCTTATACTCATGTCTTGAAAATCTATTTAATTTGTAAAAGACTTTAATGTCTTGCCAGGAAAAAGAGTTATATTGGAGTTTCTCTTTTCTACTTCTATCCTTGAAGAATATTTTCTAGAAGTATTCTAAATTCTTCAAACAAAATATTATAGGCCCTTATTTTTTTTTGCTTGCAATGTATAATGAGAGAGATAATATTTAGTACCTTTTCTTTTTCTTTCCACTATAAATGTGGGATTTTAAATTTTCAAATGACTCTTAACTTCTTAGTCTTTTAACTGTTAAATTAAGGTTTGAATTTTTTATTAATTCTCTCATGCTATTTCTCCTTATAATCAATGTTGAAAACTTTATATGCTAGGATTTATATTTTTAATAACAACTCTTATAATCAATTTGTAGGCACTGCCTTTGGCTAAATCTTCTATGTGTGACTGTCCTTGTAGTATTGAAACATTTGGGTGATGTCGAGTGAGTGGCTTCCTAATAAATGTTCGGTTTGATATTCAAGTGATAGTCCAAGTGAATAATTGAATTAACATCTAGGTGATTATTTGGATCATCTTTTGGGTAGACCTTCTAGGTGAGTATCTATATTGTAGTCCAAGTGAGCTATGATAGTAGTGTTAAGGTTCCCTAGATAATATTTATGGATTCCTTGATGCATTCAAATTTGTTCTTAATCCCTTTAGTACCTAGGTTTTATGTCTCTTTATACCATAATTTTCTAGATCAAAAGTATCTTTCGCTTGCATGATACTAAACAATCATAAGGAGCATTAATGTGTTCCACTACTTATTTCAAGATAGCCTTTTATAAATTCTTCTACAATGTTTCAACATTCCACTAATTTTAAGAGGGACTACTATTTGTAAACAAATGAGCTAAATAGAACATAATATGTTTGAATGGAATGCTTTTTTAACTTCTAGGCTTTTGCTTGTTTGAGTCTATGTCATCTAAGTATTATATCTTTTGCTTGTTTTTTGTAATCTCTTGACCAAAATCATTTGAACGTACTATTTCTTTAGCCTTACCTTGATTTGACATTGATTTTTCTCTTCTTACATGTTTTAGATGCAATTGTCTCCTTCATAGGTGATTCTATGTTAATTCATCTCCTTTTAATGAATGGTGTCTCTTCCTTTAGCTCTCCCTGTATATTGAGAACTCTTCTACTCTTTATATATTTATTTTGGAGTTATTTCATCAAAATATAGGGTTCCTATCAATTGCTTGCTCTTCATGAGATATTTGCACTTTAATTCACAATATTAATACTTCACTTTTCTTCTTCAGGCGGTTCTTTCTTCTTGTTGTTTTGTGTAAGCATATATTAGCTTTCTGAATTTAGGTGCTTTAGGTAATCGTTCTCCTCTCATGTAAAATTTTCTACTATAAGTCCCATTTAATTTTTTATTTATCCTTTCAAATGTGCTTTAGATGATTTTTTTGCACTTTACTACATCTCTTTGAGATATGCTTTGCACCTGGTGTTTTTTATAAGTTTTTTTTCTTACATAAAGTAATGACAACCACCTGCAATTATTTAGAATAAATATAACAATTGAGTTACCAACAATTATTTTAGAATAAATATATTAATAGTTACTTTTTAATAGTGAATCCAATTTCAAGGAGTTTTTTTAATAGCTTCTTCTTTGCTTATTTTTTCTAAGAAGCTTGAGTGGATTCTTTATTTTCTTTTAATAGTTTGAGAAGCTTCTATGAATTCCTTTCTTTTTAAGGAGCTTCTTATGGATTCCTTTATTTCCTCAATTGACCTAGTTGTTTACTTATAGACTTTTACCTTTGGTAGGGGTTTTTCACCTTACAATATTATGAATCTATTGTGGATTTTTTATTCATGGTGATAATTTCCTCTCCTTTTGAGGTTCTTTTAAAACAAATTTATATAAGGCAATATTACCCTTGAAACTTATTTTCTCAAACCTAAATAATTTTTTTCTTAGACAAACATCTCTTATGGATTCTTTGTGTTGAATCTAGAGGAGGATTAGATGTGAACAGTGCAAAAAAATATGTGATCAACATGACGGGAAACAAATTGTAGAATGAAGCAAATTATGGGTCTATTGAAACCCTAGTTGTATCCATTTGCCTTTGGATGCATCCTTGTCTACACAATTATTTTCCTCCCTTGGGCGAGTGAGACATGAATCTTGGGTGAGACTAGAAGCATCCAGGGATTGGAATAGTGTGTGAATAGTTCAGAATAGTGCTAAAAAATGTGTGATTAGCATTAAAACAAAAGAAATTATAGAAGGAAGAAAATTACGGGCTTATTGAAACCCTAGTTATATCAATTTGCCTTTGGAAGCATCCCTATCTACGTAAAAATATTTTCTCCCTTAGGTGAGTTAGGTAAGGGTCCCAAACCTGTGATCTTGTAGTGTTCTTTCTCTTTTGATACATTTAGAATTTGTTTGCTCTGATTATTTTTGTATGTGTGGTTTCTCTCCTTTTGATGGCAACCTCTTCAAGAGGCTTGCCATCAAGATATTTTCAAGATGTGCTAAAAAAAGGTTCTTCAAAAAAAAGCGGGAGTTCATCGAGAGGTTTTAAATATGAAGCTTCTAAAGAGGAAAAAATTTAAGAGGTTTTCTAACCCCTAGTATTCAAAAAATGCTTGGATAAAACTTTGGAGTTGATGTGCTTTTGTGTCAAGCCTGATTCCTTTAAACAAGAAATTTCCTATTTTTTTGAGCAGACATTAATTTACCACTTCATTGGTTTTTGGTTGAGGGAGAAGGTTTTGTTAAATTGGACAAGGGAATTCTAGAATTTGAAGGGAGAAGTAGAACTTAATATCTATCCTAAAGGTTTATTCATAGCCATTTTTAGTTGCATGGAGGATAAAGAGAGGATTCAAGATGGGGGCCCTTATTTCATGGCAACAATAGGTATATTTATGCAGAACTGGACCATAGGTTTTTATCCCAACAAAGAAAATCCAACCAAAGCCCCGATATGGGTATGACTATATGCTCTCCATTTAGAATTTTGGAATAAGGAAACCCTGAAAGGAATTGAAAATATGATAGGAGAATATGTAGGAATGTCCCAAATAACTAAAGAGGCTCATGTTACAACCTTTTCTTGTATATGTATCCATGTTGACCTATCATGCACTCTTCCAGAGGCAATTATTCTTAGTACAAGGGATTATGAATGGACTCAAGACCTATATTATGAGAATTTGCCCTTTCGTTGTAGATTTTACCATGTTCATGGTAATATCCTTCGAAACTATCTTGCTCTTAAGCAAGAAGGAGACATAAAAGAAGGATACAATAGGAAATAAGGAAGAGTGGAAATGTCCCAAATTGTCTAACAAAAAGGATAAACAAGAGTGGAAAAAGAAAGGTGACCAAAAAATATGCAAACTAATATATTTACGGTTCTGCAAGAGACAAACCAAGAGATGGAAAAAACCATCGATATCCCTATAGAGGAACATGAACAGATTAACAAGGAAGTAAGAGGAAAAATGCAATGGAAATTCTTGCTAAGAAATCTATGAAAGATTTATAAAACCTAGATGAAGGATATTTAATCCAGAGGAATCCCTAAAAAATTTTGAGCCTTGAAGATTATCCCATGGATACTAGTGAGCCTATTCAGCACAAGAATATTTTGGAGAAAAGATGTTGGGACCCTCCCTTGGAGGTACCTTGCCAACTAGAGAGGGAGGAGAGTGGTCAAACCATCTTGCAACAGAGACCTAGTCCTAAAATTATAGTTTCCTCTTTCACAAATCCCTCTTTAAATATTAATGTTAATGGTATTTCTTCTATCCCTTTCAAATATAGCCTCTCGAAGTCCTTGAATATTAAGGGAAATAAAGAAGAGGTAAAGGAAAAAGTGAAGAGGATGAAAAAATCAGAAGACTTAGAAAACTTTTCTCCTAAGACTTATCATATGGGATTAAAAACTACCTCTCATACCAAAAGTAAGACTCATAAATTTTATCAGCTCAAGAAAGGAATAAATTTTTTTGTCAAGCTCTTGGAAGACACAAGGAAGACCCTTGTGGATTCTGGACTAGTGGTACCCTTGACTATAGAGTTTTTGGTAGGGAAACCTTTCACAAGTGGTTTACAATGAATATCCTCTCTTGGAATATCCATGGGTTACACTCTCTAAGTAAATGTAGAATCCTTAAGAGAAGGATTGGCCTGGAGATCCTTGAAATTATTTTTCATCAATAAACCAAGTTGAATCTAGTAGAGATGGCTCTCAAAACTAATCAAATTTGGAAGGGTGCAGAAGGTTTAGCAATTGCAGCTAAGGATCAGATAGGGATTTTGGTGATTATTTGGAACCCTAGAAAATACAAGGATGGATTCTCTTACAAGCAAGTTGTGGATCTCTATTAAGTTTATATTAGTTTCATCCCCTCTCCAATTTTGGGTCATGAACATTTATGGTCCTATTGTTGCTTGAAGTAAAGTAGGATGTTGGAATAATATTATTTCTTCACATAATAAGTATAGAAATGATAAATAGATTATTGGAAGGGATTTCAATGCTATTTGTAGCCTCAGTGAGAAAAAAATGGGGGTTAGGAAACTAGACAGAAGTAGTAAAGAATTTGACTCTTTCATTTCCTGTCTCAACTTAACTGATGCGATCCCAAAAGAAGGTTAGTTCACCTGGAATAATAGAATAATTGAGAAGGCCTTTGTGGTTGAGATATTGGATAGATTCCTTGTTATAGAGAGTTACCTTGAGGTATCCTTTGTCACTGAGTCCTTTTTATTATTAGGCTCTCTCTCGGACCATTGGCTCATTTCCATAAGTATGCATATTTCTACTCACCTTAGACAGTCTCCATTTAAATTTGAGAGCATGTGGCTTCTTCACCCTGACCTAGAAGAGAAAGTTATATTCTAGTGGAGATAAGGGAATCCAAAGTGGGGAAATCACATGTATTTACTACCTAAAGTTTTATCAAGATGAAAATTAGGATATGGAACAAGCAAGTCTTTAGGGATATCTTCAAACAAAGGAAAGCCTTGGACAAGGATGTCATTCTTAATTTTAGGTGGAGTCCCAAGGACTTATAGAGGCCCTTGTTAGCCATGAGAAGGATCTCAGTAGATGAGTGGATTAACAAGAGTTGAAGGAAGAACTAATTTGGAAATAAAAGTCCAGGATTAACTAGTTGAAGGAAGGAGATAGGAACTTTGCCTTCTTCCATAGAACCACTATCCATAATAAGAATTTGAATAGAATTTCTAGATTGACTAACTTTGAGGGAGAGATTACTGAGGATCCTCAAGAGATTGGCATATTGACAGAGAACTATTTAAAAAACCTCCTAATTGAACCTTTGATTGATAGAGTTCAAGAAATACAAAGGGTCTTGTCTGCCATTCCCATAAATATTTTTCGTGAGAAAAATGAAAGTTTTACTAAGGTTTTTAGTTTGGAAGAAGTGGAAGAAGTTGTTTTTAACTTTAAGAAAAGGAAATATCTTGGGCCTAATGGGTTTTCCAATTATTTCTACCTGCGCTATTGGGACATTGTTAAGAATGACATCCATTAGATGGTGGAGGAGGCTCGTCACTCTAAGCAGATGTTGAGAACCCTTAACTCCACCTTCCTAACTCTTATCCCTAAGACCCATAATGCTGCTCATATGGATAAATTTAGACCCATATCCTTGTGTAATACTACTTACAAAATTATTGCTAAAGTGATGGCTAATAGACTCAAGAAGATCCTTGAATCTATCATTTCTTAGGAGCGGGGTGGATTTGTGCAAGGCAGACAAATATTTTTTGAAATTGAGGAAGAGCAAGGTATAAGGAGTAGGGGCTCTAAAATTTGATTTTGTCCAGGCAGCTAGCCCATATGGTAGTATCTACGGTGCTAGGGTGTGGCAGCAGAGAGGTCTTGTGCTCAAGACATGACAGAGGTAGGCAATAATATTTTGTTTGAAGTTCTTTTTGTTTTGCATGATAGAGATCAGGTTAAAGCAAAGTGTGTGTCTTTAGTGTTGATATGGGTAGCTAGCCCACATAGTAGCCTAGCCATGGCTAGGGCACAAGCCAGTAGGTAGCACAGGTTCAAATCATAATGGCAGGCGGTAGTAAAAGAATTAATATTTTATGCAAAGTCTAAGGTTCTAAGGTATGCACGTTTGTCTAGGGAGATATAAGGGGTATTGTTTTTGCTTTTATTTTTTAAATAAAAGGGTTATGAATGTGGTTTGAATTTTGGATAAAATATTATGTGGTGTTTTTTCTAGTGCCTTGGGGTATAAAATAAAGTGATGATTTAATTATCTCTTTGGAAGTGCATTAATGTCAAGTAGGAGGTATAAGGTGTAAATGAAAAATTTGCTTGTGTAATTTGTGATCTTTGTTGGGTTGAAAATTAATTTGCAAGATTAGGAGTAATAAGGTGTAAAAGTGGTTTGAAAATTTTATTGTACTTCTTGCATTGTGAAAAAAAAATTATGGGGTTTTGTTGAGTTTTAATGCATCTTCCTTGAGATCAAAAGAAGGGTCCTAGAACATCATTTTCAAATTTCATTAAGCACATTTTGGAGGGAATGTTCATGTGGATATTTTGAAATAGACTCTTGCTATCTAACCCTTGAAGTGGTACAAGAAGGATTGGTTGTTTGTGAGACAGGTTTTAATGACATATCTTCATCAAAACAAATAAGAGGTATGGGCATATTTTTATTTCTTGAGGTGTGTTATTGAGCAAGGTTTTCTGGAACATAAGGTGGAGATAAAAGGATTGTTTGATAAGCATTGTTGGAAATATTTGGGTTAGGATTTTATGCTTCTATAGTTGAAAGAGGTTGAGATATTTGTGCTAGATATTGTGAACTACTTGTGCTAGGTTTGAAGACAAGTTTTTGCATCTTTGTGAAATATTGTTGAGCATGTGTTATGAGCAGTTATGAGCATGTATTAGGGCATAATTGAGTAGAGATAGAGAGTAGGTTTAAGACAGTTTTGTGAGTAGATTGAATCAGACTTGTGAGCAGGTTAGAGGTAGACTTATGAGTAGGTTTGAGGTAGAATTGTGAGCAATTTTGAGGTAGAATTGTGAGTAGGTTTGAGGTAGACTTGTGAGCAAGTTTAAGATAGTGTTTATGAGCAAATTGTATCAGTTTGTGTGAGCATATTAGATCAGTGTGTGTGAGTAGATTAGATTAGTGATTTGAGAATATTTGATTAGAGTTGAGCAGAACAGAGGGGATAGAGTTCTGCTATGGAGAGATATCCATAAACTAGAGTAGAGGTTATAGAGTTATTCTATGGAGAGTGATCCACAAACAAGAGCAATGGAGACAGAGGTCTCCTATGGAGAGAGATTCATAAACTAGAGCAGTGGGAAGAAAGGTATCCTATGGAGAGATCCATAAACCAGAGCATAAGGGGATTGGTGTCTCCTTTGGACAAAGGTCCATAAGAATTGTAATAGAGATTTGATTTCCAAAAGATTCATTGAGAAAATTTATAAGGAATATTTTATTCGTGGAGTAGCCCACATTGGGTGAACCATGTTAAATCGTGTCTCTCATATGTGTGATGATGTGTGCAATATTTATTGCTTTGATATTATTGTTGTTATCATTTGGATTGAAAAGTAATTTTTTTTATCTTATACTGTTCACCCCCTCTTAGTATAAGATTATGTTCTTCAATTGGTATCAGAGAGGGTTCCTTCATGAAAAACCTAACTTGAAGGAAGATCCCACAAGAACATACATGACCTCAAAAAATGGAGAAGAGGCCATGATCGACATAAAAAAGGAATTTATTACTGCTCTTAGAAGCTTGGAAAAGGTTATAAGGAAAAATTCAAGTTTGAAGGGTTGAATCCAAGAGGATGAGGAAGCAAAGATGAAACTTCTACAAAACCTCATAGAGCTAAAGGTAAGAGTTGAAGAGGGAAGGCAAATTGAACATGATATGGCAGAACAATTAAAGACAAAAGAGTTAGAATGTGAAATATTGGAGTCTAAAATTATCTCTCTAAGAAAGGAAGTTGAAAAGACTAAGGATAAGTTTCAACAATATATAAAGTTAGGGAAACAGAAAGAGAAGTCAATCTCCCAAGAAACAAAGATATCAAAATAATAAGAGCCCATGACTTATGCTAATGCATTAGAAGGCAAAAACATCAATAAGGAAGAAGGCAAAGAAGATACATGGACAAAATTCAATTACAGAAACAACAAAGGAAGAAACATGCGACCATATTATTCAAGGTACTCTAACAGGTTACACAATTTCTTCCATGGCTATTGTTTTTCATGTAACAAATATGGTCATAAATTTGTACATTACACTATTTATGTAAGAGATAATGTTGATAGAAATTTCAATTCTTTTGCACCTCTCATGAATAAGAATATCATATGTTACAAATGCAATAACTTTGGGCATAAGGCAAAATGGTGTAAAATAGTATTTCCTGAATTAAGCAAAAAGAAGGAGGATTAGAAGGTTCAAAAGAATACAACCTCAATAATTAGGAGAGAGAGAAAAGAGCAAGAAAAAGTGAAGTCAATGTTGGTACAAAAAACTCTTCATGTACAAGATAAGAGAAAATAGTGGTTTCTTGATAGTGGGTTTTCAAGTCATATGACAGGGGAGAAGAATAAATTTATTGAACTTAAAGAAATAAATGGAGGATCAGTAAAATTTGGTGATAATGGTTCAATAAAAATTTGTGGGAAAGGAACTTTGAGTTTAGACAATGGAAAAACAAATATGGAGAATGTATTGTATGTCAAGGGATTAAGGCACAATTTACTAAGTGTAAGCCAACTTTGTGATTAGGGGCACACGATAAATTTTCATCCAAATAAATATGAGATCAAAAAATCTAAAACTAAAAAGCTCATTGCAGATGCCAAAAGAACTACAAAAAATCTCTACATGCTAAGTTATATTAAGGGAGAAAAAATTTTCTTATCACAAGAAGATGAGAGTTTGTTATGAAGAATGGTTCATCTAAACTTTCAAAACATAGTTAAAATAAGAAACAAGCAGGCAGACAGATATTTACCCAAGATAAAAAGGCCATAAAACATAATTTGTGCACAATGTCAGCGTGGAAAGAAAACAATAACTTTCAAGTCAAAAGAATTTACGTCATCTGAACCATTGAAACTAGTTCACATTGACCTATGTGGTCCTACAAGGACAAAGAGTCTACTAGGTAAAAGTTACTTCATGTTATTTATAGATGACTTCTCTAGGATGATGGGTAGCTTTCTTAAAATAAAAGTCAGAAGCCTTTGAGAAGTTCAAGGTATTCAAAGAATTAGTAGAAAATGAAACAAGTAGAAGGATTAAGTGTTTAACATCAAATAGAGAAGGAGAATTTACTTTAGGTGAATTCATAGAATTTTGTGAACAAATGGGATGAAAAGAGAATATTCAGCAACAAGAACTTCTCAACAAAATGGAGTAGTTGAAAGGAAAAATAGGACTATTGAAAATATGGCCAGAGCTATTGTTAGAAAAGGTAAGTTCAAACAAAATAATTCAATTCATAAGCATTAGAAATATTATTCAAATGGTGGGGTTAAATAGGAAAACAATAGGCTATGAATAGCCTTAGAATAATATGCAAAATATTATCCTAAACTAATGCTAACAAATGCGTTATAGGTTCTCCCACCGTAAAGCTAGCTAACAATTTAGAAAATGATGCTAACAACTAACCTAATCAACTAACGTAGTCAAATTGACTACAATGACTAACTAGGTAAATAGTAAAAGTAAATACTAGTGGTAAAAAGTAACAAGCTACTTTTTACCATGCAGTAAATAAATTCTACCTAATGTAGGAAAAGGGTAAATATCCCAAATTATGGAACTCTAACATCCCCCATTATTATATTATTTGGGTAATGTATATAACTATCCCAATACAATGAAAAATATGTTGATCTGATGGTTCTTGCTCTATCACAGTGCTCTGCATACTCCTAAGCAAAAAGTGGGTCATTCCTCACTTTGTCTTCACATCAATGATTTTCCTTATTGTAATATTGTCATCCAACCAAATTGCATGGGTAACCAGGTGCTACAATCTCTAGGTGTAGTAGATTACATCACTTTATACAAGGTTCATTCGATTACAATATGATTTTGCAAAAGTTTTGATAAGGTAGCTAAGGTGTCGGTCGCTGTCAAAATTGCACCCTTATAAGTTTCTCCCCCTTGTTGTAAAACATGTTGTAATGTAATATTTGAAATAAGTATGACTAAGGTGTCGGTTGCTACCAAAAATACACCATTATAAGTCTTCTTCCTTTTTTACAAAAAATTGTGTGAAGTACGAAAACAAATGTGTATCCCCTATTAATTGCAAAATATGTGCAACTCAGGAAGCTTTGTGAAGGTTCTGTACAAATATTGCCTCCTAGGCAAATTTTACACCAGAAAATTCCCTCATTTTGTTACAAGTACTTCAAACAATGAGAGTTTGCTATTTATGAAGCCTTAAAGAGGTATAATAACCCTTGCTAGTACTTCAAACAAAAACTTATGCTATTTATGAAGCCTAAAAAAGAGAGAGGAAATGGTGCTTGATTAAGGTGAAAAATTTATTTCCCCTACAATATTGTCTTAGCCATGAGCACTTTGTGTGCTCTTTCTAAACCAGAATCAGAATCATACACTTCACTAGCAATATTGCCTTTGTCTTGCTTTTGTGATGTGCCTTTGCCATTTCTATTTTGCTTTTTTTAAACCAACACCAATTGGTGTCATGGTTGTCCTTTTTACAATGCAAGCAAAAATTATTTTCCTTACCTTTTGAAGATGATCCTTCCTTCTAAAATTTTACTTTCTTATTTTCACCTTGATTGTTTGAGTAAAGTGCATTGTTCAACACTTCATCGCTTTGGAGTTGATTTGCTTCCTCTGTTTGAAGAAAAATGACGTCCACAAAGGTGACTGATATTTGAGATACATTAAGGGATGTGATTAACATATTATAGGATTCGGGAAGAGCCGTCAATATTAATGAAGTCAGAATAGTATCTTCTACTTTGGCTCCTAAAGCATGTAGATTTGACTTCAATTCTACCACTCTACAGAGGAATAGTTCTACTGATTGTCCTAACTTCATATGAAGTGTATGAAGTTGTGTTTTAAGGTTTAGAACAGTCAATTGATTATTGCCTTCAAAAATGGTACAAAGTGCATCCCATGCATTTTTACTAGTTTTAGCTTCACTTATGTGAGGTTGGATCTCATCAGTAGTAGCTAGGAGGATCAACATGAGAAGACGATTGTTTTTTTTATCCCATGATTTCTAATCTGCTCTTGCTGATGTGGGTCTTGATTCAATGCCATCTACTAAATCCCACATTTCCTCTACAGTCAGGATGAATTTCATCTTAGTTTTTCATGTTGAATAGTTAGGACCTTTAAGCAATTATGTATCATTTAAGTATTTGTTGATAGTTGCCATGATGGTCTTAGAATTTGCACTATGATGATATTTCTTTCACTCTTTAAGTGGTATTTAATGGCAACTGCCTAAAAACTCTCTTTGAAGAAAGATGATCAGTTTGAGGATATTTAAGCCAAACAAATAAGAAGTGAAAGGGAATTCACTCAAAAAGATATTTAATGACACCTGCCTTAAAATCCTATTGAAGAAGAATAATCAGTTTGAGGATATTAAGCCAAACAAATAAGAGTAAATTAGGGGTTTGTAAGGAGAGAATATCAATTTTACAAATGGCTTATATTTGTGCAAATGATTTACACAATTATTTGTGAAATTTTGGGGTTTTGAGTGTTCTTGATTTTATGACTTATAATTGCAAAAAATAATGCAATAATCAAACAAGAATGCCCACAAAATTCTTATCACGTAGGTGTCGGATGCAACCGAAAATGCACCTAATTTTGCCAATTTGAAATGAAGGTGTCGAGTAATATCGAAAATGCACCTTATTTACTTAACTTTTGCAACAAAATTTTGATTTGTGTTGTGCAAAAATTTGATATTTTATGTCTCCTCTTGTTTTCCAATTTTGCAAATAATGTGGCATAAAACAATTGCCTTTTCTTTTTTTGTGTTTTGTAAAATTAACAAGTTTTGATTTTGTTTTAAGTGCTCCTCACTTTTGTGTTATAATTTTGCAAAAGAAATACAATTTTTTGTCTTCCCCCCTTTGTTTTGCAAAATTAACAAAAGTAGCACTCCTTTCAAGTCAATTCGACACACGACCCACATTTGAAAGGCTTCCAAACTAGTCGAAAAATGACTTGGTTTTAATGGACCCAAGGTCTTCAATTTCTTCTCAATTTTGTAAAAATTAGAACGTGCAATTTCATGCATTATATCCCCCTTGGAGAAAAAAATGCACACTCTACCTTTGAATTTTACAAAATTTTATGTTTCCTTGTGTTACAATTTGCAAAAAAGAATTCAAATTTGATCCTTTATTGTTTGCAGAATTAACAAGGTATTTTGAGAAAAATTTTAGGGCTCCTAATTGCAAAAAAAATGTGCTATTCTTTGTCTTATATCCCTAGTTTTGGAGAAAACAAAAGCACTCTTTTTATTGAAGTTGCAAAATAAATAGGTCCCTTTTTTTTCTTGTATATATATATATATATATATATATATATATATATATATATATATATATATAATTTAGTGCATTTTTCTAATTAATTTAAGTATAATGTATTAATAATAAAAATTATTTTATTTTAAAAATTACTTTTTATTAAAAAAAATAATTTTATATAAAATAATATTAAATTATTAATAAATTAAAACTTAAAAAATAAACAATTTAAAAAATACAAAATAAATTATATAAAAAAATTTAAGACATACCTTGGGCGCATTAGTAGTGGCGCAATAATAAAAAAAAAATTGTGTTTATCATGCACGCGGGGGTTTGAACCTGCGACCCCACACTTTAAAACGCCTAAGGTTGGATCGAACCACCGGTCAGGCTAGCAGAAGTTTTGAGGCACGCCATAATTTATTTATTCTTGATGGCTCTCGAAGTCAAAAAAATAAATTTGGGATTTGATTATCCCACATTGCCTATGCGGCAATGTTTTTGGTGTTTAAGAACACCAAAGTACACATTGTGCTTTGACTACCTACGGGTAATCCTGAGTCCCCCTGCCTTTTTTATCACTGCCATGTGTCACAGCTAGGTCGAGTCGCCATGTGTCACGGCTAGTCAAGTCGGGTGGCACATGGCCTATCCACCACATGTTGCCCACATGTTGTGTCTGATCTAGGTTAGTGTCCTATGGCTATCTGCCACATGTCCAATCCAGTTCAGGTTATTGTCCTATGGCTATTCATCATGTGTCCAGTCTGATCAGAGTCGTGTCCAATGGTTGTTTGCTATGTGTCTAGTCCAATCATAATCGCATCCAGTGGTTGTTCACCATGTGTCCTGTCTGGTCAAAGTTGCGTCTAGTAGATGTTCACCACGTATCTAGTCTGGTCAAAGTTTGGTCCACTGGTAGGTTCACCATGTGGCATGGCTAGATTCATCCTTGGTAACTATGCATATAGTCTACATCGATATATTTTAGTGTGCTCCTACCCATTAGCTAGGTGTCAAGGTGCTCCTACTCGAACACCACAATCAGCCTCCCGAGGGTGCTCTTGCCCTCATGGAACAATCGACTGGTGCTCCACCACCGGAGATGTATCTTCGATGGTCGATCACTCGAGGGTGCTCCTACCCTTATGGAGTGATCGATCGATGCACCATCATATGGAGCAGTCTATCGGTGATCCACCACTAGAGATGTATCTCTGGTGGTCACCCTCCCAAGGGTGCTCCTACCCTCATGGAGTGGTCGACCGATGCACCATCGCCGAAGATGTATCTCTGATGGTCGGTCATGCAAGGGTGGTAATAAGTTTTTGGTCATTGAAGGCTTACCTCCGATGGCCGATGGGTGGTTTAAGAAGGGCACTCCTACCCTCTCTTATACGTCTGGACTCACCATATTATTTTGGACTTGATTAGTCCTCTGATTGGCACCTTGTGGAGGAACTTGGTTCATAGTGAGCTAAGGGGTATTTCAAGGTTACAAAGTCTACAGTTGTTACCATTGTCTCCTTTTAGTTTTATTCTAATTTACAATGTTCTTTATTCCACTACTTCTCTCATACCAAGATTATCAAAAGAATCATTATTAGTTTTTGATAGAGCAAGAAGGATTGCCAATTATGGCTAAAAGGCAATGATCATTGATTCAATTTGTCCAAGATGTGTGACTATATATAGAGAGGAATATGGGTTAGTAGTGGTAGCTAGTTAAGCATTTGGAATAGATGAAATAGAAGGTGTAGAGCTAAGGATTAACAAGGTTTGGGTAACATGGGTAGTGTAGGCCATAGACAGGGTAGACGGTAGCATTCCTACCCTATTAGAACATCTAGTGCATGTGATACTTCTTTAAAAGCTATAGTTAATGTATTGTGATTATTATTACAAACCATTAAAGTTAGGTTATATTGTAGACCTTTCATATAATAAGTAAATGCTTGTTCTTCATTAGGCCCAATGTTTTATAGAATCATATTTAACGTCCTCAAGAATTTAGTGTCAAAATCATGAATATTTTCTTGTAAATGCCTTTGTATTGTATTCAATTGAAATAGCATGGAATATCCATTGCTCATATTACCAAATCCATTCATGAATTTCTCTAATATTGATGCCAAATTAGTGATAGAATCACCAAGCAAACCTCTATACCATAATGTAACTTTATCACGTAAATATTAAATCAAGAAGTGTACCTTAATGTTCTTTTCCTAAATATAGTGGATTGATTTGAGTGTAGACAAATTGTAAAAGTGATCAAAATCTATCTTATTCCTACTTCCATAAAAGGTAGGTAATGCTTTAATAGTAGTATATGGGATAGGGGAATAGAATTCTAGGTTCAAAAGTCCTTGATAAGTCCAATCAAGAAGTTGTTTTTTAGGATTAGTTGGAGAGGAAACACTATTTTATGGAGTAGGTTGCTCATTTTATTGATATCATGGTGGATAAGGGTATATTGTGTAACCTTGATGTGGGTATGAAAGATACTGGTATAAAGCATAGTAAGGTAAAGAATATTGAGTATTTTACAAATGGAAAGGAGGAGCATAGGATTTTGGTAATTATATTATTGATTTGGAGGAGGCTACATGTTTGGAAATGGAGGAGGATATTGCAATCCTTGTGAAAGAACCTATTGATTTGGAGGATATGGATATTGTTGTGTGTTTTGCTATACCTAACTAGTTGGACGTAATGATTAAACCTAACAATTTTCCTAGGTCACTTGCATCTTGATTTGACTAGTCAGCACTTGAAAATTATGAGCAAGATTCTAGTTTTGAATAGAAAAGGTCTACTATGAAGATCCTACATTTGGAGCTATAGATTGTCTAGGAGGAAGATTGAAGGTATTGGATAGACTATATATAGGTGTACTTTGAGTTGTATCCATACTAGTAGGTGTTGTAATATGAACACTAGATGCTAGAGGTTGATTCACATTAATGACATGATGATAATTTATAAAATATGGATTGTTCATGGGGTTATTTATATCAAAAGTAATCCCACAAATTTTTGTGTGGGTGAATGTAAGACCAATATTTGACCACGTTTCATTATAAGAGTGGATAAATAAATCATTTAATAGATAAGAAAACTAATTTATTGGGTAGTAGAACTATGATTGATGGGATTAACCATTGACTATTTCCATTTAAAAAAACAAGATTAGATATTTTAATCTCCTTTATCTTGTCATCTCAATGTACCCATGTGGTGGTTTATTCCTTCCTTTTTCCTTTCATGTTCCTTTAATAATATGGAACTATCTATATTTATTAATTTTATTTTCTAAATACTTGCACCATTCATAAGATTGAAGTGTGTACCTACACATAGATTTTTGGTATCAAATTTTAAAAATTTAGAAAATTTAGTTTGTGATGCAATTTGCCACTTGAGCAAATTGCCAACAAAATTGGGTGACTTGCTAGCAAATTTAGATGACTCACTAGAAAAGGTTGAAATTTGAAATACTTTGAAGAGCAAGGGACCAAGAAAATTGCTTAGAGTGAATCATTTCAAAACTAGAGGGAACATCTATCCAAAGGGGAGTTAGGAAGAGACTTGTCTTTCCTAGCAAATTGATTTGCAAATTTAAAAAATAATAGAGTATAACAAAACAAAACACAATAATATATATATATATATATATATATATAGATAGATAGATAGATATATAGATAGAAATACCTAAGCATGAGACTAAAGTGATAAGCTAAAAAGTCAATTGATGTTGGGAAAGAAAATAAAGTGGGTAGACCCTCAAACCATGAATTGTGGTAGCAAAAGATGAAAAAGGAGGTGGCAAATGGAACCAATAAACTCTAAATATTGGTGGAGTTAAAACCCCCAACAAGTCTAAAAAATTAAGTTGGTATCATGGAATGTCAAGGGAATGAATGCCTCTGCCACTCAATGGGTGATAAAGTACTTTATGAATAAAAATCATCCAAACATTTTACTGTATCAAGAAACTAAAATTTCTAAAGAAAACATGTAATCTATAAATAAGGTTGTTTGGAATAATGTAGAGTGGAAAACAAGTCAAGCTACAGGAACCTTTGGGTACATTTGGACCCTCTGGAATTCAAACACTTTATTAGGTGACTATATTAAGAATATTTATAGGTTTATTTCAGTTTTGTTCTATTCTACTATTTTTTATTTCACTTGGATTGGTACAAATATTTATACCCCCAAATCCCTAGTTAGGAGAAGAATAGTCTAGGAGGGGTTGTTGGACCTTAGAAGCCACTTCCCCAATTACCCTTGGATGATTGCTAGGGATTTTAACATTTCTCTTATGCCCAAAAATAAGATTGGTTCCAAGGAGTTTAATGATAGCATGGAGGATTTTTCCCAAGTTGTTTCTTCTAGTGGTCTCATGGATGTTGATTTGAGAGGACAAAAATATACATGGTTAAATAGAATATTGGAAGAGGCTCTTATTCAAATTTACCTTGATAGAGTGTTGGCCTCTTAGGATTGGTCTGCTATATTCAGTAATGGGTGTTTTTAAAATTATTGTATTCCCTTTGATTTGGAGTTCTTTGTTGGCTCTGAAGTTTGGGTTATGTAGTGTTATTATTGTTATCTTGTGTTTTCAACCCAATTTTGTTGTTTGGATTCTAGATTTTCGGTGTTGAAGATTTTTTTGACCTTCTATATTATCTTGACGTTATCTTCTCTTTGTTTTGATCTATTGGCCTACTTATTTAGCTATTTCATGTTGGGCCTTTGCTTTTTCTTAGTTTTTTGGTGCTCTGTTAAGGTGGCTTCCTTGTAAAAGGGTTAGGGACCTTTCAAAACCCTAATTTTCACCCTGTATATATAAAAAGAATATATAAGCAAAATAATAAATTGATTTTATTGCTAAAAAAGGAGAATAATACAATCAATATCTAAGAAGATATGTGAGGCTATAACATTATGTCCATGACTCATGATTTTTATAGTTAGAGGTGCATCTCTCTTTATGTAAGAATTGGTGCATTGGAAATCCATCATATTGAATATCGAAATTCATCCATAGGTGAATGTGATGATTCACCTTCCATAAGATAGGTCACCCTTATGGAAATTTGGTGATTCATATTTTATGAATTACAAAGTGCATATTAAATAAAAATTACATACATAACTTGTCCTTTGTGTTTTGTCTTCTACTAATGTGTCAACATAGATAGAGATGCATTTTGGCTATGAAAATCTAAAAATTTAAAACTACTATTTTTAGTAAATATTTTGTTTGCATTTCTAAGGGTCTTTAAAACCATTTTAACAAGGTTGTTGTTGTTGCTCTCTTTCTAACATTTTTAACACTTCTTATATGGATCAAAATAGTCCCAAGCACAAAGTTATGGCCTTAAAAGTGTAAATAGGATAAATAAATAGATTTGTGGGTATTTTAGCATAAATATATGTCCCAAAAAGGCTACATACTTGGATCATTGAGTGAATCACTCCTTACGTTCAACTTGAATAAAAATCACTATTATGGAGTGAGTTGCTTACTAATTTGATTTTTGGTAAAAATATCTTAAAATATGGTCCAACTACTTATTGCCCATGGCAAATGCTAAATTGAGATCAGGTCTAATGTCTAATACAATTTAGATGTTGTCTAAATTACTTGCTTCATGAAAATATTATGATTTAAAGTTCATATCAAAGTTACCATTTCTAATTTACCTACAAATAATAAGACACAAATAACAAAATGATATAAATTTCAAGGTCAATTTGAGATTGGTCTTGATAAATCAAGTCTTTGTCCTTAATGAATCATTCTATGAATTGCTATTTGCAATGGACTTAGAGAAATGTTTAGGCGATCAGCTCAAAGTGGAGTGGATCACTCCAAAATTAACAAAAATTCCTTAAATTTTAGGCCAATCACTCCATCTATGATGGATGTAAATTTGACACAAAAATAAATAAATTTAACCAAATTTAAGGACTAGGTTCCCATTGAGCATGTAAAAAATAACTATGTTGAATTGGGGAATATTTATAACTTCTATTTTAATTATGCATCCTAACTTCATATACTAATTGTATGAAATTAAAATGTATGAAAAGTAAAATTTGAAGTTTTAGTATAATAGGGATTCAAATTAAAATATGACCATAACCATAGCAAGTAAGAATGTGAACAATTGACACATGAAAATTTGAATAATAACAATGCTTCCCAATCAATTAAGTATGAATGAAAATATGAGAAAAGGGTTCATGTCTCAACTACCACACATTCTACACTCTAGGATGGTAGTGCCATTGATGAAATGAAAAAGACTTGTCAATTTCTTATTATTTTATGAGATAAAAAAAAAACAAAATGTGGATTTCATAGTGTAGCTATGACTTCACATGGCTAAAATATATTTATAATGGATCCCATAGCTCCAATCAATAGTAGGAGTTTACCCTTGTATTACCAGGGGTAAGAAACTATTACTCCTAGTAAAAGAAAAAATTCAGGACATCTCTAATAAAATGATGCATCTCCAAATGTTACATACCTTTAAATATAGCTCTAATAGGCTTAAAAGTATTATAAAATGAATTAATGTGCTACTACATACCAAAATGTTATGTACAAAATACTCTCCTTGGGATCTATACCTTTATTTTTACCCCTCTATAGGTTGGTAAGGAATTTGATAAAGGAAGTAAGCAAATAAATTGAGTTTTCTAGTGAATCACTAGTTGCCCTTGAGTGCTTCAGTCCCATGAGATAATCAAACCACTTTGTGAACAAATATATCCTAAACCAATTAGAACCTATCAAACAGATTGATACATGAGTTGTGCTTAGTCAAAACCTGAGAGGTTTTGGAAGGCATTTGCTAGTTGTTTACTATTATGTATACTTCCAAAATGGTGAAGTGACTAGGCACTGCCATGATTTGTTAATGATAATTTTATTTTGGATCATCCCATAGTTAGAAAAGACTAGAAATTTAAATCAACATTGTTATGCCATTAGAATGTTGTTAGACTATGGGTTAATCCATTACTATCCCCAATATATTTTTAGTAGTACTGCCTTAGATTTACAATAGATTATTGTTAACATTTAGGGCTTAAAATTGGAAAATTTCCATCAACACAGCTACATATTCCTTTGTATAACAAAGAACAAAAATATCCTTAAGAATTAATTTTGGATAATATTAAATGTTGATCAGCAAGTTGAAAGGTAAGTTCTTAGACTTGATTAGAAGATTAAAAACCATAGAAACTATATTGCAAATTACCCCCATATATGAGATATTATTTTCAATATTTCCAATAAGTATATCATCCAAGTTTGACAAATTTCAAATAAATTTTGTTTGTAAAGGACATGAAGAAAAATGTAGAGTTTCTCTTTGCAAATGGGATAGGTTTTGTAGAGGAAAAATATTGGAGGGGAAGGATTACAAAATTATAGACTTACAATTTTGGCATTAGGGACAAAAATTGGTTGGATATTATTTAAAAATCAAGGAAAGAGTTGGGAAAAAATAAAAATATATACTTGAGGATGCAATACTTTTTCAAGGAAACAAACCCTACCTAGAGGTTTGATAACATGGAACTTAATATTAAAGAGTTTGCAATTGATTAAGAAATATATTAGATGGTTAGTTAAAACCATAGGATTCTACAAATTATTATTTTTATATTTGGTTTAAGCCTTAACCTCTTATTCCAAATCTAAACTACCAACCATTATCTCAGGCTCGATTGGTTTGTAGAGGTTCCAAGGTCAAAAACTACATTGGTATGAGCAACAACTCTATTTCTTGGATTTTTGGAGAGTATTACATAATTTGGTGCATGCTAATGTACCCCCATGGCACCTTTGGTACAATTGTAAATATGTAAATATTAGAATAGGATGTGATTCTATAACTTAGGATGTGTGAATAATATTTCCCCTAAAGTATATATCTATGTGTAGTATGAGTACAAGTGTCATGTAACAATGTGTGCAAGTGTCATGTAGTTAAGTGTGCAAGTGTGTGCAATGTGTCATATAGGTTAGTTAAGAGTCATGTGTGTATGTGTCAAGTATGCAAGTGAAGAGTCACATGTATGTGGTAAGATGTAAATCCAAGAGACATGAGAGGTTTTTCTTATGTGTGGAATAGGAAAGGTTGCATCTCCTAAATATGTGAGGAGAGCAATAGTCAAAGCATTGAAGAATCACCTTTCTAAGGTTATAATATGGAAGTAAATCTCCATATATTGCATGATAATCTAAGAAAATCACATTGTAATCAAGCTTGAATATTGAATACATATCTTGTATATTTGATTCATCAATAATATTGTGAGTATATTGTTTATTGAAATTGATATACTTAATGAATTTTATATTCATTAACATTGATATTATGTTGAGATTGAGTCTTCACATATATATTCTATGTGATTTATATTTATTCCTAAATATTAGGACCTATAATAATTTGGCTAAAAATCCAACAATGGTATCTAAGCTACCTTGAGTAGACTCTCAAGTTAGCATCAAAAAGAACTCTGGTGTGAATTTGTAAATTTGTGGAGGAAAAAAGTTGTAGGTTAAAATCTAGCATCAGAGAAGAAATCTAGTGTGAATATTTGGAGTGAAAAGTTTTAATTTTTTTTGGAGAATATTACATTATTTGGTACATCCTAATGTCACGCTAATGTACCCCCATGGTACATTCATGGTATAAATGTAAATATGTAATAGGTTAGGGTGTGAGTCTATAGTTCAAGAGTGTTATTTATATTTACCCTTTATGTAAGTTTTTATGTGAAGGATGTGCACAAGTATCATGTAATTATGTGTGCAAATGTAAAGAGTGAGAATGTGCACATGTCTTGTAATAGAGTGTGTAGAAGTGTGCAATGTGTTATATATTAAAGTGTGCAAGTGTCATAGAATAAAGTGTGCAAATAGAGTCAATATTCATGTATACAAGTGGCAAGATGAGAATATAAAATATATGATAGGATTTGTCTAATGCATGGAATAGAAAAGGTTACATCTCTCAGATATGAGAGGAGAGCAATAGTCAAGTATTGAAGAGTCATATATGAAGGCTATATTATGGAGACAAAGCTCCATGTATTGTATATGGATTGAAGATTATCAAAGTATCTCAAATACATTCAAGCATTAATAATATTGAATCCTATATGCATATTTTGAGAAATATACTATAAGTTTTCTTCATGTCATTACATGAATTATACTGACCATTTTGTTCATAGTATTGTCATTGCTATGAATGTTATATTCATTAGATTGGTCATTTAATATAATTATTGCTCTTATATTTGAGACTACTCAAGATTCTAGATATTGAGACCTATGATAATCTAGTTAAAAAGTAAACATTGGTATCAAAGCCACTATACTTTATCCTTTTTGGAAGAGTTATATTTAGAGCTGCTTCAAGTAGTCTCTAAATATAACATTGAAATAAGTCTTTGGTGTTAATTAAAAAAAATTAAAATTTTGAGCATTGTGAAGAAAATATAGGTAAATTTTTTGGTATTTCATTATACCCTCACATTATTTGATATTAGCAATCAAACTAGTAGAGAATAAAAGAGAGCTACAAGGGTTGGAGTATATTCAACTTAATCTTGCCTAGTGTAGAAGGGACTACAAATTTGAAGAGATGTTCCAAAAGAATGTTTCTCAAGTATTTTATGGAATCATAAAAAAGAAGAGTATTACAAGATGGAGGATTAGTTTCGTAGCCTTTAGTGGAAGCACCATAGTAAATCCCAATGGTAGGGATAATTGGATTCATAGCTATGAGCAGAAGTACCATAGAAAATCCCTACAATAGGGATGATTGGATTCATAGCCTTGAGTAAAAACACCATCATAGAGCCTAGCTAGAGGGAAAATTGACTTCATAGCCAAAAAAGTAACAATTGCACTTGTGTAGACTAGCTAAAGAAGAATAGTAGTACCATCTAGCCAAGAGGAAGAGCATGCAAGGTAGAATCATCTACAAAGAATGTTTCATAGAAGAGAAACAAGTCAAGGGATGAGTAGAAGCAAAATAGTGCCTGAAACAAGAGAAAAGATGAAGCTTAAACCTCAAGAAAAGGCCTAAGCAATTACTATCATTACACTTTGGATTTACATTGTAACATAAAAATAAAATATGTCTTTTGCCTAAGATAAGCTTTCCATAATGCCCTGACAAGTGCAAAAAATCATTCAATTTTGCCTAGCATATGGGTCAAGGTAAGAATTTTAGGAAACATACTTTAGTGCCTTTATATTTTTCAAAATATTGGAGTTATAAGGTTAAAACCTAATTTTGGTGCATGATTTTATGATATTTAGAATTTAATAAAGTTTAGAAAGAAAAATCAAACTTTATTGAATTTTATAAAGTATAATTGGAGTGAAAAGGCTTTGACTTCTAAAATATATTTTTATAAAAATTAAAAAGTAAAAAATTGTTGATCAATAATTAGGGAGTCAAAAGGTTTTCAACTTTAAATAATTTTTTGAAAAAAAAATTATAAATTTTATATTCAAAAGATTGATTAGGAGAATTTGCTAATTTGATAAATGATTAGGGAGACACAAGGTTTTCTACATTAAAAGATTTAGATTTTATTATTATTATTAAATTTGCAAATTTATTTGAATTTGATAGATTTGGAGAGATAAGGATTTCTACTCCAAAAAGAAATTAAAATTTGAAAATTTACAAAACTTGATTTTGCAACTTGATTAATTGATTGAAAATTTACAAATTAGAAATTTGGGAGTCAAAAGGACTTCTATTCAAAATTTGATTATTTAATTTATAAACTTTGATATTTGAAGAAATGGATAGATGGCAAAGAAATAGGAGAAAATTTCAAAATTCATATAAAGGACCAAAACCCATGAGAAGATAATTTCAAAATCAAAGGTTCTATCAAAATCAATTCATAGGACCAAATAATAGAAGAAATTTTCAAAACTTCTATTAAAGATATGAAATAAAATCATTTAAATGCCATCAAAACATGAGGAAAGGAAATGATACATGGTATATAGATTTAGGAGTCAATTATCATATGCCTAGAAATTTGCATTGGTTTGAATCATTGAAAGTTAGAAAAAATGGTCCGCTAAGATTTTAAACTAGCAAGATTTATTATGTTCCAGGATCCGAAAAAATTATTCCTAGCATGCCATTTTTATATTTTGTGTTAGATGATGTTTTATACATACTCAATTAGTTGAAAAAGGAAAATTAGTGGAATTCAAATTCATAAATAGAAATAAGAATTGTGTCATAAGATAAACAAAAAAAAATGAAGCTATGGGTTCCATCAAAGATGAAATATTTGCTCTAGACATAATGGGTTTCTCAAAAGGAATATTAGATTATCTTATTTACCAAAATAGATTAACGATGATCTATTTTATTTATCCAAATGATAGTAATAGGAATGGATAAAAAATAGTTGAAGATTGTAGAGCAAGGACAATAGACAAATATATTGAACAAATAATAGAAGATCAAGTTGAAGAGTACCAAAACTAGAGTAGAAGGACAAATGCAAGAATCAGAGATTAAATATTAAAGTCTTCAATAACCAAATAATGTAATACAAGGGGTGTTGGAGAATATTACATTATTTGGTACATGCTAATGTACCTCCATGGCACCTTCATGGTATAAATATAAATATGTAATAGATTAGGGTGTGAGTCTATAGTTTAGAAATATGATTTATATTTCCTCTTTATGTAAGTGTTCATGTGTAGGATATGCACAAGTGTTATGTAATTATATGTGCAAATGTAAATAGTTAGAATGTGCACAAGTGTCTTGTAATAGAGTATGCAATGTGTCATATAGTAAAGTGTGCAAGTGTGTAAATAGAAGTGTGCAAGTGTCATAGAATAAATTTTGCAAGTAGAGAGTCAAAAATTCATGCATACATGTGGCAAGATAAGAAGACAAAAGATGTGAGAGGATTCTTATACATGGAATATAAAAGGTTGCATCTCCCGGATGTGAGAGGAGAGCAATAGTCAAATATTGAAGAGTCATCTATGAAGGTTATATTATGGAGATAAAGCTCCATATATTGTATATAGATTGAATATTATCAAAGTATCTTAGATACATTCAAGCATTAATAATATTAAAGCTTGTATGCATATTTTGAGCAATATACTATAAGTTTTTCTTCATGTTATTACATGAATTATATTGACCATTTTGTTCATATTATTGTCATTGTTATGAATGTTATGTTCATTATATTGGTCATTTAATATAGTGATTGCTCTTATATTTGAGACTACTCAAGATCCTAGATATTGGGACCTATGATAATTTAGCTAAAAAACCATTAAATTTAAAATCTTAGAATTAGAGTATTATGTTGGTGTGAATTTGAATTCAAAGCTTTAAAGAAAAATCTTGATAATTGAAGAGCTACTAAGGCTCATATTATATTTGAGTTTGACTCAAATCATTTGAAAATAAATTGATTATTGAGAAAATAAGGCAAAATATTGAAAGAAGTGAAGAAATCTACCAAAAGGAAAAATATTATTGAAAGCACGGGCAACATATGAGAAGAAATATTTGACTACAATAAGAGCACTATGTTAGGATGTTAGAGCTAAATTCAAGCAATTGTGTTAAAGAAGAAAATGATTGATTCAAGTGCAATACACCTTGACTGTGAAAAGAGCAATGACTATTAATATTTTGAAAGTCCTAAAGGCTATGTAGGCTAGAATTGAAAAGTGAACAATATAGAAAGTGAAGCCTCAAGAAGCATTAAAAATATTGAGAATAATCCTTTCAATAGTGAACTGGTTGAATAGGAATGTTGACAAATTCAGAGTATATAAGCATCTATGAAAGTTGCTAATATTTTAAGAAATACCAGTGCCTGAGGTATACCTTGAAAAATTAATCTAGAGGATAATAAGCATAGAAGATCCTATGAGCATAGAGCAATTCGAAGTGCTAAAGAAGTCATTTGACATTGAAGCTATTGGAGAATTCAATTTGATAAACCTGATAAGCATATCAAAAGAAAAAGTTAGAAAGCAAAGCATTATATGCAATGCACCTAAGTATTCTAGACATTCCTGAAGAAGAAGAAACAATAAGTGTAAAGGTATGAATGCTCATTGAGTATGCTAATGTTTGGTAACACATGTATTATTATTCCTAACATCCAAGGTCATAGTGTGCATGAGAATTAGAGAAAAAAAATTGAAGAGACATGGATGCCATGAAATATTTAGAATTTGTAAAAGTCTTAGCAGGTAGGAGTTAGACAGGTAAGACTTTATTTAAAGTCAAATTTTGAAAGATGCATATTTATCAAAGCTTTTTAAAATTTATATTTGGAGTTATAAGTAATTATTATTTAAGATTTGATTAATATATGAAAAATAGAGTATGAGATTGGAGAGAGAAGGAAAATTAGATTTGATTTATGAAAATTGATTTTTGATTGATTGATTGAGAAATAAAAAATTGAAATTGATTACAAAAACTTGATTTTTGAAAATTTGAAATTGTTGGTTGATTGCTATTTTAAACATGGGAGTCAAAAGGAATTATACTCCAAAGGAATTAATTTATAATAATTTGAAAATTTTGAAAAGTTGTTTTGATTGATTTAAAAATTTGGAGAAATAAGGATTTCAATTTCAAAGGAATCAATTAAAATGGATAGATGGTCAAGAAGAATGAATGCATCAAGAAAATTCAAAGGGCTAAATGACAAAATAAAATTTCAAAATTTTTATCAAAAATGTTAAATAAGATCAGTTGAATCTCATCAAAATATGCAAAAATAAAAGGATACTTGGTATATAGATTCAGGTTCTAGTCATCATATGACTAGAAATTTGCATTGGTTTGAATATTTGGAAGTTAGACCAAATATTCCACTAAAAATTGTAGATGATAAGATTTATTATGTTCAAGGATCTAGAAAAATTATACCTAGCATGCCATTTTTAGATTTTATGCTAGATGATGTTTTGTATGTTCCAAGATTATCAAATAATATTATCTTAGTTGCTCAATTGGTTGAGAAAGGTAGAATAGTGGAATTCAAATATATAATGGAAATAGAAAATGTGTCATAAAGAATCAAAAAAAAATAGAGGCTATAGGTTTCATCAAGAATGGAATATTTTCTTTAGATACAATGAGATTTTTAGAAGAAATATTAAACCATATTTTACCTCAAGAAAGGATTAATGATGAATTATTTGATTTCTCCAAAATACAAGAAACAAGAAGATGGATTGAGCACAATCCAATATTGTCTAGCATGGACAACAAACAGAGGTAGTGGATGAAAACAAGACACAATATGAAGATAAATATTGAAGACTAAATTCTTTAATAACCAAATAATATAATACAAGGTGGTGTTGGAGAATATTCCATTATTTGGTATATGCTAATGTACCCCCATGGTAAATTTGGTACAATTTTAAATATATAAATATTAGAACATGGTGCAATTCTATAGTTTAGGGTGTGCGATTTAAATTTTCCCCTAAAGTATATGTCTATGTGCAGGATGAGTACATGTGTCATGTATTAATGTGTGCAAGTGTGTTTAGTGAGAAAGTGTGTAAGTGTCAACTAGTTAAGTGTGCAAGTGTGTGCAATGTCTCGTATAGGTTAGTTAAGAGTCATGTGTGTATTTTTCAAATATGTAAGTGACGAGACACATGTATGTGGTAAAATTGTAAATCCAAGAGGCATGAGAGGTTTGTCTTATATGTGGAATAGGAAAGGTTGGATCTACCAAATATGTGAGAAGAGAAATAGTCAAAGTACTCAAGAGTAAGCTTTCTAAGGTTATATTATGGAGACAAAGGTCCATGTATTGTATTATCATCGAAGAATATCATATTGTAATCAAGATCTTAATTTGGCTAAAAATCCAACATGAATTTATATTAGAAATCTTGTTTGAGAGACAACTTCAAACAAATAATTAATGATCTCTAGAATATAGTTCAAAATTTCTATTTTCCTATTATGCATGGAAGGATGAGTTGGAATTGGAATCTATTAAATGATGGATATTAGGTCAATTTGCAACATAATGATTTAGATCAATCAAAATTTCATACTCTTAAATATTCCTTTAGTTAGTAGTCTAAAGCAAAATTTTAATGAGTGATAGTATGTAAAAATAGAATATCATGGACCTTTTAGGTGTATCTTGTGTAAGGAGGATCAAGAAACATTAGATCATCTACTTCTTTAATGTTCCTTTGGTTACACAATTTGAGGATACTTTTTTTAATGAGAATATATTGGGTGACTTCATTAATAGTGGAATATTTGATGGAATATTGGATTATTTTTTCAAATCTAAAGTAATGTGTGTTATGTGGAGTATTATTCTTGTCATTATTTGTTAGAAGTTATGGCTTGAAATGAATATTAGAATTTTGAAAATGAATATCATAATCATATCCAAGTTTAAGATCTTATTACTACCTCTCTTACAAAATATATGCAATAATGATGCTCATCATGGGAATTATAAAATTTGTATAAGATATTATAATCTCTTGGCTATAAGATTTGAATATATATCTCTCTTTCTCTCTCTCTCTCTTTATATATAGGTCATTTGTGACAATATAGGTAACACAAAATGATCTACATCAACCTCTTGTAAAATGGAAATTTCTACAAGTTGGGTTTATCAAATTTAAATTTGATTATGTTTCTAAAGAAAATTTAGGGAGAGTAGGCATAAATATATGTAAACTCAACTACCAACCATATAGAGACTGGAGCACTTCTTATGAGGATGAAGATTGTGATTGGAAAATGATGAAGATATATTCCAACTGAGAGGATTCATAAATTATTATTAATATTTTCAAGAAATGGATACAAATTTTGGATCAATCATGGAATTATTTTTGGCATTCATCAAGTATAGATGGAGCTAGTACCTTGAAAATGTCAACATATTTATAGAGAAGAAAATATTTTAGTAGATAATTTAGCTTATTCTTATCTTCATATTAGAAAACTTAGAACTTTATAAGATAAGTATAAAACATTGGTGTGCTTTAACCACAACCATATTTATTGTTGACAAGTCACTTGTATAACTTTGAAGGCCTCAAAATGAGGTAAAATCATATAATTTTAAAGAAAGAAAATTATGGATTGGTAGGCATTAGAATATTAACTATAAATATATAATTTTTATTTAGTTTTATTATAATTACATATCTATATTTTTATAATTATATCAACTTTTGTGTTAACAGGGTTGTTAACACAACTTTGGAGACCTCATATGGGTTAAATCATATAACTTTACAATGAAAATTGTTTAAAGATAGGCATTGAAATATACATTAAAAGCATATAAATTCCAATTAGTTTTGTATATTTACATGTTTTTTCATTTATTGATCATTAAAAGTATGTCTAAAAGTAAGAATGTACTTTTATCTTTAAACAAGTATAAAAAAATTAAGAACACTACAAAAATATAAATCATATCCTTTCCCTGTTTTTTTTACTAGAAAAAAGGGGTTGTATTCGGGTACCTCACTCTTGAAAAATCACAAATATATCCTTTAGAGATTAATATTTTACAAAAAAAATTGAATTATCATCTCAATGGAGTTGCTATAGCTAGATACCTACATCTTTTTTCATAAAAAGTTTGAATTCTTAATTTTCATTTTTTGGATCTTCTTCAATTTTCCTTGTAAATGCAAATATTCCAAAATTCAACATCCTTGTTCTTGAAATTTTCTTATAGCATCCTTCACAATACCAAAACTCCACCTCTATTGTCTACGCACTACATCTTAGTAGAGTAATATTTCCAAAACTTTGTGCTATCATAGTCATTTTTACCAAATCTAGAGTGTTAGTTTCCTTCCTCAAGCATATGTGCAACCACAAGAATTGTAATAAATAGTTTATATGAAAACACATTAATGTTATAAAATACAATAAATATTATCAACGGAAAAAATTATAGTAATTATTAATAATTATTTGATTTAAGTAGTCAACTTTTTCTTGTCAACTTCAACTAAACTTACTACTTCCTCTAACCATGGAAAATAGAATTTAAATTCACAATCCTCTATTAAAACCTCTCTATTGGCTAGCCTATTTGCACATTTTTTTCCTTCCCTTAATGTATGTGTAAACCTAATTTTTTCAAACTCTATAGCAAGGTTTTGTATTTCCACAATGATCTCTTGTATGTTCCATGAAGCCTTTGCTTTCCTCAAAACTGCACTTATTACTATTAGATAATCTCCTTCCATCCATACTCTTCCATTTTATTTGTCTGCATATTTTTAACCTTTCCAAAATTTTCCAATAATTAACTTGATTATTTGTCTCATATCCACTATTAAAAGCATAATGTGACGAAATCTCATCCTCCTTGCCCTAAATTTATCTCTACTTTTATTCTATATAAAAATTGTGAAACTTTATTAATGTTTGTTGCCCCAACATATATACTCACAAAAATTCATCAAACACTTTACTTATTGATTTGAAAATAAATTTAAATTAAAATATTGACAATAAAGTTATAAAAATTATATATTTTCATAGAACTATTTATATATAAGATATGATATTATCCACCACTCATGCTTAGTTTATCTTGATAAAAATTTTAAAAATAAGACAACCTCTACTAAAATGCATAATATAATATATCTATATACTTAATTTTTGAAAAAAAAATTAAATCCCTATTTTATACTTCATTTACAATGTTTTATCATTTTATAGCTTCCTCTAATTCTCAACTACTGTAGCATTTATTGCTTGATGAAGTTGAGCATATTACTTTTTTTAAGAAATAGTTGTCATAGAATATGATAAAACAATATAGAATACCATGAGTTTACTCATAATTGTATAAATAAGAGTCTATTTCGTAATGAAAGAATATCAAGGAGTTGATAGAGGAAAACTAACAAGTTGAGGGAGATGAAAAATATTTTTGATAGAAAGAAAAAATAGATATGGTTTAGTTGACTTACTAGAAAAATGTTATGCTATGATATTTTTATGCGAGTGGCTTCCAATAATCCATAAATAACTTATTAAAAAACTTGAAAGATATGACCATTATGTCCTCATTTTGCAATGTCTCCATTGAAAGTTGGTGTACCAGGGAGTCTTTGCCAATTGATCAATGATGACCTGAGCTTTAATAATTTTTTGTGTATCAGTACAAATATCAAATTCTCGTATCATGGTGATCCACTTTCCTTAACGGGTGTCACTAGGGATGTAAGGATTTTGTAGTAGGTGTCTCAAGGGGTTAGTTTTAACAACCACATAAGTTGTTTGATACAACATATACTAACATAATTTCTCATATGTAAAGTATATAGCTAGACAATATTTTTTCATGGGAGTGTATTGAGTTTTTATCATAAATATTGTTTGACTAATATAGTCTATGGAATACTCCTTATGGTTATCATATTGTTAAATATGGACAACTCCCAAGGAAACTTGAGTAGTTGATGCATACAATACAAATAACCTATCTAGGTTGGGCGGAAAAAAAATTGGGGGTCATAGAATAAAATTCTTAAATTTAAGTAAGGCTATGTTACAACTTTCATCCTACTTAAATTCAACATATTTCTTAAGCAAGTGATTTAAATGATAAGCCTTAAAAGCTAACTTAGGGATAAATCACCTAATTGCTCAAAGCTTCCCCAAGAAGGAGTTGATATCTTTAATAGTTTTATAGGGAGGCATAGCAATGACATCTAATAGAAAGTATATTTTATATAGGGATCTTTATTTTATCTGTCAAGGACAATAACTTGACACATGTACCACTCCCTTCATCAACTAAAGCCCTATTGATCACCATATTGTTATAATAGTTATCAATAATGGGTCATAAACCATCACTAAATAATCAACAACAATCATGTTTTTCAAAGGAAAATTTATAACCAAATTAGGGCTAGTATGTGCATCAATACAAAGGTTTTCTCTATGTGATTGAATATACTACACTTTATAAGACCTTGGAATGGTAGGCATAATATTAGCAGTCCTTGGTCCGAGCATATCCATCTTTTATAGTAAGTCTTTTAACCTTTGCCTTTGATAGGGGGATATCCTAAGTAATTTCAAATATGGGACTTTGCAAGGGGTTGTATGCAACTTCTCAACAACATCCCATGATTTTTTTCCTCATTACTGCTTTTAGTATCTTTTCTTTTGGTTGGGTGATGTCTTGCCATTTTTCCATCATGGATGCTAGGATAATTACTTTAAGCGATGATTTGTTTCTTCCATTGTTTTTGAAAAAATAAAGTCCTATAGACTGGTAAGGGTCTTTATCAATAATATTTTCTATATTTTTTGATGTTTCTATGTTTTTCACAAGTTCCTACATGATTAAAGGAGGGTCTAGAGTTTTATCAATAATAGCAATATTAACTATTGCCTATATGGGTACTTTTCCTTTATCCTTCTTTAATTTCTTTAGAAGGTTTCTTTTTATTGTCTTGAGGTGCACTTCTAGTAATAACAATAATTTATTCTTCCAAATATGCAATCATTTCCTTTGCACCTCTAGACATAATGAGTCATATTTGGTTGACTATAAATATGTTCTCCATTTGGGCTAAGATAGGCAAAGACTTGGTTAACTTGAGAGCTATTTTAAGAAGTGATAGGTACAATATTCTAATTTTGAGGGTAATTAAAATTTTTATTTTGATAATTTTGACCTCCTCCTTGGTTTCCCCGATTAAAATTGTATCGTTAATTTTGATAATTTTGTTGGACACCTTTTTTTTGCTTGGTTGTACTCGGGTCCTCCACCCTAAAAAAATTACATCTCTCTTCTTTAGAGCTTGATATTTTACAAATAGATACACTTCTCATCTCAATTGAGATGCTATAGCTAGAAACCTACATCATTTTACATAAAATGTCTAAATTCTTGATTTTCATTTTTTGGATATTTTCAAATCTCTTTATGAATACAATTACTTCAGAATTTAGCATCTTTCTTGATATTTTTCTATAGCAGCCTTCACAATGCCAAAATTTCACCTCTACTATCTATGCCTTGCATCTTAGTAGAGTAATATTTCTAAAACATCACACTATCATAGTCCACTTTACCAAATTTGGATTGCTAGTTTCCTTCCTGAAACACAAGTGCAACCACAAAAAATTATAATAAATAGTCTAAATGAACACACATTATTGTTACAAAATAAAAAATATATTACCAATGAAAAACATTAAAGTAAATCTTAATCATTAATTGATTTAGGCAATCAACATTTTTTTCAGCTTCAACTAAACTTTCTACTTCCTCTAACTATGGAAATGAGATGTTAACTTCATGATCCTCTATCAAAACCCCTCTATTTGCTAGCTTATATGCACATTTGTTTCCTTCCCTTAATATATGTGTAAACCTGATTTCTTCAAACTCTTTAGCAAGATCTTGAATTTCCATAACTATCTCTTGTATGTTCCATGGAGCCTTTGCTTTCCTCAAAATTGGATTTATTACTATGAAAGAATCACCTTCCATCCAAAATCTATTCTAGTTCATTTGTTTACATATTTTTAACCCTTCTAAAGCTGCCCAAGCTTCAGTTTCATTATTTGTCTTAAATCCACAATTGAAAGCATAATGAGACAAAATATCTCCTCTATTATTTCTAATTATTCATCCTCCTCATGCGGGTCCTAGATTCCATTTAGATGCTCCATCAAAATTTAATTTAACACACTCCACATCTGGTGGTTTCCACTTTATATTCTTTACCTTATTTTTTCTTTTCTTGTACCCAACATCATAATTCCATTTAATGACTTGACTCCATCTATCAAGACTCTCTGCTTCCAAATTAAGGATTGGGTGAGTTGATAGGGTTGGTTTAGACTCCTCTATGGCTAAACATATCTTCTTTTTCATTACCTCTAAATTGCTTTCCTTTCCTTTAAATATTCTTCTATTCCTTTCTAGACATATAGTTCAAAGTATTGTATCTTTTGATATATCCCATATTGTTTGTAAAGCCTCACTTTTATAAGTGCTCTACCATTGCTTTAACCAATATTCAATTTTGTTATTCATCACCATGCATTTACCAAACATATTAATAATCCATTGCCATAGATTACCGACTATTGAGCAATATCCCATGGTCAAAACTCTCCTCCTCCTTATTATAGAAAACACATTGAAAGGGGCCATGAAAACCCCTTTCATAAGGTTATCTCAGATAAAATTCTTCTATGACCTACTAGCCAAACAAACATTTTAACTTTAGGAATGCTTGGGCTATCCTAAATATCTATCCAAATTCTAGTGATATTATTATTATGTTGGTGTTGAACATTATATCCACTTCTTGTTGTGTATTCTCCTGAGCTATTCAAATCCCAAATAAATTTATCCTTGGAACCCCTCGGAATAATCATAGTTGTTATATTTCTACTCAATTATTTCCTAGCATCAATGTCTTGTATACTTGTAAAAAAATCTTCTTTCCTTCATCCTTGTACAAAATGTTTGAAACCCTATCACCGTATTTGTCTTGAAGCAATCTCATACAAGGTTTCAAAACTGGATCTAAATTGAGTGGTTTTTTGTCACACCAATTATCCATCCAAATAGATTTTTTTTCTCTAGTTCCCACCACCCATCTTAAACCTTTCATCATAAGATCACTAGAATTTCTTAAACCATTACAAAGAGCAGAACCATTAGGAAGAGAGAATGCAGTAAATATTAAACTTGGGTCATTGGGATCAATATACTTAGAATAATTATTGCTCATTGTCTTTGACTCTCTTTGTACAATCTCCAAATAAAGTTTCCCCTAAGAGCTAAGTTTACATCTGTAAGAGCTCTTATACCAAGACTTCCCCTAGTTTTTTCATCACACAACTTGCTCCATTTCACCAAAGGAATTTTTTTTTTATCATCTAAACCTAACTATAAAAAGGATCGCATAATAAATATTAAACTTTTTTCAACTGATTTTGATATAGAATACAAGGACAATAATATGTTGGAATGGCTCGTAAGACTGACTTAATTAACTACACTCTTCTTACTAATGATAACCATCTACCTTTCCAAGCTGGAAGTTTATTTTGAACTTTACTAATAATTGGATTCCATAAATCTATCCTCATTCTCCCCTCAAATAAAGGCATCCCTAGATAAGTTGTTGGTAAATTTACCTCCTTCATTTGAAGAAACCTACAAATTATTGCTTTGATATTAGCAGGAGTATTAAGGAAGTAAATTTTGGATTTAGTCCTATTAATTTTTTGCCCTATAGCTCTTTCATACTCTTTTAAAAATTTATTCAAATCTTTGGCCTTATTTATCCTTACCCTTCCAAAAAGTGTTGTATCATCTACAAACTATTGATGAGTGATGTTATCGATGTTATTACTAACCTTAAGACCACTTATAAGCCCATATTTGTAAGTCTTCTTTAAGTTCTTACTCAAAACTTCTACCATAATAATGAACAAATAAGGAGATAGAGTATCTCCTTTTCTAAGGTTTTTCTTGGCTTTAAAAGATTCTATCACTGACCCATTGACCAACACTGAATAAGAAACTGAAGAGACACAAGCTTTAATACATCTAACCCATTTCTTCCCAAAACTAAACTTATCTAAAACTGCAAAAATAAAATCCCATTTAACCCTATCATAGGATTTACTCATATCAAGTTTTAAGATCATAACTTTCTCTTTTCTTGAAGTTGTTGAATGTATAACTTCATGAGCTACTATGATCCCATCCAAAATTTGTCTCCCTTTCCAAAATCCGCCTTGCTCTTCTGAAATAATTTTGTCTAACAATGGTCTTAAACTATTCACCATCACATTGAAAATAATATTATAAGCCATATTACATAGGCTTATGGGTCTAACTGAATCAAACAATTTAACATCCTTCTTTTTTGAAATTAAGGTAAGATAAGTTGCATTTTTTATAAGGAATGTATTGTTTTACCCTAGACTGTTCCACTACCACCAATAAAAAATCCTTCACAATATCCCAATTATGTTGGTAAAAAGCTGTAGAGAGCCCATCTGGACCATGGGATTTATCCTTATTAAAAGAGAAAATAGCTAAATGAACTTATTCTAGAGTAATAGGCTCCATCAATTTCCTATTGTCTTCATTTTTTATAACTGAAGGAACATCTTGAAGAAGTTTATCATTAAGAACTTCAGTCTCCTCTGAACCTAGAATATTTTGATAAAATGACTTTGCCTCTTCTAATTTCACTTTGATCTTTAATCCAAACCCCTTCAATAGATTTAATTCTACTAATTCTAGAAGATGATCTTTGTATTATAGCCATCCTATGAAAAAACTTTGTATTTTTATATCCTTTTTGTCTGATTTTAATCTCCAGAGTTTCTCTTGCTTACTCAAAATATTATGATATTCACTAAGCAACCCCATTTCCTCTGAGCTTGTATTATTTTCATCACCTTTTTGGAATTTTGAAAGTTTATCTTTTAGATCTTCTTTCTTCTCAAAAATGTTTCCAAAGGTGTTCTTGTTCCATTCTTTTAATCTAGATGTCATAGCTTTAATTTGGTTTGGAAGAGCATACAACCCACCATTACCTAAATAATTCCATGTTTGAGCTATCATGTCAACAAATTGAGGATGGTCTTCCCACATATACTCATATTTAAAATATAATCTTTTTTGAATTCACTTACCACCATTTTAACTCTTATTGGCTAGTGATCTGAACCAATCCTTGTTAAGGTATTAATTTTAGCACAAGTTCCTTCATCTAACCAATAATCTGATAGAATGCATCTATCTAATTTTTTGCTATTAGGTTTTATCCTCTATTATTGTTGGTCCAAGTATAGTTGTCTTCTTTGAAATTAACTTCCCATAGATTGTTGTTTTGAATAAAAACTAAGAAATATTTCATACTTTGGTTCAATTTACTAATTCCCCCAAATTTTTCATTCAGATTGGTTATGGCATTAAAATATCCAATGATCATGAAATGGGTTTCTTGGTATTTACTTCTCATAAAGGCTTAAATCCCCCTCCAAACTTCTAATATACCTAACTGAGTTGTAGGTCCATTTTGTTGGACACCTTGATTAAAACCTTGACATTGATTTTGATTCATTCATTGTTGTTCATAATTGAGGAATGGGGTGTTATAGATACCTAACCTTTGATTGCAAGGATGGTTAAACCTCTTTTGGAGACTATTTGCTTTCATAAAATAGAGCAATCATATTATTTTTAATTTGATCAATATTGAAGTTAGGACCAAAGGCTTACCTAAGTCAAAAAAATTGTAAATTTGTGCAAGTGGAAATATCATGACCATATGTTCCATGCCAAAAGAAAAATTTGTTAGCATCATACCATACAAGTACTTTAAACCTATATTTGATATGATAGTTTTAAGATTAGGAGGTGAACAAATTTTTAGAATTTCTTCATGTGTCCATGAGGCATCATATTCTCTAGTTTTGGACCACCCCCTTATTTAGTTAACATATGCATAAGAGCTCTAGATATCTCTAACTTGTTCCAGGTATCTTAGACAACTACATTGCAAGCCCCACCCCCTATAGCATTTATGTTAGGATTTTTAAGTTTTAGGGCTTTTTGACCTTCTGTCTTTTCCCAGTGTTTAAGGATTTTAATGAAATGAATAACTTTTTCAAGGGAAGCAAACCACAAGGGTTATATATCTATATTTTAACCTAAGAATATGGTCTAAGCTTGTTTTACAAACATCATAATAGTAGCCTTTTTAGTTAAATTGATATTTGCATGACATTTGAGTCTTTCCTACATTTTATGGAAATTAGTAACAGATTTATTAGGGCCCTATTTTATGTTTATAAACAATCCATTGCTTCTATTATAATTATCATCATCAAACTCTTGTTTTAGCTTTTTAAAGAAAGTACCTAGGGAATCAATAGAATGTTTAGGTAACGATGCAAACTAGTCAAGAGCATTTCCTTCCAAAGCCCTAGCCTTTAATTTTAGTAATTTTTTCTCATTGTGAAGCCAACCCTTAAAATATATTGTGAACTTGTCAATAAATATTTGGGCTTTATTAGTCCTCTCATAAAAGAACTTAGGCACATGCCCAAAATAGATCTATAGCTTTCGCATTAAGGGCTAGGGACTAACTTTTATAATTTCTTAAATTTGGATTACTTGATGTAGGTAAATTATTCATAGGGTTAGCTGGGGGAGTAGGAGAAGCATTAGGGTTCATGATTGAGAGAAGAATGACAGATTATACTATAGGGTTTCTATTAGCATTCAAGATTTAAGTCATTTTGTGTTGGAAATATGTTGAATATTTTCCATGTTATTATGGTGGGGTTAACACTAAAAGGTAGTGGACGTTGTGTACGATACACTCACTGGGGTTCGAGGTCGGGCCTGGCCCTGAATAAGGTTTTAGGGGCGGTAGCCCTTCGAAAAGCAGGGGTCTGAGGGTGGCAACCCACGACCAAAATTTTAGGGTTTTTTAAGTTATATTTAGACCCATATGGGCTTTTAGGGTTACTATATTTGAACCCTTGCTTTTTTGCCTATGATATTGTAAAATTTGTGCATGTGCCTTTGTTATATATATATTACACTTGCATTAGGGTTTGGACAAAGATAGAAGGAAAATATTATTGTATTGGAGACGATCAATTTAATGCAATAATAAGATAATACTGTGCTGGTTTTCCTGGTTGAGGGTTTCCAGGATAAATATTGTGTAATGTGTGAATATGCTATCTTCTTCCTTTGATTATGTAATTATTGCTTTTCTAGTTTTAGTTTATTGAGGCTCTTTATTTCTCTTCATTTTGGTTATCAAATCTTGCATTTGATTGGTTGTTTCCCTCCTAAAATCATCCATATCTCTCCTAAAATCCTATAATTGATTTTCAGTATCATGCATATGTCTAGTAAGCCAAATATTTCCTAAAGGTCATCATGTATGTAACTAGTTTTTTATAATGGATCTAAGAATAAGTATTGGATTTTGAAGAGTGACATTTGGCATGCATTATTTACATGCACATTTGTCTTGCTATGATTGCACATTTTGAAGCAATTGTAGTTGTGACGTGATCACCTCATTAAGGGGTGGTTCTGGTTTGTCATGGAGCTCATGTGTATTACCTACCACCAAATAATAAAGACATCACATGATTTCTTAGGTTGAATTTATTTTCTAAAGTTCCTAGGTTATTATACTTATTTTTTCATGCTAATAAAATACGTAAGCTTTCACTCTTTTCTAAAAAAACTTAAGTTAGTAGATTAGTTAGCTAGGCTTAGATTAGTTAAGTTAATGTTAACTAGTAATTAAATTTAGTTGCTAATAATGTAATTATGGCATTACACATGTCTATTTATTCATAGTTGAATACACAACCGGGTAGTTCAGTTTTTGGACCCTCATTATTGGTGTCAGAGCACTTATACTCCTAGCTTAAGTTCTTCTTCCCTCACTATTGGTGTCAGAGCACTTACACTCCTGGATTAAGTTCTTCTTCCCTCACTATTGGTGTCAGAGCACTTACACTCCTGGTTTAAGTTCTTTGGGTTGTTTCTCGCCCATATTTTGCTACCTTGTAGTTGTAGTTTCTGTAGAAGTCGGTGCTTGTGATCGGCTATCGAGTGGTGCTTGCAGCGAGAAACCAATAACTTGATTTTGTGTTCGTTGTCAGTTAATGACCTTTGAGTTCATTATTTTAATTTTTGTACAATTAAAATTCAAAATTTAAGTTCTTTTTTTAATATTAAGAGACGGGGTTTTGATTAGGAATCTCCCAACCTGTTACAACAACAACAACTCCACTAGGGAGAAACACACCCACCCCTCACACTCTCACCCATACCACCATTCAAAATTTAGGTTTAATTAAATTAAATTTATTAAATTAATTAAATACAATCAAATTAATTAATTAATTTAAATTTAATAAATTTTTTAATTAATTATTTCGATATAATTAATTAATGTTTTTGGTACACAAATTTTACTCTCTCACGCTATATCTAACAATAGATTCACAATAGTTTAAAGCTGTATCTTCTAAAAAACCTAACTAAATTAAAGCAAAAAAATTAATTAATTAAAATTTTTGTTGTAATAAGGTGTATTACTTTATTAGGGCAAAAAAAAATCCCTATAACCGGACGACCTGCAGGCCGAATTTCGACCATAGATATTCCGGTCGCCATCTTCTCTGATTTTTTTTTGAATTCTTTGAATTGGTTTCGGAAACGCGGCGAACGATCAAAATTGAGAAACGGTCACTATCCGAACAAATGGCCCTGACACGTGTCGCGTTGAACCGGTGCATGTGATAATCCTCCAATCGCCTGAGCCGAGAAGGGTTTCAATCGCGTTGCGCCGATTGTTTGCTTGCAGCGAAGTGGGCATTATCCCACATTTACAGGACGATTTGCATTTAGTGGTTCCACATTTGGGGCTCAATGCGATAGCCAACCAAACAGGTTGGCTATTGGCTCTTCTTCCGCCAGAAAAGTTCTACTTCTGTTTGGCGTCAATAGACGGCTTAGTGGACTTTACTTTTAGACGGCGGACCCGTGGGTTGACTTGACCTTTTGGTGGCTTTGTCCAGATGAATTGTTGTTAACCACTAGAGGAGTACTCCGGAGGGAGGAGACTTTACTCTAAGGTGATTTTTTTTTCACCTTACTTATAAAAGGGGATTTTATTTTATATATGTATTAAATTAATTGTTGACTTAATTTAATATCTAATTTTCAATTATTTACAAAAGTCATTAATTGAAAATTGTAGTTTTGTTGAATATAAGATAAGTTTTTGTATTAGTTTAAAAGGCTACATTATTCAACTTGCTTGGAGACCCCTCTTTGTAAAGTGCCCTTTGTATTCACTAAATTGTTCATTTAAGTCATTTGTGGAAGCACACTTGGAGAATTATTCTTGTAGTTTCTTTTAAAAAGTATTGTTGGGAAGCTATCCTCCAACTTTTTGGGAACCTATGACAGATTTTTATGGTTCATCAAAATCAATATTAAGTTTTTTTTTCTTTTTTTGAGTTAGATAGAATTTTTATTATTTCAATCTTAAATTTGAAGTTCAACGTCATAAGGAAGTGAAAATTTGTGGTTGATATAATTTTCAAGGGTATTAGAAAGAAGAAATCATTTTCTATTTCTATAGATTCTGGATCATGTTTCTTCTTAGACCTAGTAATCATTCCAATGCCCTTAAAAGAAACCAAAGGATCTATAAGTGTAAGAAAAAAACTACTCAAGAGCAACTAGGGTTTTTACCAAATTGTTCTACTCTTAAGCAACTAAACTACAAAAACCCTTATAACAAATAAATTTAGATTTTTTAGGAAATCCCTAGCATGTTAACATCATGATTGTGCATGTCATTCAAACCCTAGGTGTAAAAGCATGCTAGCATCATGATTGTGCATGCCATTCAAACCCTAGGTGTAAAAACATGCCAACACGATGATTGTGCAACAAAAACCCTAAAATTAATCAGATGATCAAGCTCCCCCTTAATGTGGTAGTCCTAGCACTATCAATTTTAAGTCATGTGCTTTGGGAGACACATGTTAAAACATCCCTTAATCATGTCTTTATGCTAAATTTTAGGTTTTAATAATGTTAGAGGGTCAAAACATAATGAGAGATGAAAAAAACGTGATAAATGGGTAAAAAATAAACAAAAACCATTGACCAACATGGATTTCTATTGTCCTACCCCAAGACTAACAAATTTAATCTACCCCTATCCCATACATAAGAGGACAAGTGAATCTCCACCACCTTCAAAGTTAGTTGTTAGTGCTCTTTTTACAAATACAAGACTATGAACTACTCTGACTTACATGCCTATGCTTAGCAAGAGAGAAAGATGAGGGTGAATAAAATAAAGGGAAGATGATATTAATCAACACCTTTGAGTTGGGTGAGTCAAGTGATGTAACATAGATATAGAAGAAGAAAACAAATGCATGTGTAACAAAGAAAGAAAATTTACCATTTGCCCTTTCATTGACTATAGTGTTGATGTTGCATAGAATATAGGTGAAATGCTAGCACCTTTATTAGATACAACTACTATGATTAAAGAGCCTAACACCATAAAATATGGACCGTGTAGGGTGTGAGTGAACCTTAAAAGAAGTGAATGAGAAGAAAATGAATAGTTACGAAGATGATTGAGATCCAATCTTAAAGGCAATTGTATTCAAAATTTTCATGAAATATACAAAGCTCCTTGCATGTACTAATAAGGAACTCAAGGGAATTCCACTTAAGTTGTAAATTTATATATACCATTGAATTTAGGATCATAATTAATATGAAGGTTACACTGCATGAATCTAAATATCTAATATTGGTCAATGCAAAGATAGATAAGACACTAGATGCAAGCATTGTGTTTAGGATGACTATAAGTATTTGGGTTTTACCAATCATCATCTCCTTGAAGAAAGAGAGAACATGAAATAAATTTTAGATCGATTTCAAGAGTTATAACATAGTCATAATTAAAGGGCCCTTTCGTATCTTGTTCAGAGATTTATTTTGAAGGAAGTAGCCAAACATGAGATCTACTACTTTTTGAAAAAAATATTTTGCTATAACTAGATTATTGATGCAGAAGATGATAAATTGAAGATCACTTTTATTGTTGAAATTGAAATTGACACACAATTGAATATTGTTTGGGTTGTGTGAAGTGGTTGCTACATTCCAATGTATTGTATTATACATATTTGAATAAATGTTGATAAATAAGTTCAAGGTCTTAATGATTAGTTGATGTTTGATTAGAAGAAAAAATAATTTAAAAGCACTAGAGGATTGTATATAGATATGTCTGCATGCTTGACTTCCATTATATCCTAAAAAGTATAAATTTCCAATATAGTATGGGAATATTTTGGGTAATGTTGTCTACTAAATCAAATAAAAAATGTATCCAAACATGATCTATATCATCATGACCATGAAGAAGCCATGCAATATTAGATTGTCAAAGTCCTTAGATATGTGGTATATTATGTTTACTTCATAAAATAATTTGCACATTTATCCTATGCCATAGATGCACTTACACAAAAGGGTATTTTGCTCAAGTGGACGAAGGAGCACAATAGGAATTTTAGTACTTGAAGGTCAAATTGATTAATGTCCTTATTTTAGTTTTTATAGATTGGGCTAATAATTTCACACCCATATCGATGCATTCAACTTCTCAATTGGCTATATATTGGCATACGAAGAGAAGCATATTATGGATTATTCCATTTACATTAGAAGTATGTTTCTATTATATGTAGGGAAGAGTTATATTATATTGGGAACGATTTACACGATACATAAAATTTCACCACTAATTGCTCATGAACCCATTCACATCTTATGTTGATCATTAAGCACTTTATACGTAATCATCAAGTCAACTATCCATAGATGAGTAATCAAGTGATTCATCATGTTGTAAGAGTTTATGACTTGAGTATGAGTATGACCAAGAAATAACCATGTGATTATTGACCAACTATCTATGATTCACTTGAGGGAGTCTATAGAGGGAGGATAGATAAATGAGTTTTGTGATGCTTATTTTATTCAATTCATAGAATTTCCATCCTAGTATAAGCAAATATGAATATACCTATCAACAAAAGACTTACCAAGATAGTTATTGGTAGTAAAGTGATAGAGAATTGTGTTGAAGTCAAACTTCATCACTAGTTGCTTATGGACCCATTCACATTTTATGTTGATCATTAAGCACTTTATACCTAATCATCAAATGAACTATCCATAGATGATTTATCAAGTGGTTCATCATGTTGTAAGAGTTTATGGTTTGAGTAGTGGTATGACCAAGAAATAACCATGTGATTATTGAAAACTACCTATGATTCAGTCGAGGGAGCCTATAGATGGTGGAGTGTGTTTTTTATGCTTATTTTCTTCAATTCATAGCATTGCCATCATGGTATAAGCACATATGAACATACATATAAACAAAATAATTACCAATATAGTTATTTGTAGTAAAGTGATAGAGAATTGTGTTGAAGTCAAATCCATTGATAAAGGACTTTTATAGAGGATGGGGCCTCACATGATACTATATAGATGTGTGATGGAGCAATAGGTCCATAATACATTGTAATAATTGCATGAAGGATCAATAGGAGGGCACAGGGGACCAAATATGACAATGAAAAAGGTCCTACTTCTAGATTTGTGGTGGTTGTAACTATTCCATTATGCAAAAGAGTTTGACTTCATGAAACACATGCAAATGAAGGAGGAACCCCTATGTTGAGACATCATGTCCTTGCATCAATTGCAACCACAAGTATTGTTTGCAAGGAGGGGGTTAAATTTTGTTGGACCACTAAAGACCAACAATATATAGAAATGTAGATCCGTTGTTATTTCCACAAAGTATTTGACATAGGTTGATACAATAACTTTTACCAACAATTCTACAAAGAGAATGCCAAGATTCATGTATGAAAAAATCATCATAAGGTTTTATGTTCCATTGGAAATCATCTATGACCATGGAGGAGATTTTATTAATCAGATAATATAGATATTATTATGGAGTTTCAAATATTTCATTCATAGTCTAACCTACATTACCCTTAAGCAAATAGAAAGGTAGATGCAATGAAAAATGTGCTAGTTGTCATTCTTTACAAAACTTATAAATTTAAAATTGTTGATTAGGAAAATAAATTGGTAACAATCCTATGGATGACAATGAACAATACTTCATTTTAGCTCATGTATGGGAAAAATGATATTGTACTTATGGATTATTGATTCCAAATTTGTGAGTGGCAATGAAAGATGTCTTGGATGATAATATTAAAATTAAGCAAGCTAGATGAGAAGTAGGTAATGACATAGTGGGGCATAGATATAGCTTTATAATGAAGAACATTTTAGCATGATAAGCATCTTTAATGAAGAAAGCTGTTGAACTTGTTTTGGCCATATTTCACTCATCCGGACTCGGATTGAGCTAAAATTTTGAGGGTAGATGCCTGAAAAACCCTAGAACATCTCCACCAATTTTTAGATCATTTGGAGCAACACAGATCCTAGCGCATCCCTATGTGTGAACGAGATTTTTGGCAAGCGATTGTGCGAGGGTTTCATCTGGGTTGAGTGCAAGCAGCTCCAGAGGTTGGTTTTCGGGGCCTTCGGGCCCTAGCGACCAATATTTTTGTGGTTTCTACTCAATATTTTAGTAGGATATGTTGCAGGGGATCCAATATGGGTTAGAAATCTATCTTTCAATAGATCATGCTGTGAACTTGAGTGACAACGACTTCCAATTTGCTGCACAAAATAAAAGTGAAAACCATACCTTTCCACGATGTCTAGGGCAAGGATTAAAGAGATCACGAAACAAGTTTCAAGCAGCTGATCAAAAAATGGCTCAGATCTCAAGTGAATCTGGTGCTAAGGTGCACCCACAAAATAAATCTACTATGAAAACCCCTGTCAAGGGTAAGAATTTCGAAGACTCAGCCCCAAAAATAAATTTTAGGGATGCCCTCCGTGGTGGACAACCTCAGCCCAATGCTAATATTAATCTTAGGGCTTCCCATAAACCTCTAAGAATGCCTAAGATTGATCCCAGGAAAATGGAGTCAGGATGTCTTAAAGCAGCTGATGGAACTCCTATTGTTAAGCTTGATATGGGTAACATTCAGACTGGCATTGAAGATCTGGAAAAAAGAGGACTAATTTGTCGGTTCGTGGGTTTTCGTCCGAGCCTATCTGCTTTCAAAGTCTGGGCTGCAAAAATCTGGAAAACTAAAGGTGAGTTACAAATCTCTATTTATCCAAATGGTTATTTTCTTGTTTTATTTGCTAATAATGAAGATAGAGAGAAAACTTTTCAAGGGGGTCCCTGGTTCTTTGGAAGGGCAGGGCTTTTCATGAAGCCCTGGCATACTAAATTTAAAGTTGAAGAAGAGATGCCTTCTATAGCTCCCGTGTGGGTTAGACTCTTTGGCCTCCCTATTGAATTTTGGAATCCTACTATTTTTTCTTCAATTGGAAACTCTTTAGGAACTTTTATGATGATTACTGATTGTACTCAAAATTTTGAACATATTATTTATGCTCGAATTTGTGTTTTAATGGATTTTGACAAACCCCTACCTAAAAATATCACTTTACAATTTGGGGAAGACACTTGGGAGCAAGTAGTGGACTATGAGAACATTCCTTTTCATTGTAGAATTTGCCATGAATATGGTCATTTGGCTAGTGCTTGCCCAAATAAAATTCTTGATCAAAAGAAAGAAGATATAAACTCAACGAGGTTTCCAAATGCCTAAGAAGAAGAACACTCAGAAAAAACTAGTTATGAAGGATCAATCAAAGTCATCTGCTAATATGTTTGAAATCCTTTCCACAAATGATGTCCCAAGTGAGGAAGAGGAAATAATGGAAACAAAAATCTTAGAAACACAATTTAAATATGAAGGGAAGAACTCAGAGACAAACCAACAAATCAAAGGTTTTCAACAGAAAAAAGGGAGAAAATTTACACAAGAAAAACAATCTTTTAAATGTCAAAACTTCAAATAATACAGGTCCCAATATAGACTCTGTTGAACCCTCTAGTAAAATTTTGGTTGTGTACGAGCATTCTTCAAGGTTAGAAGCCATCTCAGATTCAATTGGAGTAAGTCAAGAAATAGGAAAAAAAATTGAAGATGGATTCTAATCAAAAGGCAGGTCGTAAGACCAATCAATATCATATGGTAAAAGAAGGTGAAAAGCTTGTAGAGGAAGGTAATATTAATGCCCTTCCCAAATTTTTTAGCCCTAGTATTAATGAAGATCATCACTTGGAATATTAGAGGACTCAAAGGGAGTCTTTCAAAACAAAATGAAATTAGAAGAATGATTCAGATAAATCATCCACATCTTGTTTTCCTTCAAGAAATGAAGATGTCAATAGAGGATATGGACTCAATTGCTAGTAAAATTTGGCCAGTTGGAAAAGTGGTTTCCCTCAGTTCCTAGGGGACTTCTGGTGGCATTGCTTGTCTTTGGGACCCAAAAGAGGTAGTTATTCACCATATGGTTGGCAGTTGGGGTCTTTTGGCTATAGCTATTCAAAGTAGACATTCCAACCAAATTATGCTTGTACATTACTTTTTATGCTCTGACTACTTTGGAGGAAAAAAGAAGATAGTGGAAGGATATAACTTATATTATCTCTCATTTTCCTGAAGCTTGGATCTTGATCAGAGGAGATTTCAATACCATCCTCTCTCTGGATGAGAAAATGGGGGGAAATAGAAATTTGGATAGAAGCACTGACCTCATGAGTGAATATATTGCAAACCTCCATCTTGTGGACATCCAACCAGATAATGGCCTTATGACTTGGTCTAACAGAAGGCAAGGCTTAGCTTGTATAATGGAGATATTGGATAGGTTTTTGCTCTCTAAAAATTTCTTAATCCATGGTCACATTCCTAAAGTGAAGACTCTTAACAATGTTGGTTCGGATCATTGGCCAGTCATGGTGGAAATGTGGAAAACCAATGTGAGTTTCTCTCCTTTTCATTTTCAATTAATGTGGCTCAGAGATAGTTCCTTTAGACCTCGTGTGCAACAATGGTGGAAGGAAGGTAAGCCTAGGTATGGGACTAAGATGTTCTATTTTGCCAAAATACTGCAATACATTAAATCCAAAATCAAGACTTGGAACTGGAAGGAGTTTGGGGATGTTCATAAAAAAAACATGAAGTTATTGCTCAACTTGAAAATTTGAATAAGAAAATCCATTTAGATGGCCTCACAGAGAGTAGAAGTGTAGATGAAATTAAACTCACAACTCAGTTAGAGGAATGGGAAAAAAAGAAGAACTCTTATGGAAGCAAAAATCTAGAATTCAATGGCTCAAAGAAGGAGATCGAAACACAAATTTCTTCCACAAATCTCTTCTAGCTCGAAGATCTCACAACTTTATTTCTTCCCTGAAATCAGATTCTGGAGATGTTGTCTACACTTGGGATGGCATGAACTCTATTGTTGTCGATTACTTTTCCAATATTTTTGTTGCTACTCCTCTTGACTCAACTTCTCAACAAAATGTTCTTCAAGCAATCCCTTCTCTTATCACTTCTAAGGAGAACTCTATTTTGATTGCTCCTGTTACTATCAATGAGCTTCAACAGGTAGTTTTTAAAATGCAAAAATGGAAAACCCTAGGTCCTGATGGTTTTCCCATTGAGTTCTACCAAGAGTTATGGGATATCCTTCATGTTGATTTATTAGAGGTGGTGGAAGAAGCTAGGAAATCCAAAGAAATTTTTGAAGGTTATCAATAAAACTTATATTACTCTTGTTCCAAAATCTCAAGAGGTTGATCATATCTCAACTTTTAGACCTATTGCTTTATGTAATGTTCTTCTCAAAATCATTACTAAGATCATGGCAGAAAGGTTGAAGCCTCTTTTGCATAAGATTATTTCCCCTGAACAAGGGGGTTATGTGGAAGGGCGTCAAATAGTAGATGAGATAGTTCTTGCTCAGGAAGCCATCCATTCCATGGATATGCAAAAATCTCCTTCCATGTTCATTCGGTTAGACTTATCCAAAGCTTATGACAGAGTGGATTGGCACTTCCTTATCAAAGTTTTGAGGCAATTTGGTTTCTTCGAGGATTGGATGGATTGGATTATGGGATGCATCTCTTCAGTTTCCTACTTAGTTCTTATCAATGGCAGGCCTTCTCGAGTTGTTCCCAGCTTCCAGAGGTATTAGGCAAGGTGACCCGCTATCCCCTTATTTATTCATCATTCTTGTTGAATGCTTGGGTAGGACTATAACCAAAAAGAGAGAAAACAAAACCCTTGAGGGAGTTACCATTGCTCATGGAGCTAGACCTATCTCTCATCTTCAATTTGTTGATGACTCTACTCTTTTAGGTAAAGCTACAGTTAAGGAAGCTTCTAATATTAAGCAAATCATTAGCTATTTTTCTAAGGCTACTTGGGCAATTGATCAATGAAGACAAATCTAAAGTCATTTTCTTTCACTACTCTACCAGACAGGAATCCATGGTCTTGGATAAATTAAGATATAAGAAGACCTCCCTTCCGATCACTTATTTAGGTATTCCCATCAATATTCAAAGGCAAAAAAAATATTGGAATTGGTTGTTGGACAAAGTCAAGAAGAAAATTGGAAAGTGGACCAACAGGTGGCTTTCTTCTAGGGGTAGAATCACCTTGGTAAAATCAGTCCTTCAAGCTATTCCTATTTATGTTTCTTCCGTGTTGAATATCCCAAAGGTTGTTCTTCGTGAACTGGATCAAATCAGTCATCGGTTCCTCTGGAGTGGTACTAAGGAGAAAAGAAAATGGGCCTTGGTGAAATGGGACACTTTATGTCTTCCTAAGAATGAAGGGGGTTAGGATTCCGGTCTTCTATTAATAACAACAAAGCTTTAGCTGCTAAATTATATTGGAGGATGTTGCATAACCCCAATGCTCTTTGGGCCAATAATCTCCGTGCTAAATATGTTGAGAACAAAAGTCCTGAAGACCTTGTTCGCTATCAATTGCCTACCAAAGGTTCTCCCATTTTAGCAGTTCTTAAGACTGGTGAGGATTTGATAAAGAAAAATTTATTTTGGATCATTCATAATGGTCAACAGGTAAATTTTTGGATAGATTCTTGGGATGGTCACAAGCCTTTGATAACTCGGTTTCTCGATTGGAGGCCTTGGATGGAGGAGCTTCACCGAGCTAACTGGATAAAGGTGGCTAATTACTATCGGTACCATACTGGTAATTCAAAGGTTGGTAGATATTGGATCCCTATTGAGGACTGGCCTATTCAAATCCCAGAAAGGCAAAGACAAGATATCCAAGGCATCCTTCATATGAGATCTCTCTCTTGGTCCCATGAAAAATATTGTTTTGGATGGAACAACACTACTAAGGGTGAGTATTCAGTTGCTCAAGGTTATTTGACCTTATGCCATAATAATCCCAACCAATCATCTGACATATTTTCTCGATTGTGGGCTCAAAAGCTCTGGCCTAAGGTGAGGTTCTTTACTTGGCTTTTATTGCATCGTAGGGTGCTTACTTGGTGAGCAACTTATGAAGCATGGTTTTCATGGCCCTTTTAGATGTGAAATGTGTGGAGAGAATGTAGAAACTCTCAGCCATATTTTTATTGAGTGTACTTTAGCCTCTGAGCTATGGAGGAGAATGGCCACTTTACTTGGCTTACAATGGTCCAATTTTTTTACTTTTGAACAACTTTGGAGGGATTGGCCTAAACAAGAGGGTGTTGATCATTTTATTAGGCAGTTAGTTTGGATGGGTTCTACCATTCTTCTTTGGAATATCTGGAATGAAAGGAACAACCAAATTTTTAATCAAGATAGGAAGGATATTCACTATATTTGGCAAAAGACCATTGCCAACTTAGTTGAATCAGTCCAACAACTCCTTAATCACCCCCAAAACTCCCACCAAATATGGGATCAAGTGATGCAAATATTGAAGATTAAATCTTCTAAGGGCAACCAACTTAAAGGGAATGTGAGTAATTGTAAGATGGATAGGACAAGAAATTGGCAACCTCCTCCTAAGGATTTTGGAAAATTCAATACTGATGGAGCCTCTAGAGGGAACCCTGGAAAAGCTAGTGCGGGAGGAATTGGTAGACTTTCAGATGGCTCCCTGGTTTTTACTTTTGTTGAGAATTTGGGTATTCTTTCCAATAACCTTGCTGAGGGGTATGGTATCCTCAGAGGCCTTCAAGAGGCTACTAAGGTTGGATGGGAAAAGGTGCTAGTTGAGTCTGACTCTCAACTCATGATTAATATTTTGAAGACTCCTTCTAAGAATCATAAGGTTGATTGGAGAATAAAAAGAATTATTGAGAAGATTCAATTAATCTAGATGGGATTTTTGAAAGTTGATTACAATCATGTGGTCAGAGATCAAAACAAGAGTGTTGATGCTTTAGCTAATTGGGCTTTGGACAAAGGTGATCTTACTTGCTATGGCCACCCTCCTAGATGGTGGGCTTCACAAATAAGGGAAGCTCTTCTTTCTATCATTTCTTTGGATGGCTCCAGTTCTGGAGGTACCTAGTTTCTTCTTGCTTTATTTTTTCTTCTCTTTGGTTCGATCAGGGTATTTTAGTTCCCTAGCTCAAACTATTCTTTCTTTTGTTTCCTCTGTTGATTCTTGCCTTAAAAGTCTTTTGGTCTAGAAAGGTCATTGTTGTGTTCAATTTTTTTCTTTTTTCTTTTTTTGTTTAGTTTTTTGAGGTGTGTGTTTTTTGTTTTGTTTTGTTTTTGTGTTTTTTTTGTTGTTTTTTGTTGTTCTTGTGTTTTTTTGTGTTTTTTGTTATTGTCCTTGTGTTTTTGTTGTTCTTGTTCTTGTGTTTCTGTATGTTTGTGTTAATTCGTGTTTTTGTGTGTGAGTGTTTTCTATGTTTTTTGTTTTTGTTTATTGTCTGTTGTTGGTTGTTTTTTTATTTTTAATTTTTTAGGTTTTGGTTGTTTTTGTTTTTCATGTTTTTGTAGAGTTTTATTGTTTTTGTCTTGTTTGTGTTTTGTTATGTTGTTCTTGTGTTTTTTCTATGTGGTTCGTGTTGTGGTTTTTTTAATCTTATTGTGTGTGTGTTTGGTTGTGCTTTATCTTTTCGACACACTCAAGGAGCATGTTTTTTTTATTTTTTATTTATTTATTTTATTTTTAATCTTATTGTGTGTTTGTTTGCTCCTTGAGTATGTCAAAGGTGGTAGGCCAGGTGCGAGCCCTAGGCGATTTTGGTGGAATAGATACCCCTGCCTCCTTGGGTCTTACCCAAAAGTGGCATCCCTTCTGGGATGTTTTCCACAAAAAAAAGCATCTTTAATGAAAGTAAAACAAGGTATATTGTACTATGTTTTAACAAAAAGAGGGAAATTAATTTAGATTTTATGGCTTGTCCTTCCTAGTTAAAAAAACTATGGAGGATAGATTCATCCACCTAAAGCAATTGGATGAGACATCATGTCTTGACACGATTAGTGGATCAAAGTTAAAACCATATACGGAATATGAACCTTATTTCTTATGGTCTAAAAAAATAAAAATTAGATGGACTTCCTAACACATCCAATTAGTTCCCAAGGTCCTTTGAGAGGATCATATGTGATCTCAATTTGTAGTATGATGGATATTAATTATCATGATTTTTAAATCTATAAACCTTGAGAGAAGCATATTTTTCATCATAGCCTAAACCAATAATTAACTAGATGGAGTTGGAACTAGAGCATCCTCATCAAACAAGACTACAAATAGATGTACAATTTCTATACCATGACAACAAATACAAACACCCACTCCATTATTTGTGTTGTGATGGATTAGACCAAATCATGGAATAAATTGAAGAAATTCTTGATACTACAGTAGAAAAGATGAAAGACACACCAAGAAGACTAACAACATCAGAAAAAGTGTGGGACTTCCAATAGGTAATGAATGAACTATGCATATATAGAAGGGATAAAAGTGAGTTCAATTTATCGATAGCAATTACCAAATACAACAAAATATTCTTGTATAAATAGAGTGACTACAATACAAGAGCAATAGTTTAACACATACACAGCCAAATTATGAGAGTAATGCATAGTCAACATATGAGAACTCTGAGATAGATCATAAAAATGATTAAATGTACAAGCATAGCCATGTAACAAGTCTAGAGGATACAATTGGAAATAAATTTAGGTATATGGGAATTTTAAAATCCTCAATACTATGCAACAACTATTAAAATTATTGAAGGGTTTTAAAAATAATTGGCCTAGCATAAATATAGACGTAAGATCAAATTTAGACAAGAAAAACATTTGATGGAGTTTAGAAAATATCATTCGACATGGAGGATGAATGATGATGCCACAAGCATATGCATCCGCAAGAGCAACAATCATAATCATTTTATAAATGTTAATAGTTTAATCGATTTGTTGAATTTTTTACATTGCATACACAAATTTACCCAAGAAATATCATCTACCAATTCATTTTACGTAACCCAAGTTGTAGAGAAGCAAAATGAGAAGGGTTCATGAATTTTATCTATGAAGATGATACTATTGGCATGCAACCACTTCCACATGCAAGCAATGAAAGAAGTAAAGGCACTCATCAAAGAACAAAAAGAAGGAAAATCGGTCATGTTCCATGACGTTTAAAATTATAGAATCCACATTTAGGGAGGAAATAATGATGTATACCAATGATAAATGATCACATGGACCTAAGGAATGGCTATTTGGACTCTAAGACAATTCATCTAGTCAAAATTTAGGGATTTCCTGGGCCTTAAAACATGTCATCTACCTCATGCACATTATCATTTTCCTTGGTATACTTGTAATATACCTCTAAAACCATATAATTTTCTTTGGGATCTCTGTAGTTTTCCCATACCATACTATCTAATGGAGTTATGCCACCAAGATAAAGGACTTGATAAAAATTGGTTAATGATGATGGCCATTTGTCCTAGGTGAGGTGTTATCCCACCTACATGAGATGTCATTTATCCTAAGTGAGGTGTATAGAAGCGTTAAATTCCAAATAGGCACCAAAATCCATTTTCTACCTCATACAAATTCTCATTTTCTAGTTGCAACCTATCATCTATCAATTGGAGGTGGTTGTTTATCAAGTGCACCTTGCCATCCAGGGAGATAGATACATTACCAACTTGTGTGTGGCTATTTGATTTTGGAACTTCATCCAACAATGGTAGGACATCTAACTATAGAAGGATGTCATTGAAACCATTGAAGAAGCAACCCCTATAAATTATAATAAGTATATTGTCTAGGGTAGTGTTATTATCTACAAAAAGATATTTATCATTTAAGTCAAGGAATAAGATGTATAATAAAATAGGAAGGTTTTCTGGCTAATGAGAAGGATCGTATGGTCTCATATTCATGACAACTAAGTCAAAGACTATAAAAATAAATAAACATGGTCTAAGCCCATCCTTAGCTCAATATGGAGATTTTTTTCACCAAAGACAAATCCCCTACTAGTATGTATGCCATTCAACAAAAATGAAAGTCATTTACATAGTCCAAGTTCTTTAGAATGAAAAATACATTATTTGATAAGTCAAAGACATCATATAATAGGAGTTATAAGTCATATTATGAGAGATTTTTGTCATTTAGGTCTAGCAAAGCATCATCCAACATGGGAACATTGTCTAGTAATAATGGATAGTTTGATTTGAGGCATATCCACTATCCAAGAACTAGACCACGTTGTTAAAGTGCAATGCATCATCTAGAGAGTGTTAAACACTATTTGGAGAGGGCTTGTTTCCAACTCATGAGAGATAGAAAATATTCATAGGAATTATGCCATCCAAATTTAAAACCCTCCCATCTAAAAAATACTAAACACTATTAAAGAAAAGTGAATGTCAATTGAATGAAATTGGATGTTGATAGGGAGTTGAAGGAGACTGTCAACTTTTTTCTCTTGCACATATTATTCATGTCTTAGGGAAAAGAGAGGTTGTTTGATCCTACAAGTCTATCAACTAAGCTATGAGCACCATGTAAGACAATATGGATATCATCATGGATAAAGTGTGGGATCATTTGGGACCTAGGAAATATTGTTCAAATTATTATTAGTATCTTTTGAAAGTAAGAGAAGGTCATTAGTATCACAAAGTCATTTGAATTTAACTTCATGCCATTTTTTGTTAAAATCATGTTATCCAAACAAGAGTAGACATGTATTCAAGGTGTTCCAAAGGTTTTTTGAGTGAAGAAACTTGTTATGAAATGGATATAAGTTCCTTGAATTGACATATAAATTATCTAGATCAATGTATAGGACATATAACAAGGTGTACAATCATTAGCATTGCAAGAGTTGTCTATTATATATGATCTACTATCTAATGCCGCTACAATGTTATTTGAATTAGTTTAGAGACCTTCCATTATCAAAATAAAGGCATCCAATACAAAATCCACAATTATAATTGTTATCATGCAATTATCATGTGAATGAAGGACTGGCAAAAGCAAATGTAGGAAGGGTTTCATGACTTGGCATGGTAGAAGAAAAACAATGAAGTAAGCATAATTCCATGGTAAATTAGATATCACAATAATTAAACTACCACTAAGGTTTGCATAATATCAAAAGTTTGGTTTCACCTAAAATAGTTTTAGAGTTTGACCTTCTAGAAGGTCATGATATGTCCTAAATTTACCATGAAAAATTATGATTGAGACCAAGGTTAGAGGTAGTTCTACCATAGAAAAGAGTATATGCACTACAATACTTTAACAAGATATGTCATAGGGAAAATGAGCACCATCATGACATTGTCAAAATAATTATCCATCCTAATATCAAATATTAGCTAGACTAACATAGAGATTGTCTAGGAAATCCAAATTATTTAAGATAATAAAGGTACACCTAGATAGTAGATGAATACATTCCATGATAGATCAAATAACTTATGCATAGCTATGGATGAAACAATGAAAAGATAACAATACAAACGGTGGGACATATCATTTTCATCTATCAAATGAAAGAGCAAGGTGAAAGGCCACTGCAAACCAAAGGTTTGAATTGTAAAGAATGCATAGACCTCACCAATAGGTGAGAAGTACAAAAAGTAGTGGAATGAGAATCAATATGACCACACACTTAAGCAATATTTCTTGCAACCTTTGGTCCATTACATCCTCTATATGTCTTATTTTTTATAAGGATACCTTTAAGCAATTCCTAATCGAGTTGTGACCATGTATGAGCTTGAAATATGTAAGAGTAATTTTCTTATTGAATAGTAGACATTGAGGTTGATCTTTAACTGTCATGACTTCTTGAGGGTATATGGAATTATAGGACCCTCACATACCAGTCGTGCATGGGAAGGTTGGAATGTAGATTGTAGGACTATCTATAATGATGTGTTATTTCACAACCAGTGATTTTGAAGGGTTACATTTTGATGGAAGTCATAGTTTGAAGATGCATTTGTAGCACACAGAACTAAAATATGCATTGTGTCTAGTGATGTCATATTTTCTAAGTGAATAATAAGATTTGGAGAAGTCAACTTGGATCATTCTATATATGTTGGGGATTGGGATTGACATGGGTTTAATTAGATCGCATAACTATCTGATAAGATTCACAACTTTTTGTAATACATGGTGAAATTTTCCATGGATTGCATTGATTCTCAATTCAACACACTAGTAGCAAGTGATCATGCTAGATTAGAGATAACTCATTAAAAGTTTTGATGACACACCCATGGTGTTCCATTGGATTGGTATAATAGTTATACAACTCACAATTATCTCACACTAGATGAAATTAAAGCAAATAAAATAACCAAGAGAGGAATTTGCACATAATGAGGAGGATTTAGATAATTACAAAGAATAATTGAGCAATCAAAGTAGCCTTTACAATGATAAAGATATGTTGTAAAAGTTATCTTATCAATATGTGCTCATGACAAAGGTATCTAGGAGACAATACAAGTAGTGACTATTGCCTAGGGGACTATGTAGGGAAGTGAGTGTGCATAGGAGACTTTGCAGTGAAGGGAGGTTGTGCAAGAAAGTTTATTGTGAGACAAATGTGCGTGTACGAGTGCATATAATGTAACAAATGAGGTTGCACAAAATAATGTATAAATAAATACGTTAATAGAGTATCAAATCTTGATTAAACTAAGAGAAAGCATAATGGTAACTGTGCAACATGATAAGGATATAGAGGAAGTTTTGAGCACAACACAAGCTAAGAAATATTGTAATGATAGGATCACTATGTAACCCATTGACTTGGATGCGGAGTTGTCTCTAGAATCAAACTAAATCTAATGAGGATCTTGGGTTATTCATCCTTAAAGTAGTTTATGGAAGGAGTTAGTCCATTCACGACATCCTCTTACTTTGAGATGTTGGTACAAGATGATGACTAGGCAATGGGCACACTAGAGGAGATAGAGTCTATTCAGGAGACTGGACGAGGACCCTTGTAATAGGATGTTTAAAAGGAAAATTTACTACCATATTAGAGCAGGAAGAGAGTATAAAGGATGAGATAGAGGAGGTGAAGTCGAATTCAAATACAAAGTTTCCTACTTACATACAAATTGTGGAGTTTACCGCTTTAAGCATCTTCAATGTTTTAGGAGGCATAGTTTATGTATGTTTCACAAGTTTTTATTACTAGATGATTTAGTTTATAATAAGAATACATACTAAATTCCTAGTTATTTATTTGTATAAATGGTGTATATGGACCATGGAAATATCTAACAAGATTGCTCAATTGTATAAGTGATCTCACAACTACACCAAGCATAACTAGTTGAAGGATTTCACTACTAGCTAAGTGGGAAAGATATAAGTAGAGACACAGACCAAGACCATGCTTAGATAGCTAGAGTTGTTGCTTGTATACTAATACTATACAAAAACCCTTATGCATTTACTTTATTCATGCTCAGGAAGCTAAGTACCTAACTCCATAGATAGTCAAGAGGTACATGACTCTCAAAAAATCTTGAGATGCATTTTAGGCAACTTAATTATTTGTTGTACCTCATACAATGTTTGTTAGTGAGCATTTGATCCTTAAGTGAGCTATCTAAGTAGTAGTAAGGGTTGGATGACATCAAAGGCCTACAAGCTTAGAAGCTCAAAGAGTTGTCACTTATGGGTAAGAGAGTCAAAGTAGAGGTGACCCTACGACAAACTAAGATTGAGTCTTTATGTTGCCAACATCAGGAGCAACTAATCGAGAGAGATCAATAAGTTAATATTTTAAAATCCAAGGTGGAAAGGGATCAATATATTTTCTTTCAAGAAATATTTGTAAGAGTTTGTGAAATAATGGACCAAGAATGTAAAAAAAAGATGCAATAAAAGTGTTAAACCCTAAAAATAAGATTTAATGCTTAGAGGTATTTTTATGAATTCATTTGCATAGTCATCACCAACTCCTTTTGCTCAAATTGCCCACAAAGTATCACTTTTATAGTCAATGAGGATGTTACCTAATTTATGGGGGTAGATGTAGGTGACATATTTTATGTGGCACCGACTCACATTCTACCATAGTATTGAGTCACCAAATTACTTGTAGATATGAATGATAAATTTTGATAAGGATCCAAATTGCATTTCCATTAATTATCAAACATATTTATAGGCATCATATGTCTTTATAAAACACTTTTTTGAGTCAAAATCATCATCCAATACCATGGTCGGCCAACTAACATATTTAATGTTATTTCCAAAATACGGTTATGAGGTATCTCAAAGATGACTTATTTTTTATGTGCTAGCTGACCTTTTTTTTTTTTTAAGCGAAAAACCCCTTGCGGGGCCGCCTTGGTCTAAGAGACCATGAACATGGGGTTCTACACCGTCAAAGTCACCCGAGGGTCGCACCCGACCCTTCCCGCACCAACATTATCAATTGGATTTTGGGTACCCAATTTTGGTAGAGTGGAGATTCGAACCTAGGACCTCCCTTGGAGGATTGCCCTATCCTCTCCAACTCACCTACAACACCTGGGTCATGCTAGCTAACCATTCAATAATATATTTAATTTCACATTTATTATATATTTATTTTCTTATCATTCTTCCCAAGAACAAAAGCATTGGACCCCAATGCATTGCAAAATGGGAGGAAGAAAAGAATTGAGATTGCATAGGATCGTAGCAAGAGAAGGAGAATACTGAGATAGCTGAGAATGAGAGATCCAGTGAACTTGAAATAGAAGTTTATGTAGGAGTAGTGTGATGTGCTTGATGTAGTGTTGTGCTAACAAGCCAATGAAGGTAAGAAATAAGAGAAGTATCGGATGCTACCAAATCGCAAATTGCTTGAAATTAAATTGCATTTCCATTGATTATCAAACATATTTATAGGCATCATATGCCTTTAAAAATCACTTTTGGAGTCAAAAACCATCATCCAATACCATGGTGGACCATATAACATATTTAATGTTATTACTAGAAGGTAGCTAGGAAGTATCTAGAAGTTAAATTATTTTTCATGTGTTGGTCGACCATTCAATAGTTTTATTTAATATTACATTTTATTATATATTTATTACCTCATCAAATTTGTCCATGTACATAGTTTTGATATGAGTAGTTGTGTATAGGTTGTCACGTGCAAGTGCACAACACTTGTAATAAGGGGTTAATTTTCATTTTTGTGTATAAGGATAAAGGTAAGTTACTTGGTGGTTAGACTCTTACCAATCATCTCTCCTAATGGTCCTCTTGTATATATGCATCCCATGCTTCCTTGGATACTAGTTTGAGATAATAGACATAAAATATATTGTGATTATCACATGTTGTTTTGCAAAACTAATGTGCGTATTTTTGGAAATATTGAGTTGTCATTGATGTCAAAGGGTGTATGGTACTCAAGGCAGAAATATTCTTCAAGGGTGTGAAGTTTACAAGGTTGGACAATATATCAATTGTGTCAAGAATGGACTATTGTGAATAGAAAACAATGGATAATTATTCAAGGCAAGGTATATCTCAAAGCAAAGGCAAATATTTTTCAAGCAAAGGATTATAATATTTAAATATTATAAAGAGAATATTATAAGAGGGACAAAGGTTTAAAAGTTGCTTGGACAAAAAGAAGGATAAAGGTTTAAAAAGTTGCTTGGGACAAAAAGGTTTAAATATTATAAGAGGGACAAAGGTTTAAAAGTTGCTTGGACAAAAAGAAGGATAAAGGTTTAAAAAGTTGCTTGGGAAAAAAAGGTTTAAATATCACAAGAGAGGGACAAAGTTTTAAAAAGATAAATATTTATAATATTTAAATTCTAAATTTAAATATTATAAACAAAAGAGTTTGAAAAATAAAAAGGCGCCAAAAATTGAAAATAAATTAAGCCGACATTTCAAAATGAAATCGAAGGAAATGGAAAGCATATATATACATGGCATTATTAAACCTTGGAGTGGAATGAAAAATCAAAATTGAAAATCCATCATCATGCATGCGAATGGCAGGAAGAAAACGCAAAGGAGAAGACAACAAAAATTGAGGTAGAGACAAACAAAGAGAAATATCATTGTGTGAGCCTGAGGTTTTGTTCGCTAGGATAGCCCAGCTGGCAGTGTGGCTTTGCATGGAGCACTATTGGGCAAGAGGCCATAGGGTCGAATCTAGTCGACATCATTTTTTGTTGAGTTTTGCTGAACGAGGAAGACTTGGATAAATATCACTATGAACACCTTTGGTTTCAACTACTAAGGTAGTACAACTAGTTGTTGGCTTTACATGGAACGTTGTTGGGCAGGAGGTCACGGGGTCAAATTAGATCAACGTCGTTTTTGATGAGGTTTTGTTATTGATAAAAGCACAAGGACATAGATATATATCGGGCACCTCCCTTTTGGTCTTAGCTACCATGGCAGCATAGCTGGTCACAAAGCGCTTGGGAAAGCACTCCATTTCGTGAGGTCAGGGGTTCGATTCTCAACTGTGCAAAGGTATTAAATTTGATTTTGAAGGAAAAATAAAGGTCAAGGTGTTAGCATAAGAAATTATGATTTTTGTAAATTAGAAAAGGGAGTTATAAGGTGTATGGTGGTCAAGTTTATTTGTATTTTTGCATATTATAAAAAGGGGATATAAGTTTTTTTTGTTATTAATAAAGCTTTATTTTGAGAGTTTCAAAAAGGGAGATATAAGGTATTATTCTTTTTAAGATTTATTATGCACATTTTTTGATAGGGGTTTTTAATGTGAATGATTTGATATCTATTCAAGAAAAAGAAATTTGCTAACCAATTTTGAAGTGGCAAAAGAAAAGAAAATTATTTTTGTCAAGACAGGCACATGAAAAAGAAGACTATCATCATTGAGGTAGATTTATAGGTATGGTGATTTAATTCCTTTCTCAAGGGTGGTTTTGTTTGAGGAAAATATTTTTGATGTCATATGGTTGGAGGTATAAGGATTGATTTGATGTGCATTAGTGTTGATTAAAATTGGGAATAAATGTGCAAAGATTATAGGTCAAATTTGTGAGTAAACTTGTGCATTGATCTTGATTGAAATTGGGAGTAAATGTGCAAAGGTTATAGGTCAAATTTGTGAGTAAACTTGTGCATTGGTTTTGATTGATATTGGGAGTAAATATAAAAAGGTTATAGGTCAGATTTGTGAGTAAACTTGTGCATTGGTTTTGATTGATATTGGGAGTAAATATGCAAGGGTTACAAAATAGATTTGAAAGCAAAATTTGTGCATTGTTCATGATTAATTTTGGGAAGTAGATCTAGAGGGTATATTTGAGCATTGTGATTGGCTTTGAAGTGCATAAGAAAATAAGCAAACAGTCTTACGCATATAGAAGGATTGTTTTAAAGCAAGTCAAAGTGTCACATAGTGCAAGTTGAGAAGAAGAACATATTGGATAATTGTTATTGCATATCATTCTCTATATGTTCATGAAGATAAAATTATACTAGGTAGAATATATCTGAATTGCTAGAGTAGAAGCAAGCACATTGAGAAAGTTATGAGCATTGTTTGTATGCAAGATTTGAGAATTGATAAGCATTGTTTGTATGAGTGGATGAGCATGATTTTAGGAGCAGATTTGAGTAGGTCTTCTTAGCAGACTTGTGAGAAAATTTTGTGAGTAGAGTTGGGCAGGTTTTTGTGAGCAAATTTGAGCAGCTTTGAGCAGGTTTTGGAGCAGATTTGAGTAGGCCTTTTGAGAAAGCTTATGAGTAGATTTGTGCAGAGTTGTGAGCAGGTTTGAGTAGTTTTTGTGAGCATGATTGAGCAGGTTTCATGAGCATATTTGTGTAGAGTTGTGAGCAATGTTGGAGCAGATTTGAGCAGAGTTGTGAGCAAGCTTTGGAGTAGACTGGAGCAGAGGAGATTGGTGTATCCTATGGATAGAGGTCCATGAACCAGAGTAGAGGGGATTGGTGTCTCCTATGGATAGAGGTCCATGAACCAGAGTAGAGGGGATTAGTGTCTCCTATGGATTGGGGTCCACAAACATTGTAATACGGAATTGATTCCCACGAAATATTTTGAAAAAAATTATAAGAAAAATTTCTCCATGGATGTAGCCCACATTGGGTGAACCACGTTAAATCTGTGTCTTTTATATGTGTGGTGATTTGTGCATTGTTTCATTATTGCAATTGATAACATTGTATGATATTGATAATTTTGTATGATATTGTTCACCCCCTCTCAGTATAAGCTTGTGTTCACATATTTTCAAACGTTGTATAAGAGTAATTATGCATAATTGATGAAATTCTCAATGATTGATCTTAACATATGTCATGTAAATTATTCTAATTTATTTCTATATCACGTGATTGTATGTTACTTTCATTTGTTGTGTTAAATACAAAAATGATATGCTATAATAGATGGTTACATATGAGTGCAACTAATTTTCCCAACCTACTCTAACAACCAAATATTCTTAAACCAAATATTCTTATTCTAAAAATCTTGTGTGAAGGTTATTATCTCTTATAGTAAACACGAATAATGAATGTGTTATCTTGAGATCAATATAATGTATGCCATATTCGTATCATATCAATTATGCCATATTTGTATGAACATTTTTATTATTGTCTTCGTTTCCGTTGTATGAACATTTCTATTATTATCTTCATTTCGGTTGTATATATTATTAATGGTCAAATTTCTTTTCTGCTCTATTTTGCTATTCTACACACTCAAACCAAAAAAAAATAAAGCACATACATTAATAGCATAAACCTTATTAAAATTCTATATAAAAAAAAATAGAGCACATACATTCATAGCGTCCTATGCAAACAATCATTACTCAAATCAAACCATCAAGTACAAGCTATTCATGCAGGTAACACTCATTTAATAATTTTCGACCTCAAAATAGAAAACAGGTCTAAAACAATACTTTCTTATATTGAATAGGAGAAATTTCAAAATATAGATCAGCCTAACTAAAAAAGAAAAGATGATAGTTTTAGAAACGAAAAACATTCATGTCAAATGTTGTAGCCGGGAATAATTGTCCCTCATACAGACTAAATTGGGTGTGACTATGTGTTTGTCAAACTTTTAGGGCAAAAATAGCATATTACAAGCAAATGAATGTCCATTTTTCAGCCAACCCAAATAACCCTGCCACCTATAACTCACTTGAAAATAAATAGATACCCAGCTAAGGCCAGATCCAAAGGGATATGCAACTAGGTTTCCTACAAAAAGAATCATAACAATAAAAAACAAAAGCCACCCACATAATGGATCTAAGGCAATAAAAATGTGTTGTTTAGGTTATTTGTATTATTGGTGATGAGATTATGGTTCAACTTTAAGTTAAATGTGTATAAAAAGTATTGATAAAAAATATAAAAAAAGAATTTTAAATGATTACAACATGATGGTTATAAACATAAAAGAAGGACAGTGTATGGCATGTAATGGCTTCCGAAATGGGCATAAAAGAAGAACAGCTTACCCTTCCATTTCCACCATGTAAAATAAATAAAAAATTGTTGAAGCTGAAAATTAATCTCCCAAGCTGAAAATTAATCTCCCATCTGCACTGTAATCTTAGACAAAACTTGAGTTACCGTTAATAAATGCACCCAAACAGCCTGTATTTTCTGACTTAAGAATTATAGGCCCTGTCTTAATATATAGCACCCTCCGCGAATGTCAAAACAACTAACCCATTTTAACAATCATGTCAAACGTATCTAATACTCTAATAGTTTATAAGTTTAGTAGAACTACTTCAACAGCATCATGGAAAGAGAAGATAAAACAAAAACAAGCAAAGTGGCCCAAGTAAAGGTAAAAGATATAAAACAAAATTTAGATTTTCAAGTGTATAGAGAAAAAAAAAAAAAGAGTAACCCATTTGTCAAACATCTGAAAAAATTGCCATAGATTGACAAGTTCTGCAGTATCTCATCCAAGTATTTGATCCTAAAAGCATTATTATCCAATGTTTCTATCATAATTTAAAAACTAATCTGTAAGGTGTCTAGTTTCTTACGTTTAGTATTCGGTTCATGCAATTTGCCCAACCAAAAGACCTTAACACATATGTGGGATTATCTTTCTACTATTATTTTCCCTAAGTATTTTATCCGTGATTCTTTTCTAAGTTCAACAAGACTTATTTTATAATCTCTTATAATGCATGTTAAGTTTATTCAATCCTTCTTGTATTGGTATCTTATTTTCCAAACATGCAACTATAACTATTCTCAGAGAAGCAAATTTGCAATTGTATAACACTATAACCATAATCTACCATATTTGAGGACTTGCCAGTACTCTCTCTCACTGAAGTTTGGTCTGCCTAGGCAACCATTTTTTGTTTTAGTTTTTTTTTTTTCCCTTTCATCTTCTTAAAAATCCAACTTAACTTTTGTTTATAAATTTTGCCCAGGTAATGATTAGAAGAGTGGATAAGATTTTTGCATACTTTGATAGAAGAATCATAATTGTAGATGTGGAAATTGTGGCTTTGCTATTAATGAAATCCAGAGGCAACCTCAATGTGAAAGAATCTCATTTTCCAAGAAAATCTACTAGAATTGCAGACTTACCAGAAACCGAAGGATAAGACTCGAAATTGATTTCAAAGAGAAGAAAGGACTGTTTACCTTGGTATGTAATCATGGAGTCTAGAATTGCAGACTTACCAGAAACCGAAGGATAAGACTCGAAATTGATTTCAAAGAGAAGAAAGGACTGTTTACCTTGGTATGTAATCATGGAGTCTAGAATTGCAGACTTACCAGAAACCGAAGGATAAGACTCGAAATTGATTTCAAAGAGAAGAAAGGACTGTTTACCTTGGTATGTAATCATGGAGTCTATCAAGGGCAATATTTAATAAGAAGCACATCTCTCCATAAAGAAAAATATCCGTATTCATAATCTTCCAAGGTTTTACTCCATTATCGTACTACATCAACATAAAGCATGTCACAACTTGTTTAAATGTCAAATTAGCAGTCTTATTCGGCCCAAAGCTGTGTTTATTGTAGCTTTTCTAATCAAGAAAAATGTCTTCTTGCATCCATAGTCAAAACAAACTTTGAAATTTTTTCTAAGCAATAAAATAATAGGCATAACCAGAGTACACTCACAACCAGATACCACCAAGATAAAATAGGATGGTGAATCCAAGGAAGCGACGGTGAAAAGCTCTAAGAGAACAACCCTAAGACAAAATCAATGTTCCATGCGGACGCATCTCAAGTTTCAGGACCCATTCCTGGAGATGTGCGTCGTTAGCCTAAGGCTGTCCAGGAAATGCGCCCTGGAATCTCGTATCATCCCCTTCTTAGAAACTTATATGGAACATCCTCATCAATGCCCTATACATCTAAGTTGCTAGACAGGCGATGGAACTAGTTAATTTTTATTGGATTGTGTGTTCAGAAGCTAAAAAAAGGGCAGAGCCATTGTTCTAGAGATCTTCTTTCTATGCGAGTTGGTTAAATTGGTTTGTAATGGCCTCTTTGAAACGTTGCTTCAGATAATGAAATGATTTTTGTAGGTAAACAAGTTGATTTGCATGAATGTGCACGCGATCACGATCCATCATATGATCGTTCATGTGAACATCAACATAAACGTTTACATGAGACACGTCGATGACGAGTCATGCATAGAAGTTGTACACAAAAAATAATCTTCCAAATTTTTGGGTGTTAATTTATAAAGGTAGTAGTATGTTCTGATTTTTTTGAGTGTTGGTAGGATGGTACGAATTTTTAGCGACCTGTGCTCCCCCACACATGGTATCAATAACAGCGAGGTGAAATAGCATATTACGAATCCTCACATGGTATCAACAACAACAAGGTGAAATAGCATTGTACGAATCTTGAATGACTTGTGGTCCCCTCACATGGTATCAACAACAAAGAGGTGAAATAGCATGGTATGAATTTTGAGTGACCTGTGGTCCCCCTCACATGGTATCAACAACAATGAGATGAAATAGTTGTGGCCCCCTCACATGGGATCAACAACAACGAGGTGAAATAGGCTTGTTGAGAGCAGCACCTATGGTTTGAACCTGAGCGACCTCTGGTCCCCCTTACATGGTATCAACAACAACGAGGTGAAATAGTTGTAGCCCCCTCACATGGAATCAACAACAAAAAACTGAAATAGACTTGTTGGAAGCAACACTTAAGGTTTAAACCTAACTCTGACAGTTACTAAAAAATAATGTGGTTGTAACCAACCAAGTCGACCCAAACAAGTTATTTGGTCTGGAAACTTGTTGAGGTTTTAAAAAAAAGCATCGACTTGCCTTGAAATTTTCGTCAGTCAATATTTTAATTTTTTATCCTTATTTTTGTGAAAGTCTTTGTTGCGTTTTTTTCCCTTCATACGATGATATCTTCTACCATACGATGTATCTTCTATCGTAGATGACCATTCTTGTACGACCCAAAATTCCACCTTGTACAACTAGTTTCTTTTGTACAGTGAGGAGTTCTTTGTTGTATGGTTATAGGATTTGTACAACCATTTCCATCATACAACGGTTGATTATACGATAACCCAAGATTTGTACGATCATTCCCATCATATGATGTTGATTGTATGATGAGTCAGGCTTTGTACAACTAGCAATTTGAATGAATTGAATGATGACCAACTTGAATAGATTAAATTTGTACGACAACCAACCTCTTACTTGAATGACACCTCCTCTTCTATGAGAACAACATTCTTTCTTACCCAACTAGTTTTTGTAGGCAACATTTCCAAGAAATAGAAATGAAAGTTTTTGTGAAAATGTCCAAACACTAGATTATAAAGTAATGAAATACAATTGAAATAAAGTGAAATGTGGTCAAAATGAAATGCATGTAAATGCATTTGCCATTATAATCCTTAATAAATCAAATTAATTATAAGGTTATTAAGGTAGAAAATATAATTAGTTGGGGTAGTTTTGTAACATCTTATAACCGCTAGGACATTGCTTTAGATAGCCCCTCTTATTTCATTTTGGTAATCTATGTTAGATGTGGTAATGCAAGGCTATAACAACATGAATGTTGGGTTGATAAGTTAGATTGTACTCATAGTAACTAGAATATCTATCATTTTTATCTTGTGCTATTTTTATAATGAAGACAATTTTATCTTGCTCTTCCATTGTGTCTATTATGGTGATGATGTTTATTGTGATAGAATGTTAGGATATTGTGTTGTTGATATTATTTGCAAGTTGATAGGCTTAGATGTTGTAGACACCAAAACAACACCAATCCGATTATGTGACAACAAGCACTGATCGCATTGACACACACAGCCCCCAGGGCAGCCCTAGAGGTTAAAATAGTGGTCCTAACCACTCACACAGCAGTTTTAAAAGTCAGACACCATTTTGGCACCTTTCAGGCACTCTGCCCCATATTCGTCTCACCCAGGGATGAATACAGACTTTCAATTCATGCTCGCTCCTGGGTGGGACGAATTCCAGGTTTGACCGACAAAAAGTCAAATCTCGATGCATGATAACTCAGAACTGCCACTTAACTATCCCTTCATTGCATGGGAGTTCGAGTCAAGTTTTCTGAGCATGCAGGGGCAATTACAGTACCAGTTGCAAAGACATGCACAGAGGCAGTTAAGAAGCCCTTGATCAAGACGAAGTCTTCTCTTCACAAAAAGCATTCATGCTAAGTAGCACTTTTGCATGCTAATTCAAAGAGACCCCTTGGGTCTATAAAATGGTGAATTTCCTCACCCAAAAGATATACAGAGAAGGAGCATTTTGAGCGACGAAGTGCTGTTGTTTTTCGACTTACGATTTGTGTCTTTACATCCATAATCTCTTAATCGAAAAGGAGGTTATTGGGTGACTTTGAAGGCACGAATCAAGAACCAAAAACCTGATTTTTTTGACCACAATAGCCTATCAATTTGTCGACAACACATCACAACAGGTTTCGGACCCATCCCAAGCGGATTGGTGTCGAAACAAAGTTTCAACCCGTGGGTGGTTTGCCTTCGGGCACCCCCTGCCTTATTGCAGGTTTTCTCGTCTCACCCCGAAACGAGTACCAAACTATTGCAGGTTTTCTCGTCGCACCTCGAAACGAGTAACAAACTATCACAGGTTTTCTCGTCTCACCCCTGAACGAGTACCAAACTATTGCAGGTTTACTCGTCCGACCCAGGGACGAATACGGATCTATATTGAATTTGGTGACTGTTTCTTTTGCAGTAGTTTTCTAGTTACATGATTACGCTTCTGTCAAATTTTTAGTCTATTTGGATTCATTTTAATCATCGTTATATTCATCTTTTACATTCATCAAACAGTAACCCTTCAGATTCATGAGTTTTATTTTCATATACAGGTGCTACTGATTCTTTGTTTGTTTCTTCGAACGTAGGTCTTCAATATTGGAGGAGCAGCGAGGAGTCTACTTTTATCAACACAAGCGGTGGCAACGTTTTGGTTCGCCCATCTTATATGTGGGCACGCGGAAGAAGGAATTCTAGAACAAGTTGTAAAAGATCAACATTTGACGCTCCTATCCCCTAAAAAGGAAGGAGACGTATTGTAACACATTACTGAAAGAATATCAATAAAAAGGGCCGTATTTTATATTGCTTTTATATCTTGTGTTCATTCATTTGTGTTCTTTCCTTTTAATGCAATTTTGTTTAGTCTTTCCTTTTTGTTTTCGAAATCTCGTGCTTTCAATGGCGATCACGGTGGGACCTTCTGTCCTCTATTTTTTTTTTAGATTTTGAAATTGCTTGTTTTGATTACAGGTACCTATTTTTTAGTCATCAGATTGTTATTCATTTCGGTCAGTGACGATTACAGAATTGGGATTCGTCTCACCTAGGGACGAATAGGCATTCGTCCTACCCTGGAACGAATACTGTTTTGATATTCGTCTCACCCAGGGACGAATAGCGTTCTGTGCATTTTTTAGACCAGCAAATCAGAAGCATCCTTGTGGGCAGAGAAGAGGTAGGGGTTTTTAACAAGCCTCTGTCAAATTTCTGTTTTCTGTTTTCTGGTTTTCAGTTTTTGTATGGCTTAGGGAAAGTTTCCTTTTTGTTTGCCTGTTTCAATTTTTGCAAATTAAAAGGAACCCCACACACATCACGTGGCATTTTTAAACCAAGGAGCTGGTCGTAAGACCCCAGCCCTTGATCAAGACCAACGGTGGGTTCATCACCACCTTGGCTTGATTTTTGCATCCATTTACCCCGATTGTCACTGTTGCTCGACGTAAATCCTGACGAAAGCTGACCGAGTGTCGTTGGGGTGATTCCCAGCATGCGAGGATAAGTCTTCTATGGTAGGTGTCATAAACAGGACAATCCCCCTTCCGTACCGCCTATGTTCCACGTATCATCTGCTCTCACGTACCTATAGTCTCCCTCACGTAAGGGCGGGTATATAGAGAGGTTGGTATATCGGTCCGACAATGGTATATTGAAGGGCGACCATTTATGGGAGTCATATGAGCCAACATTTTGCATTTAAACGGTCTTCACAAAAATTTTCAAAAACAAAACAAAAATCATCATCAAAAACACACTAAAACCAGTCTAGGACACACCATTAATCTTTAAAAGAGATAATCATTGCTTTGTGTGTGTATGTTCTTTTCTGCTTAGTGTAACAAAAAAATCAAAAATTAAAAATCATAAACAAAAGATAAAAATCTACGTAGCTTGTAGAGAGTCATTACCATGGTATTCACCCGCAGTCAAGCCCACTCATGGGCAGACGCTATGGCGAATGTCCAAAGAAGCACGAGTCGCCTCCGTTACAGTCCCCAAGATTTGGTCATACCACCTTGGCGACCTAACACACAAGGCAGTCCCCTCCACACCTTAACGGAAAGGGACTATAGGGACACCTCTTCTAGGGGTACTCCTATTCAGCATAGCACCCAACACACACCCTTCCATGAGGGGTACATCCGTAGGAGAGCTCCCTTAGATGCTCGCTATGAGTGGTCACCGCGCGATGAAGCGCTAGGTCAATATAGGGTTCGACGGGAGGAACCACATGATTACATTATCCCTCCTTCACCCCCTCTAGTTGTCAGGACTACAAGGACAAATCCAGAGCACAAGGCTCCTCAGGAGGGGCGAGCCAACTCCGCCCGTTCCTTTTTCACTTACGAAAGAGAGCACGAGGAAAACCCTTACCTTCCTCAAGAGCAATATACATCGAGGGAGCAATACGCCTCCGCAACTGCTAGCTATCAAGATCACCTACTGAGGCCAAAGCCTCGAGGGAATGCCGCTACCCCCAACAGAGGGAGGCGGCCTATAGAGATCTCGGATCACCATGACCGAGATAGATATCTAGAAGAGGCATCTAGGCCTTCTAGATATGAGACAGTAGGACCAACTATCTTAGAATCTGCCAAGCATATCGCACGTCGGATGGAACTCACGTTACTTGAGCTAGACCGACAACAGTTAGAGCAACAGTATCTTCTAAATCAAGAGTGCATTCAGTGCCAGGAGGATGAGTTGTTCCCATACACTATGCAGGCGCGGACTCCAACCCCTCGCATGCATAAGACAGAACATTATGAGAGACACAGCTGGGTGCGAGACAGGTCTCCGTGACCTTATCAACCGTTGCCTCCGATGCCTCCTAGACTTGAGCGGGAGGCCACTCCTCAGACCAATGACAGGCGCCTTCTTCAGGCACCCACCCAGGTTCATGGGCCACCCTCAAAAATTCTTCAAGAAGCCTCTAAGGAACCTAAGCGAGAAGAAGAGCGGGATGAAATGCCCTACCAAGGCATGGGGGGTGCTATTCGGCCACCCCTCCCAAGGCCCCAAGTTCCCCACAACCTGCAACGGGAACAAATCAAAGCGGAGGAGCTCAAATCCCCCGATACAAGCAATGCGCTGCCCGATCACTTAGAGTCGGTAGAGACCAAGATTTTGGGGCCCCAAAAGCCCAACTTATGCGAGACTCCTCTCCAAGAGGATCAACCCCTGGTTGTAGAGCTACCTGATGACGAGGTCTTCCATATCTCAGCATCACCAGATTCTACTGAGCCTGACTCTCTCGCCAAAGATGAGTCAACATATGCAATAGCACCATGGGACCCGTTTGAGTCAGACAACAATAATTCATGGGTGGTCCCCATGGATGATCATCACAAAATTCTCCTAACATTATTCCCTTTGGAGGCTCCCATCGAGCCCGTGCCATTGCAGGAAAATTAGGTCCCCCCGCAAAACGCGGAACAACCCCACGAGGACCACATCAATCTGCTCGAACAAGAAGAGCCTAGAATGTCGTAGACAATTGTCGGGGCCAACGAGGGCCTTTGGATCTTCGACAATGATTACGAAGATGAAACTGAGATGGCATATCTCAATCATGCACGACGGCACAATCACCCTGTAACCCATGATGAACTGATGGCACAACTAGGCATAAGACTAGGGCATGAGTGGCACATAGACCCAGCCCACTGGCATCAAATGTTGATTTCGCTCCTTTGGGTAGATCGCGAGCAACTTCCACCAAGAGATATCATAGCACCATCAGTGCCGAGGGCGGACCCTGTCCTCCTATCCATGCATAAGGCCGATCCATTCGTGCCAATCCCTACAGAGCCAGATCCGGTGCACCACGATCATCAAGCTGGGGGTACCTCTATTCCCTGAAGAGCAAGTGGATCACACCAAATGCTCCAAAGGTGTCCATAAACCCTTTGGTCAACCTAAAAGCTCCAAGGATTATCGCAATCTCTTGGTCAACCACAAAAAGCTCCAAGGATTATCACAATCTCTTGGTCAACCCCAAAAGCTCCAAGGATTATCGCAATCACTTGGTCACCCAAAAGCTCCAAGGATTATCGCAATCCCTTGGTCACCCAAAAGCTCCAAGGATTATCACAATCCCTTGGTCACCCAAAAGCTCCAAGGATTTTCCAATCCTTGGTCACCAAAAGCTCCAAGGATTATTGCAATCCCTTGGTCACCCAAACCCAAAAAGCTCCAAGGATTATCGCAATCACTTGGTCACCCAAAATCCCAAAGGATTACAATCACATCAAAAACTCCAAGGATTATCACAATCCCTTGGTCAACCCAAAAGCTCCAAGGATTATTGCAATCTCTTGGTCAACCCCAAAAGCTCCAAGGATTATCACAATCGCTTGGTCAAGAAAATTCAAAAACAACCAAAATTTGCATCTCAAATTCATGCATATTTCAAAATTCCACATACATATAGCTGCATACACATTGCATCCATCCATTGCATATTGTTGATCACACAAGGCAAAGGCACCATAGACTGTCATTACTTGGCAAATCCACCACCTTTCATATTTTCCATTTTGAAAACAATACAACAAAAATAAACGACAATCACCATTTCGCCATATCATAAATCAGTTGTCATCTAATGTATCTAGAGTTTTCGTCATTCAGCTGTCTTTAGATCTCTAGCCAAGAATTGTACAAAGTCAAACGGATGTTACAACGGTAGAGTTTTACTTGAAATACACCTTGTTACGTAGCATCCCAACACAAATAAAAACACATAAAACAATTCCCAAGTTGTGTGAACGAAAGATGAAACCTGCAACGTAATCCAGGTCACCATAAGCGAAACGGTTATCTTGCTCATCCCCCTATGCGAATGACCCCAAGAATGTTGAGAGTTGGCAAAAGGACAAGCATCCTCCCTACCCAATTCCCCAAGAATCCCAAGTTCTCAAAAGTTGCAAACATCATAAAATTTTGCAAACAGTCAAAACTCCAAAAATTTGACATCACCACCAAAGTGCATACATCCAAAGGCACATACACTAGTGATTCTCATCACTCGAAATTCAAATCCCTTGCTCAAAAGAAAAATCAAAATAAAATAAACAGTGATTTTTATCACTATAAACGAGCAAGTATCCCAATACAAATGAAGAAAAGAAGGGAGTTGAACTTGAATCCCTGGAACTCTCAGCATTCAGAAGGTCATGAGATAAACCTCAATATCGGTTTGGTTGATAGCCTATCGGTCACTCGTGGCAAAACCTCCCGCATGACGATATATCTGCCGCATTCACTTGTGTGCAGATCAATGTTTGCATGTGGATGAGCTAGCTTATGGTATCCTAGAATGCAAACCAGATTAATCTACCTAAATACAACAAAGGAGTTAGTGGAACTAATCAGGTGATCCTCCATACAGGTTCGGTTGAAAGCCCATCTGGCACTGGCGGTATCCTGACAAATACCACAAAAACAAATTCAATTGCACACACAGGGATGTGAAATAGCTTGGTTAAAGACAAGTCCGATTCATACCTTGTTCAAACATCTTGTAAGACAACAGTACAGTCTTGGCTAGTTAGTTAAACCATCTGAGTCTCAGAAACACTTAGCTACATTCTACGCCAACCGTTGCATATAATTCATCCCTATATCACCATCCAAAAGAAAAAAAAAACAAAAAAAAAAGCAACATATATACACAAAAGCATTTACCACAGCAATCACCCAGTACACAAAGCCATAAGTCCTGTATAGTCTATGGTGCCAATGCAAGGTTATCAACAAATCATTTCATCCATTCCATTACCTATCATATAACTCAACAACATTCGCATTTATCATATCATATGCATACATCAATATAACGTAGCATGCATCCATCAACATCAATCATTGTGCATAACATGAAAATATGACATATACACAAAGCAAGAAAATCAAAACAACAAAAACAACAAATATCCACAAACAATAGCAATAAAAGTGCTGAACAAAGGCACCTTTGCGCCTGACATTCAATGGCATAAAAAACTGATGTCGGGGTCTACCTTGTCGCTATCCTACTCCCTAAGAAGGCTACCATAGCCGGACCGCTCCACGGGAAGATGGATTTTCGACAATTTCACCCCCCAACGACGTCCCAAATGGGTCAAAACCCACTCAAAAACAATAAAAACAACAAAAACAAAAAAAAAACATGCAACACAAAAACAAAGCAATAAGCATTGCCGGACACAAGTGCTTTTGCACTTAACTTCTTGGCATAGAAAATCGATGTCGGGGCTCAACTTGTCACTCTCCTACTTCCCCAAGAAGGCTACCATAGCCGGACCGCTCCACGGGAAGATGGGTTTTCGACAATTTCACCCCATTATGGCATCACCAAAAGGGTTTTTACCCACCAAAAATAGGTCCAAAAATCGGGAAACTGCTCGAGCATTCAACGGACAACATCTAAAGGCACCCTCACTTAAGTCATCTTGGGTCAAGCGACTCGTCGCTTTTCTCATGGCGGTCATTCCTTCATCGATTCGTCGCTTGAGGGGGTAGTCACACTTAAGTCACCAATCAACAAACACACACCCAATCAAGGCAATGGCATGCATTCAAAGAATCATTGACAAAGACAATCACGCTCCTGCTTGGGGCAGCAAACAAGCAATAATCACAAATTGATCAAACACTTGGCATTCGTGAATCATGAACACAAGGTTCCCCCGTGGACAAAAGGTTGCGCCCTTTGCCTATTCATGACTGATCAATGACCAAGCTCAAGTCACACCTCACCAAAATAGGTTAATACTTGAAATCAAATTCCTTAGCTCGTCAGAAGCAAGGATTCAAGAATGCATGCCCTTTCCATACTTGGGGCATCAAGAGTTGGTTAGGTTACTGAGAAACCCTAATCATTAGTGCTTTGGTTATCTATTTTTGCTCGACGTTGCGCCTTGCACAACGCTTCCCAAAAAGGGGCATCTGTAGACACCAAAACAGCACCAATCCGATTATGTGACCGCAAACACTGATCGCATTGACACACACAAGCCCCAGGGCAGCCCACAGAGGTTAAAACAATGGTCCTAACCACTCACACAATAGTTTTGGAAGGTCAGACACCATTTTGGCACCTTTCAGGCACTCTGCCCCATATTCGTCTCACCCAGGGATGAATACGGACTTTCAATTCGCGCTCGCTCTTGGGTGGGACGAATTCCAGGTTTGATCGACAAAAAGTCAAATCTCGGCCCATGACAACTCAAAACTGCCACTTAACTATCCCTTCATTGCATGGGAGTTCGAGTCAAGTTTTTCGAGCATGCGAGTGCAGTTATAGTACCAGTTGCAAAGACATGCACAGAGGCAGTTAAGAAGCCCTTGATCAAGACGAAGTCTTCTCTTCACAAAAAGCATTCATGCTAAGTAGCACTTTTGCATGCTAATTCAAAGAGACCCCTTGGGTCTATAAAATGGTGAATTTCCTCACCCAAAAGATATACAGAGAAGGAGCATTTTGAGCGACGAAGTGCTACTGTTTTGCTGACTTACGATTTGTGTCTTTACATCCATAATCTCTTAATCGAAAAGGAGGTTATTGGGTGACTTTGAAGGCACGAATCAAGAACCAAAAACCCAATTTTTTTGACCACAATAGCCTATCAATTTGCCGACAACACATCACAACAGGTTTCGGACCCATCCCAAGCGGATTGGTGTCGAAACAAAGTTTCAACCCGCGGGTGGTTTGCCTTCGGGCACCCCCTGCCTTATTGCAGGTTTTCTCGTCTCACCCCGAAACGAGTACCAAACTGTTGCAGGTTTTCTCGTCGCACCCGAAACGAGTAACAAACTATCACAGGTTTTCTCGTCTCACCCCTGAACGAGTACCAAACTGTTGCAGGTTTACTCGTCCGACCCAGGGACGAATACGGATCTATATCGAATTTGGTGACTGTTTCTTTTGCAGTATTTTTCTAGTTACATGATTACGCTTCTATCAAATTTTTAGTCTATTTGGATTCATTTTAATCATCGTTATATTCATCTTTTACATTCATCAAACAGTAACCCTTCAGATTCGCGAGTTTTATTTTCATATACAGGTGCTACTGATTCTTTGTTTGTTTCTTTGAACGTAGGTCTTCAATATTAGAGGAGCAGCGAGGAATCTACTTTTACCAACACAAGCGGTGGCAACGTTTTGGTTCGCCCATCTTATATGTGGGCACGCGGAAGAAGGAATTCTAGAACAAGTTGTAAAAGATCAACATTTGACGCTCCTATCCCCTAAAAAGGAAGGAGACGTATTGTAACACATTACTGAAAGAATATCAATAAAAAGGGCCGTATTTTATATTGCTTTTATATCTTGTGTTCATTCATTTGTGTTCTTTCCTTTTAATGCAATTTTGTTTAGTCTTTCCTTTTTGTTTCGGAATCTCGTGCTTTCAGATGTAAAAAGGGTTACATTCATCATCTGAAGTTCAGCCATAATATAGTCATCGATACCATTAGAGAGTGTCATCACTGAAATTAGAGCCAATTATGCCATCATGTTGTCAATATTGTCATCATGCTATCATGAAGTTTGTTATCTAGGATTGTAGCTTTCATCATGCCAAAGTGCTATTAGACTAAGCATCGTTAGATGTTTGTTGTCTATGTTGTACCATCGTCCAAAGATTGACATGTCAACTGAAGTTGGGTTTGTCATCATAGATATGATACCATCTTGAACAAATTCTTCTAAATACTGCAATTTCTTGATCTAGGAATTATCATTCCCTCATCCTTAGGAATCCTCATTGCTATGCTATATTTGGTATCATTTCCTAAACAAGTATGGGTCGATAGAGGATTGCAAGCATGAAAAATAAGAAGTTGAATGATAGATTCAAGTTTACATGGATGACAAAGGACAAATCAAGGAAGAACATCAGAGCAACCTGTAAGGAGAAGCATAAGACTCGTTAACAAGGAATGCAACTTGGAGAAGAGCTTAAACAATTAGAGGTGGAAAGAGTGTGAAACCCTCAAGAAGATGATATTACGAGGTACAATAGAAAAAAGTGGAAAATATTGTTGCTAACAATGAAGAACAAAGTGCAATAGGAGCAACACCAAATAGTCAAAGAATTTGTTTTTGTAACTGAAGACACTAACATAAGGAGTGCTTAAAGAAATGAAGGGTGGATGGTGACACCTGAGCCAACAAAAAGGATTTTTCCAACAAGTGCAAAGGATGAGAGTCAGGGAACTGGAGGAACCATGCATGGATACTTGAGGAGGTAGATTAGAGCCATGTAATGTTTATTCATGAAGGTCACAAAGCATAGACATATGAGAACTAGGACAAAGACTATTTGGAGGAGAAGCATGAGATCAAGAGCAACAAGTAGAGCCACCAATGGTAGAAAGGGAGTGGGTTGAGATCCCATAAAAAACATCATCAAGCAACAAAGATGTGGAAATATTCTTAATGGCAAACGTTGCAAATATATTAGACAAGCAAAAATACCCACCCTTTACTAGAGAAGGAAAAGAAGATCCAACAAGAAAAAAAAGTACTTGCACCACCTTTTGGAGAGCAAATAAGATTATGCATATAAATGAATGATTGTAATTGTTTACTACTATATTTTGAGGAATCATAATAGAATAGTATCTAAAAAGAGAAAGCACACAAGCCTTTTGACAATGGAATACTATGGTAGAATAATTTATAAATAAAGCCTAACTGTTAAGAAATGACATTGATGTTACAACAAAAATATATGCTATGAAGAAAAAGAAGAAAGCATATGTCAAAACCTATAATAGAAGAGTCAAGCAGTTAACTAATAAAATGTAAATGCCACCCATTGATGGGTTGGTAAGGAGATAGTTCATTGATGGGTTACTACCTAAATATAGGAAGAAAATGAAGGTTGTACCATCTTCAACATATGCAAAAGCATTAGAGAAGGCAAATAATTTTGAAAGCAAAGCAAAGCAAATAATGGTTGAAATCGTAGGACATCCTCAAAGTGAAGAATCAAATAGCAACATTGATGATAAAGTACAAAGTGGTATCCAATCTATGAGGAAAGAACTTGATAATATAATGGAGGTGAAAGGTAAATTCAAGAAGGATAGAAAAGATGTCTAGTTTTTGGACTGTAAGGTTGAGGGACACACCAATGTCAATTACTAAAAATGCATATTGTAATATATACAATATAGCAAGACATTTAGTCACTAATTGTCCATTTAACTTAAGGAGATCGAGGCATCAAACCATGACAATACAATAAGAGGAAACAAAATACCCTAAGGAATGGACAAGGAGCAACAAGTGTTGGATATAGGAATAATCATCGAGGTGGAAGGCAATATCAAGGTAATCAATAAGGAGGGCAGAGTCGATTACAGTATGATTTGGATGGGAGAATCATCTAGTACCGAAATTGCCAAGAATGGGGTATTTCATGAATAATAGTCCCAAACCATAGACTCGAGGTACATATGGGAATAATATCACCCATATGTGTATATGGCATGGACTAGGCAACCACAAGGAGGTAAATTGCACAAATGAAGCAAGTACTAGGTGAAGTAATTGATCAACAAGAAACAAGTGCTAGCAGTTTTAAGAGATCAAGCTAGGAAGGCTAAGTAATACCCAAATCCTTCCAAGGAGGAGTTATGGCAAGAATCCCATGACATGGTAAAAGAAGAGCTCAAGAAAGTAAAACAAGAAAAATTACTCTAGTAATAAACCTTGAAAAAGTAGGAGATACTAAGTAAGCAATCATCAATGGAATATTTTACAACACAAGTACTAAACATGATAGTTGAAGTGAAAGTATCTAATTTACTTAGTGTGATATCATAGTGATATTCCACAATAGGGGAAATGGTGAATACCAATGAAATAGAAAAATCAAGAGAGGTTGCCACATAAAGCAAGAATAATTCATTGATCCTATGATATTGGTGATTGAAGCAGGGAAGAAGCCAACTTTGGTTCACATGGAGTTGTTGAATCATAAGCTAACTCGGGTAATCATAGATGGAGGATCAACCATTAATGTCATACTTGAAAAAACATGAAGGGATATTGGGGCACCATTTTTACGGTCCTCAAATTTTTGGTTGTATGGATCAAATCAGTACAAGATAGAAACTAAAGGGGCACTAACAAACTAAAAAATAAGATATCATATCAAGACTTTATCTTGAATTTTGTGATAATCACGAAGGCAAAAGCCTACTTATGATGTATTGTTGGGACGTGGGTATATGAGGATGGCAAAAGTGAGCCATAATTAGGAGAAGGAATATCTTACATTTAAGAAGGGCCAACATAAGTACATGATAAATCTAAATAATCAATCAGTAAGTCAATAGATTGCAACTATGAACAAATCAAGAAGCTTGTCATTAGATAATGAAATAGGATACGAGTCTAATGAAGGAGTGTCACAGCTCAAAAACTGTATGGAAGATGAAGAAGATGATGAAAAAGGACTTATCCATTGGCAAATGGAATATTATAAAGTGTTCACACCATAATGGTTTTGCATCCACATAGAAGAGGAAGATTTGGTTGAAGAAAAGGAGCCAAAATTTGGCCAAAGAAGTCAAAGAATATTTGTGATAAATAAGTACAAAGAAAGAGAGAAGTGGATATTCCCTAAGAACTTCATAGAGTACACAATAGGTTATGAAATCATTGAAGATAAACCAACCCACTTGATTGATGTACTTAAAGCAATAGAAGAACCAAATACGATAAAGTATGAAGGACCAAGGATGGTGTAGATGAACCTTGGCAAATATGGGGAAGCAAAGATGATACAATGTGGAGATGATTGGGACCTTGTACTAAAAGTAGCAACTTTCAAAATTTTCATGAAGTACAAGGATGTGTTTGCATGGACCTATAAGGATCTGAAGGGAATACCACTAGAGTTGTGTGTACATTGGATACCTTTGATTGAAGGTGTGCAACCAGTGAGGAGATGACCATATAGAATGAATCCAAAATATGCATCTCTAGTGAATGCTAAAATCAAGAAGATGTTGGAAGCAGGCATTATTTTCAAAGTTACAATGAGTGAATGGGTGTCACCAATAGTGATCACCTTGAAGAAAGAAGCCAACAAAATATGGATCTGTGTAGATTTTCAAATCCGAAACACCGTAACTATAAATAATTCCTTCTCAAGATCTATTCATTTTTTTATGGGTTCTCAAGATATAACCATATCAGTATTGTAAAGGAGGATAAGTTGAAGACTACTTTTGTAGTAAATAATGGCATATATGCATATAATTGAATGTTATTTGGTTTATGCAACACACCCACTACCTTTCAAAAAATCATTATATACATATTTATTCAAATATCCATGGAAACTTCAAATATTTCCTTGATGATGGGTCTTTGTATGGCAAAAAAACTAAACATTTGCAGGTGTTATAAGAATGTATGGGCTTGTGCCAAAATACCCAAATAGCAATGAACTTTGGAAAATAGGTATTGATGGTTCCTTATGGCAAGTTGTTATAGCACATTGTTTGTAAGGAAGGACTAAAGCATATCCTAGATAAGATATAAGTCATATTGTTGATGGAGGAACCATACAACGTAAGTTCCATTAAGACCTTCTTAGGAACAATGGGATACTATAGAAGGTTTATAAGGAATTATGCACAAACCACTTATCCATTGGATGCCCTTATATGCAAGAGTGTTCCTTTCAAATTGATAAAGGAACGTTAGAAGAACTTTTAAGGACTAAATGCAAGGTGTGAGCGTACCCATTTTGGTATTTCTAAATTGGGAAAATAAATTTCACATCCATAATAATGCATTAAATTTTTCTATTGGATGTGCCTTGGCCCAAGAGGGTAAGTTGGGGTTGGAATAGCTCGTCAATTTTGCAAGTCATTTTTTTTCAAGGGCAAAAACAAATTGCAACACTGCAAAATGAGAAGCATTAGGGATGGTATATTTAGTAAAAAAATTTAGACACTCTATTATCCAACCCATTCAGTTTCTATGTAGGCCATCATACATTGGTGTATCTAATAAAAAAACTATTGATACATGGATGAGTGAGTAGGTGGATCATCACATTGTAAGAATTTGTGTTTTGAGTGGTAGTAAGACTAGGGAAGAAACATGTGATAGTAGATCAAATCTCAAGGATTCTATTAGGAGAACCTACACAAGGAGTACCATACAAATATCCTAATGCACAAAAATTTATGATTAGTGTAGTACTAGCTTGGTACAAACAAATTGGAGAATATATTTCAATAGGGGAGATGCCAAAGGAAATGTTGATAGCTGAAAATATAAGATTATTGTAAAAAATATATTATTTTCACTTATTGTGGGCTTGTAAAAAATGGGAGTTGACCAAATCTTGAGAAGATGTGTTATGGAGGAGGAAGTACAAGTAACGTTGAAAGAAGCACATGAAGGATTAGCAAGACATATGGGACTAGATGCAATAGAAAGAAAAGTGTTATTATCTAGATTATGATGGCCTACCCTTTATCACAATGCCAAAGAGTATGTTAAGATGTGTGATACATGCTAGAGAATGGGGAAGCTATAAAAGAGAGACTTCATGCCATTATACCCTTCTAAACCAAAAGAACTTTCTGAGATATGGGGTTTGAACTTTGTGGGACCCTTCAGAACAAAAAAGAAGAGGAGGTGCCAATACATCATGGTGGCTACTTAATACTTGAAAAAATGGGTGGAAGTGAGAACCCTACCATATAACTTTATAAGGAGCATGTATTATTTCTTGTAGGAATAAGTTATTAAAAGTTTTGGGATCCCCCTACAATTGACAAGTGATAGGGGAGGATATTTTGTCAATGAGATTATTCAGAACTTGTCCATTGAGTTTAGGATCATTTATTCTTTGTCCAACCCATATTATCCTAGAGCCAATGGATAGGCTAAGGTAATGAATAAGGTCTTGGTATCTATAATGTACAAAATGTACAAAGTGGAAGGAACCAATTGGGAATAAATATTGGTAATAGTCCTATGGCCATATAGGACAACCTTCAAGCCAACAGCAAACCACACACCCTTCTAGTTAAAGTATGGATAGGAGGTTATAGTGTCGGTTGAATTCTTCATACCTAGTCTAAGGGTAGCAATGGAGAATCATTTTAGTGATGAAGAGAGCCTAGACAAGAGGCTCATGGCACTGGTATAATTGTAATTAAAGTGGGTATTGGAATAATAGGCAACAAATATTGCCTAATGTCAAAGGAAATTAGGGCACAATAAACACCTAAGAAAAATAAATTTGAAGACAAGTGACTTAGTGGTTAATTTTTCCAAGCAAGTTGAAGACCTTATAGCTTTTTCCCTTCCAGGTAGAAGAAATATTGAGTAATGGGGTTGTTAAACTAAGGAAGGTGGATGGGATATTTTACCCCAAAATAGTAAATGATTTTAAGTTGAAGATGTATAAGATGAAGACACACACAAACATGATAAACTTAGAATAATTGTAAGGAGAAACTTTGGGAAGATCAATAGAAGCACCACAATAAGGAATAAGATTCTATGAATAAGAAGAACCTAGTGGAACTACCAATCCAAGTGTAGCTCATGAGGATGAGCAAATGAACTTAGAATAGTTATTCGAGATAGGGAGAGAACTTGTGATTGAACAAAGGGAGTTGGAACCTAGACCAACAAAACAAAAAATGCTAGAGTTTCATGTGAGATTCTTAGATAAGGGGGAAGAAATGAGACTAAACTCTAACCAATGTAGCATTGCAAGGAAGAGAGTTAGGCATGAGGGAATCTGAGGAGCAGACTCAAAACATAGAAAATAGAGATAAACCGCACAAAACAACATAATCTATAGTTCTACAATAAATGATAAGTGAAACATAGTAATTATAAGAGGATTATGAAACTATGTGAATGTATAATACAACATACGAGAACAAGTGATTCAAGAATTATAAGAGACAATGTAGTGAATGAATAAATGGAAATAAGTAAGATAAGTAGAGTTAGATGAATTCAAACAAGGTATAGTAAGATAAAGGAAAATAGATGAGTTAAGGAGAAATGTTAATAGAAATTAAGGATCATATTTAGAAATTAGCCTTTTCTTCTTAATTTCAAGTAGCTCGCCTTAGGACACATTAAGAATTTTATTGAATATTAGTAGTACTACTAGTTCAAGTTCCCCATCGAGAAGAAGATCGAGGAATAGAAACCTATATCAACCAATTCCTCAAAATAAAGAATAAGAGGAAGTGTTTGAATAATAGGAGAGGATTGAGGAAAGACCATGGAAAAACTAGGAATAAAATATCAGCTAAGCAAAGAACAAGTTGTTAAAATATTATGGAGAGATATTTTAAAAGTATCAACACAACTAGGGAGTCTAGACTAAAAATTCAATTAGTCATGAAAATATTCTTGATCAAAGAGAAAATAATAATCCACATCCAAGTCCTGATCCTATAAGAAGGAGATAGAAAGACAAAATTCAAATCCAAAGAGTAGGTGTAAGATTCCTTGAAATGGTTTGAGAGGATGCAAATAATGAACTAGTAATCCCTCAAGAAGAGGAGGAAGAAAGAATAGGGAATAGTTCAAGTAGCAATAATGATCTAGTAAAAATACAATAAGGTTGGCCTAAGGTACAAGAGTACTAAATTACAACCAAACAATTGATAAGGTAGAGGAGAGAAGTTAAAAGGCTACAAAGATGAGTGTAAGAAACGTCTAGATAGCCTATGCACACAACAGGTGAAGGAAATGACTCAAGCACTAACTTTGATTTCTCAATTCAATATAGGGGAGAATTAGAATATTTTGAACCATAAAGGTAGTTTAAGAATGCAATATGGTAGAGAAGGTTGAGGACCTTAAGGAAACTATCACTAGGAACTCAAAACAAATAAATACAATTGAAAAGAGCAAAATTACTTGAGAGTGAGTGGAGTGGAGGTAACTTGGAAAATATGAGAAGATTGAAAGGTCTTATCGATAACCCAAGTATACCTGGCCAAGGGAGGATTTTAGTTGGTCTCCCTCCTGGTGGATCAAGGGGAATAAATTACCTTCTCGCTATTTTTAGATCATATGATTGGTAGAATAGGCCACAAGGACTATTTGTAGATCAAATGCAAAAAAACCAATATTCATGAGATCATGATGTTGGACCATTAGGGCCGCCTCATGGGACCCATGGAATTTGAAGAGGTATCCTTGAGTGGTTGAGGAATTAATTGAATCCTAGTCAACTGGGAGGAAGGCAGTCCCAAATAAGGGAGTTTCACTTGAGAATAAGGGGAAGAAATATGGAAAAGTTTTGAGGGAGACACAAATTTTGGAACATAAATCAAGTGCCACTAACAATTCTAATTTAAGTTTGGCACACCAATTTTTTGTCAGATATATTAAAGTACAGTTGAAATAATGGTAGTTGTGGAAGGGATTGGCAGTTTGTTGGCAAGACAATATTCTATCATCAAGAAGATGATAAAATTATAGGCTATTAAGAGGACAATAGAAGGACAAGTTTTAGAATGATGATAAGGAAAGTAGCCAATAAGAGAAGAATAATTTATGGATTTTAAAGCCTTAATACTACTACAAATATCATTGATTATGTATTACAAGATCAAATATATATAGCCACAATATATTAAGGTCAAGATAATAATAAGAGTAGAATAATATGAGCAAATTAATATGTAAAATAAGGCTTATAATATATCAAATAAAATTCAATAATATGCAATAATATGAATGTAAATAGCCTTAATAATTCATGCAATATGCATGAAAAACAAATTACAATATTAATTGCTCAAAATGTATACAATATTTATCACTCTTTCCCTTACAAGATATATGAATTGTAGTTGATGATGATTGTTTTTTCTCTTCTATGGAGCACTATCTCCATAATATATTCATAGTAGTGTGACTCTTTGGATACTTGACTATTCCTTTCCATATGCCAAGTCTCATGACTCTTGGCTTATCTACTTACCACTTGCATACTTTATGAACACTTGACACTATAACATATGCACACCTATACATGACTCTTACACTTCTATAACTTGCACACTCTAATATAATAAACTTGTGCACATATTTACATTACATATTTGTTCTAATACATACAAGACACTTGTGCACATAGACTCAACTTACGCTTGCACAAAACTCACATGACACTTGTGCATTCTCTGCATATTACAACTTTGCATGACACTTGTGCATTTTCTGCACATAGAGGAACTATAACTCACATACTAAACTATACAAATATACCATGAAGGTACCATAGAGGTACATTAGCATATGTCAAATAATGTAATATACTCCAACACCCCCATGTATTACATTATTTGGTTATTGAAGACTTTAGTATTCAATTATGGTCTTCATCTTCATCCTCAATCTTCAAGTGACCTTGCAATGTTCATGAACCTCTTCTTGAAATATGTTAGGATCATCTTCTTGCTTGACTTTGAGTACTGGCTTTGACATTGCTACTATTTTCTTCTAAATCTGTTGTTGAAGTTCATACCTTTCTTTTACCCATATCTAAATTTTGAAATATATTTCCGAGGAAATCCATTAAGAGCTTTTCTTGTCATTATGTATATCCATTCAAAAAATTAATTTTCTTTATACCAAAATGTATTCAAGAATGATTGGTACCTTCACAAATTTTACAACAATGAATATTTCAACATATTTCTATATTGTGTCCATGTTTGCCACAATGTTCATATTTGTTTTCTGAATGTTTGAAGTCTTTATTACAATGTTCTTTGTCACACACGTTGTTTGCACACTCTTTATCTTCATGAACTATGTTCAAATTCTTTGAGTCACATGCAACATTTATTCTTGGATCAAGTTCTTCTATCTTTGTTATGAATTCCAAGTTAGAAGTATCATAGCTTGCATCATAATTTTCTTTTATATTTTGCTTAAGATCACTAGTATCACAACATGCATTTGTATCATAGGCCTTAAATCATTTGTATCATAACAAACATATTTCATCATTGGTTTGTTCCCTAATTATTCAACCTTTTTCTTGCTTTTTTATCTTGGAAACACTTAGGATGTTATTCCCTTCTATATTATTTTCTATAGAATAACAAGTACAGTAATGAAATTTTCATAACAACCATTAGCATCATTAAGAATACTTTGCATGTATTGTTAAAGTATTAAAAATTTTCCCTTTTTTTCTTCTTCAAGAATAGATTGTAAATATTCCATCACTTCGTTTGACACATATTTTTCATCTTCAATAACTTCTTGAGAGAAAACTTGTAAAATATTTTTGAACATCTTTATTTTGTTGAGGGTGATGTTAAAAGTCACCCATATTTTTTAAATTAGTGTCATTTTTTAAGATGTTATTTTTATCTAGAATTAGCTAATGAGTAAATCTATATCATATTAGATAGTTAGATTGAGTTAAAGTCAAGTTCTAGATTTATTCCTAGAAAATAGGGCCAACAAGGAGTTAATTTCTAGGCAAGTTATCTTCATGAAAAGGGCACCTCAAATCAAGGCTAGTTAAGTGAGTTGTAACTGAAATAAATAATATGAAAAAATATCTCAATTTTGGTGCTTTATTTTATTCCAATTAAGAATTTTAGTTAACTAGAAAACACCATGCAAGGTGGCCATGACAAAAGCTAGTTTTTAGAAACTTGAGTTGTTTTAGCTTTTTTGATTGATCAAGGTTGATTGATAATTGTATACATTATAATTGGACTCATTTTGAATATAGAAGAATAAAAAAAATCTAGAGCACAAATTGGGTGTACTATTGTGGAGCCATTTTAAAAAAAAATTGTGTGCTTTTTTCAATTCTAGATCCAATTTCCTAGTTTGGACCAGCAACATAGTTTGCTAATATTGGAGCTTTTTGTTAAGGATATTTCATAATTTGATGTTTAAAATTGGTTTAGATTAATCACTAAACACTACTAAACCATTTTTGGGTGATATCCATGCTCCATTAATTTTTAATTTGTCTTAGATCAGAATTGCTTTATTGTTGTTTTTTTTATTTCTCCACATTAAGAACTTTCATTTGGTATCATAGCAGAGTTTTGTGTGTGACTTCAGTATTTACAAGTGAAGCTACAACAAGATACGGTGAATATTTTGATTCCCAAAATCCCTTACAAGAGTTTGGATCAAAAATTCTTGTGGCTATTTGATTTCTATCATGGCAACAAATAGTACATCCTTAAATATACCTACATTAAATAGAGATAAATTTGAGTACTAGAGAGATCAATTGAGGAGAATATTTATATGGAAGGGAGATTGGAAAAGTATAGTTCAACCTACCAAAAGGCTTTGTATTGGGATCTTGCTCAATTGTATGTTGTATAGTGTCTTTATTGTGTTAGAATATTTTAATGTGCACTTTACCTTTTGTCTCATGTGCACTTTATCTTTTTGTCTTATGTGCACTTTATCCATTGTCTCATGCATATTTTGTCTTATGCATGTCACATGGATTGATCCATGTGAGGTTATGGAGATCATGACACTTGTCATAATCTCACTCAAGCATGTTACCTATATATATATATTGACTATTCATCAATAAAGTGTGACCTTCCATTGTGGTCCAACATTTGGTATCAAAGCAGGATTTTCCTACCCTGTAGTCTTGGGGGATCCTTAAGGTTGAGGAGTTTGTTTTCAGCATTAAAAGTTTTTTTTCTACCATTAAAATTATGGTATGTAGAGTCAGGGAGTATGCTCTCTGTTATACAATGGATCAAAAACCAAAAGCTCCTCCCTCGTATGGTTTACTTGAGTTATCCACAAATATGGCTGTGAGTGATCCATGAGCTACTTGTTGAGTGGACATAGCTATAGTAGCCATCTGTAACATGTTACCATTTCATAATTGTTGGCACTCTGCATAGATCATGCAAGGAAATTTTTACTGTGCATCTAAATTTTTGTTTATTTTTCTATTACCATTGCACGCTAGCATTTTAAATTCTATCCTGGTACTCCATTTGAAGTTGTTGAAGTTGAAGGAATATTCGAGCTATCATGATCACCCTGTAAAGGACCTAGTGGATAACGAAGTGAAGGCCGAAGGAAAAAAATTGTGGTAACCAGTTTGTGAGGTGCAATCGTGCAACCCCTAGCGTGCGCAGATGTTTGCATGGCACACCACTTTACGTGTAGTCATAATATGCACCGTCATATTTATGGGTTGCACATTGCACATTGCTCAGTGTTGACAACATTGTTGTTGTTCTATGTTTTGTAAGAACATTAAAAAAAAAAATTGAGAGTTTCTTCAGCCTTCAAAGGAAAAAAAATATATAGACGCAGTCCATACCCCCCAATGCAATGTAAATCCTTGCCTAGTATTTTTTGAAGATGATGGGTTATGCACTATTGTGCCCAACCACTACTATGCACAACCAGATTCAGCCCTGATAGATATTCGAATATGATGCACTCTGGAATTCACATATCAACGGTTTGAATCCAATTGATTACTACATTTAGCTGACGAGTGGTGATCAACTCTGTGCACATTGACCTGGCCAAGATGATCTCCGCAATTTACATCATTCTCCCCTTCTCCCTCTTTGCATGAGCTATTTTTTTCAACCCAGATCTACACCGTCAATCCATCACTCTGTTGCATATTTTGTCCTGCCTGTGTGAGGTTTTCGGTGTACATGATAGTTTCCAAAAGAGCCAAAAATAATCACAAACCATGTCTATAATTTCTAAAAATATTTTGGCATTGTAATTTCTATGGTTTTAAACCTATTGACCTTTTGTTTTTCTATCCCAACATCGCCTCGTTGAGCAACACAAACTATTTTGCTAGGCTTGTTGCGAGGATTTTTTGTTTAATTTTTTTTAATGCAGGCATGTTATCCCACATTTATAGTGGGTCGACTCTCATAGGCGCTTATTAGCACAAAGGTACACTAAAGTAAATAACCACTAGGTGGTCAAGGCTTACACACCACACCACCACTGAAAGTGTCTGCATGGCAGGGCCCTCACGATCCATGAAGTGCAAAACTATCGATGCATCAGATATTTCAAAAAAAATTCACTTTATGAATATTCAAAATTTTCTCACCCCTAGAAATTTTAAAATCAAATTTGTCGTCAAAATTTCAAACAGTTTACCGCCAAGACTTTGAAATTCAAAATTGTAAAGGGCAATCTACCCAAATGTTTTACCTCCAAGAGTTTTATTGTTTTCTTCACAAATCAAGGCTCACTTTGTATTTTACTATAGCCTTATATATAGTTGTTGGAAATATTTTTTCGAGGTGAACACATTGGTGGGGTTATTTTTAACTTTTGTGATCATTTGCTATGCAAAATTGTGGCTCAAAGTTGACCTTGTAAAATAGAGTGCATTTTTTGTTGCATCCGACACTCTTGGATAGAACATTTGGCAAACTTGAGAGGAGCTCATTTTTATGTTATTGGGGGATTGTTAGGCCAATTTTTCATTATATTTGATCAATTTGGAGGCACTTAACTCATTGGAGGTTTGAAATTGTACCACATTTGGAGGCATCATTGGAGGCTATCTTTTAGCCATCTCCTTAATACAATCATCATCAAAGGGGTGATTTAGGGCCCCTTGTCCCTTGCTTGTGGAGTTCTTTATTGTGGCATTATCTTGGCCACATTGTGTTTGGTGCTTGCCTCTCCTCACTTGTGCTTATTTTTTAAGTTCAATGCTTGCTATACCCTCGCATATCTTTGGGGTTTATTTCAAATTGTGATCAAGTATAGTTTTTCTTGTATATACACACTTGAATTTTGACACATAAGTTGTGCAACATCTACAAGCAAGCAAGCACACAAGCACCCTTGTAACAACACCTAAGCACTTGAATCTTTGGCACATCCATTGTGAATATTATTCTCAAGCAAACAAGAAAGAAAATCATTGTAATAAGCAAAAGTTCACCCCACTTCATCTCCACTTCTCACTCTTCTTGGTTGTGATAGGTCACATGTGTTCAAGTATTCCTCCCACTGTTGGAAACACTTATTGATTCAGAGTGGAAGAACTAGGTGAATTTTCTACACCTTGTGGATATTAAGTGGTGTACCCTAGATTCTTTTGAGGACCTTTCTTAGCATGTGTGTTCCTCATTACTTCCTTGATTCCTCCTCTCTTACTCATTTTCTAATAATGACATCTAAAAATATACTAAGTGGTATCACACAAAGCTTAAGGGAACTAACACAATTGAAAATTGGAAATTTAAAATGGATTTCATATTAATGATGCATGGTATGTGGGACTATGTTAGAGATAGAGTAGAAAATGAAGTAGCATTAACTCCTTCTACAAATGCTACAACTAAGGCATTATTTGAAAAGAACTCTAACATAGCACTAAGCTTAATCAAAATCTCTACTAGGATTCAATGTAGAGAATATGTAAGAGTTGCTACTACACCAAAAGAAGCTTGGGATGCACTAAACAGGCTATTTGATAGGCCTATTGAAGATAAAACTTTGTATTTAAAACATAAATTGCACTATATTTATACGAAAGACTCACTTATTGATTACCTTATGGAAGTGAAGTCTATTAGGAATGATTTCTTAGTTGTTGTTTTAACTCTTACTAATAATGAGTTAGTTCCAATCATGTTGAGAGGCCTCCCTTCCAAATTTCATGCCTATGCTACCATGTTAAATCTAAGTGGAAAAATAATGAATGCATCACTTGAGGAGATTGAAGTTCTCCTTAAGCAACATGAGCAAACCCTTATAAAATATGAAGAGATTGATTCCACATCAACAGCCTTTGCCACCAAGGCATCTCTACAGCATAGACCCAACAAGGGTCCACATCAAAAATATCAAAATCAGAGAGGGAGATAAAGATATCATCAACCTCGTCAGCAACAACCTCATCAACAACAACCACATCAGTAGCCACATTAGTAACCAAGATGGGAAACAAGACCTTCCTAAGGAAATCAATCTAATAGAAGACCTCAAAATCATAGGCCTCCACAACAACCAAATCATACCAATAACCAACAAGGGTGTGATTATTGTGGAAAATCCAATCATAATGTCACTAATTGTTATCAAAGACAAAGAGATAAAAGGGGTCAACAATATCATAACCTCAATGCATTGTATGTAGCAAATCAGATCAATGTTGAAGATAAAAATTGTTGGTATATTGGCTCAAGGGTAGCCAAACACATGACAGGAAGAAAGGATTGGTTGACCAAGATTCAACCTACCCATAACCAATACATTACTTTTGGAAATGAATGTTCTCTTCCCATTGAATGTGTAGAAGAAGCACCACTTGCTTTACACAATGGGAAGAATATTCCTGCTACAGATGTATTGTATGTACCTAGCCTCAAGAGGAGTCTCCTTTCTATTGGGCAACTTACAGATAAGGGTTATACTATATTTTTTGATAAAGACAAGTGCTATATTAAGGAACCAAATGGCTATGTCAAAGCCATGGGTGTCAAGAAGGATGGTGTCTACTATCTTGTTACCCAATCTGTAACCAAACACTCTTTGCATACAAATACTAATTTTTCTTTGGAGTATATGTGGCATGAAAGAATGAATCACTTGAATTTTCATAATCTTCAAATAATAGTAAGAAAAGGTTTGGTAAAATGACTCCTTCACCTTAAGGAGTCTAAATGCTTTTGTGAGCCATGTTTTATTGCCAAAAACCATAGACAACCTTTTGAATCATGAAAATCTTGGAGACCTAACAAACCATTACAGTTGGTACAATTATACATTTGTGGATCAATGTCTATTAAATCTTATACATGCACTAGATATTACATCACCTTCTTTGATGATTACAACAAAAAAGTCTGGATCTATCTCATTCAGTACAAATGGCAAGCCCTTGATACATTCAAAGACTTATTGGCACTTGTAGAAAGAGAAAATGGCTATCAAACCAAAATATTAAGGTCATATAATGGTGGAGAATATATTTCCAAATACTTTTTAGATTTTGTAAGCATCATGGCATAAGGAGGTATTTCACAACTCCTTATACACCTCAACAAAATGTAGTAACTGTAAGGATGAATCAAACCATCACAAATATGGCCAAATCTATGCTACTTGTTGCTAAGTTACCAAACACATTGTAAATATTATTCTCAAGAAAACAAGCAAGCAAATCATTGTAATAAGAAAACAAGCAAGAAAATAATTGTAATAAACAAACAAGCAAGCAAATCATGTAGTTGTGGACGACCCACCTCTCCATTTTTAAGGATAGATAGAACGAAGATTACCTATTTTTTCTAGCCCCTAATACAAGACTCCCTTAAGCTAAATTTAGCTCTAGATGGGCTTTACCTTGATTTTCTATTGATTTAAGTGAAGCTTAGAGTAAATCAATCTACCCAAGAATGAGCATGGCATCATACATAATGGATTTTGAATGTGTTCTCTTCAATTCTTCAACAATATTTAAGGTGAGGATCTCATATTGCCTTTCTTTGTCCCTTTGAAATTGCTCATACTTTCTTCAATATTCATGAGTGGCTTTGTTTCACCAGCTCTTGGTCAAGGAAGGATATCTCATCTTGTCTATGGCTTCTTCTTGTGTCTCAACCCTCTTTAACTGAGTTTCAATCCATTTAACCTCCATATTTTGCTACTGGTATGGCTTATAGATAGAGTCTTTTTTAGGGTCTTCCTTCTTTATCTCCCTTTTATCTTTAACATCCATAGGTACTTTCAAAGGGTTCAGCTCCTCAGAGTCCATCATATAGTTATGACCAAATTCTTTGATCATATTGATATGTCCCTTATGGGCCCTCTCTGCTTTCTCAACTACTACTTTTTGTATATAATACTGGTGCATCATACAAGTACTTTCCCCATGAGTATGATTGCATGTGGAACACCAATAATCCAATTTAGATGCAGATGTTGAAGGTTCTCCCTCTTCATTTGTGAAAACTATGTTGGATTTCTCAAGAGGATTTCTATTATAGGCAACTTGATCCCTAGCTACATATGGGAATATTTTAGGTTGGAAAATTAATTTAGCTTCCCTCCTCTTCATTGAGGTGATCTTTTTGGTCAAATTTTTCATTGTATTTTGTATTTCTTGGATAAGAGTAGCTTGTGGATCAGGGGCTAGCAATGCAGGTACTATAAGAGGTGTTGGTAACGCTGAAAGAGTGGACATAACTAGCAGAGCTTGTACCACATGAGGACTAGACCATAGAGGGAATTTTATAGGGGGTGTGATAATATGATAAGTGGTGTTGGTAGTAAATTATTGTGGTTGATTTTGGAGGAACTCAGGGAATATGGGCATTATAGGCATGGGAGGCAATCTGCCTATAGCAATAAGATCCCTCTCTACTTTTATAGCCTCTTAGAATATTTGGGGGAAGGTCTAGAAATTTTATTGTATTATTGACACCCAAATATAAGCTAAAAACTCTCAAATAATCATATACGACTTGCTCATTAGTCGACTGAAGGTCTTTATGCACTCTCTTTTAGGTGTCGCTGAATATGATGTTGAAATACACTATTTCTTCTTGTGGGTGTCTTTGTATTACTGTGAACTAGGTGATCAAGGAAAAAGGATTTGTGTGTTCATTTAATTCTTCTATTATCTTTCCAGCCACATTAGCCCAAGAAGCAATAGTCCCATTGGATAGAATTCTGCACCAATATAGCATTTTTCCTTTTAGAGAAATAACAAACAATCCGATCATCACATCTTCATCCCGAATGTTATGAACAACAACCAATGAACTAACATCCTGAAAGTGTTCGTATGTGGTCTTCCCAGTGCCATAATATGTTGGTAAAGCTTTCAAAGTAGCCTAGGGAATTGGATTGTGATTTATAATATTGAGGGGGTCTATATTATTCCAATGGGGAAAGTTTTGGTTTTGATTTTAGACCATCATTGTTTGGGGAATAATAGGAACTTCAAGCATGAGGTTGATATTATCTTAATCTTCTATAAGAGATAAATATGGGGTTGATACGAAGTATGGAATAGGATGTATCCTAAAATTGCCTAGCAGCAACTTTAGGACTTCTATGGGTTCCTCTGATCTTCTGGCTACTTGTCTTGTGATCATGAAAATGAGACAGGGTAACGCTTCTATGGACTTCTATGTTTCTTCTTCTATGGAGTCACTAGGTTATTAAGCTCACTACAGGTAAAGTAGACTATCATCAAAACTCTGATTCATCCAACATGTAGGACTGATGGTCTGAAATCTAAAATCTGTTGATCTAAAATCAATCTATGGAAAGGTTTGTGCACCCACAAACCTTGACCAATATTGAATAGCCTCAAAAATTTGAGGTTTTGGGATCAATATCTAGAGGAGTTTGGTCCCTTGTAAATCCTAACTAACTATTTTTAAAATATATGGGGGAAATGGTGCTAGAAGAAATAAATAAATCTGAAGCTAGAACTTATAAGGGTACAGATTTAGCCACATTAAAAAACATGCATTGTTAAACTTAAACCATTGCAAGAAACATTTATAAATTATTCAATATTATTCTAAGTCAATATTAATCACATCTATTTGAAATCAAATTCTATAACTAGAGAATGAAGCACACAAAATATAGATTGTAGAATTAAAGCTAACTCATTCAACTAGTTTTAACAAAAATAAACAACCAAATATTCATGCATACATGAGACAGTTTGGAGGTCAAATAATGATCCACTTGTATTTCTTGAATAGCAAAAGCTTTACATATGAATTGTAATAGCTAAAGAGCCGACCATTTGAATGCCTTACATTCTAACATATATAGCTTCTTACAATGAATTTTGTTACAAGTGATCATGATGTTTAGTTAGAGAATGTGGTTGTGTCATGGGAGTGGCCTATAACATCCTATAACTTTAGTCGAACACTCGAGCCACTTAGGAGAGGGCCTTTTTTATTACATATGATCTCCTTATCCTTTTGACACATTTGGTAGTTCTAGTATTTTGTGATATACATACATATGCCTAGAAGTAGTGGGTTGTTATAGTCACTCGTGTAGCCTTTATTTTATTATCATCCACTCTTAATATTCCAAATGATTTCCACTACCTATAAAAGGAATGCTAGATCGAACCTGTCAGCTTGGTGCTGCATTCAATTCACCATTGCTCTTTTCTTGGTGAACTATGCATGCTTTGGTAGAAAAACAAAATTTTTGTAGTGATAGGTTTTTAGATCCACTACTAGACCTTGATTCTTCTCTTTCAATACAATGGGTTTTCGAGGTTTGTACAGATCTTGGTTGTTTCTATTTTTTCACTAGGTATCACTTCTCTCCTGCTTGTGATGGGCTTTTGGGGCACTCTCGAAATCTGACATCGACCCATTTTTCTACCAAGTTTGACTGATTCACATCCATGTAAACCCCCCAACTTGTTAGTCAAAAAACTCTACTTTCCTTCGTGACGGGGTTGGGATCCATTCAAGATCCACTAGCTTCCCATTTTCCTATCTAGGATTTTGTCGTGATGGACTTTTGGTGTCCGTCCAAGGTTTTATTGCTTCCCATTACTTCGCCAGGTCCAGTACTTAGCCAATTTTTGGGTTCTATCTCAACAGGTTTTTTGGACCTGTAGGGAACTTGATAGCTTTCTACTTTTCCATCAAGCTCTTACTTTTGTGTTTCCTTGTGATAAATTTTTGGGACCCTCTCAGAGTCTTATGGCCTCCCATTTCTTCACTCGATTCAACACTTAGTCACTTTTTGTGGTTCTTCATGGTGGGTTTTTGGGAGCCATTCATAGAGTGGTAGCGATCTGCTTTTCTACCAGACACTCCTTTCCTCTTACCTTTGTGGTGGAGTTTTGGGACTTTTTTGGAGCCTATAAGGCTTCCATTTTTTTGTCAGTATTAATCCCTTGGCTACCCTTTGCATCCTTCCATGGTAGATTTCTAGGATTCATCCCAAGCTTTTGACAAGCCCATTTCTTTTCCAGTCCCAACACTTAGCCATTTTTTGAAAGTTTCCTCCACTACTTGGATGCAAGGGACATGTGGGTGTGATAAAACTACTCACACTTCACTATAAAGGTAGAAAATTGATGGATCGCGTTGTTCCACATCAATAGGTATCAAAGGCTTGCGATGCTCAAAATAGTCAATCTTGTGAGACTAAATCAATGAAACACGTTGATCACTAAATTTTCAAGGTAGAACTATGGCTCGTGTTAAATCATGATATAGAGGAGACACCAAACTGCAAAATTTTTAAATCAAATCAACGGATTGTACTTGTTCTATAAAGGAAAAAGATGGCCCAGATTGAGCTAGAATTTAACCACACAGTCAACTACAATTGAAGAGTTTTTCAAGAAATAAATTGAATTATTTCAATGGATAAATCAATAGTCCACATTTGCCAAAGGATTGAATTAGATGGCCATGGTTTTATTTTTAAATAATTTTTCCAATCAGGTTTGAGAAATAGATGATTGAATAATTGTATGAACATTCTCAATGGCTAGACTTGAGATACAATAATGGTCAACAGGTAAATTTTTGGATAGATTCTTGGGATGGTCACAAGCGTTTGATAACTCAATTTCTCAATTGGATTTCTTGGATGGAGGAGCTTCACCAAGATAACGGGATAAAGGATGCTAATTACTATCGATACCATACTGATAATTCAGAGGTTGGTAGATATTAGATCCCTATTGAGTACTAGCCTATTCAAATCCCAGAAAGGTAAAGATAAGATATCCAATGCATCCTTCATATAAGATCTCTCTCTTGGTCCCATGAAAAAGAATTTTTTGGATGGAACAACACTACTAAGGGTGAGTATTCAATTGCTCAAGATTATTTGGCCTTATGCCATAATAATCCCAACCAATCTTCTGACATCTTTTCTCAGTTGTGGGCTCAAAATTTTTGGCCTAAGGTGAGGTTCTTTACATGGATTGTATTGCATCGCAGGGTGCTTACTGGTGAGCAACTTATGAAGCATGGTTTTCATGGCCTTTTTAAATGTGAAATGTGTGGATAGAATGTGGAAACTCTCAACCATATTTTTATTGAGTGTACTTTAGCCTCTAAGCTATGGAGAGAATGGCCACTTTACTTGGCTTACAGTTTTCCAATTTTTTACTTTTGAACAACTTTGGAGGAATTGGCCTAAATAAGAGGGTGTTGATCATTTTATTAGGTAATTATTTTGGATGAGTTCTACCATTCTTATTTGGAATATCTGTAATGAAAGGAACAACCGAATTTTTAATAAAAATAGGAAGGATATTCACTATATTTAGAAAAATACCATTTCCAACTTAGTTAAATTAACTCCTTAATCACCCTCAAAACTCCCACCAAATATGGGATCAAGTGATGAAAATATTGAATATTAACTCTTTTAAGGACAACCAACTTAAAGGGAATGTAAGTAATTGCAATATGGATAGAACAAAGAATTGGTAACCTCCTCCTAAGGATTCTGGAAAATTCAATACTGATGGAGCCTCTAGAGGGAACCTGTTGGTCACGAATCTGCCACAGGAAAGGATTTTCTAAAAACTATGCACCCTAGACCCGGCCAACATTGAAAGGCTGGGAGAAAGAGATGTCTCCCAGACCAATCTCCAGAGAGGGCTGGTTCCCTTACTATTTCTAAGTTTGATTTCAGATTAAAGTTGCTGGAAAGGAATTATAAATATGCAAAAAGAAACAGGAAATTACGGAAAGAGATGGGAAATATAGCCGTAGGCCAAATTTGTTAGATCGGGGAAAAGAAACTCAGCAAGATGGACCTTCAAGTGTATGAACAACATATAATAATAGAAAACAACATAATTCATCTACGACCTTGCGCAAACTACCTCCAAATTGCATTCCAAAACTTACTTCCTTACAAGCAGTATTTAAATTCAAATGCAAAATTTAAATCTAACAGCAGATCAGAAAGACAAGCATAACTTAGAAATACATGGAATAGAAGGAAATTACACAGAAAGACGTTTTAAAATCAGAGGCCAAATCTCTTTCATTCATGCAAGACAACTTGAAAGCTTTCACGCAATCTGTCTCTCAAACTCCCGACCCTTGTTCTTGAGATTTACATTGATTTATATAGAAGTCTTGCTTCTTTGCAGCATTAAAAATATGAAACGGACCTCCTCGAGATCTACAAATTATGCAACGAAAACAAGGAAATGATATCCTTAAACAGCCTCGGAGAAACCAGAAATTAAATGCCATAAGGAATTGGCGGTCGTCTTCATTAAATTGTTGTTCTTGAAAATATGCTTGAAACCGTTAGAAAAATCGTGAACAACAGCTTCGAATAATGGAAATCTTCAATTCTGGTAGCTTGGGCACGTTCTTCTACCTTGACCGCATCGGAAAGCAGCAACACATTTAATTCTGGAGTGCTTTTAATCATCGAAAATCGCAAAACCTTATCGGACCGTTTGAACTGCTTTCTGGCGCGAAACTGTAACAGGTCGCGAAAACGCGACATGTCGCGAAATCGTGACATATCTCTGCTCCGTACACTTCTCTTACTTTCGGACCGCAAAAATCAACCATGTCACGAAATCGCGACGTATTCGGCTTCTTTGTCTCCTTCGCAACCTTGAACCGCGAAAATGTGACGCTGCGCGATTTCGCGACGTCCATACAATTATGCTCTTTCTCTGCCCTGTTGCCGCGAAAATGTGACAATGCACGATTTCGTGACGTTCTTCATATTTTGTTCTCTTCGCTGCTTCAAATCATGAAAACGCGACACTCTTGCCTCTGTGTTTCTTCAACTTCCACCATGTCGCGATTTCGCTACAAGTTCTGTTTCCTTGGACCTTGCTGTTCGTCAACCGCAAAAATGTGACACTGCGCGATTTTGCTACAATTCTCTACACTTAGTATTTCTTCAACAATGTGTCATGAAATCGCTACGTCAACTTCTTTTTTGCTCGGCTCCATCCTACAAATGTCATGAAATCATGACCATTTTATGTCTTAAGCCTTTCTGTCCACCCACGCCGCGAAAATGCGATGCGTCGCGATTTCGCGACGTCTTTTGCCTTATGTGCCTTGCTTGAGTTATGTCATGATTTCGCTACAACTTTGTTGCTCTGCCCTCCGTTGACTGGTTTGACCGCGAAAATCCAACGCGTCGCGATATCGCGACGGTTTTACCCCCCTGCTGCCGTTGACTGCGCTGACCGCGATTTTTTGACACGTCGTGAAATCGCGACGACTTTGCGTTTGTTTTCTCTCTCCTCATCCGACCCGCGATAACGCGACATGTCGCGATATCGCGACGGTTTTTAACTTTGGCTCTCCATGCTGTTTTTTGTCGCGATTTCGTGACAGCCTTCAGACTTAGCTTGTTTTTTGCATCAAAACCTGTAGAGGAGTTAGAATTTCAACAGCTTATGCATGAACAATCAATAATCAACACAATGTGGCAAAAATGCCAACATTCTTGGCGGCTCACGGGGTATACAGTTCTGCTGTATGCACGAATCCCAGGCCTGAATCCATTGGGCAACAGAGTCAAGAAAACTGAGAACAGAAAGCTGGCTGATGGGGTACATCTCGACAGACTGCTGCAACAACTCTTGCTGAATGACTGAAACTTCAAGGAATTCTGTATTTGGCTGAACTGACCATGGAATGGAAATGATGAATGATGGAATAATGGAATGGAGGGAGTGATGCGGTAGATACAGTAACAGAGTGCTTCGGTGCTACCAGCTGCTATGAAAGGGAAATGGAAGTGGATGGAATGGAAGGTGAGAATGAAAGGAGTTATGGATGAGATGGAATGGGAACCGAGATAAATGCTTAAAACAACAATGAAGTTAGAAGAAAAGGAAAAGAAGAACCGGGAATATTAGAAAAGGGGAAAAGAAACAACAACAGTGGCTTGATTACTGCAGAAGAAAAAGGAGTAGGAGAAGGAGGGAAATGAAGAGGGGAAGGGAAGAAATAGTGAGGAAGCCACTAACTGCTGGGAAAGAAGAAGAAAAAAGAAAGAAACACGTACCTGCGGGCTCGCATGCAAAAAGAGCCGAAGTGGACAAATAAAAACAATACTTTTTTTTTTTTTTTTTTTTTTTTTTTTTACTATATACAAGGTAACTCCCGAATTAGATGTGAACTTTCGGGAAAGACACGAACCCAAACACGGCTCTGTCTCCTGGATCCCAGATCCTTGACAAACGCTCAGTAGACTTCTGGTTCTTGATTAGCTCAGAATCACCAAGGGTCTGTAACTGCTGCACTCCAAGTGTCCCAGCCATCTTGAGACCTAGGCATGATCGTTCAGTCCCAGTGTTAGCACCATTTCTGTATTGTGTTCCATCAAAATAGAGCTGATCTGGCAGAGAATCTTGTTCAACTTGATCAGGTGGCAACTTGACTTCAACCTCTTCAGGCTGCATAATGGAATAACAACCAATTTTGGTCTGGATCATAGCATTGAAATTGAGCATTGAAAACTCATCCTCCAAATCTTCAGTTATCATATGAACAACATGTTCTTCTTCTATCTTCTCAATATGAAAAGTAGAAGGTTTCTGATTGTAGACCCGGACTCGTCTTCCTTTGAATGGAATCTCCAAGTGAGAATAATCCAGTGCAAGGTAACCGCCCAACTTTGCAGTAAACTCTCTAGATAAGCACATACTAAAATACGGTTCTAGATCTACCACAACTATCTCCTGGATGACTGTAATCTGGGGCATATTATGCAAAACAATCGGGACATCCTTGATTACACCCACTATTTTCATTGGAGTACCATCTAACTGCAAAACTCTGGGGCTACTTCGTGTGAATTCCATTCCCATTGCTTCACAAACTGCCTTAGGCATGACAGTTGTAGCGGCACCAGAATCGATCAGGCAATTATGTACGATCCAACCCTCTATTTGCAATGACAGATAAAATGGGGGTGGTCTACTCCTGCCATTGGCTACAGAAGTTAATGTTTGAGCCATAACCACCTGGGCTGGAGCTTTCCCCTTACTTTGTATGGTCTTCAGGGATTCTTGTAAGAGATTTACCTGTCCAGGCAACTGTAAGGTGTCATACAGACTTACCTTAGCTGGTATCCATTTAAGTTCTTCAACAATGTTGTACTCCATGGAGGTCTGTTCTTTCCCACCACTAGCAGATTCAAATGTGCTCTTATATTGTTGGGTGGCCTCCACTCGTTGTCGTTTGGTCAATGATGGATACCGCAACGTTTCTTTGGCTTGCTCCTTTGTTTCTGCTTGCGGCTGGGAAGTAGAAGCTTGTTCCTTGTCTTTTATTGGTGATGGAAGTGGATCCTTCGACAAAATAGGTGATTGTCATTGCGCTGGGGAATCATGAGCCTTTGTTGGCATTTGCTGCTTCGTTGCTTGTACAGGAGGCACTTTCAATGGCTCCATCTTAGCCGGATCTACCAACATTGGTTTCTTGCCGTGCGTGTCAGTATTGCTATATGTTCCTCCAGAGACTCCACGGAAGTAAGATCCACCTCTCGAATCATATTTACATGGCTCCCTGTAAGAACTTGCAAATAATTTTGGTGGACCATGCAAGTGGACTCATCATGTGGGTCATTACAGGAAGAACACCAATAAGATGGCTCATGTGAAACTTCAGAAGGGCCAGCCTCTTCACTTACCAGAACTGCTGAGTTCCTTTCAGGTGCTTTCTCCATAGCCTTGCTTGGAGCAGGTTGTTCTCTAGTCACCGCTAGCATAAATCTTCGTGGCTGATAGCTTCTTTTCGCCTCTCTCCATTCCATAGATGTCACCTTGTCAGTGAGAGATCTCATAGCCGACTGAATTTCTTGTAACATAACCAATTGAGGATCTGGGCTTGAGGACACAGGCGGTGCCGGTAAAGGTAATGGAAACTGTGGGGAAGATACTGCAGGAGTTGGAAGTGGAGGAACTAACCTTGGAATGCTCGGTGCAGGCAACTAGGGAACAGTTGGAGCAGGAAGCTGAGGAACTGGAATAGGTGCGATTTGAGGTGCATTGGAGCTCCATGATGGGGTAGGATACATAGATGGCATGGGCTGTGGAAGCGAACCAGAATATAAATACTTAGGCAGATCAGGTATAATAGGCATAGTTACCTTCGGAGGAAGTCTACCTATAGCAATCAGATCAGCTTTCGCCTTTAACGCTTGTTCAAACAACTCTGGAAATGTCGTCACGTTGGACTGTCGGACAGCCCAACCGATGTCCGTGTTGAATGCTCTGAGGTAATAAAATGCAGCCAACTCATCAACAGGCCGAAGACCATCAGGAATTCTCTGCCAGGTTCTTGTGAATCGAACATTAAAATCAGCTATCTCTTCTTGCGGGTGCCTCTGGATCGCGTTAAACTGATGCAACAATGAAAATGGATCAGCCTGTTCATGAAAATTCTTAACTAGCAGTTCTCCTAGCTGATCCCATGACGTAATGGTGCCTGGTTGCAACGTTCGGTACCAATACAACAATTTTCCTCTCAGGGATAACACCAATAACTTCACCATCACATCCTCATCAGTTATATCATGAATGGCTGCCAGAGAAGCTACATCATTAATATGTTCATATGCCGTCTTACCCGTACCATCATAGGTCGGCAAAACCTTCAAAGCGGCCTGAGGAACTGGATTTTGAGCCTGCAAATTCAAGGCTCCCGAACTGTTCCATGCCAAGAACTTCCTGGGTGGAGGATACTGAGCCATTGGGACTAATGGATGTGACTGAGAAGATGGAAAACTAGTAACAATACCAAGGATTTGTGTAGATATGGCAGATGATGCAAGCGATGGGGAAACCAACCTAGATTGTTCACCTCTTTTTGTGATGTCAAGTTCAAAAAACTCAACAAGATCTTCAACTTTTTTAGACTGTGATCTCGTGATCATGAAGTACAGCTTTCACTGCATCCACGTTCAGAGATTTTTGGGTACTACAGAGTCACCAAATGTTCTAACTTTACGGCATGAAGGCGAACATTAAACCTTCAATACTATGGGATCTTTCTGAGACAGAAGAAGTCTGTCCCATCGGGCGTGCCAAAAACTGTTGGTCACGAATCTGCCACAGGAAAGGATTTTCTAAAACTATGCACCCTAGACCCGACCAACATTGAAAGGCTAGGAGAAAGAGATGTCTCCCAGACCAATCTCCAGAGAGGGCTGGTTCCCTTACTATTTCTAAGTTTGATTTCAGATTAAAGTTGCTGGAAAGGAATTATAAATATGCAGAAAGAAACAGGAAATTACATGGAAAGAGATGGGAAATATAGCCGTAGGCCGAATTTGTTAGATCGGGGAAAAGAAACTCAGCAAGATGGACCTTCAAGTGTATGAACAACATATAATAACAGAAAACAGCATAATTCATCTACGACCTTGCGCAAACTACCTCCAGAATTGCATTCCAGAACTTACTTCCTTACAAGCAGTATTTAAATTCAAATGCAAAATTTAAATCTAACAGCAGATCAGAAAGACAAGCATAACTTAGAAATACATGGAATAGAAGGAAATTACACAGAAAGACGTTTGCAAAATCAGAGGCCAAATCTCTTTCATTCATGCAAGAACTTGAAAGTTTTCATGCAATCTGTCTCTCAAACTCCCGACCCTTGTTCTTGAGATTTACATTGATTTATATAGAAGTCTTGCTTCTTTGCAGCATTAAAAATATGAAACGGACCTCCTCGAGATCTACAAATTATGCAATGGAAACAAGGAAATGATATCCTTAAACAGCCTCGGAGAAACCAGAAATTAAATGCCATAAGGAGTCGGTCGTCTTCATTAAATTGTTGTTCTTGAAAATATGCTTGAAACCGTTAGAAAAATCATGAACAACAGCTTTGAATAATGGAAATCTTCAATTCTGGTAGCTTGGGCGCGTTCTTCTACCTTGACCGCATCGGAAAGCAACAACACATTTAATTCTGGAGTGCTTTTAATCATCGAAAATCGCAAAACCTTATCGGACCGTTTGAACTGCTTTCTGGCATGAAACTGTAACAGGTCGCGAAAACGCGACATGTCACGAAATCGTGACATATCTCTGCTCCGTACACTTCTCTTACTTTCGGACCGTGAAAATCAACCATGTCACGAAATCACGACGTATTCGGCTTCTTTGTCTCCTTCGCAACCTTGAACCGCGAAAATGTGACACTGCACGATTTCGTGACGTCCGTACAATTATGCTCTTTCTCTGCCCTGTTGCCGTGAAAATGTGACAATGCACGATTTCGCGACGTTCTTCATCTTTTGTTCTCTTCACTGCTTCAAATCGTGAAAACGCGACACTCTTGCCTCTGTGCTTCTTCAACTTCCACCATGTCACGATTTCGCTACAAGTTCTGTTTCCTTGGACCTTGTTGTTCGTCAACCGCGAAAATGTGACACTACGCGATTTCGCTACAATTCTCTGCACTTAGTCTTTCTTCAACAATGTGTCGTGAAATCGCTACGTCAACTTCTTTCTTGCTCAACTCCATCCCGCAAATGTCGTGAAATCACGACCGTTTTATGTCTTAAGCCTTTCTGTCCACCCACGCCGCGAAAACACGACACGTAGCGATTTTGCTACACTTTTTGCCTTATGTGCCTTCAGTTGAGTTATGTCGCGATTTCGCTACGATTTTGCTGCTTTGCCCTCCGTTGACTGGTTTGACCGCGAAAATCCAACGCGTCGCAATATCACGATGGTTTTACCTCCCTGCTACCGTTGACTGCGCTGACCACGATTTTATGACACGTCGCGAAATCGCGATGACTTGGCATTTGTTTTCTCTCTCCTCATCCGACCCGCGATAACGCGACATGTCGCGATATCGCGACGATTTTTAACTTTGGCTCTCCATGCTATTTTTTGTTGCGATTTCGTGACAGCCTTCAGACTTAGCTTGTTTTTTGCATCAAAACCTGTAGAGGAGTTAGAATTTCAATAGCTTATGCATGAACAATCAATAATCAACACAATGTGGCAAAAATGCCAACAGAACCCTAGAAAAGCTAGTGTAGGAGGAATTGGTAAAATTTTAGATGACTCCATGGTTTTTACTTTTGCTTAGAATTTGGGTATTCTATCCAATAACCTTGTTGAGGGGTATGGTATCCTCAAAGGCCTTCAAGAGGCTACTAATTTTAGATGGGAAAAGGTGCTAGTTGAGTCTGACTCTCAACTCATGATTAATATTTTGAAGACTCCTAAGAATCATAAGGTTGATTGGAGAATAAAAAAAATTATTGAGAAGATTCAGTTAATCCAAATGGGATTTTTGAAAGTTGATTACAATCATGTGATCATATAGTAGAACAAGAGTATTGTTGCTTTAGCTAATTGGAATTTGGACAAAGGTGATCTTACTTGCTACGTCCACCTTCCTAGATGGTGGGCTTCACAATTAAGGGAAGCTCTTCTTTCTATCATTTCTTTGGATGGCTCTAGTTTTGGACGTACCTAGTTTCTTCTTGCTTAATATTTGCTTCTCTTTGGTTTGGTTAGGGTATTTTAGTTCCCTAGCTCAAACTAATCTTTCTTTTGTTTCCTCTGTTGATTCTTGCCTTAAAATTCTTTTTATCTAGAAATGTCATTGTTGTGTTCAACTTTTTACTTTTTTATTTTTTTGCATAGTTTTTTGAGGTGTGTGTGTGTGTGTGTGTGTGTGTGTGTTTGTTTTGTTTTGTTTTTATGATTTTGTGTTATTTTTTGTTGTTCTTGTGTTTTTGTTGTTTTATGTTTGTTTGTGTTTGTTTTTGTTTGTTTGTGTTTTTGTTCTTTTGTTTCTGTATGTTTGTGTTAATTGGTGTTTTGTGTTTTGGTGTGTGAGTGTTTCTATGTTTTTATTTTTTTTGTTGTCTGTTGTTGGTTGTTTTTTTTGTTTTTTTTTTATTTTTAGGTTTTTTTTGTTTTTATTTTTCATGTTTTTGTTGGTTGTGTCTTTATAGCATTATATTGTTTTTGTCATGTTTGTGTTTTGTTATGTTGTTCTTGTATTTTTTTTGTGGTTCATGTTGGTTTTTTTTATCTTATTGTGTGTGTGTTTGATTGTGCTTTATATTTTCAACACACTCAAGGAGCATGTGTTTTTTAATCTTATTGTGTGTTTGTGTTTGTGTGTTATTGTTTTTTATTGTTTTATGTTTCTCCTTGAGTACGTCAAATGTGGTAGGCCAGGTGAGAGCCCTGGGCGATTTTGGCAAAAGAGATACCCCTGCCTCCTTGGGTCTTACCCGAAAGTGGCATCCCTTCTGGGATGTTTTCCACACAAAAAAAAAAGACTTGAGATACAATTTAAAAGAAGACTATTTGAGGTGCCAAACATGTCAGGCTAGACTTTTTACTACATTTAAAGGATGGAAAAATAGTCTTATTAAGTGTTGTAAGGTTATTGAAATAATACATTACTAGAAAAGAAGAACACCATAGCAAAATGCCAAAACTCAAAGACTAAAAAATATCCAAGTGTGTGGTCTTGATCCAATACAATTGTAATTCATTGGAGTATCTTGTGGTTGAGAAGTGGACAAGTGTCAAATTCAAGAGAAGATAAATCAAAACAACTATAAACCAATTGTATGTCACAATAGAGATCAATGATGTAGGTGCAGCCAAATGGAGTGATCATATGCAAACAATTATAACACAATGGACCATTGTCAAGCTATAAAAGTAGAAATAAAAACCAACGAAGATCATCAAGTTTTGCATTGTAATTTTTACCTAGAAGTATTTTCGAGTGTCCTTGCCTTGTTAGTTGTATCCCTTGTTTTTCTTGTCTTCTATTTTTGCCTCTTATTCTTCCCCATTAATTATGTAGGTCTTGCTAAGGAAGTGCCCAATTTTCTAAGATCATTTCTAGTGACTAAGGCTAGAAGCTAGGGAGCTCTTTGTTACATCATTTGAATGAAGAGTGATGGAGTTTTGTTATATTATTTGAACATAATTCCATTTGTATTGTTTGAGTGAGATCTGGTTATCCTGATCAGACTCCCATTATAAAATATTTTATATTAATACAATCCTACTTCCTCCTTTGGGTAATTTTGTGTTCAATTGTGTTTGTTGTCACATTTACATATTACATCATTTGAATGTGTGAATGGTGCTTTATTTCACTAGTGCATTTCAATTATGTTTATTACATTATTTGAATGAATGTAATTGATCCAGTTTTCTTCCCCTTTCCTTCTATCTCATTTGATTGTATAAAATCTTGCTATAATTCCCAATGGACAAGACACTGATCTACTAATAGAGGTATAATTAAGAAGTAATTATAAATTTTCGTCAAACATTTAATTTTATTTTATTACAATCTAGATGAGCATGAGGATGTATGTTGCATTATAAGCTCACCTCTAGGTTTTCCTTACCTTACTTTGTATGTCTGGAGTCTTAGGATAATTCTTTCTTGAGTTAAAGAGGTGGATCCACCAGAGTCCATAGTGATTATTAGAATTAGAAAATTATGCAGCATGACAAATCTCCAAGGATGCAAAAATTTTCTCCAATAGGATGTTGGGTTTTTTTTTACTTTTTGTAGGAAATTGGGCATGGGATGCATAGAAGGAAATAAAATGCATGAGGTTTCTTTATTTCCTTTTTATAACTTTTAGGAAAGTAAAAATGAGAAATATTGTATGGCATGGAGTGGGAAATTGGAAAATATGATATTAAAAAAAAATTGCACTGATGGAATATGAAAAAATATCATAATAAAATATCACCAACCTTAGAAATTATGTAAAATTTGATACAATGAATTATAGGAACCCTTGAGTGCATGGTTCCTGAACCATGCAAATTGTATCAAAATTTTATGGAAGCTTTGCAAGATCTCTACGACTGATTGAATAGAATAGGTTGAACCCTTGAGGTTGTGGATGTGATTTTTGCACTGTTTACTACTTAAATATCTAGTGAAGCAACTAAAATGGATGGTACATGAAGAATTTATCATAAGGCTATTTGAAAAATCAATAGCAACAACAACAATTCAAGTAATGAGCAGTTAAAAATACCCAAGCATGAAATAATTTCAATTGCCAAAATAGGCATGCAAATATCCAATCCAATCTAGAATAACATGCACATAGAAAATTCGACCAAATAAATGCCACAACAAATCCATAGTCACTCGAAGAGGTCAAATCTCATATCCACTCTAATAGGACGGTCTCGTATGTGTGAAATATGTGAATTAAATCCAAATTCTTTTATGATTCACACTAAAGAATATTTCACCCTATTTATCAATAAAATCAAACCTAAATTCTCAAAGACTAACTATTGCATCTAGGGACCTAAGCTTTTAATATTCAATAATTAAATATAGTCAACATGGCTATATTGAATCCATAACAATATTCATTTTTATAGTGACCTCTAGTACTGATTGTTGTTTGTTTTGATTTGCTTTCAAATTTTTGTGCACATTCATAAGATTCATCATATGTTGAGCATAGAATAATCTTTATTTCCTTCCTATATTTTGGTAATAATCCATTGATAAACCACCTTTTTACCATGCCATATGTTGGTTTTTATTCCATGTATTCTGTCAATTGCTTTCATTGATAGTTATAGGTTTTGATTTCTTCATCTTTCTTCTTCTTAGTGAAGAATATTTTTCGTTAAAATTTCCATGTCATATCGTAATCGTCTAAATTCTTTATTTAATTCCTCCACTAAATTATCCCATCTCTCAAAAAGTTGAATTGTTTCCTTCTTTAGATACCAGTCTATTGAAATCCCTTGTCATGTTGGTGGAAATAATTGTAACCAAGTTTTTGGGTCTATTACCCCATTTGCTTTTCAAATTGTTGTACAAGTTCCAATGTGTCATGTCGGATTTTCCTTACCTTCTCCAATGAAGGGTGAGCACTTTTGCTTTTCTGCTTTGTTTGTAATATTTTTCATTTATGAATGGTCTTCCTCTTTCAATTCACTCCTTCTTAGATCATATGGTAGTTCTTCTTGTTGTTCTTCTCCTTGTATGCCTACTCTTAGTACTTCATTTTCTCGAGATGCTTCTTGTCCTTCAAATAGCCTTTGTCCTAGTTCATGTGCACTAACACTCCATGACCTCCTTCATGAATATACAAATGGTGGATTCATCCTCCTTACCCAAACATTTTCACATGGTTGCTTTTGTGCCTTGCTCCTATCCTTTGCACCCCTTAGCAAACTCCTATCCACTTGCTCAACCATGATCATCCACCCTTAGTCTCCTTATTTTTTCTCCACGTTGGCATATTGTCTTACATAAACATTCTCATTATCTATTTGATGTACTTCTTCTTACACATTATTCTCCATAATTAGCAACAATGTCTACCATTTTTCATTTATCTCCCTCATGCTATCATCTTCCTAAGGATTCCAAACTCACTCTAATTCGAGTTGTGTAAGTTTTATTCTTGGTTGTAATCATTGGTTGGCGATTCTTGCACTTCTTCTTAGAGGTTGCTCTAACTTTCTTCCTCAATTTCTTATGTCATCCATACAACCAAAAATATGTCATTCTCACCTTTATTATTCATACATGCTAGGCCTATGCTTTTATCTCTATTGACCCATACTTTGATTAAGCAATGATGCCAAATATAGCACAGTGGTGAGGATTCTCAATGACAAAGAAATGATAGGTTAAATACTAATAGAATTATAGTCAAGAGGACTATGGTAACTCATATCAAATGGCAACATCCCTTAGATGACAAGGTACTTAATTAAAACAATCCCATACGACAGGCCTTACTTTAGCTCAGACTGCATGCTTTGAAAGACATCCCTAGACAACATGCTCTATATAGCAAGTCTATATGGCATTCTCCCACATAGTCTCAGAAGGTATTAGTCATGATGGAATGACAACATGATGACATGATATAGACAACAATCACTTAGACGATGATCACTTAGATGACAACTCTACTCCCTGTCATGTTGGCTTCCTCCAATGGTTGACTCCATCTGATAACATCTACAATTGTAATTATCAGATACTCCAACCTACAATTAGTCATCTTGAAATACCAATATACTAGTCTAGCTATCAATTAAACATCAATACAAAACCAGACATTGATATCAAATAATGTATATTGCATTACGAATTCTACCACAATGGCATTCAATGTAGACATTTGTCTATCTCTGTGACTCAAACATGTATTTATATACACAATAATACCTCATACTCTTGTACTCTCACCTAAATATCCTCTATGTGCTATTTCTATTCATTTATCTCTATCTTCCTTACAATAAAAAATGGTTCTTATTTATAATGTAGTTCTAGTCATTAGCAACAATAGTTTCCAAGACACGTCATCTATAACTACTTACCCCATACATATGTTCAAAATATATATGCATCAACTTTATAATATATGCATATTTCCTAACTTATAACAACTTGGCATAATATTTTCATTACATTACATTTTGTTAACATTACAATTCATTTCATTTCATTTCCACTTAAACTTAGCTTAATGTCTTGTTGCTTAGACATTTTTGCAAACACTTTCACTTCTACTTCTAAAACTAGTGCCTATAATCACCATTTTAACAACATACCGCTCTATGGAATCAATTAGAAATACAAACTCAATTGGAACAATTGGCTCACTTGGAACTATAGACTCACTTGGTACAAAAAGCTCACTTGGTATGATAGATTCACTTGTAACTATAGGCTCACTTGGTACTACAAACTCACCTGGCACTATAGACACACTTGGAACTATAATCTATCATTCTTCCTTGTCTACTTAACCACTTTTGTAGTCTATTGTGCTCCTATATTTTGCATGTCTACCAAACACATCCCACTAGACAGCCCTTCGTCAGTGTCAATAAACAAATTTGCATCCTCATTTGCTTCTTTGGTTACATTCCATCATTGTTGTTCTACATCTTCCCGAGTGGTTTGCTTCTCATAACTCCATGCCACCATACTTGACCCAAACTTGTAGAGGCAATGGTTCAAAAATGTAGAAATGAAATTTAATATACTTAAACTCAATTCCATTTATACTTAATAAATCTGTATATCTACAACAATTAGCAATGATAATACACACAAACAACATACAATAACAACAACAATGGATGATAAATGAACATAAGAAAATTGTATAGTAACAATGGTTATATGACACTTAAATTACTACACAAAATCTACAATGTCTTAGCCAATAATAATCTATAGCAAACAACCACACTGTGGCCCTCACATTATAACCATCACACACATGTTGGTCAAGTCCTCAACCATTCAACTATATCCTCATCCTAATCATACACCATAATCGACCTTACATGACCCGACTACCATACACATGTATGGATGAATGAGTAAAGGGTCTTATTTATACAACCAAAACTTAGTTGCACCCTCCAACTACCTGACACTTCATCATTTTTCTAGATTACATTTCACATGCATTGACTTACATTTACATTTAATTTTCCACTACAAGACAAACTATTTTTTCTTTTTTTGTGGAAAACATCCCAAAAGGGATGCCACTTTTGGGTAAGACCCAAGGAGGAAGGGGTATCCATTCCACCAAAAATGCCCAAAACTCGGACCTGGCCTACCACCTTTGACATACTCAAAGAGCAAAAAAACACACAAAACCAATTTAAAAATAAGTAAATAAATAAGTAAATAACAACAAAAATAATAAAATAAAATAAAAAACATGCTCCTTGAGTGTGTCAAAAATAAAACCACAACCAATCACACACACAATAAGATAAAAGAAACCACAACACAAACCACATAGAAAAACACAAGAACCACATAACAAAATTGTTATGAACCTGCAACTTGAAATATGAACTGAATGCAGAAAAGAATCGTTGTTTGAATAGAATCGCAGTTTGTATTGAAAGGCAAAAACCCATAATATAATAAATTAATGTTCTCGGATGATCTTTGGAGCATCCTCCTTGTCCTATTTACATCTATCTAAAAGGTGTGAATGGTGAAGGGATGTGTCCCTTTATAATACAATATAATATATAATATACCCAGGTGTTGTAGGTGAGTTGGAGAGGAGAGGGCAATCCTCCAAGGGAGGTCCCAGGTTCAAATCTCCACCCTACCAAAAATCTGAATTGGGTACCCAAAATCCAATTGATAATGTTAGTGTGGGCAGGGTCGGGTGCGACCCCGGGTGACTTTGACGGTGTAGAACCCCTTGTTCGTGGTCTCTTAGACCAAGGCGGCCCCGCAAGGGGTTTTTTGCTTTAAATATATATATATATATATATATATATATATATATATATAATATGATTAAGAGTTACGTTAGGAGGGTCCTAACATGCCACCCTCCTTTGAAAAAGATTTGTCCTCAAAGCTAGATTTGCAAAAATTGTTGTTGAATCTGGTGGAGTGTCTCCCATGTAGCATCCTCTGGAGGTAGACCTTTACATTGAATCAATACCTCAGTGATGGTGTAGTTATGGAGGCGGCGCATACATTGGTCTAGGATAGCTTCTAGTTCAACCATGAGAGCTCCATTATATGAAAATTCTGGAAGTTGAGTTTGCGTAATGATGTTAGTTCATATTACAGATTTAAGACAAGAAATATGAAATATCGAATGGATTTTGGAAGATTCTAGTAATTCAAGTTTATATGCAACAGGTCCAATACGCTGTAGAATTTTATAAGGGCCATAAAATTTTGGTTGTAATTTTTGCGACCCTTTTATTTTTAATGGAGTTTGACGATATGGTTGGAGGCAGAGAAATACCATATCCCCTTCTTGAAAAACTCTTTCATTCTGATGTTGGTCCGCTTGTTGCTTCATGCGGTGTTGAGCGATATGTATATTGTACTTCTTGGAAGATAAGAGATTAGATATGGGGGTGATCGGACATATAATGCTTCAAAAGGGATCATTTTTATGGTTGTGTGATATGTGGTATTATACCACCATTCAGCTAGTGGAATCCATTTAACCCAGTGAAGGGGTTTAGTGGAAATAAAGCATCGGAGAAAGGTTTCTAAGAACTTATTGATAATTTCAGTTTGACCATCCGTTTGTGGGTGGTAAGCAGAGATCATCCGAAGTTGTGTACCTTGGATTTTAAATAATTCCTTCCAAAAATTACTAGTGAAAGTGGGATCACGATCACTAACGATAGTAGAATGCATGCCATGTAATTTAAAAATATTATCAAGGAATATTTGAGCAATAGTACTAGCGGTATAGGGGTGAGCTACTAGAAAAAAATGGGCATATTTAGATAAACGATCTACCACCACTAGGATCATTGTTTTTCCTGTAGATTTTGGAAGACCTTCAATGAAATCCATTGAAATATCCTCCCATGTCTTGGTTGGTATGGGTAGAGGTTGAATAAGGCCTGGTGTTGCCACTGTTTCACCTTTATTTCTTTGGCATGTTTCACATTCATTGACAAACTTCTTGATATCATTTTTCATCCCTCGCCAATAAAATGATTTAGTCACTCTTTTATAGGTTTTTAGGAATCCAGAGTGGCCTGCAGTAGGTGTAGCATGTAGCTCATGTAGAAGCTTTGGACGATAAACCAATGTAGGTGAGAGGACCAGACGTTCTTTGTAACGGAGCATGTTACCTTGCCAAGAGTAGTGGGGTTTACTCATGGGATTTTTTTGTAGTTGTTGAATTATGGTGTGTATAGTAGGGTCCGCATACCATTCATCCTTGACTTGTTCGATCCATGTAGAGATGGGTTAGGAAAAAGCATGTAATTGTGAAGTTTCTTCAAACTTTCTGGAAAGTGCATCTGTAACCATGTTATCTTTTCCTCTTTTGTAGATGATTTCATAATCATAGCCTAATAGTTTTTTTACCCACTTTTGTTGTTCTGGAGTAGTTATCCGTTGTTCAAGAAGGTATTTTAGGCTATGGTGGTCGGTGCAGATAATGAAATGTTTTCCAATAAGGTATGGTCTCCAATGTTGGATAGCATGGACCATAGCTAACATTTCTTTTTCATAAGTGGAATGTGCTAAATTCTTTTTGGAAAATGCTTTACTAGTAAATGCTAAGGGCTTCTCATTTTGCATGAGCACCGCTCCCATTCCCAATTCAGAAGCGTCGCTTTCAATAATGAATGGTTGGGAAAAATCTGGCATAGCTAGGACGAGGGTGGTACACATGGCATTTTTCAAAGTCATGAAAGCTTCATTCGCTTTTGGAGACCATATGAAGGCATTCTTTTTAAGTAGGGTTGTTAAGGGTGCTGCTATTTTCCCATAATATTTAACAAATTTGCAATAATAGCCCGTTAATCCTAATAACCCACGCAACCCTTTTAGAGTTTTTGGAATTTGCCAATTTTCCACATCTTCAATTTTTCGAGGGTCTACTTTAACTCCTTCCTTGGAGACAATATGTCCAAGATATTCAATTTCCTACTTCCCAAAGGAACACTTTGATCTCTTTGCGTATAATTTATTTTCTTCCAAGATTTTGAGTGCTTGTGCTATATGTGTTAAGTGCTCTTCCCATGTCTTACTATAAATCAAAATATCGTCAAAGAAAGATAAAATAAAATTTCGAAAGAAGGGAGAAAATACCTTATTCATAATACTTTGAAATGTGGATGGAGCGTTGGTGAGGCCAAAAGGCATCACCAAGAATTCATAATGTCCCTCGTGGGTGTGAAAAGTAGTTTTGGGTATATCGCTTTCCTTAACTCAAATTTGGTGGTAACTTGATCGTAAATCGAGTTTAGAAAAATATGTGTCTCCATTTAGTTCATTGATTAGTTCATAAATGATTGGAGTAGGAAATTTGTCTTTAATCGTTATTTTGTTGAGAGCACGAAAATCCACACATAGGTGCCATGATCCATTCTTTTTTCTTACTAGTATGACTGGCGAAGAGTAGGGACTTCTACTAGGTCGAATGACCCCTGCCCTTAGTAGGTCTTGTACTAATTTTTCTATTTTTGTCTTTTGTAAGTATGGATATTGGTAAGGTCTAATATTTGGAGGTTGGTGTCCCGGAAGTAATTGAATAGCATGATCATGGCTTCGTTGTGGAGGTAATACCTTTGGTTCTTTGAATATTTTATCATGTTTCTCTAGGAGTTCTATTAATTTGGGTGCCTTTGGTTGCTCTTTGGTGGTGTTTTGTAAGGAAAATAGTTGGGCAACCATGCCTTTTCCTCATTTTCAAAGAATATTTTCCATTCTATGGGAACTTACGATTTGTGTGGGACCTGTTTTTAAACCTTGAATTGTGTATGTTTGGTTGTTTTGTATAAATTGCATCCATAACTCTTCAAAGTCCCATTGAATTTTGTCGAGCGTTCATAGCCATTGTACTCCCAAAACAATATCACATCCTCATAATGGTAGTACATACATATCTGCTTTCATGTTATATTCCCCCATCGTGAGTTTGATATTCTTGCATTTGCCTTTACATGTAATTTTCCCTCCATTGCCAATCATGACTTCGAAGTTATTACAGGGATATATAAAGAAATTATCTTGTTTGGCCAAACTAGGGTCTATAAAATTTTGAGTGCTACCAGAGTCTAAGAGCACAATAGGGTTTTGTTTCATAAAATACCCTTTTACCTTCATTGTTTGTGGAATCGAGTATCCTACTAATGCGTTAAAGGATATTTCTATTTTATCTTCTTGGTTTTCTTCTGCAACCTCAGTTATTACTTCCACCTCTATGTCATCCTCCTCTTTGGGAGTGCAATCAGCTGTGTACAAAATATATAATTTCAGTGAGATGCATTTGTGGTTGGGGGTAAAATTTTTGTCACAGTGGAAACATAGGCCCTTTTCTCGTCTTACTTTTAGCTCTTCTTGGATAATTTGTTTAATTGGCATGACCTTATTCATTTTTTGGTTGGTGTAGGTATTTGGTGTTTTTCCTGAAAAAACTCTTCCTATTCGCCTTTGGTTATTGTTCTTCTCTTCTATCATTTGTGCTAATTCCATTGCATGCATCATATCGATAGGATTTTGTATTTGTACCTCCATTCTAATATATTTTTTTAGGCCACAAATGAAACAACTTTGGAAGAATGATGCATCTAGTCCTGTTGTAATGTTCACCAATTTCTCAAATTGTGATTGGTATTCCATTACGGTGGAGGTTTGCCATAGTTTAGTGAGGGCTCCTATGAAGTCTTCAAATTTAGTGGGGCCAAATTGCAACATCAAGTTTTTTGTGAATTCGGTCCATGTGGGCAGACCTTTTGTTTTCTCATACCACTGATACCACTGGGTAGTAATTTGTTCCAAGAGAAATGATGCGATACGGACTTTTTGAATCTTGAGAATTTGATATAAGGTAAAATATTGGTCTGCCCTATATATCCAATTTGTGGGGTTGCCTCCATCAAATTTTGGAAAATCTAGTTTTGTGGTACGGGGAAGGATTGATGTATGTGGCCCCTCTATTAATGTTTGTTGTGGTGGCGTAGTGTTCTGTTGTCCATTTTGCATGAGCAACAAATTTTGCTGTACTAAGTCCATGGAATGGGTTATAGCATCCAATTTAGTGGATATATCTATATTCGAGTTGGTGATGTTTATAGTTAGGTCTACTATTTTGGTAGCAATTTTATCTTCTAAATTATCCTTCCAAAATGTCATTCCTTACATCATGTCTCTCATTTCCTTAGAAAACTACAAGAGTTATTTCGTAATTTCTTTTGAAACCTCCTTCGTAATCTCCTTCGTTGTGTCTTGAGATCGTCTTCCCTCGGCCATTTAGGGTGTGGTTGGTTTATAAGTGATTTGAATATGCAAAAATTAGTTTTTTCGAAAAAACTTGTCTATCTTCGCCGCGTTTAATTTTACGTACTTGCTGCTCTTTGTTCACACCGAATGATATTTTCCTTGCCTGTACTCGTTTTTGGGGTTTTCTAACTCCAATAATGTGTGATGTTGTCAAAAAATTGTGTATGCTACCTTTTTTGGCGATTGTGGCCTACTGTGTAACAGTTCCATCAGTAATGGTTAGAATGTGTGCTAAAAAGAAAACGTTGCCGAGTAATGGCCTGTCAGTAACTAGAGCGGGGTGGGGAAAAAAATTTAGGTCTTTTTAGCTCTGATCCAGTTGTTATGAACCTGCAAATTGAAATATGAATTGAATTCAGAAAAGAATCGATTTTTGAATAGAATCACAGTTTGTATTGAAAGGCAAAAACCCACAATATAATAAATTAATGTTCTCGGATGATCTTTGGAGCATCCTCCTTGTCCTATTTACATCTATCTAAAAGGTGTGAATGGTGAAGGTATGTGTCCCTTTATAATACAATATAATAGATAATATGATTAAGAGTTACGTTAAGAGGGTCCTAAAAAACAAGTCAAAAACAACAGAACACTACAAAGACATGACCCAAAAAAACCATGAAAAATAAACACAACCAAAACCTAAAATATCAAAAAATAAAAATAAAAAACAACCAACAACAAACAATAAACAAAAATAAAAAACATAGAAAACACTCACACAAAAAAACATGAATTAACACAAACAAAGAGAAACACAAGAACAAGAACGACAAAAACACAAGAACAATAACAAAAAACATAAAAAAAAAAAACACAAAACAACAAAAAACAACACAAATAACACAAAAACAAAACAAAACAAAAGAACACACACACCTTAAAAAACTAAACAAAAAAATAAAATATAAAAAATAAAAAAATTTGAACATAACAATGACCTATCTAGACCAGAAGACTATTAAGGCAAGAAACAACAAAGGAAACAAAAGAAAGAAAATAGTGAGCTAGGGAACTAAAAAAAAAACTGAATGAACCAAAAAAGAAGCAAAAAAAAAAGCAAGAAGAAACTAGGTACCTTCAGAACTGGAGCCATCCAAAGAAATGATAGAAAGAAGAGCTTCCCTAATTTATGAAGCCCACCATCTAGGAGGGTGGCCATAAAAAGTAAGATCACCTTTGTCCAAAGCCCAATTAGCTAAAGAATCAACACTCTTGTTTTGATATCTAACCACATGATTGTAATCAACTTTCAAAAATCCCATCTGGATTAATTGAATCTTCTCAATAATTATTTTTATTCTCCAATCAACCCAATGATTCTTAGAAGGGGTCTTCAAAATATTAATCATGAGTTGAGAGTCAGACTCAACTAACACCTTTTCCCATCCAACCTTAGTAGCCTCTTGAAGGCCTCTAAGGATACCATACCCCTCAACAAGGTTATTGGAAAGAATACCCAAATTCTAAACAAAAGTAAAAACCAGGGAGCCATCTAAAAGTCTACCAATTCCTCCCACACTGGCTTTTCCAGGGTTCCCTCTAAAGGCTCCATCAATATTGAGTTTTCCAAAATCCTTAGGAGGAGGTTGCCAATTTCTTGTCCTATCCATCTTACTAATACTCACATTCCCTTTAAGTTGGTTGCCCTTAGAAGATTTAATGTTCAATATTTGCATCACTTGATCCCATCTTTGGTGGGATTTTTGGGGTGATTGAGGAGTTGATGGACTAATTCAACTAAGTTGGCTATGGTATTTTGCCAAATATAGTGAACATCCTTCATATCTTGATTAAAAATTAGGCTATTCCTTTCAATACAAATATTCCAAATAAGAATGGTAGAACCCATCCAAACTAACTGCCTAATAAAATGATCAACACCCTCTTGATTAGGCCAATCCCTCCAAAGTTGTTCAAAAGTAAAACCATTGGACCACTGTAAGCCAAGAAAAGTGGCCAATCTCCTCCATAGCTCAAAGGCTAAAGTACACTCAATAAAAATATGGTTGAGATTTTCTACATTCTCTTCACACATATCACATCTAAAAGGGCCATGAAAACCATGCTTCATAAGTTGCTCACCAGTAAGCACCCTACGATGCAATAAAATCTAATTAAAGAACCTCACCCTAGGCCAGAGCTTTTGAGCCCACAATTGAGAAAATATGTTAGAAGAATGGTTGGGATTATTATGGCATAAGGTCAAATAACCTTGAGCAACTAAATACTCACCCTTAGTAGTGTTGTTCCATCCAAAACAATCTTTTTCATGGTACCAAGAGAGATATCTCATATGAAGGATGCCTTGGATATCTTGTCTTTGCCTTTCTGGGATTTGAATAGGTCAGTCCTCAATAGGGATCCAATATCTACCAACCTTTAAATTACCAGTATGGTACCGACAGTAATTAGCCACATTTATCCAGTTAGCTCGATGAAGCTCCTCCATCCAAGGCCTCCAATCGGGAAACTAAGTTATCAAAGGCTTGTGATCATCCCAAGAATCTATCCAAAAATTTACCTATTGACCATTATGAATGATCCAAAATAAATTTTTATTTATCAAATCCTCACCAGTCTTAAGAACTGCTAAAATACGAGAACCTTTGGTAGGAAGTTGATAGCGAACAAGGTCTTTAGGACTTTTGTTCTCAGTATATTTAGCACGAAGATTATTGGCCCAAAGAGCAATAGGGTTACGCAACATCCTCCAATATAATTTAGCATCTAAAGCTTTGTTGTTATTAATAGAAGACCGAAATCCTAACCCCCCATTATTATTAGGAAGACATAAAGTGTCCCATTTCACCAAGGCCCATTTTATTTTCTCCTTAGTACCACTCCAAAGGAAACGATGACTGATTTGATCCAGTTCTCAAAGAACAACCTTTGGAATATTCAACACAAAAGATACATAAATAGGAATAGCTTGAAGGACTGATTTTACCAAGGTGATTATACCCCCCCAATAAAGCCACCTGTTGGTCCACTTTCCAATTTTCTTCTTGACTTTGTCCAACAACCAATTCCAATATTTATTTTTTTGCCTTTGAATATTTATGGGAATACATAAATAAGTGATTGGAAGGGAGATTTTCTTATATATTAATTTATCCAAGACCATGGATTCCTGTCTAGCAGAGCAATGAAAGAAAATAACTTTAGATTTGTCTTCATTGATCAACTGCCCAGTAGCCTTAGAAAAATAGCTAATTATTTGCTTAATATTAGAAGCTTCCTTAATTGTAGCTTTACCTAAAAGAGTAGAGTCATCCACAAATTGAAGATGAGAGATAGGTCTAGCTCCATGAGCAATGGTAACTCCCTCAAAGGTTTTTTTTTCCCTATTTTTGGTTATAGTCCTACCCAAGCATTCAGCAAGAATGATGAATAAATAAGGGGATGGCGGGTCACCTTGCCTAATACCTCTGAAAGCTAGGAATGACCGAGAAGGCTTGCCATTGATAAGAACTATGTAGGAAACTGAATAAATACATCCCATAATCCAATCCATCCAACCCTTAGAGAAACCAAATTGCCTCAAAACTCTTATAAGGAAGTGCCAATCCACTTTGTCCTAAGATTTGGATAAGTCTAACCGAATGAACATGGAAGGATATTTTTGCATATCCATAAAATGGATGGCTTCCTGAGCAATAACTATCTCATCTACTATTTGACGTCCTTCCACATAACCCCCTTGCTCTGGGAAATAATCTTATGCAAAAGAGGCTTCAACCTTTCTGCCATTATTTTAGTAATGATTTTGAGAAGAATATTACATAAAGCAGTAGGTCTAAAAGCTGAGATATGATCAACCTCCTGAGCTTTTGGAACAAAAGTAATATAAGTTTTATTGATAACCTTTAAAATTTCTTTGGCTTTCCTGGCCTCTTCCACCACCTCTAATAAATCAACATGAAGGATATCCCAGAACTCTTGGTAGAACTCAATGGGAAAACCATCAGGACCTGGGATTTTTTCTTTTTGCATTTTAAAAACTACATATTGAAGTTCATTGATAGTAATAGGAGCAATCAAAATAGAGTTCTCCTCAGAAGTTATAAGATAAGGGATTGCTTGAAGAACATTTTGGTGAGAAGTTGAGTCAAGAGGAGTAGCAGCAAAAAGATTGGAAAAGTAATCAACAACAATAGAGTTCATGCCATCCCAAGCATAAACAACATCTCCAGAATCTGATTTCATGGAAGAAATAAAGTTGTGAGATCTTTGAGCTAGAAGAGATTTTTGGAAGAAATTTGTATTTCTATCTCCTTCTTTGAGCTATTGAATTCTAGATCATTGCTTCCATAAGATTTCTTATTTTTTTTCCCATTCCTCTAACTGAGTTGTGAGTTTAATTTCATCTGCACTTCTCTTCTCTGTGAGGTCATACAAACGGATTTTCTTATTCAAATTTTCAAGATGAGAAATAACTTCATGTTTTTTTTTATGAACATCCCCAAACTCTTTGCAGTTCCAAGTCTTGATTTTGGATTTAATGTATTGCAGTATTTTGGCAAAACAGAACATCTTAGTCCCATGCCTAGGTTTACCTTCCTTCCACCATTGTTGCACATGAGGTCTAAAGGAAATTTCTCTAAGCCACATTAATTAAAAATTAAAAGGAGAGAAACTCACATTGGTTTTCCACATTTCCACCATGACTAGCCAATGATCCGAACCAACATTATTAAGAGTCTTCAATTTAGGAATGTGACCATGGATTAAGAAATTTTCAAAGAGCAAAAACCTATCCAATCTCTCCATTATACAAGCTAAGCCTTGCCTTCTGTTGGACCAAGTCATAAGGCCATTATCTGGTTGGATGTCCACAAGATGGAGGTTTGCAATATATTTGCTCATGAGGTCAGTGCTTTTGTCAAAATTTCTATTTCCCTCCCATTTTCTGATCCAGATATGATGGTAATGAAATTTCCTTCGATCAAGATCCAAGCTTCAGGAAAATGAGAGATAATATGAGTTATATCCTTCCACTGTCTTCTTTTTTCCTCCAAAGTAGTCATAGAATAAACTATAATGTAAAGCATAATTTGGTTGGAATGTCTACTTTGAATAGCTATAGCCAACATACCTCAACTACCACCATATGGTGAATAACTACCTCTTTTGGGCCCCAAAGATAAACAATGCCACCAAAATTCCCCTGAGAACTGAGGGAAACCACTTTTCTAGCTGGCCAAATTTTACTGGCAATTGAGTCCATATCCTCCATTGACATCTTTGTTTCTTGAAGGAAAACAAGATGTGGATGATTTATCTAAATCATTCTTCTAATTTCATTTTGTTTTGAAAGACTCCCTTTGAGTCCTCTAATATTCCAAGTGATGATCTTCATTAATACCAGGGCTAAAAAAGTTGAGAAGGGCATTAATCTTACATTCCTCTACAAGCTTTTCACCTTCTTTTACCATATAATATTGATTGGTCTTGCGACCTACTTTTTGATTAGAATCCATATTCGGTGTTTTTCTCTATTTATTGACTTATTTCAATTGAATCTGATATGGCTTCTAACCTTGAAGAATGCTCGTACACAGCCAAAATTTTACTAGAGGATTCAACGGAGTCTATATTGGGACCTATATTATTTGAAGTTTTGACATTTAAAAGATTTTTTTCTTGTGTAAATTTTCTTCCTTTTTTTTATTGAAAACCTTTGATTTGTTGGTTTATCTTTGAGTTCTTACCTTCATATTTAAATTGTGTTTCTAAGATTTATGTTTCCATTATTTCCTCTTCCTCACTTCGAACACATTTATGGAAAGGATTTCAAACATATTAGTAGATGACTTTGATTGATCCTTCATAACTAGTTTTTTCTGAGTGTTCTTCTTCTTAGGCATTTGGAAACATGCTGAGTTTATATCTTCTTTCTTTTGATCAGAAATTTTTTTTGGGCAAGCACTGGCCAAATGACCATATTCATGGCAAATTCTACAATGAAAAGGAATGTTCTCATAGTCCACTACTTGCTCCCAAGTGTCTTCCCCAATTTGTAATGTGATTTTTTTAGGTAGGGGTTTTTCAAAATCCATTAAAACACAAATCTAAGCATAAATAATATGTTCAAAATTTTGAGTACAATCAGGAGTCATCATAAAAGTTCCTCAAGAGTTTCTAATTGAAGAAAAAATAGTAGGATTCCAAAATTCAATAGGGAGGCCAAAGATTCTAACCCACACGGGAGGTATATAAGGCATCTCTTCTTCGACTTTAAATTTAGTATGCCAGGGCTTCATGAAAAGCCCTGCCCTTCCAAAAAACCAAGGACACCCTTGAAAAGTTTTCTCTCTATCTTCATTATTAGCAAATAAAACAAGAAAGTAACCATTTGGATAAATAGATATTTGTAACTCACCTTTAGTTTTCCAGCTTTTTGTAGCCCAGAATTTGAAAGTAGATAGGCTCGGATGAAAACCCACGAACTGACAAATTAGTCATCTTTTTTCCAAATCTTCAATGCCAGTCTGAATGTTACCCATATCAAGCTTAACAATAAGAGTTCCATCAGCTCCTTTAAGACATACTGAATTTTTTTTCCTGGGATCAATCTTAGGAATTCTTAGAGGTTTATGGGAAGCCCTAAGATTAATATTAGCATTGGGCTGAGGCTGTCCACCATGGAGGGCATCCCTAAAATTTATTTTTGGGGCTGATTTTTCGAAATTCTTACCCTTGAAAGGGGTTTTCACAATATAATTATTTTGTGGGTGCACCTTAGCACCTGATTCACTTGATATATTAGCCATTTTTTGATCAATTTCTTGAAATTTATTTCATGATCTCTTTAATCCTTGCCCTAGACGTCGTGGAAAGGTATGGTTTTCACTTTTCTTTTGTGCAGCAAATTGTAAGTCGTTGTCACTCAAGTTCACAGTATGATCTATTGAAAGACAAATTTCTAACCCATCTTGGATCCCCTGCAATATTTTCTACTAACATATTGAGCATAAACCACAAAAATAGTGGTCTCTAGGGCCCGAAGGCCCTAAAAACCAACCTCTGGAGCTGCTTGCACTCAACCCAGATGAAACCCTTGCATAGCCGCTTGCCAAAAATCTCATTCACACATAGCTATGCACTAGGATTTGTGTTGCTTCAAATGATATGAAAACTGGTGGAGACGTTCTAGGGTTTTTCAAGCATCTACCCTCAAAATTTCAGCTCAATTCGAGTCTGGATGAGTGAAATATGGCTGAAACAAGTTCGACGGTTTAGGTAGTCCTACCAATTTGTATGAATTCTAATTATAAATTTTTGTACTTTATCACAATACAAACTAACTTATGACTCACTTTATGACTTTGTATTATATATTAATACTTCACCTTAAAATTACGTAGAATATTACATTGCCACTTTATGTGTCCGCACATTTTGTCAAACACTTTTTGTACAAATTAAAACTTATTCACTAAATGCAAACATATCAATCTTCCTACCTACACAAGGGAGACTATGGACCCAAGATGTTATGAAATTCCAATAATCAAGAATGATCAGTTTATCAATCTAATAGTATTTATGATTGAATTAGGGAAGAAACCAACATTTATTCATATGGAGTTGTTGAATCATAAGTTGACCCAAGTGATCATTGACAGAGAGTCTAGTGTGAATGTTGGAAAAGGCCTGGAAAGATATTGGAGCACCATTTTTGTGGTCTCCAAATTTCAAACTCTACAATGCAGACCCATATGGTATCAAAATTAAGTATTTATTACCCAAAAAGTAAGGCTTGTTGACCAAGAATTCATCATGGATTTTTTTGTAATAGCCATGCAAAAACTAGCCTATAATACATTGTTGTGGCACAAATGGCTGTGACTGGAGAAAGTGAATCACAACTAGGAAAAATAAGGTCTAACATTTAAGAAGGGACAACACAAGTACATGATAAATTTGAAAAACTAGTTCATAAGTCAAGATATTACAACATTTGAGATTTATTCATTGAATGAGGATAGTAAACATGAGCTATATGAAGAGGGTGTGTTGAAACTTCAAGATTGTACAAAGTATGATGAAGATTCTAATAATGGAATCTCATTGGAAAATGAAGGACTATGATATTTTTCTTCCACATTGTTTGTGAATTCAACCTAAAGAAAATGACCATGATGAAAGGAGAAATAAAATGTTTGAAGTTGACGAGTCAATCCAAAATAAGAAATTTACACCAAATAAAGAAGAGGAAAAGTGAATGTTTTCCAAGAATTTTGTAGAGTACACTATTAGAGACGTAGGATTTTATGAAAAACCAAACCACCCAATTGATGTACTTAAGGCAACAAATGAAAGTGGTGTCATCCAATATGAAGGTCCAAATATTGTGCAAGTAAATATCAGAGAACAAGGTGAAGAAAATATCATCAAGTGTGAAGATGATTGGGACCCAGTGTTGAAGGTTGCTACTTTTAAAATTTTCCTATAGCATAAGGATATTTTTGCATGGACATATAAGGATTTAAATGGGATCCCACTAGAGTTGTGTATACATTGAATCTCACTAATTTTGAGTGTGTAACTAGTCATAAGAAGGTAATACATGATGAATCTGGAGTATGAAACCTTGATGAATACAAACACACAAAAAATACTATATGCAGGTACAATCTTCAAGGTGACAATTAGCGAGTGGGTGTCATTTATAGTAATCACCTTAAATAAGGAAGCAAGTCAATTTCGTATCTGTGTGGATTTCAGAGTCTAAAAACGATAATTATAAAGGATCTCTTTCCCATTCCTTTCACAGATTCTATACTAGAAGAAGTGGCAAGATATGAGATCTATTCATTTTTGGATGAATTCTTAGGTTATAATTAGATCAACATCGTTGAGGAGGATAAATTGAAGAACAACATTTTCATGGAAAATAGAATATATACATATAACTAGATTCCTTTTGGTTTATACAACACTCCAACTATATTCCAAAGGATAATCTTTTACAAAATATCCACTAGGAAGTTGAAGGTCTTAGATTATTGGTCACTATATGGAAGAAAATACAAGCACTTAAAAGCATTAAAGGAAGGCATAAGTGTTTGTGTAGGAATGCTTATCTGGGATTAAATCCTATGTAAATTGTTGCTTCTGTATGGAAAATTACTAGGACATATCATATATGGAGGGATTGAAGATAGACCCTGATAAGACACGAGTCGTATTGGACATGGACGAGTCGTACAACATCAGTTTAGTGAATTCCTTTTTAAGAATTGTTAGGTATTATTGTAGATTCATGAATAATTATTCATAATTGTCCCGCCCATTGGGTGCCTTAACATGGAAGAATGTTCCTTTCAAGTGGATGAAGGAGCATCAAAAGGCCTTTGAGGAGTTAAATACAAAGTTAGTGTGCATGCTTATTCTAGTATTTCTCGACAGGATAAATAATTCCACGTCCACATAAATGCATCAAATTTTGCAATTATATGTAGGTTGTCCTAGGAGGGATAGTTTAGGTTGGATTAGCCACTTTATTTTTTGAGTCAGTTGTTGTCTGAGACGGAGAATAATTAAAACATTACAGAGTGAGGAGCCTTAGATATGGTGTATGCAGTACAAAAATTTAGACATTACCTGGTAGTCCATCCCTTTGCCTTCTATTTATATCATCAATCATTATTATACTTGATCAAAAAGTCGACAACAAAAAAACAAGCTAGTAGGTGGCTTGTCACATTATAGGAATTTGTGTTCTAGGTAGTGATGAGACCCGAGAAGAGACATGTAATAACATATCAACTATCAAGGATTCACTCAGAAGAACCTACTAAAGGAGTATCAGATGAATTTTTAGATGCTTTTTTGTTTACAATGAGTGTAGTACCATTATAGTACAAAAATATTGAAGAGTATTTTTTGAAGAGAGAGCTACCAAAGGAGATGATGACAACCAAAATAAAACACATCATTATCAAATCAAAACCATTTTATTTGATAGTAGGTTTGTTGTATAGGATTGCAACTGATACAATTCTACGTAGATATGTGATGGCTTAAGTATATAGATCATTGAAGGACACTCACAAAGGATTGAAGAAAAAGGGCACATGGGACCAGGTGCAACAAGGAAAGTGCTACTAGTAGGGCTATCACGATACCAGGAAATATGTGAAATCATGTGATATGTACCAACAAGTTAGGAAGCCACTAAAGAGAGACTTCATGTTGTTGCATCCATCACAACTATAGTAATTGTTTGAACAATGGAATCTTGATATTTTTTGGACCACTGGAAATAAGCTAAAGGAAGTGCTAGTATATTGTGGTGGCAACTGAATGCTTGACAAAGTGGGTGGAGGTACAGATATTCCTAGATAATTTTGTAAGGAGTACAACTTGGTTCTTATATGAACAAGAGATTACAATATTTGAATTCCCTTTGCAATTGACAAGTGATAGAGGACACTTTTTCAATGAAATCATTCAAAACTTAATCACAAATTTAAATGTTTTACATTCTTTGTCAAGTTTATATTACCCTAGAGCAAATGGGCAAGCAGAGACAACAAATAAAAAATCTTGATCTCAATTTTATACAAGACTTTTGGTGTGGAAGGAATCGATTGGAAAGAAATATTATTAGATATTCTATGGGCGTACAAGACAACATTCAAGCCAATATCAAGTCACATGCAATTCCAGTTAATGTATGGATATGAGGCAATAGTGCTAGTGAAGTTCTTGGTACCTAGTCTAAGGGGGGTGGTACAAAACCATATAGGTGACCAAAAGAGTCTAGACGAGAGGCTTGTAGCACTGCTACAACTAGATGAGAATCAAGTAATGTCTTAGTGGGTGATGAATATTGCTCAATGACTAAGGAAGTTATGGCATGACAAGCACCTAAAAAAGATGAAGTTGAAGCCAAGTGACTTTGTGTTGTAATTTAATGGCAAGTGAGAGATCAAGCTAGGGAAGTTGAATACTCTATGGCTTATGTCCTTCCAAGTAGTTAATATGATGGATAATGATGTAGTCAAATTATAGAATTTGTATGGGACATAGTGTCTCAAGATGATCAATGACTGAAAATTAAAGCCTTACAAGGTCAAGGCACAAGTTAATATAGTTGATTTCAAACCACGTAAGGAAGAGACTATGGGAATACTATTTCAAGCAACACAATAGTCTTCAAAGATATTTGAAGGCATATTGGTTTAGGAGATAGGAGATTCAAGGAGGACCAATGAGGAAAATGATGAAGTATAGGAAAATAAAGATACAAACTGGGATGGCTATTTAGAATAAAATGGAGAGAAACTCATCATCAAGTAAGAATAATTGGAACTGCATTCAATAGAATGAAGGAGATTACAAATACATGTGATATTCCTAGGTACATTTGAAGAGCAAGAGTAGCAATTACTTGCAATGGCAAATGGAGGAGATCCATCCAATCATGAACCTTGGAGAGAAGGCAGTGAGCATGAAAATATATAATTTTTCTAGCACAAAAAATACACCTAGAAACACAATTATTATAGGAGTAATTCAAAAATATACAAAGACATGATGCATAGATAAGAGTGCAAATTGATCAGGAAGCTAGGAGAATAATACAAAATCTAGACAACAGAGAAGTAAGGAGGCAAGAAGTATTGAAAGATCTTGAGAAACTAAGAGTGAGAAGAGAGGAACTTATTGAGAAATTACGGAGGGATGTTTTTGAAACACCTACATCTCCAAAATATGATGGAAGGAATTGGCATACGGATACTAGCAACATATTCTCCACAAATTCTAGTAATTCAAGCAATATCTCAACTTCACCACTCACAAGACAAGCTAGGAGGAATGTGTTAATACCTCAACTAACTCCCCAACTAGAAGAAATGAATGATCAATAGACTAACCCTAAGGTAGGAAGGTGAATGAGGAGATGATTAGATGATATGCTAGTGAGGGTAATTGATGAAGTAGGAGTTCCTAGTAGTTTGCAAGGACTACTAGATACTCCATTTATGATACAAAAGATCAACAACTTAGGCAACTTGGGAAGTCATCAAGTCTTCTCAATCACCTTATATTTCCTGGCCAAGAGAGGAGTTTGGTTGGTCTTCCACATGATATTTCAAGAGAAAGAATTTTCTCTCAGACCCCTAGACCACATGGTTAGCAAGATGGCCTACAAGGAATATTATCTATTCACATATGAAACAACCAGTTTCCATGTGATCATCAGCTTGGTCCACCAAGTATGCCTCTTGGTCTATGTCAAAACTAAATATATTATAGGAATAGATGGTTGAGGAACCAAATAATATAATGGACAAACCTCAAACAACCAATAGGAAACAAGTAGTCCCATGTAATGAAGTCCTGCCCGACAATAGGAAATGTATTAAGGAACGTATCTAAGTTAGTTGAATCATCATAAAGAACAAGACAACAATAGAGACAAATAAAAATAGTGAAGAGCAAAGACAAAAAAGTAAATAAGTAAGAAGAGTAATGGCCTATTGTACAAGTGCAATCAAGCAAGAGAATGCATGTATGGTAGACTGTTGTAGAAATATTGGCTATATAATGGGACAAGAAGATACAACAAGTAGTCATCGAATTCAAAGTTAGGATGACCATACAGGTGAATAGGCTTGTATGAAAAATGGTCGTACAAGTAAGGTTATATGATAGGTAGTCGTAAAATTGTTGATCGTACGATAGATCACCATACAAATAATGGTTAGGGTGTTGGCATGATAAGGAGTCATACGAATGGGGAAATTGTATGATAGAAGAAAATCATCATGAGGGGAATACACGTGACTCATCAATAGATGACGCATTCAAAGTCCACGTATGTGTGGTCATACAAAGGAATTAACTTAGACACATTTTTGAAAAAAATAAAAAAGATAAAAAGTGTAAAAAGCACACATCATCAGTCACATGCAAAGGTGATGAGGTGGCAAATTGTAGTCATCAAGTAATTATGCATTGGCAACAACCACCTCTACAAACTTATAAATAGGTGCATTGAGGAGGCTTGAGCATTACAGATGCTCAATTCTTGAAGGAGGTGAGAGGACAAAGATGCATGGAAGCAGCTAAAGTAAAAAGGTGTAAAACACAATGCTAAAGACATAGGATGTAGTACTAAGGTGAGGTGCACAAGAGAGTTGTTGACATTGTAGTGCTAACATAGAGGGGAAATTTTATCAAATAAAATTATAAAATTGATGAGCATGCCTAAGTGTTCGCTTTTTAAGCCTTACTACCACAAAATATCACAGGTTATCTCACAATATCACACAAGTCCCAAATATAAAATAGCCACAATATTAAATATAATAAAAATAATAATAATCTATCTAAAGAATAATACAAATCTCATATAGATCAATACAATAATCTAAGAAATACAATTTTGAGATATTCTCTATACACTCTTATTACAAGTTATGGAGCTTTGTCTCCATAATATAACTTTACAAGATAACTCTTCAAATTCTTGACTATTGCTTTCCATATGACCTTTTAATTCTTATCTTGCCACTTGCACAAAAGACTCTTAGTCTTCTATCATGACATATGTACATATCCTACACATACCAATATATCAAATAATGTAATATTCTCTAACACCCCCTATATTACATTATTTGATGAGAATTTCTCTTGAGTTACATAGATGATTTTGAAATATTTGAAATTTGTTTTGACCAAGTGCTTTTGTAAAAATATCTACAATTTGATCTTCAGTAGAAATATGTTTCAACTGGATATGATGATTTTGAACATGATCCTTGATAAAAATAACTTTGAGCTTCAATATGTTTTGTTCTTTCATAAATAGTTGGATTTTTTTAAAGTACTTGATTATCACAACTTATTATTGTAGCAGTTCTTTTGATTCCCATATATGATAATATATAATATAACCATAGTGCTTCACAGATTGTATTTTAAGCTGCACAATATTTTTCTTCTGTAGATGAAAGTGATATTGCATGTTTTTTATTGTAACAAGAAATTAGACTTGAACCAAGATAGAAAATATAACCTAATGTAAATTTTATATCATCTATAAATCTAGCATAATAAAAATATAAATATCCTTGTAGGAAAAATTTGTCATCATCCTTTTTATATGTGAGTCCATATTTTTTAGTCGTGTTAATATACTATAGTATTCTTTTTGTAGCTTTCCAATGACTTTCTCTAGGTTCTTACATAAACCTTGAAAGATAATTTACAACAAAAACTATATCAGGTCTAGTATTTGTTAAATATAAGAGACTTCCAATTAATTGATGATATATGGTAGCTGAGACTAGAGGTGTCTCATCATATCTTGATAGTTGCAATCCTTGCTCCATGGGAGTGTCTTTGGGTTTACAATTGTTCATCCTATATTTCTCAAGTAATGATTTTGCATACTTTTTTTGTGTTATTGTGATATTATTTCTATTTTGGCAAATTTCCAATCTCAAAAAATAATGAAGAAGCCCCAAATCTATCATTTCAAAATCCTTTTCTGGATCCTTCTTAACTTTATCTATCAATTTTTTGAGCTTCTTGTTATCACTATATTATCAAAATATACTATAAGTATTATTGTATCATGTCTAATATTTTTTGTGTAAATATTTGGATCTGATAAGTTTCTTTTAAAATTATTTTGTAATAAATTATTATTAATCTTTATATACCATGCTCTTGGTGCTTGCTTTAGTCCATATAAATATTTGTTTAACTTGCAAACCTTTTGTTCTTATTCTTTAATCACAAATCCTTCTGGTTGTGATATATATATATATATATATATATATATATATATATATATATATATCTTCTTCGAGATCACCATTGAGAAATGCACTTTTTACATCCATTTGATGCAATTTCCATCCATGTTGTATTGCCAAAGCACACATTGTTCTAATAGTAGTCATTCTTGTTGTAGGTGCAAATGTTTCTTCATAAGATATAATTTATGTTTGAGTATATCCTTTTGCAAATAATCAAGCTTTTTATTTATCAAGATACCCATCTACTTTGTACTTTATTTTGCAGACCCACTTGCATCCTACTACTTTTTTTCCTTGTGGTAGATCAACCAAATTTCATGTTCTATTTTTCATTAATGTTGCATATTCTAATTCCATGGCTACCTTCTACTATGGATGGCGTAAAGCATTTGAAGTAGTTGTAGGTTATATTAAAGAACTTATCAAACCTCTTTTTATTCTTGTTAAACTTTGAGTTTTAGGTCTTGTAGTATTAAGGTATGGCATCTGTTCTAATTTTGAATCCTTAATTGTGTCTTTGAGCCATATAGGTTCTTTCCTTTGGAGTGATGTAGTAGTCTCTTCATTATCTATTTGTTCATCATATAAGTCTAATTGTGAGTCTTCACTTGATGAATCTTCTTCTAAAGAATTTAAAATTATCCTTGAATCAGTCCTTTTTTCTTGGATAATATTCTTGTTTCCTTCATCAAATATTACATCATTGTTTATGTAGATTTTCTTTGTTGTAGGATTAATTATTTTGTAACTTGTTGAGTCATTATCATAACCAAGAAATATTTCATAGAAAGTTGTCATCTAATTTATTTCTTCTTTGCTTTGGAATATGCATGTATACCTTACATCCAAAGATTCTTTGTTGTTGTACAGTTGGTTTTTATCCTGACTATACTTATTCAGGAGTAACATTTTGTAGTATTTTTGTAGGTGATCTATTTTGTAAGTATACAATAGTTTTAACTACTTCAGCCCAATATTGCCAATCAAGGTGAGCTTCCTTTAGCATACAAGGATCCATTTTCATAATTGATCTATTTCTTCTTTCAGCAATACCATTTTGTTGTGGAGAATATGTTGTAGTGAGTTATCGCTTTCTACCATTGGCTTCTAGAAACAAGTTAAATTCTTTTGAAAGAAATTCACCTCCTTTATTTACATGAATATTATTGATTATTTTTCCCTATTCTTTTTCAACCAATAGTTTGAATTGTTCGAAACATTTGAATTTCATAAAATACACCCACATTTTACAGAATAATAATTAAAAAATAGTTGAAAGTATTTGTGTCAACCAATGCTAGTAACATTGTTGATCATGAATCTACCTAATCATAAAATGTATGCACCCTAGACCCGACCAACATTGAAAGGCCGAAGGAGAGAGATGTCCTTCGGGCCAATCTCTAGAGAGGGTTGGTTTCCTTACTAATCTAATTTGGTTTAAGCTTAGGGTAACATGAAAGATATGGGAACTGATGGAAAGAAACAGGAAATATGGCTATGAGCCAAAGATGTAAGATGGGGATAAACTAATAGCCAAAATCCAAATCAAGTATTAGTTAGCATACAACATAAAGAAAGGCACATGAACCACTCATAGTTTACAAAGATAACCTCCAAGAAGCATTTCAATATTCATTCCCTCACTAGTAGTAGTTAAATTCAGATGCATAATTTAAAATCAGCTAATAATAGACATGAACGTAATTAGAAATGATAAGCAAAAAGTGATCAACCACGATATTACTCCAGGAACCAGAAGCCGAATATCTTTCTATTGATGCAGAAAACTTAAAGTGTTTTTTTGCAGAATGTCTATCCTCCCTTATTACATTGAAATGCTTAGTATTTATAGAGGATTTCACCTTTGAAATTAAATATATTTAAAAAAAAAATGTTGACCGGTCAAAAATCAGCAGTAGCAATTCTTTCCTTGACAAATACAATGCTCGAATCAAATCGTTCTTCAGGGAGCAACGATCCGGTTTCCATGGAGTGCGCCTGGAAAATCAGCAAAGATAGACAATGGGAAAAAATTTCTAGGTTTTGGTGCATTGAAACTCAGCAACATTGTGTAGTGAACAGGATCTTGGATATTAAATTTTGGATACTACTCCATAATTTCACACCTTGAAATCTTACCCTCATCGATGGAGAACCAATGAAAATTAAATTTATTTTGAAAAGGAGCAAGATCAGTGGAGGGCACCTCAAAAATAAATAGGATCGCACTAGAATCATGGACGTAGCATTTAACCTTGGCATCTTCCTCAGCAAGAATACTGGAAAAATCAATCTTATTGTTTCAAAAAATAATTTTCGCTAGTCTTCAATTCTTCCCAAGAAATATCAGCAATAAGGGCGCATTGAAAGAAATATTTTTTGAGGGGAGAAAGCAAGAATTGATTTGCCTGAAGAAATGATGTTTTCACCCTTCAATATACTTTTGCCCTTCTCCCGAGTAATTTTACTTGAAAATGACATGAAAATATCTTCAGCAATAAAAGAGGCAAAGAACCCAGGTGTTGTAGGTGATTTGGAGAGGAGAGGGCAATCCTCCAAGGGAGGTCCCAGGTTCAAATCTCCACCCTACCAAAAAAGTTGAATTGGGTACTCAAAATCCAACTGATAATGTTGGTGCGGGCAGGGTCGAGCGTGACTCCTGGGTGACTTTGACAGTGTAGAACCCCCTGTTCGTGGTCTCTTAGACCAAGGTGGCCCCGCAAGGGGTTTTCGCTTAAAAAAAATAAAAGAGGCAAAGATGATTGATTTCTCCCCTAAGAGGGACAACAATGATTTTTGCTCCACCCTAGGGGCGACTTTGAATTTGACCAGCAAATAGAGATACTATTTTTGGGACTTTTGCTCCAAACTGGGCAAAATCATTGTTCTACTCCAGATGGGGTGAATTAATATGGGCAGACACCTTCTTAAAACTACTTTGACTTTGACTAGAGCAACCTCCAGCTGGATGACATCATCTTATTGTTTACGCTTCGAAAAACATCCTTAACTTGATTTTTGCCCTCAAGAGGGGTAAAAATTATTTTTGCCCCTTCCCAGGGGTGACTTTGACTTTAACTGCACCAACCATGCATTTCACTTGATTTTCACCCCAGAACGCCTTCAACTGGAAATTCGCCCTGAAGAGCAACGAAAATGATTTTTACCCCCTTCTAGGAGCACTTTTGACTTTGACCAAATTTTCGTCCATTATTTTTGCTCTTATACACTTGTATATTTTTTTGCCTTATTCTTACTTTGGAAAAAAACTTCTTATCATAGTAGTTTTGCCCCACACAAAGGGCAAAAATTATTTTCGCCCCTCACAGAGGTGAAAACATCTTTCCCTTCATTTTACTGGAACTTTTCCTTTAAACAATAATTGTTGAAGCCTTGGTCCATTTTCATCAATCTTTTGATCCCAAGACATCCCTTGCCATACATTTCTCCCTTTTATATTTTGCCCATGATTTTCATGAACTTTTACTGGTAAAATTTACCGTGTATTTTTGGGGACAAAATCAACCTTATTTATTTAATAAAATCACCTAAGGAAGAAACAAAAACACTACATCAAAAAAATAAAATTAAAAAAACGGCATCATTCATCTAATATTCTTTAAATTTTTACAATAAAATATTTAGTGTGGGAAAACTGCCAACACTTTTGGTGGCTCTCGAGGTTTTTAGTTCGTCTGGATACAATCGACCCCAGGCCTTCATCCATTGGGCTCAGTTGTCACTATCGTTGGCTGTATCAGGTGGGACACTTGATTTGGCAACCTCCTTATTTCTTCTTTCCTCTTGTGCCTGATTCTCCTGCTCTTCTATAGTTGCCTATTTTTTTGCTTTTGCTTAGGCTCGTGCTTCTTGCTTGGTGAGACTTTCACTGGTACACGACAACTGCCTTAGCCTAGGAGTCAAGAGTGAACGTAGAGAGAGTACTTAGTGAATCAATGACAAAACATAGCATCTCGACGTGATCCATGTTGATGTGATTAGCTCTCTATTGGAGTTCCAATAGGGATGATTCGATGCGAGTGAGGCTCTCCATGTATGGAAATACTTGTTCCTCCGTGATTGGCTCCTCCCAACTATTGATCTCTGAAGTATATTCTACAAAATTTCACCAAGCTACCTCCAATTCTTTCTTCGATAGAAGCTCACCTTGCTCATAAACGAAGCTTGAAAACTTGACATCAGCTAAAGTCTTGAAATAAATGAGCGAAATGCAATGCTCCTGTTCAAACATAGTCATCATCTTTCGACCTTCTCTCGCCAACTCTAAATTGGAAAATAAGTTGTGCAACATCATCCTGTCCTTGGCCCAACCGCGATCCATCTCGCTCATTGACTTAACTTGGAAGTCATACTGAGCCAACACCTGAATTTTCAGTGCCATTTCTAGTTTTGGTTCCATCTGTTCCTCAACATACTCCAAAAATTGATCACTAAGAAAAATCACTATTCGAGCCTCATGAATATACAATAGAACTTTGAGAGCTTCTGTTTACAATATCACATAATATTTCATTAAATGGTGATGAGTTTCTTTGATTTTCTCCTTGGAGAAGCCTACTGATTGTGTGGCTTTCTCATCTAGTTGTTTCTGTAAAACCTCAATCTGGGTGGTTAATGCCTGCACTTGCTTCTCTGCTCCTGCCCAAGTTGTCTAGTATCCTTTGGATTCATTCTCCAACTCCTCTGCCCTCCACTACTAGTGCTCTGCCTCTAGTTTCGTTGTTTCTAGTTGGTCCCTATTTTTAGCCAGAGCATCATTCAATTCAATAAGCTTTGCCTCAACCTCGAAAAACGTTTCTTGTAATTTTTGTCAGACAAGTAAAGAGAGGTCATATCCACCTATATATTCTCCAACTTCTCCGTGGTGTCAATATTTGTCAGGTCCTCTGTAATGACTTCATAAGTGTAATCACTTGGAGCCATTTCTCCTTGGGGCTTCTGAACCTGGGGAATCATTTTTACAGTATGAGACTCCATAGCTTCAAGGTCAAAAGAAACCTTTTTCAACATATTTGTTGGAGCCTAATCTTCTTTTCTCTTATGGGTCTTCAACTACTGTGATGAAATTTATCAGGCTCAGCTCATTTTTGTTGCAACAAGATGCTTTGGTACAATCTCCATCTCTGGCTCCGATAGCACCTGCAACTCAATAAAAGGAGCAGGGGGAAAATGAGCCTACTGATGTTTTGGCTTTGGAAAGAAAGAGGAAACGGGAATGGTTGGTGGAATGGAAGTAGTTAATGGAAGTGAAGTGAGGGGTTCAGTTATAGTCACACCTACTCGAGGAGGAGCTTGCGTACTTATAGCCACGATATAAATTACTAGAATGGAGGATGAAGGGAGCGAAAATAGATTAGGACCAGATGCAAAAGAACTAAAAGAAAGGGAAACAATAGAAGTGGCAATAGAAGAAGAGGGAGCATCGGTGACTGGGGACTAGAAAACGAGAAGCAAAATGGAAGTGGAGGGAATACTGAATGGAGGTGAGGCAAAAGTGACAACTACGGAATGGGGTGTAACAGTCATCGAATGCTCAAGAGAAAGGGAAGAATGTGAAGAAAACATACCTTTGAGCTTGAACACATTTTGAGTTGATGATGAGGGTGACTGTGGCTCTAGTTCGCCCTTGTATTTTTCCTCCATTATCTCCTTCTCCAAATCTATAACTTTCATGTTTTGGTCAACCTGTGCTACTTGAACCAAAGGAATATTTTTTGAAATATTAGCTTGTGTGGCTTTGGTTGCAGGAGGATGGTTCATACCAGATGAAGAAACTGCACTTGTTCTTGGCTTCTTGGAGATTTTTGGAAAAGGGAGCACCACATGCTTGTTCTTCTTCTTCCAAATGATTTGCACTTTCGACGATGGTTGCCTCTCTTCTTCCACAAGTGGCGCTTCCTCAACCACTTGTTGCTCATGTTCGGCCATAATCTCTTCATTGTCAGATCTTTGAAAGGTCCAAGGTACAATATTAGCGAAAGAGATTGGCTGAGAGTTGTCATAGTATTCATCATAGACGTTTGAAAACACCTCATCCATTGCCAGGCCATAAGCTGGTCTAGTTTTCCCTCTATGGGCCCTCATAACCCACCAGTTGGTATTTTTTTCCTCATACCAAGCTAGAAACTGTTCTTTAATTTTGTCAAACAATCCCGGAGGAGGAATTTGGTGCTTGTGAACTTTAGGGTTGTACTCAACTTCCATGTCATAAAAATCATGCCATGGTGGAAGCGGAATTATCTGCTCAACATGCCATTCGAGATCATGCCCTTCAAAATTATTCCTCATCTTCTCAATATTCATCCAAGGATAGAAATGAAAAAATTTAGCTTTAATCAACATCGCAAATCGACCCAAAGGGTCATACTTCCATCGCTGAGGTAACTCCACCATACCCATGTTGTAGAGAGCTTCATTAATCAATTTGTTTTGGCCAACTTGGTCTACTTCAATGCCATCGAAGTGAAATGGCATGGTGCATGTAGTCTTCTTGCCTCGTCCTGCCCCATAGATGTCGTTGATGTAGTCAGTTTGGTAGACTTCCATTGCAAATAGGTGCTCGATAGTAAAATACGAAAGGAGAAACAACTTACCAGTGAAGCTAAAAATTTGCACCACGATGCCTTGCATAAACAAGAAAATATCTCCTTTCTCCTTTGTAACAATTTCTTCCCTCCTTGCCCTTGGAACTCTTTCACATGTACCAAAAATAAGTTTGAGGTCAGGGCCCAAAAACATGCGGTTAAAAATTGTAGAACGACTCCTTCCTAGATAGGCTTGGAGTCCACAAATAAACTGGTAGCTTATTGTTTGCCTCATCAACTTGTTTGACTGCTATGAAAGAGAAACACTGGTGCATGTGGAAAAAGAAATACCAAGCCAAAAATAAAGTGTGCTTGAATAAAACTGCTAATTTTCTTTGTATCCTCTCCAACTGGGTATACATTGCTCGAGCCACATAGTCTTTCCAATCGAAGAAAATCATATTCATGCTTGCTTGCATGGTTTTTGGGGCATAAAATTCCACCTACAAAATACATTGCACCAGCGTCGCTTGCCATTTTTACACCGTGGTATTGGTAGGAATACTGGACACCCAAGCCAACATGAAAAACATATTTGGGCATTTAAACTCTTTTAGAGGCTTCGAAAAAGCCGACAACTCTCCAAATTAAGGTGCCTTTATCAACCGGTTCTCCATGAATTGGCGCAATGTTACAGTTGACTGGTACCTCTTCTTGTTCCTTGAGATTCATATTTTTGAACACAACATCCGAGGAAGGCTTCACCCCACAAGCAAATACCTCTCTAACTGCGTTGGGCGAAATGGTAAATAATTTATCTCCCTTCGCATCACGAATGGCCCTTGTTGCAGGCTGATAAAACTTTGAAATCGCCATCACCAGCTTAGGGTAAGGATGAACTGGTGTACACAAGTACCAATAAAGTTATGCATGATAAGCAATGGTTAACGGGATTTTTGGTGTAAAACCTTGCCTAACAATAGTCTCCACATCCTCATGCAATTTTTCTACGCCTTTATTCAAAATAATATAGTCTCCAATCTAAGCCAGTGCATCAGAATATGGGTCAAGCTCTGTATTTTCATTCCACCTAGCTTTTTTACCTCCTTGTGCTTTCTTGGGCTTCATAGCTATTGTTGATTTGGCAGCTTTCTTTCCCATCCTCATATCATCGGATTTATTGCAATAGTATAATAAACCTGTAACAAAGCAGCAATTCGGGACACTGAAGGATAATCTAGCAATGCTTCAAAAAAATAACTTTGATATTTTCTTCAACTGCAAGCCGTATTTAAAATATTTGCTCTCAACTACCCCATTAAATGCAGGTGGCATACTTGATGAATTCGAGTGGAAATGCTTCCTTGGTTCTCTCACTTGGCATGTTTTTTAATGAGAACTTAACTGCAAATAACAGCCTTGCACTGCAAATCTTCCTTGAACTTCGTACTCAACCGCTTTTATTTTGAAAAGAGCAATCCAAGTATTTAAAGGCTCACTTCGGGAATGAAAAATACCACGTGTGAGGGATGGGCGCTCTATAGGGGTGAAATATTAATTGTGTTGCATATAAACCACAAAAAACGTCGTCTGAGAGATTTACCGGTGAAATTATCTCAATTTCATGCAATTAACTGGAGCTTGCCCCGAAATTAGCATGCAAAAAACATCAACTGGTCGCACCCTTTTTTTTGAAAATCTCCTTGGGACAAAAATATCAATTCACTTGCTTGGCAAAATTACATACTTTGTAGTCTCTTTTAAAATAATTCATCTCCAAATTTACCTCGAAAAAGCTTATTGCTAAAATCAAGCTTTAACTGAGAGTGCTTTGCTGAAAAAGCAAGGCGAAATTAATTTCACCTCCTTTTTTTCGAACTTAGCGCTGTTGGAGTTCTAAAAAAAGCATGCATCTGTTTTTTAATATTTCGAGCAGTTTTCACTCCAAAAATGTTTTCGAGGAAATAAATGAGTGTTTCACCCCGAAAATAGAAAAAACATTACGAATATTCTTTGTTAGGTGAAAAATAAAAAAATTTATCTTTTAATTTTGCTTTGCCTTTCTACTTTTCTCTTATTTTCCCCTTTTTTTATCTTTTTTATCTCCCTTTTGGCAATTTTAAAAAAAGTGGGGGCACTTTTTTCAAGAAAATCATGCTTTTGTCATGTACATAACAAAAATACTTGATATTACATAACAACCTATGTACATATGTACATACTTGATCAGAATTATGTCACTGATGGTAGGCCTTCAAATGAAGACCATTTATGAGAATCGACAGCGCACGACCACCCAAATCCTGCAAATAAAATGAGTTGACCTGCTTCACGCTTGAAATCTAGAACAAGTCCTCCCATATCGCTTCAAACTTGTGATGCTTTTAGGGCTTCGCCTTGTTTTCATTTCATTTCAGCACTAGATCACCTACCTCAAACGACTTCTCGAAAGTTTTCATGCCAAACCATTTTTGCGTCGTCCGAGCATGTTCCATGAAGGCATTATATGATTTCTCCCTCTCTTCCTCTAGTTGTAGAAGCTGAGCCAACCTCATGCTCATGGGATCATACTCATAGTCGTCACCATACAACAAGTGCCATGACTGAAGAGCTGACAATTCAATATGAATGGGAAACACTGCTTCTTTACCGTATACCAAGGAATAGGGGAATGTCTTGATGGATTTCTTAATTGAGATGCGATCGACCCATAACGCTTGGTTCAAAAGCAAGTGTCAACTACGCTTATTATCTCCCAAGGTTCTCTTTAAAATTCTTAGCAAGTTCTTATTTTTAGACTCAACTAAGCCATTCCCCTATGGATAGTAGTTAGATGATGTCTTAAAATAGATCTCATACTTACCAATTAATTTGTTATCCCTAGCACCGATGAAGGGAGTTCCATTATCCATTATTATTGCATCTGGTATTCCAAAACAATATATTAATCCCTCAAGAAAAGCGATAATTGTTGATTGATCCACCTTCTTGGTTGGGATTGCTTCTGACCATCAAGTGAAATAGTCAGTTGCCATCAGGATGTATTCGTGTTTGACAGAGGAATTGGTATCAATGACCCCAGTAAAGTCGAAGCCCCATTGCTGAAATAGATCTTCTACTTGAATCAGATGAAGAGGCAACAATGCATTTTTGTTTCTACTGACATATCTCTGACACTTGTCGCAATTTTGATTGACTGTGAAAGCATCTGCAAAGAGAGTAGGCCAAAAATATCCTGCTTTGATGATCTTCAACGCCATTGACCTCCTTGCATAATGGCCTCTTGATAGGCCAGAGTGAAACTCTTCTAGGATTCTTTGTTTCTCTGATTCTTAGATGCACCTGATAAGTACTTCATCAATGTTCTTATGGAACAGTCCATTCGACAACATTATGTACCTAAGAGCCTAGAGTCTGAATATCCTTCTCTGTGAGGCATTAAGGTGTGGAGGATGTCTTCCTAAATGGAATTATTTTACAAGCTCCTATGTCCAATCACGATCATCTATAGAGCGATTAGTGAAATTACTTACTAAATATTCAAGTTAGCAAACCATGGATTCAGATGCAGTGCTTTTTGCAAGCTTTTGACACAACGCTCGACCTTGAACTAGCTCGGTTGGATGGATTTCAACGTCATACTTCTGAATTTTGGAAATCCATCCAGCTCTCTTGTCTCCTAGCTCTCCTTGAATGATGAAACTCTAGACATCTGGATGAAAAACACATACTATTGTCATGCTTTAAGAAACAAAATACCGAAACTTCTTCAAGGATTTCATCATCGCATATACTTGTTTTCAATGAAATTGTATTTTTCTTCATTCAGTTGGATGACTTGACTCAAGAAATCTATTGGTCGCTCATATCCATCATCCCCCTTCTACGTAAGAACCACCGCATATCTCTCTTGCTCACCAAAAACATACAAGATAAAGTATTTTGAGTAATCGAGGTTCACCAGGACCGAGGCTTGAGGAGTGCTTTATTTGATTTCCTTGAAGGTTTTCTTCCTTTGCTTAGTCCATTTGAACTCAACATTCTTCTTTTGCATCTCAGTCATCGGATTTACCACTTGGGCAAAATATGTAATGAAATTTTGAACAAAGTTGATCTGCTTGAAAAAGGATTGCAAATCCTTCTTTTTGATTGGCAACGGAAGCTTTAGGAGGCATTTAGCTCTAGCTGGATCAATCGCCAAACCTTATTTTGAAATAACATGGCCTAGGAGCTTTCCTTTTACCACGAAGATTGACTTCTTTGAGTTGATTGATATTTCGAACTCATAATACTTTTCGAAAACCTATCTTATATGTAGACTATGTTCCTCCCTATTGTGAGAGAAAACAGTCATGTCATCCAAATAAATAACAATAACATGATTCAACAACTCACCGAAAGCTACGTCCATCACCTCTAAAAATTTGCGCCAGCATTTGAGAGACCAAACGACATCTGCTGATAAGTAAAGGTTCTCCATTTTGTGGTGAACATTTTATATTGGTCTTCATATTTGACCCAGATTTGGTTATAGCCGAAGAATCCGTCTAATAAAGAGAATCTTTGAGCACCAGTTACTACATGAAAAATTTGATCAATTTACAATAGTGGATAGTGATTTTTTAGAGACACCTGGTTTAAATTTTGAAATTCCACACATAGGTGGATATCACCATTCTTCTTTCTCACGGGTACCAGATTTGCTACCTAGGTAGAGTGCTTAATCGGGTAGATGATTTTGGCTTTTAGCATCTTCAGCAGTTCTACTTTAATCAGGGTTTCAATATTAGGATTAACTGGTCTCCGCTTTTGCCTGAAGGGTTTTACTCCTTCCTGCAACTCAATGGTTGTTAGGATTAAATAACAAATACGAGCAATAATATAATGCAGAAATAAACACAGAAGAAATTATGCAATACATAATAGACACAAATATAACGTGGTTCACCCAAATCGGGCTTCTCCACGGAGAAAATAACTAGGCCCTTTGTATTTTGTCCAGAAAACCCCTTTATACATAGCCGCGCACCTCATTACGTACTTATTTGACGTACAACCTCCTCTTATAATAATGCATTACAATTTTAGGGCAAAAAAACCCACCTAAAATCTACCGTCCGATATGTGACCTAATATCAAATGGTCCAGATTTACATAGAGGAAAAAACATATATTTTTAGCTTTGGGGGCACTGCCCCCGAAACCCCCACCAGGGAGGGGCTCCATAGCTATCGCCACCCCCCCTACACCCCCCTAGCGACAGTAGTAGGAGGGCTAATGCCCCCCCTACACCTCCTCTATTTCACGTAGTGGTTCTAAATGCGGCTAAAACAAAGGCCTCCGATTTAATCAGGCTCCATAATCAACAATGGTATGTTGGATTACATCTTTATTGTAGCCTTTCAAATCTTGGTAGATCCAAGTGACAATGTCTGGGTACTCATGACATAATTCTTTAATCTGCTCCAGCTCTTCCTGAGTGCAATCAGTGTCGACTTTGATCGACTTATCGAGTCCCAACTGCAGTTCAGTGTATTTGTTTTCGTCCACTTTGATATTATGCTTTTTTTCTCTATCATTTTGATCAAAGAGACTCTCAAGTGTAATCAATCCCTTGGGATATGATTATTCCGCAACTAGATCAACCCCTCGGCTTCTTCCTCATCAAGTGTTCTTTCTTCCACATTACTATCTTATCTTATCAAGAAATTTACGATTTGTTCATCACTATCAAACACTTGCCAGAAGATATTTATGTTAGGGACTGGAGATCTATAAACTAACTTCACAGTCTTGGGCTTTCTCACCACATGTTCAGCTGGGGAAAAATTAGCGCTAAGGGATGCCAGGAGATTGACATGCTTGTTCTACTCCTGTGAGATGTCTTGGATATTCAATGTTGTATAAGCCTCAAAGAGGTCCCAAAATTTATTATGGTACGCCTTTAGGTAATGTTGGTTGGAAACACACTTACTAGTTACCTGGTTGATGATTAGCTCAAAATCTCCAAAAATTTGCAATTTTTTATCCTAATATTTTCTACCTTTTTTAGACCCAAGCAGAGTGCTTCATATTCGGTGGCATTGTTTGTACAGATCTAGGTCATTCGGTAAGAGTATGTCTTTTTTATGCGATAGGGAGAAATGATAATGATCCTAGCTCCTGCACCATTCTTACACCTTGCGTCGTCGAAGTACAACTTCCATAATTGGCCAAGAACAAGATCTTCATCATCAAACACCTTCAATTTCATAGTCCATCATGGCATTAAAATCGATTATTGAAAACTCGTCTTTTTTTCGAAGCTCGCCTAGAACTTCTTCCATCAAATCTAATTCCTCTAGTTCTTTGATCATCAAGTTGATAGAATTCATGGGTTTATCTTCTTCTTCAATCTTCTCTATGTGGTAAGTTGAAGGCTTCTCATTATAAATATGGATTCTCTTCCCTTTGACAGGAATATCTAAATGAGAATAATCCAGATACAAGCAACCTCCTAACTTGGCAGTGAACTCCCATGACAGGCACATGCTAAAATATGGCTCCAGATCAACCACGACCACCTCTTGGATCATTGTGATCTGAGGTATTTTGTGCAACACGATGAGGATGTCTTTGATGATACCAATTATCCTCACAGGGGTTCCATATAATTGCAAAACACCAGGGCTACTTCTTGTATATTGCATATCCATCACATTGTAAACTGCCTTTGGCATGATAGTCATTGTAGTGTTGGAGTCGATCATGCAATTGTGCACAGTCCAACCTTCCATCCTGAGATACAGGTAGAAAGGGGGTGGTCTATTCTTTCCAATGGCAGAAATCATCAACGTTTGAGCTAACACTATCTAAGTCATATTTTTCCCCTTATATTTCACAAATTTCAACGATTCTTGCAACAAGTCCACTTGTCCAAGCAATTGCAGTGCATCATAGAGACTCACCTTGGCTAGTATCCTCTTCAACTCTTCAACTATGTTGTACATGGATGCATATAACTCTTTTCCTTCATTGGCAGCTTCATATCTTCTCTGATACTGTTGTATAGATTCTACCCTCTGACACTTGGTCAAATATGGGTATTTGAGCTTTTCCCTAGCCTGTTCCTCTGTTTCAGCTCTTGCTTGTGAAGTTGAAGCTTTTTCTTGCACTCTTTCTTTCCCTCGTGGAGGTAAAATATCTTTTAGCAGGACAGGGGCATCTAGCTTGAGTGCTAGAACAACCACTTTCACTTGTACTTATTTTTTCTCATTTTTCACCTTTGAATCAGAAGGTACCTTCAGGGGCTCCAACTCAACTAGCTCCACGATGATGGGTTTTATTCCAACTCTTATGAAAACTGAAACTTGCTCTTCAAAAGAGACCATGAAATTATGATCGACTTTTGTATTTGACCACTAGAAAATATTTTTGCCAATGTATGCACGTAGTTTAGGTGAACCATGCAAGTTTCCTTGCCATGCGGATCATTGCACATAGAGCACCAGTATGCCTTGTCTGATGTGCCAGCTTCTTCGTTTGTCAACAAAGTCAGATTTCTCTCAAGCGCCTTGTTGGTTGAAGCTACTTGCTCCTTGGTGATCAGTGGTGATTGAAATATTCTAGGTTGGAAATCTCTTTTGACCTGCTTCCTTTTAATAACCGTGATCTCATTACCCATCACCCTTATAATCGAGTTCATTGACTGCAATTATTTCAATAATTTTTCTTGTGGATCAGGTTTTGAGGGTGTTGGAGGAGCTGTTAATGGAAGTGGTACAGGTGGAGATGGTAGTGCTAGGATTGGAACCGGAGTGGGTAACTATGGAATGATTGGAACGGGAAGTTGCGGGGCAGAAAGTATCATCGTAGTTTGATATGTACTTGGATTCCATGAAGGGATTGGATACATGGGGACATGGGCAAGGGCTGAGAAGATGCATTAGCGTACAAATATTGTGGAAGATCAAGAAAAATAGGCATTGCCATTTTTGACAAAAGTTTATCAATAGCAATCATGTCAGCCTCAGCATTTTGTGCAGTAGAATATAAATCAAGAAATGTGTTGACATTGGACTGTTGTCAGAGTTGAAATCTTAGAGGTAGTAAAATGTCACCTGCTTAGGAGTCAGCCGAAGACCATCAGGAACTCTATGCCAAGTTCATGTGAACCTGACATTGAAGTCCATGATTTTTCTTGTGGATTCCTGTGAATGGTGGTAAAATAGTGCAATAGAGAGAATGGATCCGCTTGTTCGTTGAAACCTTTGATCAGCAATTCGACCAACTGGTCCCAGGTGGTAATGGTGGTAGGTTGTAACGACCTATACTATTAAAGCAACTTACCTCTGAGAGAGAACATGAGCAATCTCATTATGATATCCTTGTCTGTGATGCTATGGATCATCGCCAAGGAAGCCACATCTTGGACATGCTCATAAGTCATCTTCCTTGTACCATCGTAAGTACGCAAAGCCTTCATTGCTGCTTACGAAATCGAGTTTTGAGCTTGTAGATTCAGAGGTCTGTATTGGTTCCATGTTGGAAACTATCTTGGTGGTTGTGGTGGTATATTTTGAGCCATTTAGATTGGAGTGTTTAGTTGGGAAGGAGGGAAACTAGTGGATGTGCTAGCAGGACTCGAAGAAATAGAGAACACACCAGCTCACTATGAAGATGTTACACTTGATGGGACAACTGGAGTGACTAATCTAGGATGTTCTCCTAGCACTTGGGTGTCAAGCTCATAAAACTCAATGGGCTCTTCTATATTTTTGGCCTTTGATCTTGTGATCATGAAGAAAACTTTCGCTCACTTCACATTCGGAGGCTTCTGGGTAAAGTTGAGTTTCCAGATGTTCTAATCATACAGTACAAAGGTAAACATCAAACCTCAACACTATTCAAAGTGTGCTGAAACTATCAACACCTATGGTGATTTTTCCAGATAATAACAAGCCAAAGATTCACCAACTCAAGCTCCCTTAAACTATGGAGATGATTTGTCCCACCGGCGTGCCAAAAATTGTTGGTCATGAATCTGCCTAATCATAAAATGCATGCACCCTAGACCCGACCAACATTGAAAGGCCGAAGGAGAGAGATATCCTTTGGGCCAATCTCCAGAGAGGGTTGGTTCCCTTACTAGTCTAATTTGGTTTAAGCTTAGGGTAATAGGAAAGAGATGGGAAATGACGGAAATAAACAGGAAATATGGCTGAGTCAAAGACATAAGGTGGGGATAAACTAACAACCGAAATCCAAATCAAGTATTAGTTAGCATACAACAGAAAGGAAGGCATAGGAAGCACTCACAGTTTGCAGAAATAACCTCCAAGAAGCATTGTAGTATTCATTCCCTCACTAGCAGTAGTTAAATTCAGATGTAGAATTTAAAATCAGCTAATAATAGACATGAACGTAATTAGAAATGATAAGCAGAAAGTGATCAACCACAATACTACTCCAGGAACCAGAAGTCGAATATATTTCTATTGATGTAGAAAACTTAGTGTTTTTTTGCAAAATTTCTATCCTCCATTATTACATTGAAATGCCTAGTATTTATAGAGGATTTTGCCTCTGAAATTAAATGCATATTAAAACAAAATGTCGGTTGGTCAAAAATTAGTAGCAACAATTCTTTCCTCGACAACTACAACACTCAAATCAGATCATTCTTTAGGGAGCAACGATTTGGTTTCCATGGAGTGCACCAGGAAAATCAACAGATATGGACGATGGGAAAAATGTTCTAGGTGTCGATGCATCGAAACCCAGCAACATCATGCGGTCAAAAGGATCTTGGATATTAAATTTTGGACACTACTCCATCATTTTGTGCCTCGAAATCTTACCCTCATCAGTGGAGAATCAAAGAAAATTAAAATTGTTTTGAAAATGGGCAAGATCAATGGAGGGCACATCAAAAATAAACAAGATCATGCCAGAATCAGGGACGTAGCATTTAACCTTGGCATCTTCCTCAGCAAGAATCTTGGAAAAGTTTCAAAAATTAATTTTCGCAAGTCTTCGATTCTTCCCGAGAAATATCAGCAATAGGGACGCATTGAAAGAAATGTGTGTTGAGGGGAGAGAGCAAGAATTGATTTCGCCTGAAGAAATGGTGTTTTAGCCCTTCAATATACTTTCGCCCTTCTCTAGAGTAATTTTGCTTGAAAATGACATGAAAACGTCTTATGCAAGAAAAGAGGTGAAGATTATTGATTTCGCCCCTAAGAGGGGCGACAATGATTTTTGCCCCACCCCAGGGGCGACTTTGACTTTGACCAATAGGTAGAGATATTGTTTTCTGGACTTTCACTCCAAACTGGGAAAAATCATCGTTCTGCTCCAAATGGAGCAAATTCATATGGGTAGGCGCCTTCTTAAAACTACTTTGACTTTGATTGGAGCAACCTCCAGCTGGATGACATCTTATCATTTACATTCCAAAAAACATCCTTAACTTGATTTTCGCTCTCAAGAGGGGTAAAAATAATGTTCGCCCCTTCCCAGGTGTGACTTTGACTTTGACTACACCAGACATGTATTTCACTTAATTTTCACCCTAGAATGCCTTCAACTAAAAATTCGCCTTAAAGAGGGGCAAAAATCCAGGGGCACTTTTGACTTTGACCAAATTTTCATCCATTATTTTTGCCCTTTTACACTTGTAAATTTTTTTGCCTTATTCTTACTTTGGACGAAACCTTCTTATCATAGTAGTTTCCCCCCACACGAAGGGCGAAAACGTCTTTCCCTTCATTTTACTGGCACTTTTCCTTTAAACAATAACTGTTGAAGCCTTGGTCCATTTTCATCAATCTTTTGATCCCAAGACATCCCTTGCCATACATTTCTCCCTTTTATATTTTGCCCACGATTTTCATGAACTTTTACTAGCAAAATTTACCGTGTATTTTCAGGGATGAAATCAACCTTATTTATTTAATAAAATCACCCAAGGAAGAAACAAAAACATTACATAAAAATAGTAAAATTAAAACAACTGCAACATTCATCTGATATTCTTTAAATTTTTACAATAAAAAATTTAGTGTGGCAAAACTTCCAACAAACATTCATTGGACCACATAAATCTATTAATTCCAATGGTTCTTGGGTTCTATGCTAACAAAGTTCAAAAGGTATTCGATGTTGTTGATGTTGTTTTCCTGTTAAACACTCTCGACAAATTGTAGATTCCCATGAAAAATTGGGTATACCTTTAACCATTTGATGTTTACTTATCTCATTTAATGAAGATGTGCTTATATGTCCTAGCATTTATGCCAAAGTTCTCTTGTTTATGAAATCCCTACTAATAGAGCTATATTTGACACTGTATCTAGAGTGAACAAACTATTTTTATAAGAGCCTAAGGCTATAACTTTTTCTTGTTTGATAATAAGATATATATTTTTTTGTCTTTAATAGTTTTAAATTCAACGGCTAGATTCTGATCCATCAGTTGAGATACTAAAAGAATATTAGTAGTCAATCCAAGTACATATAGTACATTTTTAATTATTCATTTTCCATTTGATAGATCAATTAATACATCTCCTACTCCTTTGACTTCATAAGTCATACTATCTACTATGACAACTGGTTTTTCATATTTCTCTTGAAAAGTATTAAACCATTATTTATTTTCAATCATATACTTACTTGCTCTAGAATAAATGTACCAATAATCCATACTAGTATACCTTATAAGTCCCTAATTAAAAAAAAACTCAAATAAGAAGTCAAATATTAAATTTACAATTTTTTTTTTGATGACTGGGTGGGTGGGATTAACACACCCCAGAGTTACATATCCGCATGCATGTAAGGGGAGGGATTTGAACCTGGGACCTAAATTTACAATTTTTTTTGTTTTGTAATCCTTTGATGTTGAAAACCTTTTATCTCCAAAATTTTAGATTTGCAAAATTTCAAACACCTTCTAATATTTTTAATTTTAGTTTTTTCTTGAAATAAATCTTCTACCTTAAAAACTTCAAATATAAAAAACTTTGAATAATCAAATTAACTAATTAAAGTAGACACCCTTATTACTCCATATCTTAAAAACTTAAATTTCAAACTAACTAAATCTTATAACTCCTATTCCCTTATAACTCCTTAAAATATGCAATCACCTTATAACTCCAAAAACCCTAATAAAAAATAATTAGCAAACTAACCTTATACTGCTCCTTAGGCGATTTGCTCTCCAACTCATTGCTTCACTAGATCAATGGCACTACGTTATTCTTGATGCTCTTCTAAATGTGCATCTACTACACCTCAGATTAAGTGAATCTTCATTCAAGTGTGTCAATCGATGATTAATGTCCACGTGGAGCTCTACATACCTTAATTAAAACGTTAGAAAAACACTTTATTTTCTTCTACTATAACATTCAATGTGTTACTTTAGGCTAACAATAAATTATTATGTCGTTACTTTATGTAGGTATTGTTGAACTTGTCTTTATGATTAGACTTTTCACTTCATCACTCAGATGTATATGCTTTGATGCTGGATGTTTTGTCTTCCTTGTTGGTTTCTACGATGTTGGGTGCTTCACCTTCCTTGTTGGTTTCGTCACCCATAATGTTGCTTCGATACTAGATGCTTTGCTTCTTTCCTTCAAAACTGGATATTTTGCTTCTTTTCTTAGACATTGAAAGCTTTGTTGGTTCATAGATAGACTTCCTTAGCTCCTCCTTAGATGCTAGTATCCTTTGCTATAGTATTTTGCCTTCCTTAGCCTCCTTCACTAATATCCTCATGTTGTCTTCTCTACTTCTACACTGTGGCCTTCAAGCTTGCCATACTTCGCTACTTAAAACCAGTTTCCTTTGTTGTAGATTCTACTTTGAATAGTGTTGGTCGCTATGCTCTCCTTTGAATGGCGCTAGTTGTTTGGCTAGAAACTTTGTATAAGCTTATATGTATGGCTTCTATTATGACAACAACTCAAACGTTTTTCTTTGCTATTTGAATGCAACGTCTTTTAACATTCACCTTACATCCTTTCTTTCTTTCTTTATTTTTATGTTGTGTTGTTTACTTGAATTGGCCAAATGGCCTATTTCTCTATTATATGGCCAAATGGCTATTCCTCTGCTATATGGTCGAATGGCTATTCATCTACTATATGGTTGAATGACTATTCCTTTACAATATGGCCCAATGGGCTATTCCTCTACTTTTGACAATATTAAATTGTAGGACCTCTTTTCTCTAACATGGCTTCTTAGGCCTATTTATTTTTTGTATGACTTCTTAGACCTTTCTCTCAAATGTTGGACTATCTTATCTTCTTCTTCTATTCTTTTTTTTCTTAGAAATATTTGAATGCTTATCAATCCATTGCAACTTTAACTATTCTTTTTCTTCTGTTTTCTCTGCACTTAGAAGCTGAAAATCTTATCTATATTTTGTAGGAAGCTTCTCAAAATTTTGTAGCTTAATACCTATTGTACTTTCTATCAATCTAAAAATTTTAATGTCCTAGGTCACACCTAAGAACCCAATATTTAAAGGCAGGATGACTTTTTCCTGAATGACCAACTTTCTCCTGAGTTGGTTATGCCTTAATCTATCAATAATTATTCTCCTTTTTTAGAGAATATTAATGTCAGGGTGGCTCTATCCCTGAATGACCAACTTCCTTTTGGGTTGGTTTATAATGAACACCTCGTCCCTCTACTACACTTCTCTGTTATTTTGCATGTATTGTTTGTGGTCTGATTTTTTTTGTGAGTTTGTGTGGTTGATTTGAAAGTAATTGCAAATTGATAACAAGCAATAGTTGGAAACAAGAACAAATTTTATTTCAATTCATGATAACTAAAAACAGATACAAATTTGCATATTTTCCTAACCTGATTATGAACAACAACAAATCTGATACAAAAAGCAAGTCTAGAAATGTCTCATTTGCTACGATTTTCCTTCTTCATTCCTCCCAATGGCCCTTCAATGAGTGCAGATTTCAAACTGAGGTTGGTTGCTCCACATGCAAGTCTGAACCCAACCAAAACTGCTTTCAAAATACTATTGCTAATTAAATCTGCTAACCCTCTGAACTGTACAACCTGCAAATCTGTACGATAGCCCTTAGAAATTCAATATTCCTTCAAAATCAACGTAGGAATGCTCAAAAAGGGGTGCTTGGCAAAGGCATATTTAACTATAAATACCCACAATGAAACCCTCACCAAATCCATAGAATATGAGCAAAAAATGGTATGGCTGGCCTACTTTTTTCCCTCAAACTTCAGCAACTTCAAAATGGATTGAGACCCATTTAAATTACCATTGAAATAATGAAACCCAAAAGCTCTGATCTTCAATCCAATTGATTTCAGTCATAGGCAAAACCTGATCTGCCATTGTTATGCTCTGATAATTCCTCTACAATTGAGAAATTCAATCCTTCAGCTAGAGGTGATTTCTCACACCTGAAACTGGTCCAATCCTACTGAGAAATCACTCCCAACAAGCCCTTTGATCTTCTATCAAAAATCCCTGTGAAAAGCTCAATAAAAATTCCAAATTCTCCATACTCCAAATGAGCTCCAAATTGCCATTAAATAGAAGAAAGTTGCCTTTTTGGTTTAGGCACCACTTTGAGGTTGCACATATAATTCTTTTAATTATTCATTAATGTCACTTTATGACATTAAAGTGGACCCCCTTGTCCTAGGCGAATGACTTTAAGTTATAACTTAAAGTTGAGTTACTTTATATTTTCATAACTTAAAGTTGAGTTACTTTATATTTTTAAGTTATAATATCATATTATAACTCAACATTAAAACATAAACACTTTTCAAACCTAGCGACCTTCCCTTTGGTCAACACCTGCAAATGGAAGAATTGAACCTTCTGAATGATGGGATTCTCGCCGAACTGAGTCCCTAACCAAACTGTTTAGCCTAGGGGACCCCTGTGACTAGGCTAACAGGTCTCTGCTCCGTCTACCGCAGAGAAGGGGTCATTACAGTCTCCCCTCCTCGAAATTGCTTGTCCTCAAGCAATTGGAATCCTGGAGTCTGCAATATTGCATCGCCCTCCCAAGTGGCATCTTCCTCAGGTAAGTTCCTCCATTTGATCAAATATTCTTTTATAGTCCTTCGCCTGAGGGTACGCTCTCTCTGCCCAATCACTGCCTCTGGAATTAACACCAACTTGCCCTCTTCATCCAGAGGTGGTAAATCTATCGAGGGTGTGACATTGTGTCCCAATGCCTTCTTGAGGTGGGAAACGTGGAACACATTATGCACTCTACTACTCTCAGGTAGCTCCAACTCATAGGCTACCTCACCCACACATCGTAAGACTCTGAATGGGCCATAAAATCGAGGCTTGAGCTTCTCAACTCCACTCCTCTTCAGTGATGACTGCTTGAATGGTTGCAGTCTTAGATAAACCATGTCATCTATCTCAAATGAGTGTTCGATCCTCTTCTGATCAGCATATTTCTTTTGCTGCTCCTGTGCCTGTCTGATGTTCTCTTGCAATGAACGCATGATATCCTGTGCCTCCTATAGAAAATCCTTGGCCCTAGGGACCCGACTGTCACCTAAAACCAAATCCATGAAGTTGGGTGCTTCATACCCGTACAATGCCATAAATGGTGACATCTTAATCGACATGTGATAGGATGAATTATAACAATATTCCCCCATATGCAACCATCTAACCCATGCCTTCTGTTGTCCTGACACATAATTCCTCAGATATCCCTCAATCCATTTGTTGACAATCTTTGTCTGTCCGTCAGTCTGAGGATGATAACTCGTGCTCGATGTCAGCTCTATCCCACACAATCTGAATAGCTCCTACCAAAAGAGACTCATGAATTTACTATCTCGATCACTGACAATGGTCTTAGGCAAGCCATGCAGTCTGAATATCTCCCTAAAAAATAGCTCAGCCACCTGAGCTGCTGTGAACCCTGTGGTGATGGCAAAGAAATGGGTATACTTCGTGAGTCTGTCTACCACCACATACAAACAATCCTTCCCCTGCGCCTTGGGAAGTCCAGTAACAAAGTCCATGGATATGCTCTCCCACTTCTGTGAAGGAATGGGGAGTGGCTGGAGTAAACCGGCAGGGAGTGTATGCTCATATTTATTCTGTTGGCACACAGAACACTCTCGGATGTATTGCAAGATATCATCCTTAAGCCCTCTCCACGCAAACCTCTCCCTGATCTGCCTGTAGGTCTTGTAGTAGCCAGGGTGTCCCGCCATAGGTGTATCATGAAGAAGTCTGAATATTTGTCTCTTGAATTTGGAATATGGTGTGATCCAAATTCTGCCCTTATAATAAATCACCTCATCCCTGATAACATACCTATCATCGTCCTGTGTACCATCTAAAATCTTACGAGCAAACTCATCTTTAGCATAATCTACTGCGAGCTTGGGCCTCCAATCCTCAGAAATATCTGTTAATGAACACAAGTGGGGGCGTCTGGATAGTGCATCGGCCACGACGTTCTTCTTTCCTTTGAAAAAATTGATGTCAAAGTCATAGGCTTGTATCTTACTGATCCACTTCATCTGCTTGTCATTGAGATCCTTTTGATTCAAAAAGTATCTAAGGCTATTGTGGTCAGTTCTAACAATAAATCTTTGGCCTACCAAGTACTATCTAAACTTAGCTAGCGCATGCATGATGGCTAGCATCTCACGATCATACACCGAATAACTGGTCTCTCCTCCCCTCAGTTTTTGGCTCTCAAAGGCTATCGGATGTTTGCTCTGCATCAAAACTGCTCCAATACCTTCTCCTGACGCATCACACTCCACCTCAAAGGGTTTGGTGAAGTCTGGTATAGCCAAGATAGGACAACTGCTCATAACCTCCTTAAATCTATCAAATGCCTGCTGCGCCTTATCTGACCACTGAAATGCACCCTTCTTCGTCAAGTCTGTCAAAGGTGCTACCAACTACGAAAATCCTTTGACAAATCTATGGTAAAAACCACACAAACCAAAAAACCCCTTGAGCTGTGTAAGGGTAGTCGGAGGTGGCCAATCCAGTATCGCCTGTACCTTCTCAGGGTCCATCCTGACTCCCTGAGCACTGATGATATGACCTAAGTATAATAACTCGGTCATTCCAAACTCGCACTTAGTCTCTTTAGCAAAAAGAGACTCTGCCTCCAGAATACTTAGCACCTCATCCAGATGCCTCAGGTGCTCCTCCCATGTGCGGCTATAGATAAGGATATCATCAAAAAATACCAACACGAACTTCCTCAACTGCCTCTGAAACACCCTGTTCATCAAAGACTAAAAAGTGGCAGGTGCGTTGGTTAGCCCAAATGGCATAACCAGGAACTCGAAATGCCCATAATGGCATCGAAAAGTAGTCTTCTCCACATCTGATTCCCTCATCCTGATCTGGTGATACCCTGATCTCAGATCTATCTTGGTGAAGTAAACTGCACCGTGCAACTCATCCAATAGCTCATCAATACGTGGTATCGGGTATCTATTTTTAATTATCTTTTTGTTCAATGCTCGATAGTCGATACACATACGCATTGTACCATCCTTTTTCTTAACTAATACCACAGACGAAGCAAATGGACTCTTGCTTGGTCTGATATGTCCCATATCGATCAAGTCTTGGATGGCCTTCTCTATCTCATCCTTATGTCACTTCGGATGATGATAGGGAGTAATCATGATAGGGGTAGTACCCCCCTCTAGTTCTATGATATGTTCAGTCCCTCTATCCGGTGGTACTCCTGGTGGTATGCTGCTAAAGACTTTGCTATGTTTGGTGAGCAAAGTCTGAATGTCTGGATGATAACTTCGTTCTTTTTCCTCGGTGGGTGCAGGTAGAATAACACAGTGGGCTGCCCACTCAACCTGGTTATGTCTCATAAGTTTCTCCATCCTTTTAAATGAGACAACACGAGCTTCACCTGATGACATTCCTCTCAACACAACTCGTTGTCCATTTGCCTCAAATTTCAACTCCATTTTTTGGAAGTTGAAAGTTATCTCACCTAGAGTTTTCAGCCACTGAATACCCAATACTACATCCAAGTTCTTTGTGCTGACCACAAAGAAATCTGCACATACCTCATAATTGCCCAAAGTAAGTTTCATCTATGGCACCTTTCTGGTGCAAGAAATGGAGAAACCATCTGCAATTAGGACTTTGAATTCATCTACTTCCACTGTCTCCAATTTTATGCGTGCTACCAGTCCCTCATCGATAAAATTGTGTGTGGCTCCTGTGTCTATTAATGTGACCACACGCTGCCCCTGTAAAACACCTCGTATCCTCAAAGACTGAGCTCCCTGTACACTGTGAAGGTGGGCAAGAGTATTACTACCTTTTTCCTCTTGATTTTGCCTCTCTTCTGGTTCTTCTGCAACTTGTTCACCATCGTTGTCCCCACTTTCTGATTGCTGATCAAAAATTTCAGAACTAATTTCATCATCTGTATAATACTCAATCAACTGCAATTTTCCCTTAAATTCACATTTATGTGCAGGTGTCCAAGGTTTTTGGCAAGTGAAACATAGTCCTTTTTTCGGAGCTCCTGAAGGGTGTTGGGGTCCAATTTTTTGAATGTCCCCCTTTGCTGATCATTGTCTGTTTTGAAATTTTTTTATCTTTCTCCTTTTTGATGTCCTTTCCTTTGAATTGATTGAAGTCTTTTCCTTTGTATTGACTCTTTGACTTAGCGGAGGTGACTTCCATGTCTCGAGCTTGCCTAATGGCATCATGCAGGGTAGTTGGGTTAAAAGCTTTGACCCAACCTCTCAAAGGTTCCATCAGACCATCCATAAAAAAAACCACCAACCGTCTTTCGGACATATCTGTAACCATGACAGATAACCTTTGGAATTCAAAAATGTAAGAGTCAACTGAGCCCCATTGTTTCAAATGAGTCAACTCTTTGAATTCCAACTCCTATTCTTTCTTATCAAATCTATGTTGGAGTCTCTCTGTAAACTCCGCGTATGTATCCACCCTATCATGTCCCAAGGTGTGCATGTCGTGGTGCCACCAATCATGGGCAACACCCTCCAAATGTAAGGTACAAAATTTTATGGCATCATCTTCAGTCATCTGGTTCAGCTCCAGATACGTGTCCATCTTCTGGACCCAAGCCTTGGCTGTCATCTTGCCAGACGCATCAAAGAAAGGAATGTGGATTTTGCCAATATTTTTCTGTAGCTCCTGGCGTCCCTGTGGTATCTGATGTGCATGCTCTCCTTGACCCTGTTGGCCATGATGAATAGGCCTTCCCCTATTCCTAGGAGTTTGCCTATTACGAGTGTCCACATAATCCCAAAATGACATAAGGTCATGAAATTTAGGACCAAGCTCATCCCACTCCTGCCTGTACTGCCTATACTGATCTACTACTGTAGGTTCTGGCTCTTCCTCAACTGGTTGAGGAACAATCGACTCTGAACGTGGTAGGAATTTGGGCATGAATGGCCTAGAGCTGCTAGCCCTCTCTATCCTAGTAGGCGTACCTCCCCTATTAGCTATTGACTCCTCATTACCCGGTCCTTGTCCTGTATTATTTTGTTCATTTTGTGGGCCTTGTGCATTAACCAAAATATTAATCCCATGCACCTGTTGTGTCATCAATCTGACTAATTGTTCCAAACTATGTTGCATGTTATGTTGCGTCTGTCTAATATCCTCTGCCATCTTCCTTTCTATTTCATCCTGATTAGTTCTATCACCCATAGCCACTGATGAAGATGTACCTGTGGATATACCCAATACTTTAGTAATTCCCTGTCCTGGAGGTGGTTTAGGCCACTACTTCTGCCTATGTTGCCAATCTAAATAATCTTGCTCTACTTTTTTCTTCTCTCTTTCCAAAGCACATTTTTCCCTTTCACTCATGACATGTTTTTTCCCACAGGCTGGCAGGAATAAGTGGCTCTGATACCACTATAATGAACACCCCGTCCCTCTACTACACTTCTCTGTTATTTTGCATGTATTGTTTATGGTCTGATTTTTTTTGAGTTTGTGTGGTTGATTTGAAAGTAATTGCAAATTGATAACAAGCAATAGTTGGAAACAAGAACAAATTTTATTTCAATTCATGATAACTAAAAATAGATACAAATTTGCATATTTTCCTAACCTGATTACGAACAACAGCAAATCTGATACAAAAAGCAAGTCTAGAAATGTCTCATTTGCTACGATTTTCCTTCTTCATTCCTCCCAATGGCCCTTCAATGAGTGCAGATTTCAAACTGAGGTTGGTTGCTCCACATGCAAGTCTGAACCCAACCAAAACTGCTTTCAAAAGACTGTTGCTAATTAAATCTGCTAACCCTCTGAACTGTACAACCTGCAAATCTGTACGATAGCCCTTAGAAATTCAATATTCCTTCAAAATCAATGTAGGAATGCTCAAAAAGGGGTGCTTGGCAAAGGCAGATTTAACTATAAATACCCACAATGAAACCCTCACCAAATCCACAGAATATGAGCAAAAAATGGTACGGTTGACCTGCTTTTTTCCCTCAAACTTCAGCAACTTCAAAATGGATTGAGACCCATTTAAATTACCATTGAAATAATGAAACCCAAAAGCTTTGATCTTCAATCCAGTTGATTTTAGTCATAGGCAAAACCTGATCTACCACTGTTATGCTCTGATAATTCCTCTGCAATTGAGAAATTCAATCCTTCAGCTAGAGGTGATTTCTCACACCTAAAACTGGTCCAATCCTACTGAGAAATCACTCCCAACAAGCCCTTTGATCTTCTATCGAAAATCCCTGTGAAAAGCTCAATAAAAATTCCAAATTCTCCATACTCCAAATGAGCTCCAAATTGCCATTAAATAGAAGAAAGTTGCCTTTTTGGTTTAGGCGCCACTTTTGTGACCAGGAGATCCAAAACAGTTTAATAATTGAATATTTGCATTAGCATATAGTTTAGAAACTATAGCATTTAAATAGGTTACAAAATAGTAATCAAAATTGATTGAACAGGAGATCACGCCAAACAATCTACCAAGAGGAAGAGAGTTTGGTTTAGAACTCTTCCACCTAGGATATTTAGGAAATTAACCATTAGATATTTAAGACAGTAAATATCTACATGGTAGAAAGTAGAAAAGTAAATGTAATAATCTACCCAAGTAGTGTAATGCAATATACTACCTATTTTACCCTAATGGAGTAAAAGGGTAAATATCCCAAAGAATGGAATATTACTCTAACATCCCCCCTTATTACATTATTTGGGTAATGTATACCTATTCTCCTATACAACAATATTTGGGTAAAGTATATAATTGCCCCAATACAGTGGAAGGAAATTTCGATCTGCTGGTTCTTGCTCTGTCACAGTGCTCTGGTTGCTCCTAAGAAAAAAGTGGGTCATTCCTCACTTTTTCTTCACATTAATGAATGTCCTTATTGTAATCTTGTCATCCAACCGAATTGCATGGGTAACCAACCGCTGCAATCGCTAGGTGTAGTAGAGTAGATCACTTCATACGAGGTTCATTCGGTTACAATATGAGTTTGCAAAAGATAAGGTAGCTAAGGTGTCGGTCGATGCTGAAAATGCACCCTTATAAGTTCCCCCCCTTTATTGGAAAGCATGTTGTAATTTTTGAAAGAATTTTGACTAAGGTGTCGGTCGCTGCCGAAAATGCACCATTATAAGTCTTCTTCTCTTTTTACAAAAAAATTGTGAATAAAAGAAATGAATATCCCCCCTTAATTGCAAAAGATGTGCAACTTAAGAAGCTTTGTGAAGGATTTGTACAAATATTGCCTCCTAGGCAAATTTTACACCAAAAAATTCCCTCCTTTTGTTACAAGAACTTCAAACAATGAGAGTTTGCTATTTATGAAGCCTAAAAGAGGTACAAACACCCCTTTATTACAAGTACTTCAAACAAAAACTTATGCTATTTATGAAGCCTAAAAAATATAGAGAGGAAATGGTGTTTGCTTAAGGTGACAAAATGTGTTTTCCCTCTACAATATTGTCTTAGCTATAAGCACTCTGTGAGCTTTCTCTGAACCAGAATCAGAATCGAAACTAGACACTTCACTAGCAATATTGCCTTTGTTTTGCTTCTGTGTTGTGCCTTTGTATTTCATCTTAGTTTTCCATGCTGAATAATTAGGACCTTTAAGCAATTGTGTATCAGTTAAGTATTTGATAGTTGCCATGATGAAGGTCCTAGAATTTGCACTAAGATGATTTTTCTTTCACTCTCAAGTGGTATTTAATGGCACCTGCTTGAAAATTCTCTTGAAGAGAGATAATCAGTTGGAGGAAATTAAGCCAAACAAATAAGAGATAAAATATAATTCACTCAAAAAGATATTTAATGGCACCTGCCTAAAAATCCTCTTGAAGAGGGATAATCAGTTTGAGGAAATTAAGCCAAACAAATAGAGTGAATTAGGGGTTTTTGTTTGTAGGAGAGAATATCAAGTGAATATTGGCTTTAAATATGTGCAATGGTTAACACAAATTTATTAGTGAAATTTTGGGGTATGGAGTGTTCTTGATTCTATGACTTATAATTGCAAAATAAATAATGCAATAATAAAACAAGAATGCCCACAAAATTCTTATCACCTAGGTGTCGGATGCAACCGAAAATGCACCTAATTTGCCAATGAAGGTGTCAAGTAAAATCTAAAATGCACCTTTTAATTTTTGCAACAAAATGTGAAATTATGTTGTGCAAAAAATTGATATGTTATGTCTCCTCCTTGTCTTACAATTTTGCGAAAGAAGTACAATGTTGTCTTCATCCTTTTATTTTGCAAAATTAACAAATCGAGCACTCCTTCCAAGACAATTCGACACACGACCCGCATTTGAAAGGCTTCCAGACCAGTCGACAAATGACTTGGTTTTGATGGACCCAAGGTTACAATGTCTTCTCAATTTTGCAAAAAATAATGTGCAATTTTATGTCTTATATCCCCCCTCGGAGAAAACAAATGCACACTTTGCCTTTTGAATTTTACAAAAAAAAAATGTAGTCTCCTTGTTGTCTAATTTGCAAAAAGAATTCAAGTTTGATCCTTTCTTGTATGCTAAATTAACAAGGTTGAGAAGAGTTTTTATTTTTTTATGGTTTGCAACAAAAATTTGTTGGTTTCTTTGTCTCTTTATCCCCAAATGTGGAGAAAACAAAAGAAATGAAATTGTTATAGTTGCAAAGAAAAATTTGGTGTTTAAAATATTTCCAATGTAAATGCTAAAAAAAATAATTTTAAAGATTTAATTTTAAATAATTAAACATAATTGGCCAAAAAATAATCAAGTTATAACAAAAAAAATGATTATTTAAGGCAAAACTATATAAAATTATAAAAAATAATCTAAAAAAGTATTAAATTTAAGCAAAAAGTTTGAAAATTTGAAAAAACTTTACCAAATCTCCATAATAATGCACCTTGCTTTGCCAAAAAGGAGCGCGTGGGGGTCGAACTCGTGACCTCGCGCCTGTCAAGTTCCACCTTGACCACTGCACTGTTGGGCGGCTTTGAAAGCTTGTCCCACGTGTAGAGTGTTATGGAGGTGTCGGGCGGCACGTGGGTTTTTGTGGGATTTATCCCACATTCATCCCATGAGGGATGAAAGAGGCTTTTAAAAGCCTCAACGCGCGTTATAGCATGTGATTTCCTATGGGCAATCGTTGACCTCTCCACGTTGCCTTCCTCCACCACATGTCACCTGCACACCGAATCAAACCTTACCATGTGGCAGCTTGTTGCCCAACCAAAAATTTTTGCCTCACATGTGTCTCCTTGCTGGACTCACCTGCCTTGTTGGATTCGCCACATGTCACCTCCCTATTGGCACCACGTGTCACCTCCTTGTCCTCGCCATGTGTCACCTCGAAGTGTGTGCCACATGTCATGTTGAGTCATATGCTTAGGTGTCTAGTGAGTCAGATCGCCAGCGTGTGAGTTTAGGTGGCACGATTTGAGTCGACCATATGTCCTGCTGTGGTTTCGCCAAGTGTTCAAAGGATTTAGCACCTGATGCGCTCCGTCGAGAGTGTGAGGGTGCTCTTGCCCTTGAGGCACTCTCGGTCAGGTGAGACCACGTGGGAAAGTGAGGGAACTTCTGCCCTCAAAGTGCTCCCGTTGGCTTGCCTTGGGTGCACGGTCCCTATGGGCAAGAGCTGAACTAAGGCTCCACCACAAGCGGTGGGAATGATCACCGTCAGCTAAGATCTGCCCGATCGATCGACTGCAGGGGCTGGGGCTGGCCGAGGAGTTGGACCTGGCCGGTCAAGCTCCTGCGGGCCCTCCCTTGACCCTGTTCTACGGATCTCAAATTGAAAATTGGTGTTCCTCCTATGCGAGAAATTCCTTCGCCTTGTCCTATGGAACAAAGGTGTTTCCTTCGCCTTGTCCTGTGGAACGAAGGTGTCTCGTTTGCAGCTCCTCCCTCCAGCTCTGATACCAATGTGACCAGGAGATCCAAAATAGTTTAATAATTGAATATTTGCATTAGCATATAGTTTAGAAACTATAGCCTTTAAATAGGTTACAAAATAGTAATCAAAACTGATTGAACAGGAGATCACGCCAAACAATCTGCCAAGAGGAAGAGAGTTTGGTTTAGAACTCTTCCACCTAGGATATTTAGGAAATTAACCATTAGATATTTAAGACAGTAAATATCTACATGGTAGAAAGTAGAAAAGTAAATGTAATAATCTACCCAAGTAGTGTAATGCAATATACTACCTATTTTACCCTAATGGAGTAAAAGGGTAAATATCCCAAAGAATGGAATATTACTCTAACAACTTTGAGGTTGCACATATAATTCTTTTAATTATTCATTAATGTCACTTTATGACATTAAAGTGGACCCCCTTGTCCTAGGCGAATGACTTTAAGTTATAACTTAAAGTTGAGTTACTTTATATTTTCATAACTTAAATTTGAGCTACTTTATGTTTTTAAGTTATAATAACATATTATAACTCAACATTAAAACATAAAAACTTTTCAAACCTAGCGACCTTTCCTTTGGTCAACACTTGCAAATGGAAGAATTGAACCTTTTGAATGATGGAATTCTCACCGAACCGAGTCCCTAACCAAACTGTTTAGCCTAGGGGACCCTTGTCACTAGGCTAACAGGTCTCTGCTCCGTCTATCGCAGAGAAGGGGTCATTACATGGTTCGCCTTCAATCTAGCCAAGTCTTAGTCTTCACTAGTTTTTCTTCAACCTAGTGGAAAGACCCTAGCCTTTTCTACTCAATATGATCTTTAAAAATAGAGTCCAAGTCTTCACTACCTTTAAAGTGGACAAACTCTAAATTAACTTTATCAAAATGGACAAAGCTAAGTAATAATGGTGGCTTATAAATAACTCTATCAAACTAAACAGATTCAAGTGGTAGCTCTAGTACCACTGTTGGCTTTTTAAGCCTTACTACCATAAAATATCATAGGTTATCTCACAATATCACATAGGTCCCAAATATAAAATAGCCACAATATTAAAGATAATAATAATAATAATAATCTATCTAAAGAATAATACAAATATCACAATGATCAATAGTATTGAAAAATTTACAATAATTAAATAAAATCTTGAGATATTCTTTATACACTCTTCTTACAAGTTATGGAGCTTTGTCTCCATAATTTAGCTTTACAAGACAACTCTTCAAATTCTTGACGATTGCTTTCAACATGACCTTAGACTTCTTATCTTGCCACTTGCACAAAAGACTCTTAGTCTTCTATAATGACACATGTACATATACTGCACATCCTAATATATCAAATAATGCAATATTCTCTAACACTAAGAATTCAAAGGAAGATTTGCAAAGAAAATTACTAAAGACAAGGTTTTTGCAAAAGTAAAAGTGCAACCGTATGGATCTATACAAGTGTACAAACAAAAAGTAGCAAAATGTAGGCATAACAAGGGTTTCCAATTTTTAGGTGAGCACAATCGTACAAGCGAGGGTTGGAGCCAATGATAGAGAGACACTGAGCCTATGCACAAAGACAACAACAAAGAGGTTGCCATACAAGTGGTGGGAAGGCCATACAAGTTGAAGAGTGAATAAGCGAGTTAGGAGATCCATCACCATACAAGTGCAAAAAGGTGCACATGAGCGTTGTACAAACTACTGCTAGAGGACACTCATACAGACTGAGGGAGAGACTACTGAAAAAGAAATTTCTAACAATGTAATTCAAGCAAAAATTGAAAGTTGTCGTACAAGTAGAAGCTATGATGCTAGGGGTCATACAAGCAAGTGTTGAGACAATAAAGGATGAAGAAACAATAAAACTGTGATGCTAAGGGTCATACACGTAGAATTCGAGGTCAAATGGAGTTACTAAAGAGCGAAGATTCAAAAGAGGCCAATATCATAGAGTGGATTTATCGGGTGGAACAACAACAAAGCAGAGCTCCACCTGACCTAGTTATGCAAGCAAAACCTCATTCTTGAGGAGGGGGTGTTGAAGGACGTGAGAGAAAGTCTCGTAGAGCACATCCAAGGGAGAGAAAGATAATGTAGCTTAGACACTGAACGAGGCAACAATACACATATTGGTCATTCAAGAGAAAGGCCAAGAATCAACATTCTAGTGGAAAGAGAAGTTGAGGCTTCGCCTCAAGAGGAGGATAGTAAGGGAAAGGAGAGGCTGGTATTTCCCTTACAGGAAATCACGTGGACTTAGCTAGTAGGAGAATATTGTTGGGCATGGTGGGAAAAGAGTTTGAAGGATAATCTGTTGAGGATAGCATTCAAAGATGCATGAGTGAATTTCATACTACAGACACCAAATTTTGATAAGGAGTTTTTCAAATATTACTTGTAGATGATGCATATGTATAATCCATAGTAGAATGTGAATAATGTTAAAATTGGTGATCAAGAGATGATAGTGGTATTTTTAACTAGCAACTTTAGGAGGATGTTTGGGTTGCTATGTCATGGATTACTAATGAGAAAGGAGTCAATGGATTTGAACTGTTGGAGGAAGTTGATCCATGAGATCACCAGCATCACTCTAGAAGAGGTGTGAAGTTATTGAAGCATGGGAGTCATGGAGTGAAAATGCAACAAATGAAGATGTTAGAATTGTAGTTTGTGATGAATGTCATTATGTCCAAAATGTTTGGAGAACATGATACTTAGAAATTCCCACGTGGCTTATAGCTTATGTACAGGGAATAACAACTAGCATAGCCTACAATTGGGCATCCTATTTGTCGTATTGTATTAGGAGTTTATTGATGTGGTATATGAAGAATTTTTCAATGGGATTTGATGTTATCACATTGTTGATGAATGTAGTAACATAGGAAAAGATTATTTTTTTAGGATGAAATCCTCTTCGGGAAATTCCAAAGTAGGCACCAATAGTTTTGAGGTGGATCTATGTGATGCCAGTCACCAAGTTAGGTATTCCAATAAAGAAGAAGAATATGTTGAAGAGAAAAATGCATGAACCTATAGATGAGGAAGAGTGAGGATTTAGAAGAATTCAAAAAATAGCCAAGGACAAAGCTAATGCAGAAGGAGAAGAGGCATAGGAGGTTAGAGCAACATTGAATGGAAACTCAACCTCAAGTAAAGCACCAACCAAATAAGTAGTAACCACCACAACAGGCTACAACAAGTGTTGGTGGTAGTGCAAAGAAGATGATGGAGAGTAGAAGCGAGTAGCATGGAAGACTACAAAAGACAATGTGATTGGAGGAACCTGCATAGCTAGTGATTCAAACTGAGTAGGGAGGCACTATAGGCATAGATGACTTAGGAGAGGGCTACAATGGAGCAACAACCTAAGAATTCTATTGTGCAAATTGAACAAGAAGAGGAATGTAAAATAATGCAACAACAGGTGCCAATTGAAGTTGTGGATGTAAAAGAGCAAACTACAACAATAGAAGCTGTGGAAGGTCAAGGAGAGGAACAAGCAGGAAATATTGAGTCACCCGATATTTTTAATATTCCAAAATCCACAATACAATATAAGGATTCATGTGGATCACCGCAATTAGAGGAGGATGTTGATTATGAAATTACATTCGTAGTGGAAGAGTTGGCTAGAAGCATAATAGTGTTAGTTCAACAAGGGGAAAAGGGAAAGATATTACATTAGAAATTAAAGTGATGTATAAATGAAATGGCAACCAACTGTTAGAACAAGAATTGAAGAGAAAGTAGGAAATTATGGCAAATGATGCAACACAACTAGCACAACAAGGCAAGGCAGTCACCATAGGAGACAGTTCATACATAGAGATGGATGGTAGTGATCATTTGTTGATAGAAGTGCCGAATTTTAGGAAACCACTAGCTCTAGGGGATTATAGAGATGAGTAGGTTGATAATTGTTTCAAGAAGATATATAGAGTTGTAGATAGAGCAAGGTTGGAGTTCCATATTGGATGTGTTGGACAATGGAGAAAATGCTGATTGATGGTGGAGAATGAGATAGGCAAGCTAGTGCAATGGGCACAAGATAATGAAAGGATGAAGAAGCTTGCAGATGTCCATCAAAAGCAGCCATGGGAGTTAGAAATTGGCAGTGTGCGGAGCATAATTGGAATAGAAAATATGTCAAAGGAAACTCAGACTATTTATAGGAAACCAACAAGGGTTTACATTGATGAGGTGAATCTGGCACCTTGTCCATAGGATGAAGCAAGTGTGAAGTATGTGAAACTTCCACCTGAGTTAGTGAAGACATATGCCCGAATAAATTTTTTGGCATACTTGATTGAGTGGTTAGCCAAGGGTATGGAAAGGACTCGTGAATCTAAGGAGAAATTAGCTAACCAAGTGGAGGAGAAACTTCAACTGATGAAGGAGGGTACTGAATCAGAATTGGTAGTGTTTAGGAAGGAGGTTGAGGAGGAGACATTGATCAGACAAGTGAAATCTAAGTGTTCAATAATGGAACAACTATTGGAGAAGAAAAAGAAGGAAGGGAAGATGTGTGATTAACTCATTACAGAGGAGCAACTAGAAGATGCAATTAGGCATGAGGTAGAGATAGCCAAGAAAGTTGTTGAGGCAACAAGAAAAGAAGTGGAAGTTGCATTTGCAAAGAGGGAAGAAAAAATACTAGGTAAGTTGGTAAAGACCAAGCAAAGAGCAAATAATTATGGGATACAATGGGATTGGTACCTCAACTATGCCAATAGACTTAAAAGGAGAAACAAAGGCCCTTAAGTTATGATTAAAGAAATGGGAGATGTACCTATTCCTATTCCTCAACAACAACAGAATCTTAGCCGACATGAGTAGAGACCGCGATCGACAAGGATGTCAAAAAAGCTAAAGGGGAGGGTAGCAGTATGCACCAATTTTGGATAGTCACCAAAGTAGCCGAAGTAGACATTGTACATAGGAGTCTAAGTGCAAAATATGCACTAAGTTTTGTAATGAAATTGAAATATAAATGTAAATTCAAATGAGAGTCAAATGTTAGTAAAATGTAATGTAAATGCAAGTGAAATGTGAATGTAATGCAATTTGGTCATAAGATTGATAAATTGCAATATAATATAATGTGCAATAAGGGTGTCAAGTGTACGTCCGAAGGGGGAGATGGTTAAGTGGTGAGGTGACCTGCAAGTTGTTGTTGGCAATGACCAAGACCAAAGAATAAATAAGAACCCCCCATCCTTCATAGTTCAGTATAATGATGGTCATGAGCATGTAGATATGAGAGAGAGCGTAGTGTAGGAGAGTACAAGGATTCCATATTGTCCTATGACCTAGAGCATTCTATGTACTGCAAGTGTAATCATGTGTGTATTGTCAGTGACGTATAGGCAATGAGATAATGCAAATGGCATTATATTCCCATCTTTGTGTGTATGTTGTGTGATACACTACTATTGTAGGATTTTAGGTTGTGTATGCCAATTTCTATGTGTAGGTTGCAGGTTGCAAACAAGAGTTGTAGGTAGTTATAGCCCAATGCAATTGTACGAGTGTCACTGTACAAATAGTTGCAATTGGATTTGTCGTACAAGGAAAGGGATGTAGTTGTTGTCATACAAGGAAATTGCTGACTAAAGTGAAGTTGTAGGAGGATTGTTGTCAGACAAGATTGCAACAAGGTCGTACAAGTGAGTGTCTCGTATGAGTACTTGGAAGAATTATCATGCAAGTGTTGATTATGCCAAGAGTTGGACCAATAATGATTGCAATCTTAGTTGGCATTTGGAATCTATTATTCCAATTGTTCCTCCAACCATCAAAATACCCACCACCGTGTTACAATGAGAGCACTAGGATAAATTTCAACATTGATACCACCTCAAGATTGTGGATGTGGTGTTTTTGGTGTTTGACAGTTTTGGATTTGTACATAGTTTCTAGAATAATTATTTTTCAGAGATACTGATAATTTTTAGACATTTTGGACTCCTTGTTTTTTAATAGTTGTGTAGGTTTTGTTGCCTTTTTCAAAAATGGCACAAGTTTTCTATGGTTCTTAGGATCAGTTGGATCATCATAGGGCATCACTTCCAGTTTTGGGGGATATGTTGTCCTTTTGGTCATTTTGTAACAAGGCATGGCAAATGCCCAAATATTGGTTTTGTTGAGTTGAAGATTGATTTTCTTTATTTATTTCACCCAAAGAAATGACGGATGGCATCTATAACATCTTCATTTATGTCTAGAGCATTACATTTTCTAGGCATCCTAGTCTAAATCTAAACACTTTTATCTACATTTATTATGGTTTTTTATTCAACCACAATACCTAACATCAGATAAATGGCCATATTTGAATCCCTGTATTTGGAAAAAGAGCACTAACAACTAACTTGTATGTGGTGGAGAGCTTTGTCCTCTTAATAATGAGATAGGAGTGGACTAACTTTGTTAGTCATTTGGTAGGATGATTGCAAGCTAGTTGACCTAGATGCTTTCTTTCCTTGCAAGGTCCTTTTGGTCATTTCTACCTTCTTCATGCCATAGCATGCCAGAACAATCCCTAAAACACTAAGTTCAGACATAGGCACAATAGGTGCACATGATGACATGTATCAACTAGAGTATGGAACCGAAAAAACGACGATGCCATGATCTCCACTTTAAGAGGCAATCATGATTGTTGATCAAAACTTAGGTTTTTGTCACATAATTGAAACCCTATCCTGTTCACATGTTTGATTTTAAGACGTAGTATTGACTGACAATTGTGATTTTATAGCCTCAAAAAAGTGTAATTTGACATTGATCAAAAGGGAAAGTTCTTCTCTCTTCACCATAAATACCCATGATCTTTCTTCATTTCATCATCCATCAATTGCAATTTTCTCTTCAATTTAAAAAGTCAAAATCCCCTTCTATTCACTCCATTTGAATAACTTATCTAGGCCTTGTAGGTACCTCCAAGCTTCTTGACTATTGGTTCGATACCCTCTAGAGAGGAAGACAAAGTGCTCCATGAAGACTTCATAGCCAAATATCACGCTCACCATCAACAAACCGAATTCCTTGGGCTCTAAGTCCTTTGCATGATCCCCATATCCCATTCTCTTTGGTGTCATGTTAGCTAGGGCTTGCTTATTAGGAGTTGCTATTCATTGCATTTGCATTCTTTTCGGACTTTGGATACTTTCTACATTAATGTCAATAATTGAAATTTACATTGAGCCAATGTAGAAAGATATACCTTTATTGTTATCTCACTTCATTGTATGCTAGAGTAGTCATTGCTTTGAATGTTTTACTGCTTTTTAGCATAGGTAAATTGCATTGTTTGTATTAGTTCTTCCTCGATAGTGTAGGTAATGCCAAAATTTTGTATTACACACTCTTGGTCAATTTTGGGTGTGTTCTCATTAATTGAGACTTGAAATAAATCATTGCACTTCTTGTAAGGAACCAATCTTCTGACTTTGCTCCCTACAAGAGTTAGAAATCAAGAAGCACTATATCTTTAGATGCACAATTTATTGTGAGATTGGAGAGAGATATTATTGCACTTCCAAGAACCAAAAGAGTCTTGATTTATCTTCTTTACATACCCTTAACAAAGAGGTGGTCACTTTCAGGTTTCAGTCACTCACAAGCTTCCATAATGATGTTATGTGATTTACATTATTATTTCGTCCAGGGGGAACTAAACTAGTGTCCATTAATATTTCTTGGCATGATACTCATAGACCTGCCAAGCAGTGCTCTTTGAATTAATACAAGAGGGAATGAAAGTTGGCTTGTCAATAACCTCAATTTCACTATAGAAGCATAAATATTACTAGTTTTCTCAACCATGCCTAAGATTATTAACCTTGGATGCTAGAAGTGCCTATTCTTTTAGCTTCCTCAACGGCTTCCTTATTGGTGATCATATAGAATATTTTGATGTCACCAAGAATTGCAACCCTATTCCTTGTCAACCAAAGTCATTCTCTATGGTACATTCTTCAACAATGACCTAGTGTTATCCTCACACACTTGCTTCATGTAGTGCAGATTTACATATTCACAAAACAAAGCAAAGGATGACAAGAACAGTGTGCAATAAAGAAAATAACAGCAACAAAAAGATTATAACAGCAAGATCATATTTTCTTCAAAATGTACATTGTGAACCAGTCACAACATATGTGCATAATCTCCCTGAACAATACAAATATACACAGCACAACTCTTATGCATAAACAAACGGATCTCCTCTTATACAACACCTTATGTGCATAATCTCCCTGAACAATACAAATATACACAGCACAACTTTTATGCATAAACAAACGGATCTCCTCTTATACAACACCTTATGTGCATAATCTCCCTGAACAATACAAATATACACAGCACAACTCTTATGCATAAACAAACGGATCTCCTCTTATACAACACCTTAAAACTGGTCTGAGATGAAATATATACAAGAAGCAAGGGTAGAACCACATACTCCATACCCAACTACATACATAGAAAGTTTTAAATACTTTGAATGACATACATTATTATTAGGTCCAGGTATTGGGGACATACGACAAACCCATTACATGTACAATACAACAAAGTTCCAAAATGACAAACAACACATAACAAAACACAGAGCTCAATGACAACTCACTTGAGTGGAGCCCGAGCTGGTGTTGCTTCCATTTCACAAGTTTGACTGCCTACACTTTCAAAGGTCAAATGACAACTAGTTCTTTCTTGTTGCGCATGGATGTCTATGTTTTTTCTACATGATTATTAGTTGGAGTATAGCTTGTATCTCCTTTTCCACTTTCAAGACCAAGTCCATGATGTACTGGGTATGTTCTTATTCTCTCTACCCATGTGATTATACTTTTTAAAGGGTTTACATGTTTTGGTCACTGAAGAGTGTATGCAACTTCCAACACACAATAACATTGACATTACATGTCATAACAAACATTACGTATCTCTATATTATCATTGGGCAATGAGCCCTGTGAGATTTGAACCTATGCCATCATGGTGTCAACTTACCACCATGAGGCCAGACTCGTGAACTTCAAATATACTATTGAATTTCGCAATGAGCATAGATTCTAATTAATATAATCACCAATTACCTCAGCTCTTGGTTGCTCATGCATGCAGTCGAAGATCAATTTTGCTGAATCCAGTTTTATGTAAAGAATCAGCTATGAATTTCAGCATTTCTGTAGTGCAACAAAACAATTGGTCTTGGGTGATACGTCTTTCCATGCTTACGTTCAAGACAGGATTTCGACAGACTGATGGTTCGACCATCTATTGTTTACTCAATGGCTAGAACCCTCATTGCATTTGTACTAGATGGTAAGTTGGAAAAGAAAAATAACATTAGAAAATTAAAAGCCAATTCACTTAACCTTGCAATGAAATTGGATATGAACAACTACAATTATAACATGTTTTGGATTAGTGCAGTCATAGCTGACAAACTAATTCTTTTCCGTTAATTATTTTGTACGGCTATTTAATTTAATTCTTTTTCCCCCTCTTCAGATCACTTTTTCACAACTAATTTAATAGAGGATTGAATAGCATACAGAGGTTAAAAGTAAAACTAGTTACAAAGCATTTACTTTCCTACTCTGCAATTTACAAAAAGTATAGAAAAAAACCTGAATCAGGTTAAAGAAATTGTTCAGTAGCTGTAAAATACCCAACTTGGTTAGCTGACCTTATAAAATATGGCACACAAATAAAATAAATCGAACAATTATACATTATGATTTCCTTTTTCTTTTACCAGCACTGGACCTTTCATGAAGGAACCTTTCAGGTGGACTACCTATCCGACTGTTTAAAGAATTTTCAATTGATATGGAAATTATATCAACCTGGGCTTTAACACCATTCAGGAATGATGTTATACACAACCTATGATATGCAGAAAAAGATAATGTGCGTGTGTTCTGTAGTTGGAACTCGGAGATAGCATTCCAAAGGTTATCCAACTTTCACATAGAACAGAAAAATATACAAAATGCATTGAACATGATTCCATCGGACTAGTTAAATTGTTTAGTCCTTGGTTTATGTTCATTGAGATATCTTTCAGCTATTGCAGCATGCATTGCAGCTCCAATAGGAAGAACATTTTCATCAATCATAAAGTAAGGAGAATGTCCTGAGTGAATTGATCCAATCGTCTCATTCCTTGTTCCTATATAAAAGAAGGCAGCAGGAATAACCTCTGTGTAGAAAGAGAAGTCTTCTGCACCCATCATTGGGGGAACTAGCTTAAAATTATCTGGACCTACTATATCAGCAGCAACTCTGCGTACATGATCATTCATACTCTTGTCGTTGATAGTTGGGGGATAAAATTGATCTTCCTTTTCAAAGAAATCTACAACTGCCGTGCACCTATGGACTGCAGCTTGCCCTAAAATGACCTGTGATCACAAGTTACATTTCAGATCCATCTTAAAAATGAAGCAAGAAATTCTTGAAATTCAGATCAAAAGTAAAAATAACATCATTCCAAAGTACATATTCATTAATATGGTTCAGCAGCCTTAATAAATTGTTGATCTGTCAATTTTGGAAATTGCAAATATTTTGGAAATCACTAGAACTTGCATAAGATGATCACTTTAAACAGGCTTTCCAACACTAATTGCAACAACATGTAAAATTAGAAATATACATCCATGTGTGGAAGAAGTTTTTACCTCTTCTATTCTCTGCCTGAGTTTATAAAAGCTATCATTTGAGAAAGCCCGAAATGTGCCACCAATAGTAACAGAGTCTGGAATTACATTAAGTGCACCACCTCCATTGAATGCAGCAACAGATACTACCTGTAGCAGTAGAATAAGTTTCAATAAAAAAAACTAAATATTAAATTCTTAAAATTTAATTCTGAGTTTTCAAAATACAAATGTCTCAAGACTCTCAACTATGCGAACCATAGATGCCATGTTCTTGAAGCACTAGAGAGACCTAAAATACTAGCACTCTATTTCATGAATAGAAGATTTTCATATACACCATAAAATGGTCCTTATAAGTAAACAAATAACCAACTCAACCCACTAAAGATCAATGCTAAACTAATCAAATAGCAAATAATTTTTCTGAGGCTGAACCTCAGTTCAAGTTGTTTCTGGTATGCATTGTGAAATAACTTGGTTAACCACATTCATAGTGGCAGATGTCTACATGGGAACTTTAACTGTGCATTAATAACTTATTATAATATATACAAATGGAAAGCCTTTGCAGACTTAAATTTCAGTTATTTGCTAATATGCATTACCTAAATAATTGTAAAAAGCATTGCTTATTGTGTCCTACAGAGTCAGTCTCATGAATAGAGCACAACTCAACCTATTCGGTTTCAAAGAACAAACAATTGACTATGGTACAATCTGATCAGAAGTCTCCTGGATTTTGAGGCCATGTCTTCTTCCAAAACAACTTAAGCACGTATGTTCTTTGAAATGTAACTCAGGAAACCTGGTGAAGATACCAAAATGCAATTATAAATGGATTTCTTAAGCTTGACTTTAGTTGGATTAATGGAAGCCATTTTTGCTTTGCATTCTTTTATTGACTTCAACGTTTCTACATGATGTGAGGTCTTATTTAAGATGTTGTATGACCGCAAATTCTTGGTCTTTCCTTGGTTGGTGTTGTATATCTCAATGACAATCTCATTGGTAACTCAGTGTACTGATCCACTACAACACACCTTACTGTTGCAAAATAAATCCATCCAAACTGCCTCATCATCCTGGTTGTTTGCACTCCATATGGTGATAGACATTATGTAATGCCAGACTGGGTCTTCTTTTCCATCACAGTAGAACGTGGGACAATTGTGCTATCCTCTCATTGTATCCATGGTCCTTTGTTCTCTACCACCACTCGAATTAGTAGGCTTCCCCAAAGTTCGAGTTTGGTTTACCTTCATTTGAGTTTGTTTCTCTGGTTTAGTCTAACTCCTTGGGTTATCAGTTGATGGTGTTGGTCTTCTCTCACTCACTTGCCCACCAAGATCCTGTGATTGTCATCAAGTAGAGACCAATGTAGGCTCTGATTTGTCATTACTCATGCACTACTAGACACAATCTGTTGTTGTCACTCCCATTCCAAACTCTCATCCCATGCACCATTCATGCACCTTCCTACAATCACTCTCATGTTGGATTTCCTTGCGAAGTATCTAACCCACCACTTTGGTCTCATGTGGCTCCAAATTCTTCAATGATCTTGGATCCATATACTCATTTGTCATGATCCAATTCCTCATTTTGCTCTTCTATCGTCAACAATTTTGTCTCCAAACAAGCCTAGTTCAATTGATATGCACTCCTTTCCTCGTCAAAGAACAAATAATCCTCTGAGAGAGGACTTCCCTCGTCTTGAAGGGGCCACATTTGTTCTAGTATGGGTAGTGACATTTCTTTTGTCGATCAATGGTGGAGATGGCGCAATCATTCAAAACATCAAATCTTCCTCAATCTAGATGGGAAGAGGTGTCTTTACACTCTCTTCTCTCACTGTGAGGTGTTGTAGAAGTTCCACCATCTACACTTACCTATCGAGTAAGGAGTGGGACTCGTGGTTGACTTTAACTTCATCACGGTTCTGCCATACACTCCTCATCATCAACATACATTGTCAATTAGGCTGATCTCTCTTCACCAATTCTTACTAACCTACAAGAGGGCTTACCCCACCATCATCATTAACTTCGTCTGCAAACAAGGTGTGGATGCTCTCTCATCCACTCATGTAATTAACCCAACTTCATGTTGGCAATGACACTAAAATATACTTGTAGTGAAATTTCACTACATTAGGCAAATCCAGCCTGAAGGAGGAATTTTGAGTAGAATTGTTGTCCAGAGCCAAGCAGGATGAGAGGACTGGAAGCTCCTTCTATCTATCAAATAGTTGATGCTAGAAAGATGCAGAAAATTCCAATAAGGGAGGGTCTATGCTGGAAGCTGCTAGCAAGTTCAAAGCTCCCCACGCCATGAGGCAAGGTTAACCACACGGACCGGACAGACAAAAAGCTTCACCCTTTCCAGTGGTAACTAAGCCGAGACCCACCACAAACAAGGACCCCAGAGCCTTTCTGGTGGTAGCTAAAAAGGCTCAGCTGTTGACAAGGTTTCTATCTGCTCAGCAGCCCCAAATCCACCCCTCAACTAGAAGGATGGGTCTAGGAACTGAACCACCCTCTTTCGTAAATTGAGTTTTAAAGAGACATGTATCCTAGGGTTGTTGCCAAATGATACTAGCATCATGCCCACGAAATGGAGCCCAAGGAACAAAGAGGAAGAAAAGAAGGGGGACAATGTTTACAAGGCTGAGGTTGGTAAGCTTGTCAAAGCTTGCCAAGCCATATGAAGGTCCCCCAAAAGTTCGTGGTAAAAGGCATAGGGGAACAAATTGGCTAAACTGAACAAAGAGAATAACTCGAGGCACACTTCCGAAATGAAAAGTTTGGTAGCCTCTATGAAGAAACAACTCCGAAGCATCATCAATCAAGCAAGGAGCAAAACAACAACAAAAGCAACATCAACCGGATGGGGCAATCATCTAGAAAGCAACAATCAGGGCCCCAATTAAAAGGTTTGGTCTTGAGTTTTGGCATTACAAAGGAACATCACCAGAGCAACCAGACCCCCAGGAGTAGCCTCAGTCCAGAGGCCGCTCCCAAAGTCCAATGATCTTAGAACTAAAAAGGAGAAAATAACAGGATAAGGGAGAACCAAAAAACGACGATACCCTAAAGGCCACATCGCAATAGGGACCCAATCACCGAAAACCCAGACAAGGATTGGTTGATGTAGACAACAACCGGACCCGGTGGAAAGTCAAGAGGAACGGTGACTCGACGGCTAAGATGAACACAAGGGTGGATCCCACACCATCTTGGTAGTAGCGGCAAGACTTCCCCAGTAAGAAGAGGCCAACATCACCCAAGCTAGAATCCCCACGAAGAGGAGAGGCCATTAATGGCGTACCTGAGGAGCGTCATTCCACCTACAAGGCATTTAAAGTGATTAGACCCTAGATCAACCCTGGACATGCCAAAGATTGATACAACATGAGACCTCGAGCTTGGCAACCAAAGTAGACAGGATTTTCGCTCAAGGCATTTTAGGAGGGAATTTTGAATTTGGAATTTGGATTCAAGCTGTAAAAAAAGCCAATTTTGTAACTTAGGGGGAGAAAGAATGATATTTCCTTGTGCCTAGTATTTGGCCCAAATAGAGTTCTTCTCTCATTTCTCGTGTATTGATCTAGACTCGAGCCCCAAGTCATTCTATGTATAGGCCCCTTCGAGCCCTTTCATTGCAGCATATGTATTTTGTTGCTTTTAACATATATTTATAACATATGTGGCTATTTACTCTTTGCCCCATTCTTTGTGTATGTGTAAAGTTGTATGGGAACCCTATGACTAGTATTTGTCCTTAACTTATGCAAATTTCATAAGAAGAAATATGTATTCTGTAATGGAACTGTGTTCACTTTCTTGGCATAGGTGATTCATGTGTTCATTTATCCCATGCACAGAGAACACTTGTATTTCTTGGCGCATTGCCACCCTTAGTCTAGGCTAGTTAGTTTTAATTGCTTTCCTTTACTACTTTTCTCTCTTCCCTTTTCCCAAACAATACTTGGTGGACTAGGCTAGGTTAGGAAGAAGTGCGCCAAGATCACACCCAAACAAGGAGCCGACCTTGGTAAGAAACCCAAATGTTGTCCTCGGAGTCGCGTTCCACGCTCCCCAAACTTCCCAAACTATACGCTCCAAGCAAGGCATAGGCATCGGATGCACCCAAAAACCACAACGGGTGGTCACTATGCTGGATCGTGAACTAAACACAATCTAGTTCCCAACGGTTAAACTGGCACACTCGATGGGACAAATCACGTCAAAAGGAGCTTAACCTGAGACTCTGGTGAAGGTCTAGGTTTGTCGCTTATTGAAGCATTGTGAATACTACTCACATGGCAACTTCGCTCAAGACAAATATCCAGAAGAAGTCGCTTTGGGGGACATCAAATTGGGATTCTCGTGAAGGTCCCAATCTATTAGCTTGAAGAGCAAATACTATATTCACCTGGGACTCCACTGTCTAAAGAACTCGCTACACGGTGATTCTGCAATTTGAAAGCGAATCCAATTGTTTCCACCACTGAATCACAGACCTAGAAGGAGAGGCAATAGTAGAAGATGGTTGCAGCCCAAAGCCAGCGGTAGAGACGACATGGAATGATAGAGGCCCATTGCAACCACCAATCCTACTTACTACATGGGATGATATTCCGATCTTGGCATTAAAGTATCTACCACTCTTCACCAAGGAAGATGCAGTAACCCCCACAAACCACCTCCAACACCTGGTCAGTCTGTGTGCCCTATACAACATTGAACACCAGAATGTTGTGCTCAGGCTACTGGAAGCTTCTTTTAGATGAAAGGCAAGAGAATGGTACATCTCCCTCCCTACAGACTCCATAGCTGACTAGGATCATCTTGCTAGCCTATTGGAAGATAAATTTGGAGAAAAAGCATACAAATTATCCCTCTTGGACCAGTTAACGACCAGCAAAAGAACTCCCATGGAAGCCATAGACGATTTCAATACCAGGTTATGTGGAACCTGGTACAATATCCCTATTGAAATTAGGCCACCTCTAGGTATGGATTTTATTTTTATCTAAAGACCGTTCATTTAGATATAGCTATGATGGTGAAATCTAGAGGAGGGAACACCTTGCCAAAATCCTACCAGCTGGCCAAAGAGACCTAATCCAAATCGGAAGGCTGGATCCTAGACCCCCAATACACTTCTTCCCCAATATCCAACCACTCTACCATCCTCCATCCACTATGCAGCCCACGTTTCAGCCATCTCTTCCCATAAACCCAATACCTATACAAACTCCCTCTCTACCCCCAAGTCAACTTTGTAATGAATACTAGGCCGTAGAGATAGAATTACAGAACAAGGTTAGGGCATTGCCTAACAAAATTGTAATGCTTAAGCTTCAAAAAAACACCCCAATGTTCCTGTACCAAGGTACCCCTAATGCCTCCTTCCAATTCAGTAGCCAAAGTCACCAACCTCCACCAAATGGTTACCTAGAGTACTCGTCTCATCCTTTCTGAGAGTCCAGTCAACCCAGAGCCTTAAAGCAACAAATCATACGCGCCCTGGCCCCCTTGCAACCATCACTGCACAACCCGATCTGGGATGTCATACCCACTCAGAATAACTATACTGAGGATCCGTATGCCTAGAAATATTCATTTCCAAATCCTCGTTGTTATAGCTATAGCGACTCCCAACCAACCACATTCCACAACGCAGCCCACCTATCGCAAACCCACCCCATCCATCTTGGAGACGACTACTCAAGGCCCAATCTTAGACGTTGCCCCAGGTCTAGAAACCGGACCACCAAAAAAAACGTTGGTGATGTGGGATAGAGATGAAGTCTACACCAACTCTGGTGGGACCAATGCTTTGACTAAAGACAAAATGCAAGCACAATTTGGTATCCCCACCAGAAAGCTAGAAGAGAAAGCCGAGCAACAATATCAAGTGAGGATAGAGGAACCGGTCCAAAAGGAGGACATGGTACCAAAGCTCGCCAATTTCAACATTGTTGAAGAACTAGAGAGGACTTCATCCAAAGTCAACATACATGATGCCTTGCTGACCCCCAGATATACCTCGAAGAAGGCGCTTCCAAGCAAAACTGGATGTCTATTCCGAGGTATAGCTCAAAGCTAGCAGGTCCCTAGGACGGATGGGACCCTGATCCAAGCTATAGGAGTGGTGAAGGATCTTCCAGTGGTGTTGCACAGGCTTTCGAAGGTATTGGTGATCGAAAGGGCGATAGCGGTGGATCTTCCTCCATCATATGGGATGCACCTGCCAAAGGATTCCAGTAGAGAACTCGGGGGGCACCTATCCCCAAACCATCCTCACATGGAAACTCCTTACTGGGGAAGGAAGGTTTGTCTAGGCACAGAGTGGACCAATCCCTGTCATGTGGAGGAGATGGAAAAACAAGGTGTCCACCTAGCTGGTAATATTCTTGGATGCTTTCCTATGATGATCGAACAACATCCAGAAAATTGGAAAAGTTGATAGGCAAACCACAAACGGAGTATGAGTTCCCCATGCTTGATTTCAACACAAAATTCCTCACGGATCTGGGGATTCGTCACCTACCAAATACAGCTACTCACCGACTCCTCGCCGTTGCGAGTCACATGTTCAAGGCAACAAATAGGCGGGAACGGCAGAAGTTCGGATCACTTTGATCCAAACATTGCAATTTTCGATGAAGGAACACCATGTGAAACTCGACGCACCAAGCATTCCAAAATCATGTACTATATTGTAAATATGCAGCATTTAAAATAAGGCGGGTGAAAGCCAAGTGTTGCAAAGCCATTGGCTAAGGCAAGGAGTGGCATGCAAGAAGAGGAAGGGCAATCAAGGCACTTGCGTGAAATGAATTTTGGAAGCACACCGGGTAATTCACATGTGTGTTTGGAGGAAGGTTGCACAAATTAAGAGGTCCGAAATTAGCAAAATAGCCCAAGAAAAGATAGTTGTCGCGAACGAACATGAGGTGAAACAATAGAAAATCATGTCTCTACTGATTTAGACATACAAGGTGGATTGCTTCCCATTGACTTGCTAAGCAAGATCTGATGGAGCAAAGGACTTTAGGAAATTTTCCCCTAGTGGGAGAAGTCTATAAAAGGGGGATATTTCTTTGCTACATCTCATAAGTACCCAACCTCATTATTCTTCAAGCGATTTGCCCCTCGTACCCTAAGCTCAAAATTCCTTAGATTTACCTCCCTATATTCCGCGCCCAATAGATAAGGCTACAGTTGTTGGGCTCTTTGCCTCCTACAAGCAAAACCCCCCTGTGAGTCGCAAAACTATAGTGAAAGTTCACTACATCAGGAAAATCTAGCCTAAAGGAGGAATTTTGAGCAGGATTGTTGTCCAGAGCCAAGCACGATGAGAGGACCGGAAGCTCCTTCTTCTATCAAATAGTTGATGCTAGAAAGATGCTGAAAATGCCACTAAGGGAAAGTCTACGAAGGAAGCTACTAGCAAGATCAAAGCTCCCCACCCACGAGGCAAGGTTAACCACCCGGACCTGATAGACAAAAAGCTTCAACCTTTCTGATGGTAACTAGGCTTAGCCTCGCACAAACAAGGACCTCGAAGTATTTCTGGTGGTAAATAAAAGGGCTTCACCGTCGGCAAGGTTTCTATTCACTAGGCAGTCTTGGATTTGTTCCTCAACCAGAAGGACGGGTTTGGGAACTGAACCACCCTGTTTTGAAAAATGGGATTCAAAGAGACATGAATCCTAGGGCTGTTGCAAATGATACTAGCTTCATATCCACTAAACGGAACCCAAGACCAAACAGGAAGAAAAGGGGGACATTGTTTACAGGGTTGAGGTCGATAAGCTTGTCAAAGCTCGCTAGGCCATATGAAGGTCTCCCCAAAGTTCGTGGTGAAAGGCATAGATGAACAAATTGGCTAAACCGGACAAAGAGAATAGCTCAAGGCACATTCACCAAATGAAAAGTCTGGTAACCTCTATGAAGAAGCAACTTTGAAGCATCAACAATCAAGCAAGGAGCAAAATAGAAACAAAAGCAACATCAACTGGATAGGGAAATTATCCAAAAGGCAACAATTAGGACCTCAGTTAAAAGGTTTGGTCCTGAGTTTTGGCATGCAAAGGAACATCACTAGAGCAACTGGACCCCAGGAGTAGCCTCAAGCCAAAGGCCGCTCTCGAAGTCTAGTGATCTAGAACCGAAAAGGAGAAAACAATAGGATAAGGCGAAATCGGAAAAATGGCGATACCCTAAGGGCCACTTAACACGTGGGGACCCGGTCACTGGAAACTTGGGCAAGGATTAGTTAACGCAGATGACGTCCAGATTTAGTAGGAAGTCAAGTGGAACGACAACTTGGTGGCCAAGACAAACATGAGGGTAGAGCCCACACCGTCTCGAGATTAGCAGTAAGACTTCCCCAACAAGCAGAGGCCGACGTCACCCAAGCTCGGATCCCCGCGAAGAGGAGATACCATTAATGGCATACCTAAGGGCTGTCATTATGCCTGCAAGGCATTTAAAACGATTAAACCCTAGATCAACCCTGGACGTGCCAAAGTAGATAGGCTTTCCCGCTCAAGATGTTTTAGGAGGGATTTTTGAATTTTTAATTTGAATTCAAGCTATATAAATAGCTTATTTTGTAACTTAAGGGGAGAAAGAATGATATTTCCTCGTGCCTAGTATCTGGCCCAAATAGAGTTCTTCTCTCATTTCTTTTGTGTAATGATCTAGACTCAAGCCCCGAGTCATTCTATGTATAGGCCCCTTTGAGCCCTTCCATTGCGGCATATGTATTTCGTTGGTTTTAACATATATTTATAAGAGTTGTGGCTATTTCCTGTTTGCCCTGTTCTTCGTGTATGTGTAAATTTGTATGAGAACCTTGTGACTAGTATCTATTCCTTGTGCAAATTTCATAAGAAGAAATATGTATGCTATAATGGAAACATGTTCACTTTCTTGGCATGGGTGATTCTTGTGTTCATTCATCCCATCAATGCACAAAGAACACTTGTATTTATTGGCACATCGACACCCTTAGTCTAGGCTAGTTAGTTTTATTTGCTTTCCTTTACTACTTTTCTCTCTTCCCTTTTCCCAGACAAGACCTGATAGACTAGGATAGGTTAGAAAGAACTGCGCCAAGATCACACCCAAACAAGGAGCCACCCTTGGTAAAAAAACCCTAGAGGTTGTCCTCGGAGCCCGGTCCGACCCTCCTAGGAATTTCCAAATTGTACGCTCTAAGCGAGGTGCAGGCACCGAACACGCCCAGCAACCGCAACGGGTGGTCATTGTGCAGAAGTGTGAACTGGAAACTGTGCAAAAAGGGGTTGTCCTACCTGCTACCACACCAAACCAACACACTAGGGCATTCTAATAGCGGATTTTTTGTAGTTTGAAGGAATCCGGCAACCACCAACAACCGTCAAAAGGATTCATTTGAGGTAAGAAAAACTTTTGCAAACTTTTTTTTTTTCCTTTTCCTTTTTCAAGCATGTTTTTATTTTTGTTTTTTTAAGATTAAAACCAAAAGCAACAACCACCCAACTATTGCATTTGAGCTAGAAATTTAAAAAACTAGGTCTAGGGTTTAGGGTTTGGGTTTTTTTTTTCCTTTTTTTAAGTAAATATTGCTGCCTAATAACTATGTATGCAAACCCATTTTTAGCTATCAATGTTTCAAAGTAAACTGTTGTAACGACCCTCCTTGCACGACCATTGATAGTAGATGAATTGATGGTTTAAACTTGCTTTTTTTCTCTAGAACCTAGTACTATTGATGGTTGTTGTGCATGCAGGTTCAGGGGCATACCTTTGATGGAGAAAAGAAGGTCGATGGAAAAAGGTAAGTGCGAAGTTATGATTGGCTCGTGAGTACATTAAAGCTCACCCGGTTACATCTCATATAGGAGTTTATTGTTAGGTGTGAAGTCCGTATGGCCACTAGATGTTTGGACTGGCAGACGTCTAGGCTAGACGTCTGGGCTGCGAGACGTCTGGACTGGCAGACGTCTGGGCTACGAGACGTCTGGGCTGCCAGACGTCTGGTCTGGCAGACGTCTAGGCCAGACGTCTGGGTTGGCAGACGTCTAGGCCAGACGTTTGGGTTGGCAGACGTCTAGGCCAGACGTCATGCCAAGAAGACGCCAAAGAAGCAGACGTCTAGGTAGACGTACGCGGAAGACGAAAAGTCTTGGGAGCGGAAGATGAAACGAACAGTCTTTGGAGGCTTGCGTTGGAAGATGAAACGAACGGTTTTGGAGTCTTCCTTCTGCTCTATAAAAGGGATGTGATCCCTTGCATAATGTAACAAGAGAGTTGTTGAAAACGTCCAAGGACGTGAATGTAATCTTTGCTGAAATTAATAAGAAGAGAAGTTGCCATTGCCCCGTGGTTTTTCTTGCACATTGCAGGGTTTCCACGTAAAATCTCTGTGTCACTTGTGTTACTGTTTCCGTGTTCTATATTTTTGTTATTGTGCTTCCTCTTGCAGGTGTGGAATCTTGGAGTTTTTCCTAACATATGGTATCAGAGCTAAGGTTTTGTGCGAGTGGGAGCTGCAACAATGACAAAAGGTGTAACCAAGTTCGAGATTGAGAAATTTGATGGTGGGAACTTCGCTCTATGGAAGATGAAGGTGGAGGATTTGTTGGTTCAGAATGACCAAGCGCAAGCCTTGAAAGGGGTCGCGAGTAAACCGAGCAGCATGAAAGATGAGGAGTGGGTAACGCTTGACAGGAAGGCGGTTTCTACAATCCGTCTCTGCCTAGCGGACTCCGTCTTGTTCAATGTAGTTGAAGAAAAGACCGCGGAAGCCCTTTGGCAAAAGCTTGAAAAGTTGTATGAAACAAAATCAGCAACTAACAAGGTTTTTCTGAAAAAGCAACTTTATAGCTTGAGGATGAAGGAAAGTTCATCCGTGGTAGATCATTTGAATGAGTTTAATACTATGATCGATAAGCTGGTTTCAATTAATGTGAAGATGGACGATGAAGATAGAGCTATCACCCTACTTTGTTCCCTCCCGGACACTTGGGATCATATGGTGATGACCATCAGTAATTCATCATCAGGAACTCTCAATTTTGATGATGTGGTAGCCGCTTTGTTGGCAGAAGAGTTGAGGCGAAAAACGTCTCTGGAACCCTCAACCAATGAAGCCCTATCTGTGAGAGGTCGATCGTTCGAGGGGAGTAAACAAGGTAGAAAGAAGTCCAGATCTAAGTCTAAAGGACATATGCCAGAAGGGAAGTGTTGGCATTGTGGGAAGCCAGGACACTCCAAGAAGGATTTGTTGGCAATTAAAGAATGGTGAAAAGCAAAATCAACCATCGGCTGAAGCCGGTGCAGCAGATTCGGGAGAGACGGCAACATGTGAAGCCTTACGTATCGGTAACAGCAGATCGGTTTTATATACAGGGTTTTGGACTCGGGTGCATCCTTCCACATGTCTCCCCACGAGGCTGGTTTGACAAATATCAGCCATACTTTGGTGGAAAGGTCTATTTGGGTGATGATCATCCTTTAGAAATTGTGGGAAGAGGGGATATAAGGATCAGGTTGGACGATGGTAGAGAAAGGATGCTATGTGATGTGCGACATGTGCCCGATTTGAGGAAGAATTTGCTATCAATCAAAATGATGGATAAGCTAGGGTATTCTGTCACTTTCAGCAACAACTACTGCAAGATTACCAGAGGAGCTCTTGTAGTAGCAAAGGGAGAATCTTACGGGACCTTATACCGTTTATGCGGTGATACGGTGACAAACCATGCAGCAGCAACAACTTCTGTTCAGGATGCGGTAATGCTATGGCATCAACGCCTAGGCCATATGAGTGAAAAAGGCCTGAAAATTCTGCATGACAGAGGTATGCTTTACGGGATTAAGTCTTGCAATTTAGACTTATGTGAGCACTGTATTTTTGGTAAACAAAGAGGGTTCGGTTTCTTGCAAGTCTGGTAAGAGTTCTGATTTTCTGCAACTTATACATTCGGATATATTTGGACCAGTCCCCACTCAGTCCTTGAATGGCGCCATCTATTTTCTGACTTTTATAGATGATTATTCTAGGAGAGTGTGGGTGTATTTTCTGAAGAAGAAGTCGGAAGCTTTGCAGAAATTTAAAGAGTACAAAGCACGGGTAGAGAAGAGTTTGGGCAAGTCAATTTTGTGTCTCGGGTCAGATAATGGGGGTGAATATTGCTCCAAGGAATTTGATAAATTTTGTATGCAGGAAGGGATTAAGCACTGAAAGACTGTACCATACACTCCACAGCAAAATGGTGTGGCTGAGCGGATGAATCGCACAATCATGGAACGTGCAAGAAGCATGCTTAACGCAGCCATGTTGGAGAAAAAGTTATGGGCGGAGGCTGTTAATACAGCTGTTTATCTTATTAACAGGTCACCTACAGCTGCATTGGATGGACAGATTCCGGAGGAGGTTTGGTGTTGTAAGCCAGTTGATTACTCTCATTTGCGCACTTTTGGTTGTGACGCGTTTGCCCATGTACCCAAAGAAAAAAGGTCCAAGCTTGACCCGAAGTCAAGCAAATGTGTTTTTCTCGGCTATGGAGATATAGTGAAGGGGTATAGGCTGTGGGATCCTACTGCCCACAAGGTAATTATTAGCCGGGATGTAATTGTTGATGAAAAATCCATGCAAAGGAAGGAGGTACAGCAAAATCCTAATGTTGTACCTGTTGAAGTAGAATTGAGTGAAGATGACTATGAAGATGAACATGCTGAAGTTTTTGATCAGCATGCGAGAACAACAAGTAGAACGGGGAAGTAGAGCAGCCACAACGGTCACAAGACCAAGAGCCGGAACCGACGAGATCATTGGGTTAGAAGATCTACACGTCCACAAAAGTGTCCGGAAAGGTATTCTCATGTGTATCAGTCCTCTTTTGCTTTGTTAGCTGATGATGGTGAACCTGGTTCATTTCGGGAAGCTAGAGAGTCCGAGAATGCGAGCAAAGTGGAGGAAATCCATGGAGGAGGAAATCAAGGCACTTCAAAAGAATAAAACTTGGGAACTTGTGGATCTCCCACCGGTAATAAAGGTTGTTGGAAACAAGTGGGTGTACAAAGTGAAGAAGAACAACAACGGGCTGTTGGAACGCTATAAAGCTCGCTTGGTGGCAAAGGGCTATGTGCAGAAGTCAGGTGTTGACTTTAATGAAATTTTCTCTCGAGTTGTGAAGATGACTACTATCGAGTTCTACTTGCACTTGTAGTTGCGCAGGATTTGGAACTGGAGCAGCTTGATGTAAAGACTGCTTTCTTGCATGGTGATCTCGAGGAAGATATATATATGGATCAGCTTTGAGGGCTATGCAGAAAGAGGCAAAGAGCATTTGGTTTGCGGATGAAGAAATCACTGTACGGGTTGAAACAGGCGCCAAGGATGTGGTACGGGAAATTTGACACCTTCATGAAGAGCCAAGGTTTCAGCAGGAGTGAAGCTGACCATTGTGCATACTACAAGAGGTTTGACGATGGCAGTTTTATTATTTTGCTGTTGTATGTTGATGATATGTTGGTTGCAGGCCCCAACATGAAGAAAATCATTGATCTTAAGGCTCAGTTGGCTAGGACATTTGAAATGAAGGATTTAGGAGCAGCAAACCAAATTTTAGGGATGAATATACAGAGGGACAGAAAAGGAAGAAAGATCTGGTTAAGTCAAAAGTCATATGTGGAAAAGATTCTGCAGCGCTTCAATATGCGAGAATGCTAAACCGAGTTAGTACCCCACTTCTTCCACACTTAAAGTTGTCTTCCAACCGGTGTCCTAGAACGGAAGCAGGAGAAGACAAGCATGTCTCGTGTACCGTATTCATCAGCGGTAGGAAGCCTCATGTATGCCATGGTGAGCACCGGACCGGATATTGCCCAAGCGGTGGGAGTAGTCAGCCGGTACATGGCAAATCCTGGTAAGGAGCATTGGAATGCGGTGAAGTGGATATTCGGATATTTAAGAGCCACTTCAGATGTTGCCATTTACTTTGGATCGGCAGATTTGCAAGTTACAGGTTTTGTGGATTCCGATTATGGTGGAGATAGAGATGGGAGAAAATCCACTACGGGATATACCTTCACCCTTGTTGGAGGAGCGGTGAGTTGGGCTTCTAAGTTGCAGTCTGTTGTGGCCTTATCAACCATTGAAGCGGAATACATTGCAGCAACTCATGCCAGCAAAGAGGCAATTTGGCTAGAGCGATTGTTGGGTGACTTCAAGGTAATGCGAGGAGAAAATTACGCTGCATTGTGATAGCCGAGTGCTATTCGGTTAGTGAAGAATCCAACATTCCATGATCGCACGAAACACATTGATGTCAAGTACCACTTTATCAGAAATGTGGTGGAAGAAGGTAGGATTCTGTTGCAGAAAATCGACACTGAAGTGAATCCTGCAGATATGCTTACAAAGCCGGTCAAGGTAGAGAAGTTTGAATGGTGCGAGAACTTCTCTGGGCTTGCTGAAAAAGTAACAAGGGCAACATTGGGCAATTAGCACTGGATGAAAATCTTTTGGCAGAAGAGTTCCTGAATATTGACTTCAAGTGGGAGAATGTTAGGTGTGAAGTCCGTATGGCCACTAGACGTCTGGACTGGCAGACGTCTAGGCCAGACGTCTGGGCTGGCAGACGTCTGGTGCAGCGGACGTCTGGGCCGGACGTGCGGGCTGCGGACGTCTAGGCCAGACGTCTGGGTTGGCAAGCGTCTAGGCCAGACGTCATGCCAAGAAGACGCCAAAGAAGCAGACGTCTAGGTAGACGTACGCGGAAGACGAAAAGTCTTGGGAGCGGAAGATGAAACGAACAGTCTTTGGAGGCTTGCGTTGGAAGATGAAACGAACAGTTTTGGAGTCTTCCTTCTGCTCTATAAAAGGGATGTGATCCCTTGCATAATGTAACAAGAGAGTTGTTGAAAACGTCCAAGGACGTGAATGTAATCTTTGCTGAAATTAATAAGAAGAGAAGTTGCCATTGCCCCGTGGTTTTCCTGCACATTGCAGGTTTCCACGTAAAATCTCTGTGTCACTTGTGTTACTGTTTCCGTGTTCTATATTTTTGTTATTGTGCTTCCTCTTGCAAGTGTGGAATCTTGGAGTTTTTCCTAACATTTATAGGGTGCTTGACTTGTATTATGAGATTGTCTATAATTGCCTGATATAAATCTTGCTTTTGAATAGCTAAATGTCTGAATTGTTAGTGGCAATGAAGATGCCAAGGGCATGGGAGCCAAATTAGTGATTTATAAGTCATTTGATGTTTGTTGTTATGATATTTTTATGAGCAATTAAGGTTTGATAAATGGGAAATAAATAAAATAGGATATAGTAAAATTAAAACAAATAATAGTACCACTAAACAAAGAAGCTTTATTTACATATGTATGCAATGTTAAATACGCATCATAGAGAAGAGACCTTCGCGGGTAGTGGAGATAACTGCATGTAATCAATTATGATTATTTTAATCCCCATGCTCTTGTTAGCGAAAAAAAGGTAAGAGAGGTGGTGGGAGAGGTTATCTTCTATCTTCGATGTCTTAGGAAGGGCAATTTTGTGTGGAAGTTGTGGAGCGTCCAAAGGGAATACGTTTGGAGAGAGCGCTGAACTGGGAAAGGAGCTGTTATCAAGTTGGAAAGCAATAAATACAGGTTGGAGACTTTTACTGTCTGTATTTTTGCATTATCTCTGTGCTGGTGAGTGTTTTATGATAAATTTTATTTGACCTGAAATATGCATGAGAGAAGTCTATTTCGTTTGCCTTGAAACCATGAAATTTATATTCATTGATTGATGGTTATTATTACAATAAGTGCAAACTCAAATTTGTTTCTTATACAATTGTTTTCTGGAAAATGAGTTAAACCGGTTGCTGGAAAAGAAAAAGAGTGTTGGCTGGTTGTGTGTTGATTTTCCACCTGTATGTATTAAGTTCTTGTGTTGTCATAATAGACGACTGGATGTTGCATGTCAAAATGTCATGGCTATAGATAACGATAAGAGATTCCTCTCTGTTTGTGTATTTTTCTTTGGAAAATATTTATTGTTCAAAAATGAATAAATGTTGCATGCATCTAGTGTGACGATTGGATGCACAATGGAAACTTATTAGTGGAATTGAATTTAGTAGCATGCATAGTTCTTTTGAGCCAAATCTGATCCCATAGAATCACATTGTGATTCATGACGTCAAAAGCTGAAGAGGAAGAACTTCCTTGTGGCCGCCGTGAAAAGGAGATAACACTTTATATCCTCTCAGCGGTGACCAACAGCGTAGCTGCCCCATGATCCTTGTGTGGTGAAGTGCGTGCCTGATATGAAACAATACATTTGGTTCTTAATAAACGTGTTTGAGCTGAATGTATATACGATGTTATTGAAATTTTCGGATTGAAGGATTGTCTATGTGCTGTAACAGAAAGAAGAACGAATTTTATAATATTTCATATTTGTAGGAGATGGAAACTATAGGAGTATGTTGTAATTCCTTTTTCATATTGAATGGAAAGTAAACTCTTTTATTTGGAAAATTATAATAGAATGATGACAAATGTAATGTGTTTACTGTTGTTATCTGGCACTTTGTTTCCAGTAGCTTTGGTATGTAAAAGACTGAGATGTTAGCATTATAATCTTATTCTTGTTTTAAAATTAGCCAAAACGATTTAAAGTTTCAACAACAAGCAATATGTGAATTATGGAGTCAAAACATGTTATTTTGTAATTTTAATTAAATGATTGATATAATGATGAAAGAAGATAGTTCCGGTTAAGGAACCATGCAATCTACACATTATACTGACGGGCACTGGAAACTTTAATAATTTAAATTAAGCCTGATAAATATACACTTTGTTAAAAGAAGTCTTTTCAAACGTAAAAACGATGGTTTGCTATACTTTGATTAAGGGTTCTACAGAGAAGTTCTTTTAAAATAAGTCTTTGTTAAGGGTTCTACAAAGCATACTTTGATTGCAAAACCAAACTATAGGTTCAATTTGGAAATGTGCATGTCAAGAATAAGCAAAACTGATTTCTCATAAACTCAATTGAACCTTTACTAATAGTTGGGAGATATTAATTATTTAGTTGAGTCTTTCTTTTATGAACCGAGTAAGTATTTTCCTTTTCTATGTATTCATTGGGAACATGGTTTGACTCTTGATGCTGGAATTTGCCTGTAACATTTATATGGGAATGATGCTTTAGTGAAACATTCTTCAATGAATTTATTTGGGCAGTGGATGTCTTTTGAATAAAACTTAACATACATACTTGTAGTTAAGAAAGAGAATTTTGTCTTAACGAAACTGCCTTGCTAAATAAGAAGTAGACGTTTCAGTTGACTCCATTAAAGGAGGTAAAGAACTTTATTAGAACCTGGAAGTCGCCAAATGCTTCACAGGAAGATATTACCGTGGAAGTGAGAAACACAGAGTTAAGATGAAAATTATTGTATAAAGCTGAGTACTCCCAATTAGTGGCCGAGTATCTTTAGCCAAGAGTAAATATGTGCAGTGAAGTACTAATGTTAATAAAGTGTATTTAATCCATAGAGTAGTATGGTAGACTATCTTTTATGTTGCTTTCTTTTTAAAAGGGTTTGGGTTAGTTAGGACGAATAAAAATATCTGGACTTGAACTTTTATTGTTGTAATCCTAAATCCTAAGTTTGCTTCAAACCTGAAAACGAATAATATAGAAAAGATCGTCAAGAAGGGATGATCAATAGAGTACACCCAATATTGTTGGAATGCAGGTATGCATTCAACTTGACTCGAGAGCAACCGTGTCTTGGCAAAAGGGGTCAGAATAAGTGACTATGTCAGAGATAGTAACGAGGAGCGGTATGGGACGCTTCGTCTAGGTCATTGCCCGGGAGGTACAAGTGATAAGTCCTTGTATCATTTGACTAGTAGAGAGCTAGCAAGATTTTGGAAGCTAGATTTGCCACGACGTTTGGTATGGGACAAACTATCATGAGTCAAAATGAAAATTTGATACCAAGACCAGAGTTAGGGTAATGACTTGGCTCTAGCTGACTCCTGGAAATAGGGCCATCAGCTAGACACTAAGCATATGTAAGCTAACCTCTTGGATACTTAATTGTGAACAAGTCAACCGGTTAAGTCGAGGTTCAATATGCTAAGGGATGGGGAGAGTATGCATCCACCCTCCAGGTGTAATGGGCCCTGGTGGATAACCCCAGCCGTATATCGACACTCATGCCAGAACTAGGGGACGATAAATGAGAAGGTTAGATCTACAAAATGGCACTCTTTACGGGATTTTGCCAATCTCATCCACTTGGGTGGTTGTCTGCAGCAGTCCATATTCCCAAAAGTGGTTGATATGCCTCGTACTAAACGAAAAATTTGCATTGGGTGAACTTCAAACTTGTAATCCTAAAAGCTTGACCAAAGAGAAATTATGGTTGTAAACTCAAAAAACATTACTTTGTGCTTTAGCTAACTGTGATTATGTGGTACAGCCAGGTGAGTACACTTGGGTTGTTACAATCGTAAACCCTAGTCTAGGGTTTAGGTTTTTGTTCTTCTCCTTTTAAGTAGATATTGTTGCCTAATAACTATGCATACAAGCCCATTTTTCATCTATCAATGTTTCAAGTTTAAACCTTAAACCCTAGTCTAGGGTTTAAGGTTTTTTATTTTTATTTTTTCTCCTTTTAAGTAAATATTGTTGCCTGATAACTATGTATGCAAGCCCATTTTTCAGCTGTCAATGTTTAAAGTTTAAACCCTAAACCCTAGTCTAGGGTTTAGTTTTTATTTTATTTTTTAAAGTAATTGTTTGTAACTTTGTTGTTACTTGTTTCCATGTGCAGGCATAAAAAAAATGTCAACGAAAAGAGATCCAACATGGAAGTATGCAAGGGAAGGGGAAAATAAAGGGGAAGTTTATTGCAATTTTTGTGGGTCTCTTATTCATGGAGGCATTTACCGCCTCAAATTCCATTTGGCAAAGAAAACTGGCAAGGATGTCAAGCCATGCCGAAAGGTGTCAAATGAAGTTAGAAATGTTGTAGATGCCATGCTCTCTAGCTCACAGGAAAAAAAAAACTCAAACGAAGACAAACCAAGGCCATCTCATCCCCCCTTCTCGAATTCCCTGTATCGCCAACAACTTTAGCTAGTTTCAGCATGAGATTTCGAGTCCATCAATTGCACACGCAGGAAGTGGGACAAATGAGTCTCATTTTGTAGAATGTTCCACGCCAAGGGCACAACCCATGCTTAAGGGTATAACCGCATGGAACTTGGAGAGGCACAACGCAACGAGGACAACCATTGTCACTTTTTGGTATTTTTCCGACCTTCCCTTCAATGTGGCAAGGTCTCCATACAAGCGGTGCAAGATAGATGTTATAGCAAGTTGTGGCATAGGATTTAAGACGCCAACATTTGATGACCTTAGGGGCCCTCTCCTTCGACAGCCCGTGGACAACATTCAAGTTGTGCTTAAAATTATAACATTCATGATTGAATTATGTTTTTAACAAGCAAACTTCAAAAAAATCAAAGGGGATTAAACTTATATACATGCATGATTAAATTATGTTTTTATACTTTAGGTTGTGCTTGAAGACAACAAGGTTTGGAGAATGAAGGATTGTAGTATCATGTCTGATCGCTAGATGGATGGGAAGGGAAGAACCTTTATTAATTTTTTGGCTGCTTCCACCGATAAAAGTTAAGAGTGCCGAAATACTTGTAGGATTGTTGGGGGAAGTTGTGTTGAAGATCGAGGAGGAGAATGTTGTCCAAGTCATCACGGACAACGCAACAACATATAAGCAGCCAATAAGATTTTGGAGGAGAGATTCCCCACTATTTTTTGGACCCCATGTGTAGCCCATTATCTCAATTTGCTCTTCAAAGACATTGGGAAATTGGTTGGCAGAGGTTGTACAGAAGTCTAAGACTATCACAAAATTCATCTACAACCATGCATGGGTCCTCCAGCTCATGAGGCAATTTACTGGTAGGAGGGAGCTAGTGCGGCTTGGAGTTGCATGCTTCGCCACAAACGTCGTGGCATTGCAAAGCATATATAATGCAAGAGGGTCATTGAAGCAAATGTTGTGAGCAATGACTAGAATTCTAAACAAGTTGCTAGATACCGATTATCTAATGAGGGGCGGAATGTATATGCCTATTTGTTTGAGGAGCCCTTTTGGATAGCCATGGATGAGGCCATCAAGGTACAAGACTAAGATTGTTAATTTATTTTATTATTTATTTTTTTAATTTAAATATTTTTCCATTTGGGAATTTTGTATTGTAATTTTGTTGTAAAATATTTTTGTTTAAATTAATTTTCCTTTTTTTTCAGGTGTCAGAGCCTTTGGTGAAGGTTCTCCATCTTGTTGATGGAGAACAATCTCCAATGGCATATGTATATGAGGCTATGGACTAGGCAAAAGAGGAAATTGCCCCATTTTATGGATATGTCCACAACAAATATGGTCCCATTTGGAGAATCATTGATAGATGATGGACATCTTAGATCCATAGCCCTCTTCATGTAGCGGGTACTACTTGAACCCCCAAATTTTTTATTTTGCTACATTTCATGCCGATTATGAGGTGATGCATGGCCTTGGAGCTTGCATTGAGCGCATGTTCCTTGATAGGGAATTGTGTGATAAGGTATGTGAAGAGATGCAGGCTTATAAGGAATGTTAGGGCCTCCTTTTCCCATCCAAGCAATGCATTCAAATGAGGTCAAAATTGAGGCCAAGTAACCCTCATTGAATTATTATTTATTTTATCTTTTGATTTTGTCTTAAAAAATTATCTCAAATTACTATTTTACATGTGAATTTTTTTTTTTCTAGATTTATGGTGAATTTCCGCCTAATCTACAACGCTTGGCCATTAGAATCTTATCTCAACCATGCACCGCTTCAGGTTGTGAGACCAATCAGAGTATGTTTGAGAACATACACTTCAATAAGTGCAATAGGCTTACACAAGAAAAGTTGAATGCTCTTGTGTTTGTTCATTACAACCTTCACCTCCACCATAAAAGAATTACACATACAAGTATCGAGGCCATTCACCTAAATGACACTGATCCATCATCTGAATGGATCACAGATCCAACGCAGAAGCAGCAGGAAGAGCCTCTCTTCTCCCAGATGAATTACAATACTTCGAAGACCTAGCGAAGGAGATGACAGCTAAGGCATAAGAAGAGGCATGAGCATATCAACAAAGAGAGACTAGAGCTTTTGCTAGGGCAAAGGCATTCAAAGACATTGAGGCATGTATTTAACATTTTGTCATGATTAATGACACAATTTGTAATTTATACCTTTTCATATTATAAGCTATACAAGATGCGTTTTGTCACTTTCATGTGTAGTTTAAGTTTTTTTCACTTGCCACTTTCATGTGTAGTTTAAGCTTACAGTATTACATCAATAATATTTGATTTGCATCATGTTAATTCATTGTAATATGCATGAAAAAAACTTTTTTGCAATGAAAATTTGAGTTTTCTTTGGTGTTTGTTTTTGCCGATTTTTCCTAATTCCCAATTTTTCCTTATTCTTTTTCCAGCCTAATTCCGAGCTGATTTCGATTTTCCCTACTATAATTTTATTACATCACACACCATCATAAACACCTATATAAAAGACAAAATACTATTTACAATGACTCAATACTCACTTGTCTCCTAATAAGCTGGATTAGGATCAACATGACTGCGTACAGCCACAACCATCTATCCCATTTTTTAACATCCACTTGCATTCCATATGGATCCCTGAGATAATTACTCCCCAATTTGAAGAGTTTCGGCTTCTTGCTAGTCTCTCCTATCAAAATTCCAGAGCTTTGTTGAGGTTCCTCTTCAAAATTTTGCTTTCCGTTCTTTAGGGTGAGCACCAAATCCTTCATGGCCAACATGAATTCTTGCAAATTTGCTTCCAAGTTGGCAAGTATTAATTCATGATTCCATGGCTTGAATGTACAATTTCCACTTCCTACATTCAATCTGAGGCTGAAATAGATCTAACTCCACATTTCCTTGGTCTTTCCCCAGTTTGGTTAGTGACATACAATCTTCTTTGGTTCCCAAAAATCCAAGGCTGTGGCTCTAATATTACATGATCTAGGCTGCTCAAGAATTTGCTCAAAACAAACCTGCAAAATTGTTCATATCTTTTTTCTTTCCAACTTCTATTCCAACGTACGCCGAAATACTCCCATACTATGTATATAAATAGAACTATAACAGCAAAAGAAACTCTCTGAAGAGTATGCAACATTATAAATAAAAAAAGTGCAAAGGAAAAACAACTTGCACATATTAGAGAAAACCCAAATTTGCATGATATAAAACCTTTTTTAGGCAAACCTCACCATAGAACAAACAAAAGAGAGATTTCAACGCTCAAATAACTGTGTACATAACAACGAAAGCAAGGATGGGATTCTATACAGATGTAGGACCCTATGGAAACTCCTCCAACACTCCCTTGGAAGCTGTACACAAACTCCTTAGCTGAGTTATTCAGCTTGAATTCTCCAAAACCAAAAATTAGACCCCTCATACTCCCACAATTCTTGTTTTTATGCTTTCTTGTTCTTGTGTTGAATTTTACGATCCAGAATCACTCAAGAAAGATAAAATGATCAATATAAATAAGCCTGGTTCTGCTATTGGGTGGGGGGCATATGCACTATTAGAAAACATGACCTTGTTAAAATAAAAACTAAAAATAAAATCTACCTGCCTAATGTAGTTCCTAAATAAAATGTTCATACATAAATACATAGATTGCACATGCATGTAAATAAACATTTATAAGAAGACAAAAAGAGTGTGTTCCAATTTCTACAGACTCCAACATAGCTTGCTTGTACAAGAAGCTGTTTATGGCTGAATTTTATTTCAGATTTCCTCATTTCAAATGCCAGTTAAAATGGAAACAGTCTCCAATATCGTTGTCAAGTGTACCTTCTTGTATCTTCAATTGTAAATGCAGGCAAACTAGTTTCTATATGGCATATCTGTCCCTCAGATGAATTAGAACTGATGCACATCACTGTCATGTCCCCTTTCTGAGCTCGTCAGCATTGGTACAGTGCATAGCCTATTCACGCGATCCTGTAGGCTATGGGAGCAGTTTAAGGATCTTGGAAGTCAGTTGGAGCAGTTTCCTATTTTTTAGGGCCGTGCTTTTTTCAGAACAATTTCTATATTTGGATAGTTCGACCAAAAGGGTATCCAAAAATGCTATCAGATGTTGGCTTGGGTCTTATGGTGCAATTATTTTAATACTCGTAATTATTTAATTATAAAGTCGTATTTAATTAAATAGACTTTATATTATGTGTGCACATAAGTCACTTAAATGAATTATTAATTATTTGATAAAGTGACTTAGGGAGACATAAGGATTTATTAAAAAGGGAGTTTTTTTATCCCACATTGGTTATGTTATGATACAGCCAAGCCGAGTCAATAATAAATAAAGTGGTCGGGCTCTCATTCCAGCATCCTTGAACATTGAATATATTGCTTGATGCATTTTGGAGAATTTGCTTGCAGATTCGAGCTTGTTGAGAACGGAAACTCTCGGCAAGGACATCCACTACGGTTGTGAAAGATCAGCTCTATTGGATTTTGGTTGTCTTCATTCAGAGGGCAAATTGGAGATCAAAGAGAATTTCTGGTTCGTCATTGATATCTTGTGTGTTGGGAGATAGCAGCGATTTATACCTGTAGACGGTACTTATTTGGAGGCTGTAGCAGTTACTATTCACGCGATACTGTAGCAGTTTACTATTCACGCAGTACTATAGCAGTTACTATTCACGCGGCACTGTAGCAGTTACTATTCACGCGGCACTGTAGCAAATTACTATTCACGCTGCACTGTAGCAAATTACTATTCACGCTGCACTATTCACAAACTATTTCCAGAACGTGGATTGCTACGATTTGTTTTCAGACTTGAGGAAAATCGGGTATTTTCAGTGCTGTTCATCATTGTAATTTCCCTTGCAATTAAGTTGTTCCGGTTTGTGAAGCTTTCTTTCAGCGAGTTACTGTATGTTTAAATCCCATAAAAAATACCAAAAAAAAGAGCATATATTTGAATTAAAAGAGCAAGAAATTTGTGTTTTTTTTTTACTAGTCAAAATAGATAGGAAACAATCCAGAATAGGGTGGGTTGTTACAGTGGTATCAGAGCGAGTCATATCTGCCGACTTGTGGGTTTAATTAATGAGTGAACCAGTTGGTAAAGGGAAAGAGAAAGATTTTCATCTTCAGTACGAGTGACATAAGAGATCTACTGAATTACTAGACAATATGGGTGATGATCAGCATCGGGAGAACCCTAGTATATTTGGGGCGCTTAATGCTTTGTCAAAGGCACGAGATGGATATGCGGGATCAGATGATACAGGGACAGGAAGCATTAGCAGATGCTATTATGGCTATGACTAATACTTTGCAGGGGCTACAGCCAGGGTCTAATCAGGATGGTGGGCCTAGCTCATCAAACAGGCGTATTCCGAGCAAGGACAGCCAGGGCATGACTGATTAGAGGCAACATACAGTTGTTACTTCTCGACCGACTTGGCCTACGTTCTTATCTAGAGCTGAAGTTCCAGCACCTGAGATGCACACAGCTCAAGGGCCTATAGAGGATCAGTTTGAGGAGTGGTATCAGCGGTATAGTGCTCTTCCGGAAGGCCTTAGGGCCCATTGGTCATTTGACCAATACGTCACTCAGAAGCAGAGGAGTATGGGACAGGGAGGTGGTCACCGTACCGATCAGGCTAGACCAGCACATAAAGAATTCAACCAAGCACTGAACAAGGTTTCTTTACCTCAGTTTCATGGTAGTGGCAAATGTACAGCCAGGACATTGTGGATAAACTTGATAATTTTTTTTCACTTCGACCTATGCTAGAAGAAGAAGCTATAAAGTTCGCCACATTACATCTTGAAGGAGCTGCACACGATTGGTGGTTTCATGGGTTGATCACTTTGGGTCATAATTTGATTACATCCTATGAGGAGTTCACACGGCTACTTATCGATCGATTCGATAAGAAGGATCCTGAGTTGTATTTTCGAGATCTGGCACAGTTGAGGCAAAACGATTCGATAGAGGCCTACATCATAGAATTCCAGTCCATTTATGTCAAAGTGGATGATATCTCAGAGAGGCGTCTAATCATACTCTTCTATGAGGGATTGTCTGAGCCGCTACGTGGTTGGGTAAAGGCATTTGATCCAGTCACTTTACAGGATGCCATGAAAAAGGCGAGAAGCATGGAGTTTGTTGTTCCGAAACAAAAACCAGCCTTCAAACCTTTTCGAATAACAAAGATAAGAAGGGGTTTGTCCAGAATGCACCTAAAACTGAAACTAAGAAACTATTGGATAATGAGCTCAATGAATTAAGAAAAAGGAAATTATGCTTCAGATGTAGAGAACCATGGGAGTTGGGCCACAAGTGTTCAGTTAAGGTGAAGCAACTAGAGGCTAGAGAATATTTTGAAGTTGATGAATCCGGTTCGAGCATTCGGATCAACGAGGAGGATGAGGAGAATTGTGGAGTAGGGGAGACAGAAGAAGAGACTGAGGTACAGATTGCACAATTGTATAGTTTTAAAAAGGGATCTTCTTTCAACGTCCGAGGAGTCCTTCAGGGGCAGCGGGTGGTGACACTGATTGATACAGGGGCAACTCATAACTTTATTGACGCTGGGTTGGTTGATAAGAGAGGGTTGCGAGACGGAAGAATTTCCGAGATTCGGAGTAATGGTAGCAGATGGGACAGCCATACAGTGTAACCGCAGGATCCCTAAACTACAGATGAAGTTAGGAGGCTATGATCTTACTGATGATTTTTATGTGGCTAATATTGGGGATACTCATATGATTCTGGGAATGCAATGGTTAGAATCCTTGGGCGAATTCACTATGAACTTGAGGGCTATGGAGATGAGTTTCATGACAGGTGGCAAGAAGGTGACGTCGAGAGGCATGTCGGACGGCGGACCCCGAGTTGTCTCCATTAAGCGAATGGAGAGGCTTTTCAGACATGATGAGGTTGAGTGGGCAGCGAGTGTCTCGTTACTTCAGCGGGGGATGTACGGTTTAAGTCCACTTACCGACCGGAGATTCAGGACATCTTGACTAAACACTCCAAGGTGTTTAGTAATATTCCTCCAGGGAGACCTCCGGAGAGAGGAATGGAGCACATTATTGAGTTGGAGGAGAGTGCTAAGACAGTTATCACTACACCCTATAGGCACCCTAGGCGACATAAGGATGAGATTGAGAAAACAATTCAAGAATTGCTTGACATGGGACATATCCGACCAAGCAAGAGTCCTTTTGCTTCGGCTGTGGTTTTGGTAAAGAAAAAAGATGGGACTTGGCGTATGTGTGTTGACTATAGGGAGCTAAATAAGAAAACAATTAAGAACAGGTACCCTATTCCACGCATCGACGAATTGATTGATGAGCTACATGGAGCTCAACTCTTCTCGAAAATAGACTCGCGCGAGTGGTTACCATCGGATCGGAATGAGAGAGCGAGGATATAGAGAAAACAGCTTTTCGTTGTCATTGTGGGCACTTTGAGTTTCCGGTTATGCCTTTTGGGTTGACCAATGCCCCAACGACTTTCCGAGTCTTGTATGAACAAGATTTTTAGCAGGCAATTGAGGAGGTATGTTTTGATATTCTTTGATGATATTCCGGTTTACGATCGATCATGGGAGGAGCACCTACAGCATCTTGAGGAGGTCCTCCGTATCCTCGAACAGGAATCCTTTTATGCTAAGGAAACAAAATGTGATTTTGGGTTGACAGAGCTCTTGTATCTTGGGCACATTATCAGTGCGGATGGAGTACGTATGGACCCGGATAAAATCAAAGCTATCCGGGATTGGCCAGCTCCAACAAATCTATCTCAGCTTAAGGGTTTCTTTGGACTTTGTGGTTTTTACAGACGGTTTGTGAAGGGATTTTCGCAGGTTGGCAGCCCCACTCACGGATTTGACCAAGAAGGGTGCCTTCAAATGGTCTGATGAAGCTCATAAGTGTTTCGAACACTTCAAACAGGTTATGTGTTCTTTCCCGGTGCTTGCTATGCCAGATTTTTCATAGCCTTTCGTTTTACAGTGTGATGCTTCCGGTGAAGGGATTGGTGCAGTTTTGATGCGAAACGGACACCCAGTGGCTTATGAGAGTCGGAAGCTCCAAGGGGCAGAAAGGAGTTATTCTATTTATGATAAGGAGATGTTGGCGATAATGCATGCTCTCGCCAAATTCCGGCGATATCTCGGTTGGAGGTAGATTCATCGTCGGCACGGATCATAACGAGTCTTAGATACTTCTTGGCTCGGAAGGATCTAAATGAGAGAGCGACGAAGTGGGTCAACAAGCTACAAGCTTATGATTTTGACATAGTTTATGTTAAGGGAAAGTCGAATGTGGTTGCTGATGCTTTATCTCGAAGGCCTCACATTTGTTCAGTGACTGGTATTTTAGCAGAATAGCGAGATGTTATTATTGCAGAATATGCCGAGGATGAGTGGGCATCCAGTTTGCTAGAGGGCAAAGTGCAAGATGACCGTTATATGATTTCACAGGGTTTGATCCTTTATAAGGGTCGTGTTTTTCTTCTATCTGGGTCACAGTTTAGGAAGAGAGTTATCCAGTATTTTCATGATGATTCGACTGCAGGTCATTCAGGTTTCTTTAAGACTTACAGGAGCATTCGGGAGAGATTTTCTTGGAAAGGGCTTAAGAATGAGGTTCTTCAGTATGTTCGTGAGTGTTCTATTTGTCAGCAAAATAAGGATGAACATACACACCCAGCAGGTTTATTGCAACCCCTTCCAATACCGAACCAGAAATGGGAAGGTATATCTATGGATTTCATTACTGGGTTACCCACAGTGCAGGGCAAGGATTGCATTTATGTTGTGGTGGATAGACTCACTAAGTTTGCACATTTCTTTGCTATTTCAGCTACTTTTACGGCTGCTCAGGTGGCTGATTTATTTTTTAGAGAGGTGTTCCGTTTGCATGGAATACCCAAGACTATTGTGAGCGACAGGGATACACGGTTCATGAGCATTTTTTGGCAGGAGTTATTCAGGTTAGGAGGAACCGAGCTCACTCCCAGCACTAGCTACCACCCTCGGACCGATGGGCGGACAGAGACGGTTAATAAGTGGATAGAGGGTTACCCGAGGAATTATGTTTCGGGGCAGCAGAAAGCTTGGGTGAAGTGGCTTCATCTTGGTGAATTCTGCTACAACACAACTCACCACATGACTATTGGTATGACACCTTTCATGGCTTTGTATGGTTATGAGGCTCCAAGCTTCATTGATCTTCTATTGGGTGACAGTCGAGCTCCGGGAGCTAAGGATTATTTGCAGGACAGCCAGGACTTGTTGAGGTCCCTCAAGGATAATATCCTTCAGGCTCAGAATCGGCAGAAGCTTTATGCCGATCAGCGGATTGGTGAGGTGGCTTATGAGTTGGAGCTACTTGGTGACAGCAAAATACATAATGTCTTCCATGTTTCACGCCTCAAAAAGGCAATTGGTGCACGCATTGTTCCTTCTACTAAGTTGCCTCCATGGGATGAGGAGGGTAAACTCATTTTGGTTCCCGAAGCTATTATTGATTACAGGGAGAAGGTGTTGAGGCGGAAGGTAATTAAGGAATATTTGATTAAATGGAAGAACTTACCTGTTGATGATGCTACCTGGGAACATAAAGACATTCTACAGCATCCGACACTGAGATTGCTTGGGGACAAGCAATTTTTGGGAGGGAGGACTGTCATGTCCCCTTTCTGAGCTCGTCAGCATTAGCACAGTGCATAGCCTATTCACGCGATCCTGTAGGCTATGGGAGCAGTTTAAGGATCTTGGAAGTCAGTTGGAGCAGTTCCCCATTTTTTAGGGCCGTGCTTTTTTTAGAACAGTTTCTATATTTGGACAGTTCGACCAAAAGGGTATCCAAAAATGCTATCAGATGTTGGCTTGGGTCTTCTGGTGCAATTATTTTAATACTCGTAATTATTTAATTATAAAGTCGTATTTAATTAAATAGACTTTATATTATGTGTGCACATAAGTCACTTAAGTGAATTATTAATTATTTGATAAAGTGACTTAGGGAGACATAAGGATTTATTTAAAAGGGGGTTTTTTTATCCCACATTGGTTATGTTATGATACAGCCAGGCCGAGTCAATAATAAATAAAGTGGTCGGGCTCTCATTCCAGCATCCTTGAACATTGAATATATTGCTTGATGCATTTTGGCGAATTTGCTTGCGATTCGAGCTTGTTGAGAACGGAAACTCTCGGCAAGGACATCCACTACGGCTGTGAAAGATCAGCTCTATTGGATTTTGGTTGTCTTCATTCAGAGGGCAAATTGGAGATCAAAGAGAATTTCTGGTTCGTCATTGATATCTTGTGTGTTGGGAGATAGCAGCGATTTATACCTGTAGACGGTACTTATTTGGAGGCTGTAGCAGTTACTATTCACGAGATACTGTAGCAGTTTACTATTCACGCAGTACTGTAGCAGTTTATATTCAAGTGGCACTGTAGCAGTTACTATTCACGCAGCACTGTAGCAAATTACTATTCACGCGGCGCTGTAGCAAATTACTATTCACGGCACTATTCACAAACTATTTCCAGAACGTGGATTGCTACGATTTGTTTTCAGACTTGAGGAAAATTGGGTATTTTCAGTGCTGTTCATCATTGTAATTTCCCTTGCAATTAAGTTGTTCCAGTTTGTGAAGCTTTCTTTCAGCAGTTTACTGTATGTTTAAATCCCATAAAAATACCAAAAAAAAGAGCATATATTTGAATTAAAAGAGCAAGAAATTTGTGTTTTTTTTTTACTAGTCAAAATAGATAGGAAACAATCCAGAATAGGGTGGGTTGTTACAATCACCAGCTTATATATGCTTCAGTCCAAAGAAGAATAATTTTG